>CM066990.1:69302186-70552186 GCA_033977485.1 Hydrangea macrophylla | reverse complement strand
CTTTCACCTTCAAAGGAAAATCCAAGGAATTCGAAGGATCCCATCATGCTTTTCAAATAAAATTTTAAAAATGAAAGTAGAAATTGGCACACTTAACATGGGTAAGAATTTTATGCGCTTATGTGTTTATGTGTTAGAATTAGGATTTTTTTTCCTTGACATATAGAATAGGCACACACATACTTGCATCACATCCGTGTGATATATGAATCAATTCATGAGCATTCTGTCAAGCATTTTCAAAATAAATATAATCAATGAAAAATAAGTTTGTTTAAACTCAGTCAAATTATTTAAAAATAAAATAAAAAACATGGTTATAGGTGAAAGATTGAATCAGCTACGAGCACAGTTTGGGTTAGGGATTCAAGTGCGAGATTCGTGAGAAGGGAGCCAGAGAAAGAAATGGTTCAAGGACAACATGCCGCAAAAATAGGTCAGCTAAAAGAGAGAATGGATTAAATGATGATAATACTGGAAACACAGACCCGCCAAAGGCCTGCAGTTGATCCACTAATAATCGATCCTCCACCGGCTGCTCGAGATGGGAAGATGATTGGTATGAGGATCTGGAACAACCCAAAGCTGGTACAAATAGGGCAGAAAGAGAAAAAGTTGAAAAGGATGAGAAATAGCATATCAATATGAAAGAAAAAGTGGAAAAGTTAGAAAGAGCCGTCTGCAAGTCCAATGGGGTTAACAGTTATCTGCTAGAGTTGGAAGGATTGTTTGAAGGCACTAGAGAAAAACTGTCAGTTGGTTTCAAGATGCCCGAGATTGATAAGTTCAATGGTTCTGGCAACCCCAGAAACCACATAAGGATTGCATCAGGGCTTTTCAGCCGAGCGGCCTGAGTCCCGCTATGATGACCATGCTGTTTCAACAAACTTTGACTGGGGCAGCCTTGTTGTGGTATTTTACTATGGAGCCAAGCAAAACCCGTGTGTGGGAAGAAATTGTAAAAGCTTTTATTACCCAGTATGAATATAATCAAGAACTCGATGTAACTGCGAGGGATCTAGAGATAACTATGCAAAAGAATAAAGAGTCGTTTGCTGAATTTTTGGCACGTTAGAGGGGGAAGGCCGCAAAAATGACCCAACGGCCCTCGGAGAAAGAATAGATCCGAATTATAATAAAGATTCTATAAAATGTCTATCAAGAAAAGCTCATGTATCAATGCATTCATACCTTTGCAGAATTGTTTGAGATTGGGACAAGAATAGAAGACGCAATCAAAGATGGGAAGATCAAGAAAGAATAGTCCCAGGGGCATCGCTCTAGGAGACTGTTTTATGGAGGGAACACGGGAAATCAGGTGGTAGCTGATGTTAATGTTCTGAGCCAGCCAGAAGAAGGGCAGAATTTTTCAAAGAAGGAGGGTATGTTAAGACCAAGGTTGGGGGGACAGCCTCGTCGCTTCACAGATTTAGGGATTTCTTTGACCACCACCCTTAAGCGGCTAATGGAAAAGGATATATAAAGTCGTTGGATCCAAAGCCAATGCTTGATCCATTCCCACCAGGCTTCATACGAACCTCTGGGTGTCTGAGGAGCAGTGCCGCGGCGGCACTCAACCCCTGATGAGTCCATTTTTGTAATTTATTTTGGGGGTCCAAATTGAATAATTGAAAGTCAAAACGACGTAGTTTCTTGTTCACAGATGTTTGGGACCAATGGGAGCACTTTCTAAATCCCAAAACCACCCCAAATTGGCCTATATAAATCTCCTTTTGCTCTTCATTTTGGGGGGCCAAGTGCAAATTTAGAGAAAGTGTAGAGAGAAAGAGAGATAGAGTCAGAATTAGAAGTGAGAAAGGAGCTTCCTCCTACTGATTTTCTATAAATAAATAAAAAAAAGTGAGTTGTAATAAGTTTTCTTGCATTACCTCTCTTATACTTCACATTCAAATCCTCCCCAACCACCATTCTTGAGCAATCTTGAGTTAGGAATCTACTTCCATGTCCAAATGTCACAACTTATGAGTGAAACACCAAGCTACAAGCCAAAATCTCATTGATCATCATCTATTGATTGTTTACTTGCTTGTTTACATACTATGTTCATCTCTTCTTACCTCATTTCTTTTTTGATTATTTCTTTGTTTACTTACATTTTTATCATCATCTAGATGACATGTTGTTTGATGAGAGTGAATCCTTATGCATAGTAGTTCTTGACCTCAAAGACATGTTTGATGGATGATGATTCTAACTTCAAAACATTCATATGTATTCTTGAAGTCATATTCTCAAACAAAACTATGTTTGTGCAAACAATCTTGGAAGTTCTTGAAGTGAGTTTGATGTTGATACTCTAAGTGGTTATAATCTCCTTTTAGTGCTATAAATGTGCTTTCAAAACCTCTATTTCAAAACCCCCCTTAAACCTCTCATTTTGATTTCAAGAAATAAAACATTTATTTTGTCAAAATCTTCAAAATAGTGAGTTCTTCAACTTTAAAATGTCATTCTGAGTTCAATATTCAATGGATGATTACAAGACCACTTGGAAAGTCTTCCTAACTCATTAGAAAACACCCAAGATTTTTGGTTTGATTTAAAAACACTTGAAAGGGTTCCATTTTGACCCAAACATCACTTCCAGATATTCTGTTTTCATTGTCACAGCAGGTTGGTTGACTTTCAACTTATTTTTGAGAAAACTTTTACAAAGAGAGTGGTGCCAACTCATTTTTTCCTTCAACTTTAATATCTTAGGGAACTTTTTGTGTAATATGGACCTCCAAATGTTTTGTTTTCATTTTCAAATATTTTTCTACATTTCGGTCGACAGTACGAACTTTGTTTCTGAGTAACCTCTCTTGTTTATATGATTTCTCTCAATCTGTAACTTCAATAGTGATTTGTCTTTTTGTTATGTGTTCTAGAGAAAATAAGGATGATTTCCATAAAAATCATGAATTAAAAACATTCCTAACCCCACTTTTCTATTTTTACAAGATCAGCTCACTGTTTTGTCCACTATTCACAACAAGCATATTTTAACTTTGACTCTTTGATTAGATGTTTACATGTAACCCAAATTAGCTCATGTCTTAGGAAGTTATTCATACCACATATGTACATATCCCACAATAACATCTTCATTCATTCATGCATATTTTAGACTTCTAAATCACTTTAGCAAATCCATGAACACAAACACACTACTACTTTACACATTCTAGGATCAACATTGCATCCATGAAAGATTTGGGGATTTTGTGACTCCTAATCTAAGAATATTATAAGGAATGAACTTGATGTATGTTCATGCTTTCCCCGATCCAATCTTCATTTATCATCCGTCCCAGGGATGGAGAGGTCTTTTCTCAAATAAACATGCATCATACTAGCTTGCTAAGCAAATTTTTTATTTCTTTGATTATTTGTTTTAAGAAAAATTCATGTCCCCCTTTAGATTAGGAAAACTTGATTACTTGATATATGATTAGACGATTTTTCCTAGGTTTGTTTGTGTAATCTTTCACTTTTGCATTGTGTGTTACTTGGCTTAGATTTTATAAATGATATCTTATACTTTGATCTTCCATTTCAAGATTCTTATGAGATGTAATATATTTATCATAATATTAACTATCGAACCAAACATAGTATAAGATGGTTATTTAGATGCTAATTGAGGCCTGTCGAGAGATGGGGACGAGTTGAGGGTGTTTTAGTCGCGACAAAGGCTCCTTCTTTTCTCGTATCAAAACCCTGAGCCAAGTTCTTTGGTTATGAAGGGCCGGTGCCATTTATCCATTTGGGTGAGTCAACTTGGGTTTCTTGGTTCCCTAGAGACCAAGTGGCGACTCTGTATCTCCTTTCAACAGACCTTTTCAAATCAATTTTAAAATAAGGAAATTCAATTTTGAAACCACGTGAAAGAACGCGAGGGGTGGACTCCCGGAGGCTATGTGTCCATAATCTGGAATTCCAGGAGGTCATGTGTCCATAGTGACGACGACGATGAGCCAGGGGATGACGACGAGGGTATGGAGGGTAAGGAGGATGAGGACACCGACGACGAGGAGCCAGAGTATGATTTAGAAGAGGACCCCAATGACCCAGCTGGTATGCATGTGCCAGTTGGTGTAGACATTGTAGTGGCAGAGGGTTATCCGATAGAGGAGAAGGTTATAACAGATGATGATGTAGGTGACGACGCTATAGTACCAGTCTTACCAGGTGGCGTAATAGCACATCTTGTAACAGAGTGGGCTGCGGAGATGGCTGCACATCCCCATAGATATGAGATAGGAGCAGCAGAGTTGGCACATGCTATGGCTGAGACTGAGGCACTTGTAGTTGCATTCGATGGAGCCAGGCTGGCATGGCAGATGTAGGAGACTTGGGAGTTATTGTGGAGCATGATGGACCTAAGCTACCCGAGGAGGATTTGATGGAGGAGGACATGATGGATGATGATGACATGGATGAGGATGATGTTTTATCAGAGGTTACCCCAGAGGATGAGGCTTTATCTATGGATATGATGTGGGAAACTTTTGAGGCCGGTACCTTTAGGACTTAGTCCTTTTACTTTTGACTTTAGAACAGGTTGTCCACTTACTTTTTAATGCTTACATAGATAGCTATTGACCATAGCCTTTGTATAGGTAGCCACCAATGGTGGTCTTGTTTATATCTTGGTAGATCTTGTGTGGGATCATGTACTATGCGGTACACAAATGATCTGTTGTGTACTCCGCTGTACATCTTTTGAATATATATATATATATATGTGTATGTGTGTGTGTGTGTGTGGCAGATCATTTCTTTTAATTTATTTCTATTGTCTTCTCATTATTTATGTTATGTTGAGATTTAGAGTTGTGTTATGCTTCTCGTTGTTTTATTTATGGTTGTTTCCCCGAGAAGATTATCAATTAATCATTAGACCTTTCATAGGTATACCTTATGTGGAACACTATGGCTGGGAACATGAGATATCAAGCGTGACTAGGAGCACCGATTCCAGAGGGTATGAACCCAACCGGAGTCTTTGAAGCATTCATGCAACGGATGGAACATGTTGGCGACACCTACAGCAATCCACCCATCGAGCTAACAACGGCAACAACCACGTTGTTCCTCCGAGGCAGTCAAGCGATAAGCTATTGGAATAATTTTGTGGCCTACGACCCGAGAAATTTGACGACATGGTAGAATCGTGGAAAACCGAACATTGGATATGAGACTTGGAGCTAATCTTCGAAGCCCTGGAGTGCAGTGAGCTTGACAAGAGACGTCTAGACGCATTTCAACTGACTTACTCCACCACATACTGGTGGGAGGCTAAGAGAGCCACAATTGGGATCGATGTTGTAAAGAGAATGCCTTGGGAAGCATTCAAGAATCGATTTCTCTAGAAGTATTTCCCCGAGGATGAAAGAGACCAACAAGAGATAAATTTCCTGAGTCTAACTCAAAGGAACTGGATGGTTAGGGAGTATACCACACAATTCGAGCAACTTTCCCGTTTCGCTCCACACATGACAAATACCCCCGCGAAGAAGGTCAAGCAATTCTATCAAGGACTCAACCCACACCTCCGACACATGATGATAGGCCATTTGGGCCAGTCATTTGAAGGGATAGTCTGTATCGCTTCGAGTTTGGAAAAGGATACTTACCCTGTATAAGGATCATAAATGAATCAACCTCTGCCTAGGACCTTCCAACCAAGGAACTTTCCAGTGTAATCATCGAGGAACAATCAGGGATAGAAACCCTAGACTAATAACTACCAAGGAAATAAGTGCACATGGGACAGGACAAGGAATCCCCAAGCTAACTTTCCTTGACAACAGAATCAACAGTGAGGCCCACCTCAGGCACAGCCCACCGCCCAACGACTAAACACTGATGGATGTTTCAACTGTGGAGTGCCCGGACATATTGCGAGGTATTGCACAGCCCCCAAGACCAACCGCCACAATAACCTCGTCTGTCGTAACTGTAATAAGCCTGGTCACATGAGCAAGAATTACCGAGCATCACATGGAGGCTACTATAGAACACTTGCTCAGAGACCATAAGGACAGCAAGGACAGATTAGGGTGAATGCCATCATCTCTGGCAATGCATGATACAATACTGAGAAACAACAAAACTTGGAAGGTATCCTCATTTTATTTCACAATCAAGTTAGAGCTTTGTTTGATACCGGTGCTGCCCGTTCTTTCATAGCTTTTAAGATTGTGCGTGAATTGGGTTTGGTACCCCTAACACTTGAACCGACCCTTAACGTCATTTCGCCTTTGGGAGTGACTGTTAAGTTAGGTAAGGTGTGCAAGGATTGACCCTTAACCCTAAAAGATAGAAACCTCCCGGCAGACTTGATAGTTTTATCAATGTCTGAGTTTGATGTGATCCTAAGAATGGATTGGCTTACTAAGTATGGTGCCAATCTGGATTGTCTTAGTCGAACCATTGTCTTCTCGACACCTGGTTGTCCGCCGATCAGATTTCAGTGCCAACAGTTGAGTGATATGTTTGTTACGAGCTGCTTTGCCATAATCGAGAGTTCAAGCACGGAGCTTACTATCAACCAGATCCCCGTTATCCAGACTTTGAAGATGTATTTTGAATATCTCAGGACTTCTGCCGAAGAGAGAGATAAACTTTTGCATTGAGTTAGCACCCGAAACGTTGCCGATTTCCAAGACCCCGTACCGGATGGCATCAACGGAAATGCTAGAATTGAAGAAGCAGGTTTAGGAACTTGAAGACTTAGGTTTTGTTCGTCCTAGTACGTTACCTTGGGGAGCACCAGTTCTAATTATTAAGAAGAAGGACAGAGAGCTACGACTCTGAATCAACTACAGGGAGCTGAATAAGGTCACGATCAAGAATAGATATCCACTTCCTTGGATAGATGACTTGTTCGATCAATTATAAGGATCAAGGATATTCTCGAAGATTGATTTGCATTCAGGATATCATCAGTTGCTAGTTTGACCGGAAGATATACCAAAGACGGCCTTCAGGACAAGGTATGGGCACTACAAGTTTCTAGTGATGTCTTTTGGATTGACCAATGCCCCGGCAGTATTCATGGACTTAATGAATAGAGTATTCAGACCATATCTGGATCAATTCACTATAGTATTCATTGACGACATTTTGATTTACTCGAGGATGGAAGAAGAGCATAAGAAGCATCTACAGATTACTTTACAGACTCTCAGAGATAATAGTTTGTATGCAAAATTCAGCAAGTGTGAATTCTGCCTTCAGGAAGTCAAATTCTTGGGATATGTGATATCACAGGATAGAATTTCTATAGACTCATCTAATATCGATGCAGTCTTGAGCTAGAATAAACCGACCAATGCGACGGAAGTTAGGAGTTTTCTTGGATTGGCTGGATATTACCGGAGATTTGTGGAAGGATTCTCCAAGATCGCAGGACCATTGATAAGCCTGATAAGGAAAGAGACGAAGTATGAATGGACTGACAAGCATGAGGATGCATTTCGGGAATTGAAAGAGAGACTAACCTCAACACTTGTACTTGCGATATCCTAGAGTGGTGAATGATTCATAATCTACAGTGACGCGTCGCACAAAGGACTTGGTTGTGTGCTAATGCAAGATGGAAATGTTATTACATACGGATCAAGACAATTAAAGCTGCATAAGAAGAACTATCCGATGCATGACTTGGAACTACCTGCAATCGTATTTGCCCTGAAGATTTAGAGACACTACTTGTATGGAGAAAAGTTTAACTTGTTCTCGGATCACAAAAGTTTACGGTACATGTTCTCTCAGAAGGAGTTGAACATGCGACAGCTAAGATGGATGGAACTACTCAAGAACTACGATTTCTCTTTGCAATATCATCCTGGTAAAGCAAACGTTGTAGTCAATACTCTGAGCCGAAGGCCCCGCCTTCTGATTTCCCAGATTCGACCTTCAACCAGTGGAATCAAGAGAAGAACAACACTTTGGATGTTTTGTCATGCAATCGACTCTCATCGGCCGTATCTTGGAAGCTTAATAGTTAAATGAAGATTTGAAGTTGTGGTTTGCTAAGATATCTGCAAAGGAACCAGAAATATGGAGTGTCAGTGCAGACGGAGCGTTGAGATGCAAAGGTAGACTTTGTGTACCAAATAACAGTAGTCTCAGAAAGGATATTTTAGACGAAGCACACAAGTCAAGGATGACTATCCCCTAGAGGAAACAAGATGTACAAGGACTTTAAGATGAACTTCTGGTGGGAAGGAATGAAGCGAGGAGTGGCCGAGTACGTATCGCAATGTCTTGTTTGCAAACAAGTGAAGACAGAACATCAGAAACTGCCTGGATTGCTACAAATGCTATCGATTCCCCAATGGAAATGAGAACACATCACCATGGATTTTGTGGTTGGTATGCCAAAGTCATAGCAAAATCACGATGCCATTTGGGTAATAGTGGATCGACTAACCAAGTTAGCGCATTTCATCGCCCACAAAGTAGGACGATTAAGCGAGATGTTTCTACAGCAAGTTGTACGACTGCACGGTGTACCTGCCTCAATAGTTTCAAATCGAGATTCATGCTTCACCACAAAATTCTAGAATAGCCTATAAACAACAATGGGAACTTCATTGAACTTGAGTTCAGCCTTTCATCCACAGACAGACGGTCAGACAGAATGAGTCAATCAAGTGATGGAGGATACGCTACGAGCCTGTGTCATCGAATTTGAGAATTCATGGGAGGCGCATCTTCTTTTGATCGAGTTCGCCTACAACAACAGCTATCACACGAGCATAGGGATGGCACCGTTCGAAGCTTTATATGGAAGACCTTGTCGATCGCCGCTATGTTGCGCTGAAGTCGGAGATTCTCAACTACTTGGGCATGAGATGATTCGAGAGACCAGCAAGAAAATCCAAATTATACAAGAGAAGATGAAAACATCGCAATCCAAACACAAGAGCTATGTTGACAAGTGACTGAAAGATCTAGAGTTCACAATTGGAGATCATGTACTACTCAAAGTTTTGCCAGTTCTAGATATCATTAGATTCAGATAGAAAAGAGGAAAACTATCGCCGCAATTCATCGGACCATTCAAGATCCTAGAACGTGTTGGAAAGGTACCCTACAGACTTGCCTTGCCACTAAAGATGTCAGGAGTGCACAACGTTTTCCACATCAGCATGTTGAGAAAGTGTGCCCACAACCCAGTGCACGAGATCAGTTTTGAAGATATCGAGGTGAACGAGAACGTGACATACAATGAAGGGTTATATTCTAGATTGAGGGGTGAAGAAGCTTAGAAACAAGGAGATTCCACTAGTGAAGATTCAGTAGAAAGCACCACGGCGAAGGAGAAGCTTCATGGGAATTGGAGTCAGAGATGCGAGAGAAGTTTTCATTTTTTGTTTTGAACCCTGCTTATTACGGATTTCGAGGACAAAATCTTTAATAAGTGGTGAATGATGTTATACCCTGTATTTCTACAATTTATTATTTGAATAATACCTTGTATGCTTCTTTTAATGCTTGTAGTACCCAAACCAAACCAAACTTCTTGGGACATTACGAAAACATTTCAAACACATTCATAAACATGTTTAAGCATTACCCAAGCATGTATCACATGTCCACAACCAAAATTTGATCAAAATCATTCATGAACTCAACTCTTTTTGAATCAAAGTAAGCTTTGAAGTTCAACTTATGTCAAGAATTTGTATCTCATAAGACCTTATTGGAAATGAACTTAAAGCTACAACCAACCACATAGAATATTAAGAAACCATATCAAAACCAATTCCAAGCATTCAATCCATGAATGTATCCTCCTTTGAATCGAACAAGTTATTCAAATCTAAACTCTTTCCAAGGATAACCATAAGCATAAAACTTTCCAAATAACATTTCCAAAACTATCGCACCCATAATTATAGTTGAAACTTAAGAACATACGTAGAATTTACAAGGCAAACTTCAAATCCTTCACATTCTTTCTCAAACTATCAACATTGAGAATAACACAAGTTTCTACAAATTTATATTCACCATATGAGTCATGGGACTCCAAAACTAACTCCATGGATACAACCACGAGTCAAGTCTTAAATCCACAAGTCAAGGATATTCACCCACAAGTTACATTGTATTACAAGTTATAAACTTAATTACAAGCCCACATCTCTTCCCCACTCCCGAGCATGCTATTTCCTCTCCGGATATTGCTCCGTACCTGCGGTGGTTGTTATTTACCACAACAGAAACAGAAAACGGTTTTCTTAAGCATTACGCTTAGTGAGTAATCTAAACATGGCTGAATGTTTAACATGTGCAATGCAACAATAAGCACATAAATCATATCTTTGTAATCGCCGAGTCACTGGTTCAATGATTCATTCAGATCCGGGACCTCCCTTGGTCCCGTGACCACTTCTATTCCTTGGACTTCCGTATTTATCGGATTCTTCCTCTCCACCACCCTTATTACTCCCAACTAATGAATCATTTTTCCGGTGCTTATTGAATACCACATAAGCATGTAGGCACATATAATCTTCATAAAGCTAACATGCAATTCATAATTTAGTAACTACATACTTTCTAAACATGAATAATCAACACAATAAGATCATTCTCTACATCTCTACATCATTGATTCCTTGAACATAGTTAAACACAACCATTCTTTAGGCTTACCCAAATTCAAGCTAGAAATGAAGAATTCCTTCACAAATCTTGCTCAATTCTTACCCAAAGTAAATCCTACATGGTTTTGGTTCAACAAATATCATGTATCAAGAACGGTTACCAGAAAAAATGTTTCCAAAAATGAAAACAAATTATGTGCATGTGATCCTCTTACCTCCACGAGTCCAAAAGTGGTCTCGGATCGTGAATCCGGCGAACGGCGGCAACGGTACGGCAAAAAACGACGTCAACGGCGGTTCCGTCTTCTCTCTCGAGGTCTCTCTCTTTTCTTTGTTTTAATTCCCAGCAAAACATAAGAGTCTTACTCTCTCTTTTGACACATACACACCCATGTAAGCATGAGGTGCCTTAACCTCAAATTTATCCATTTTTCGTTTACATCCCCGGAATTTTTTAAGTTCTCATTATGAAATCCCCCAACATTCCATTAACTACCCAATTATCCAATGAGTGTTTGTCTAAGTTTCGTATGGGTCCCAACGTAGGTCCCACATATTTTGTGAAATTGCTATCGCACCTACAAATTTTAAATCTTTTTTCATTTATACCCTGATTTGGGTGTCCAAGCTAATGCTAACACATATTAATATGATATTATGAAAGAAACTTAACAATATCCATGTAAGCATATAAAATGCATTTAATCATTTAAAATGCAAATTACCAATTTACCCTTCGCTGGGTTCCATTTCAATACCTGTCCCACCTCACTGGGGACTTTTCCAACTAGTGTCCCTCTTTGAACACTCTTTACATGGGCGAGTCCAAGCCTCCCCTTAATCCGTTTTATATACTAATTATATTAATTAATGCATATAACATGATAATTAACCCGTTTTTCGTGTACGGGTGTTACAAGTCTATTCTCCTATCAAAATGCATTGTCGGTCTTAATTTAGTAAGACGTTAGTAATAGGATCAGCGGGTGATTAAAGGAGTTACCCTCACTGAATTTAATGGTTGTCGTTTATAAATTGTAATAACTTCAATAAGTTGATACCCTATTAGTATCTAATTCACTCAGCTACCATTAAGCTGATGGCGTTTATGCCGCTGGACCTTTCTACGTTCCAGCGCACCCTGGTTTTGACTATACAGGTGAATGACCTACAAATGGGGACTACTATGCTGGTGATGATGTCCCTATAGAGGATTATATTGATGGAGGTCAGCCAGAAGAGGACTACTATGCCGAGGACTACCTCTACGCCAATTGAAGACTAGACTAATTAGTAGTTTAATTATCTTTACTATTTTTTGACCTTTTTGTAATCAGGCATATGTTGCCTTGACATTGTATTATTGTTATGTTTTATTTGATTCGAGACTCTGATGTGTAATAGTTAGTAACTTTCTGTTGACTTTAATTTATCTTTATCCAAAACCTAGATTACATTCTTGTTATCTCTTTTCCTTATTGTTGCTTAGTACTGCGTGGTGTGGACAATCATGTGACTTCACCAGTCACTGCCTTTGGACCCAAAAAGGAAATTTATTTTTCTCTATTTTTGCCATTCCAGAACATGACATTTTCTCCCTAGAGACCATATTTGATGTGATCTATGAGATTAAAGCATGTTTTGTCATATATTGCATATGTTAGAATTTATGCACTCAGCATATAGTTGAGAAATAGAGCTTTACTCCATTGCAGGTGAGAAGAATAAAGGAAAGAAGAAGCGAGAAGAGTGAGGCCGATGGGACTTTTTGTTTACCTTCCGAATGTTGTAATAAGAACTTTGAAATTCGTAATATGTTCTAATTGAATCTTGGAAAGAATCTGTAGTTGTTGTAATCTGTAGTAAAATCCTTGTAATCATGTTTTTAATCGTTGCAATATAGTAGTAAAGGTGTTGTAATGTGTTGGTTTAATCACAATTTGAAAGCTACAGAATGGGTTGCAATCTGAGGTAAACCAGTCGACTGGAGGCCTATTTGATCTAGCTACTGCCTCGGAATATTGAAAAATAGTCAACTGGGTCCTGGCACAGTCGAGTGGATTATTGGTTGGAAATGTGGTTTTGGTTCTGTGAAAGAAACAGTCGACTGGGTGGGAAACCACAATCGACTGGATATTGAATTAAAAATTGGAAATTTTGGTTTCGTTGACTGATAGATTCAGTTGACTGAGAATTTGAGGCCCCAGTCGACTGGGTCCCCGACACAGTCGACTGGACAATGTGTTGGGTTTTCAAGCTCTCTGTATCTTGCATTTTTAGTCAACCGAACCCTGGATCAGTTGACTGGATTGCTGTTTTCAAACAGGATGTTTCTTTAAGTGTTTTCAAATGCGCAAAACTTTTTATAACTCTGAATTTTCATGTTTTTTTACTTTTCCACTGCTATTTATACTATAATGGAATTGGATGAGCCTTGGAAGCGTGCCACGTGTCCTATTTCTGTGCGTAGCGGGATGGGTCGTGACATATTTCTACTTTCTTAAAATGAATCTGAACTTTCACATCTTGTTTAAAGCTTGCGTCTGTACTTTCTTAGGATCCAGTTGTATTTCGTCAAGAATAAATTGTCCTTTCACACATTATAAAAAAGTACAAATATTTTCTTAGAAGGTCCAAATTGATCCCTAAGAAAGTACAACTATTTTCTTAGAATGTCTAAATAGATACTGAGACAATACAAATATTTTCTTAGAAAAACCAAAATGATCCTGAGAAAGTACACACATTTTCACTGAAGGTCCAAATTGATCCTGAGAAAGTACAAACATTTTCGATGAAGGTCAACCGGATGATCAATCGACATCATTCGATTGCCAGGTGATCATTCGGTTGACCTTCTGGTCGACCAGCAAAGTACAAACATTTTTTGTTAAGGTCCAAATTAATCCTAACAAAGTACAAAAAAAATTCTTTGAAGGTTCAAATTGATCCTGAGAAATTACAAACATATTCGATTGCCAGATGATCATCTGGTTGACCTTCCAGTCGACCAGTAAAGTACAAACATTTCCTATTAAGGTCCAAATTAATCCTAAAAAAGTACCAAAAAAATTCTTTGAAGGTCCAAATTGATCTTGAGAAATTACAAACATTTTCTTAGAAGGTCTAAATTGATCACTGAGAAAGTACAAATGTTTTCTTAAAAGGTCCAAATAGATCCTAAGAAAGTACAAACATTTTCTTAGAAGTTTCAAATTGATCCTGAGAAAGTACACACATTTTCACTGAAGGTCCAAATTGATCCTGAGAAAGTACAAACATTTTTTATGAAGGTCAACCAGATCATCGACCGGATGATCAACCGGCATCATTTGATTGCCGGATGATCATCCGATTGACCTTCGAGTCGACCAACAAAGTACTAACATTTCCTGTTAAGGTTTAAATTAATTCTAACAAAGTACAAAAAAATTTCTTTGAAGCGCCAAATTGATCTTGAGAAGTTACAAACATTTTCTTAGAATGTCCAAATTAATCCCTGAGAAAGTACAAATACTTTCTTAGAAGGTCCAAATAGATTCTGAAAAAGTACAAACATTTTCTTAGAAGGTTGAAATTGATCTTGATAAAGTACAAAGTGTTTGTACTTTTACAGAATATGTTTGGACCCTTAAAGCATATGTTTCTACTTTCTGAAAAAGAATATGGACTTTCACATTTTGTTTAAACATGTGTTTGTACTTTTACAAAATATGTTTGGAACTTTAAATCATGCTTTTTTAGGATCATGTTGTACTTCATCAAGAATAATTTGGCCTTTCACACATTTTGACATTCAAATGATTTCTTTGTTCGCCAGGAACATCAGCCATTGTAGTCCGGCTGATGACAAAAGGTGTCAATCGGGTCGGGTCGGCCCGGCCCGATTTCCCCGGGCTAAAAGCCCGGTCCGGCCCTTTATAGGCCTGACCCGCTAGGCCCGAGCACAATTGCCCGGTCCAGGGTGGACACCCTTAGTCCCGTCCACGGCCCAGCCTGCTACTTTGTCCGAAACCCGGCCCAGCCCGCTAGCCCGGCCCAAAAGCATGGATATACTAGCCATTGTGGCCCGACTCGAAGCCTGACCCGGTAGGCCCTCCCGAGCCCATATTGGCTAGTTTGGCCATTTTTCAAATATTTTTCCACTTTTTAACCCTCTAACGGCTATAAAACGGCTAGTTTTGGGGGTAAAAATGTAAATGTGATTTTTGACTTCCCAAAATGCCCCTTAGCCCATTTTCTATAAATACCAAACCTCCCACAACATATTTTCTCACACAAAAATCAATTATCTCTCTCTATTCTCAACTTTCTTTTCTTTATACTACTCCAGTACTCCATAAACTACAAGTCTACAAGCACTTCTACTCTACAAGTTGGTGATTCAATTATCAAAGCTCTAATTTGTAAAGGCACCTCTAGTCTTCTAGAACTTGAACTTACAAGCTCTCAAGTCTCAAGTCTTTTTATAATTCATAGTTGTTCACTTCTTCTTCTACTACTATAAGTTGAGCCGTTGAGGTAAATTTATTTATTATTTCACTTCTTGCTTTATTAGTTGCTTATTTAATTGTTAGTATTTTTAATCTCTCATATTTCTTTCCCCTCTTTTTTTTTTTTAAAAAAAATGGCATCTCATTCAAGATCTTCAAAAACTAGAGAAGGCCCAACTTATGACTTTGAAAATTTAGATTATGGGGAAAGAAATGAGATTAATGATTTGGAATTGGACGATGATGACGACATTGAAATTATGGGGTCTAATCCATCTAAACCATCTCCTTCAAATCCTAATGATCCCAGTCCCACCACTGAAAGAAAATTAAAATCACCCGTTTGGTTATTTCTTAAATTAAATGACAAAAAAATGGAGCTATTTGCAAAAAATGTGGACTCAAATTTTCTTACAAAGGTGGAGGAAATAATACACTTAAAAGGCACATCATAAACAAGCATAAAGGTGCATGGGAAGCAGGTACCGCTCAAGCGGGCAGCCTAGCACAATCCCAAATTTCTACTTCTGCTGGCACAAGTGTTGGAACTTTTCTTTATAATAAAAAAAATGAGGGAAGGCTTGGCAAAATTTGTTTGTGCATCCGATGTGCCTTTTACTTTAGTTGAAGAAGAGTGCTTTACACGTTTTATTCAAACTTTTTTACAACCCGCCTATCAACCTATTACTAGAAATACTCTTAGAAGTGATATACAATCTGTTTTTCAACAAACCAAAAAAAAATTATTTGAGGATTTTTCTACTTTTAATTGTACAATTGCAGGCACTTCTGATTTGTGGACTGGTTGTAATAAAACGGGATATATATGTATAACGACGCATTTTGTAGATAAAAATTGGAATATGAATAAAAATATCATTGCTTTTCATGCATTAGACTATCCTCATACTAGTGAAAATATATATAACTATATAATCAATGTTTTTAATGAGTATGATATTATGAAAAAAAAAATTATAAGTATTACTTTTGACAATGCTAGTACTAATACAAATGTTATTAATATGTTTAAAGATCTTATGCGCCCAATGTTGAATGGAAAATTATTTCATGGTCGTTGTGTATGTCATATCATTAATTTGATTATCCAAGAAGGATTAACAAAAATTAATGATCACATAGTTAAAATTAGAGAGGCAGTGGTCTTTTGTTGTTCAACGCCTAGCCGTCTACAAGCATTTCATGGTGTTTGTAAACAAAATCGTCTTAATCCAAAGAAATTGCAAACTGATATTAAAACTCGTTGGAATTCTACTTATCTTATGATAGATTCTTGTAAAAAGCATAGTGGCATTATTACTCAATTTGTTAATGTTAATTATCCTTTACTAAACTTGACTTCAAACGATTGGGATATGGCATTTGACTTTCATGGATTTTTAGAAGTATTTTACAATGCTACAAATAAACTTTCCGGTGTTTACTATTCTACTTCTTGTTTAGTTCTTATGGAATTATATAATATGGCTCATACATTTCATAGTTATAAACAAAAAAATGACATTTTTATTGATATTTGCGAGAAAATGGAAAAAAAAAGTTTAAAATATATTGGTCTAACATTCCACCTGTATTTTACTTATCTGCAATCTTGGATCCTAGAATCAATTTTGATGGTGTTTGTGAAATGGTTAAACAAATATCTGAATTGATGCAAGGACTAGATGGTGAGCCTGGTCTTGAAATAACTACTTTTGAAATGGAAAATACTTTGGAATCTTTATTTCGTATTTGCTATGAAAAATATACAAATAAAGAAAGTGCTTGTCACGCCCCGGAGTAGCCAAAAATAGGGAAATTTTAAAATTTCCTTTTTGGACCCGTAGGGAATGACGAGTTACAAAGCCGTCATATCCTCTAACACTATAAACAATATGAAAATGAAGGGAAGGAAGCTAATCATCACTTAAACTTTAATCTGAACAATTACATATCATAGATCCTAGTACTAATACAACAGGCTATTATAATTACACGATGCTGGCGGCTATCTTTGGTCTTCAGTCTAGCTCTACACTTCTAGTGTTCCTCAGCACCTTACTCTCAAGACTGAATTGTTCTTTGACCAACCTGCAAGGAAATCTGGACATGGATTGTCCAGGCGTAATATGCTGTCAGCTTTGCAACAAAGCTGAGTGGGCATTCATAACTATATCCACTACCAATATACATACACTAACCATTCATCTCACGTTATTACTTTGCATCTTAGGATGCGGTTAGTCCATTATCGATTGACGTCGCTCCCACGGACATAGCAAAGGTATCAATTAACATATGATGCAATTAATAAACATCTACCATTAACCAAATAACAGGATCAATATCATTCATAACATGCTTATCTACTTCTCAAAATAATAACAATACATTCATACTAATCAATTTCTCATTTCCATTATACTCGTGTATGTAAATGCGTACTCAATGAACCCAAACCCAAACTTTGGAATATAAAATCCCATAACCAATGCAACTCAATAACATTGGATTATAAAACCCACATCGACAACTTACTATGAACTTACTTTCACAATACAAATCACGTTTCCACTGCGAACTCTGATACTTGTTTCATACTTAACATCGTCGCCTTACGGCCTCATAGTGACATCGTCGCCTTACGGCCTCATAGTAATATCCTCGCCTTACGGCCTTATAGTAACATCGTCGCCTTACGACCTCATAATCCAAATAGCACAATGGCGGAATTGGCTCGATCGTCTATACCCTCGCTGGGGAATCACCACCTAACGAGTTGCACGTCAGAATACTAACTGCGAAACGGCAAGCATGGCGGCAAGCCCACACACCATGTATACTATCACGGCAATCCCACCGCAGAGGACGGTACATTAGTAACTTACTAGCGCATGATAGACAGCACGACGGCAACCCATACAACGTGTGTACTATCTCCGGTGACCCACTCGAACGACTAGTACATTAGAGTGCTAACTGCTAAGCAGTATGACGTTAAACCCAAACGCATGTACCATCTCCCGCAATTACACGGACGACTGGCACAATAGCAGCTCTAACTGTTTTCTTACTATTATAATCACAATATCCATCATCTCAATCATACTGTTCCATCATCTCGTAAGGTTTCTAAATCATAACAATTCATGACTCATGATACAAGAATCTCAATTATATCAACTCACACTTCCCAAGACTCCCAATTAGTTCAACTCACGACCTCACTTGGCAAAAGTCACTAACACTGACTACGTGTACTGACACTATGATGTGATATCCAGTTACATGATTCTTGATAACATAACTTCATTCGGTAAGACATATAAATAAAACTCTTAACAAGCTCTTTATTCTCATTTTCATACTTTTGCATGGTTTTCAAAGCAATAAACAATAACGTGCTCATATAATCGACATTGTTATATAATACGTACAATTTAACGTTCCATGATCGATTACTCATAACGACTATCACATAGTTCTTTTCTTTTACTTCTTATCAATATATCATAGTAATATCTAACATGCTTGTCTCATAGCAATCAATTCCATAATATATATATATATACATATAACGTAAATATCAAAGCACATCGAATAACCATCATAAGTACGGTACATACATACAAATACTCTAGTAGTCATTATGCATATTAAGAGTGAGGTTAGAAACACTCACCTGGATGTCTTGTCCAGCTTAGGACTATCCGAACAGCGGATAAATCACAATCCTACAACGTATGTTAGAATAATGATGATGAAGCGTATGTGTTAGTGATAGGGGTATAATGGTAATTTTACCAAATGAGGATATACACCTCAAGGTAGTGATCTAGTAGATCTACGTGTCATTCTAAGTCCAACGCCATTGACTAGACTCAAATCGGAATCCGTCACATAAAATGCTGGGTTTTCTTTACCAGTTTGGGCCCTATATGTAAGCTGTATTTTTTACTGTGTCAAAAGGTCATCAAACTTTAAAGGGACGTTCTAGGCATTATTCTAAGGCTCTGGGAACTGACCGCGTATTTTTCTGAGCTACGGTTCATTTACTACGAATTGTTGAAGTACTAATTATATAATTATAGTCTTTGGAGTCCCATAATTATAAAATATAATTTAGAAGGACAAGAGGTCCTTAAAAATATTTTTATTAAATACTAGACCTTAAAATAGGCTAGTGATATTTTTCTCATAATTTTCGAAACTCATTTGGTATTTAAAGTAATTAAATGATACACCGACGAGTCCTTATAGCTAAATAAAATAATCAAATTTGGGATTTATAATAACCAATTTATAAAACGAGGTCATTAGACCTTAGGATAATTAATATAATTTTTTACATATTTAAAATGGCCATTATGTATTTAATACCTAATTATCATACCTTAAAACCAATATTTATTATTTATTTAAACTCAAATAAATAATAACTATAACATATAAATACTAAATTCATTTTCAGAATATATGAAATATTATTAAATAATATTTCAGAATTTTAAAACTTAATAATTTTGCTTTAAAACTATTTTTAAAACAATTTATAATACATATAACTACTTATTAAATATTTTAATCAAAGATTTAATAAATGCTAAGTATAATTAATTATCACTGAAGGATAATTAATTACATATATAAACTAGACTAACAAATTTATTATCATACAAAAAGATACTTAATAATACTATAAAACTATTTTTAAAGCATTTAACAATTACTAGTATTTATTTAATTTTAAGCGAATCAACCTTTATTATTTATTCAGGACTAAATAAATAATAAGCATAATAATTAAATATATAATATTAAATTTCAGAATATAAAAAAAAATATTAATTAATAATATTTTCAAACTTAATAAAGTTACTTAAAACTATTTTTAACATTAATAACAACCAATTTAACTAATAAAATCAATTTAGACTAAGTCTTAAAGCTCTTGTTTGAACAACTAGCTTTCAAACACGCATAAGCTTGTTTAAAAGCTGATTTTCCAAACAGGGCATAAGCCCATTTTGCCTTCTTCTTCTTCACGTATTTGTACAGTATATGTATATATATGTATAATTCGTATATTTATACGTTTTTATACGCAAAACTTTAAACGATTATAACTCCCTCAATTTTTAACGAAAATACGCAAACTTTATGTCGAAATCGAGTGCCTCGACGAGCCGGATCTAACGGTATAGGTCTTGAAGTCTAACTCTCAGCGGTCTGTCCGTACAGGGGCAAAAATAGTTACATTTTAAAAAGAATAATTCGATCGTGGGTGGTCCAAACGCGACTTAATCTTCGAGCCATTCATCGAGGGTCTTAAGGGGGTCGTTAAAGTCATTTTGGCATTGAGTTTGTGTGTTGTGGTGACGGTCCGAAAAACCGAGCTCGTACGAGTTTCAATGGCAGCTGGCCATGATGGGGGTTCTCGGGATTGTTCGGGGGTGTGCGTGGGCGTGTGTGTGAGTCTGTGTATGTACAGAATACATAGAAGAAAGTGTGTGGCTTTACCTGCCTCAGTGCGGTCTCGGTTTGGCTTCGGTTCCTCTCTCTCTCTAGCGTGGTCTCTTCCTCTCTCTTCTTCTTCTCCTCCATCCTCCTCTCTCCGGTGTGTGGTGTGTGTATGTGTTTATGAGGGCAGAGAGGGGTGGGTGTGGGGGGGTGAGGCAGTGAATGAGGGTGAAGGTGGGTTTTCTTGGGTTTTTCTTATTTTCTTCTCTTCTCTCTCTCTAGTTCACTCTCTCCCTCTCTCGGGTCTTCTCTCTATATATAATATATACACACCTACACACATATATATACATAATATAATGTACATCACACACTACCTATATTATAATATATGTATATATATACACACAATGCAATGCACACAAACCTATATATACTATATACTTATACACAAACCGTGTATGTGTGGTTGTGTTTTGGCTACAAGTCATGAGGGGGGTGGGGAAATCTTGGGGTGGTAGGGGGTGAGTTGATGTTGACGAGGGTGATGGGTTGGTGAGGGGATGTGAGGATTGATTGAGTGCATTGGGGGGTGTTTGAATAGTGAGTATTAGGGAGGGTTGCTTGGGTAGAGTAATTATCCAATAGGTATTGGGTAGGTTAGGTAGTACATGGCTATTTTAAGCAAGATTCTCGTTTCCATAATTGTGTGGTTTAGTCGTCACTTAGGACTACGTGCTATGCAGTCCAAATAAACGCAGATTTTACAGGTTAACGCGTAATTATCAGTCTAGGTCAAAATAAACGTCCGAGTCTACATTCTTAGTACAGGTCTAAAGATTTCAGCCCGAGTCTAATACAACTGGGTCCAATTAATTACAGTCTGGGTTTACAAGTATCTAAACTTAAGCGACAAAGAAAATATATATGCTCTAACCTATAGTTATAATTTAGCAGCAGCGAAAATATATAATAATCTATAATTATAAAAATTTACGGCAATGAACAATATATATATATCATAATATGCAGTTATAATATTACACGAAGACCAAACAAATCAATTGTAATACTCCTAGCCCGCATGAGTATAAACTGTGAACGGCTTTTAAAAAAAAAAATCAATTTTGTAAAATGTAATCTTTACTTTTTATTATACAAATTAATGATAAGTAATCTTTATTTTTTATTAGATTATAATTTTTAAATATCAAATACTAGTAATCTCTTTAATTTTTTATTGAATAATAAATATTATTTGCTTTTTTTTAATGAACTTTTTTTAGTAATCACTAATCATTAATGAATAAATCTTTACTTTTTATTATACAAATTAATGATAAGTAATCTTTATTTTTTATTAGACTATAATTTTTAAATATTAAATACTAGTAATCTCTTTAATTTTTATTGAATAATAAATATTATTTACTTTTTTTTAATGAACTTTTTTTAGTAATCACTAATCATTAATGAATAAATCTTTACTTTTTATTATACAAATTAATGATAAGTAATCTTTATTTTTTATTAGACTATAATTTTTAAAGGGTGATGCTATTGCCACTCCATCATTGAACCAATGCACTCCATAGTACCATTCTTAAAGCATGTGCTACATGTATGTCATGCATTACATACATGGTACCACATACTCTGAGAGTGGTACCATAGAGTGCATTGGTTCAATGATGGAGTGGAAATAACAATTCCCTTTTTAAATATCAAATACTAGTAATCTCTTTAATTTTTATTGAATAATAAATATTATTTACTTTTTTTAATGAACTTTTTTTAGTAATCACTAATCATTAATGAATAAATCTTTACTTTTTATTATACAAATTAATGATAAGTAATCTTTATTTTTTATTAGACTATAATTTTTAAATATAAAATACTAGTAATCTCTTTAATTTTTATTGAATAATAAATCTTATTTACTTTTTTTTTTGGTTAAACAAATTTTTTTTTTAGTAATCACTATTCATTAATGCATAAACTAAACAAATATAATAAAAGGAGTAAACGTAAAAACTCCCCCCAATTCCCAAACATTAAACTTTAAAAGTTAAAACTTTCCCCCCCAAAACTCCGGCCCGGCCTGGCTATGCACCCCCGTCCACGAACCCGTCCATGAGCCCGTCCATGAGCTCGTCCACTAGCCCGGTCCTAGTGAGCCCGGGCCACCGGTCCCGGGCGGACACCTCCCCTCCCCTCCCTTCCCAAGCCCAGCCCGGCCCGACCCGATTTTAGGTGAGGTCCGACCCGGCTCGATCCTCTAGCCCGTTTAGGCCCGCTATGACCGAGCCTGGCCCGGCCCGTTTGACACCACTAGTCTGATGTGCATGTGTTCGGATGATGTTCCGGTTGATAATACAGATATCCGGTCGATCGGACCCTTTGAAGGGTTGGTCCAGTCAATAGTTCAGTCGATAGGGGTAGATATCCTAACAAAGTGCAATCATTTTCTGTAAAGGTCCAAATTGATTCCTAAAAAAGTTCAAACAAATGCTTTAAAAGTTGAAATGCTTACCAACAAAATACAAACATTTTCTGGGAATGTTTAAATTGACTCCGATAAAATACAATCATTTTCTATAGAGGACCAAATTTATCTAGACAGAATGCAATCATATTTTATGAAGGTCCAAATTGAATATGAGAATGTGCAATAATATTATACAACGTTCCAAATGGATTCCATAAATTGAACTATCGAGGAAAAGAAATGACAGTGAGAATGTGTCTAGAAAAAAGAGGAAAATAAATTATTAATATCATTGATATATGTCGTTC
Source organism: Hydrangea macrophylla (assembly GCA_033977485.1). NCBI lineage: Eukaryota > Viridiplantae > Streptophyta > Magnoliopsida > Cornales > Hydrangeaceae > Hydrangea > Hydrangea macrophylla. The sequence goes on along the minus strand of CM066990.1, from coordinate 70,528,803 downwards.
ATGACTGGTAATTACTTTATTTCTATAAGACTGTGTTAGTTAGTTCTCACTCAACTTTCAGTAAGCTGACGGCCTTTATTGTCTGGACATTCCCCATCCAGACTACCCTGTTATTAACAATAGAGGTAATGATGCGTACGACGATGGCTACTACCTGGAAGGGGATTATGTAGAGGGTAGCCCCACTGATGCCGGTAATGCCGGAGGGGAGTACTACGCTGACGACTACCCTTATGCCAGCTGAAGATATGAAGATAGTTATATCTAGTATTTATGTTTCTATTGTTCTGTTGAACCTTATTAGTTTAGCGGGTACTTGGGCATATGTTGTTTCCAGACCTGTTGTGATCCTGAGGACCACTCTGTTGTTTGTAATAGATAGAACTATTTTATATTCAGTGGATTATGTTACTATTCCTGTTTATCTTGTAGACTAGTACTGTGTGGTGTGGATAATTAGTGACTTTCACTTGTCATTCCCTTTGGATCCAAAAAGGAAAAAAAAAATTCTCTATTTTTGCTGCTCCGGGGCGTGACAAGGTTTTTGGTATTAGAGCTATAGGTTATGATACATTCGTTCACTAATGATTCCACACCATCTGGTCCTAGTATTGTAAGTCTCTCTGAGATGAGATATAAGTTTGAGATAAGTTTGTCCATCTGACGATAGGTAGTTTTCCTTTGCAGATTAGTATTATGGATCCAGAGTTCCATAAGTTTGTCACCAATGCATATGGAGGGCACGTGATCCATGGGAATACCATGGAGCCAGCTGATCCAAAGTTTTATCATGACCACATACACCAGACAGCTAGTCAATATTTAGAGGAGGATATGTGGAAGGCTCTCTATGTGACCGGGAAGACTCGCCCTACAGAGATGCGTATGGATGCTTATCATTCCGCGAGGATTGGTAGAGATAGTTACCAGGAGATTTTACGATTGATCCAGAGTTAGCTAGAGATGGATGCTATAAAGCTTTGAGCTATTCTTGGGGGACCTATTGAGGCAGCACCAATAGTAGTACCACCATCACCGGTACCTGAGGTACCCATTCCAGAGCCACCAGAACAGCCTGAGGAGTCAGAGTTACTAGGAGCCGAGCTGATAGTAGATGCTGACCCAGAAAAGGATCCCAGAGAGGACATTGAGCCAATCGATGATGACGATAAGCCAGAGGAGGACCCAAAACTAGTTGATGAGGATGTGATAGCTGGAGAGGATGATGTTGAGATAGAGGGGTATGAGATTTTGGAGATACCAGTAGAGGATGTTCCTGATGAGGAGGTAGTCGTACCAAAGATACCCATTGTGTTCGATTTACCAGCAGGGTCTGTACTACATATGGAAGCTATTGCCAATATGGAAGCCGAGTGGGTAGCGGCGATGGTTGCACTGCCAGTTGGACTTCTGATAGGACAGGCTGTACTAGCAGAGGCTATGGCCCTAGTTGGGGATTTCGCTGAGTTGATCGCTGAGCCAGCATTTGGTGTTAAGGATATGGATGTTAACGAGATGATCGTTGAGGATTGGGATATAGGAATAGTAGTTGGAGGACTTGCTGCTCCAGCAGAGGCTGATCCATTTGTAGAGATGGACATTACACCTGAGGATGAGGCACTAGCAACATCAGATGCTGACAACTTTTTAGTCAGGATCTAGAGAGGTTTAGATTTTGCTAGTTTTATATCAGGACATGTTGTCCACATGATTTTTGGGAGCTTGAGAGATAGCTATTTGACCATAGTTTTGTATAGAGATTACCAGTAGTAGTAGTATTGTAAATAGCTGACTTTAGTATTGTTTTAGCCCTTGTCCTATATGGTACACAGTTTGATTAGTGTGTACTATGTGATACATCTTTTGATAAATATATTCGAGCAGTATTTTTGCTATTGATTATATGTTTGATTGCTATGCGTTGTAGAACTGTTAGTTCTTGCTGCTTCTCAATCTATCTTGTTTTCATTTCCATGAGAAGACTTTCAGCTAATCAGTGGGTCTCTTGTAGGCGACACTCGTTATCACTATGGTAGGACCTTTGAGAAATCACTAAGCGCATATTGGAGCACTTATTTCAGAGGGAATGGACCTATCCGGAGTCTTTGAAGCCTTTATGCAAAGGATGGAACATGTAGGGGACACCTACAACCATGCCACAAATCAACGACCCGTTCAACCCCCAGCGGCACCGTTTCAGCCTAGGCAACCTGGAGACAAGTTATTAGCAATTTTTTGAGGTTTACGTCCCGAGAAGTTCGATGGGTTAACAGAACCATGGAAAAACAAATAGTGGATAAGGGATATGGAATTGATCTTTGAAGCGTTGGAATGCAGTGAACAAGAAAAGCACTGTCTTGCTATGTTCCAGCTTACCTACACCACCATAGATTGGTGGGAAACCGAACAAGCTACTATTGGGATAAACGCTGCAAGAGCAATGCCATGGGAAACGTTCAAAGGAGGATTTTTAGATAAATACTTCCCCGAAGGTGAGAGAGATCAATAGGAGAGGAACTTTCTCAATCTGGTTCAAGGAGGATGGATTGTGCGGGAATACACAACACAATTTGAGCGATTGTCTTGATTCGCTCAACACATAATAGATACTCCACAGAAGAAGGTGAAGAGATTTCACCAAGAATTGAACCCACACCTCAGACATATGATGGTTGGCCATCTGAATCAGTCGTTTGAGGAGATTGTCAGATTTGCTGAAGGATTGGAAAAGGATGCTTATCCAGCACAGCAACAACAGATAAATTGACCCCAGCCGTCGAGGAACTTCCAACAGAGGAATTTCTAGAACCAGTTACCGAGGAATACCCAAGGGTGGAGACCTGAGGAAAATTTTCAAGGCAACAAGAGAAACTGGGATGGAACCAGGAAGCCTCAGTCAAGCTATCCTCGACCCCCAACAATATCAACAGCAAGGACCACAGCCTCAGGGGCTGCTAACAGCCCCGCCAACCAACAATGGAAGATGTTTTAATTGTGGATAGCCAGGGCACAATACTAAGTTCTGCACAACCTCTAGAGTTAAACGCCGAATGGATGTTGTCTGCCAGAATTGCAACAAACCAGGACATTTAAGAAAGGATTTTCATGCACAACGAGGAGGATACTATGGGGCACTAGTTCAAGGAATCCAAGGACCCACAGATCAGACAAGGATGAATGCTATCATTCCAGGGGAAGCATGTTTTATTGCTGATGAGCATCAACATTTAGAAGGTACGCTTGTACTCTTTCATAGTCCTGTTAAAGCTTTATTTGATACTGGTATCGCACGATCATTTATCGCTATTAAGATTGTGCGTTAGTTAGGTTTAGAACCCTAGACACTTGAGCCAGCAATTAATGCTGTGTCACCATTGGGAGTGACTGTTAAGCTGGTTAAAGTGTGCAAGGATTGCCCATTGACCTTGGGAGATAGGAATCTTCCAGCAGACCTAGTGGTTCTATCAATATTAGAGTTTGACATTATCCTAGGGACGAATTGGTTGGCTAAGTATGATGCCAATTTGGACTGCCCTACCGGGACGATTGTATTACCAAAACCAGGATGTCCGGTGGTTAGATTTCTGTGTCAACCAACAAGCAACATATTTCTTAAGAATGGTTTAGCTACAATCCGGAGTACGAGTACAGAACTAACGATGGATCAGATTCCTACCATACAAGACTTTCAAGATTATTCCAGGATATTAAGGGACTTTCGCTAAAGAGAGAAATAGACTTCTGTGTGGAATTAGTACCTGGTACATTGCCGATATCTAAGACTCCATACTGAATGGCACCAACTAAGATGTTGGAATTGAAGAAGCAAGTTCAAGAACTTGAAGATTTGGGATTTGTTCATCCGAGTACGTCACCTTGGGGAGCACCAATCCTATTTGTGAAGAAGAAGGACGGAACACTTCGACTCTGCATAGATTACAGGGAGTTAAACAAGGTTACGATTAAAAATAGATATCCACTTCCTCGGATAGATGACCTATTTGATTAGTTACAAGGATCAAGGATCTTTTCCAAGATCGATCTATGTTCGGGATATCACCAATTGTTAGTTCGACCAGAGGATGTGTCGAAGACTGCCTTCAGAACAAGATATAGACATTATGAGTTTCTAGTTATGCCTCTTGGATTGACGAATGCACCAGCAGTATTCATAGACTTGATGAATAGACTACCATATCTGGATAAATTCATTATAGTATTCATCGATGACATACTAATCCACTCAAAGACGAAGGATGATCACAAGGAACACTTACAGATTGTGTTACAGACGCTTAGAGATAGCAAGTTGTATGCAAAGTTCAGCAAGTGCGAATTTTATCTACAGGAGGTCAAATTTTTGGGACATGTTATATTTTAAGATGGTATTTCTGTGGACTCATCTAAGATCAATGCAGTCTTAAGCTGGAACAGACCAACTAACGCGACCAAAGTTAGAAGTTTCCTCGGCCTAGCAAGATATTATAGGAGGTTTGTAGAAGGAATTTCCAAGATAGCAGAGCTATTGATGAATTTGACAAGGAATGAGATGAAGTATGAATGGACAGATAAGCATGAGGGTGAATTTCAGGAGCTAAAGGAAAAAAATTGACTTCTGCACCAGTACTCGCGATACCTAAGAGTGGAGAAAGGTATGTGATCTATAGTGACGCATTGCACCAATGACTTGGTTATGTACTTATGCAAGACAGGAATGTCATTGCATATGGATCTAGACAATTGAAGGTACATAAGAAGAACTATCCTACGCATGATCTAGAATTGGCAGCAATAGTGTTTGCATTGAAGATTTGGAGACACTATCTCTATGGAGAGAAATTTGATCTGTTTTTCGATCATAAGAGCTTGAAGTATTTGTTCTCTCAAAAGGAGTTGAACATGCGACAACGAAGATGGATGGAGTTACTCAAGGGCTATGACTTTTTATTGTAATACCATCCAGGTAAAAAAATATCGTAGCAGACGCTTTGAGTCGTAAACCTCAACTAGTGATCGCTGCATTACTAATCCGATAATGGAAAGCATTGGAAGTTCTAGCTGAATTAGACCTTCAACCAGTGGAACCAATGGAAGGACTACACTTTGGATGCCTTATGGTATAACCAACTTTGATCAGCCGTATCATAGAAAGCTCAGCAGACAGCAGAGGATTTGAAGTTATGGTTCCCCATGATGTCAGCAAAGGAGCCAGAAGTCTGAAGTATTAGTATAGACGGAGCCTTACGATGTAAAGGTAGACTCTGTGTACCTGACGAAGAAAATCTCCGAAAAAAAATAATTGATGAAGCACATAAGTTACGGATGACGATTCATCCTGGAGGTACGAAGATGTACAAGGATCTGAAGAGGAATTTCTGGTGGGAAGGAATGAAGTGAGAGGTAGCTGAATATGTATCTCAGTGTCTTACTTGTAAACAAGTAAAGGCAAAACACCAGAAACCACCTGGACTTCTACAACCGTTACCGATTCCCTAATGGAAATGGAAACACATAACTATGAATTTCGTGGTAGGATTGCCGAAGTCACAGCAGAACCACGACGCTATTTGGGTAATCGTGGATCGACTTATAAAGACGGCACATTTTATTGCCTATAGTATGACGTATCCAGTGGAACGTTTGAGCCGAATGTATCTATAGCACGTAGTACGGTTACACGAAGTACTTGTTTCTATCATGTCAGATCGAGATTCGCGTTTTATCGCAGAATTTTGGAAGAGTCTCCAAACAGCGATGGGAATAACACTAAACTTGAGTTCAACCTTTAATCCACAGACCAATGGATAGACTGAACGGGTCAATAAGGTGATGGAAGACATGCTATGCACTTGTGTTATTGAATCGAGAGTTTTTGGGAAACGCACTTACCTTTGATCGAATTCACCTACAATAACAGTTATCATACAAGTATCGAGATGGCGTCGTTCGAAACTTCATATGGAAGACCTTGTCGATCATCGTTATGCTGGGCTGAAGTCGGAGATACTCAACTTCTTGGGCCAGAGATGGTACGAGAAACCAACGAGAATATTCAGATTGTACGTGACAGCTCAGACCCGATACAAGAGTTATGATGACAAGCGACGCAAAGACTTGGAATTCACCATTGGAGATCATGCACTGCTTAAAGTTTCACATGTTCGAGGGATTGTTTGATTTGATCAGAAGAGAGGTAAGTTATCGCTGCGATTCATCGGACCGTTCGAGATTCTAGAACGTGTTGGGAAAGTTACGTATCGACTCGTGTTGCCGCCGAAAATGTCAGGTGTGCACAACGTGTTCCACATCAGTATGCTGAAGAAGTGTGCTTATAACCCAGTGCACGAGATTAACTTTAAAGAAATTGAAGTCAACGACAATGTTACATTCAACGAAGGACCGATTCACATTTTAGATCGTGGAATCAAGAAACACAGGAATAAGGAGATACCGCCAATCAAGATCTAGTGGAAGCATCATGATGAAGGAGAAGCTTCGTGGGAACTAGAGTCAGAGATGCTAGAGAAGTTTCCATTTTTGTTTTAGACCTTGTTTGTTTTTTATTTCGAGGACAAAATCCTTAATGAGTGGTGGATGATGTAATACCCTATATTTTAATATTTATTTATACACGGAGATTCTATATACTTTCCCTTGTTCATAGCTAAAATCTTATATTCAATCGATCGAACTTCTTTCAAGCAATCGGGCATTTAAGAGTTCAAGCGATCGAAACCCTACCGACTTGAATTTAATACATGGTCCCCACTTCAATCGATCAAAATGTTTTCAATCGATCTAACCTGACCTATCTGCTCTCGAGTGATCAAACTTACTTCGATCGATCGAACGTGTAATCATCAGAATACCAGGTTTCACGCAATGACAGCCACCTGCCCACCCCATTCTTTATATATATGTTTGTTGGTGAGGGTTGGCTGAACCAAGAGAGCTGAGATAGTGTGTGTACTTGTGTTTATACATATATATACATACTGATATGTCCAGAAATATTCTGTAGTCGTCCAACCGCCACGTGTTCAGCCAATAGCCCGGGAAATCCGGATTTGGAGTGTGGAGCCCACACTCCCGAGGTGTCCTGCTGTTACTGTCCGGGATACTCGGACGCTCGGGTACCAGGCGTGGTGAGGCTCCAAGAAACGCGGCATGAATCATGTTTCCAACCGTTTCCTAATACAGCCCTGACTCTATCAAGGAAGAATCAGTGGTTTCTTAAACCACTTAGGAAACTCTTCAAACATTGCACAAATCTATTGTGATTAGATTAGGCTTCCTAATCTAATAAACTTACCATGTGAGGGTGGACTCTTGCATCTATAAAAGAGCCCACCTATCCTCCTTAGGAGGGTCCGAATATCAGTTCTCTAAGCATACAAGCACACATCAGAGAACTCACCACCATATACGCATACACCCGGCCGGTATTACTGGTAGTGCCGCTCACCATTGTGGGCTCACCAGGCCCGCCGGTGATCTGCTAGTGAGAAGCGCACAGACGCACCCGTGGACGTAGGTCACCTCGTTAACGGGACCGAACCACCAACAAATCTTTTGTGGCTTTATTTTCTGTCTAAATTACTCTTACCAATTTTCGGCATCATCAGTTTGGCGCCGTCTGTGGGAAACCGACACAGTTTTCTCATCAACAAAAATCTTTGACTGATCGACATGCCGCCAAAAAAGGGTAAGAAAACCGCCGATTCAACCGGTCAAGAGGACCTACAGATTGAGCCGCACGCAACCTCCATGACCACCGAACAGGTCACAGCGGCGCTGGAACAGCTCTTGGAGGGCCAGCTCCGGACACAACAGCAAATAGAGGCGCTTATGGCCCAGCACGAAAAGGTGGTCGGGGACCATGAGAAAGGCCCTTCGACGGAGAAACGGCCAGAAAAGAGCACTCCCAGCCAAGGGCCCGTTCGGACGCGCGGGAAAACCCGATCCGCTCCAGTGTCCCAACCAGATCGGGAACGTCATGCGGAAGGAGAACGTAGCCAGGCTACTAAACGCTCACAAGGAGTTCCTCGGCACATTCCTCGCCGAGCGCACCGAGTGGAGGACGCCAGGATCCTTATTAAACGGCGGCGAGCTGCAAGGGGAGAAGCATCTGGACGAAAAACCCGGGAGTCGGTCGACGATCCACCCGTTTTGAGCCGGAGGGATCTTAGGCATAGACTGTCCCGAACACGCAGCCGAGTGCTATCCCCAAGGTCAACGCGCTTTGAGGATGAGGCATCATCATCCGACCCCACTTACCACTCGGACGCAGAAAGGAGGACCGGGCACACTAACGTCAAAGCCCGGGTCGAGGAGTTGCAGCAGCAGATTGAGAAGCTGAACCGCAAGTCCGGTCACGACCTCACAAATACAGACCTCACAAATACAGAAACAGAGTCGCCCTATACTACCCGGGTGACGCAGTTCCCAATTCCGCGAAAGTTCAAACCCCCCCATCTCAGCTCATACGACAGCAAGGGAAGTCCGGTGGACCACATCCGCACCTATAAGGCACAGATGGCACTGGTCGCCACAACGGACGAGTTGCTGTGCCTAGCGTTCCCCAGTACTCTAAAGGGATCAGCCGCACAGTGGTTCCATGCCCTGAAGCCCCGGATGGTTGACAACTTCAAAGCCCTCGGCAAACTCTTCATCAGCCAGTTTGTCGGGATGCTAGACCGATCATAACCGGACACCTAGCTACTAGCTGTCAAGCAGCAAAAGGGTGAATCTTTAAGGGAGTATGTGGATCGTTTCAACCAACAGAGGCTCCTGATCCGCAACCTCAACGAGACGACCACAATCATGGCCTTCTGCTCGGGAGTTCAACACACCAAGGTGGCCACGTCGTTCCATCGAAACCGACCGGCAACCCTGGTGGAGCTCTCGAAAAGAGTTGGAAAGAATATCGATACCAAGGAGTTTTTGAAGGCGAAACGCGCTAGCCAGGCGGGAGATGAATCCCCAAAACCCAAGCGCAAGTGCGAGGGATCCGAGAAGAACCCAGAAAAGAAGCCGAAACAAGATCAGAGGGATCCTAGGGGCCAGCCCCCAATAGCTTTCACGCCCCTTTCCCGGCCCATTCATGAGGTGATGGACGCTGCGGAGGAACAGAGGCTGCTCCCGCAGCCAGCTAAACTTAGAGCCCCACCCGGTAAGAGAAATCGGGAGAAGTTTTGCCATTATCACAGGGATCACGGCCACGAGACGGAGGATTGCTTCAAGTTGAAGATAGCAATCGAGAAGCTGATCGAGCAGGGGCATCTTGCCGAGTTTGTCACAGCCGACAGACGGCCCCGTCAGGATGCTCGAGCTCCCGGTCAGCCCCCACCACCGCTCGGCCACATTAACGTGATCTCCGGAGGAACATCGGGCAGAGGTGACTCTCAGTCGGCAAGGAAGAGGCATGCCAGAGCGTCCCGAGCGGATGTAGGGCAGGTCCAATCCACCGGCTCCTCACCAACTGACGTCCTGACGTTCTCGTCCGACGATACGCAGGGCTTCCACTGCCCCCATGACGACCCGCTAGTAGTGACGCTTTCTATAGCTAACTATATGGTCCAAAGGGTACTGGTCGACACGGGCAGTTCGTCCGACATAATGTTTACAGCGGCGTTCGACCAACTCGGGATTGACCTGGATCGGCTCCAGCCAGTTGCTACTCCCCTGGTCGAATTCAACGGCTCCAGCACTCAACCGCTCGGCACGATCGAACTCCCAGTTCTCATGGGGACCTACCCGCAGCAGGTTTCCATGCTCACCAATTTCGTGATAGTGGAGGCCCCGTCGGCCTACAATGTCATCCTCGGGAGGCCGACCCTCAACAGGGCCTGAGCAGTTGTCTCCACATACAGCTTAACTGTGAAATTCCCGACTCTCCAGGGACCTGGACGCTTGCAAGGAGACCAGACCACGGCTAGAAGTTGTTATGTTAGCTCGTTGCGCCGAGGGGCAATCACCGAAACACTGAACGTCCAAGAAATGGATCCCCGGGACCAGAGGGACGTGATAGGGCCTATGGAAGAATTGGAGCAAGTTGTGCTGGATCCAGAACACCCCGGCCGCACGGTCAACATAGGCGCACTACTGGAGCCCGCCTTGAAGGAAAAGTTGACCCAGTTCCTGAGGCAAAACCAGGACGTTTTTGCTTGGAGCCATGAGGACATGCCCGGAATTGATCCCCGGATAATGTCCCATCGTCTTAATGTCAGCCCGGACTGTCGCCCAGTGAAGCAGAAGAGGCGGGGCATGGCCTCCGAGAGACAAGCGGCAGTAAGCGTGGAAGTCGAGAAGCTCCTAAAAGCTAACTCCATCCGGGAGGTCCACTACCCCGATTGGCTGGCCAATGTTGTCCTAGTCAAGAAGAGCAATGGGAAATGGAGGATGTGTATGGACTTCACCGACCTCAACAAGGCTTGCCCCAAGGACTGTTATCCGCTGCCCAGGATAGACCTCCTCGTCGACTCGACGGCAGGCCACTCACTCCTCTCGTTCATGGACGCCTACTCGGGGTATAATCAGATCAGCATGTACCCCGGGGACGAAGAAAAGACGGCGTTCATCACCAACCAAGGCACGTACTGTTACAGAGTTATGCCCTTCGGTCTCAAGAATGCCGGGGCTACCTACCAGCGCCTGGTCAACTTCATGTTCAGAGACCTCATCGGAAAGTCCATGGAAGTGTACGTGGATGATCTCTTGGTCAAGAGCCGGGATGAACCCGATCACCTCGAGCATCTGGCCGGGGCCTTCAGCATTTTGAGAAAGTTCAGGATGAGGTTGAACCCGGCCAAATGCACCTATGGGGTCTCGTCCGGGAAGTTCCTCGGTCATCTAGTCAGCAGACGGAGAATCGAAGCAAACCCCGACAAAATTCAGGCTATCATCAACATGCGGTCACCTAAGTCAACAAAAGAAGTTTAGAGCTTAGCCGGACGGGTGGCCGCACTGAATAGATTCGTGTCAAGAGCAACTGATCGGTGCCTGCCGTTCTTCAAAATTCTCCGCAAAGCTTTTCAATGGTCAGAGGAGTGCGAGGAGGCATTCCGGGAACTCAAGAAGTACCTGGCCTCACCTCCTTTATTGTCAACACCTACAGCCGGAGAGGAACTGTTCCTGTACCTGGCAGTGTCACCATCGGCGGTTAGCTCGGCACTTATTCGGGAAGAGCACGGGATACAGTTCCCAGTGTACTACACCAGCCGGGCGCTGCAAGGGGCGGAAAGCCGATACTCCCGCATCGAGAAATTGGCCTTCGCCCTCATTACCTCAGCCCGAAGGCTCCGACCGTACTTCCAGGCCCATGCCATTGTAGTACTCACCGATCAGCCTCTCCGCAAAATTCTCTCTCGGCCAGACACATCCGGGAGGCTCGTCAAGTGGGCTTTGGAACTGGAAGAGTTTGAGGTAACTTATCGACCCCGGACGGCAATCAAGGGACAAGCCGTCGCAGATTTTCTGGTCGAGTTTACGTACCCTGAAGACCCGGTCGAAGAACCCGAGCCTCCGGCCTTACCGCCCGGATTGCTATCCGGCATCCCCACTTGGGTACTGCATGTCGATGGTTCTTCTAACCAGCAAGGTAGTGGGGCCAGGATCATCTTGACTACCCCTGACAGAATCCAGCTCGAATACGCTTTAAGGTTCGGGTTTCGTGCCTCCAACAACGAGGCCGAGTATGAAGCCCTTTTTGTCGGGTTATAATTAGCCATTTCAATGAGTGCACAACAAGTCGAGAGCTACAGCGACTCCCAGCTCGTGGTCAATCAGGTAAACCAGGAATACGAAGCACGGGAAGATAGCATGGTAGCCTACTTAGCCCTCGTCCGGACGGCTTCCAAACAGCTGCGAGGATTCTCCATCACTCGGATACCTAGAGAAGAAAATACCAGAGCTGACCGGCTGGCTCGTCTCGCCTCGTCGTCTGAGTCAGACTTGCCCAGGATAAGGATACAATTCCTGCCCGAGCCAAGTGTGATCAACTCATAAGGCATGGAGGTCGACCCGGTCACTCTAGGGCCCAGTTGGATGGATCCAATCGTGACATTCTTGACAATAGGAGGGCTGCCAAACGACAAAGAGGAAGCAAGGCGGGTTAGGTACCGGGAGGCGCGATACCACATTCTTGACAGTGTCCTCTACAAAAGAGGATTCACTATCCCGTACCTACACTGCGTTCATCCTATACAAGTTCAAGCAATACTGTTCGAGATTCATGAAGGTGTGTGCGGGAACCACGTGGGAGGTCGGGCACTCTCGAGAAAGGCTCTACTACAAGGATACTACTGGCCAACCATGGCCCGAGATTCGCAGGAGTACGTTCGAAGGTGTGACAAGTGCCAGCGGTATTCTCCCATGATAAACCAACTGGGAGAACTCCAGACCCCGGTCCATAGTCCTTGGCCATTCGCCCAATGGGGGATCGACATTGTTGGTCCCTTACCAACAGGAAAAGGGCAGGTTAAGTTTGCTGTGATAGCCGTTGACTACTTCACCAAGTGGGCGGAGGCCGAGCCCTTAGCAACGATAACCGAGCAGAAAACTTCGTGGAACGAAATATCCTCAGCAGATTCGGTATCCCACGAGTCCTGATCAGTGATAATGGAAGGCAATTTGACACACCCATCTTCCGACAGTTCTGCTCGGGCTACGAGATATTAAATCATTACTCTTCTCCCGAGCATCCGCAAGCTAATGGCCAGGCCGAGGTGACCAATCGGACAATATTATAGTCGATAAAGACAAGGCTTGAAGGCGCGAAGGGCCAGTGGGCTGAAGAACTACCGACCCTCCTGTGGGCCTACCGCACTACACCCCGAGCAGCTATAGGCGAAACCCCATTTTCCTTGACGTATGGTTTCGAGGCAGTAGTCCCCACAGAGCTCGAGCTGCCCACATACCGGGTGGCTACCTTCACTGACCCAGATAATGGAGAAGCCCTCAGGACGGAACTAGACCTGGTAGAAGAAAAAAGAGACCAGGCCTATCTCAAGGTGGCAGCTTACAAGCAAAGGGTCTCGCGGTATTACAATAGTAAGGTGAAGCATCGTAGCTTCCAAGTCGGGGACCTCGTCCTTAAGGCGGTAAACCAGTCTACCAGAGTCCCAAGCCATGGGAAGTTGGGAGCAAACTGGGAAGGACCGTATATAGTAACTCGGGTTAACCGACCGGGAACCTACTGGCTACAAAGCATGGACGGGCATGATCTCACCCATCCTTGGAACGTGCAGCACCTCCGCAAGTATTACCAGTAGCACCTGGCTACGGGAATTTAGTATTATAAGGAAAATTCTTTTCATGTAGCCCTGATGGGACAGTTGTTACAGATTGTTATCTTTTAAATAAAATCGAAAAGTTTGCTTTGAAGACTTACTCCTGCCAGTACATCGTACAATGCACAAAAGACCTCGGGCCTAACCCCGAGGCACCAAAAGACCTCGAGCCTAATCCCGAGGCACAAAAGACCTCGGGCCTAACCCCGAGGCACCAAAAGACCTCGGGCCTAACCCCGAGGCACAAAAAGACCTCGGGCCTAACCACGAGGCAGAAACGACCTCGGGCTCCAAACCCAGGCACCAAAGGACCCTGCAACCACCCATGTTCCAGGTCGGTTTCCTATGGTTGATCCCCAGCACGCCCCGCCTTAACAGGAGTCCCGGGGGCAAGAGGGTTCTACACCTAAACAGGAAATTAACTAAAGTTTCGCCTAGGTCCAACCAACGACGGGGCCGAACCCCTAGGTGGCCGACGATGGCAAAACTTAAAACGCACCTGCGACCACCCATGTCCCAGGTCGGTTCCCTACGGCCACTTACTCCCGAACTCCCATACTCCCACCTTAGCAAAATGCTTGGGGGGCAGGGGAATAAGGGGAATATAGAAAGGCTAAAACAGGGAATCACACCATCTGACTAGGTGTTCTGTTGGTTACGGTCCTAAAACATTTGCTAAGGCAGGTGTTAGGTCGGCCACAACCGTACGGATACTAGCAAATACGGATAGTACAAAAAAGGCACATATACAAAGTTGATGGAAGGGTGACCTCAAGGGTCTTTTTTCATTAATTAAACATACAAAGCCTGGGGGGCAATTGTAGCAGCCTCCCAAAAAATAAAAAAAACTACAAGCAATGAAAACAAACAACAGGAAGGAGGGACCGGGGAGTCAGTCTTCCACGTTGACCACATTCTCGGTCTCCCCAGCCTGCTCCCTTGGTGCAGCAAGCCCTTCATCCCCCAAGCCCCTGCCTGGGGCGAGTTTTGTGGCCTCAGCAATGGCCGCAGGATTTTCACCAATCGCAGGAGCTTCACCCGCGATGGGATCTTCACCGATATCCCAGTAATCCGAGTCAATCCCCTCGTAGGCCGAAAGGACCCATTCGGGGTGATCCCGGGCTACCCGCCGCTTCAGATCGTCATAACCTTGGAAGAAGCCGTCGTCAAACGCGCCCTCCAAGGCCCCTGCAGCAGGTGTCTCGGCTGCCGCCTTCGCCCGGGCTTCAGCCGCCGCGGTCAAAGATCGGGAAACCTCCAATTCGGCCAAAGCCGTTGCCAGGTCCGCCTGAGCCGTACCCAAACTCAAAGCCAACGACTTTGTCTTGTTCGTCTCAATGGCCAGGGCAGCTTTGGCCACTTGCAGTTCTTTCCGCTCCTTCGAGAGGGAGGCTTCTGCAGCGCCGACCTTCTCGGCCAGGGAGGACAGGACGGACTCGGATCCCGCGGCCATGCAGCCAACCTACGGCAAGAGGATGAGAATCAGTTAGACAAAGTAAAAAGGGGGGCAGGTCAATATTTGAGGTGAGACAAGAACACTTACCAGATGGGATATACTGTACAGCCACCCTTGGAAGCCTTGGGGAGTTAACCCGGCACATGCTTCCACCTGGCTTGGGACAAGGACGAATTTCAGCCTCTCCAGGACCTCATCAGGCCCGCCCAGGGGCAGACCTGACGGAATGTCAGCCCTGGGCACGGGCTCGTCAGCAGCCGGCCTATGGGGAGCTGACGTCCCCATAGGGTCGGGGCGGTTAGTAGTCCCGTGGCGATTACGCCTGAGCGGGCGCTCGCGCACCCAGGACCTCGGTGGCTGGCCTCTTCCCTTGGGCGATCGCCGCCCGAGCGGCAGTAGTGGCGGCGGCGGCAACCTGTCTCTCCCACAGCTGATCCAAATTGCATTTGGGAGCCATTTCTGCAGAAACCAAGATCGCACGGTCAGAAATGCAAGGGGCAAAAATAATACAAGTACATGGTTAACGCATAATGTAACCAGGATACTCACCAGGAATGATGAGCGTGAAGCTGGGGGCCGGAACAGGCTTCTCAGGAGAATAGGTCACGATAAAATCCCCTGTTCGGGATAGCACGTTCCAAACGCTAGTGGGCAGCCCTGCTAGCCTCAGGATCCTGGCCTGGCACGACTCAGGAATTTTGGGGGGTTTAGTTGAGCCTGCTGTGGACAGAGAAAAGAAATCAGTCAATAATCCACCGTGTTCCAAAAGACCAAAATATCAGACGAGGTCAGAAGGTGTGGTCTTACCCCTCAACTCCTCAGCCCAGGATGTCCTCAGCTGGATCCCCGGAGCCATGTCGCAGAGGCGAAGGGTAGACGCCTGGAAGAATTTGCCCTTCCACCCTTTGTTATTACTAGGGCAATCGTCAATAATTTTCCTGCCCGGATGGGCAAAGAATGAGAAGAAACCCACTTCCCGGTGCACAGGGAATGGTCGGTGGGCCCAGAGAAACTCTTGGAGGGTAAGTTCATACCCGAACGCTTGAGGCCACAATGATATACACCCCATCAGGAACCTCCACCCGTTGGGGGCCAACTGACCGGGGGCGATATCTAAATAGATCAGGATATCCCGGGCTACGGGGTGAAGCAGAAGCCGGAGGCCCGCCATCAGAGCATCCTCGAACAGGGTAACAAACCCCGACTGATAGAGGTGCGCGCCGCCAATGTTTACGGCTAAGGCGCAGCCATCGGGAAGAGAGTATCTCTCCCTGATCCGGAGTAGGTCTTGGGGGCGTAAAACAGAAGAAATGGACTCGCAAGCGAAAACTCTGCGATTAGTCCCCCGGGGTAACTCGTCGCCCGAACCCCTCGAAACGGAGGCAACAGGGGCCTCCTAGGTGGACTCACTGTTAGACAGACGAACGGGGATCCTGGCCCCACTTTGATGGTCGGACAGGGACTCAGGAAGTCGGGCCAGGCTGGCACCGGGAGACCCTGACCGGTATTGCTCGCTCTCTGATCTTGACGCAGAGTTGAAGCCGGAGAGTTCCATCTCTGGTAATCCGACGGGAAGGAACGGACACAGACTACGACCTGCGAACGGATCGGAAACCCCAAACCTGATATACAGGGGGGGCAGAGTCACTAACCTGAATGGTAATGTGTAGACACTCCTCAGCACCAGATAACACTCTCTCAAAACAGCGCAAGAAACACCCGCTCGGTTCAGATGAATTAGAGTACCACCCGACTCGAAGAACGCACAGAATCTTAGGAAGAAGAAATCCCACTCTATCTCGAACCTCACGAGATTCGTTTTCTCCAGCCTCACTCCGAAATGAAAAAGGACGGGAAAATAGGGAAGAAAAGCAGAAAATAGAGGATCAGGAAGGGATGCAGGAGGTGGGGCGAGTGCTCCTTATATAAAGACTCTGAATGGCCCAGATCAGAACAGATCCAGCGGTCCAGAAGATTTCCCGCCCAAACCGTCGCTTCGGTCACGTGGGGAGTCGCCTCAAAAGGCGCGCGCATTAAATGCGCAAAAAGACGGTTCCGTTAGTCTATAAACGGCTCGCTTACGACCGCGTCTCCACTTGTTGGGATCTAACCTGACTGATGATTGGTTGGTACATGGTAACAGTGGTCCGGGCCCGAGCAGTCACAACCCGGGCGCAGCCATAAGCCGGTCGGGTATCAACCGCCCAGCGTCGTACGGAATTGATAAACAGTCAAAAAGGGCATAGCGAAGGAAAGAGTTGGCCTCAAGGACCTTTTTATTGCTATAAAGGGTGAACTATACAGAAGTCGGGGGCAATTATAATAGCATTCCCGGCATAAAAAAAAAAAAAAAAAAAAAAAAAGAAGAAGAAGAAAGAGGTGCCTTCAGGATCCTTGGCCCTTCAAAGCCTTGACCTACTCTTCCAGGGCCGCCACCTTCGCCACCAGCCCCTCTACAGTGAGCTCCAGGGCATGGACGTCCACCCCCCGCAGGGCGGAATCCATCTGCAGTTCGTCGCCCACCTTCTCCACCTCCTGCAAACGTTTTTCCATGTTCACAAGAGAGAAGTCCGACCATGAGCCGGGCGTACGAAGACCGGCGGATGCTTCCGGCCGGCTCCTTTTCGGCCAGGGCTGAGTTTCTTCCTCAACCTCTTTCTCCTTGCCCTTCCTGGATGGGCCCGGTGGGGGGCTTGCGTCCTCAGAAGAGGCGGAATCACTGCTGGTGGACAAGGTGACTGGCCCCTCAGACAGATCGACCCTGCTGGTGGTGCGCGCCCCGGTCGCCATGGAACGAGTATAGCGGCGCGAACCGGAAGGCGCGGTGGCAGGAGCAGCAGAAGAGGGTCCGGCGCCCGCGCCATCCGCAGGTCTCCCAGCCAAATCAGAGAACGACAGACCGGCCTCGATAGCTCGGTCAATCGCCTCCGTGTCATCAGCGGTAGGGGCAACACCCCGGGAGGCAGCAAAAGCCTGCTTGTAGAGGTCGGGATCAAAAGCTGCGGGAGGGCAGAGAGCGGCATCCTCCAGCCAGTTGCCGGCAACCACAACCCAAGGGTACCGCTGCCAGTTCTTGTTCGGGAAGTCTAGGCCTTGGACAAGGTCCTTTCCCTCGGTCTTGGGGCGGAAGTAAGGGCCCCCGTTGTCGATGCCCAATATGTAGCACCTCGCGACGTCGGCGAACCGGAGGAACAGCCCCAGTCGTTCGTTCAGCACTGATATTACCCATAGGAGGCGGGCGACGTTTGGGCGGCACTTGTGGAGCGGGATACGCAATCCCTCAAGCAGGTCGCAAAAGGAGACCGGGAGGGGGAAGCGTAGTCCTACGATAAGCAGCAAATAGCTGCTGATGAGGACGAAAGGAAAGGCTACTTCCTCGCCTTCAATGTGTGGACGGACTACAACATCTTCCGGAATTTGGCAGTCCTCTCGGAATGCTCTGAGCCCTTCATCAGACGATAGATCGATATGCAAAGCCATTTGGTGAGAATAAAAGTCTGGGAAACGAAGACGGCATAGAAGAGGGAGCTCGGAGTGTTTTGCTCAAGCGACTTAGTTGATGCTGTGCAGTGAAAAACAAGATTGAACAGGTGCTCCTTATATAGGCAGCACGGACGGTTGGGATCCAGCTTGATCGGATGGCTCACATACTCTCCCGCCGAAACTCTCGTTTCGGGCACGTGGGGCATCGCCTCAGGAAGTGTGAGCATTGATTGCGCGACGTGATGGTTCAGTTGCCACCTGGACGATTCGGTTACTTCTCAACTGGCTGCTTTGGGCCCGAACCAAACCAGTAACCAGCAGACACGTGGAGTCACCGCTCGGTTGATATACCACCGGGTCATTCCAAGCCGACCCCGTTCCGACGAGGGTCCCGGTCCTTTCCCGGTCGGTGACAAAAAGACATTCTTAATTTTCAAAATTCATCCGACAAGGCATCATCTCAACTTTGAAAATGGGGGGCAGCTGATATGTCCAGAAATATTCTGTAGTCGTCCAACCGCCACGTGTTCAGCCAATAGCCCGGGAAATCCGGATTTGGAGTGTGGAGCCCACACTCCCGAGGTGTCCTGCTGTTACTGTCCGGGATACTCGGACGCTCGGGTACCAGGCGTGGTGAGGCTCCAAGAGACGCGGCATGAATCATGTTTCCAACCGTTTCCTAATACAGCCCTGACTCTATCAAGGAAGAATCAGTGGTTTCCTAAACCACTTAGGAAACTCTTCAAACATTGCACAAATCTATTGTGATTAGATTAGGCTTCCTAATCTAATAAACTTACCATGTGAGGGTGGACTCTTGCATCTATAAAAGAGCCCACCTATCCTCCTTAGGGGGGTCCGAATATCAGTTCTCTAAGCATACAAGCACACATCAGAGAACTCACCACCATATATGCATACACCCGGCCGGTATTACTGGTAGTGCCGCTCACCATTGTGGGCTCACCAGGCCCGCCGGTGATCTGCTAGTGAGAAGCGCACAGACGCACCCGTGGACGTAGGTCACCTCGTTAACGAGACCGAACCACCAACAAATCTTTTGTGGCTTTATTTTCTGTCTAAATTACTCTTACCAATTTTCGGCATCATCACATACATCTATATATTTTCTATCAAGAAGAAGAATAAGAAGAAGAACAAGAGAAAGAGGCAGAGAGATAGAGGAGGAGATCGGAGGCCACCATTAAAGCTCGGAATAGCTAAAGCTTTGCCAAACACGCCCTTAACGACGTTCTGTGAGTTCCAAACTCACTCAGCAGCTTAGTTATAATATTTTACAAGTTCTATACGTTTAATTAGGACCCAAACACCCCTTAACATATTCTGGAAGTTTACTGCCAAAATCTGTAGAAGACGAAGTTCGACCGGTCGAACTAGGTTCAATCTCGATCGAACAACATTGAGTCTCAATCGATCGAAATGACTTCAATCAACCACCGTCACTTCAATCGATCGAGAATACTTCAATCAATCGAACATTTCTTTCCTCAAGTGATTGAGATGACTTCAATCAATCGAACTCAGCAAAACATGGATGTGCTCCTTTTAGTTTATAATTCATAATGCGTATCTATTCAATCTATAATACATGTTCCTATTATGAGATATTATGGATTACAGTGGTAATGGGGTACAATAATGAGATTTAGATAATTATGGTGAGTAACGTAGTCGGGTTCAGAGCATTGTTATTAATATCATGCGATAATGAGATAAGGTTCTAGTTATAATGGTGGGTAGCATTGGATAATCCCGGTGATTGAGTCAGTAGGGTATTGGTGATTGTCAGTGCAACTATGTCAGTATCATGAGTTGGTCGTGAACACATCTGCGTGGGATGTGAGCGTTATGTATTGTGCTAGCAATAAGTACTGATGCATATTGATTATGAATGGACGATGCTTGCAAGCGTTCTTAAAAGCGGTGACTAGTAAGACGTCTTAAAAGCGGTGAATAAGAGTATTGGTGCGTCCATAGATGAGTCGTTATATGAGAACGATGGCTAGTGTTTGCAAGAGTTCTTAAAAGCGGTGAATAGTAAGAGTTCTTAAAAGCTATGAACAAGACCACTAGTATGTCGTGATGATATAATCAGTTGGGATAGTCAGTCGTGATTGGTACAATCAGTCTTAGAGTTGGAAGATGATGAGAATCGGTTAATGATGTATCTGGATAAAAGAGGAAAGGATATTATTAATATCACTGCTTTATGTCATTCATGACTGGTAATTACTTTATTTCTATGAGAGTGTGGTAGTTAGTTCTCACTCAGCTTTTAGTAAGTTGATACCCGTTATTGCTTGGACATTCCCCGTCCAGACTACCCGGTCATTAACAATATAGGTAATGATGCGTACGACGATGGCTACTACCCGGAAGGGGATTATGCAGAGAGTGGCCCCACTGATGTCGGTTATGCCTGAGAGGAGTACTACACTGACGACTACCTTTACGCCAGCTGAAGATATGAAGATAGTTATATCTAGTTTTATGTTTCTGTTGTTCTATTGAACCTTATTAGTTTAGCGAGTACTTGGGCATATGCTGTCTCCAGACCTGTTGTGATCCTGAGGACCACTCTGATGTTTGTAACAGATATAACTGTTTTATATTCAGTGGATTAAGTTACTGTTCCTGTTTATCTTGTGGACTAGTACTGTGTGGTGTGGATAATTAGTGACTTTCACTTGTCATTCTCTATAGACCCAAAAAGGGAAAAGTTTTTTTTTTCTCTATTTTTGCTGCTCCGGGGTGTGACACAATATTATAACAAATATGTAATGAGATTAAGATGAAATTCTAAAAAGGCAATATATAAACAATATCATTTGACACCTCTACTGTATTTTCTTCTAAAACCTGCAAAAAGTAATAACTATTGTCAATCTAAGTAACAAATACTTAATGGAGTTAAATAGAAAATCCAGAAACCCAACAGACATTTGCAAATGTACATTCTAAACAATTCCATTTGATATCTCCACTACATTCTATGTAAACCTGCAAGAAAGAAAGGACCAAAAAAAAAAAAAACCAATAGTCAATATATTCACAGATACTTTGTGGAATTAAGTTGAAAAGCCAACATACATATTTGCAAATGTACATGCCAAACAAAAAGTATTGTAATACAAATTTGGTGTACCAGTTGAACATAGAATATATATAGTTTATTCAACTGTAAGATGTGAATAATTTGAAATTACATCGAAAATGAAGAATTAAGTCTAGCTAGCAAGTTTCTTATACAATCAATATATAATGGGTGTAGTGTGAAGTAGTTGCATCAAATGATACCAACGAACAAACCAATAAAACAACTTTGATACTAAATCATGTATTTTGCCTCTTTTCAACACATTGAATTAACATCAAGTAATTAAATTGCCCTAACCTGCTAGTATATATGTAACACGTTTATCGTATAATAAAGAGGGCTCCTACACCACTATTATGTATGTAATGTTTTTCATATCATAAAAATAAATATCGTTGTAATCATTAAGATTCAAGGTATTAATGCTGTTTCAAACTAAAGGCACCAATTCACAAGATTAAGATGAAGCTACAAGGAATAGCCTAAAGGACTAAATAAAGAATAAATAGCCTATGGTTTACTAGAAAAATAAAGATATGTACAAATGAAAAAATAAATGAAATTTACTCATTTAGTCCTAAGTTATTGAGAGTTTCACTACATGATCGAGGAGCAAATTAAGTTTTGAATGTGCCATGGGAACAAAATTTTCTAGACTAAAAGGAAAAAAAAGTACACACATCGAGGTAAAGATTTGTTTATTGCGTGCAATCATAGCATCATCATCAAATAAGTTAAAACTAATAGTCACCTACACATGTCAACCCAACTCTTATTTATAATCAACTACCTCAAACAAGGTAAAATTAATGAAGTACTAAATTAGCAAATATGTCAAACACAATTAGTGAATATTAAACAAACCAAACAGGGGAATTAAAGATAAACAGACTCGTGGAAACTCGTGCCACATATTTGGTATAAAGTGTAGGATTAAACTCACTCACTAATTCCTTTGTGTTTCCACTCATTTTTTATCCACTTTTAAAATGATAGAAAACTGTGGTGCACATAAGTTAAAAAGAAACCATTTACTATTCTTTTTCTTTCATTCTTTTATCACTTTTAGTTAATATTAAGACTCTCTTCAAGAAGAAAAGGTTATAAATAATTGTTCTTAGTCTTAATAGGTGCATCACTAAACTCCTCCCTAGATGAAAAGCTTATATTGTTCACATGTATAATAAATTAGAAATTACATGGCCTCCTAACAAGCTATCCTCCAATTAAGCCATAAATGCCCCTAAAAAAAGGAGAAACTACAGAGCCTTAAGATACACAAAACTATCAATTATGCTCGCTTGACTAACCATACAACATGGATATATTTCATAGCAATAACTTCATGGCTAAAAAAGTATCACAACACCTTAATGCTATACGCTAATCTATTGCAAGTGAATATCA
This sequence comes from Hydrangea macrophylla, assembly GCA_033977485.1. Lineage (NCBI taxonomy): Eukaryota > Viridiplantae > Streptophyta > Magnoliopsida > Cornales > Hydrangeaceae > Hydrangea > Hydrangea macrophylla. The sequence goes on along the minus strand of CM066990.1, from coordinate 70,506,050 downwards.
TGCACAAGGAATGTTGGCAAGACATCAAATTTTGAAATAGCAAATTTCGAACCTAAATAACAGAAAACACAATTCAAAGTTGTTTAGTATATAAAAGGAAATTAGAGAGGGGGTCAAGAGAGACATCATACCAAATTTAATTTTCCCAGGTGTGGCGTTGATTTATGGAGTACAAATGAACAATATTGCGTGAACATTGAATGGGGATGATGATGATGAAGAAGTAATTAGGGTTTCAAGCCTTGGTTGTTTGAATTGCTCGGAAGGGCGCTTTTCTTGAAATCAAGACGCATCGCCCCTGTTACTTTCGCTGATGAATTTTGTCGCCTTCTTCGATGATTGTTGTTGTCGTTTTGAAAAAAGGGAGAAAAGTTGTTTTGTGGAGACTGCATATAATGAGAAAGATGAAGAGAATTTGTAGTTACCGATTTGAATCATTGCGACAAAGTTGATTTTTGGAGATTGAATGTAACGAGAAAGATGAAAAACTCATTGGAAAAATTGAATAGATCATCGGGAGAACTTTTGTTAGGGTTTCCAAAAACGTATTGACAAAATATGGGAGTTAAGTAAAATATTTACTGGTGCTTCTAATAAAACGCCGTAAATTTGCGGCATTTGTATATGTGACGCCGTTAAAACGCGGCATTTTTTTTTGCCCAAATGCTATTTTAATTTGGTCTTCGTAGAAATGTGTCAAATTAACGGCGTTTGATAATAAAATGCCGTTAGTTAGTGGTACTTTATCAAACATCGGTAAAAAAAAAAGTCGGAATATGCTATTGTTCTTGTAGTGAATCTTCTTTTGTACCAACTGATGAAGGCAATTCTTAATTTTCGGTCTCTCATTCTTTCTTTTGCAACCTCATTTTCTACGTCTCTCCTCTAGCAAATTCATCAAACACAACCTTTCCCCTCAAACGACTTTGCAAACCTATAATGTGGATAGTGTATAAAAATCCAATTATTGGAGATTTGGTGTATTGCAACTGAGTTCTTTATATTACTCACACTTAATTTGGCATAGGTGTGAGACGATAACATGGGATTTTTAACCCGAATTTGAATTTCGTCTTTATTTTTTAGCGAGTATTAGAGATGTTTAATTAATAAGGTAAATTTTTAACAAAAATACAATTCATATTCCTCATAGTCTCCTCAATGACAATTAATTTGTAAATCTATAATTTCTTTAAATATATTAAAAAGCTCCCTCCTATTTAGTAGTATTCAATTTCATATTCGTTTTTTGCTTTGCACATTATTAAAATTGGAAATTTTAATTCTAGGGAAAAAAAAATGATTTCTACCTTTTCTTTTGTTTTTCAATTTGCATGGACCCTCATTTTCTTTCGTCCCCCGAAAAAAAAAGAGTGTATTTTTGTTCACCCATTTAAGAGTTGGGTGAGCATAACCCAAACACCCTATTGGCCAATACAGTGGGACTCATGATTAAATAAATATTATTTATTCGTAAGCCCCACTACATTAGCCAATAAAATACCTGAATTATGCTCACCCATGATGAGCAAAAGTGAACTAAAAAAAAAGGGGAAAAAATTGCATGGACCATTATCAGACCAAACTATGGGTCGGATTAAAACCCAGAAGTTCAGTTAAACTAAGCACAACACATTGACTGTTTAGACTCAAAAGTCAAATCATCAGACTTACCGTCCGTTTGGTATGCTAAAAACTAGAATAGAATTCATTTGAAATTCTTGTGTTTGGTTTGTCCCAAAAACAAGAAATGAATTCATTTGTAAATCCGCTTTACGAATCTTACCCATTTTGGTCGGAGTGTTCAAGAAATGATTTGTCATTCTTTACATACATTTCATTTTCCCAAAATATCCCTGTCTTTTATGCTAAATCCCCACATTACCCTTGGCTATAGGTAAAACCCTCACCATTACACCATTCTGAGATACTACTCTGCAACTCTCGTCTTCTCCTCTGCCGAGCAGCTCTCGTCTCCTCCTTTGCCGCCCAAGAACAGGTATTGCTCTCTCTCTCTCTCCTCTCGTCTCTCTCTCCTCTCGTCTCTCTCTCTTTCGTCTATACCTATATATATGTATATATATACATAGATTCATATATATACATTGATTCATCTATTTGTTACTAATCTCTTCCTAGGTTTCATCTATTTGTCACTCAGAGAGAGAGAGAGAGGGTACCATTTTCACTCTTTCCCTAAAATGGCGGGAAAGTGTAAGCACTGAGGTGGTTCGATTTACCCAAATTCAAGCCACCCCTCCATAACACTAAGATCATGTTTTCTCTATGCTAACCATCTCATATTTCTGTACTTTCCGCCGTAGCCCTACCATTTCCAACCTCGTCTTCGTCCCCAAAAGCCCTAATTTCACACTCTTCTTTGCTTCAATGGCGTCTTCGAAGGTCATAGCAGAGTACGCGAAGTCGAATCGGTCTTCGTGCAAGAAATGCAAAGACAAGATCTCTGCGAAAGCTTTGAGGTTGGGTTTGGTGAGCAGAGACGAGGAGCGAGGGTTTGATATGACCAAATGGCACCATTTGAGCTGTTTTCCGATGAAATCTGATTCGGTTTCTTCGGCCGAGGCCATCGGAGGGTTCTCATCATTGAAGGTTTGTTGAATCGCAATTATGGTTTTGGTTTTTGGTTTTGGATTTTGCGTTATGTAATTCAACTTGCGTTGTTTGGTTAATTTACAATCTCGGATCGAGCTTTAGTGACTTGTTCATATTACAGAGTGATGATCAGGAAGCTCTGAAGAAATTGCTGGACAAAAGTGATCAGACTTCGAAAAAGGTATTTGATTCACTTTTGTGGTCAGAGATTACACAAACTCATTACATCTGTATATCGTAATAAGAGCATTGTAGTACTCAAGACGTCTATTCATGTATGTTTTTGAGTTGACCTGTTTATTAAACGAGCTTGAAATCCAGGTTTTTAGCTTGGCTTGTTTATTAAACCAGCCGAGCTTATATATGCTTGAGCTTGGCTTGTTTATTAAACGAGCCTAGAATTCAAGCTTAATCTTGACTCGTATAAATTAAAGCCGGTTCAATAATCTTTTATCCAGTCTTGCCCTTGACTGCTATAAACGAGTCGAGCTCTTGTATCCTCTAAAACTACGTATTTTTATAATATAATAGATGTAAATGTACAGGTCAGTATATAAGTCTTTTATCAAGCCTATTTGCGAGTTCTTTCACGAGCCTACTAACGAATCTTACTCAAACTTGTTCACGAATCACGAGCTCTATCGAGCCGAGCTCATGTGTGTTTGATCTTGGCTAATTTATTAAACAACCCTGAAATCTAGGCTTGAGCTTGACTTGTTTATTAAAAGAGCCGAGCCGAGCCGAGCCTTTATCGAACATGTTTGCGAGGGCTTGTTGAGCATTATACAACCCTAGTTGCAACCTGTCACTGGAAACCCTTTCCCCATATGGGACATGTTCTTTCATTTGAATGAAGCAAAGGGAGAATCTGTAAGAGTTCATGGGTAAAGGTTTTGAGTTTCTGGTTATCCCTTCTCTATGGCTTGTGTTTAAGTGTTTCAATTGATCATGAGCTGTTTTTCCATCAACAGGGTCGTGAGAGGGATGCTGATAAAAATGAGCCCACGGAAAGGACAAAGAAAGCAAAGGTAGAGAGTACGCTTATCGGAGTATCTTAAGAAATTGTTGAGCAGTAGTGACCTGTTTGTGATATTACAGAGTGAAGATCAAGATGCTCTGAAGAAATTGCTGGACGAAAGTGATCAGTCTTCGAAAAAGGTATTTGATTCATTTATGTGGTTAGCGATTGTACAAACTCATTACATCTGTATATCACTATATTGTTATAAGAGCATTATAATACTCAAGACTTCTATATCAACGGATCCTGATGTGGTCCAAATCTATATGCAAAATAGTAGGATAGTTACAATCACTGAAAACCCTTTCCCCATTTGGGAAATTTTCTTTCATTTGAAGGAAGCAAAGGGAGAATTTGTAAAAGAGTTCATGGGTAAGAATTTGAGCTTGTGATTATGTCTTTTTCTTTTTAATGGAGAAGCATTTCGTTTTATCATGACTTAATTTTCGTCAACAGGTTTGTAAGCTAAGAAGCACCGACACGGAAACGGTGACACGAACACGACACGGCGACACGGAAAATCCTAAAAAAAGGCCGACACGACACTGCGGCGACATGGAAACTAGTAATTATCTATAAATTTTTATATGTAACGATACAACATAAAAATGACAATGTTATAACTAAAATCTAAGATGTTAAATAAATCACCTCTAAATAACAATTCAACATGAAAATATCATAACAATAATATCAATTAACAACTTTACCATTTAAGCACTAGTAACAAAGCAACTATAATATCATAACATTCGTAAAAAAAAAAAAAAAGAAAAAGAAAAAAAAGCAACATGAATATAAGGTAAAGCAACAAGATGCATATAAGATTAACTTATTGCTTTCTTTTTTAATTTTCAATCCCCCATCTTTGTAGTAATCCTTCTATTTGCCATTACTTGTCTTAACTTTTTTTAACATAAACCCCACTTTTACAACCTTATTTTACACAATAACACTTTTGCCCCCAACATTTAAGATTCTTCTTTTAAAAAACCCATAACGTGTCAGAGTCGTGTCGATGGTGTGTCGGAGACGTGTCGCTTCCGTGTCGAAAATAAAAAACATATTTAAAAAATCTCGACACATATTTGGCATGTCCGACTCGTGTCGGTGTCGAAGGTGTGTCGGACACAAATACGGCACCTCCTTTGGAGTGTCGGTGCTTCCTAGTTTGTAAGAGGGATGCTGATGAAAATGAGCTGGAGGAAAGGACAATGAAAGCAAAGGTAGAGCCATTTGTGGAGCAAATTGGGAATTAATTGGAATTTGTTCACCTATCACGGAGAACTTTAAGGGACTTGTAGTGCATTTTTGTGATCATCAGTATTACAAACTTGAAAAACGTATTGTTAAATAAGAGCATTATAAAGTATCCTGATTTGAGTCCGAGTTTATATATTAATACGGGAGGATAGTTACAACCACTGACACTGTTATCGAATAGTGAATCAGTTTGGCGAAGTTATGGATCATAAATCAGTTTGGCAAAGTTATGGATCATAAATCTTAATTTTCATATGTATGTGTTGTATACATATTGAAACACATATACAGTGCTTAAAATGAACTAAATAACAGTTTAATACTAGTTTTATGCAATGTAAAGTCTCAAATGGTAGAAGCTTTCCACTTAAAAGTTCAAAGATTGAAATTAAGAATCGTGAATCGTATCGGGATGTATGAAACTCAAATCGACTTGTATAGAATATGCATCTACTCGTGAATCGACCTGCCCTAACACATGGTCACAACCGATGTCATCGACTATTGAGAATTCTTTCAGTATGAGGTAAACCAGCTTTCAAACAAAGCCAAGGTAGAATCTGTAAGAATGCGTCGGTAATCAATGTGGAGCTGTTGGTTATCAACTTTCTATTTACTGAAGAAGTATTTCACTTGATCACGACTTGTATTTTCCACCTGCACATTCATTGAAGGATGCTGATGAAAATGAGACGGAGCCTGGAGGAAAGGACAAAGGAAGCAAAGGTAGAGAGTGCACTGTTGGAGTCACTTAGAATTGCTTTTATGTTAAAATATTAATCCCCTTGAGCTCCCAAAGAATAGCACTAAAGAGCCGTTAACTTAATTGAAATGGAGAGTTTTGCTGCAGATATGCCAAAATTAATCCAACTCCTCTATTTAACTTTTGTGAAGTTCTAGTTCATATAATCAATGCACTTTCAGATTGCAGTTGACCCAATAATGTAGCTTTCATATACATATATCTATGCCTATTTATATGCGCATGCGCGCGCGCGCACACACACACATATTTATGTATATATGGAGACTTTCTAATGAGGGATCACTCATTTTAAAATTTTAACAAAGTGAGGACTTCTAATTATGGCCGTCAGAACTCGTTTAATCTTTGCGGTAAAAGTGAAATTCACTGTGCTGTAAATGAGCTTTGACTAGTAAGTCCTCACTTTGTTACAATGAGGGTCCCTCATTAGAAGCTCTCTGTATGTGTGTATATATATATATATTCATCCTTGTGGCTGTGTGGATTTCTATATGTTATAGAATTTAATGTTACATGGTACTTCTCAGTACCCTCAACATACCTTTTCACCTAGATGGGCAGCTAATTAATCATTTTATGTTCATTTTCATACTCTGCTCATAGTTATCAACACCTAATGAAGAAACAAAGCTGGAGATAGCCTTTTCAATTTCTGATATTAGAGACAAGTATAAGGTATGGCTATGCAATTATTTTCTTTTCCCTCATTGCAGTCCATGATATTGAAATGTTTTTATTCTGAGAAAAAACTTTAAACTGGCATAAACACATTCTTAAGAATTTGTATCTTTTAGTGATCTCATGGTCTTATAATTTTACCTGTCACAGTCATTTCTTTTTCGATTCTATTTAGCTTTTTTTTCTGATTCAGGATGCTAAGCTATTGCCAAAGTGGAAGGCATTCAAGACCATCATATTTCTTGAACGGGTGAGATAAGAATTATTTATAAACTTCTTGTCCTGGTTGGTTGATCTTATTAAGGTTTATGTGAAACATAATCATCGAGGTATGAGTTATTTGGAAACTGACTGTAGCCTGCTAAAAATCCCATGTTCAATTCAATGCATTCTAAGTTCTTATTTGTGCTCAACCAGATAAAATTTGTTATTCATTCACGTTTTTGAGCGAGAAAATCATAGTAGTAGTTTTGTTACACTGATCAAATGAGCATTATTTTTGCTACTGGTTAATCGAGTCTGTTTGTTTTATGATTGAGAGCATCTCCAATGGGAGTGCTAAAGAGGGTGCTAATGCCTAATTATAGCATCACCCCCCAAAACACGACTCAAATAGGGTGCCAAAGGTGGTGCTACAATTTGACAATGCTATATCTTGTGCCAAATTTGGCACCACTTTTGGACCCCATTGGAGTGGTGTTTTTGGATACTATGGTATAATTTGGCATTGTCAAATTATAACATCACTTTTGGCACCTGGTTGCAGTCTTGTTTTGGGTACTATGCTATAATTTACTGTTGCTTTTGGAACGTACCATTGGAGCACTAGTACTGAAGTATAGGATTTTGGCGCAGTGCGAAAATATAGGTTTGGCATCTCTAAAATAGCCTATTGTTGGTTAATAACTTAAATACTATTTTGACCTTTTAGTGGAGTAACTATTGTTATACATGCATGCATATCTTATGATACTGAAATTTTGTACACTTGGAGCTGCCTATGTGTTTTTAAATGCTTCACTTTTGTAGGACGATGGTCTCCATGATTCAAAAAAAATCGCAGCATTTGATTTTGATGGATGCCTTGCGAAGACATCGGTGAAGAAGTATGACTATTTCCAGCATTTTGAACATTCACCAATGCTTCAGAGTTGTTAGCTATCAAAATAGCTGAAAAATGAGAATGGAAACAAATATTGTCTCTTTCTTCTTAATATTGTAGAGGTTAAAAAAAGAGTAAGTTTAGGATGGACTAATGTTATTGGTCTCCTAGGAAGTAGGTTTTCTTTGGTACAGATGATACTCTTCAGTCTTCAGCATGTAGCTTATTGCATAGTGTTGTATTTGTAGTTATAGCCATCAGATATTATTCATTCTAACTGATCCCTAGTATTAGTCTAGATAGTGTTTACGCACAACAATAATGTTTAGTATATCAAAACAGTGAACTAAAAATTGAAAAATGCGTGTAGGGATCCTTTATACTAAGTGTATCTGCTTCAACTTAATTCACGAAATGAGTAAGTGCAAAAACAAAAGTTGATTAGGGATGTTGGTTAGTGAAATTTTATAATACAAGTTATGGGCTTCATTTATTTGTTCAACATTACGAATTATGTGATTAACGAACTGATTGTAGAATTGGAATTCACTTATGGCTGGAATTGATATGTTTCGGAAATTTATAAAATCTTTGTTTAAATGCACTCTCTTTCTTATCAGAAAGTTAATTATAAATAAAAGATTTCCTTAAATTTTTTTGACAAGTGCAAAGACATAAAATTTCTCTGGAACTAGTAATTTAGCTCTTTCTAGAGAAAAGCATCATCTGTTCATCTGGTATATTTTGTTCCTTGTAGGTAAAATGTTTTTCTTTTAGTTAGTTGACTGAGTCTGACAACCTAGTGTTACTTTTTCATTCCAGAACAGGTCCAAAATTCTGGTCCCTTATGTATACTTCAATACCAGAGAAGCTGCAGAACTTGTACAACGATGGCTACAAGCTGGTTTGCTTCTTTTCCTTGCGAAAGCTTACTGAAAGTTTCTATATTGTTTTTGAAATAATGCTGTGTGGTCAGTGATGTTGGTTGACTTTTTTTAAATGCATCTAATAACATTATATTTTAATCGTAAATTGATAATCATCTTCATCGTTGCTTTTCTATAGGTTATCTTTACCAATGAATCTAATATTGAGCGCTGGACGAAAAAAAGACAGGTTGCTGTGGACTCGAAAATTGGACGTCTCAACGACTTTATTGAATGTGTGAAGGTCCCAATTCAGGTGGTTGATTTAGTCACTGTATCAAATACCATTTGCTCCTTATCCGATCACTATTTGACTGGATTTGATGCACTTCAAAGAAAGACTTTATGCATATAAGAATACCCCCCAACCAAAAAAAAGAGAGCATATGACAAGGATACATTTCCTATTTCAGGAACTCTACTTCAATCCTACCTGAGGATTTTTTTTCCCCCCAGTACAAAGAGGACATCCTTATTTGCAGGGAATGGGGTTTGTCCCCATGATTAGACTTGTTGTAACTATCACGCATCGCAGTCACGAGTCGTTGATTGTGAATCACATGGCAGATACACATATCCTTTAACAACTCGCTTTTCAGGATCCTATTCTCACCCATTGAATATTTTTTCCAATGCTTGATAGCAAAGTGGTTTAATTGTCAAGAATGCATTCATCTTTCCACATTTGTTTTTCCCAACTAAAATAGATAACCTTGTGATATGTGTTAAATCTCTTTCAACTTTGTTTGGTAGAATTCGGTTTGATGCCTACTTCTGTTGAGTTGTTATTATTCATGGTGCTGAATGTCTTATGTATCTATATTTGTCTTTGTGTTTGTACGTCATGGATTTTGTGTCTTCCTTCTTGCTTGGGATATGAATTTTTACCAATCCGGTATTCTTTAATGTTTGGTTAACTATCGCCCAACTCCCTCGAGGTTTGACCCTAATTCGCACGACACACCATCCCTCGTGTTTCAGAAATTACACTGACCTCCCCTGTCAGTGTTTGTTGGTCAACAGAGTAACAGCTTTTGTACAATTACCTCTTGGCCCTTACTAAAATGACATCATTTTGAGAGTTAAAATTTTACTCTTTGCAGGAAAAAATAAAAGTATTTTTTCTTCCCCTTCTCTCTCTGCCGCCAACAGCCATCACGCACAGCTCCATCTTCACCATTACAGCCCCTCAACAGGCCATAGCCATATATATATATATAAGGAGGCCTGAGTTGATTTTTGCGCTTCCAAGATCAATGTCGGCGAGGGGGTTGGCCAGAGAAGAATTGCATCCGTCTTGTTATTTTTGAATTACACCTCTCATTAAAGTAAACTCAATAGTCAATACTCAATAGTGCCCAAATGCCGAGAGATAAATAACTAAATAAAAGAAGAAGCACATGTAAGCTTATGATGGAAAAAAGGTCTCTCTCAAATGCATGTGTTACATGCATAGAGACCCAGCTCATCAAAACTCCCTGTTTCTTTTATTTTATTTTCTTTTTGGTTTACTTCTTCTTAGCTTCTCAATCCACCAACGACCGAATGATCGACGGTGCCGATGTCGATGCTTTTTGGTTAGAATTATATTGGATTGAATTTCCCTTTGTTTTTTCTACAAGGGATGGAAAAAGCCACGCCCTGCTGGGATCCCGCCCTGTTCCGCCTCTAATGGAACCGGTTTGGAGGAGGCGTAATAGGAGTAGGGCCGGGTTTGGTAGTTAAAAATCAAACCCCTATTGCAGTTGGAGACGGATGTGGTATTTTGTTACAAATAGTCCGCTAAAATCCGCCTTGCTTCGCCGATTATATTGTAAAGTTACTAGAACTTATTCTTGATTGGATATTTTTTTACTACAATTATGTATTTGGTTTTGGATGGATTTATTTCATTAGCATATTTGTAAAATAAAATTATTTTTTTACTCCTTGATATTAGTGTCAAATGGTAGTGGACCTAGTGGCTAATGTATATGGGTCTTCTTTTGAGTTGTATTGAAGACTAAAAGATTTGAGTGTTTTTTTTTTTTCCATTTGTTAAAAATATAAGGGTATTTTTGTAATTGTTTCATTAATAATATATATACATATGTTGGCTAACCTGTTAAGGTTAAGCCTTTATTCTCTCTATTTTCTCTCTTTGAACATGGTATCAGAGCCTCCATGGAGATCCACCAATAAACCCTAAAACAAACCCTAACCGCAGCCTATCCTAGCCCTCCCTGACATATCGCAGGTGTGTCGGTTGAAGAAAGCTATCTACGGACTTAAACAGTCTCCAAGGGCCTGGTTTGACAAGTTTAGTCAAGTAGCTAGCTTATATGGGTTAAAGAGGACGAGTTCTGATCACTCGGTATTTGTGAGACATTGTGAGAAAGGCACCATTATCCTAGCAGTTTACTTGGATGATATAGTGATAACTGGCAGTGATAATGAAGGTATACAGTTGTTGAAGACTCACTTGAGTAAGCATTTTCATATGAAAGACTTGGGATTATTACGTCATTTCTTAGGCATTGAAGTTGCTAGATCTAAGGAAGGAATTTGTTTGTCTTAGAGAAAGTATGTGCTTGATCTTCTAGAGGAAACAAGATTGATGGGTTCAAAACCTGTTGACACTCCGATGGACTCAAATATAAAGTTTAGTAAAGATGATGAAGAAGACTTCAGTGATGCTGGGCGATATAGAAGACTTGTGGGTAAATTGATTTATCTGACTGTGACTCGACCTGATATTACCTTTGTCAAGAATAATTATTTGGTGAAGCTTAGGGATAGACAACTTGTCTCTCCCTTTTATATTAAACAAGAAGAGTAAGAAATAGAAATTACATAATGACCCACTCACTAATGTCTAAATTACAATAAGCATAAAAGCTTACTTTAACACAAATAACTAAATAACTAAATAACTCTAACACTCCCCCTCAAGCTGATATAAAAATATCTCTCATTCCCAGCTTGTCAAGGAAAGTATGAAACGGACGACTTCCAACGGCTTTAGTGAGAGCATCAGCAACTTGATCGCAAGACTTCACAAAGGGAACACAAATAGTACCACTACTAATCTTCTCCGTGATGAAGTGTCGATCAATCTTTACGTGTTGTGTTTTATCGTGCTGAACAGGATTATGAGCTATACTAATGGCCGCTTGGTTGTCACAAAAAAGTTTCATAGACTCTGTTTGATCAACATTTAGGTCTTTCAGTAATGACCTAATCCACATTAGCTCACAAATACCTTGGGCCATAGCCCTAAATTCAGCTTCTGCACTCGACCTGGCCATTACATTCTGCTTTTTACTTCTCCAAGTAACAAGATTACCCCCTACAAACGTGCAGTACGCTAAAGTAGATCTCCAATCGGTAATAGAGCCAGCCCAATCTGCATCAGTATATGCTTCCACCCTTAGGTGATCATGTTTTGCAAAAAAACAAACCTTTCCCTGGAGCAGACTTTAAATACCGAAGGATCCGAAAAATGGCTTCTTGATGTGACTGTCGAGGAGAATGCATAAACTGACTGACAACACTGACTGCGAATGCAATATCAGGACGGTATGAGATAGGTAAATAAGCTTACCAACAAGCTGTCATCACCAAGCTTTTGGTTCTTTTCCATAGGTGTATCACATGCTTTACTGCCTAGCATTCCCGTCTCTTTTAACAAGTCTAGGACGTACTTCCTCTGGGAAATAAGGATACCATGTTTGGACCGAGCAAGCTCAATTCCAAGAAAGAACTTCAAGGTCCCCAAGTCTTTTATCTCAAATTCAGTGGCAAATTGTTTCTTCAACCTTTCCATTTCTTCCAGATCTCTCCTGTAAGAACAATATCATTAACATACACAATAAGAGCAGTAGTCTTACCCTGCGAGGAATGTTTGATGAACAATGTGTGATCTGCATGACTTTATCTAAATACAAACCGAAGCATAGCTTGCGTAAATCTCTCAAACCAGGCCCTTGGAGACTGTTTGAGGCTATACAGTGACTTTTTAAGTCAACACACTTTCCCGTCTGTCTTGGAGTCCTCAAACCCTGGAGGAATGTCCATGTAAACCTCTTCTTCTAGGTCACCATGCAAGAAAGCATTCTTCACATCAAACTGGTGTAGTGGCCAATCCTGGTTAACTGTCAGGGAAAGGAGAACTCTAATAGAATTCATCTACGCAACTGGAGCAAAGGTCTCCTCATAGTCCACTCCGTAGGTCTGAGTAAACCCTTGTGCTACCAACCGAGCTTTATATCTCTCAATAGAACCATCAACCCAATGCTTCACAACGTATACCCACTTGCAACCCACGGTCTTCTTTCCTTTGGGTAACACAGTCAACTCCCAAGTACCAGTCTTTCGAAGAGCTTTCATCTCCTCAGTCATGGCATGTTTCCACTTGGGATCAGCAAGAGTTTCCTGTACATGGTTAGGAACACTAACAGAGGAAATTTTTGAAAGGAAGGCCTTATAGGAAGGAGAAAGATGAGAATAAGACACGAAGTTAGATACAGGATGTCGGGTACAAGTCCTTACACCCTTACGGACAGCAATGGGAACATCTAAATCGTCAGTAATAGTAGTAGGAGGATTAGGATTACCTGGTCCCTCATCAAGGGAAGGAGACGGGAGTGGCGGATCAGGAGGAATGATCTTATCTTTCATTCTCCAAGTTCTTCTCTGATATACAATATCCTCTTTCTCAGGATTTTTTCCTTTTTCAATGGTGGGTTCCACAATCGTCTCCATCTCAGTCTCTTGCTCTCCATCACTTTTTTCTACCTCTTCCTCCTCATCAAGAGTGCCCAATATCTCAAAAGGATTAGACACAGGTAAATTAGGAACATGTAGTAAAGGCAACTCTTCTGTACTTGTATTCTCCCCCTGAAGAGGAGCCTGAGGGGTGAAATATGATTGTTCCTCAAAAAAGGTGACATCCATGGAAACATACCACTTTTGAGTAGGAGGATGGTAACATTTATACCCTTTTTGTGTGGGAGAGTAACCAAGGAAAACACATTTGATAGCCCGAGGATCAAGTTTTTCTCTTGTGGGAGCATGATTATGAACGAAACAGACACAACCAAAGACTTTAGGAGGAATGGCAAAAATATCAAGAAGGACTAGAGAGGACCTCAACGGGTGATTGTTTATTAAGAACTTGAGTTGGGAGTCGATTGATTAAATAAGTAGCAGTTAAGATTGCTTCACCCCAAAAAGGCTTCGGGGCATGGGCAGAGAATAACATTGACCGGGCAGTGTCTAAGAGATGATGATTCTTGCGCTCCGCAACTCCATTTTGTTGTGGAGTATTGGTGCAAGAAGATTGGTGAATTATGCCATTCTCTAAAAAATACTTCTCCAGACCAGATTTAAAGTACTCCCCCCCCCATTGTCTGAACGAACAATTTTTACAACCGCACAAAATTGGGTACAAATCATTTTGTGAAAGTTTTTAAAAATTGAATGGACCTCACTTTTTTCTTTCATCATGTACACCCAAGTAGTACGAGAAAAATCATCTATAAATGTGACAAATCACCTATGGCCTTTGAGTGCAACAATACGAGAAGGACCCCAAACATTTGAATGTATAAGAGAAAAAGGAACAGTACTTCTATGACTACTGGGATAAAAGGAAGCACGGTGGTGCTTTCCAAGTTCACAATCTTCACACCGAAAGTTGGATACATTAGATGACAAGGATGGAAATAAATGCTTTAGTAAACCAAAGGAAGGATGTCCTAGGCGTTTGTGCCAGTGCATGATATGACCAGATGTAGAGCCATTGAGAGTAGTATGATGAGCCAACTGTTGTCGGTCCTGTGGTTTCAGAAGATAAAGACCATTCTCCTCTCTATCACTGCCAATCGTGTGTCCTGTGATAAGGTCCTGAAACACATAATGAGAAGGAAAAAAGGTGACGCTACAATTTTGATCACGAGTAATACGACCGATCGATAAGAGGTTAGTGGTAAAGCTAGGAACATGCAAAACAGAAGATAAAGACAACGAGAGAGTGACACAGACTAAATCTTTGCCTGAAAGCGAAGAGACGGTTCCATCAGCAATCCTGACTTTATCCTGACATGAACATGGCTTATAATCGGAAAAAACTGGAGATGAACCGGTCATATGATCGGATGCCCCAGAGTCAATAATCCAAGGAAGACAAGTATGGGAATTGAATGCATTCACTGAAGTAGCTAAATTACCTGAACGAGCAAAAGATGATGAGGTAGTAGTAGGTGTATCCAGACGAGTCATTAGGCAGCGATGAGTCTCCTACTCAAATATCTGGGCAGAATTGCCCTTTCTGGAATAAGTATTAGCCATGGTCTCCCAAATGTCCTGGGCAATCGCTATGTCCAAGAAACCTTCACCAATTTCAGGGACCTTGGAGTTGATGAGCCAAGACATGATAATAGAGTTCTCAATTTCCCAGTTGTCATATCCCGGATCAGTAGTAGAAGGAGCGATTACACGCCCATCAAGATGTCCCATCAAGATGTCCCATCTTCCCACGTGCCTTCAGATAGAGTTCTACCGTCTGTGACCATTTCAAGTAATTTTGACCATTGAATGGAATAGTAGTAATTTTGATATTGGGATCCAAGGGGGTAACCACAGTCTGAACATTGTCAAGGTCAGTCATGATTTCGTGGCCCAAATGGAAAACCCACACACAAAATAAAGGAAGACGAAGGAGATGGGTGTAAAAAGGATCAACAGGATCTGTTTAAAGGTCCATTAAGGGACCAAGAACCTCTAAACAATCAACCTTCAATCAAACCCACAAACCTAGAATGGTCTTGAGCCAAAAACAGCCCCTCTAGGGCTCGGAAATTAAAGGGAAAAAAAAGGATTAGGTTGTGTAAGGAACTTAGTCCAGTGTGACTGGTAGTGGTGCCGAGGGTCAAGAGATGTTGGCGAGGGAGAAAGGTAGGCTAGGAGGGTTTGGCGCAGGCTCTAGGTTGATGTGGTGGTGCGGCGCAGCCTAGGGCTTGGCTGGGAAGGCTGCGAAGGCCAGGGTGGGGGCTGGAAGGTGCGGCGCAGCAATGGTGGTGATGGCGCAGCTGATGGTGGTGGCGTAGGTGGTGGTTGTGGTGTTTGGGGTTAGGGTTTGAACATTGGCTCTGATACCATGTCAAGAATAATTATTTGGTGAAGCTTAGGGATAGACAACTTCTCTCTCCCCTTTTATATTAACCAAGAATAGTAAGAAATAGAAATTACATAATGACCCACACACTAATGTCTAAATTACAATAAGCATAAAAGTTAACTTTAACACAAATAACTAATAACTCTAACAACCTTCTCTGTAGGAGTTGTTAGTCAGTTTATGCAGAATCCCAAATTATCACATTGGGAGGTAGTGTGTCGTATTTTGAGATATTTGAAAGGTGCTCCTGGAAAAAGGTTTAATGTTGAAACCTTCAGATAGCTTAGAGATAATGGGGGTTCTTTGATGCTAGTTGGGCAGGAGATCATCTAGATAGACGTTCAGTATCAGGGTTCTGTGTATTTGTTGGTGATAATCTTGTTACGTGGAAAAGTAAAAAGCAAAATGTAGTGACAAGATCGAATGCTGAAGCTGAGAATAGAGCTATGGCTCATATTCCCTGTGAGATGTTGTGGGTGAATTCTATTTTGCAAGAGATGGGGTTCTCAAGTGATCAACCTATGAAGATGTATTGTGATAATCAAGCTGCCATGTACATTGCCAGTAACCCAGTGTTTCATGAGAGGACCAAATTCATTAAAGTCGACTGTTATTTTATTAGAGGTATGGTTATGAGGAAACAGATTATTAGGTGTTTTGTTAGGACAAATGATCAGTTAGGAGATATTTTCAGTAAGGCTCTAAATAAGGGACCTTTCTATGTTCTTTGTAACAAGCTGGGCATGATAGATATATATGCTCTAGCTTGAGGGGGAGTATAAAAGTATAAGGCTATTTTTGTAATTGTTTCATTAATAATATATATACATATGTTGGCAAACCTGTTAAGGTTAAGCCTTCATTCTCTCTATTTTCTCTCTTTGAACACCATTTAAACGGGGCGGGGCAAAGTGGAGTAGGAGTGACTGTTGTTAACGAAGTAGGAGTTGTTATTTCTCATTAGGCGGGGCAGGACCATGGTTCAAAGTCGCGGTATCGGATCCCGTTGTGATGACTCGGTGTCGCGGCGATGCGGCCTGGTATCGGGCGATACGCTCCGATAAGCTAGATTTAAGCTTCAGAAAAATATGAAAAAATTATGGAAAATTCTAAAATAATAAGAATAGCATAAATGGCCTAATAGATTTTGGCATTTTACACAATGTACCATTCAAGAAGCACATCTCATTCAATTTAGACGCTGCCAATCTAATGTCTAATAATTGTACACACATAATTGTATCTATATTGTTCATACTACCAAATAATACATATATTACAATAAACATGATACATCAATGCCATATGGAGTGTCGTGGGGGTTGGAAATCATCATCGTTATTCCCTTGATTATTGAACTCAGTATGTGGATATGGAAAGTGAAGGCGCCCAAATAGAATAGAGGAATAATCTGTAGGTTCAGGTTGAGATGACTGGCTTGATGATTCATAATATGGGTTTTGTGGTTGAGAAGGATTGACAGGCTCTGTAGGATGATAGTATCCAGCTCCTCGATACTCAACGCTACTACTCGAGGATCCATCATGATGGTGGCCCAAATCATAACACTATAGCCTCCTCCACCGTCGGTGGCAGTGCTAGCTGATGTATCCCGATGCCTCCTACGAGCACGATCATAATACCCACCAGTACTAGTACTAGTAGATCTCTCAAGCTGTCGTATTGGTGGTAGGTGGCCCATATTACTAGTGCTACTACTTGAATATCCAAGATCACCGTGAAAACCATATCCATATCCTGTACTAGCATGGTTTGGTTGCCCGTATACTCCATATCCTCCGTAATCCTGAAATCCTATCCCCATAGCACGCATTTGATGATCAATACCTAAACTATCATTGTGTCCACTAGAAAAATCATCACCACTAGAAATTTCAGTGAGCCTAGCCAAATGTTGACGTTGTGCATCTATTCCTGGCCTATATCCATGGTCTGTGTCTTGTGTGACATAATTCTGATCATCTCCACGGAGCAAGCTAGAATGACCACCCTCACCACTGCCGCCACCATAATCACCACCGTCATCATCACCACCTTTTCTTTCAGTGCCACCATCATAATCATCATTATTATCATCGTCACTACTTGAGCTGGAACTAGGAAAAATTGTTCGAGTGCTCTGTGCAACACCCTTCCCTTTTTTTTGGACCAAAGATTGCTTCGGCCTTGAAGGAACAGGAGGACTATCTTCTTCTTCTTGTTCATCTCCTCCTCGTCGACCTTCATCAATATTTTGAATACCTTCATTGAACCACGTCAAGTCATCATCAAGATCAGGTGCTTCTGTCCCCTCAATCCAAGCATCTAAAATGTCATCATCTCTGAAGATTCCATTTAGGTCAATTGGATTATAATAATCCTCATTACGTTCCGTATACATAATATTCCTAACCCGCAACCGCAAATTATAGTGCACAAAGACAAGTTTATGCAACTTCTTCATTGCCAAGCGATTACGAAGTTTGGTGTGAATTATTGACCACGTGCTCCAATAAAATGTCATCATCTCCGAAGATTCCATTTAGGTCAATTGGATTATAATAATCCTCATTACGTTCCGTATACATAATATTCCTAACCCGCAACCGCAAATTATAGTGCACAAAGACTAGTTTATGCAACTTCTTCATTGACAAGCGATTACGGAGTTTGGTGTGAATTATTGACCACGTGCTCCAACCAAACTCCGTAATCGCTTGGCAATGAAGAAGTTGCATAAACTTGTCTTTGTGCACTATAATTTGCGGTTGCGGGTTAGGAATATTATGTATACGGAACGTAATGAGGATTATTATAATCCAATTGACCTAAATGGAATCTTCGGAGATGATGACATTTTAGATGCTTGGATTGAGGGGACAGAAGCACCTGATCTTGATGATGACTTGACGTGGTTCAATGAAGGTATTCAAAATATTGATGAAGGTCGACGAGGAGGAGATGAACAAGCAGAAGAAGAAGATAGTCCTCCTGTTCCTTCAATGCCGAAGCAATCTTTGGTTCGAAAAAAAGGGAAGGGTGTTGCACAGAGCACTCGAGCAATTTTTCCTAGTTCCACCTGCAGTAGTGACGATGGTAATAATGATGATGATGATGGTGGCACTGAAAGAAGAGGTGGTGATGATGACGATGGTGATTATGGTGGCGGCAGTGGTGGGGGTGGTCATTCTAGCTTGCTCCGTGGAGATGATCAGTATTATGTCACACAAGACACAGACCATGGATATAGGCCGGGAATAGATGCACAACGTCAACATTTGGCTAGGCTCACTGAAATTTCTAGTGGTGATGATTTTTCTAGTGGACACAATGATAGTTTAGGTATTGATCATCAAATGTGTGCTATGGGGATAGGATTTCAGGATTACGGAGGATATGGAGTATACGGGCAACCAAACCATGCTAGTACAGGATATGGATATGGTTTTCACGGTGATCTTGGATATTCAAGGAGTAGCACCAGTAATATGGGCCACCTACCACCAATACGACAGCTTGAGAGATCTACTAGTACTGGTGGGTATTATGATCGTGCTCGTAGGAGGCATCAGGATACATCAGCTACTGCCACCGGCGGTGGAGGAGGCTATAGTGGTTATGATTTGGGCCACCATCATGATGGATCCTCGAGTAGTAGCGTTGAGTATCGAGGAGCTGGATACTATCATCCTACAGAGCCTGTCAATCCTTCTCAACCACAAAACCCATATTATGAATCATCAAGCCAGTCATCTCAACCTGAACCTTCAGATTATTCCTCTATTCTATTTGGGCGCCTTCACTTTCCATATCCACATACTGAGTTCAATAATCAAGGGAATAACGATGATGATTTCCAACCCCCACGACACTCCATGTGGCATTGATGTATCATGTTATTGTAATATATGTATTATTTGGTAGTATGAACAATTTAGATACAATTATGTGTGTACAATTATTAGACATTAGATTGGCAGCGTCTAAATTGAATGAGATGTGCTTCTTGAATGGTACATTGTGTAAAATGCCAAAATCTATTAGACCATTTATGCTATTCTTATTATTTTAGAATTTTTCATATTTTTCTGAAGCTTAAATCTAGCTTATCGGAGCGTATCGCCCGATACCAGGCCGCATCGCCGCGACGCCGAGTCATCACAACGGGATCCGATACCGCGACTTTGAACCATGGTACAAGGTGACCGTTTGCATTTTGATTTTCCATGCAAGAAGGGCAATTTTGTTATATCACTAGTTTGTTTGAATTATTCTAGATTTTTTACTATTTTGAAGTGAAGGGTATTTTGTGCATCTAGAATTCATGTCAATGGTATCAACCTAGATCTGTTTAATGTTTAACGACACTTTAACAGGAGGGGGGAATTGGATAATGACTAACTCTTACAAGGGAGGTCAGTGTGCTTTTTCAATGCGAGGGATAACAAGTATGCTAAAGTCAAACCTCAAAAGAGGTAGCTGATATTTACCCTTGATGTTTTTACTTTAAATATGGCTTGGCCTGGTTTGCCTATGTTATATGGTTTATGGCATCCTAAATATGTTGGAAGTGTGAGTGAGGTTGTTTTAGTAATAATTGAAGATGTGTGAGCGTATCTACTTCAAGGTGCCTTTTCTTGAATCCATGGGCTTTAGATTTCAATAAAGAAGCTTAGGTTTTTGCCTATGATGCATGGACACTCCTCAAATGGTGCCGCAGGGGAACTAAGTGCGCACCCAGTTCGAGTGCGGCAGTTAGTTCTTCAGAGTTCTTCAGCAGTTTTGGGTGCGGCGTAGGTGTGCGAAGGGTGCGGCGAGGACACTTCGGGGTGCGGGAGGGACACTTCTAGGGGGTGCGGCGGGGCAAATTTTTTTAAAAAAAAAAGTTTGAAAACAAAGTTTTGATAAAGTAGGGGTCCAAAAAATAAATAGCACATACTTAAAAAAACCCTAAAGACCTTATATATATATATACTACATACAGCTGCATTACAGTCAAAAAATGAAAAAGAAAAGAAAGAGTGAAGAAGAAAGTGACGATCCACTCATCCACAGCTGTGCAACATCCACGCGACCTAACAGGTTTGTCCTCTCTTTCGTTCTCTCTTTCTCGTTCTCTTTCTCTCTCGCGCTCGTTTCTCTCGCGCTCGTTTCTCTCTTTCTCTGTCAGTCTCTGTCTTTCTCTCTCTCGTTTCTCAGTCTCTGTCTTTCACTCTCTCGTTTCTCTCTCTCTCATCTCTCTCTCTCTCTCTCTCTCTCTCTCTCTCACCTCTACTTGTGGTCAGGTCAGCCCACTAGGAACCTAGACAACAAGGATTCGACAACCTACGAGGAACCGACAATCGACAATCTGGTATTTTTTTTCCAGAGATGAATTTTTTTCTCATTGCAAATTTGAGTTAGTTGTGGTTTTTTTTTTTTTTTTTTTTTTTATCTTCGTACAAAAGTAGTTTATGTGTTGCTTAGTTGCGTATGTGTTTATGAGTTTATGGCTTGTTTGTTGTTATTAGATCTTAATTAGAAATATATATATATATATATATATGAAAACAAGTGTGTGTACTTGAATGGTTCATATGTTGTAATATATAAAAATATATTTTTAATATTTTATATAAGTACCCCCGCCGCACCGGCACTCTTGATTTTGGGAAAATTGCCGAACCTCTCGCACCAGCGTCCCCGCACCCGAATCCCCCCATCCGCGTCCGTGCTTCATTGGTTTTTACTAATAGGAAAGGAAATTAGGAATTGCTTGTCATGCTTATTTAAAGTGCTCTGGCCAAAGAAGAAGGCAGTAGTATTAAAAAGGCTACATAGAAATTTTTGTCTGATTTCAACAACTATGACTAAAGGAAAGTGATGAGCGAGGTTTCAAAGAAAGACTCTTAGGTCAAGTTAGGTGACATTACCTTTAACCCTCTCGTAAATCGTAATCAATATTCAATACAGTAAATTTCTGAGGGTTAATTAGACTCGCCTCCCCTGAGCTATGGCCTAATTACACGGACCTCCCTTGTCAGCCACAAAACCCTAACATCATCGACGAAGTGTGCAGATGTACATTTATACCCTCAAAGAAATATGCTTTTATAGTAAGAAAATCAACAAAATAAAATCAAAAACACAAAATTTCCTTTTCTTTGGGACGATGACAACAGTCATGGTAGTGGCTGGGATGGAGCTGGAGTTAGTAAAGGGTAGAGGTTGAGGTCTCTGTTAAGTGTTAGAATTAGGATAAAGAACCTTGACATGACAACTTGATTTGGAGAATGGATGGGTTTGATTTTGGCTTGCATCAAAATTTCATGGAAATAACTTGTAGGGGAACATTGGAGACAGTTTGGTGGAAAGGAGATTCTGGAAATTTTAGTTCTTGGGGTGTTCAATTTAATGTCTTGGGGTGTTGAAGGAAAGACATTGATGAGTTTGCCACGTAATTTCAGAAATGGACATTGGTTTGATAGTGTGTGTCTATCTACTAGCTGTATAGACAGTGGCATTGGTTTAACAATGTGTCTATCTCCTAGCTGTATGTCTATATACGCACGCATATATATGTATGTGTGTGTGTGTGTGTGTATTCTCATTTCTCACTATCTCTCTATATATCTCAATCTCTTTTTTGGATCTCGCCATTTCTCTCTAGAG
This sequence comes from Hydrangea macrophylla, assembly GCA_033977485.1. Classification (NCBI taxonomy): domain Eukaryota; kingdom Viridiplantae; phylum Streptophyta; class Magnoliopsida; order Cornales; family Hydrangeaceae; genus Hydrangea; species Hydrangea macrophylla. The sequence goes on along the minus strand of CM066990.1, from coordinate 70,483,871 downwards.
ATATCCCAATCTCTATCTCGATCTCGAATCTCACTATATCTCTATTGCTATATCATCTCTCTGCGGGACCTCTTTGGCTACAAAAAAAAAAAAAGGAAAAAAAGCTACAATCTAAAAGCCAAAATGAGGGTAAGACTTCACCACTGCCATCATGACCTCTGTCATTGCCGACCAAATTCAAATTTTGGAATCTGCTGGTGTTCTTTTTGTCAATTTCTTGATTCTCTCTCTTCAATGGTTGGGGCAGGGCGAGTATTGGTGTCTTCATTTGTCGCCGGGGATGGGGCTGAAAATGTCATTGGTTGTGGCACCAGTGGCTGGGGTTGAGTGTGCAGCTGTTATTGGTTAACACTTAACATAAGGCTTTGTTTGGATGAGTGGATCGATTGCACAGGTGGCTTCTCATTCGTTATGCAGATAGGATGGGTTTGACCATTTCTGTTAAGAAGGGTAATTTAGTCACTTTCAAAAAATCCTGCCACAAATCTAATTTCTCTTTAGTCAACCCATTGTTGACTAATGGAGGGAAGGTCACTGTTACAAAACCATAAACCTCAGGGAAGTCCCATGTAATTTTTCAAAATATGAGGGATGTCTGTGTAATTAGGTCATACCTCAAGGGAGGTTTATGTAATTATCCCTAATTCTAATGTTAGTAATTTTAATGGAAAAAACGTGGTCATGGCGACCTCCACGAATAGGTTTATATGAGTCCTCTTCCAGGTTTTCGAGCTCAGAGGGAGGAAGGGAAAGTTTGTAGGTGAAAAAAGGCGATATATGGTCTCAAGCAATCTCCGCGGGCTTGGTTTTATAATTGAAATACTAATCGTCTAGAAAAACTCTATTGAATTATAAGATCTTAAAATGGATAATGTAATTGCATGTGCGCGCGTACATGAATAAGTAAACAAATAAAAAAGTAAAGAGTACCTGCGTCTAACTCAAAAAAGCCTTATTCCAAATTAATTAGGGTCGGCTACATGGATTTTATTTCTCTATTTTTTTAGTACAAGACCATTGTCTCACTCAAACCATACGCTGTCATATATTTCCTTACTACTTCATGTCTTGAATCAATTTCCATTTCTCCCAACATTACTCTCAGTGTCAGCGGTATCATGCTTCCTAATTGGTGCGGTCATTGTTTATCATTATACATGTTCAATCTATTCTTAACTATTGATTGGTCCCATCAACATTAGAGATTTTATCTGTGTTATATTGTTGTTCCTATTTTTCTGCCATAGTCTGTGATTTCAATGTCATCCTCCTTTGGTCTTTAATCCACGTGTTCTTTGGTAGCTCTTCTTTCAAATTGATCCTATGCAAGGCAGCAGAACAGAAGATAGTAATCCTTTGTTTTTCCTGTCTCTTGCTAAATGCCTGGTTCTCTTGCCATCTGAAATATCATGTTTATATGGATGGTTCCAAATGAGACTCTCTCTAGCCACTGTCAAAACAAATGGATTCGGCTTTTCATGCGGTAATCCATCTAAGAGCTACCAGAACTTCTCACATAATACTATAATAGATATGTCTAATTGATCGGAGGTATGGAATCAGTTTTTGCATCCATCGTGGATCAGGATCTTACCGTCTTCTGTATCCCTTGTATATACAAAATCATCATTTTGAAACGACTAATACTTATAATAGGTGGAGCTTAATTTCCAGTATATTTTTACTAGGCCTGGCAATTGGGTGGCTTGGGGGGGCTCGGGCCAGGTTAGAGTCGGGCCGGGCTGAAAATGGGCCTAGATCAGATAAGGCCCGCACAACTCGGGTTTAGTACGGGCCGGGTCTGACCCGTAAGCCCGAATAAGGTGTTTTTTTTTTTTTTTTTTCTCCTCGGATTTGTGAACTTTTTGGCCTTGCAAGCACCTTGTTTGCCAACAAATTCCTAAAAAATTTTGAAAGAAACCATGAAAGGGAAAAAAATTGAAAGATTAAGCACTATAAAAAAAATAAATAGCTAAACAACAAATTATCAAAAATTGAGAGAAAAGATGCTTCACTGTAGCTCACACAATATATATACATATATATAGATATATCTAAGGAAGATCACCAATGATTTACTGTTTTTAACTTTATACATACATATATGGGATATACCCACAGCAAGAAAATCAAACCTACAACCAGATCACAAAATCAAAAAAGAAATGTGAGAGAGAGAGAGAGAGAGAGAGGGGGGGGGGGGGGTGGGGTGTTGATGGATTTTCTTCTTACCTCCAAAATGGACAAACTGATGAAGAACAAGATGAGAGAGAGAAACTATCAGTTTGGAAGAGAGAGAAAGCTGCAGCTGCAGTAAATGAAGGTTTAAGTGGTTAGGGTTTGCCATATAACTTATATAAGTGATACACTGATAGTGGTCTTCGCGGGTTGTAAGTGGGCCGACTCAAAACCCGATAATTAAATAGGCTTTTGCTATTAGCCTGTTAGCGGCCCGATCGTGAAATGTTACCAACCTGAATCTCATTAAGCGGGCTTGTTTGGACGGGTTAGTGGGATTGGGCTGTGATTGTCAGCCCTAATTTTTACCTGGGTGTAGAATGAAGCGTCCGTTTGGATTATAGCTTAGAACCCCTTTGGGATAGATTTTTCGGGGACGGAAATCACTCATACGCTGTGACCATTTGGATAGCTCTTTCACAGCTTTAAAAAAAATCTGTTTCCTTTTTAAAGCTAAAACAGCTGTTTTAAAAAATTCTCTTGGAAAATATCTTGTTCTAAAAGGTGATTATTTTCTAAGCTAAACCAAATAGGCTGCTTCAAAGCCCCAGAAAACCCCCTTTCTCTCTCTCTAAAAAAAAAAGCCCTTTTCCCTTTCTCTAATAATAAGGTAAGCTTTGAAAAGTAATACGCTCCCGACAGGCCGCCATCAGTCCAGGAGAGAAGGAAGCTACCTTTCTTTGATCCACCTTCCCGGGCAGGGAAGAGAACGAAAATGGACCGCGGATGGTGGTCGTGGTAGGTTCGAGGATCTTACGCGGCGGAGCGAACTATTATTTGGAACCAACAGTCGGTTCTTTACGATTAATGAGCGACTTGAGTCTGTTTGACAATTATTTATTTATTTATATATTTTTACAGCCTTTTCAAATAGAGTATCCACTTTAAAGCTTAAAACAGTTTAAATCTGAAACAACAATTTCCTGCTTTTGCAAAAAATAAAAAATTCCTTACTCCCACGGCAATATCTAACGGGCTCGAATAGTGAAAGAAAATATTATGAAAGAGTATGCTGGGAGTTCACTTGCAACCATCTGTTTTTGCAGGTTTTCATAGCTTGCGGGTTAGGTAAATCTGGTGGTCAAGCAGAGGACCCCTTCCGCAAACCCCAACCTGGGATGTGGCACATAATGGAAAAGCACTTCAACTCTGGCATTTCAATTGATATGGATCAGTTATTTATGTCTTCCCTTTCTTCTGTCCACAATGTTATTTGGTTGCTTAGGTCATATTTGGTTTGGAAACTGCTTTTGGAGGCCAACTGCTCGGTTGGCTTCCATAAGCAGTTCACCAGAGATGTTTGGGGACAATACAGCAAAACTTTTTGGATACTTTTGAGAGTTCCAATCTGCGCTTTTTGGATACTTTTGAGAGTGCCAATCTGCGCTTTTTGGATACTTTTGAGAGTGCCAATCGCAGATTGGCACCTCACTGCACCTCCTTTCCCAAACAGGGCCTTATTAGTTTTAGATGACAATCATTGTGTTGACGGGGACAGCATTTTTAAATAGCTCTCTGTCTTTGAATTTCTAGATCCTTTTATGTTGGTGATGCAGCTGGGAGAGAGAATGACCATAGTGATGCTGATGTTAAATTTGCACAGGTAGTGTAAAAATTATCTTGTGATTTATTTTCATCATCTTTTGGATAATAGTAATTTCTTGCAGCACTGTGAGTTCTTTTTTATTTTTATTTTTTGTTTTTTCATATTTTTTCTGTTTCAGCAACTTCCTTTTCCTTTGTATGGCTGCACATTGCCTTAAATAATTTAATCATACCACAGTTTTACTCGGCTCTATTCTCATAAGTATTCAAAATTTCTCAAACATTGTCTCCAAACACTGTTCTTGTTATATGTTTTTTCAGAGGTTTGAAATATGGTAAGTGGCAAGATGGTTTCTTTGCTATATCATAATTTGGATGGTCGATGAATACGTCTATACAAACTTTCTATGAAGGTCAAGTGTGAAATTGCTTTCTTTGGAATCTCCATAGCTTAAGAATTACTACACAATGAATGCAATATAGGTACAAGTTATGATTAGGGCGTGTCTGACCGTCTTAAGGTCTAAGGCAATGTGTGCCTTGTCAGCTCAAACCATGGCAAAGTAGGATTGGAACTTCACAACATATTGAGGTTTTCAGTGAAACAGGTGATTTTCTTTGAGTGGCTGGACTTTTTCTTTCAGGGCCAATGTAATGATGTCTTATCTTTGGTTACATAATGTGCATATTAAACGTGAGTCTATGTGATGCTCGTTACGTGTCCATGATATTCTCTGTACTAATATATTTTTACTTGGTCAAAACACTGTCACTGACCGAAGAAACCTTTTCGTTGCAGGCAGTTGGATTAAGGTTTTTTGTTCCTGAGGATTACTTCACTGTGTAAATGAAACTTAGTCACTTACCACTGATCCTTTAAGCTATCACATACTGCAGACTAGCGTTGGAATCTGTTTTGGTTATTCCTGGCAGTGTGAACTCATTGTAAACATTTTGCTTATGAAATATGGCATTTTTCTGTCTGTGTGTGTGTGATTAGAACAGTAGTATGCCATTGGGGCACAAGCAAGTAGCATTTGATATTTACCAAATGTGCAGTGCAATTATTGTATGGTACGAACCGTATGTCACATTGTTGTCCTGGCCATCAGTGAACTGCCATGTGGAGAAGAGCGGATTTTTGTCCCCCGTTAGGAGACTCCTCCTCCACATGGTTGCCTCTAATGACCAGGACCACCAGGTAGCAATGGTCATACAATTATTTCTCGTTACGCAGGGTTAGAAATAATTGGCCTTGATATTAACCTCAGCAAGCATTTGTAACTTCATGGCTAAAAAATATTTTTGTGCTCTTAGTTTTAGCGAAGTTTCACTTTGAGTCCTACATTTTCAATTGTAACACTTCAGTCCATCAAATTTCAAAATCGTTTCAATGCGGGACCTGGTGTTGACGGAAAGCACTCATGTGGCCTGTATTTCCAATAGCCATGTGTCAATTTTCACTGACGCCTGACGGGTTAGCACCAGGCCCTGCATTGAAACGATTTTAAAAGTTTGAGGGACCGAAGTGTTGTAATTGAAAATGCAGGGCTCAAAAGTGAAACTCTGCCAAAAGATGGTACTAAAATTAGATGTCTGGGTGTGAATGGGTTTCCATCGTTTTTTTCAGCATGGGTTTGGTGTGTGTATTTTTGGGGGGTGATTATCAATTGTGTGGTGATCTTGGTGAGGTTTTTTTCGCATGTGTATTTGGAGTTTGGGGTGATTATCACATTTAGCATATTTCTGGACTTTCTCAATCTAAGAAAGATGAAGTCTCTATGGAACTTTTGATTGATTTTAGTGCGGGTGACTATTGTTGGCGGATGTTGAGGTGAAGGTTCTATTGGTGTTGCAATAGGCTTCTGATTTGGCTTGAGTTTGCCCATATTTGGCTTCGGACTTGTTTTGAGACTTCGTCAGCACAAGTATGGGTGTGTTGGTTTATGGAGACTCTGAGTTAGTCGAAGTTGGCTTTGAACTTCTGGTGCTGGGTTTTGTGTTCGTGATTATCTATCGATTTGATCTGCTCTGTAGGCTTCGTATGGGTGTGTTGGTTTATGGAGACTCTGAGAAGTTGGCTTTGAACTTCTGGTGCTGGTTTTATGTTCGTGATTATCTATCGATTTGATCTGCTCTGTAGGCTTCTCATCGGTACATCTTTTGTTGGGGCTCTGTTTTCTGCTTGACGTATTCTTGGATTTTGCTTGTTCCTGCTGTTGCTTGCTTTTCTGAAGAGTTTTTGGATGGTGCTTTTGATTTTTTCGATCAAGTGCTTGAGTGAAGGACCTAAAAGATAGTGTATCAGCATATGCCGTCTGATCTCCTGTGGGCAAAGCTTGTTTGGGAGGTTGTAGTTCTGAGTTTGTGATTCTGACGATGTCTTAGTACAATTTTCTTGCCGTTTTTGATATTTTTTAGTTTTGTTTATGGAGCTCATTTGATCTTGGTTGTGATTTTTTGCGTTTCTTGTAGGAGGTATCTTGTTTTCTTTGGGGCCTAAAACTTGTAGCTGCCTTGTGCTGTACGTATTGTTGGGTCTTCCACCTCTTTTGATGAATCATCTAGCTTGCTGAGCCCAAAAAAAAAAAAAAAAACACTATTGGATAAAGAACATATAATTATTTAATAATATTTTTACCTACTAACTTGAGACAAAATCTCACACCAACGGTTAAAAGCCGTTTTACATGAGAAGCGTTTTCGATCCTAGAACTTTGTTTGGGCACACACAAGTGGGTTTGGGAAGTGATTCCAAACAGGCTCTAAGGATTTTGGTTTTCCTTCTCTACTTCTCTTTTTCTCTCCTTTTCATTTCATTTACTAAAATGTCAGCTCTTGCATGCAAAAGGAGGATAAAGCATAGATAATAATAGAGAGTGTGTTTCACACAAACACCATAGGATTCCAATTCCATAATTCTCTACCAATGCAACACTCAACTAGTCTTGATGAGTTTAGACAAACTAAATTGCAGAAGGATTACAACAAACACCACATTTCATCAAAACCGTTTCAGATGCATCTTCAACACTAATTCAATCTCTTCAAGCAGATAAGTTGGCCATTCCAACAAAATCCTCAAAACCAAGCCCAACCATAGTCACAGCTATATTAGCTAGCTAAGGATCTTCTTGATAGAGAGGTAAATTGTGATGCCTCATTTCTTTCCACCAATCTCACCTTCCAATATTGCGTGTCTCGTCAAAACAATCTCCTTAACAAGATTCCTATAAGTAAACGGTCTCACAGCCGCTCTCAAGAACAGCTCGGGAGGGATTCTACTCTTCTTAATCTTCCTCATATACGGACCATATCCAGCAGTTTTCCATTCTTCCTTGCTCACTTTTGGTCTACTACGCCTCATTGCCATTTCATCTCCTTTCTCTTCAATTTCCCTTTCTCCTTTCTCTTCATTTTTCTCCAATTGCTTCTTATACAACTCCGAAGTAATCTCTACACTTCGTTTCACCACTCTTTCCATAACTTCATTGCTGCTCATTCCTTTCTTAAACTCCTCATCCCAAAACTTCTCTTCCTCCTCTTCTGAACCCAAATCTTCATCTTCTTCAATTCCCAATTCTTCGTCTCCATCTCCTTCTACGTCCAAAACCACATCTTGATCATCATCATCATCATCAAGCTCGCCCTCTTCATCATCGTTCCCATCATCCTCGATCCATTCCACGACCTCGGTCTCACCATTGCCACCAACATCATAATCATCGGGAGCATCACAACCTAACTCCATCTCCTCCAATTTAGCCTTCCACTCCCTAGTATATGGATGTAGTAATGGAACCGGGTGATTCGTGAACAAGAACTCCAAACACTTCGACTTCTTCTCATCACTCAACTTCTCATAACCCTTCACAACATCATCCACAAACGCCTTTGGATTCACCTTCACAATCTTACACAATCCACCAAAATATGTACACAACTCAACCCTCCCATCATCATGTTCCAACTCAAAAAGAAAATCTTGTTCCGTCTGAGGATCAAGATACGGTGTCAAAGCCTTAAAAAACTCATCTTGAGGCTCAAACCTACATTGATACACAGGCCGTTTTACGTATACTATATCGGGTCTCATCCAAGCCGCACATTGCGTGATCAAAGACCTAGTTAAGTTCCCAAGCCTACCCATCAAATTCCACTTATCTAACCTCTGATTCCCAACTTCAAATACTACTTCACACACTAAAGTCCATTGTTGCCATGGCAATTCTGTGATTCTCCATCTTGGGTGTCTAACAAAAACCCAAAAATACCTAAACCCAACACTTCTATCCATTGAATTCAATCTCTTACCAAAATCTTGAGCCATTTCAAATTGCTCAATCTTTTCCCACTCCTCGTGGTCTCGAACTTCACCGATCATCGTCACGCACTCATCGGTGAAACGCCCCCGAATGGGTTCGCCCAAAACCACCCCACGCCAAGAGTAAGGTCCAAATTCACCATACTTGTACCAATCATATGGGTGTTTTAGATTTGGATCGTCTTTTTCCATAAACCTAACCATTCGATCGTAACCCAAACCGATCATTTGAAGCTCCTCTTCGGAGAAATTATCTGGGTAATTTCCATGAGGGTTTTTGAGTCTGTAAAAGAGGTTTTCGGCAAGTTTTCGGCTTTTTTTCCTAGCGTTGCGCTTGGCCTCACGGCGGAGCTCGGCGCCGCCTTCGATACGGCCGCCGGAGGACCCTCCGGTGTTCTTCTTGCTCCGGCCGGCGAAGGAGCGGAGGTCTCGATTGTGGGTGGCATTTTGGAGGGAAAATTGGGGTTTAGGGGTTTGGGAGAGAGATAGGAGCAAGAGGGGTTTAGGGATTTTGGGGGTGTGGTGAATTGGGTTTAGGAATTTGGAGAATGGGTTGGAGAATTTGGAGAGAGATGGGCATTGGAAGGTGGAGAGAGGGGGTTTTAGGGTTTTAGAGAGAGAAGGGTTTTGAGTTATCATTTGGAAAGGATAAAAAATTGGATGAGGAGTGAATACAGAGGAGCACGGAATGTTTCGACCATTTTATGTAAGACGAAGGGTGGGGTTGTTAATTCAATTAAGTGGTAAAAATGAAAATTTTTAGCATTTAATTTTCTTAAGTGCGCTTAATAGTATACTACTTAATTAAAAAAAGTAGTCAAAAATTCATTGAAAACGTTAAGTGAAAATTTTCTACTGAAAATAATCACTGGATGCAATCTATTTTAGTTCTTGAAACACTGTTTTCAGTATAGCAAATACATATCATTTGAATTTTCAGTATTTAAATTCAGCATATAATTTTCAGTACTTAATTTTTAGTTCTGTCAATGTGTTTAGCTACCAAGATATTGCAACTTTTTTTTTTTTTTTTTTGAGGGGGGAGGGGGGAGGAGAGAGAGAGAGAGGGCTAAATTGCACTTTTTACCCTTGAAGTTTGGGTGCTTTGATACTTTAAACCCTAAAGTTTCAAATGCGGCATATATTTTGATCTCTAGAGTTTCACAATTGCAACAAATAAGTCCAATTAGACATTTAGTGACGAATAATTTGAAAGTAAAAATTTTGTTGCAAAAAATATTTGACGTACCAAATTGCGACTCATACCAAACTTAAAAATATCAAAATGTCACGTTTGAAACTTTAAAGTCAAGATCAAAATGTCACGTTTGAAACTTTAAAGTCTTGAGTGCCAAACCACCAAAACTTTAAGGCTGAAAAGTGCAATTTACCCTACTTTTTATTTATTTATTTTATTTTATATTATTTGGTGTAGCTGTCGAGTACGATAATTTAAGTGCCAAGACTTGGGGGAGGGGGTAAGGTTTGAACCCTGTATGAGCGTGGCATGGAGAGCCATTTTATTACTCAATTATTAGTTTATTTTAAATATTCATTAATTTTAAGCATATTATTTTTGGGACTATTAAAATTATGCCGAAGTAAATGAGTAACTAGGTGTGTCAATCGGTCGGTTTTTTAAACTTTCAAAACCGACCAAATGTCCTTGGTTTGGTCGATTTTTCGGTTTGGTCAGTTTTTAGCTCGTATTTTTTTTGATAACCAACCAAACCGATCGGTTTGTTCGGATGGTTGGATTCGTTCAGTTTTTGTAATACCACTATGTATGCTTCTCAAATTTTGTATCCCAAATTTGGTTCCTAACACATGTGTCAGTGAGCCCACCTTCAATAGTGGTGGGACCACTTCGACATCCTTCAATAAAAATCAAGTGACCCTACTGTCACATGTGTTAGAATCACATATGTTAGAAACTGCATTTTGGAAGTAAATTTGGAAAGCATAACATTATTTCAACAGACTAGCTAATCAAACTTATTTTGAACTCCATTTGCTAGCTAGTTTGTTATTATTTTTTATTTTTTATTTTTTTCAAGGAGAAGGAATAGGGGTTGAGCACTCGACCTCTGCAATGGATAGACTTAAGATAATGTTCGACGATGGTATTAGGGATTATGCCAACCTCCTTTGAGGGGTGTAAGTGTTATTCAATCGCTTTCACTTCATCATTGTATCTTCCATTGCCATCAACCTCAATTGTCGGTTGTTAAGCTCCATCCATAAAATAAAGGATTCAAATACGGTCTTTTTTTGGTATAATTTGTATCACGTCAAGAGTAAGTAATCAAAATATTGGGAGCATCTCATCACCAACGTTTGATGCAACTTGTAGAACCTTGTAAAAATGTAGTATTATGTAAGTATTGTACAAGTCGCACCAAACGCTGTGATGAGCTTCTCCCGACGTGTTACAATTTGTACCCAAAATAGACAGTATTTGAATCCTATATATATGTATGTATATATTTATGAATGGAGCTTTGACGACGACAACAATGGAGTTGACAACGACAAAGGTTGGTAGGCAATGGATGATTAATGATGAAAGGAGAGAGAGAGAGAGAGAGAGAGAGAGAGAGAGAGAGAGAGAGAGAGAGAGAGAGAACAAATGACGGAAAAAGAAACCGGTTTACGGAAAAAGAAACCGGTTTGTGAAAGTGCGATATAAGGCTACTAGGGTTTGGTTTGAGAGAGAGAGAGAGAGAGAGAGAGATGGGGGTAGTTTGGACATTTTGATTTGACCTTTAGTAATGGTATGTGACACGAATAAAATTGTGTGCTCTAAATACTACACCCAAGTATAGGTGATCGTTTAAGTAATATATTTTTTAGTAAGCCTAGGTTGAACCCAATGGAGAGATATGATTTAAATTGATTAATTATACCTAGTTTATTAATAATTAAAATAAAGAAAAGATGATTTCTTTGGAAAATAATTCTAACTACTTTATGTAAAATAAAAACTATGAACTAACGGAAGCTTTCGTGAGTATTAAATTGCTTAAAATAATATTAAACTAATGAATTTTACTAACTACGTGAATTTACTAATTAATTATGACTATAATTTAAGTTATAGAGTGATTTAACCAAATGAATTAACGATGACATGAGAAATATTTGTGTGCGCTTGTGTGCTATACCCAAGTGTAGGTAGACGTGCAAGTAGTAATCTGGTTAAGACCAGGTCGATCCCACACAGAAGGTTGGAAACTAAGTACCTAGATTAGACTCTAAAAAGAAAATAAAAATTAATGTTCAAGGAAAGTGTAGAACTCGGAGTTCCATGATTATCAACTACTAAAGATAAAACAACTAAATTAAATTAAACTAATGATTAACTAAAGCGATATTTTAAAATCGTGCTTTTACTTAATAAAAGGGGAATGTTGGGATCACACGAATCCACAGCGACCTAGCCATCTACCATGCAGTTACATTAAAGCTCGATGGAGAACATCTTACAGTATTCCGTATTTCTCTAGATATAAAGAATCCATAGCCCTTTCATGACCGAGGCTATATCATCACAGTTAATTTGAAACACGTAAAAGCGGTTTAAAACAATAGTTAAGACTCGCACCTACAATGGTATTAGCATTGAGGGTGGTTTATAAAAGATATTGAAGAAAAACGCGTTAAGGCCTTCAGTTCAGAGACTGTTTTGACAAACTGAGCATTTGGGGACAGTTTGATAACAAATCTCTAAAGCAAAAAGTCCAGGAATACTGCATAGAATATTCTCAAGAATCAGAGAGTTCGATCGATCGACGCGCTTTCGATCGATTACAAGTCGTCATCTTTCAATCGATCGAAATGTATTCGATCGCTTGACTGTATCTCTGGTCTGATCGATCGAAATAACTTCGATCAATCGAACACAGGAATTATTCTACTGCATGGCAGAGGCTTGAGATCACAATTTCATCGTGATCTCCCAACCTGGGGACTACTCAGACATGGTCTGGAGTGTCACAGATTCATTTTTAACGTAACTATTCATTAAAGTTGACACGCGAATATTCTTGTGTGCTCTTGTGCAATACCCAAGTGTAGGTAGACGTGCAAGTAGTAACTGGTAAGACCAGGTCGATCCCACAGGGAAGGTGTTGACCTATTAACTTAGACTAAACTCAAAAGAAAGCGAAACAAAATCAATAAGATTTAATAATGGTGCAGAACACAAAGTTCCACAAACTAAGACTACTAACGAAAGCAATTCAGATTAAATTAAAGAACTAATTAGCTAATTAAAGCAATATTCTAAAATAAGATTTAACTTTAAGAAGAAAGTGTTGGGATTACACGAATCCACAGTAATCTAACCATCTACCATGCAATTCCTTTGAAGCACTAAGGAGTACATTACCCACAGTATGCCGTATTTCTCTTAAAATAAAGAATCCATAGCCCTTCCATGTCCGAGACTATATCATCACAGTTAACTTAAAACACGTGAAAACAGTTTAATTCAATAGTTACGACTCGCACCTACAATGGTGTTAGCATTGAAGGTGGTTTGCGAAATATATTGAAAGAAATTGCCTTAGGGCCTTGATTTTGAAACTGTTTTGACAAACTGAGCATTTAGGGACAGTATGATAACGAATCTCAAAAACAAAAGGTCCTGGAATACTGCAGGGAACATCCTCAAGAATCAGAGAGTTCGATCGATCGACGATCGTTCGATCGATCGAAAGCCTTCATCCCTTAATCGATCGAAATGTCCTTCGATCGCTTGACTATCTCTGGTTCGATCGATCGAACTACCTCCGATCGATCGAACACAGGATTTATTCTGCTGCATGGCAGAGGCTGGAGATCACTGTTTCATTGTGTTCTCCCAACCCTACGACTACTCAGACATCGTCTGGAGTATCACAGATCGATTTTTATCATATGAAAACATTAAAGCTTTGTTTGGATGTGAGTTTTTCATGAAAACTATGAAAACTAGTGATTTTAACTTATCTAGCATGCAATACTACGAGATTGAAGATTAAACTACGATTAACTAAGTACAGAATGTAAATAAAACAATACATAAGTAACCTGGAATAAAAAACTCATATTAAACTGTAAGAATCTGAGATCACACCATAAAACCTCGAATAAAAACCTACAAAACAATATAAACTCTCTATCTCTCTCTCTAAAAACTGATAAAAAGCAAGAGTGGCCGTCCTTTGGGACGTATACAATGCTCATATAAATAGAAAACCTAGAGGCTAGGGTTACAATTCCATAACTGCTGCGTACGCGAAAGTTTCTGAAAATACCATGTTCGATCGATCGAACATTTCTCGATCGATTGAACATTTGGAACTCAAGCGCTTCAACCTTCTTTAAGCGATCGAACCTTCGATCGATCGAACTATAGTCGATCGCTCGAACTTCAAAATTTAGCTTTGAATTCTTTTGTCTGCACTACAGCATTCCAGTTGTCCTGACATTCATCTCTCTAGTCCACACAGCAGAGATCTGCACAAACAATAGCTAAAACAATACAACTTATCATAAATTAATCACATTATATGAAAACTAGCCTTGTAATGCAAATTGCAGATAAAATTGGAAGTTGTGATTAAAACCAATGCAATTCTTCCTTTTAGCGCGGTTGTATTTTACAAATACCCCCGCTTTGCACAACCCCCAACTAGCTTATTGCTAGTCCCTAGCGATAAAGCGAAAATAAAAACTACTAAACTAATACTACCACGACTAAGAAAAACAAAGGAAAACTAAAAACAACCCAAACTAAGATAGAGAGAAAATTCCTAACTCACTTTCGCAGGAATCGCGGTTGCATTTAGCTAATGCAACAAGCCGTTAAACCCCTAGGTTCCCCCTAGTGGACGAGTGTTGTCTCGTGAGGATTTGCAGTGAATATACCCACAAAATTCTCCAATTTTAAGCTCAAAAAGATTTAGAATAACTTATAGAATTCCCCCTCCCTTAAACTGTTACTTTAACTCTACAGAGATATACTATCCTCAATCAACCCATGAAAGAAATCCACATGCTCCCTTATATTACCAAGTAAAATATAACATATGTATCACCATCATGCACCCGTGTGTGTGTGAGTTTAACAACCATACATCCAACCCTATTAAGAGTTATTTAGACTATTGCGCCTTGAAAAACTCGCAGTTTCAGCTCAACTCTCACATTGGTCACACTAAAAAAGAACGTCTCTCAGAAACTTACTTTACAATGACCGCACATTGTATGAAAGCTTTGATAAGGCTGATATTCTGGGTGCTAATGCTTCCATACTTGACTCTATGAAAAACGGACATTTAAGAGTATACAGTCTCATGAATAGAACACTACTTACTAGAGGAGCGAAATACCGTGGATAACTCAATTCACACTTCCATGTTCAAATTAATTGTTGAGAATCTTTAAGACTTTGAATTTCGGCTTTTAGTTAGTAGGTGAGGGTGTTGTAGAGAAGAATGTGCTTTTCAGTATGTGATGGAATTTCAACTTCTCTTTTTATTCTTTTCATCTCTCAACCCAATCTCTTATTCATTTCATATGCTCTTTTTCTTTTCCTTCATTCATCATTCATCTTTCTTTTTTTTTTTCTTTTTTTTTTTTTTTTTAAGTGAACTGACCCACAACTACTTCCTTCCACTTCCTCTACTTTGATGACTTCATTCTTAATAAATGTATAATACGGCTCATTGAGGTCAAGGTATAGATCAAGGACTTGGTTTCTTTGTAATCATATTGGAAATATTTAGTTGGTGTGGGATCAGGGATGAAACATTTCAATGAATGTAGGTGAAAGCTATATCAGGTTAAAGAATGGGTAAACGATGGCTTAAATCATTTTCTCAACTTTCAATTTTTAGCACTTAAGTGTTCATTGAGTGTAATTGGTAAATCCTGAACGTTCTCCTCTAACAAACAGTCAAAACTTTTAAAGAAAAACTGAGACATTTACAACGAATTTACTAAGTATAAACAAGAAAGACCATTCGAAATTGTATGAGAATTCCCTCAGAAATGACGATTGGCTCAATAGCTCACTAAGGGTTATTAGCTTCCACTACTTGTTCTTTTGGCACAATAGTCATATTAACTCAGTTTTCAGGTTTTCTACATAGCTGCCAATTAGTGCATAAAAGTATTGGGTACATAATAGCTTCACACATGCAATCCATCTCAGTGATAACAGAAAACGCGTGAACTTAATCCATAAAAAAAATGAGAATACTACAAATGTGTCATCGCCTAATTAACAAGCAGGAGAGATTATTCAGAGTTATTCTATCAATAAGATTCAATATTAAAAATTTTCAAAATTTTACCAGACCGCATTCTAATTAAATCTAAGACATATCCAAGTGCAAAATATGATCATTACGGGTGTATACCTATCTATTAGTATCCCCTACCACCAACTGAAAACAACAAAGTCCCCAGAAGTTGATTTTCAATAATTAAAATAGATGGGTATCACCTGTATAGAGCAACACGATGATAACAAGCATAGCAACCTGGCATAGAAATATAGAACACAATCTCCAAAACAACACGGATCAACAGATAAAGATAAAGCAATAAAACTATGATCCAAACAATATAAACCACTGGAATGGTAAAGGAATAAAATAAAAGCAGTGATAAATAATGTTCATACATAACCAAACGAACCAAAATACAGAACTGTCTCACGTGTCCAACCATAACACACCCACCGAAAATAGTACAACAAAAATAAACATATAATCAAAAGTACAATAACACCACCCCCTGCCCAGAAAATGCTACGTGGCACCCGACGGATCATCATCAGCCACGTCAGAAGGAATGTCAATGGGTGCAGATGGCGGTGGTGAGGTAGCAGGTGTAACAACAGCAGACGGGAATGGAAGATCAGCAGTAAGTGGAGCAGAAAGTGATGGATCGGCACCAGCAGAAGAAGTGGATAGACCTGTAGGAGTAAGAGCAGCAGAAAATGATGGATCGGCAGCAGGCGGTGCAGACGGGATAGGCGTAGGATGGTGAGCAGAGTGAACGGCCTGATCGACCCCAATCTGAATCAATATAGACTCAAGCAAGGTCTGCAGCTGATCCATCCGGCCCTCAAGTCTAATCCTGGCCTCTCTCTCCTCCAATAGCAGCTCATAAATTGTCGGGAGAGGCACAGAGGAAGAAGACTCTCCCTAGGCCTGAGTCTGCGACCGCTGTCGCAACTCGAACTACTGAACAGCAGCAACCGGATCCTCCTCCTCATCGTCAGTATCAAGCTCCTCAGCCTCTGTGGGCGTCCCTGAAGCTCCAGCCTCTGTGTCTGTCCCACCACGCCTCTTCTTCTTTGCCCTCACCTTCGCTTTCCCTTTTCTTTTTCGTTTCCTCTTCTGGGCGTCGGAGCGGCGAGCCGCTGCCTCGCCAAATCGGCTTGGGGAAGCACGAAGGTCGTCTCCAGCAAGCTCAGGAAAGCCGGCCTGAGCCATAACTCTGTGAATCGCCCAAGCACCTTTCAGGTGCTTTTTGGAGGCGATGAAGCGGGTGGGATGGACCATGAAGTCGATATAAAGCCGGGGTAAGCAGACCGACTGTCCTGTCCCTACTGCAAATAAAACTCGCGCATACCAAGCCGCGATCTTCTCTCGATAAGAGGTCACCAAGAGACAATTACTGAGGACCAGGTGAAGCATGTGGTAGTCGTCGGTAAGGAAGTGGTCCTCAATCAAAGCCTCGCCATTCCAAGAAGGAACGGCGCCTCCGGTGAGCTCGCGCATAATGGCAGATGGTGGTGTCTCAGGTGCGTCAGGCCGATGGGGGCAAATATAATCTGGTACCTCTGGTACCCCCAAGGCGGCCAAAACTGTAGTGGGACTGATGACGAACGCCCGACCCCGGAAGAAAGCATGATGTGTGAATGGTACGTGCGGGTCGCATATCATCGTCGCACACGCACCTCGTATCCATGATAGATTTACTCTCTTGGCCAGCGAGAGTATATGGAACCAGTGGGGCCTGGAGCGAATCCGTGTCAGGAACAACGGGTGCTCCGACCAAGCAGACTCGATAGGACGCTCAATCATCACCTTCCGCGTCTGGAAATAACGCTCGTACCATACCCGATCCTCATTATTCCGGAACCCATGTGCGGGTACCGGATCAGGTATAGTGAGGCTGAGGGGCTTGGACTTGTGGTAGCCAGTTACTGGATTCATCGTGGCAGCCCTGAAAATAGAACGCAA
This sequence comes from Hydrangea macrophylla, assembly GCA_033977485.1. Classification (NCBI taxonomy): domain Eukaryota; kingdom Viridiplantae; phylum Streptophyta; class Magnoliopsida; order Cornales; family Hydrangeaceae; genus Hydrangea; species Hydrangea macrophylla. The sequence goes on along the minus strand of CM066990.1, from coordinate 70,466,519 downwards.
CACGACACAGATTAGAACAGGGAAGAAAAAAGAAAGAAACTGCTACTGCTCTAGTTCGATCGATCTAACTTAGTTCGATCGCTTGAACTGGAGTAGGATTCGATCGCTTGAGCATAGTTCGATCGATCGAGCATTTCAGCTTTGATCGATCGAAAATAGTTTGATCGATCGAACACAGCTATGTGCTGCGATCGCAAAAACGAATGGAAAAATGAAAAGTGAAACACAAATGAACTACAAAAGGGAAATCCTAAGACCAAGGGGACAACCCCTTGGGATTTTTCTAACAAAATGAAAGACTGTAGACACCCCAATTTTGACCAAACGTCAAATCCAGGGATTGGTTACCTCTCAAAGACCGATGATGATGATATCCGTGACATTCGAAGATTTTCCCAAAGAAATTCAAAAATCTTCAAGAAAAAAATTAGAAAATGATGAAAATGATAAAGGGAGAGGATTCAGGCATTCGGGAGGGAAACCCGAACGATGAAGAACGTGTGAGAAACCCAGTCTGGAAATCCATTTTATTTTAAAGGAAGAGGGAGTTTTTCTTGAAAAAAGGAAGAACAAAATAAATAAAAAGATTTTTGAAAAAGAGAAAATACAAAAAAAGAAATAGTATATTCAAAAATATACCATGCACATGGTTGATACCATGCACATGGGGGATCTTAATGCAAATATATACATACATAAAATAAAAAAAATTTTGTTTACACCAACATACTTTTGAAAAATCAAAAAGGGGGACAAAATTCAGTTATCCCCGGCACGCGGAAAACGCGGCGGCACTCCCGGAGTGCCGCGCCGGCACTCACTGTTTGCCGCCCGGCACTCAGCGAGTGCCGCCCGGCACTCAGTGAGTGCCGCCGGCACCCAGCGAGTGCCGCTGGCTGTAACAGACTGCATCTTCTCACATGTTCTAGAAGAAAACCTTGCACATGGGTTTTCACCCGAATTTACCCATCTATCCCTGGAATAATGGCCTATATAAACAAACCTTCTCTTCCATTTTGGAGGACTTGAACTTGAAAATCAAGAGATAGATATATACAAGAATCATACATATTTTGAGAGAGAGAGAAGAAGAATTTCTTGAAGAATTTGAAGAATTTTGGAAAATCTTAGAAGGTTTTCACAAGAAGTTGAAGAAATACTTGAGGTCCTAGAGGTAACCTCTTAATCCTTGATAGAATTAAGACTATTCAATCACAAGTTCATAGTTTTAGGAACATTTTCACATTTTCAAAACCTCTCTTCTTATCCCATTTCATCACACACCACCAAGAACTTGTGATTGAATCTCATGACATTTCATCAATTTGGATGTAATTAGCTTTGGGTTTAAGATAAATTTGACTTTAAAGAGTTTGTATCTTTGGTCTTCTAAGTAATCCTTGATTTTCCTTATTCCTATTTCATTCAAAAGGTGCATGAGGTCTTCCATATCTCATTGGACCTCTTTGAATTTGTTTCTTCAATTTCTAAGATCTCATGATCTATATGTAGATTAGAATGAATCTATTAGTGAGATGCAAGTCCTAATCCATGACTTGAATCTCTTCATTAAGAAATCTTATGGAATCTTTATTATATTCCAATAAGGTTTGAGTAGATTTTAACTTCATTTAGTCTCCAATGACCATCAAATGGTAGGAGAAAATGTGTTAATCCAAGTTTACTCCCATGGCTTGGACTAATCCTTCTCTTAGGTTTTAAGAAGTCTTTCATACTTCATCTAGAACCTATGAGCATGTATGTCTCTAACTCCAATGACCATCAAATGGTAGGAGTGATAAGTTGAATTCAAACTTGGGTCCTTAGGTTTGAGTTCTTTATTTGAAGATTTTGTGAAGTTCATTTCAATACTTCATTAAGATCTATAAGTGTAGTATGTCTCTAACTCCAATGACCATCAAATGGTAGGAGTGATAAGTTGAATTCAAACTTGGGTCCATAGGTTTGAGTTCTTTATTTGAGGATTTTGTGAAGTTCATTTCAATACTTCATCAAGATTCATAAGTGTAATATGCCTCATAGTCTTCAATGACCATCAAATGGTAGAAGAAGTAGTTTGGTTTGAGCCCCAACTTCATGTTCTAATAGTTGAGGCCAATCAATAAACTTGAACTAGCAAAATGAAACAGTGGGTTCATAAACTGTTTTTGATCAAGGATTTTTAGTTTGAAATCCGACCGTTGGAATCGAATGAAACCAACGGGAAAATGTTCATAACACATTGTTTTACCACTGTGATTTTTGTTTTAGCAAGATCTTGTGATTAGAAGGGTTTGATCATGGTTTTTGTGAGCTAATCATAATCTGTCCAGAGTTCTAGAATACTTTCAGAATAATAAGTCCGTTTTGAAATTAATAAATCAGAACCTTAATTAAGTTTTTGGGGTCTCAAATAATTTTTTATAAGTACCTTAATGTGTTAGGAAGGTACCCTAAAAAGATCTAAGTATTTCTCATTTTTTTACTATTTTTAGAAAATCATACAAGATCTCTGGACAGAGAGTTGCAGAATCCTGAGTGAGGTCTAGTATTTTCCATATTCCCGGAGATCTAACCGTTGAAATCTTGATTTTCAAGTTGGGTTAGAAACTAGACTCACAGAGGCATGACATATCCAAAAATCAATAAGATCCAACCGTTGAAAGTATTTTATTTCCATTTTTGAACGTCGGGTCTGCTCTCTGTAAATCACAAAAAACTGCTACTGTTTTTGTCTAATCTTATTTATTTCAACTCAAATGGTCTCTTAATGTCTTGGGACTCAAACCATGTTTTGAAAAATGATAATTTAGATTAAACCCAGAGGCTTAGGGATCCAAATTAGTGAATAAATTCATGTCTCATCCTTGTTCATAATCATTCATTCATTCATGTACATTGATGCTTATAGTTAGAACTAGTTCTTGGATGAAGTTGGACTTAGTTGAATTCAATTAAACATGACCTATGATTAATTACCTTTTGATATTATATCTTGTCTAAGGCATGTGTACTAACCTTTGTTTTGTAGCGCTTTGAGGTACAATTTCTCAACCCTTCTCTAGTTTAATCTATTTTATTGATTTTAATTGATTTTTCGACCCCATGTGCGACACCTTAGCTTAGGTTTTGCCTTATGTGTATATATGTGTTAGAGACCTTTCTTAGGTTTATTTTTGCATGCATTGCACGTTTGATATTCGCGGCCGGATCCCGGGTATGTTTTCTAGTTCTCTATTGCATATCATGTTGTTTGCTACTTGTATTACGTGGCTTATGAATGATATTTTATCGTTAGCAATTTTACACCATTTCCAACATGCTTGTGTGATGTATATGTATATATGTATTAATTGAGGGCATGCTTAGATTAATAATTTGATTAAAAAGGATGTTGAGTAGAGGCCTATCGTGAGATAGGATGAAAGGGGGTGCTTTAGTCCGCCGGGCTCCTTCCCCTTTCATTCCATAATCCCCGGACCCAGTTTATCTTTGGTTTCGCAAAAGATCAGTTTGCTTTAAATGGTTTCTTAATTTTCCTTTTTAAAATTAAGTGGCGACTCTTTGAATTTGAAAAATATTTGTTTTAAAAGTGGGTAAAATTTGAAAACCTGCGATATCCACAATCTGGCGACTCTGCTGGGGATCGAACCCAGAATCTCTGGTTTCGCAGACCAGAATTTTGATTTTGGGTTCACTCGAGGATTAGACTTGAAAGCATCCTTTTAATCAAATTAATTAATTTTTGTGTGCCCGTTGCATTGCACTTGCATGTCTCGCCAGTCGATTGCACGGAACTATGACCTTGGAGGCTCGGGGCAACCCGGTCGATCAAGCCATCATGGGGCCGTGTGATCACCCTTGATCTCGTACCATGTTTTGGTATATGAAGCATCCTATCGGGTGTGTGTCAAGGGTCCCTTATTTGACCAAAACCCGGCCTTTGCATGGTAGCTTCCATAGAACCTTTCGATCTTAGGAAATCAATTCTTGATTAGGATTATGTGCTAGGAAGTATGTTATGCCCGTAAGGGATTATTTGAGATGATGACGATGCTTGCTTAATGGAACATGTGTAACCTCTTAATCATTTTTGAGCAATTCCTCCTTATGTCCCACGACATTTGGGAATGTGCTAGATCTTGATTATGTGATTACATCTCTTACATCTTGCTAAGCTAAGCATCATTGACCTTGTATGCATCCGAATTCATGAAGAGTATGACAATAATCCGATCATGTGATCCTCCTACCCAAAGAATTTTAAATACGTTTTGGAAGCAAATAGATTTTTGGGCATTCAATCACTCCTTCAAAATTTTTGGAGTTCACTTTTGGATTAAAATTTCAAATCAACCATATTTGAAGAAAGAACTTAAAATTCTTTGAACCCAAAATTCTTGAAAGAGTTTGAAAAGTTTTACCAACTAAAGGAATGCTTTTTCAAAGCAAAAATTTGGACCTAATCACCTTTTTGAGGAATATGATCCAAGAAATCTCTGCAATTAAAGAAATCATTTTCAAATAAATTTCAAAAAGCAAAGTTCCAACCCAATCATCTTTTGTTTAGAAATGTTGTTGTCTTCAAAAAGAATTTTGAAAAGATCCCATCATCTAGGGGAAATACTTGTCAAATGGATTTCAAAAATTTTAAATTTGAAAACCTTGAAAGGGTAAAGAGGATCACAATGAAAGGAGGAATTAGCACACTCAACATGGGTGAGGATCTTATGTGCTTACGTGTTTATGTGTTAGGATTAGAATTTTCTTTTATTTAGCATATAGAATAGGCACACACACACACACACATGCATTTGCATCCGTATGGCATATGAATCATTCATGAAAGCATATGAATCAATTATAAAAGTAAAAGGTAAACAAATAATGCTAAAAAGGGAAAAAGTTGTTAAAGTAAAATAACTGAAACAAATATGACTATAGGTAAAAGATAGAATCAACTACGAGCATAGCCTGGTACAGAGATTCTACTGCAAGACTAGTGAGAAAAGAGATGGCACAAGAGGCTAATGCAAGGGAGATGGTAGAGTTAAGGACAATGGTGGAACAGCAAGCGGGACAAATGACCAGGATGATGACTATGATAGAAGCACTAGCACGACAGCAGCCAGGCAATGATCCTCCTCACAGGGATGAAGATTGGTTTGATGAAACAGAAGGGATTGAAGCAAGGGAGAAACTAGAAAGAGAAAGGGCTGAGAAAGACAAGTTGATGACTGAGAAAATGGAGAAGTTGGAAAGGGTGGTCCGAAAGGCTCATGGAGTTGACACATATTTGTTGGAGTTGGAAGGGTTGTATGAAGGGGTTTGTGAGGTATTGCCCGCAGGATTTAAAATGCCTGTATTCGACAAGTTTGATGGAACAGGGAACCCTCGCAGCCACATTAGAATGTGTATAGGGGCATTTCAGCCTAGCGGTCTAAGCACGGTCATGATGGCAGTCTTGTTTCAATAGACGTTAACTGGGGCTGCTTTGTCTTGGTATCTCACTCTGGAACCAGGGAAGACCAGAAATTGGGAAGAAGTGGTAAAAGCGTTTGTGGCCCAATACGAATACAACCAGGATCTGGATGTTACTATCAGGGATTTGGAGACTACCCGACAGGGGAACAAAGAATCTTTTGCTGAATTTCTAAGCCGATGGAGAGGAAAGGCTGCTAAGATGATACAAAGGCCGACTGAAAAAGAGCAAATCCGAATGCTGATGAAGAACCTCCAACCCGTCTATCAGGAGAAAATGAGGTTCCAATCCCTCAATACCTTCACCGAGGTGTTCGATGTAGGAACCAGAATCGAAGACGCGATACAGGAAGGGGTCATTAAAAAGGAGGAGCCAGTGAACAGGTACAGACGACCGAACTATGGAACAGGAGGAGGACATTCGGGAGGTCATTCAGGATCTACAGACGTGAATGCGCTGAGCGAACCTGAGAAAAAGTTTGATGTAACCAGAAATTACCCGAAGAGGGGAGAGGATAAGCCTTTAAGGAGGTTTTCAGAGTTAGGAGTATCTTTGTCCACGGCTCTCGATAGGCTGGTAGCAAAAGGACATCTTCGCCTACTGGAGCCACGACCCAGACCAAATCCACCGCCTCCAAATTTCAAGTCTAATTTATATTGCAAGTTCCATCAGGAGCAGGGGCACTCAACTGACCGGTGTTTAAGACTAAAGCATGAGATTCAAGATTTGATTGACAAGAAAATAATATCTGAACCACCCACCAACCCGCCAAATGTTACCAGAAATCCACTACCAGAACATCATGCCGTGCCACTACCCAGAATTTACTACTTGGGAGATGAGGAGAGCTCTTTTGACCCATCAGCATTGATCACCAAGTTGAGAAGTCCGAGAAAAGCTTATCAGATGTTGGAGGATCCGCAAATTTGCACTCTAAAAGGATTGGTAGATGAAGGCAAAGGGAAAGAAATAGAAGGGACTGTTGACGCAGATTGGTGGGCACCAGAAGCTGACAATTCGCTGTGGTACAAAGGGGATGGTATTCAGGATCCTGTTAAAGTTAAGGAGGACCTTTGGTATGAAAGTGAGGAGGAAGGTTTGAAAATTGTTAAAGCACAAGATAGACTTTGGGTTAAAGAAGGTATTAGTCACCTCACACGGTCCGGGAGGCATTTTAAACCACACGAACTTGAGGAGGATCACCCTGAACAAGAAATGAATAAAGGAAAAGGGAAACTGAATGAGGAAGAAGAGGAGGACAGAGTCTTGAGACAGATGAAGAAGACACAGACAAATATCACTATTTGGGGGTTGCTAATCGCTTCCAAACGTCATAGGCAAGCAGTCCTTGACGCTCTCAATAAGTCGGATGTTTCCATCGATGTTACTCCAGAAGATCTCGTTGGCATGATCGGCAGAAACCCAACCCTGGCTATATCATTCTTTGAAGCTGACTTACCTCCTGGGGGACCTGTTTTCAATAAGTCGTTGCACATCACCGTTGAGTGCTTAGGAAATTCTCTACCAGCTTGCCTCGTCGACAACGGGTCTGTATTAAATGTATGCCCTTTTCGAACAGCTAAAAGGATGGGGCTCGATGAATCTACGTTTATACCATCGGAACAAAAGGTGAGGGCTTATGATAATACTCTACGGGCAGTGATGGGGATCATCTTTCTGAATCTCTCTGTCGGGACTGGTGAAAAAGAAACAGAATTCCAAATCATTGACATTCCTGCATCATTTAACCTGCTTTTGGGAAGGCCGTGGCTTGATAGTTTGGGTGCCATTCCATCAACCATCCATCAGAAAGTTAAGTACATTTGGAAAAACAAGGTATGCGATCTTCTGGGGGATAGCTGGATAAACGTGTCTGGGGCCTCATCAAGTGCTCCGATTTTAGAAGTACAGATACAAGAAGGTGAAGCAAGTTTGGGCGGGTTTGAATTTATTAACGTCATAGAAGAGGGGAAGCCGAAGGAATTTTTACCACTGTATTTTGATCAATACGCCAGTCCATTGGTGGCCGGGATCATGAGAAAAATGGGGTTCTTCCCAGGGATGGGTTTAGGAAAGAAACACCAAGGACTGTCAGAATTCCCAAGTATCATCACACAAATCCACACCCATGGACTAGGATACTCGCCAACCAAGGAAGAGTTGAAGAAGAAGAAGAAAGCAACGGATGCACCGATGGAACCATACATAAAAACTCTCAATGGGTACTTCGTCAAGCAGGGAGAAGATTTTCCGTTTTGTGGTTTTCCAAAGCCTTGGATGGATGAAGCAGAGAAGCGTATGAAGCTAGGATTCGAGATTTTCTTTGCGCATGACTTTTTTGAGTATGAGGATCCTTATCTTCAGCAGCCTGAAAAATCTGTCGTTACTCAGGACTGGGTCTGTACTATGGATGGCTCGGCAATGAAGAACCTGCTAGAAGGAGGATACAAGAAGATCGAAAAAGGGAGCTCTGCAGAGATCAAAGATGAGGGTAAGAAGGGTCGGGATAAAGAAGACAGTAACGAGAATAAAGAAAGGGAGAAACCAGAGTACAAAGGGAAGCCGGAAGAAGTGGAAATAGAAGAGATTACTCAGGAAGAAGAAAGGGAAGATCACTTCATAGCTGATATGGGAGGGGAAAGCAAGAAAGAGTGGGTCTTTGAGTCTAGTGATAGGCACCCCCCTCACCCGGAGTCTGTATTGGCCCAAATGAGGCGTCTTTCTATTTCTATGTCTGTTGTAATTGCTCCTAAGAAAGTTAATGAGAATGTGACTAATTCTGCTTACTTGACTGCGCATAATACTAACTGTGATGCATGTGATGAAAATGATGAAATACCTCATGAATTGCAAAAATTAATTGAAAAGGAAAATGAACCTGCATGCAAAATCATGGAAAGCACTTTAACCATTAATTTGGGGAATGAAGATAATCCACAAAATGTTTCTATTGGCTCCACACTTAATAATGAGGAAAGCAAAGAATTAATCAATCTATTAAAAGAATTCAAGGATGTCTTTGCATGGTCCTATGATGATATGCCAGGAATTGATCCAGAAATTGTCCAACACCATATTCCCCTTTTTCCAAATTCGAAACCCGTGAAACAAAAATTGAGGCGAATGAGGCCTGAATGGGCGCTTAAAGTGAAAGAGGAGGTTGAAAAACAATTGAGAGCTGGATTCTTGATTGTCACCGAGTATCCTGATTGGGTTGCCAATATTGTACCGGTTCCTAAAAAGGATGGTCGTATTAGGGTTTGTGTAGATTTTCGAGATTTGAACAAAGCTAGCCCTAAAGACGATTTCCCTTTACCCCACATCGACGTACTAGTAGACAATACTGCAGGGCATGAACTTTTATCTTTCATGGATGGGTTTTCAGGGTATAACCAGATCTTGATGGCACCAGAAGATAGGGAGAAAACAACTTTTATCACACCTTGGGGGACTTACTGTTATAGAGTTATGCCGTTTGGGCTTAAGAATGCAGGAGCAACTTACCAGAGAGCTGCCACCACATTACTGCACGACATGATCCACAAAGAAGTAGAAGTATATGTGGATGACATGATAGTAAAATCCAAAGAAAGGGGAGGGCATCTAGAGGCATTAAGAAAGTTTTTCGGAAGGCTGAGAAAGTTCGGGATGAGGCTAAATCCACAAAAGTGCACCTTTGGGGTCACTACTGGGAAACTACTAGGGTTTTTGATCACCCAGAGAGGAATTGAGGTAGATCCCACCAAAATCCAAGCTATAGCCGAAATGCTGCCACCAAAGAATGAGAAGGAGTTGAGGGGATTCTTAGGAATAATACAGTTCATTAGTCGCTTCATATCCAAACTCACCATGACCTGCGACCCGTTGTTCAAATTATTGAGAAAAGGGGAAAAGTTCGAATGGGATAACCAGTGCCAAAAAGCCTTTGAAAAGATCAAAACCTACCTTCAAAACCCACCTGTCCTATCACCTCCTAAGCCCGGGAAACCTCTATTGCTATACTTATCCGTAACCGAGAACTCGATGGGGTGTATGTTGGCCCAAGAAGAGGAAGAGGGGCATGTGGAAAAAGCCATATACTACCTAAGTAAGAGGATGACTGGGTATGAGTTGAACTATTCACCGTTGGAGAAAACTTGTTGGGCCTTAGTTTGGTGTACCCGTCGCCTTAGACATTACATGCTAGCCTTTCCTATCACCCTGATATCCCGAATGGACCCACTCAAATACCTTTTTGAAAAACCCGCCCTGACCAGTAGGATATCCCGTTGGACCATGATGTTGGCTGAATTCGATATCAGATATGTCACTTCCAAATCTGTCAAGGGGAGAGCTGTTGCCGAATATTTAGCTGACCTCGCCATAGAATCCGAAGAGAAGGGGGGATTTAAGTTTCCGGATGAAGAAGTAATGGAAGTAAAAGAGGACCTTTGGAAAATGTACTTTGATGGAGCAGCTAATCAAATAGGATACGGGGTAGGGATTATCCTCATATCACCTAGCGGGCCCCCCACTTCATTGGCCATTAAGCTCAAGTATAATTCGACTAATAACACGGTAGAGTATGAAGCCTGTATAATTGGGATGGAAGCAGCCTTGACTTTGGGGGTAGAGAAGATCGATGTTTTCGGAGACTCTAATCTAATAATATCACAAGTGAGGGGTGACTGGAGAATAAAGCATGAAAAGTTGAGACCTTACCATGAATACCTAGAGAGCCTGAAGGTGCAATTCAAAAGAATTTCGTTCTATTACCTTCCCCGTGAGGAAAACCAATTGGCAGATTCCCTAACAACCTTAGCCTCAATGATCCAAATTCCTGTAGGAGTCTCCATGATTCCTTTGTCTATAGAAGAGAGAACCCGACCTTCGTATGAAATAATCGCCGCCATTGAAGAAGAGGGAGAGGTTGAGATACCGTGGTATATAGATGTTTGGAATTTTGTTGAGAAAGGAGAATATCCTGGAGAAGCTTCAGAGAAGGATAAGAGAGCTATTCGTAGATTTTCAGCTCAATTTTTAACCTATGCGGGAAAGTTGTGGAAGAAGTCCTACACCGGTTATAATTTAGAATGTCTATATGGAAGGGAAGCAAGGAAAATGATGGAAGAAGTACATGAAGGAGTCTGTGGGCCCCACATGAGTGGACATATGTTGGCCAAAAAGATAATTCAGCAAGGATACTATTGGACGACTTTAGATAAGGATTGCTGTGAGTATGTTAAGAGATGCCATAAATGTCAGGTTCACGCAAATTTAATGCATACCCCACCTTCCCAGCTCTATAGCATGACCACCCCTTGGCCATTTTCTGTGTGGGGTATTGATATCATTGGAGAAGTAATTCCGAAAGCTTCAAATGGACACCGGTACATAATTGTGGCAATAGACTATTTTACCAAATGGGTGGAAGCGGCATCATACGCAACTTTGAAGGCAAAAGATGTGGTGAATTTTATCCAGAAGAATGTAATCTGCAGATACGGGGTGCCAAATGAGCTTATTTCTGACCACGGGAGTCATTTTCAGGGAGAGGTTATCCCATTCCTAGGGAAGTATAGGATCACCCACCACCAATCCTCACCATACAGACCGCAAACAAATGGAGCAGTAGAGGCCACAAACAAAAATGTGAAAGCCATCCTAGGGAAAATGACGGATACATATAGAGATTGGCATGAGAAATTACCTTTCGCTTTGTGGGGATATCGAACTTCTGTAAGAACCTCAACCGGGGCTACACCATACTCATTGGTCTACGGGATGGAGGCTGTTTTACCAGTGGAAGTTGAAATACCATCTCTAAGAGTTCTGGCAGAATGTGAGGTAACTGAACTGGAATGGTTGCGGGGGAGATATGAGGAATTGATGTTATTCGATGAAAGGAGGTTGGCTGCTGTAAACCATACTCGGGGATATCAGAAGAGGATAGCTCGTGCTTTCAACAAAAAGGTTCGCCCAAGGAAGCTTGCTGAGGGTGACCTGGTCCTCAAAGAACTTAAAGCGCCCGTTTATGACCCACGAGGAAAATTCAAACCCAACTGGGTCGGACCATATATCATCAAGACACTCCTCTCCGGGGGAGCTGCCTATCTCATGGACCTAGACGGAGTTGAGTTTAAACAACCAATCAACCTCGATCGCCTCAAGAAATACTTTGCTTGAAACCTTGCCTTTCAAAACCTCCAGAATTGATGAACTACGCTTGACCTGATTCCCGGTAGGGGATACGTAGGCAACCTGCTCGGTTCGGTCACAAAATAAAAGATGTATGTGTGTTCTTTCTAGCCTTGGCTGAACTACTGCGGACCTGATACCCGTTCGGGGATAAGTAGGCGGGCTCACAAGGCCCTCGGTCCAAAACCCAAAACAAATTTAAGAGCCTCAAGTTTTCACCATGTCAAACTAGGGGCAAACTTGCGTTTGCCCTAGAACCGCATCTAGAACCCAAAACCAGGGGCAAACTTCGTTTGATAGAGCCGATGAACCCAGACAAAGCTTAAACCCATTTCTGGATATACTGGCTATCAAAATGTGCATCATGTAGAAACAAACAAAAATTCATTACATAGAGAGATTAAAACTAAGCAAGACTCATGAAGGAGTAATAAAAGCCGAAGGAAGCATTGAAGGAAAACTGTTCATAACCCAAAGAAATTAAAGAAGTGCTAACTTTGATTCTTCATGGTCAGGGCATTTTCGGAATATAAAAAAAAAAAAAAAAAAAAAAAAAAATGCATCACAGAAAATAAACCTAGTCAAAGCTAAGCAGAATTTGTCAAAACTTTTAAAATTCTTGCTTCATTCTTTTTGTCTATCTGGAAGCTACCCCCTGACTAGAGACTGAATCTCAAGCAAATACTCTGCGGTTGGGACGACTGAAGCTGGAATCCTCCGAAAGGGAGCTGATACCCTATCATGCCAAGCCTCTGCGAATGTCCTTACTGTCGAAGAACGTAGGGTAGAACTCCTCGAGAAGTCAGCAGTAATAACATCGGGGACATCTTGGAGCAAGCCGAATTGGCGGGCTACCCGACTGGGAATGTAAAAGGTGGTAACTCGCAGACCAGTCAACCAAATCCCGGGGTGCCCAGGAAGACGTACTGCGACAGAGCAATAAGTCCAGCGAGGGCATATCCAACAAATGTCCTCATAACTCAAATCTCGAAACCAAGTAAGCCAGCTGGTAACTGTGCGGGAGGGGTAATGGACGTCCATACGATCATAAGGGAGCTGTCTCCCGAGGGGAAGGTGAGCAAAGAAGCCCAAGCGCTCGAAGAGCCAAATCTGTAAAACGTGGGGTGACCCCGAAAGCAGCATCGATCCCGCGGTATGTGCATAATCCAGACCTAGAAAAGTCTCCCCCAGAACGAGCATAACAGCACTCCGCATCTCTCGGAGGCCACATACGATCGGAATCAGGATGTCAGTAGAAGACTGGAATAAGAAGTGTGAAAGCATCGCTAGAGAAAGGGCGTTTCGCCTGGTGACCTGATACCTCCTATCGTCAGGATCGCCAATGGGTGCGTAAATGGAGGATAGGCGGTCGAAATCAATATGATGATCATGAACAAGGGAGCCGGCAGCGCCCCGAGAAATGCCAAGAAGGGCCGATAAATCCTGAATATATCCTGCCTGGATCTGCGGAACAATCAAATCGGCATACGGATCGGTGTGGAGGATGGCGCTAAACTCCTCAAAGAGGGGACAGACCTCCTCGTGACCAAACTGAAAGACGTGAAGAGAAGGGTCCCAGCACATGATAGCTGCTCGAAGCAAGTCCTCATCCAGAGCTGTATGACGAAAAGCGAAAAGGTCTGTCAGTCTGTGGGATTCAAGGTTGAGTCGATCTATGCCAGAAAGGGAATCCATCCATGGGTACAAGATGTCGGAACTGATAGGGGCCATAAAGAAAAGGGGGAGGATATAAAAAGAAAATTTTGAATGTAAAGGAGGCAAAATGGCTCTAGAAATCATGAATGAACCTAGGAATGGGTAAATGGCAGCTTATATAGAAAAAGGGGCCGGACCGGCACTCGATGTAAAGTAGCGGCACTCACTGAGTGCCAGCCGGCAGTCACCGAATGCCGCACGGCATTCACGGAGTGCCGCCCAGCCTCACCGAGTGCCGGCCCAGGTTTAAAAGGCACATGGGTCATTTTATAACTTCAATCAGCCCAAACCTGCACAGAATTTGAATAAAAATGTTGCCAATCATCATTTTAAGCACCATTGCTTGCATCACTCGTTAAAATAAAGCCAGAAAAGGGTATTCATGATCTTAACAAGCAAAAGGAATAAGATTCAAGGGCTAATACGGGGAAGCAATCAAGCATGAATATAAACAAATTCAAAATGGGCACGCAGGCCACCATGCATGAGTATTGCTAAAGTTCGCCTAAATAAGAGAATTCGAAATTCTTTCGTCCTCACAGGGACATAACATAACATAAGGGAGATAAGCTATCCTCGTCTACGACGAGGATTCCTTCTGGGCGTTTGCTGAGCTGTCTGACCTCTCCCAGCTCCACCATCGCCTCCATCTCCGCCATCACCTCCATCTCCTCCATCTCCCCCATCTCCATCACCTCCTTGGTAGCCGCCGCCTTGGCCACTACCGCCAGCACCTCCCTGATAGCCGCCGCCCTGGCTCAATTGGAACTCCTGGATTTGTCTCCTCAGAGCCGCCATCTCAGCTTCCTGTAAGAAAGAGCAGGCGAAATAAGTAATGCAAAAAAAAAAGAAAAAAATAAAGAAAAGAGAGAGGAGAAAGGAAAAAAAAGAGAGGGAGTATAATACCATAGCTCTAGCCTGAAGATCGGCATTGGTCCTTGCTCCATCAGCCTAAAAAAAAAAGAGAAAAAGAGAAAAAGAAAAAAAGAGAATTAGAATACAGTTATTAGAATAAAGGTGATCATTTGGATTCTTTTTGAAGATAAATAAGAAAATCTTTTGAGTTTTATGGCTGTTTTTTGCAAATAAAATAAAAGAAGAGAATTTTGTTCCAAATAAAAGGGGATTTACCCTCCATTCACGTCCATGAATCCAATGCTGGACGGTGTGAGCATATGACAGACCCTCTTCAGCATAATCCCGGGGGACTGTATCATATTGTAGAGGGATAGTCGGGACATTCTGAGTGTAAGGGGTCAACTGATACATGGTCTCTTGACCCATGTCGACCGTGGGAACGCTCCAATTCCACTGCGGAAGGGCTGGGGGTTCAGCGACCCCAGGAATAGGCTGCAAATAAGAGTTTTTTTTTTTATTTTTATATATATAAATTGAAAAGGAATGGAAAGCAGAAATAAAAAAAAAGTATACATATGTGAATGTGAATAATATTTGTTACCCGGACGACATCCATGAGGGGAAAATTATGCATAAGAGAATTCAATCTAAAGGCTGCATAACCATCAGGGCCGTCCAGAAGATTTGCAATGTTCTCCCCGTCTAGAGCAGCCACCAGGTCATCATGATCCAGAGTTTCTGTACTCCTCATAGTAGCTGGAGGGACCCACGGCACATAAAAGTTTGGGGCAGCAAGAGACTGCCTAGTCACCCTCTCACCAAGGTACCACTCCCGGCACGCCTCACCCACCATCAAAACCCTCAATCTAGAATAGGCCACCGCCGCCTGAATTGCTTCACCTGCCTCTGGGAGGGCCGCTGCCCATGGGTTCCATATCACATGAATCTCACGCAAATTAATGAGGAGGTTCCGGTAGCCAACAAAATCATGAGCCCCGACTTTTCGGCCCGTTGCCTCCTTCCTCCACTTCAAGCCCTGAGGCATGATAGCCGCCTCGTTGTCCCGAGTACTGGGAGCTCTCATCCGGAGGTATTCATGCGACCATATCTGCAAGGCAAAATAAAGAGGCAAATTCAGTTTTCAAAATTGGAGGAAAGGAATGCAATAAAAATAAAAGGACTAAAGATGAAATGAATAAATAAATGAATGAATAATACAGTTGAAGCTTTACCTCCCAAGCTCTCCAGTACCCGCCCGTGGAGGAGGAATTTCCCCTAGAAACCTCACTCATGTGATTGTAGAGAGTGGCCAAACCTGCCCCTCCCCAGTTGTATTGGGAGATGCGATCGACGTCTGTGAGAGAAGCCAGGTACCCAAGACTGATTGTGTCACCCTTTGTACTCATCAGTGAGCAACCCAGCACATACATGATGAAGGCCCTGGCCATTTGATCGTCAGTGAAGGCCTGATCCTTGAAGGTATCCAGGAACCATTTTGCAGGAACTATGAAGTCCCCTGGATGAGCCCCAAGCAAGTCAATAATTTCTTCATGACGGTTCTGAAGATCGTCATAGCGGGCAATGGGGAGGCCACCAAATGGGATGCCAGTGATCATGGCGAAGTCTAAGGGAGTCATCGTCATCTCCCCGAAAGGCATATGGAATGTGTTCGTTGTGTCCTACCATCTTTCCGCCAAGGCTTGAATATGGGTCCGGTCTTTTGTACTCTTCTCTAGGAGCAAAGCAAATAGCCCAAATCCAGCATTATTGACTAAGGTTCTCACATCATCAGAAAGCTCCACATACCACCATCGGCCATGGGCCATGCTCCCATGACCCTTGAGGACAAATTCTGGAGTCTGCAAAACAAAAAAAAAAAAAAAAAAGGAAGAGAGAAAAGAAAATAAGAAAAGGAGGGAATAATAATTACTTTCTTTCGGGATCCAAGCAATGCAATTTAGTGAGTAAAGGAAAATAAAGAAATTCTTTGGAGTCTAAGCGACTCGTTGATTTGAAAATAAGAAATTCTTTGGAGTCTAAGCGACTCGTTGATTTGAAAATAAGAAATTCTTTGGAGTCTAGACGACCCGTTGATTTGAAAAATAAGAAATTCTTTGGAGTCTAGACGACTCGTTGATTTGAAAAATAAGAAATTCTTTGGAGTCTAAGCGACTCGATGATTTGAAATAAGAAATTCTTTGGAGTCTAAGCGACTCGATGATTTGAAAAAGAAATTCTTTGGAGTCTAAGCGACTCGTTGATTTGAAAATAAGAAATTCTTTGGAGTCTAGGCGACTCGTTGATTTGAAAAATAAGAAATTCCCGAGTCTAGGCGACTCGTTGATTTGAAAATAAGAAATTCTTTGGAGTCTAGGCGACTCGTTGATTTGAAAAATAAGAAATTCTTTGGAGTCTGAGCGACTCGGTGATTTGAAAAAAAAGAGGGATCTCTTGTGAGGTCTAAGAACAAAAATGTTTTTGGGTCGAAAGCAATGATTGGATTTTAGGTTCATTCAAAATATTAAGCATATGCAAAATTCATCCAGATTAGCACAACCGCCCATTAGCAATGAATAAATGGAATAATGAAATCAATGCGTCCAACTAAGGGCAATAATAAAAGAGGGGGGCACAATACCAAGCATTGAATCCTAATCATGAAAGAGGGGATTGGAGAATAGGTTGAATTTTCAAACATGCATGCATTGATTATCATATACTACATTGGCATAGAAAAGGGGGGGAAGGGCATGCATGCATTCATTGCTCATCATTCATAGCACTACATTGCATTATCTCATCATAATCATAAAGAGGAAAGTTTGGGAATGTACCATTCGATTGAAGGCCCGTGCCGAGAGATGCGCCCCAGGATCGGCAAGTAAAACTGATGAACTGTGGACCGGATTGGGTTTGTACTTCTTCTTGGGGGGACCATAAGACCCTGAACCACTAGCCATGGAAAGATCTACAAGCAAAGAGGGAAGTCAATGTTCATATGAGAAATCTTGAAGGAGAGAGATCAAATAACATGAAGAAACATGATTTCAAACACAATGATTAAAACAAAGATGTAATCTTTATGAAACATACCTTGATTGTGAGTAGTTCTTGAAGAAAGGATCAAGAAAAGGTGAGATTTTGGAGAAGAAATCCGAGAGAGGAGGAAGGAGAGAGTGGAGAAGAGGGAAGAAGAAACCAAGTTTTAAACAATCTGCTGCTCAGACCGGCACTCGGAGAAAAGGCGCCGGCACTCAGCGAATGCCGCCCGGCATTTGGTGAAGTGCCGGCCGGCACTCACTGAGTGCCGGTTCCCCTCACCGAATGCCGCCGCGTGTGACAGGTGGCCCTTTTTCCCTGATTTTCATTATTTACAAAAGGACCCCCGAATGTTGCTCCCATGTCCTTATAAATTTTCCCTCATTTCAAAAAGACCCCCGAGGTTTGAAAAATGAGTTTTAAAGCCCTTTTGTAAATGGGAAGTAGCCCCTGCTGGTTGAAAATTTTGTCAAGAAACACCCGTTTGCAATAAATAGGTTAGTCTACTCCGGATTTCTCTAAAATTGAATTTGATTGAGGTTTAATTGACTTTGGAAAATAGGAAAATCGGGTCTGATAGACTCCGGGTTTCTTTAAAATTGAATTTGATTGGAGTCTAACTGACTCCCAATTTTGGAAAATTGATTTGATTCGAGCCTGATTGGCTCCAATTCTTTGAAAATTGATTCAAATTGAGCCTGATTGGCTCTGATTTTTTGAAAATTGATTTGACTTAAGCCTGATTGGCTTCAATTCTTTGAAATTTGATTCGATTTGAGCCTGATTGGCTCTGATTCTTTGAAGTTGATTTGACTTGAGCCTGATTGGCTCCGATTCTTTGAAAATAGATTTGATTTGAGCCTAATTGTTTTCAACTCTTTGGAATTTGATTTGATATGAGAGTCTTGTTTGATTCTGGAACTTTGAAAATTGATTTGGTTCGACTCCAGGTTAGGAGAAAATTCAGCCGACTTTAATGTGATTGATCTTCGATTTCGGAAATTAAAGGCGAATATGAATCCAAGTGTTTCCAGATTTAGGAAAGTTAATTTGAAATTTAATCAGCTCCTAAAAGTTAGGAATTATGAATTGAACCAAGTCAACTTTGATTTTACTTGGTGAGGCAGTAAATTTGCATCTCATCTTTCTGCGTGCTACCTGATTCGGCTTAGCCGATCAGATGATTTTGGGGGATTTTGAGCATAGAGCTGCTCAATCTCTCTGCGTGCTACCTGATTCGGCTTAGCCGATCAGATGATTTTGGGGGATTTTGAGCATAGAGCTGCTCAATCTCTCTGCGTGCTACCTGATTCGGCTTAACCGATCAGATGATTTTGGGGGATTTTGGGCATAGAGCTGCTCAATCTCTCTGCGTGCTACCTGATTCGGCTTAGCCGATCGGATGATTTTGGAGATTTTGAGCATAGAGCTGCTAAATCTCTCTGCGTGCTACCTGATTCGGCTTAGCCGATCAGATGATTTTGGGGATTTTGAGCATAGAGTTGCTCAATCTCTCTGCGTGCTACCTGATTCGGCTTAGCCGATCAGATGATTTTGGGGGATTTTGAGCATAGAGCTGCTCAATCTCTCTGCGTGCTACCTGATTCGGCTTAGCCGATCGGATGATTTTGGGGATTTTGAGCATAGAGCTGCTCAATCTCTCTGCGTGCTACCTGATTCGGCATTATGTCGATCAGATGATTTTGGGGGATTTTGAGCATAGAGCTGCTCAATCTTTCTGTGTGCTACCTGATTCGGCTATGGAGTATAAGGCGCAGGGCGCATCTCAGTCAATCAGACGATTCTCATATGCATATGAAATGTACATACATCAGTCATAATGTTCCTAGAGTAAGACGGTGTTATAATAGGATGATTCGATGTATTTGGTGCATTTCTGATAATAGGAAGAGTAATGTGATTCGGGATCATCACATTTAGGAGCACAAGGTATAAGATTGCATGAGCATGTGCATCACGATGAGATAGGTGCATTCATCTGTGTGACTACTTGCGTTGGTGTTTTGTTGTCCTTTGCCCGAACTACGTCCTGGTCTGATTCCCATTGGGATACGTAGGCAGCTCACCTTTGAGCACGACTAGCTTTTGGCTATCTGCGCACCCGATTTTGCAACGCACTTTTGTTTTTTTTACCTGGATTCGACTATTTGGTCAAAGGCTTGTCTTTCACACAGGCTTTGACATTCGCTTGTGATATGCGTTGCTTCACGAGCTCTGTCAAAGAGGGGCAAACTGTAGACACCCCAATTTTGACCAAACATCAAATCCAGGGATTGGTTACCTCTCAAAGACCGATGATGATGATATCCGTGACATTCGAAGATTTTCCCAAAGAAATTCAAAAATCTTCAAGAAAAAAATTAGAAAATGATGAAAATGATAAAGGGAGAGGATTCAGGCATTCGGGAGGGAAACCCGAACGATGAAGAACGTGTGAGAAACCCAGTCTGGAAATCCATTTTATTTTAAAGGAAGAGGGAGTTTTTCTTGAAAAAAGGAAGAACAAAATAAATAAAAAGATTTTTGAAAAAGAGAAAATACAAAAAAAGAAATAGTATATTCAAAAATATACCATGCACATGGTTGATACCATGCACATGGGGGATCTTAATGCAAATATATACATACATAAAATAAAAAAAAATTTGTTTACACCAACATACTTTTGAAAAATCAAAAAGAGGGACAAAATTCAGTTATCCCCGGCACGCGGAAAACGCGGCGGCACTCCCGGAGTGCCGCGCCGGCACTCACTGTTTGCCGCCCGGCACTCAGCGAGTGCCGCCCGGCACTCAGTGAGTGCCGCCGGCACCCAGCGAGTGCCGCTGGCTGTAACAGACTGCATCTTCTCACATGTTCTAGAAGAAAACCTTGCACATGGGTTTTCACCCGAATTTACCCATCTATCCCTGGAATAATGGCCTATATAAACAAACCTTCTCTTCCATTTTGGAGGACTTGAACTTGAAAATCAAGAGATAGATATATACAAGAATCATACATATTTTGAGAGAGAGAGAAGAAGAATTTCTTGAAGAATTTGAAGAATTTTGGGAAATCTTAGAAGGTTTTCACAAGAAGTTGAAGAAATACTTGAGGTCCTAGAGGTAACCTCTTAATCCTTGATAGAATTAAGACTATTCAATCACAAGTTCATAGTTCTAGGAACATTTTCACATTTTCAAAACCTCTCTTCTTATCCCATTTCATCACACACCACCAAGAACTTGTGATTGAATCTCATGACATTTCATCAATTTGGATGTAATTAGCTTTGGGTTTAAGATAAATTTGACTTTAAAGAGTTTGTATCTTTGGTCTTCTAAGTAATCCTTGATTTTCCTTATTCCTATTTCATTCAAAAGGTGCATGAGGTCTTCCATATCTCATTGGACCTCTTTGAATTTGTTTCTTCAATTTCTAAGATCTCATGATCTATATGTAGATTAGAATGAATCTATTAGTGAGATGCAAGTCCTAATCCATGACTTGAATCTCTTCATTAAGAAATCTTATGGAATCTTTATTATATTCCAATAAGGTTTGAGTAGATTTTAACTTCATTTAGTCTCCAATGACCATCAAATGGTAGGAGAAAATGTGTTAATCCAAGTTTACTCCCATGGCTTGGACTAATCCTTCTCTTAGGTTTTAAGAAGTCTTTCATACTTCATCTAGAACCTATGAGCATGTATGTCTCTAACTCCAATGACCATCAAATGGTAGGAGTGATAAGTTGAATTCAAACTTGGGTCCTTAGGTTTGAGTTCTTTATTTGAAGATTTTGTGAAGTTCATTTCAATACTTCATTAAGATCTATAAGTGTAGTATGTCTCTAACTCCAATGACCATCAAATGGTAGGAGTGATAAGTTGAATTCAAACTTGGGTCCATAGGTTTGAGTTCTTTATTTGAGGATTTTGTGAAGTTCATTTCAATACTTCATCAAGATTCATAAGTGTAATATGCCTCATAGTCTTCAATGACCATCAAATGGTAGAAGAAGTAGTTTGGTTTGAGCCCCAACTTCATGTTCTAATAGTTGAGGCCAATCAATAAACTTGAACTAGCAAAATGAAACAGTGGGTTCATAAACTGTTTTTGATCAAGGATTTTTAGTTTGAAATCCGACCGTTGGAATCGAATGAAACCAACGGGAAAATGTTCATAACACATTGTTTTACCACTGTGATTTTTTTTTAGCAAGATCTTGTGATTAGAAGGGTTTGATCATGGTTTTTGTGAGCTAATCATAATCTGTCCAGAGTTCTAGAATACTTTCAGAATAATAAGTCCGTTTTGAAATTAATAAATCAGAACCTTAATTAAGTTTTTGGGGTCTCAAATAATTTTTTATAAGTACCTTAATGTGTTAGGAAGGTACCCTAAAAAGATCTAAGTATTTCTCATTTTTTTACTATTTTTAGAAAATCATACAAGATCTCTGGACAGAGAGTTGCAGAATCCTGAGTGAGGTCTAGTATTTTCCATATTCCCGGAGATCTAACCGTTGAAATCTTGATTTTCAAGTTGGGTTAGAAACTAGACTCACAGAGGCATGACATATCCAAAAATCAATAAGATCCAACCGTTGAAAGTATTTTATTTCCATTTTTGAACGTCGGGTCTGCTCTCTGTAAATCACAAAAAACTGCTACTGTTTTTGTCTAATCTTATTTATTTCAACTCAAATGGTCTCTTAATGTCTTGGGACTCAAACCATGTTTTGAAAAATGATAATTTAGATTAAACCCAGAGGCTTAGGGATCCAAATTAGTGAATAAATTCATGTCTCATCCTTGTTCATAATCATTCATTCATTCATGTACATTGATGCTTATAGTTAGAACTAGTTCTTGGATGAAGTTGGACTTAGTTGAATTTAATTAAACATGACCTATGATTAATTACCTTTTGATATTATATCTTGTCTAAGGCATGTGTACTAACCTTTGTTTTGTAGCGCTTTGAGGTACAATTTCTCAACCCTTCTCTAGTTTAATCTATTTTATTGATTTTAATTGATTTTTCGACCCCATGTGCGACACCTTAGCTTAGGTTTTGCCTTATGTGTATATATGTGTTAGAGACCTTTCTTAGGTTTATTTTTGCATGCATTGCACGTTTGATATTCGCGGCCGGATCCCGGGTATGTTTTCTAGTTCTCTATTGCATATCATGTTGTTTGCTACTTGTATTACGTGGCTTATGAATGATATTTTATCGTTAGCAATTTTACACCATTTCCAACATGCTTGTGTGATGTATATGTATATATGTATTAATTGAGGGCATGCTTAGATTAATAATTTGATTAAAAAGGATGTTGAGTAGAGGCCTATCGTGAGATAGGATGAAAGGGGGTGCTTTAGTCCGCCGGGCTCCTTCCCCTTTCATTCCATAATCCCCGGACCCAGTTTATCTTTGGTTTCGCAAAAGATCAGTTTGCTTTAAATGGTTTCTTAATTTTCCTTTTTAAAATTAAGTGGCGACTCTTTGAATTTGAAAAATATTTGTTTTAAAAGTGGGTAAAATTTGAAAACCTGCGATATCCACAAAGACAAAGGGCTCATGGAGCCTACCTCGGTGTAGAAACACGCAGTGGAGGTGAGATGATGATGACGGTGATAATCCAAGCCCCCAAAATGAGGTGTGTGGATGTTAGAGATGGAAAAATCGCCGAGTCGCCCTCTCTCTGTGTGCGATCGCTCGAGTGTGTGAGAGTGAGGGAACTGAAGAGCTGTTTTGAAGACGCCTCGTTTAAAACAACGTTCGATCCATCGACCAATGTTCGATCGATCGAAAGTAAATCTCTCAATCGATTGAATAAAGCGTTCAAGCGCTTGAACATGCAGGGTTTTCGATAGATCGAAATAGGTTCGATCGATCGAACACAAAAATTACAGAATTCTTTGAAAAAGTGAACCAAAACACCCCCAACTATCAGAAACAAATCTGGACATGCAGAGATACTTAAAAGCAGTTCAATTACAGACATGTAGGCCAGAATAGACATCACCCAAAAGATAAAATTGCAAAGATTTAGTAATAAAATATTCAAAATGCAGTCAATTTGCAAAATTATAACTCCCCACGTGATCCGTAGACCTTATTACATAGAAAAATTAAAGTAAAAACCAAACTAAAAATCATTTGCCCAGAATTACACTTCAATTGAGAAAAATGAAAATGACAAAACAAAACTGAAGTGGAACACTAAACTTCCAACACGAAAACTTCTTCTTCTTCCATTGCTTCGAACACCACCAGATCTTCGAGATTGGACGCCAAACTTGACAATTCCCGTTCCCAAAATAATCTGAAAACGGCAAGAGTGTCATTCAGCATGTCTGGAGTCGCTAGGAAATGAGGTTTGCACATGAGAGGAGACTGCGGTGGAGACATAGATAATGGTGTGAAAATCCGCATTGTTCTTCCTCTTGCGGTGGGGTGCCAGGAGACTGCGTGCGAGCCCCATGGAACAGCTGATGTGGAAGGAACACCGGAATACCATTGAGAAACATAGTGACAATCCTGGACAAGGAAACGACAAAAGAAAAACAAACTGAGATTAAGATAACGGAACACAAGAAACAAGGATTAAACATGAAAAGAAAAACAAGGAACAAGAACAAAAAATAAAAAATAAAAAGAAATGTGACTAAGTTCCAACCTCACTATTGGCATAGATTCCCACAATGCACTAGCTGGTAAGGGGCATTGGATCCTGAATAGCATAAAGCTCAGGTACACATAGCGGTATGGGACCAACTCGGGAACAAGGAAGTCGTCAACAAAAACAAAAACTGCATTGTGACGTTCCGGGACGACATCCTGGAGGTTATGATCTTCCCATGGCTCCCACATATCATCATTTTCCCATTGTGCCATGAGTGCATCATCCACCATTCTTCCCATGTACAGGTCTTCTTCCTCATCCACATCATCGTCATCATGAAATTCTATATTTTCATATGGATTGATGTCAAGGAGGGCCGGTGGGTATGGAAGGTACCCTTGGGCAGCATCAATGAGAGTGTGAACTTCAGGGTCTTGATGAAGCAAGGGGCAGGGTGTGAGTTCACCCTCAGTCCAGGTGCCACAACGACATTCTGAATCAGCCCATGAACTGATAGAATAAACATCGTCACCTCGCATCTATGCACCTGTAATTGAGTAGTTCAAGGTATAGCGAATTAGAACGAGATCACAAACATTAAAAAATGGACAAAGAATTAAAAACAAAAGAGAGAAACTAAAATGCAGGGAAAGATAAGGAATACAACAACAATATGGAACTCCACTTTGGATTTTAAGTGGGAGAATAGTTGGGCTCATCCAGCTGGATGTGCTCAACTTCAGTTTGGAAGTTCTCCAAGAATGGTTTCAACCTTTGGCCATTGACCTTGAAACTATCATCGTTCTTTGGATTGACAAGCTCAACCGCCCCGTGTGGAAAGACAGTTTTTACAATGAACGGGCCTGTCCAACGGGAACGGAGCTTTCCTGGGAAAAGGTGGAGGCGAGAGTCATACAGCAAAACTTTCTGCCCCGGTTCAAATGATATACGAAAGATCGTACGATCGTGGCGAGCCTTCAACCTTTCCTTATGCAACCTTGCAGAGTCATACGCATCTCGTCGTATTTCCTCTAGCTCTGCAAGTTGGAGCTTGCGTAACTGACCTCCCTCTTGGATATCAAAGTTCAATGAGCGTGTCGCCCAGTAAACTTTATGCTCAATTTCAACAGGGAGGTGGCAAGCTTTCCCGTAAACCAATCTATACGGGGACATACCTAGATTCGTCTTGTAGGCAGTACGGTATGCCCATAAAGCGTCGGTCAGCTTGTATGCCCAGTCCTTTCGGTTGGAGCTAACCGTCTTTTCGAGAATATGCTTGATTTCTCGGTTAGCCAATTCCGCTTGCCCATTCGACTGTGGATGATAGGCAAGAGCGATTTTATGGTGGACTCCGTATTTCTTGAGAAGTGACTCCAAAGGCCTATTGCAGAAATGCTTGCCTTGGTCACTTAGTAAAGCTTTTGGAGTTCCAAAACGAGACAAGATATGCTCTCTTAGAAAGGACATGACCGTTCTGTGGTCATTGCGTCTCGTTGGTATTGCTTCAACCCATTTTGACACATACTCTACAGCAAGGAGTATGTATTCACAGTTATTCGACTTGGGAAATGGGCCCATAAAATCTATGCCCCAACAATCGAATATCTCAATTGTGATGATAGGGGTTAAAGGCATAGAATTCCTTTTAGAAATAGTTCCAAGCTTTTGACAGCGTTGGCATGTCTTGCAAAAGGAATACGCATCTTTAAAAATTGTGGGCTAGTAAAAACCGCTTTGTAGAACTTTTTGTGCGATCTTCTGTGAAGCGAAGTAGCCACCGCATGCCTCAGAATGGCATGATGCTAAAATTACGGTTATATCCTCATTGGGGACGCAGCGCCTGATAACCTGATCAGCATAGTACTTGAAAAGATATGGGTCATCAAAGAAGAAATGACGCGCGAACGAGAGGAACCGTTTTCTGTCTTGGTTTGACCAATGATTCAGGGTTTCTCCCGTGACAAGGTAGTTCACGATATCAGCATACCAAGGCAGACCACTTACTACCAGTAGCTGTTCGTCTGGGAACTCATCCTTAATGGATTGGGATTCAGAATTATCGACAAAAGTCAATCGTGACAAATGGTCCGCAACCACATTCTCTACTCCTTTCTTATCTTTGATTGTTAGATCAAACTCTTGGAGTAAGAGTATCCAGCGAATTAGCCGTTGTTTAGCATCTTTCTTAGACAGCAGATACTTGAGGGGCGAGTGATCTGTAAAACAGACGATTGGTGACCCTATCAGATAAGACCTAAACTTATCCAAGGCGAATACTACAGCCAGCAGCTCCTTTTCAGTAGTTGTATAATTCATTTGAGCTTCATTCAAAGTTCGGCTGGCATAGTATATCACATATGGCTTACTGTCCTTTCTCTGGCCTAGGACCGCGCCAATGGCGTAATCACTAGCATCGCACATTAATTCGAAAGGCAAACTCCAGTCGGGTGCCTGTATTATAGGTGCGGTGGTGAGGAGCTCTTTTAGATCCTTGAAGGACTTTTGGCAACTTTCTGACCACTCGAATGGTGCATCTTTGACAAGAAGTTGACAAAGAGGTCGAGAGATTGCACTGAAGTTCTGGATAAACCGACGATAAAATCCCGCTTGCCCCAAGAACGAACGGATGTCTCTCACTGTACGGGGGATAGGTAGATTTGAGATTATGTCGATTTTGGCCTTATCCACTTGGATTCCTTCATCAGAGATTATATGGCCGAGGACTATTCCCTTGGTCACCATAAAGTGACACTTTTCCCAATTCAAAACTAGGTGTTTATCCTCACATCGCATTAATACATGCTCGAGATTGTTGAGGCAATCTTCAAAGCTATGGCCAAACACTGAAAAATCATCCATGAAGACTTCAAGGATGTGTTCGACCATGTCACTGAATATGCTTAGCATACACCGCTGAAAGGTAACCAGTGCATTACATAAGCCAAACGGCATTCGACGGTAGGCAAATGTACCAAATGGACAAGTGAATGTGGTTTTCTCCTGATCTTCAGGAGTAATTTCAATTTGGTTATATCCACTATATCCATCCAAAAAGCAGTAATACTTGTGTCCTGCCACACGTTCTAGCATTTGATCCATGAATGGCAAAGGAAAATGGTCTTTTCGGGTCACAGTATTCAACTTTCTGTAGTCAATACACATCCTCCATCCAGTGGGGACACGTGTTGGTACCAATTCACCATCTTTGTTTGGGATGACCGTTATGCCTGCTTTCTTTGGAACCACTTGGGTTGGACTGACCCAAGGACTATCAGATATCAGATAAATCATCCTAACATCAAGTAGTTTGAGCACTTCCTTTTTAACTACTTCTTGCATGTTGGGATTCAGACGCCTTTGCATTTGTCTTGAAGGTTTAGTGTCTTCCTCTAGATATATCTTATGAGTGCATATGGATGGGTTGATGCCTTTGAGGTCAGCAATCGTCCATCCCATAGCATCCTTATGCTTGATCATCATTTGCACTAGCTTACCTTCCTGTTCATGAGTTAAAGCAGATGAAATAATCACAGGATACGTTTTTCCAGTCCCTAGGAATGTATATTTTAGCTCTTTGGGTAGCTCCTTTAACTCTAACTCCGGAAACTGAAAACTAGAGGGCATTGCCAACTTAGTTTTAGGAGGCAATTGTTCATATGGCATTACACACATGCATTCTGCTCTAACCTCCTCTATCGTATCCATCATAAGACACATCTGGTTCAGGTCAGCATCCAATGGAGTTGACTCGGCATGCTGATAGATATCGCCAAATTGAGTCATCACAACTTCCAAAGGATCTTTGTAGTCGACCAAGTCAACTTCATCTTCAATGACTGTGTCAATGTAATGAATTTCTTCCTCATCATCGTATTCTTCAGGTCGGGGATTAGAAAAAATTTTGACATTCAATGTCATGTTCCCGAATACGATAGTCATGATACCACTTCTAATCTTGATCGTGGCATCAATAGTGTTGAGGAATGGACGTCCAAAGATAACCGGGATGTGTGCACCATGATTAGACACAGGTTCTGTGTCCAATATCACGAAATCAACCGGAAAGATAAAAGAGTCTATTTGGACAAGGACGTCCTCTAACACCCCTCTAGGGTACTTCACAGATTTGTCTGCCAATTGCAAAGTGACTCGGGTGGGTTTGAGTTCACCCAACCCTAGCTGTTTATAGACTGAATATGGCAGCAGGTTCACGCTTGCTCCTAGATCGAGGAGTGCGTTATCTATCCTTTGATTCCCAATTCTACATGAGACCGTAGGTGTACCGGGGTCTTTGAGTTTTGGAGGCAACTCATTTTGAATGATCGCACTTGCTTGGCATGCGACATAAGCATGTTTCTTCACACTTTGCCTCCTCTTTACCGTGCATAGATCTTTGAGATACTTAGCATAGGCCGGCACTTGCTTGATAGCATCTAGGAGTGGAAGGTTAATTTTGACTTGTTTAAACAATTCCAGAAACTCCTGATTCTTCGTCTCATTCTTGGGTTTCTTCAACCGTTGAGGATAAGGTGCAGGAAAAGGGCATTTTGGTGGTTCATCCTCAACAGACTCCTTTCCAGGCCTTTGCTCAACTTCTTCCTCTACTCTAGGAGCTTCAATGTTTGCCTTTATTGCCTCGTCATTAGTAGATGGCTCCTCCTCTTGAGTAGATGGTTGCTCAAGCTCATTATCCACCACTTCCTCCTCTTTGTACACTTCGGGTGTAGACAGAGGCATGCTTTTCTCTATGATTTTTTCGCTTCTCAACGTAGTCACGGCTTTAGCATGTTCTTGATTGTTAGGACCATTGTTATGTCCCTTGGGGTTCGGAAGTGGTTGGGCAGGGAATGTTCCTCCTGAACCCTCTTGCCGTGCATCTATCCTTTCTAACGTGGAAGACATTCTACGCATCATCTGTATGAGTTGCTGCGTTAGATTGACATTAGCAAGTGGCTCTTCTTCTTGTGCCTTCTTGTGTTATGGCACATATGTATTGGTCTGTGGTGCATTGGAGGGTTGAGCTTGGTTGTAGTTATTGGTTCTGTTTTGATTGTATTGCTGGGACGGCCTATTGTTTTGCCCTTGATATTGATTGTTATTGTAGGGCTGCTGTTGATATTGATTTTGGGTCCCAGCATTATTTCTCCAATCAAAACCGGGGTGATTCCATCTATTGTTACTTTGAAAGTTATTGTTGGAATTCCCCGTTCCTCGGAAACCGTGCATGGCATTCATCTCCATAGGGCCCTGCTCTTGAAAATACGGCACATTGGGACAATATTGAGTTGTATGTCCCAACATGTTGCATGTGCCGCATGGTTCCTCAGGCATAACCTGCCTAGAGCTCTCTCCTCGCATCCCTAGTTCTTCTACCTTCTTTGCCAGTTCTTCGTATTTGTTCATCAGATGATCTTCACTTTTCAATTGGTACAAACTCTTATCTTCCACACTCGATATTTGAGTTCGAGGTGTATCTTCAGAGTTAGACCATTCATGAGCATGTTCAGCTAACCACTCAAAATGAGCTTCAGCCTCTTCGGTGTTCTTTCGAAGGAATGGTCCAGAGCTCATAGTTTCGACTAACTTTTTCGTTTCACCATTTAGTCCTTCATAGAAGTGACTGATGGTACGCCATTTCTCATATCCGTGGTGGGGACATGAGAGAAGCAAATCTTTGAAACGCTCCCAAGTTTGGGTGAAGGTTTCATTGCTCCTCTGCTTGTATGAACTTATTTGGCATTTTAGCTCTGTGGTCATGCGAGGTGGAAAGAATTTCTTCAAAAACGCAGTGCTCATCGCATGCCATGTGAAGATTGAATTCGGTTTTAGGGTGAGTAACCACGCCTTCGCTTTGTCCTTCAAGGTGAAGGGAAATAACATTAAGCGTGTCACATCTACAGGACAAGTTTGGGAGAATGTTTTACAAACATCCTCGAAATCCTTAACGTGTAGATATGCCTTCTCGCTTTCCATCCCATGAAATGTTGGGAGGAGTTGAATCATCCCATTGCGAAACTGAAATTCGCCAGCATGTGGGGGGATGAGAATGCAAGAAGGAGTAGGTGCGTGTTCTGGTTGCATGAGATCGCACAACGGACGTAGTGAATCATCAACTGGTACCACAACATTTTCACCATGTTCACTCTGATCATCATCCATTGATTCAGTTGGAGTGGTGACAGGGTTACTAGAACTGGAAGAATTAGATGAATATAGAGGATTTCTGAAAATTTCGTGGACGGAACTATCGGACATAAATGAGAGAACCTAAGAAGATTGAAAATCTAGAGAACTCAAAGAAAAAAGGAAAAACAGAAATAGATCATGAAAGATTGAGGTAATCTAAGGAATTGATCGTCGCCGTCCCCGGCAACGGCGCCAAAAACTTGACA
This sequence comes from Hydrangea macrophylla, assembly GCA_033977485.1. Lineage (NCBI taxonomy): Eukaryota > Viridiplantae > Streptophyta > Magnoliopsida > Cornales > Hydrangeaceae > Hydrangea > Hydrangea macrophylla. Next base: position 70,436,215 of record CM066990.1, on the reverse strand, counting down.
CGCTAATATTCTTGTGTGCTCTTGTGCAATACCCAAGTGTAGGTAGACGTGCAAGTAGTAACTGGTAAGACCAGGTCGATCCCACAGGGAAGGTGTTGACCTATTAACTTAGACTAAACTCAAAAGAAAGCGAAACAAAATCAATAAGATTTAATAATGGTGCAGAACACAACGTTCCACAAACTAAGACTACTAACGAAAGCAATTCAGATTAAACTAAAGAACTAATTAGCTAATTAAAGCAATATTCTAAAATAGGATTTAACTTTAAGAAGAAAGTGTTGGGATTACACGAATCCACAGTAATCTAACCATCTACCATGCAGTTCCTTTGAAGCACTAAGGAGTACATTACCTACAGTATGCCGTATTTCTCTTAAAATAAAGAATCCATAGCCCTTCCATGTCCGGGACTATATCATCACAGTTAACTTAAAACATGTGAAAACAGTTTAATTCAATAGTTACGACTCGCACCTACAATGGTGTTAGCATTGAAGGTGGTTTGCGAAATATATTGAAAGAAATTGCCTTAGGGCCTTGATTTTGAAACTGTTTTGACAAACTGAGCATTTAGGGACAGTATGATAACGAATCTCAAAAACAAAAGGTCCTGGAATACTGCAGGGAACATCCTCAAGAATCAGATCGTTCGATCGATCGACGATCGTTCGATCGATCGAAAGCCTTCATCCCTTAATCGATCGAAATGTCCTTCGATCGCTTGACTATCTCTGGTTCGATCGATCGAACTACCTCCGATCGATCGAACACAGGATTTATTCTGCTGCATGGCAGAGGCTGGAGATCACTGTTTCATTGTGTTCTCCCAACCCTACAACTACTCAGACATCGTCTGGAGTATCACAGATCGGTTTTTATCATATGAAAACATTAAAGCTTTGTTTTGATGTGAGTTTTTCATGAAAACTATGAAAACTAGTGATTTTAACTTATCTAGCATGCAATACTACGAGATTGAAGATTAAACTACAATTAACTAAGTACAGAATGTAAATAAAACAATAAATAAGTAACCTGGAATGAAAAACTCGTATTAAACTGTAAGAATCTGAGATCACACCATAAAACCTCGAATAAAAACCTACAAAACAATATAAACACTCTATCTCTCTCTCTAAAAACTGATAAAAAGCAAGAGTGGCCGTTCTTTGGGACGTATACAATGCTCATATAAATAGAAAACCTAGAGGCTAGGGTTACAATTCCGCAACTGCTGCGTACGCGAAAGTTTCTGAAAATACCATGTTCGATCGATCGAACATTTCTCGATCGATTGAACATTTGGAACTCAAGCGCTTCAACCTTCTTTAAGCGATCGAACCTTCGATCGATCGAACTATAGTCGATCGCTCAAACTTCAAACTTTAGCTTTGAATTCTTTTGTCTGCACTACAGCATTTCAGTTGTCCTGACGTTCATCTCTCTAGTCCACACAGCAGAGATCTGCACAAACAATAGCTAAAACAATACAACTTATCATAGATTAATCACATTGTATGAAAACTAGCCTTGTAATGCAAATTGCAGATAAAACGGGAAGTTGTGATTAAAACCAATGCAATTCTTCCTTTTAGCGCGGTTGTATTTTACAAATACCCCCGCTTTGCAAAAGTCCTGTTTGGTTGTGGTTTAAACATAGAAATGATGAAAACTAATGGTTCAACACTAACTAAGATGCAAAGCTGCGTTCTAACATATTAAACTACGATAAACTGCAAGCAAAAAGTAAATAGAACAATAAGATGTAACCTGGAATGAAGAACTTTAATTAAACGTAAGAGAATCCAAGCCAAAACAATATTAATCCTTGAAAAACCTACAAAAAGAATAAAAAGCTCTCTCCTCTCTATAAACTGATGAAAAACTAAAGTCCAGCGTCCTTATGGATGTATACAAAATGAGTATTTATACATAAACCTAGGGCTAGGGTTAAAAACTCTGTCTCTGCTGCGTGCGCGTAAGTTCTGATAAAAGCCATGCTCGATCGATCGAACATCATTCGATCGATTGAACTTCTGGAATTCTCAATCGCTTAAACAACCTTCGATCGATCGAAACATCGATCGCTTGAGGGATCTGCGATCGCTCGAGATTCACTTTTCATCTTTGAGTTGTCTTTCTTGTAATCTAGCTTTCCTTTTATCCTGTTATTGATTCCTGCACGCAGCGAAACAGTAACCTGCACGAATAGCAGCTTAAAACAGCACAACTTATCAAAGACTAGTCACATTATATAAAAACTGGCATTGTAGTCCAAATTGCAGATTTACAAAGAAATTGTAGACTAAATCAGTGTATTTTCTTCTTTTAGCGCAGTTGTATTTCACAAATACCCCCGCTTGTCAAACGACTAACTAAGAATTAATTAAAGCAGCGAATTTGATTAAAATATTTCTAAAGATGAGAAAAACGTTAGGAAATCACAAATCCACAGTAAATTTCTTAACTCCCATGCTTATGAAAAGATATGACACTCTCAATCATCCAGAAACATGCCTCTAACATGTAGGTTTCATTAAAATAATAAAATATCCTTTAACCGGCACAAAGATGTAGAACTATTTCAATTAATCCCTTTTTTATGAAGTACAGACAGATAGCTTATGAGCATGATTCATGGAGAAAAATATCCTATGACGATTGAATTAACTAAATAAACTAAAACCATGAAGCAAGTTCATAAACTATTGAAAATCCAGGTTGAAAGTCATTAACGTCATGTTTGTTAACATTATATTAGAAAACATAAAATCCTATGATTCTCTATTCAAAAATTCTGTGATCTCTGGATTTAGGGCTGCCCATTAAGAACATGCATGAAAATCAAGTTGTTTCCTGCTTCATTGCTCTTCCCTAACTAGGTGTTTGCAGTAATTATTTATTCGGGCGTGCTAGAGCCTTGTTAGGTAGACCCAAACTAATAAACACAAAATTTCCTAAGTCACTTGTGTGAGTGATACACAAGGTTTTGAAAATCTAACTTCTAATAGGCGATTGTGTGAGGTAAGTAGGAAAGTATCCTCACCAAAAGTCCCTAGACAGTGCTGAAGCGCACAAGTCTAGCAAGTGATGAACACAAGCAAGAGAAATTAAATAAAAAGAGCATTTTTATTTAATTGGGAAGAAAAGAGAAATTACAAGGATGTAATTATAACTAAGAAAGCCTAGGAAAATAAAAAGAATGCTAGGAGCGCTATTTAGAATGCATTGGGATGCTTTTGTCGAAGTGACGCGGAGTGATCTGACTGCTTGGCCAGCCTGCTGATTTATAGCGGCCATGGAGGTTTCCTAGATAAGGTAGGAAATAACTGATCAGTAAAAATCTGGTAAAAAATACCAGTTTATTTCCATAAACTGCTAAAATCTTGAAACCTTCCATATCTTGAAATATATATATATATATATATAAAGGTGTATATATATGCAGCTTGAATCTGGTCTCAATAATGGCTTGGTTCGGCTGACTTCCCTTCCAAGCAAAAGATATACACAATAATTGATTGATATTATCTTCCCATAATCTGATTGATATTACCATAAGTGATAATATTAATATATATCACATGGGAGAATTTGTAGGGATAGAGAAACTTCCCAAAGTGATTAGATTACTTCCATAAGCCACTGAACAAGATGCCAACCTAAGTATATTGCCAAACTCAAATGATACTGTCAAAATAAGATGGCAGTCTGAACATATGTAAGCCCGATAGCTGTGGCGTAGACACCAATCGCCAAGTGCCCCCCACGTGTCCCAATTTAACATTGCATGGTCAAACCAACTCACAGTGGCACTCAATATGTATGCACATACCATGTATAGCCCGATAGAATTAAGCCAAGCCCGATTAAATGAAGCCAAGCTCGATTAAATATATGTTATTTAGCCCGAGCACTATGACTTGGCCCTACCACGTTTGGAAACAATTTACACAATCGGTCTATAAGTCCGAATTTATGTATTAGTCAGCCCGATCAACTCGTGGTAAGTCCGATTAAGCAAAGGTGCTAACCCGACTGTAATAAGCCTGATCAACTTTTGAAGTAACCACTTAGCCATTAATTTTGCCATCGGTCTCATGAGTCCGATTAAAAAATCTTAATCGGCCTCTACCAACTTTTATGTAAAAAATGTATTTTTTAGGTGCAAACACTAGGGGTTTAGCCTAACATAGTAAAATTGAATGTAACAATCATAGATAGTATAAACATAATGAAAACCATGATTAAATAGTAATTAATATACTAAAAGTATAAATAATAGAGAACAATAGAACCTGGAATGAAGAAACATTACTTTATTGACTTGAATTCTTGAAATAGCATCCAAATATGGCCTTAGAGATCCTAAACTAGGGTTTAGGAGAGCTCCAATAACCTCTCTAACACCCACTATTTGTAAAAATATGATAAAAGTTACATATATTATGTTTACAAGTCATATATATACATATATATCAAAATAGGAGTCCTAGACCTCAAAAGAAGCTGTTGGGGTAAATCTACTGAGTGGGACTGGTCCCACTACACTACCAGTACCGGTCCCACATATGTTTCAGGATCGGTCCTGGCTATAATTGACAACTCTGTGCACTGATGGGAGAATTGCAATATCTCTTTTGCTCAGACCTCGGATTGACGCGCAGTTTGCAGCCACGCGACCGTAACTCGACAAATTACAACTTTTATCTCTGGAGAAAATTCACAATTCCAAAGTCGTCAATGTCAAAAATGCCCTTTTCTCAGCTGCTGCTGTCATTCTCTTCCACCAGAATCACCTTTTAGGCAACGAATGCTTTCTTTGACCTACAAAACTCTCACAAACCTCGTGTAAATGATGTAAATGAAATATATAAGGGCTGTGTAACAAAAAGTGAGACATTCATTGCCCAGCTTCAAGATCCACTAGATCCAAATGCACCCACACCCAATTGCTTACAAAATAATACAAATACACATATTTTAACATTAATCGCCATGAAAGCGCTATGTTATTGAAATGCGTGTAACTCTAGGGACTTGGGGGATAAAAGTATGCATAAAATACCATATAACATGTTATGATTATGCACTTTCTACATCTAATCAGTATGCTTCCCAAATTTTATATCCCAAATGCTTTCCAAACTCATGTGGCAGTAAGACCACCTTCAATAATGGTGGAAAATGAGGATGAATTTGATTGATTTTGAAAAGCATTTTTCATTTGTTTTAAAATCCTTTTGTTTTCCAACGTTCTACGAAAAATAGATACAGAGACGCCACTTGATTTTTAGGGAACCAAAAAATCCAATTTGACTCACCCAAATGGATAAGGGGTACAGACCCTACATCACCAAAAAACTCGGTTCGGGGTTTGGTATGAGAGAGGAAGAAGCCTCCGAAAAGACTAAATCATCTTGTACTCGCCCCATCTCTTGACGGGCCTCTAGTAGCATCCAAATAATTATCTAATACCAAATTTGGTTCGACAAATAATACTATGATAAGTATACTACATTGCATAAGAGGTTAGAATTGGAAGATTCAAAGTTAAGATATCATTCATAAGAAGTAATCCATATATCTGGCAGTGATAATCAAAACACACAAAATGAACCTAAAAAAAAATCGTCTAATCAAGTATCACATAATTAAGTTTTCCCTAATCTAAGGGGGACATGGATGGTTTTTAGCAAATAATCAAGAGAAACAAAAGTATGATTAACAAGCTAAGATTGCACGTGACAATGCAATGTTGATGTCAATTTTTGGAAAGAGAACCTCTCAATCCCCGAGATGGACGAGAAGGAAAGTTTCGATCTTAGGAAGACACAAAATGATCAACACATGCATTTCCTATGATACTCTTGAATGAAGGTCACAAAGACCTCCAAGATTTACATGAATATGATGAAATGAGACTAAACAAGTGACTACGCATGTGTTTGTGTTAGGAGTGGCCATGGTTCGGGTGAGTCGGGTTTGACCCCCACCCGATCATCCATTCGAACCCCATCGGGTTAAGAGTTTAGAATCCGTCATCCATCCATTCAGTCGGGTGAAACCGATCCGTCGGTTTTGAGTTGGTTCGGGTTGGTTTCGGGTGAAACCTGACAAAAAGAATATATCCTATTTTCATCAATTTTACACCCTGATAGTGCTGAGTTTATTGTACCCAATTGCAAAGCATGACCCTGTTGTTCACCATTTCACCTTCTTGCAAACTTTTTAGGAAGACATTCAATTTAACTTACTAATAAATAAAAATCATACATAAACTTAACAAGCAAAGAAAAATGAAAAACAATTATACAATCCACCATCAGATTTATACAACATGCAAAAAACAAAATTGAAAATGACTTCCATAGTTCCACCACATATATTGTGTTTTCTAAGTTTTCAATAGGTGGTCGGGTCGGGTGAGGATTATAAAAACCGACAACCAAACCATAAGCAATCGGGTGTGGCTTGGGAAAACCATGACTCATCCGGCCATCCACCAAAACCACTCAAATGCCTTCCAGTCGGTCGGGTTGGGTTGGGTTGGGTTGGGTCGGGTCTCGAGTTGGGATGGCCAGCCCTAATTTGTGTACATGAGAGTCCTAGTATGGCATGGCAATGCAAGGTATGAGATTATTTGAGATGGAAATGGGTGATTCAAAGCGCTAAGGAGTGTGCTCATAGCAGGGATAATGTACATGAAGCAAGAAGACAACACATTTCAACATAAACATCAAAATAGTGTGCTGTCAATAGTGTCCAGAATATTTACATCATCTTTAAAAAATGGAACGGAGGGGTTAGACATAAACAAAAATTTATAAAAATCAACAGAGATCATCCTTATTGAGTCTAGAATCCATGGGAAAAAAAACTGAATAGGAGTTGCCGAATGAGAGAAATCAAACAAACAACACACATCGCTCAGATTCAGGGACTGCACTATCCACCTAGATGTAAAATAATTTTAAAAATAGCAAATGAACTCTAAAAAATCCCAAAAAAATACATAGAGGTTGAAAAGACACTGAAGTTTAATAGAAAATTAAGAAAAAGACCAAAAGTGGTAAGAAAAATATCCAAAATAAATCCTCAAAGTTGCAAAGTCTGCTATAAGACAAAGGAACAAAATGTTTACATCAAATGTTTCCATCCAAAAAGTGTTCTTTCAAGTTTCCATAAATCAAACAAAAAATTTGAAGTAATCTACAGAGGGTTAGGAATGTTTTCCAAGTTGTTTCATCGTCATCCATAGAGTGTTGGACTCAGAATAGCATTTTGAACACATATTGCTCACTGTTTGGGGTATTTTAAGAAAACATGACTTGAATCTTTGAAAGAGAAACTTGGGGATTTTCTATCACGACCCATCCCGCTAATGTGCGGAAACAGGACACGTGGCATGCCACCAAGGCTCAACAAGAACTATACGCAGCGGAAAAGAATTTAAAACAATCTTGAGTATATAAAACTTTGAAAACATTACCCTCCGAGTTGTAAAATCCGTATAAAATTGAAAACATAATTATTTTTCAAAATGAATGATTTTATGTTGAAAGGGGTCCCAAAGGCATCCTAAGAACCAATCAAAACCCTTTAAAAATTTCCGGAAGGGGTAGTAAAAGATTTCTGGCAGGGGGTATTTCGACCGGTCGAACGACCCCCTTCGACCGGTCGAATGACCCTGTAGCAGAATCCTGCCCAAAGTTGCAGAATTTGCTTAAGGCGTCAAACAACCACCACCAATTCTAGTACTCCAATCACACTTACATTATTCCAAATGTCACAAGCTATAACAAGCTTTCAAAAACCAAGTTTAATCTTACCAATCCATGAAAAGAAACAATAGCGGAACAAGCTAAGGCTTGTTTGGTTCGGTTCACAAAACTCTAACCACACTCCTTCAAAATCTGAATTTGACAAGTTAAGTTTACAAAACACGAACTCATGAGTTCAGATTCATTACCACATAACCCAAAAGAGTTTTAATACCTATTACAACATCATGAAATCCACACTAAAACCTCCAAGTTAAATTCAGGGTTCTAGCTATTCAAAAGCTCATAATTACAATGATCGGCAAATAAGATAAAACATATACAAGAGGATCCCCGGCATTCCGATCGACCTCATTCTTCTCGCCTCCTCTTGCCTTTCTGCATACCTGCAATGGAGTAAATCTCCATTGCTCAGCTATATGCTGAGTGCACAATTTCTAACATATGCATATATGACAAATCATGCTTTAATCTCATCATAACACATAACTATTGGTCTCTAGGGAATAAGTGCGCATTCACCGATCCAAAGTTTTACGACTCAACCACGACCCATGCCCCTTCGACATGTCGCGTAATGCCTTTCTCGGCAAGTGACCGTCGTCACTACTAATCCTCCCCCTTCGAGAGGACGTCTCACGGTGAATTAGCACAAATCCCCCTTTAACCCACATAGGCACATAAACATGCTCATTTAACACATATACGTGCTCGCGTAAAATTAGACATGCTTTTCACATTTAAGCGCGTGTATAATTAACGGGCCTAAGATTAATACATGGATTTTGCCCGGATCACAATTTTGTCATCGAAATATAAAACATGTATTTCACCTATATAACATAGGCTAGAAATTCATACCTCGAGCTATCGTCGTATAACTTTGAGGGAACGACTAGAAGCCCGATTAAACGCCAAATCTCCGATCCTCCGCAAAACCTACAAGTTTACACGTGTTTTCCCCAAATTCCTAGATTTAGAAATTTATAAAAACTTAGCCAAACGTGGCCTAAAGACTATCAAAACGTAGCCCTTACCTTGGGGAGTTCAAATACGAATTTTGGTTGAAAACAAACGGGCAGAAGTCCGTCGATTTGCGTCTGCAAGCTCTAAGCTCCCAAAACCCCCAAATCTCCCTTTTGATTTTGAAATTAGAAAAGTTGTAATGAAGAAATATCTTGGAACTTCTATATATAGACAAAATTCTCGGAAATTACGTTTACCTCCCCGTGAGTTCTCAAAACTTCTAATTATTCCTCGAAACGTCTTACACGTCCATTTTATAACTTTACGAGTGAAAACTATAAATTTCAGAAGTTTTTGATTAAGTCCCGTTTGCCGCCGTAATTACGTTCCGAAAACTATTTTCTGTGAAATCTCTACACAACCTACCTTTTAAGCAACGTATCACTCACGTTCTCACCACAGTGTTCAAACGATCTAAAACTAGATCAAAACTATCAGAAATTATACTACACAGGTATAATTAATATTCATGAAAATATCAAATAAGTCAAATAACATTTAAATCACATAAATGTCATTTAGCTATGCCAATACAACATGATTTTCCATGTTCCCGTGTCCTCTCTTGACACTTTCCAGACTGCCTTTAAGGCCAAATACTGGGTTCTCAAAAGACACCCTCCAACAACTAGTGAGTCATCACTCACTTCACACACGTTAATTAATACAACCGTAAGCATGCTATGCATGCTAAAATGATATAAATAAATACCGCAGGAGCGGGTATGACATTTTTAGAGGGCTTTGTAATAGAGGTTTTTATAAGATGATTTTCAGTAGTTAAAAGATGATTTCAACCACTTGAAATACCATTCTAGAACTCAAATTCAAAGAAAGGAAATAGGTGTTTCAATCAAAGCAACATAAAAAATATCATCACATATCCAAGTGTGTGTATGATTGTTAAGTGGACATCATCTATCTAGCAAAGTTCTGAGTATATGGGCTACTATCTATAAGGATTCACCCTCTCAAACAACTGATTTATCATTTAGATGATGTTAGAAAGAAATAAAACAAAGAATATGAAGAAGTGGGGTAAAAAGAGAATAATGAGCAATATTCAACAAGAATAAAAAAGATGACCCACAAACAATCTAATCCTCTCATATATGTAAGTGTGAAACTCAATAGCAGTCACTCTTCTCTTTTCTATTGCTCAAGAACAATGGTGAAATAAGTATAGATGATTGAAAGTAGTCGGGTTTTGATGAAAATCGACTAAGAAACTCACATTTGATTAAAAAAAATGGATGAAAAACTCACTTTGTTTATGCTCTTCTTCGTCTCTCTCTCTCTCTCTCTCTCTCTCTCTCTCTCTCTCTATATATATATATATATATATATCTTTCCTAATCACACAAGTTTTATATAAACTTCAATTAAGCACACCCAAAATGGATGAACTTAGGTGGGTTTATATAGGCCAACTTGAGGGGGAAATGGAGTTTAAAAAAGTTTTCTATTGGTCTAAAAGGGTTGGGAATCACAACTACATAGTTTTGGTTTTCAAAAATCACAAAACTCACCAAAATAAAAAAGTAAAAAAATAAAAACAAAATTGGGGTCGGAGGGGATCAGTGTCGCGGCAGTAGTGAACCCTCCTTTGACCTAAATTTGTGTTTAGGCCCCCAGAACTTCTGATATTCGCAAAAAAATCATATTTCTTCCAAAATTCACAGAAAATGCATACGAACTCTAAATTGAGTTTGTGACATACCGTTGGAAAGGTATTGAGGCCTAATTTCCGTTAAAAAAATAGTTCATAGTAGGGTCATTTTAGAAAAAATTTCAGTATTTGCGGTCAAAGCCGATTTGACCATCTTATTCGCCTTTGGAAACTCATAGTAAATCTGTTTTTAGTTCAAAAATTATGAGAGATATGCCATTGGAAAGCTATTGACATCTAGTATTTATGAAAAATATTTTGAAGTCATAACGTTGCTTTGACTTTTGGGTCAAACTTTGGGTCAAATTAGTCAAACAGTGCATTTCTAGGAAATTTCGGGGGCCTTTGGGAGTTGACATTTCTGTCTGATTTTCTTTTAAAACACTATTTTGGACAACATTGAATGATTCCTAAGTTTTTGGACCAATTCTAGGAATTTTGGTTTTTCAAAGGCATTTTTGATCATTTTTACCAATTCTTCAGCTTTTCGAGATATGGAGGCAATCTCTGTGAATCTGTCTGTGCGTCTTTTTAATCAATGAGGAGCACCAAGCTAGAGGGTCCCTAAGTCTATTATTCGACAAAATGGGGGTATCTGCAGGATCACTTCACTATCATCCAATGAATATCAAGTGTGGACACTGCATATGAGTCTGGGAAGCATTTGAGATATAAAAATTTGGAAAGTATAGCATTAATCTTGACTTTTTTGTGTTATTTTTGCAAAAAGTAGATCTATTTTTAAAATTTGGACTTTAAAATAAAAGGGGCTTCAGCCAAGGTCCTTAGAGGGGGATGACACGACAGGAAATGTGTTCTCAGAAGAGTACGTCCAAGCGTAGATGGTCGCGTCGAGTAATAACCTGTCACGTCCCGACGTAGCATAAATATGGAAAGCGTTTAATTTCCTTTATGGACCCGTAGGTCGCGACAGTTTGAAGGATCGATTCCGTCCCAAACGTCGAACAACAAAACATAATAATCAGAGCAGAGCAATCAAGGCTTATAAAATTTTTCTAACTTATTACATATTACAGCACGGGGTCATCTAAAGGCACAGACCGCCTTAAAACAAAACAATAACTTAGTGTCTATTACAGTCATCCTTATAAAACAAACAGTTTAAATCTTAAAACATATAACTTAAAGCATATAATAAATAAACAGTTTTCTCATTCCAAAGGCAGCCATTCTCAGTTAGCGTAGTCATAGGGTCCTTCCTGATCATAACCTGAAAAGCCTGAACACGAATGTCCAGGACGCATCAACGTCGTCAGCTTCAAGAAGCTGGTGAGTATTAAAAACATAACTTTGAATGTAAAACATACCCATTTACCTTTTTCCATTTTCAATTTGCAAAAATCAATAGTTTGACCATGGAGAGAATTTAATTTATAAACCAACGAGGAATATATTATTCAAAGTCGTTCATTCATAAAACATATGATCGTATATGAGACAATGCACCACACTCATCTTGCCGACTCTTTTCTCTCGACAGACACAATCACCCACTATCTCACTCTGGTATCTTTGAAACACTAAGATAGCCACACTTTAGCAACGGGGCGCCAGGGAGTGTCCAGTTTGCCTCACACTTTGGTCCGGGGTACCAGGGAGTGTCCATTGCCTCACACTTTGACTACCTAATCCGCCATGCAAATACCGGAGCAACCTCACGCAATATCCAGACTCAGGTATCAGGGAGTGTCCGTAGGCCACACTTTAGCACTACCATGGGTGCCAATAAGTGTCCAAGTTCGGCGTCACACACTTTAACGCTTCCATGGGCGTCAGGGAGTGTCCATATTTACCACCGTCGCATTTCAAAGATACCCTCACCGTAATCTCAACCACAACCGCAATCTCAAACTCAACACGTCACACTTTGGTACACCATAACCAGGGAGTGTCCACCACACAATCTCAATCTCAATACTCTTTCCACACTGACCACCACCCACATGCATGTACCACTGACCCCACATGAATGATATGAACTTAAGCATAAGCAAAACGCTGAATTAAAGGAACAACGTACATACGGGGATTGATAAGTCATAATACAACGTTCTATTCGTTCAAACATAATCAATTAAGATCCTATTTTAATAATTTTCCCAAACAGAACCTTAACAGTCCTTAAAAGTTGAACCAAACAGTCCATTAACACAAAACAAGCAAAACCAGAATCTGCCAGAAATCGCGCGCGCGGGCCGCTCGCGCGAAAAGTCGCTCGCGCGGGCCGCTCGCGCGATCTGCCTCTTTTCCTTTTTATAATATAAACTCTTCTGTCTGCTTGGGGAAACTTGAAGGAAAAAGTGGTTTAAAGTTAGAGTTTAAATGCGCAGCGGAAATAGGTTAAGTTATAAAACTTTTGGTATTCCAGGATCTACTACTCGTCAATTCCATAAATGCGTACAAGGGGTTGCAAGAATTATACCTTAGTGTCTTGAACCCAATTCTGAAACTTTAACTTCCAGCAGCCTCCACTAGATGATCTTCACCCTTATGACTCCTGCGGATGCCTGCCGGAAAGACTAGGGTTGGTGGGAACCCTAATACAGAGGATAGGAAGGTTTTGGGAAGACTATGATAGTTTCTACAGCTTCTGCGTATAAAAACGACGATCACTTACTTCCAGAATGCAGCTGCCCTATTTATAGATTTCCAGAACCGACCTAGACTTCGAGCGATCGAAGTGGCTTCGATCGATCGAACATTCGATCGATCGAACCATCTTCGATCGATCGAACCTGTAGACTTCAATCGATCGAACTATCTTCGATCGATCGAACCTGTCTAGACATTGTAGACACCCCATTTTGTCGGCTATCAGATTTAGGAGACCCATAGCTTGGTGGATCACAATGATCGTAAAAGACTCAAAAGGACTCTCGGAAGTCAGCTCTATCTCTCAGAATGCTCAGAATGACCAAAATGCCCTTGAAAGTCCGAAAATTCCCAGATTTGGTCCCAAAGTTCTGAAAACATACTACGTCGTAAGAAAAGTGATAAAATAAGTTTTTAAATAAAACCGGAAGAAATCGTCAGCTCCCAGAGACCCCCGGAAGTCCCGGAAGTTCCCCGAAAGTCCCCGTTGACCGGTTTGACCAAGGTTTGACCAGGTTTGACCAGAGTTTGACCAAGTTTGACCAAGTTTGACCGAAATCGTTCGAATTTACCAGAATCATTTTAAATCATGAGAAAAGTATTAAAACAAGTTCCAAAAGAAAATCGAGCGAAAACATCAGCTCCTGGGAGCTCCCAGAGGTTCCCAGAACTTCCCGGGAATCCCAGGTTTGACCAGTTTGACCAAGATTTGACTTTGGAATCGGGGCACCGAAACAATTTTCAAATATTTTTCATGGATACTAGAGGTCAATAGCTTTCCAACGGTATATCGCACATAATTCCTGGATTTAAAACGAATTTATTTTGAATTTCCGAAGGTGGAAAAGGCGATCAAATCAGCTTTTATCGCGAATACCGCAAAACTTTTCAAAGTGACCTATCCCCGAACTATTTTTTATGTAAAGTAGACTCCATTACCTTTCCAACGGTATATCACAACCTCAATTTGGAGTTCGTATGCATTTTCTGTGAATTTCGGACGAAATAGGGCCTTTTCGCGAATACCGAAACCTCTGGGGGCCTAAACGTAATTTTCTGGGCGTCTGAGGAGCAGTGCTGCCGCGGCACTGGCCCACTGCCGCCGCGGCACTGGCCCAGTGCCGCCGCGGCACTCATCCCTCGCAGAGTCCATTTTTGTAATTTTTTTGGGGGTCCAATTTGATTAATTGAAAGCCAAAACGACATAGTTTTATGTTCACAGTTGTTTGGGACCAATGGGAGTACTTCTAAAACCCCAAAACCACCCCAAATTGGCCTATTTAAACCCCCATTGCTCTTCATTTTGGGGGGGGGCCAAGTGAAAAGCTTGAAAAGTTGTAGAGAAGAAAAGAGATAGAGATAGGTTTAGAAGAGAGAAAGGGAGCATCTCCCATTGATTTTCCATAAAGAAAGTGAGTTTTAATCTTGTTTTCTTCCAATATCCTTCTATATACTTCACATTCCAAACACCCCCAATCACCATTCTTGAGCATTCTTGAGTTAGGAAGCTACTTCCATGTCCAAATGTCAAAATCTATGAGTGAAACACCAAGCTACAAGTCCAAAATCACATTGATTATCATCTATTGATTGCTATTTACTTGCTTTGATTATATATATGTTCATCTCTCCTTATCTCATTTCTTTTTCTTTTCTTTATTTACTTACTAGTTCATCATCATCTAAGTGATGACATGAAGTTTGGGGTGAGTGAATCCTTATGGATAGTAGCTCTTGACCTCAAAAACATGTTTGATAGATGATGATCATAACTTTAATATCTCCAAGGTATTCTTGAAGTGTATTGAAGTTATGTTCAAATAAAAATAAATCTCTCCAACAATCTTGGAGATTCTTAATGATGAGTTTGATGTTGGTATTCTAAGTGGTCATAATCCTTATTGAGTGTTGAAAATATGTTTTCAAAACATCTATTTCAAAACCCCTCTCAATCCCTCTAATTTGGTTTCAAGAAACAAAACTTTGTTTTCCCTAAAATTTCCAAAACCATGACCCAAAACAGTGAGCTGTTCAGATTCAAAGATTTGTTTTGAATTAAATACTCAAGTTATGATGATGAAACCACTTGAAAAACCTTCCTAATACATCATAGTTCGTCCCTAATTTTTCCCATCAATTATAGAGATGTGAAAGTATTTGTTTTGGATGTAAGAAGTTCATATTCATAATCTGCCTCTGTTCTCACAGAATGTTCACCCAACTTCTTGCACTTATTCTGGATATTTTCATCACTGTACATATATCTTTTCTATTTTTTTAATAAAACTTGGGTGTCTTAGGAAACTTTTGGTATATAATGGGTCATCATAAACCTTTTCTTTGATTTATGAAAAATCATACAAAATCAGTCAACAGTACAGCTTTTGTTTCTGAGTCATGTGTACATTCTGATTTTTTTCTTTTAATCTGTGATAGCTATTGATGTTTGGCTTTTTGGGTTATTTTGTAGACACAATTAGAATGATCTCAGGTTTTACTCACATTTTTCTAGGCACGTTTGACCTCCCATTATAATGTTGCAAAGTAACACATGCAGTCTGTCCACTATTCACAGCAAGCACATTTCAACTTTTATTCTTTGATTTGATGCTCATATGCATTCCAAATTAGCTCACATCTTAGGAAGTAGTTCATACTACATTTGTATATATCCCATGTTGATTTAATCCCTTCATTCATGCACATTTTAGACTTCTAAGTCATTTTAGAAATCCATGAACACAAAACACACTACAACCTTTGCACATTTTTAGGTTCATACAATACATTCATGCAAGATTTGGGTTTTTTTTGTAACTCTTAATCTAAGAAGATTATAAGGAATGAACTTGATCACACGTTCATGTTTCCCCTCGATCTAATCATCCTTTCTCATCCGTCCCGGGGATTGAGAGATCTTCTTTTCTCAAAGATTAACATGCATCATTCTAGCTTGCTAAGCATATTTTTGATTTCTTTAATTATTTGCTTCAAGAACAATTTATGTCCCCTTTAGATTAGGAAAACTTGATTAATTGATATATGATTAGACGATTTTTCCTAGGTTTATTTGTGTGATCTTTCACTTCGCATTGTGTGATATTTGGCTTAGATCTTATGAATGATATCTTATCTTTAGATCTTTCATTTCAAGTTTCTTATGTGATGTAATATACTATCGTAGTATTATTTGTCGAACCATTCCTAGTATAAGATGATTATTTGGATGCTAATTGAGGCCCGTCGAAAGACGGGGCGAGTTGAGGGTGTTTTAGTCGCGACAAAGGCTCCTTCCTCTCTCGTACCAAAACCCCGAACCAAGTTCTTTGGTTATGAAGGGCCGGTGCCCTTATCCGCTTGGGTGAGTCAAAATTAGGTTTCTTGGTTCCTTAAAGACCAAGTGGCGACTCTGTATCTGTTTTCAACAGACCATTTTCTTTTCTTTGATCCAAGTCAAATTCCTTTTCAAAACAATCTCAAACAAGAGAGAAGTGGTCCGAAGTCCGGTGTCCACAGACATCATCCTCATTTGCCTTTCCAAGCATCCTAGCGGAGCTAAGAGTGGGACCTCCTAGGCTCTTTATTGTTGGCTCAGACCAGTTTGTTAATTACCATGACCAAACTCTTTGATCAGCAAACTAACTAACTGGTCAGTTAACGTTTATTCCACTATAAAACGATAACTGAACTCCAACGCAAAAGAACATATCCGAAGCAATAACTAGACTTGTATGGTGTACTAATGTTCCTCTACCGTCAGCATTCGTAATCATATTCAGGTAGTCGGATAACTGTTACTGTCAACCTGAATCATGATTACTTCTTGTATTCCTTGAGTCCCATTCACTACTCATGATTACCAAACATGTTGATAACTCTTATCAACAAGACTACAGTACTCAGTAATCAACTTGGTGACATTCTCAAGGGAATGCTTACTCTGAATCAGAGGGTAGATTCTATCTTGACAATATATGTTCACAACCCTATGGACATGACATACCCAAGATACCCAGGTGTTGATCTTCTATAGACCTCACTGATTGGTAAGTCAAAGCAGCCATATCCATAATCTGTGTTCATAATCATCTCAAGATTGAGAACACGTACCTTATACAAGTTATGAGTTCCTATTGACTGTTGACAGCCTTAAGCGTCAATAGGAAAGCTCAGGTCCATCAATGCACTATAAGCACTAGCATATCAACTAAGAGCTACACTCTAGTGATTGAGATTAATCACTCCATCCAATGGTAGTTAATTATGCTACAGTGTAGACCTGATGAGGTATCCAGTCTCATCATCCACTGTGACATATTCTAAGTATCAAAGAATAGTAATTCGTATCTCACTTGTGTGTATCTCATACACACACGAATTGCTTACTATGATACTTAAGGACAAAACAATCATCTTATGAAAGAAACATACACAATGAAATGTAAAGCTGATATCCATATATTATAATGCTAATGTCTCATACATAAAGTAATGGTTTGAGGGCACAAACCCAACATACTCCCCCTTGCACTCACAACCATTCAGAACTACATCTAAGACCTAGACTATCTAGATGACGATCAAAGACATTCTGTGGTAAGGCCTTTGTAAACAGATCAGCAAGATTGTCAACGGTGGCAATCTTGGTGACAGTCACATCTCCACGTTGAACTATATCTCGGATTAGGTGATATTTTCGCTCTACGTGCTTTCCCTTCCCGTGGTTCCTTGGCTCCTTGGACTGAGCCACTGCCCCACTATTATCGCAGTATAGCATAATAGGTGACAGGGATGCTGGTACCACCTCGAGTTCCATAAGGAACTTCTTGAGCCAAACAGCTTCCTTTGCGGCTTCACAAGCAGCCACATACTCAGCTTCTGTAGTTGAGTCTGCAATGCATTTCTGCTTAATGCTCCTCCAACTAACAGCACCACCTCCCAAGGTAAAGAGATGTCCGGATGTCAACTTTCTCGAATCTTTATCTGACATAAAGTCCGAGTCAGTGTATCCTACTGGAATTAACTCACTACCGCCGTACATAAGCATGTAATCTTTAGTTCTTCTCAAGTACTTAAGAATGTGCTTAACGGCTGTCCAGTGCTCTGGACCAGGATTCGATTGATACCTGCTAACCATGCCAACGACAAAGCAGATATCTGGTCTAGTGCATAACATCGCATACATGAGACTTCCCACTGCCGAGGCATAGGGAATTCCTGCCATGCGATTCCTCTCCTCTTGTGTCTTTGGACACTGGTCCTTGGAGAACGCTAAACCATGCCTGAAAGGTAACAAACCTTTCTTCGAATTATCCATTGAAAACCTAGTTAGCACTTTCTCGATATAACCAGCTTGAGATAATCCCATTATCTTTCGCTTGCGATCCCGAAAGAGCTTTATCCCAAGAATATAGCTCGCCTCTCCTAGATCCTTCATATCGAAAGTACTAGCTAGCCAAACCTTGACCGTTGACAGCGCCGCTACATCATTCCCAATGAGTAGAATGTCGTCAACGTAAAGCACAAGAAAAGCCACTACTTTCCCTTCACATTTCTTGTATACACAAGGCTCATCCAGATTCTGTATGAAACCAAACGACTTGACCGCTTGGTCAAATCGGATGTTCCAACTTCTGGATGCCTGCTTAAGCCCATAAATGGACTTTTGCAACTTGCATACCAAGTTACCTTTCCGACCAGCTATGAACCCTTCTGGTTGTTGCATATAGATGTCCTCCTCAAGATTGCCATTCAAGAATGCAGTCTTGACGTCCATCTGCCAGATCTCATAATCTAGGCATGCAGCAATGGATAAGAGTATTCTAATGGACTTGAGCATGGCTACCGGCGAGAAGGTTTCCTCATAGTCAATGCCCTCCCTCTGAGTATAGCCTTTCGCCACAAGCCTTGCCTTAAAGGTCTCAACCTTTCCATCAGATCCTCTTTTCCTCTTATAGACCCACTTGCAGCCAATGGGTTTAATATTGGCTGGAAGTTCTACAAGATCCCAGACCTGATTGGAATCCATAGATTCCAATTCAGCCTTCATAGCTTTAATCCAATGAGCTGAATCAACATCAGCCATTGCCTCTTCGTAAGTGGTAGGATCAGATTCAGATTCTATGGAGACAGCTTCAAAAACTTCTCCTAAGAACATGTATCTATCAGGCTGGCTGATAATCCTCCCACTACGACGAGGTACCGGTACGGAAATGGGTGAAGAAGTGGTATTTTCTTGATTTTCATCGTTATCAACTGCGGGTTGGACTGAGGGCTCTCCTTCTATCTCTCTAAGATCTATCCTTCCCTTAGGTTTATGGTTCATGATATAATCATCCTCCAAGAAAATAGCATTTGTACTAACAAACACTTTCTGTTCTCTTGGATCATAAAAATACCATCCATAAGTACCCTTTGGATACCCTACAAAGTAACATACTTCCGATCTAGAATCCAACTTGCTCATCTTTCCTTTGAGCACATGTGCCGGACACCCCCATATCCGGAGATGTTGCAAAGAAGGCTTGCGCCCAATCCACATCTCTCGTGGTGTCCTGGGAACAGATTTGCTTGGTACTAGATTTAGTATGTATGCAGCGGTTTCCAAAGCATAACCCCAAAGGAATAATGGCAACTCTGAATAACTCATCATCGACCTAGTCATGTCTAAAAGAGTCAGATTCCTTCTCTCCGCTACACCGTTCTGCTGAGGCGTACCAGGTGCAGTCAACTGTGACAGAATCCCATTCTGTACGAGGTGATCAATAAACTCATTAGAGAGGTACTCGCCACCTCGATCAGATCGAATGGCCTTGATATGTGTGCCCGATTGCTTCTCCACTTCAGCCCTAAACTCTTTGAACTTTTCAAAGGCTTCAGACTTGTGCTGCATTAGGTACACATATCCATACCTAGAGTGGTCATCGGTAAATGTTATGAAATACTCATAACCACCCCTTGCTCTAATATTTATTGGTCTACACACATCAGTATGAACTAATTCCAACAATGCATTGGTCCTATTGCCCTTTGCAGGAAAGGGCCTTTTGGTCATCTTACCCTCCAAACAAGACTCGCAGACTTCCATTGGTTCGAGAACCAAATCGCCTAAGACCCCTTCTTTGACTAGTCTGCCAATCCTATTCAGATTGATATGGCCAAGCCTCATATGCCAAAGCCTTGTTGGATTAGTGGAAGGTTCCTTTCTTTTAGATGGTAAAGTTACCACTGAGTTATTAAGTTCCAAACAAGAATCTTTTGAAATATTGGGAGTAATCACATACAAACCATTTGATTTAACACCAGAACATATAAAAGAACTGCTTCTTTTAATGACAACTTCAGTTCCAAAATGAAAGGAATAACCATTATTCGTTAAGTTAGAAACTGAAATTAAATTACGTCTCATTAAAGGGACGTAAAGTACATATGATAAAATCAAAACTTTATTGTCTGAAAATTCTAAAACTACGACTCCTATTGCAACCGCAGAAACGGTTGCGCTAGAACCTAGAGTAAGCACGATCTCCCCATCACTGCATTTCCTGGTTGATCTGAACCCCTGCAATGAATTACAGATATGGTTAGTCGCACCAGAATCAATGCACCAAGTGTTTGAAGTATCCGTAATAAAACTTACTTCAATCACATGTGATTCAATCATACCTTGAACTCTTGTAGCTAAGAATTCTGGACAGTTCCTCTTCCAGTGGCCCTTCTCACCGCATTGGAAACACTTTCCTTTGCCTTGGCTACCGACCTTCCCTTTGCCCTTACCTTTTCCCTTAGATTTTGCAATCTTAGGGACTGGTCCAACACTTGAACCACCAGTGCTAGCTTTCTTCTTCCCTTTCTTTCCTTTCGGCACAGATCGGGAGGAGGAAGCGCTTTTCTCAACGTTCAAAACGTTGACCCCAGGTTTGATCACCCCTTCCGCTGCCAAAAGAGAACTCATCAATTCGCTCATTGAAAAATTCATTTGATTCATATTATAGTTAAGTTTAAATTGAGCGAATGAAGGCGACAGCGAATTAAGGATCATATCAACTTGGGTCTGTGCATCGATGTTGGCACCTAGGGTTTCCAGCTCGTTTAAATAACCAATCATTTTTAAAACATGTTCTTTGACTGGAGTACCTTCCGACATCTTTGCACTCATTATCTTCTGCATGGCTACCTGTCTGGCAGGCCTGCCATGCTCCCCAAACATCTTTTTCAGGGATGTGATAATGTCACTGGCAGAATCGTTCGATTGGAATTGGTGTTGTAACACACCAGCCATTGAGGCCAGAATGTAACAACGGGCCATTCCATTCGACTTCTTCCATTTGTCGAACTCGCGTCTGGCAGCTGCCGAAGCATTTGCCGCGGGTTCTTCAGGGCTTGGGGTGGTGAGGACATATATGTGATCCTCCGTAGTTAAAACGATGTCAAGGTTACGTTTCCATTCAGTGTAGTTATTTCCAGTTAACTTGTTTTGAGTGAGTATGGTGGCAAGTGGACTAAATGCAGATCCAGACATTATGATTACTGAAAATCAAACAAACAAAATAAATATGGATATCAGAATTGACAGTTTGAAATAAAAGAATCCTTAAAACTCTTATTTAAAAACAAAGTCGCCGGAATATTGAAACGAAAGAATAAAGCCTCCGTGTGGTGGTCAATGTTCAATCTTTCGATTTATCATGACTTATCCGCTATGCAACTCTTGCAAAATAGCCATGACTCCCGAACCTATTTGATCTCTAAGTTTCTGAATAATGCCCCGTGTGAGATCCCTTATCCATAGCTTAGCTAGTGTGTACCATTAACTAGGATCCAATCACAACCGTCTCAAGTAGCGCCTCCGTGTGGTGGTCACCCTCTAACACGTCTGATTGATCCTATCCATAGGAAGTTCACATCTAGTAACCAATGAGCAGTGTACCCTCCGTATGGAATGATCACCCCTGGCGAGGTGACACAGAATACACTGCTCATCTTACAATGAACCGTTAATGGAAGATCGTGGGTGTTATTTGATAAGACCCTCTCCCACTAGATTTAGTAAATTAAGGATTTTGCTTTTGAAAAATGTTTCCACACACTACCTATAAACATCCAATGTTTACTAATGTGTTGAAAACGGTTTTTGAATTTTATTTTAGAAAACTTGTTTTAAGTGCATGCAGCAATGTATTATACGCCAATCACAAAACAAGCACATAAAACAAAAAACTAAAATGAAATATAGGCATTCAAACAATGCCTCTATCTCCCATGGCTCTATTTCCATAGAACACCTTCTTGGTTTGGTCGCCTCCGGCTCCATCTTGATGGACAACGGCTCCTTGCTCCATCTTCATGGAATTTCTAATTCTATTACATTGGACTTATGCTTCTTTTGAAGCTTACAATTTATCTAGAAAAAAGAAATAGCAAAAATGAAATAAAAGGCTAGGGAAACCGGTGCGACTTTCCTTTTCGTAGGATTGAAGCCGCAGCGCCCTTTACATACGCCTTAAAACCAAACCATTAATAAATTACAACATGCACCAATCTCAAACAATTTAAATATAAATATTTAAACGACTTGGTGCCATGGGAGATAGCGACTAATTTTGCTGCAAAAGGGTTAGTCGTACACACATCCACACATACATAACAAATATATGTAACTATTGGAACACTTAATTGATTCACACAGTATATAAACACTTTACATACTGAATTAGAACTTAAAACAGCATCTTACTTCTCTGTCACAGTTCGATCGATCGAAGACCGTTCGATCGCTCGAACCTTCGATCGATTGAATACTGTTCAATCGCTTGAACATTCTGTTTCACAGAATGATTTGAAAATTTTACAGAATATTTTAAAATTAAAGTTTTTAATTTCAAAACACTTTAAAACTGTGAAACAGAGAACCTGACAAAGTATCTATCTCGATCGATCGAATTCGTTCGATCGATCGAATACCAGAAGGTTCGATCGATCGAAGACTGTTCGATCGATTGAGAACAGAATGTTCGATCGATCGAAACAAGTTCGATCGATCGAACCCACCTTGCATCCTATGTAATCACAGTTTTGTATTCTGCTGCGATAACACTGCAGAAACAGATCTGTGACGATGCAGTTTCGAAAACAGTTTTAAAATCAACATGCAAATCAAAACTAGGGTTCCAAAAATGCATTTATAGATCCAAACGAGCGTGGCTCTGATACCAATTGAAGGAAAAAGTGGTTTAAAGTTAGAGTTTAAACGCGCAGCGGAAATAGGTTAAGTTATAAAACTTTTGGTATTCCAGGATCTACTACTCGTCAATTCCATAAATGCGTACAAGGGGTTGCAAGAATTATACCTTAGTGTCTTGAACCCAATTCTGAAACTTTAACTTCCAGCAGCCTCCACTAGATGATCTTCACCCTTATGACTCCTGCGGATGCCTGCCGGAAAGACTAGGGTTGGTGGGAACCCTAATACAGAGGATAGGAAGGTTTTGGGAAGACTATGATAGTTTCTACAGCTTCTGCGTATAAAAACGACGATCACTTACTTCCAGAACGCAGCTGTCCTATTTATAGATTTCCAGAACCGACCTAGACTTCGAGCGATCGAAGTGGCTTCGATCGATCGAACATTCGATCGATCGAACCATCTTCGATCGATCGAACCTGTAGACTTCAATCGATCAAACTATCTTCGATCGATCGAACCTGTCTAGACATCATCCTCATTTGCCTTTCCAAGCATCCTAGCGGAGCTAAGAGTGGGACCTCCTAGGCTCTTTATTGTTGGCTCAGACCAGTTTGTTAATTACCATGACCAAACTCTTTGATCAGCAAACTAACTAACTGGTCAGTTAACGTTTATTCCACTATAAAACGATAACTGAACTCCAACGCAAAAGAACATATCCGAAGCTATAACTAGACTTGTATGGTGTACTAATGTTCCTCTACCGTCAGCATTCGTAATCATATTCAGGTAGTCGGATAACTGTTACTGTCAACCTGAATCATGATTACTTCTTGTATTCCTTGAGTCCCATTCACTACTCATGATTACCAAACATGTTGATAACTCTTATCAACAAGACTACAGTATTCAGTAATCAACTTGGTGACATTCTCAAGGGAATGCTTACTCTGAATCAGAGGGTAGATTCTATCTTGACAATATATGTTCACAACCCTATGGACATGACATACCCAAGATACCCAGGTGTTGATCTTCTATAGACCTCACTGATTGGTAAATCAAAGCAGCCATATCCATAGTCTGTGTTCATAATCATCTCAAGATTGAGAACACGTACCTTATACAAGTTATGAGTTCCTATTG
The DNA here is from genome assembly GCA_033977485.1 of Hydrangea macrophylla. Classification (NCBI taxonomy): domain Eukaryota; kingdom Viridiplantae; phylum Streptophyta; class Magnoliopsida; order Cornales; family Hydrangeaceae; genus Hydrangea; species Hydrangea macrophylla. The sequence continues at coordinate 70,411,788 of CM066990.1, read as the reverse complement.
ACTGTTGATAGCCTTAAGCGTCAATAGGAAAGCTCAGGTCCGTCAATGCACTATAAGCACTAGCATATCAACTAAGAGCTACACTCTAGTGATTGAGATTAATCACTCCATCCAATGGTAGTTAATTATGCTACAGTGTAGACCTGATGAGGTATCCAGTCTCATCATCCACTGTGACATATTCTAAGTATCAAAGAATAGTAATTCGTATCTCACTTGTGTGTATCTCATACACACACGAATTGCTTACTATGATACTTAAGGACAAAACAATCATCTTATGAAAGAAACATACACAATGAAATGTAAAGCTGATATCCATATATTATAATGCTAATGTCTCATACATAAAGTAATGGTTTGAGGGCACAAACCCAACAAAACAAGGATCGCGTGCGCGGGTCGCTCGCGCGGAAGGTCTATCGCGCGACCCTCGCTCGCGCGACCTGCTTAAATTCATTTTTCTTTATAAAAACTTTCCTGTCTGCCTGAATCCACGAGGCTCGCGCGTAAGATCGCTCGGGCGGGCCGCTCGCGCGATCCTCGCGCGCGCGATCGTGGCGCGAGATGAAGCAGAGGCTTCATCTTCCTCGTGGAGAATGCCCTGTTTTCAGCTTAAGGGTCCAAAATGACCCATTTTGCAATTCTAAAGTATATAGGACATATAATATATGAATTTCTTTGGTTTTTCACAAGGATTATGATTCCATAATCAATTTTACACAAATCAATCTATAACTCTAGAATTTTATGAAAAACTAAAAGTTGTGAAAATTTGATTTCTAATATACTTTTCCATATGAATAAATCAAGCTCTAAAACTTCACACATGATAACTATGATGTATAATCTTTCATTTTTATCTTCAAAAACAGATTTTGGTTAAGGTTGGAAAAACTTCATATTTTCAAACTATGAACATCAACGTAAATTTAGCCATGGTGATTTTCAATTCAAGCTATATAAACAATCACAAGTTATGAATTACATTGGGAGTGAGTTAATAATACTCACTGTGATAGAGATTTGAAGTGTGTGTTGAGAAAGATAAGAAAATAAGAGGCCCAACTTCAAGCTTGGCAATGGTGATTAAGCTTTCTCTCTCCAGAAACTTAAACTCTCAAGCTCTCTCTTATCTCTCTGAAACTCTCTATGTTTTCTCTCTATATCAATGTGCAGAGAGTGTGTAAGTGTGTATGAGTGTATGGGTTATATAGAACTCCACAACTTGGGCTCCAAGTTGTGAGTTGTGATCTTTACTCTACACTAAGTTGATTACACTAACTAATCAAAGGAAAACACAGCAGGATTAAGAGTTATACATACTGATATATCAACTAAATCAATTCACCAAGGGCCAAGTAGACTAATAGGGGGCAAATTGGAGTGTTTGGGAATGAAAGCTTATGGCATTAAATAGACATACACACCAAATGCATTGCCAAACAAGGACTAAGTCAATGATCACTTGCCATAAATGAAAATAAAGCAATTGTCCAATCAGTCACCTCCAACATCTGTGGAAGTTCAACACCGCGTAGACAGTTTTGAGTATAAACTGGTATTTTCGGGGCGCGGTGGTCACCACAGAAATACGGAAAATTCATTTTAACGTAGGAAGTGATTTTCTGGTTTCATAAAAATACAGCTTGAATTAAAAGAGAACATTTCCACCGTTTTGAAATACAGATTTGAAATCTAACACAGGTGTTGCTAAATTTTGTAAAATTGCAGTTTAACCCCAATCAGAATTTCAATGTACAATAAAATAGGCCAATCACAGATTTTAACACATGAGAATTGAAATTAAAATAGAAGTAAACAATATAATTAAATTTAAATATGAAATGAAAATGCAGGTTATTACATAACCGGTAAGACCGAGACGTTTTCCCAAGGGACGGAATTGGGGAAAAGAAACTTAGATTGAATCCTAAAGGGAAAAAATAAAAGATGATTTATTTAAAGTGGAGGTTCTAACGATCCTACTGATTGCAAGATTATGATGAAAAGAATGATTAAGCAGCAGTTAAATTATAAGAAAATTAATGTGATCTTATAAATATGAAAGAAAGTGTTGGGAATATGTGAATCTGCATTGCACCAACTACTACCATGACTTGACATGAACGCACACTGGGGTTTCATCCTTTTTGTATTCCTTATTTCGTAAATAGATTAAGTGAAGTAAGTATAGATATTAAGGATGTTACTTTAACAAAACTAGTAGTCCAATTACTTCTCTTACTTATGACGAACGGAGATATTAACTAATTAAAACCATGAATTATAACTAACAAATCGAATATGGGATATTCGATGTGTTCATCATAAGAGATCATTGAATTAATCAATTACAAGGGCTTGTATTTCAAGATCAATTTGCAAATTTGAACTTAAAGGATCAACCTGGACTTGATTTCTGAAATAGAAGTCACTGGAATACAAAAAAAAAATTCAACCCAAGTCATATGCATACCAATCGATTGATATTATTGTCAATCGATTGGCATGAAATGACTTCCAATCGATTGGCTTGGAATCAATAGCAATCGATTGGACTCTGTTTCCAATCGATTGCCATTGATTCTCAAACAGAATCATGGTAGCAGCTGGGGACAAAGTTTCTTCACATTATTCCCAACCAAAACTCTAAGCTAGCATCCTTAAACAAACAGAAACTAAACTAAATTGAGACATGCTGTATATATTAAATCTAAACATGGATTTGCATAAAAGATTCAAGATTAAAATAGAAATTCTCAAACAATACTATAACTAAATAAATTACTAAATAGTGAAACTAAGCAAACAAAACCTGAATGAGTATATAAATTAGCAAATGCTGAACTTTTTAATCTTGAATTCGTCTATTCACCAAACTAGAATGAAAGAATTCCTACAAAACAACAAAAAATGAGCCAACCCTTGACCCTTTTCACTCCCCTCTATAAATAGTGTAATATCTACGAGCTGAAGGCGTCTAGGTACATTCTGTAACGGCTGGTCGTCGTCCTGATTGCTGAAATCTTGCACCATTAACGCAGATTGATTCCAACTTTCACCAATCGATTGACAAAAATATCAATCGATTGGTAAAAATTCCAATCGATTGGTAAAAATACCAATCGATTGATTATGGAATTATGTCAATCGATTGGTATGATGTCAATCGATTGGTACCCAAACTTCATCTTCTTGTTTCTTGATCTATTCCTTTCAACTTGTTATTCCTTCTAACTTCAGAACCTGCATTCAAAGAGCTAAACACAACAACATACCACAGAAAGCACATCATTGTATAAAGAAATGAATTGAAACACAAGCGCATATCAAACTAGAGAAATGGGGTTAAGTTTATCCAATTTTTCTCCATATCGGGCCAAAATTTTACAAATGATAGCCCTCATCAGGGGAGAAATGTAACACCCGTACCTGGGAAAATGGTTAATTATTATCTTTACATGCATTAATTAATATTAATTAGTGTATAAGAATAGATTAAGGGGAGGCTTGGACTTATCCATGGAAAAGTCCCAGGGAGAAGGGACATGTTTGGAAGTGGGACCCAGTGAAGGGCCCAGATAAAATATAAATTAATTTGTATTTTATTGATTAGATGCATTTTATATGACAATTTGGAATATGTTTAGTTGCTTTCATATCAAATTGTTAATATGTTAGCTTTTGATATCTACTAATTAACCCAATAAGGGCATTTTTGCAACAAAAAAAAAGATTCTTAATTAGTAGGGCGATAGCAACGTCACAAAATATTTGGGACCATGTGTGGGACCCATACAAAACTTAGACAAACACCCATTAGATAATTGGGTAGTTAACGGAATATTTGGGGTTTCATAATAACATTTGGAAAAGTTAGGGGAGGTAAACAAAAAGTATGGCATGAGTCATACTTGTTGAGGCTTAGAAATAAGACACCTATTGTCTTCTTTAGTTAAATAAAAGAGGAATACACAGAAATTAAAGAGGAAAAAGAGAGAGAGCCGACGAGATTCAGAGACGCCGACGTCTAATTCTTACCGTTCCGTCGCCGTCCGACGTCCAATTCGCGAACCGAAATCGTATTTGGACTCGTGGATGTGAGGCGATCATTTTTATACCTTTCTTTTACATTTTAATCGTCGGATTTCGGTAGCTCACTCTAAACGGTGATAAGTGGTTGTCGAAAACTTGTAGGAATCACTCCGGAGTAGGATTTAGGCAAGAATCGTTAAGGAATTCGCTTGTTTGGGGTAAAATCTATAAGAGGTGAGTGACTCTAATCCATGGGCTGAATGTAAAATCATATTAGTGTGTTAATTTTATGCTAGTATGTTGAACTCTTGTAGATTAATGCATGGATATAAAATTGTGAATATTAGCATGTGAATCTATATGAGTTTTGATTAATTTACTCAAAATTGGAAGTTGTTATGCCTAATTTTGCAAGGATTATCATGTTGAGATGATTATGTGATTATGTTATATGGGTTGAAGAAAGCCTTATGTTAATTCACCGTGGATTTACTCCATAATAAGGAGACGTGGAAAAATTCAACGGTGTAAGGGTACTCACCACTTAATTGTGTAAAGGTGTGTGGGTGACGATCCAGCTGTGAAAGGGTATGTGAAATGGTATGAATTAGAGGTGCTATATGTGCATAAGGGAAAAAAGCAAGAGGGACGTCACGGTGAATTGGTATTTGTTCTTTTGGAGCTAAATGATATGTTAATTGTTGACTTGTGCATTGAATATGACATACACTCATACATGTGATTAGCTTTACTCACTAAGAAAAAGCTTAAACAAATATATTTTCTATTGTGGTTATTGAATAACCACCGCAGGTACGGCACGGGAAGAGGAAAGGAAATGATCGGCACGTCGGGCTTGGGCTTGGGAGTTGTAAATAGGTGTGGTTATGTCCATATACTTAGGTGGTTTAGTTTCAAAATGTAACTCTAATGTTTAAACAACTTGAGTTTTGAGAGGGTGTAGTATGTTAAGTCCAAGTTGATGTTGTTTATGAGTTTTGTTATGTGGATTGCACTTGCAAACCACAAGTTGTGTATATTGGGAGGGGGCTTGGGATTTAGCTAACTATGGATGTTAATTAGCTTGTTTTTTCTTATGCTTGCATGTTTATGTATATTGATTAAAGAAAAATGAGGAGTTTGATGCAAGTTTATGTTGCTAGTGAAGGATTAATGTGCTTTGAGTGTTAAAACTGTTAGGGATGTATACTAAAAGCCATGCTTTATGTAGTTAATTTATTATTTTAATAAAATCAATTATTCCATTTTTATGAGAATCTGTGTGGGCAATGTTTGTATTATATTATTTATTTAATATTATACATGTGTGTCTCTCATTCTACATAGTAGGTGGTTTGGTGTGTAGAGTTCGGCTTACACACGGAAGATCAGACCACCAGATATTGTAGAATGTAAGATTTTGGTTTATAGTCTTAGATGGGATTGGACACACCATCGGTAGGACTGCAGCATGGTGTTGTAGTAGGTTTGTCTTGACTGCAGAAAACGGTATAGTTTCAACTCACTATGTTGGTACACTTTGTGTATTAAACAGGACCGACTTGGGGCAATTATCTTTATACTGACTTATAAGATAATTAATACCTCATGGCTATTATGAGTGCTTATGCTCTAAATCCTAAGTTAGTTTATAGACACGTACATTTGATATTTACACTTTGATCCCTAAAAGGGTGAGATCCTTAAATGGGTCAATATCTCATTGGATTGGGTGGCAATATTAATTGTATGGTGGATATTAATTAATAATGGAATCCATATCTCAATTTTGGGATTGATGATATCCCCTTGAGAAAGCTTATAAGTTTTGATTATGTCAAACCCTGCAGGTGGATTTTGTATCCGACATATCAGATAAGTTAAGCAGAGGATCTCAAGGAATTTTAAGAAATTAATTAAATATGATTGTCAGTAATTATATTTAATTAATGGATATCTGTAATCTTAACATGGGGAGATAATAAGCATTTAATAACATGGAGCTCGAAATATATTTTTGAGATAAGGATAGGAGTGCAATTATAATTTTTTAGTGGTATGAATTATAATTTATGGAAATAGGAATCTGATTCAGTTCGAATTAGGGTTTCCTAATTCCATAAGGAAGCCTATTCCTTATTGACTTCTTATGGTCCCTATCGTAGCCTATATAGATGTTGACTTGGCTCTTCTCTCAGGTTGCATGATTTCACATTCTAAGCTTCCCTTGACCTCCTAGTTTTCTTCTAGAAGGGTTTCCACCAAACCCTAGTCTCTGTGAGCATTCAAGAGACATAGGAGTGAAGATCGCTAGCATCGGATAACGCTCACTAAAAGAACTTTGGACTGCTCGATACTGATCGAAAGTTGCTGAATTTTTTACACGACGTTCCTGACGTCGAGACGGAGCTGCTGTAAAAAATTCAAGTAAATCGGAGATCGTTTAGTCCTCTTGACGAACACATCTTTGTCGGATCAATGTGATCGGGATTAAATCATCACAGCAATAAAAGAGAGTGTTATAACTGGGATTAGAAAATAGAACGTAAAGAGGGAAGAGCAGAAAACATAAAGGATTTCGAAAGAGCCCACACTCAGTTCGATATTCTGGCAGCAAAGGAATATGGTAGAAGATCGTGAGCTGTTATCGAGCCCGTGTTCTCGATTCGTCTACTACAGCAATCCGTTTTTGTAGTTCAAGGTAACCCTAGTTTCCGCCCTTGTAGGGTTATTGTAGCTCTCACCTAAATTTTTTGCAATACCAACTTATACGCACTGTCAACGGATTCTGGGAACACAGTTTCCTGACAAAAACAACTTCTCAATTGTTTTGAAATGCTTTTGAAAACTCTCATGGTGTTTGGTTAATATTTAGAGACATTTAGGAACACCTTTGAAATGATTTGGATGCTTCCATATGAGTTGTTTTGACTCAAAGGAAGTTGTGTATATTTTTTGAATGAGTTTTGAGTATAAACATGTTATTTGCAAAGTTTATGAATCCATTTTCAACAAGTTTCTATGAGATGTTAGTTTTGACAAGAGTGGAATGTTAAGAACTTTGTTTTGATTCAAAAGAACTAGATTTGATGGTTTGTAGTGATAATGGGGTTTTACATGTTTGGTTAACATTTGGAAGAGTTTGGATTTGTGTTTGAAATGTTTCCTCAAAGTCATGAAGTTTGATTTGAGTTTGGGGTGTTTTGGCTTGAAAACATGGGTTTTTAGTAGTAAAAATCAAGTTCTGCAGACTCGGATTGATCCGGGTTAAAGGGTGGATCAATCCGGCCCTTTTCGGGGACATTCTGCCAGAAATATTGAAGTCGGATCGATCCGGCTTTAAAGGGCGGATCAATCTGCGTACAAATCTGCTGCACGTCGACTTTTACGGAAACGTGCATAACTCTTTCTAGAAAATTCGGATTTGCGCGCCGTTTTTTGCATTGGAACCGGGACTCAGAGACCTATCTTTTGGTATAAAATTTGATATACTTTATTAATAACCATTTTACCCTTGAGGCTGTTTTGTCACCATAAAGTTCTTTAAAGTAGGTTAATTCATGTTTTCTTCCTAATTAGTGTAGTTTGGGACGCGTATAGTCTTGTTACACGTATCCTAATCCGCCGGGGAGGGGTTGGGGTGTGACATCCATAGATGTGTAGATCTAAAAAAAAACATGAAATAAAAAAAAGAAAAGAAAAAGAAATCACTCAAAAGGCCGAAAAATATGAAAGTTATGGTCATTTAATTCAAACAAATAATATTAGTTGTTCAAGCAATAAAAGCTTCAAATGAGGCTCCAAACTACCTGTTTTTGCATAATTTTCAAGTCCAATGCATAGATATGGAAAAAGCAAATGAAAAAAAAAATCACTTAAAAAGCCAAAAAAATGAGAAAGTTGTTTATGGCCGTTCAAAGTTGACATTTTTCAAACAGAGAATATTATTTGTTTGATTCAGGTAATCTGTTATCTATTTTGCTGTTTGAGTATTAAATTTACATGTTTTTTTTTTTACCAAATTGGCAGGTCCAATGGGTCGATCTTGAAAAAAATACATGAAATCAAAAAAATACAATTACCTAAAAAGGCCAAAAAATGAAAAAAGTTATGGCCATCTAAAGTGTCATTTCTCAAACCATTATTATCATCTGTTTGTAACAGATGTGAGACACAATTGTTGAATAACCAACTAAAATTTTTAGGGATAATTATATTTCAGTCATTTTTATGTGTTAAAATTAAAAGTTAGTCTATTACTTTTTCAAAATTAAAAAAATCAACTTTTTTTGTAAAATAAAAAAGTCATCAAATTTTATATGACGGTTGGGAGAAACTCTTTATACATGTGGGAGAACTCTTCGAAAGGTTGGGAGCTACTCTTCTAAACTAGAGTTGTTCACCAAAAATTGACCCTAACAGACCAATCGAACCGAGCAAACTAAGCTCATTCAGTCAGTTTTCAAAAGTATAGTCCAAGAAGAAAACCGAACTGACTAACCGAAACAACCCAAAAATCCAACCAAACCGAGCCATTTGATCGATTTTTTAACATAGAAAAAAAAATGACTGAATCGACCGATGAACACCCCTATTCCAAACGCAGAGAGCAACCCGTTTAAAAATCGGGTGCAACTCTTCATAACATTGAGAGCAAGTCTTCAAACGTTTTGGTACAAGTTCAGAACGTCGAAAATAAAAAGTCAACTAAAATACAAAATAACTATTAAAAAATTGGTTTTTTAAAATTTTTTTTGATGACTTTTTAATTTTTTAAATACTATTGATATGTTTTTAATTTTCAAAAACCAGTCAAATTGACTTTTAAATTTTATACAAAAAGTTTATTGAAATCAAATTATCCCATATTTTTGGACCTATTTGTTTGGACCAAATTACTAATGTATCTTAGTATGATACAACCAAAATCCATAATATATATAGATATATACGAAAATTCTCAGGAAAGAGCGCCCTCTCTTTATTAAAGAGAGGGCATCTATTTTGGCCGTCAGATCATGTTTAAAAACTGTGAAATGATAAAACTGCTCTTAATGAAAATATAAAACCTATGATTTTGTCCCTAGATATAGATTTAATATAGATTTGATCCAACCGATTTTGTAGGAATGGAAATTAATCCTTTATATCACCAAATCTTAGAATTTAGTCATTTTCCCCAAATTTGTAGGTAATTTCTGGACGTATATACCCTTGATGCATATTTTAAGTTGATTTTTAATAGATATGTTTTGTTATATTTAGATAAGGTAGCTGCAACCTAAATTTAGGAGTTATGAATTTGTGGAGTTATGGTTGCTAAAATCAAAGAAGTTATTCTGTGAGCCCGTCACGCCATGTCAGCATCATGACGTGGTGTGACCTCTCAATCTCAATCACACATATACCCCTTACTTCTAGGGGATCATGGCATGGCTCCACACATATACACCCTACTACTAGGGGATCATGACATGGCTCTTTTTTATTGGGGAGTTCACACCACATTATAATGCTAACGCATGACGAGCTCATTGAATAATTTCTCCTAAATCATGGAGTTGCCTAAATTTGTAGTCTTTTAATTTAATTTAAATTCTTTAAAAGGAAGGAATCGTGTACATGTCAATTGTTTACATTTTTTTTGTTATCCATTGCTATCTGATTAGCATGATATGCTTTATTAAATTCATGCCTTTTTATTTGGCTTTCAATAAAAAAAAAGTGAGAAATTTCTCACTTCGTCAGTTTTATATTAGGAAATTTCCCAGTCAAACAATGAGAAATTTCTCACTTTGACAGATTTTAACAATCATAAAGCAAAGTGTGAGGTGTGAGAAATTTCTCACTTTGTCTGTAGAAGAAGTTTCCCAATTTTATGATTTTCATGTTCATAGCCCGAGTACAAGGAATCGTGAACATCATCAAATCATTAGATTTTTTTACGTATCATATCGATTTCTTGAGTTCTTAGTAAATGTGAGAATTTCTCATTTTTTTAATGCGAAAATTATTATGATAAAGTGGGAAATTCTCACTAACAGAAAGTGATAAATTCATATAAGAGAATATGATAAATTCTCACTAGAGATAAGAAAATGAGAAATTCATATAATAAAAAGTGAGAAATTCATACATAAAACAAAAAATTCATGCTTTCTTCACAGAAATACTAAAAGTGAGAAGTATCAATTGTTAACCCTAGTACATGCATACAACATAGAGTATTTAATGAGAAATTTCTTACCTTTTTGTTTGGTCCATTTTCAAAAAGAATTTTCTTACATATTTTTTGTAAGAAGTTTTACAAATACAGATTTTTGGAATAACAACAAAAAAATTATAATTGATGGGAAGAAAAAAAAAAAGAAAAAAAGAAAGAAAGAAAAGGCAAGCACTGTTTTTTAACAGGCCGCGATTTGGAGGTGGATGACCCCAATCAAGAAGAACCAGCTTTCAACCTACAACCCCTTCGTCGGAAAGTGGAAGCCCACCAAAAATGAGACTCTGGCAAAGCATTTTTTTGAATGAAGATGTGATTTGTGAGATTTGGATGACAATAACCACACACACACACACACGCACACATACATTTCTATAATATGGGGGTATTTTGGTCCTCAAAATAGGTGATGGATTAATTCTTAAGTTGTGTTATACTATGGACCAATTCTAAAATGGTGGCTATAATGGACTATATATTAAGTAGCCATTGTTATGTAAGTGGGTGAATGTCCACTTCAAGCATGTGTTGCAAATAGTGGATGACATGTGAAATGTCAAAAAGGCTATAAAGCTTACAGATATTTTCCATGCACATTTATTGTTCATGTTGGGGTTAATCTGTATAAATTATTGAGCTCGTCAATAGAGCCAACACACTGAGAAACACAGAAAACAACAAAAGAGCCAGAAAAGAGAAAGAGGTAAAGTGAGGAAAATATTAGTGTGTTGTAATACGTTGATAATTCAAGTGCCTGAGTTATACCATTTCCTCAAGTAATAATATAATTCCCCTCCGCAGTGAACGTAGGCAAATTGCCGAACCACCTGAAATATCTGTGCCCCTTTGTGTGATTGTATATTTGTGTGCTTGATTTATTATTAGTTTTATTACTAATTTTATAACATGTTATCAACAGGAGCCTATATCAACTGAGTTGACCATATCAAAGGGTAAAGATATTAATTTTGATATTAATAATATATGTTGACCCGAAATGGAAACCTTAGAGGGGGGGTGAATAAGGTTTTAGCGGAAATTCAACCTTTTTAAAAACTTAATACAAATTAAACACAATCACAAACAATTATGTAAAGAGAGAAGGGAAAAAAACTTGTAAATCGAGTTTTCAAGCAGTTCGGCAATTCGCACACCACGGCCTACATCCACCCCTCAAGAACACCTCTTGAGGATTCCTTTAATCCGACCTACTTCACGGGTGTAGATCAAGCCGTTACAAGAGTCTTCAACTCTCCCAAAGAAGAACACCTCTTCTTTGCACACAAGGGTTACTAACCCTCACTCTTTACAATGATTTGAATTACAAATTGAACTCTCTCTCTAGAGTGGATGGATACAATAATAGCTTACACAATAACTCCTTAGTGAGTAGATACAAAAATGAATGCTCACTATAATTTACTCTCTCAAGAATTACAATTGAAATCTAGAGCAAATTGATTTTTTACTCAAACTAGGGCTCAATTGTGAATGATGATTAAACAAGTTGTTTGAATGATTTTCCTTAATTACCCAACCCTTAAAATCACCCATATATATATATATATATATCTTTTAAACATATATGACCGTTGGGGGTGTTTGGGGGTGTAAAAATAATTTTTAAAAAGTTTAGAAAACTAGCCGTTATGTCTTTCAGTGCGATCCAGTCGATTGAAAAATCAATCCACTTGACCGAAAAGTTTTTAGCAGTAGGTAACTTTCAAAAATAGAAAACAGTCGACTTTTTTCCAATACAGTCGACTGGACCATTTACAGATCAGTCGACTGCATTTTGGCAGCCTAACACCTCTTTACTAAAATGGCCATAACTCCCTCTACAAAATTCATTTTTGTGATCTGTTTGAAGATTCAAAAACTAGATTCAAATACCTTTCCAACCATATAAAACTCAACATCTAGTTCTTTACCAATTAGATCAAGTTTGCCTTTAAAGTTGACCTATCTGCAAAGGGTTCTTTGTTTTGACTTAGCCACTCGAAAGCTTTTGTGAAATGAATTTAATTGAGTGGTCTAAGTATGTTTAGATCCTTGAAAGTATTTTAAAGTATGAGAGCAAGGATCCTAAAGTCTAATTAAAGTTACTTGAGCCCCTATGAATGATTGATCAAAATGCTTACGAGTAAATCCTAGTCTTCAACCAAGGATGAAAAATCTTTAAGTCTTTAAGCCTGATTCTTGTTGAGCTTCATCACTCTTGGGCTTCACCATATGCTATCTCGTGAACTCAAACAAAGTTATAACATTTAAGAATATAAATCAAGAGATTAGCATATGACTTGAAAATAGTTTAGAATAGAATAAATACGAACATGATATAATCAATAGATTTATCATCATCAAAACAAATATAAATAATGCCTTAAAGAAATTCAAGGCTAACATTATATCTATATTGTGTTTACATTATATTTTCTGCATGCATATGTATGAACACCTGAAGATGTTATAATCCTCCCAAAAATGATTTTATTGCAAACTTCCAAACAAGTTACTATGGATAGTCCTCTAAAAGATGCCGTAAGAAAATAAATGAAATGCTTGAGTTGGTTTTATACTCTTGAAGAGTTAGTCTCTTAGGGAGACAATAAATGGACTTCTTGAAGAGTTAGTATCATAGGGAGACAATAAATAGACTTCTTGAAAAGTTAGTCTCCTGAGGAGACAATAAATGGACTTCTTAAAGAAGAAGTGAGAAAATTTATCACAGATAAATTAGATACAACTTCTTAAGGAGTTAATGAAAAAAAAGGAAGAGAAGGAAAAACAATCACAGGTAGCCAGATTCAAACCGGAGACCGCAGGAATAAAAGATTTAAGGTCCTTAGTTCCCACCTCTCGGCTACCGCATGATTATCTAATCATTATTGAATGAAAAGATATATATATACATATCTCTTAAAGAGATGGTGAATAAATCTGTGGAAAGGTAATGAAAAAAAATTTAAAAAACAATCGTGGATAGCCAAGTTCGAACCTGAGACCTCAAGGTTTAAAGTTCTCAGTCCCCACCACTCTACTACCACACGATTGAGTAATTTTTATTAAAGTTTATATATACATATATACACGTGCATATCAGACCCAACTTTTATACAACCTAAGTTTTATACTTATAACTATAGACATGTACGATCTTCTCAAAGGTAAACTATATAACAGATTTGAATATCCATATAAAATAAAATTCACTCTCCTTATCTTTTATGGTAATGCTTAAATATTTATTTATTTTATTTATCTAACCCTACATGATAATTTATCTTTCTTATATCTCAGAATTCTGAAATATGGTAAATCTCCAAGCTCTTAAATTTGTTGCCCTTGATATTTCTGACAATAATGATTTATTTGGGTCAAAGACATGAAGACTTATCTAGTTTATGAAATCTTGGAAAAACAATCGATGAGGTAAATGATGCATCCCCACAGGAACATGCTCAAGCCATGGTTATCATTCGACACCATCTACATGAAGAGCTGAAATATGAGTATCTCATAGTAGACGACCGTACAGTGCTTTGAATTTTTTTTAAAGAAAGGTATGACCACCAAAACGATGCAATTCTTCTAAAAGCAAGATATGATTGGATAAACCTGAGGATTCAGGATTTCAAAACAGTTTCTAAATACAACGCCGCACTATTTAAAATTACTTCTGTTCTTGAATTATGTGGAGAAAAAGATTACTGATGAAGAAAAATTAGAAAAATCTTATTCTACATTCCATGCCTCGAATATGCTCCTACAGCAACAGTATTGAGAGCACAAATTTAAAAAGTCTTTAGAACTGATATCTTGTCTCCTTGTGTCTGAACAAAATAATGATTTGCTGATAAAACATCATCAGTTACGTCCAACTGGTTCCAATCCATTGCTTGAAGCCAATGTAACTACATTCCCTGAAGTGAATGATCTTTTTGTGATGAATAAAATAATTTTTTAGTACTTATGAACCTCATTATTTGATAGATTTCAAAGAAGATATATGCCTAATGGATAGTGCAACTACACACACAATTCTTTGAGACAAGAAATATTTCTTGAGCATAAAACTAGCTGAAGCAAATGTGAACACAATATCATGCACAACAAATCTTATTGAAGGATCTGGAAGTGCTAGCATTAGTTTGTCAAAGGGAACAATAATTCATTTCAATAATGCTTTATACTCTAGCAAATCCAAAAGAAATTTGCTTTGTGTCAGAGATATCCACTTAAATGGATATCACATTGAGACCATTACTGAGAATAGTGTAGAAGATTTGTGTATTACCTCTCTTGTTTCAAATAAGCTAGAAGCAGGTCTTGGAAAAACTCCCTGCTTAAGCTTCTGGGTTATATTAAACAACGATTAGAGCAATTGAATCAAATGCTTTGATAAACTAGAACATATCAGATCCAAAAGCTTTTGAACTTTGGCATGACCGACTTAGTCACCCTGGAGCAATAATGATGTGAAGAATCATTGAGGGCTTACATGGACATCCTTTAAAGAATCAGAATAATCTTATGCCAAGTGACAATCCATGTACTGCATGCTTACAAGGTAAATTAATTATCAAACCATCTCCTTCAAAGATCACTGTGGAATCTCTTACATTTTTAGAACGTGTTCAAGGAGATATATGTGGACCAATTCATCCACCATCTGGGCCATTTTATTACTTTATGATGGTCACACGTCTGTCTACTCTCGTCTCGCAACACTGCATTTGCAAGATTTCTGGCTCAGATAATTAGATTCCGATCATAATTTTCTGACTTCCCTATCAAAACTATACGTCTTGATAATGCTGGGGAGTTCACATCCAAGGAATTTGATGATTATTGCATGTCAATAAGAATTCATGTTGAACATCCCGTTGTTCATGTGCATACAAATAATGGTTAAGCTGAGTCATTTATCAAATGCCTCAAGTTGATTGCTAGACCTTTACTTTTGAGAACAAAGCTACCTATATCTGATTGGGGTCATGTCATATTACATGCTTCATCATTAATTCTGATTAGACCAACTTCTTATCATGAATACTCTTCTTTACAACTTGTGTTTGGACAATCACCTAATGTTTCCCATCTACGAGTTTTTGGTTGTGCTATGCTAGTTCTTATTGAACCCCCACAACGCACAAAAATGGGTCCTTAGAGATGCCTTGGAGTTTATGTTGGTTTTGATTCACCATCTATAATAAGATATCTTGAACCCTGATGGGTGATCTTTTTACTGCATGGTTTGCAAACTGTCATTTTGATGAGATCGTATTCCCACCATTAGGGGGAGAAAAGCTAATACCTGAAGCTCAGCATGAAATTTCTTGGAATACATTGACAATGTCTCATCTTGATCCTCGTACCAATCAATGTGAACTTGAAGTTCAAAGGATCATTCATTTGCAAAAGGTTGCAATTCAATTGCCTAATGCATTCATTGATGCAAAGAAAGTGATAAAATCACATATATCAGTTGTAAACACTCCAACAAGAATTGAAGTCCCAAGAGGATAATCTGGTAGTGCAGTGATAGATGAGTCTACAACACGATTGAAATGTGGTAGACCCAGTGGTGCAAAAGATAAGGTTCCTCGGAAGAGGAAAATAAAAGTACATATCAGTAAAGTGGAAACTCATACAGAGATCTCAAAGAGCGCTATAGAAATACTTGATAAATCCAACATTGGTAAATAGAGTTCCCCTGGAGAGGAACAGGTAGCCCATGAAAAGGCACAAGTATTTGACAATAAAGAGATCTTGATAAACTATATGTCCATTGGAAATATGTGGAATCGTAATGACACGGTCATTGATCATATATTTGCCTTTATAATAGCACTAGACATCACCCAAAGTGATAAGGATCCTGAACAACAAAATGTGGAAGAATGTCAACGTAGAATTGATTGGCTAAAGTGGAAACAGGCCATACAAACTAAGTTAAACTCATTAGAAAAATGGAAAGTGCTTGGGCCTATAGTCCCTACACCTGAAGATGTAAATCCCGTAGGGTACAAATGGGCATTTGTACGAAAACGTAATGAGAAGAATGGGATTGTGCGATATAAGGCCAAACTTGTAGTACAAGGTTTCTCATAGAGACCTGGTATCTGTTACGATGAAACATATTCCCCTGTAATGCATGCAATTATGTTTCGATTTTTGATAAGCCTATCAATGTATGAAGGACTTGATATGTGCTTACTGGATGTGGTTACAACATATTTGTATGGATCACTAGATAGTGATATACATATGACGATTCCTGAAGGATTTAACATACCCGAAGCAGGTAAATCAAAACCACGAGATATATATTCCATTAAATTGCAAGGATCTCTATATAGATTAAAGCAATCCGGACGCATGTGGTACAATCGCTTGAGCGAATATCTATTGAAAGAAGGATATATAAATAATGCTATATGTCCATACGTCTTCATCAATAGTTCAGAATTCGGTTTTGCAATCATTATAGTATATGTTGATGATCTTAATCTTGTTGGAACTCCCGAAGAGCTCACAAGAACATCTGATTATCTGAAAAGGGAATTTGAGATGAAAGATCTCGGAAAGACAAAATTATGTCTTTGATTGTTGTTGGGATTTTGCCCTCAAACCATTACTTAATATGTAAGACATTGGCATTTTGTATATGGATATCAGTTAACATTTCATTATGTATGTTTCTTTCATAAGATGATTGTTGATCCTTAAGTATCATATTAAGTAATTTGCGTGTGTATGTGATACATACAAGTAAGATACAAATTACTATTCTTTGATACTTAGAACTTGTCACAGTGGATGATGAGATTGGATATTTCATCAGATACACACTATGGCATGATTAATTACCATTGGATGGAGTGATGAATCTCAATCGCTAGAGTACGACTCTTAGTTAATATGCTAGTGCTTGTAGTGAATTGACGGACCTGAGTTTTCCTATTAACACTCAAGGCTGTCAATAGTCGATAAGAACTCATAACTTGTATAAGGTACGTGTTCTTAATCTTGAGACGGTTATGGACACAGACTATGGATGTGGCTGCTATGACTTACCAATCAGTGAGGTCTATAAAAGATCAACACATGAGTATCTTGGGTATGCCATGTTCATAGGGTTGTGAACATATATTGTTAAGATAGAATCTACCCTCTGATAGAGAGTAAGCATTTTCTTGAGAATGTCACCAAGTTGATTACTGAGAACTACAATCTTGTTGATAAGAGATATCAACATGTTTGGTAATCATGAGGGGTCAATGCGACTCAAGGAATGAAAAATGTAATCACTATTCAGGTTGACAGTAATAGTTTATCCGACTACCTGAATATGATTATGATTGCTGATGGTAGAGGGACATTAGTACACCATACAAGTCTAGTTATCTCTTCGGATATGTTCTTCTGCGTTGGAGTGCAGTTATCGTTTTATAGTGGAGTGAACGTTAATTGATCAGTTGGTTAATTTGATGATCAAGGAGTTTGATCATGAGAATTAACAACTGATCTGAGCCAACAATTAAGAACCTAAGAGGTCCCACTATTTGCTCCACTAGGATGCTTGGAAAGGCACAAAGGATGTTGTCAAGACAAGTTTGATCGATCGAAAGAGTTTCAATCGATTGAAGTCAAGATAAGTTCGATCGATCTAAAGTTCTTCTATCGATCGAAGGCTTAAAGCCAGTTTGGAAATCTATAAATAGGGCAGCGTACAGAATTTTTAATTGTCATTTTTCATACTCTAGTGCTGTAGAAATTGTTTAGGGTTTTCCAAACCTTCTTTATCCTCCCTATTAGAGATCCTACCACCTCTAGCCTCTCCGGAAGTATTCGCAGGAGACATAGGAGTGAAGATTACCTAGAGGAAGTTGTTGCACCATCCAGGAGTTTGAAGATTCAGAATTGGGTTCAAGACCGTAAGGTAATACACTTGTCCCCTCTACTTATATACATCTATGGAATTGATAAGTAGTAGATCCAGGCATACCAAAAAGTTTTGAACTTTGTTTTCTATTGTGTATGTAAATATGTTTTCGAAACCTATTTTTCCACCAATTGCAACTCGAGCATTTCCCCGAAGAAATTCTTTTACATCAATCCTCATATACAGAGAAAGTTTTGAAACGTATCTATATGGATGATGCTCATCCACTGAGTACTCCTTTGGTAGTTCGATCACTTGATGTAATGAAGGATCCCTATCGTCCTCATGATGATAATGATGAGCTTCTTGGACTTGAAGTACCATATTTGAGCGCTATTGGTGCTCTCATGTATTTTCCAAATCGTACACGACCATATATTGCTTTTGCTGTCAATCTGCTTGCAAGATTTAGCTCAACTCCAACTCGAAGACATTGGAATGGTATCAAGCACATTTTTTGTTATCTTCGTGGTACAATTGATTTGGGATTATTTTATTTAAATGGATCCAAATCACCATTAGTTGGGAATGCCGATGCTGGTTATCTCTCTGATCCACACACGACTCGATCGCAAATAGGCTATGTATTTACTTGTGGCAATACTGCCATCTCATGGGTGTGCAGCAAACATTGACAGCCACTTCTTCAAATCATTCTGAAATTATTGCACTACATGAGGCCAGTCGTGAATGCATTTGGTTGAGATCCATGATCCAGCATATTCGAAAATCATGTGACTTATCGTCTATCAAAGATATCCCGACAACACTCTATGAAGATAATGCTGCATGCATAGCACAAATCAGAGGGGGGTTCATTAAAGGTGATAGAACCAAGCACATTTTTCCAAAATTCTCCTTTACACATGAGCTCCAAGAGGAAGGTGAAATCAATGTTCAACAGATACGCTCCATTGACAATCTTGAAGATTTATGTCATACCCCGATTTTTGGAAAGCCAAATAATCAGCATAGAACTAAATCTAGACTACTATTCGACTGCCTAACTATCGGAGTGAATACCACGAAGCCCATCCTAATAAAACTATTTAATGGAAATAGATGTTCTTAAAAACCTGGTTAAAACATTTGTAATAAATCTCCATTTATGTTTTTAAAACAAAACCACCACATTTCCATTTAAAAAAAAAACACTCATGCGGTTCCGAAAATACTCAAATACATCTGATTAAAGGTACAACTACTAAATCACTTATATTGAAAAGTACAAGCTGAATAAATATTTCTCAATTCTCATTAAGAATAAAAATCTTTTCATTTACAATTAAAGCTTTGAAAGAATAACCTCTATTACAACCTTTGGTCAGAGCTACTAAATGTCCCAATACCAACTACAATAATGGCCCACAATGCCAAATAAATGAAAATAGCAAATGAACAGTAAAGGTCTTCATGCCCTCAAGCAAATCCATGCAATCCAATAGTCATACCGGCCTACTCCTTAATCTGCAAAATGGCTGCGTTTCCCGAGAAACGCCCCCGCATGATAAACATCACACGGGTCAGCATTGTATAACAACACTGGTATGAGTAAACACGCTCCAGTCTCAAGGATCACTCGTGGTCCCCTCAACTCCAACCCAACAATAATCAATTAACATAATAATACCCAATAAATTTCCCGGAGGTTGGGAATCCGCTGGACTCCCTCCCTCTCTAGACCACAAACACATACAAAGTTGTAGGCAGAATTGTAGTTCCACATGTGAGTGAGGACAAGCGGTAGTTTCCTCGAGTCACGGGGCAGTTTGTTCTACCCACAAAGTAAAAGAACACTTACTCTTAAATGACATGGTGAGCCAAAGCCTGCATACAATGGTTAGTGGGCCCACCATCCTGCAACTCGAGAGTTAGCACAAATCCTTAGTATCATAATAAATAATTCTTCAATACCAAATCATTTAATCAATTTTCTTCGCATTATACCACGGTAACTATTTCGGGTTTTCAATTTCATGTTTCGCAATAATTTATCCATTGTATTTGACGCACTACAATCACTGTCATTTTTGTTTTCTTGCCCTAGGTTCACCACTAAGGTCACCCTACTCATGGTCAACTTACTATTTATGAACGATTCATTATTCAATTTCCTAGCTTCACCACTTGGTCACCCTCCATGGTACACCCACACATATATCCCATGTGTGCTCGGACATACTACTAACATCCACTCTGGTGCTAGTTTGGTTGGGGTATCAACCAAACCAGGTATACACACAGAAGGCCAGTCAATATGCCTAGACGTATAACAAATAAGTCGGGCATAAGGCTTAGGCCAACTTGATCACGAAGCCACTGGCAAAAGGGTACACTCAGCAAGTCGAGCTACCAAAAAAAAAAACATATCACACAACGGGAAGCGGTGAACACTAAGGAACTTGAAACCACTTTTTTTTTTTACCATCTACGTTAATTCACACAAGTACCATTCATGAGGATTTAATCACGTCATTAACCACTTCGAAAATTTATCATTTATTACATGGATTATCATTATCCGATTATTCACAATAAGGCCCTTACGCCAAACTTCTATTCACGTCTCTAACGTTGTATTTCCACAATCATCATTTAATACCGCATATAGCATAAGTTATAGCATTTAAAATCGGCATTCAACAGCACTATCTAAAATTGTCCCAAACAAATCTTATATTAAACAGCCCCAAAACCAGCGTGGGTTGAAATTGTTCTTCATAATAATACCGTACAAAGAAACATCTCTAACAATTTTCATAAACATAATTCAAAATTCGGAGTTAACATTTACTGCTACTGTAATATGAATTTTCTGCCCAAACGGTGCAGAATTGAGAAATATTTCATTAGACAAAAAACGTGCAGAATTGCGTTTTACATTGACACATGCGAACAGTTTTACAAAAAACAAAATGTATGAATTAATATGAATTATTTTCTGAAACAGATCTGAGAGTTTTTTTTTTTGATTTACCAAAATCCGAATTTGTGTTAGTCTTCTTTTTTTTTTTCTTCAATTTTCCAAATAACTTATATCTAACCTTTGATATATATATATATACATATGTATATATCGCTATAGATCCGTATTATATAAACACCCATCCATACGATTTATTCAAACTATAATGAACACAAATCAAAAATCAATCAAACTACGAATTAACCCTACAAATCTAAATGTTTACTCACCAAATTGGGAAAAGCAAGATGATGTTGATGATGGTGAACTCCCTTCTTTTCTCTTCTCTTCTCTTTTTCTTCTCCTTCTAGGTGACTAGGGTTGCCTCTTCTCTCTTTGTCTATTGTTCTCTCTCTCTCTCTCTCTCTCTCTCTCTCTCTTTTGAGGCTGCTCTCTTTTTTTTTCTAACCCTAGGATATGTTATCTATCTATATACATATAATACACACACAATACATATATTACTCACACAAATATTAATAATCCCGTTTTTCTTTTTATGGGCTAACAAAAGATACCCATATGAGCCCAGAATGTAACACAAACTACTAAAATGGCTAGCCCAAAGGGTACTCATACCCCGGGTACTTAATTTTCATGTTAAATTCACTACTTAACTTACTAGTGGGCCCCGAAATACTACCCGGCACTAAACTCGTCATTTTACAAAAATTGTAACTCAGTCAGACAATAATCTATCATACAATTTAATTAAAGCTCAAAATGTCATGTCATAATAATAATGAAACATTATAAATTTTAATACAAAAACAAACGGGGAAATATTACTGGTATTACTAACAAATTAAATATGGACAAATTAAATATGCTTACTAGCAATTTAATTTATGGGTTCTTCAAACTTAAAATTTTTAAACACATGTCTTACCTAGGTACACTCATATATCATTGCTAATTGAAAAAAATTATTTAAAATAATTATTTACACACTTAAAAATTAGGGTTGTTACATTCTACCCTCCTTAAAGAAATTTCGTCCCGAAATTTGTAGCAACGGTAAATACACAATTCAGTCATAAATAAAGTTAGGCATGCAATTTCATACAAATCATTGATTACGTTTAACTCTCAACTATACAAGACTTAGTACGTCAAGTGAATAATCCAAGCAAGGAAACCCTCATGTATATACCTATAGTCTCGTATAATCGATTGTTAAATTCTAACCAGAACTAAAATATAACACAATATAACTAGTCATTTCATATGCACTTAGACCTTACAAATAATTTCAACATATAGTGATGCAATTCACGAATATAGTCTATGTACATGCACATGTTTACCTCTTACCGTACCCTGCACTACACCTCCAATTACTTACCGCTTCACCCAAGTCCGAGAAAATACTAGCATTGACGATAAAGAAATTTTCGTCCGATGGTAAGCCTCGTATATAATCAATACTCACCTGAGATTCATAATATAATCTTGGCAGATAGAAGAAGGCCACTGATTTGATAGATACTCCATATAGAATTCCAGAATATTGAAAATAATAATGTATTCATATGAATAAAATGAGCTGGTTGTAACAGCAGAATACCCGAAGAAATAATTAGCTTTATAAGAACTCCAGAATATCCATAATGATAATATTATGTTAGATGCCTAGTTGATAATAGAAATAAGAAAACCCGTAAAAATAAAGAAATCCCAATGACAACTGATCTCTTCCATATAATTCAGAAGTTTAGCATAATGTCAATAGATACGCCGCAAGAGGTCACCAAGATAAGAGGATTCCCGACTAAGAAATTCCGATGATTGACGTGACTTCCAAATTCCCCCATTACTCCTCATATAAATAAAATGAATGCACTACTATGCAATGCTAAAGAATACTATGTATGACTTCACACAGTTATCATGAAAATGGTAGACAATAAAAGTTAAACAAATCAACAAAACAAAGCACAAAGCTCACACATAACAGAGAAACAGATGTAGCACATACTCAACCTAAATCTCAACCCAAGAAGATTCGCAGTCCTATAGCTCTGAACAAACACAGTAATCCACATTCCGAGGATCACCTAGACTCGTTAAGCTAACCTTGGGCTCTGATACCAAACTGTCATACCCCAATTTTTGAAAAGCCAAATAATCAGCATAGAACTAAATCTAGACTACTATTCGACTGCCCAACTATCGGAGTGAATACCATGAAGCCCATCCTAATAAAACTTTTTAATGGAAATAGATGTTCTTAAAAACCTGGTTAAAACATTTGTAATAAATCTCCATTTATGTTTTTAAAACAAAACCACCACATTTCCATTTAAAAAAAAACACTCATGCGGTTCTGAAAATACTCAAATATATTTGATTAAAGGTACAACTACTAAATCACTTATATTGAAAAGCAGAAGCTGAATAAATATTTCTCAATTCTCATTAAGAATAAAAATCTTTTCATTTACAATTAAAGCTTTGAAAGAATAATCTCTATTACAACCTTTGGTCAGAGCTACTAAACGTCCCAATACCAACTATAATAATGGCCCACAATGCCAAATAAATGAAAATAGCAAATGAACAGTAAATGTCTTCATGCCCTCAAGCAAATCCATGCAATCCAATAGTCATACCGGCCTACTCCTTAATCTGCAAAATGGCTGCGTTTCCCGAGAAACGCCCCCGCATGATAAACATCACACGGATCAGCATTGTATAACAACACTGGTATGAGTAAACACGCTCCAGTCTCAAGGATCACTCGTGGTCCCCTCAAATCCAACCCAACAATAATCAATTAACATAATAATACCCAATAAATTTCCCGGAGGTTGGGAATCCGCTGGACTCCCTCCCTCTCTAGACCACAAACACATACAAAGTTGTAGGCAGAATTGTAGTTCCACATGTGAGTGAGGACAAGCGGTAGTTTCCTCCAGTCACGGCGGCAGTTTGTTCCACCCACAAAGTAAAAGAAACACTTACTCTTAAATCACATGGTGAACCAAAGCCTGCATACAATGGTTAGTGGGCCCACCATCCTGCAACTCGAGAGTTAGCACAAATCCTTAGTATCATAATAAATAATTCTTCAATACCACATCATTTAATCAATTTTCTTCGCATTATACCACGGTAACCATTTCGGGTTTTCAATTTCATGTTTCGCAATAGTTTATCCATTGTATTTGACGCACTACAATCACTGTCATTTTTTTTTCTTGCCCTAGGTTCACCACTAAGGTCACCCTACTCATGGTCAACTTATTATTTAAGAACGATTCTTTATTCAATTTCCTAGTTTCACCACTTGGTCACCCTCCATGGTACACCCACACATATATCCCATGTGTGCTCGGACATACTACTAACATCCACTCTGGTGCTAGTTTGGTTGGGGTATCAACCAAACCAGGTATACACACAGAAGGCCAGTCAATATGCCTAGACGTCTAACAAATAAGCCGGGCATAAGGCTTAGGCCAGCTTGATCACGAAGCCACTGGCAAAAGGGTACACTCAGCAAGTCGAGCTACAAAAAAAAACATATCACACAACGGGAAGCGGTGAACACTAAGGAACTTGAAACCACTTTTTTTTTTACCATCTACGTTAATTCACACAAGTACCATTCATGAGGATTTAATCACGTCATTAACCACTTCGAAAATTTATCATTTATTACATGGATTATCATTATCCGATTATTCACAATAAGGTCCTTACGCCAAACTTCTATTCACGTCTCTAACGTTGTATTTCCACAATCATCATTTAATACCGCATATAGCATAAGTTATAGCATTTAAAATCGGCATTCAACATCACTATCTAAAATTGTCCCAAACAAATCTTATATTAAACATCCCCAAAACTAGCATGGGTTGAAATTGTTCTTCATAATAATACCGTACAAAGAAACATCTCTAACAATTTTCATAAACATAATTCAAAATTCGGAGTTAACATTTACTGCTACTGTAATATGAATTTTCTGCCCAAACGGTGCAGAATTGAGAAAAATTTCATTAGACGAAAAACGTGCAGAATTGCGTTTTACATTGACACATGCGAACAGTTTTACCAAAAATAAAATGTATGAATTAATACGAATTATTTTCTGAAACAGATCTGAGAGTTTTTTTTTTTGATTTACCTAAATCCGAATTTGTGTTAGTCTTCTTTTTTTTTTTCTTCAATTTTCTAAATAACTTATATCTAACCTTTGATATATATATATATGTATATATATCACTATAGATCCGTATTATATAAACACCCATCCATACGATTTATTCAAACTATAATGAACACAAAACAAAAATCAATCAAACTACGAATTAACCCTACAAATCTAAATGTTTACTCACCAAATTGGGAAAAGCAAGATGATGTTAATGATGGTGAACTCCCTTCTTTTCTCTTCTCTTCTCTTTTTCTTCTCCTTCTAGGTGACTAGGGTTGCCTCTTCTCTCTTTGTCTCTTGTTCACTCTTTCTCTCTCTCTTTTGAGGCTGCTCTCTTTTTTTTTCTAACCCTAGGATATGTTATCTATCTATATACATATAATACACACACAATACATATATTACTCACACAAATATTAATAATCCCATTTTTTTCTTTTTATGGGCTAACAAAAGAGACCCATATGAGCCCAGAATGTAACACAAACTACTAAAATGGCTAGCCCAAAGGGTACTCATACCCCGGGTACTTAATTTTCATGTTAAATTCACTACTTAACTTACTAGTGGGCCCCGAAACACTACCCGACACTAAACTCGTCATTTTACAAAAATTGTAACTCAGTCAGACAATAATCTATCATACAATTTAATTAAAGCTCAAAATGTCATGTCATAATAATAATGAAACATTAGAAATTTTAATACAAAAACAAACGGGGAAATATTACTGGTATTACTAACAAATTAAATATGGACAAATTAAATATGCTTACTAGCAATTTAATTTATGGGTTCTTCAAACTTAAAATTTTTAAACACATGTCTTACCTAGGTACACTCATATATCATTGCTAATTGAAAAAAATTATTTAAAATAATTATTTATACACTTAAAAATTTAGGGTTGTTACATTCTACCCTCCTTAAAGAAATTTCGTCCCGAAAATTGTAGCAACGGTAAATACACAATTCAGTCATAAATAAAGTTAGGCATGCAATTTCATACAAATCATTGATTACATTTAACTCTCAACTATACAAGACTTAGTACGTCGAGCGAATAATCCAAACAAGGAAACCCTCATGTATATACCTATAGTCTCGTATAATCGATTGTTAAATTCTAACCAGAACTAAAATATAACACAATATAACTAGTCAATTCATATGCACTTAGACCTTGCAAATAATTTCAACATACAGTGATGCAATTCACGAATATAGTCTATGTACATGCACATGTTTACCTCTTACCGTACCCCGCACTACACCTCCAATTACTTACCGCTTCACCCAAGTCCGAGAAAATACTAGCATTGAAGATAAAGAAATTTTCGTCTGATGGTAAGCCTCGTATATAATCAATACTCACCTGAGATTCATAATATAATCTTGGCAGATAGAAGAAGGCCACTGATTTGATAGATACTTGACGACATCCTATTGACGCGTTTTCTTGTCACACCCAAGTGTAGGTGATCGTACAAGTAATAAAGTTCTGGAAGTCCAGGTCGAACCCACAGGGAACGGAATAAAATTTTATAAAGTTAGGCAGATAACTATTTTGTTACTAAAAAGAAAATAAAAGATGATGGATTTTTGTGGGGTTTTACTAAACTACTAATTTTTATATTTTTGCAATAAGAGTAATTAAAGCTATTTTTTTAACAGATTATGGTAAAGATTTTAACAGTGCAAAATAAATTAACTAACATACTAGTAAGAAAATGAATAAAAATATATAAAAGCTAAATTTTTGTAAGGTAAACATTTTAGATGTAATAATAGCAAAAGATGGAAATAATATAGATATTTAAGCACAACTATTATAAAACAGGAAATATTAATTAACTATGGGAAATGATTTAAAGGAATTGGGAATATGCAAACCAACACTAGATCCCACAACTTTTGTGCATTTGAAAAACATTTGGAATTTAAGACCGCAGAGTCATTCTTTATTTAAAAATAAACTTTCACTAGTCAGGGTCATATCAAGTGTGTCAGGTTTGATATGAAACGACATCGTTTGGTTTAAAGAAAAATAAAAAGGCAATTGGGCAGTAGCCAGGTTCGAACCGTGCCCCGCCGCGGACGTGGGTTATTCGGCGTCCAGTCCCCACCACTCTGCCTCTACACAATTGCCTATCCATTATTGGATAGAAATATATATAAACACATATTTGAAATATTAACTTTGTCATATGAGTTGTTTGAGTATGCTAGGTGTTTTTTTATGACAAAAGGCATAGTTTGACAATCCACATAATTAGGCTTTTTATTTCAAATATGTACTCTTTTGAGCCCAATATAGCCATAGTATATAAACATGTTAAATGGTCATAAACTATAGATACATAGATATTTTTGGCCATAAATGGAAAAACAACCCATCTAGATAAATTTGCCCATTTAAGATTAGTGCATAGAAGCTGTGGTTTCTAAGTTTTTATTACATATTCCCAATTAAAATTTTAGCCCACCATTTTGGAATTGAAACTGTCTTCCAAATAAAATTTAAAGATAAATGAAATAAGTGTAAACAGTGACTGCTCAATTAAAACTAAAGTTGTACAACTAATGTAAATGTGAAAACTAATATTATTATATTATTTTCTTTACTTAACATGAGCTGGGGTTGAATTTGTGGAATCTGCAAAATAGCAAAGTTTAGTACAACTAGGCTAATAAAATATACATAAATGGAAATACTGAATTAATAATAAAATACTAAACCTTTGACTTTGGATTCTTGTGGGGTCACAGTGGTTGAACTCCAAGAACACAAATAAGTTCAAACCAAATCCAAATCTACTTTGGAGTGAGATATGAATATGGTGTGCTTGGGGCTTTGGTACGTGATAACAACAACTACGTGGCTAAGAAATCTGGCATTTAATCGCAAAATCTGTCTTCTAGTGAATAAAAATATTGCTATAAAAACTGAAAATTTGGAGTTTCAAACTATTTTAGGGGACAACTACAAGTACTACTAGACTAAAAATATTAAATCTAAATTTAAATAGGACTATTTTTACTACCACAAAGTGACAAAAGGTCATACAAGAAAACAATTATTTTAAATTTAAGAAATATAGTACACAAAGTTTTGCTACATATTTTTGAACATAAAATCATCAATTACATAAAAGTAAAATTTTACAACTACTAGAACTAGAAAAGGCAAAGAAAAATTAAAGTATCCTATTTCTAGGGACAATATAAAGTGCTCACATGATAACCTCCCCTAAACTATTCTCTCCCTAACAGTGATTGTTGCTTGTTGTGAATTGTTGTGAATGGTGAATGGTGTTTTGAGCTGTGGAGCTTCTCGTATTTATAGGCGAAGTTTGAGATGTATTCGTCATTCACTCCATCAGCGTTGGTATTTTTTTTCTTCGTCGCGCCTCAATTTTTCTTCGCCTTCTCTGACACCTATGTTGAAAAGAGAGAGAGAGAGAGAACGGAATCAAAGAAAACTGATTGTTATCAAAGCATCACTGTCTTCAACAGTGATGCCTTTGGTTTTTTTTTTTTTTTTTGGACTCTTTTTCAAAATTTTTACTATTCATTACTATTCACTACTATTCATCTACTATTCATTACTATTCATATGAATATACTATGGTGTGGTTGCTACTTCTTTCCTTCCCTTTATTTCACTTCATTTTTACCTAAACATATAAAATATGTAAAAACACATTTTTACACGCATTTGAGTGACATCTATTAAATTATATTAATTCAAATATGCATGTAAAACTAGGAATTTGGGGGATTAAATGAGCAATATGTCTATTATATTGGCACATAAATGTGCAATATTCAGTATTTGTCACACCCCTCTACTAACTTATTGCTAGTCCCTAGCAATGAAGTGAAAGAGAAATTGTTCTAGAAGTTTTATTAAAGAGTAGGAATAAACTAAGGAAAATAAAATTACCTAACTCATTGTCGCAGGAATCGCGATTGCATTTAGCGTATGCAACAAGCCGTTAAACCCCTAGGTTACCCCTAGTGGACGAGTGTTGTCTCGTGAGGGTTTGCAGTGAATATACCCACAAAATTCATAAATTTTTTTTTTTAAATGTAAAAATAAAATGAAATAAAATAAAGGTAGATTTTCTCCTTTTACAACAGATAAGATTAAATTTGGCAATAAAATGAAATTTCCAAGTATGTAATAGTAATGCAACACATATACTCACAGTTTTGTCAATGGTAGCATTTTTTTTTTATACTCTTTAAACTCACAATGTGTACTTGAAAAATCAAGCAACTGATCTTAATTTCAAAGTTTACATAGCCAACATCAGTCATTAAACTTGTAGTTTTAACTCAAATCTCACTAGGATTTCACTCTTTTAAGGAGAAACTCTCAGAAACCGGTGTAGAGAACATCTCACTTGGTAGGAAAGCAAAGATAGATGAATAGCTTCCATTTTGATGACTCAATATATAGGCATTTGGAGTACAATAAGTCTCATGAAAGAATACTTAGCATTAGAAGAGCGATCTACCGTGGAGAACATCCTTATCACTTAAATTTAAAAATCAATTTCTTTTAAATCATCAGGACTTTGACTGGTAGGTTAGAAGTTAAGATGAGTAGGAGATTTGGGGTGTATTTGTTCTAAGCATGTGATTGGAGTGTTTGCGCAATTCATTCCAACCTCTTCTTTCTCTTCTCCTTTTTATCATATGTATATCTATTTTTTTTTTTTTTTAATTTCTCATTTTTTTTTCGTTTTTTTTTTTTTTTTTTTTAAATCAACTCCTTTCTTTCTTGACCACTTCTTACAATATTAATACAGTCCAATCACATACCTGGATATAGAAATGAGGTTTGTACTCCCAGGTGGAGCAAGGTATGATTTGGATAGAACTGAGAATAAGGTAATATTAGGTGAAGGGGGGTGCATTTGAAAGAAAAGATGGCCTAAATCATTTTTAAAATAGATTGACTTTGTTCATTTAAGCAATTTAGACGTTCTAATGGTAAATCCTGAACGTTCTCTTCTAATGATCAGTCAAAGAAAAATAATGAGACTTTCAACGAGTGATATGATAAAGAGAATAAAATGAGACTGAAAAGAATAATAACCCTCATAAAGGAAGATTGGCACAAAAGCTCACATGGGTTAATTAGTTTCCACTACTTGTTTTTAAACTGCATAGTTTATGCTTACTCATCTATTTAGATTCAGTAAATATTTTCACACTGTTTCAAAATGTTTAATGTTTAAAGAGTTTCTAGCATTTGAAAATAGTAAAACATGTGACAATGTGTTGTATGCTATTAACATACCCAAAATAACATTAACGTGTCAAATTTATCTTATATAGAGTAAAAGAAAAACTTCTGAAAAATCCTAAGCATATCCACTAAGTTGGATACATATATGGTGCAACTAGTATCCTCTGCACCTATACAAAAGAGGCTACGCAATCCGGAGCGTCCAAGTTGTCATGATTACCCATCCACCTCTAGTAAAAGAGATGAGTCTAGAACCACTAGCAAGCTAAAAACATCAGTAAGAGGCTAAGAGATAACTCTGGCTTTACTTAGTTTTTCGCTACCTCTAGGGACATTCACCGCACTAGACATATCTGGTGATGCTTGGATCATGCAAATTACTCCTATCGAACCAGCTAATGAAAACCAGATGTACACGTAGGATTATTTTAAAGTCTGACCTGACTGAAAATTTATTGACTGTACAAAAACTAAAAATAAAAATAAAAAGAAATGAGGGATGGGAAAACAAAATTTATTTGGGTATCAAAGGATCCAGTCCTCTTTCTCAACCAAATTTTTCTTTTGTTTTGATTTGAATTGTCTTTTATAGCAGTAGTAAACTTTAAAAGATGTGCCATTGTGAGCAACTAAACCAGGACATTCTTCTCTATAACAATTCAAACACCATCCTAACCTTTTAGCTTTCCTTTTGATGGCATAAAGGCTAGTGCCAGCAAAGGGTTTCTTCTGCTCAGAAACAAGTGAGCGACCCATTAACGTCTGGTCATCGACTATTGGATCCATTTTTTATACTCTCAGCCAACAAGAGAGGCTAGACTCAACCCTCCACTCCTTCCAACTATCAACTAAGATCTAATTAAAGAGAGCTTAGAGGGGGTGGGTGGGAATTTTATTTAAAAACTAAAAATATTTATATATAAAAATATATATAAATATATACATTCAGAAACTAAATTTTTTTTTTCTTTTCTTAAACAAAAATTAGAAAACTACAATGTTTTTTTAAACAAAAAAAAAACTAGAACACACAAAAAGAAAAACTACATTTTTCTCTCTCTCTCTCTTTTTTTTTTTAACAAAGTTTAAGACAATGCATCATTACAATAATAGTAATAAGAAGAATTATGATATAAACTTCAAACATTATAAAAATCTTTGCTTCTGAGTCATGCATTTTTTTTTTTAACAGAAAACTAGGAAAAGACAATTAGATTTTTCTCTCTCTCTCTCTTTTTTTTTTTTTTTTTTTTTTTTTTAACAAGGGCAACGCAGCACTAACATAGCAAGAACTAGGATAATAATAAGATAAAGTTCAAAATACATAAGACCAATAGTTATCGTGTCGTCCATTTTTTTTACAAAGAAATGGAAAAATATCACCTGTCACTTGAAAATCTGAAAACCTGGTAGGGCCGTAGATCGAGTGATATTTCCAAGCTTCTTTGGTGCGTGGGTACCTACAACTTATGGATATCATTTTTGTTAAATAATGGAAAAGAGAGAAAATAAAAATCTAAAATAAAAACTAAGCCAAAATTGGAAAAATAGAGAATAAATTCAAAATCAAACTTTTCTCTAGATTATAGATCTTACCTTTAGTGATCAGTGGAGTGGATCTTGATTTTAGATTGAAGAAAATTAAAAAAAAAAATGAGGGATTGAGAGATTGGGGGAAGAGAGTGAGAGAGTTGCAGAGAATGAGAGAGATAGAGAGATCGCGGCGAGAGAGTGAGAGGAAGAAGAAAGAAAGGAAAAAGAGAGATGGGAAAGTTTTTAGGGTTCAAAGCCCTATATAAAGTCATTTTCTCTTTTTCAGTGTATCTCTCTCTAGAGAAACTAAATAATTTTGTTTTTTTTTTATGAAATAAAGATAAAATAAATAAACAGGTGTTAATCGTGAAACCGTCCCCCCCCCCCCCCAACTGAGTCTGACATTGTCCTCAATGAGTGAGATGAGAAAAAGAAGCTAAGGATAACACCTGTAATAAAAAAAATACACAAAGAAAAGATAATAATAATGACAAAATTAACTTATATATAAAAAGTTATCTACTTAAGAGTATAGGACTTATGAAAATATAAATACTCTGATACACTATGTCCTATACCAATTATGTTTTTAAGATATTAAACAGCATTATAGTTGGGGTCCTCCAAAGGAATGGACTCCAACTCAGGTTCAAATCCTACTAAAAATGGCTTTAATCTATGTCCATTAACTTTAAATGTATTTCCATCTTTAGGGTCCTCAATCTCGACAGTTCCATAAGGATAAACATTTTTGACAATATATGGACCAGTCCATCGAGATTTCATCTTTCCTCTAAAAAGATGTAGTCTTGAGTCATATAATAGAACTTTTTGCGCGGGGGTAAATCTTTGGCGCAAAAGATTCTTATTATGATACATTTTAGTTCTTTCTTGATGAATTCGAGCATTATCATATGCGTCTTTACGAATTTCTTCAAGCTCACTTAATTGTAATTTTCTTAAAATTCCTCCCTCTTCAATATTACAATTTAAAGTTCTAGTAGCCCAATATGCCTTATGTTCTAATTCTACTGGTAGGTGACAAGCTTTTCCATAGACAAGTCTATATGGAGACATCCCTAAATGGGTCTTATAAGCAGTTCTATATGCCCATAAAGCATCTGTTAATTTTGAAGACCAGTCTTTACGATTAGAATCAACAGTTTTTTCAAGAATATGTTTAATTTGCCTATTAGCTAATTCAGCTTGTCCATTTGTTTGTGGATGGTATGCAGTTGACACCTTATGGGTCACTCCATATCTTTTCATTAATTTTTGAAATGGCTTGTTACAGAAATGAGTTCCTTGATCACTTATTATTGCTTTAGGAGTTCCAAATCGAGAAAGTATATTATCTTTTAAAAATGCAGTAACTGTACGGTGATCATTCTTTCTTGTAGGAATAGCTTCTACCCATTTTGAAACATATTCGACTGCTAATAAAATATATTCATATTGGCAAGATGGAGGAAAATGTCCCATAAAGTCAATGCCCCAACAATCAAATATTTCAATTGTAATTATAGGGGTCATTGGCATTTGATTTCTTTTCGTAATACTGCCCAACATTTGGCAGCGGTTACAAGCCTTACAATATAAATATGAATCTTTAAATAGAGTTGGCCAATATAAACCGTTTTGTAAAATTTTCATGGCAGTTACTCGAGATGAAAAATGTCCTCCACAAAAGGACGAATGACACATGAAAAGTACATTTTCGATTTCTTCATTAGGAACACATTTCCTAATTACCTGATCGGCACAATATTTAAACAGATATGGGTCATCAAAGTAGAAATGCCTAGCAATAGCTAGAAATCTCTTTTTATCTGATGATGACCAATTGCTTGGTATTTTTCCAGTTACTAAATAATTAACAAGATCAGCGTACCATGGCAAGGAAGTTACAGAAAATAACTGTTCATCAGGAAAAGAGTCTTGAATAGGTAAGGGTTCACTAGTATTGTCTTCAAAAGTGAGGCGGGATAAGTGATCAGCTACCACATTTTCTACTCCTTTTTTGTCTTTGATTATTAAATTAAATTCCTGTAGTAGGAGTATCCACCTAATAAGCCTAGGCTTACTGTCTTTCTTTGAAAGTAGGTATTTCAGAGCTGAATGGTCAGTAAAACAGACAATAGGGGAACCGATCAAGTATTGCCAAAAATTTATTAAGGGCGAATACCACGGCTAGTAATTCTATTTCAATAGTTGAGTAGTTCATTTGAGCACTATCCAGAGTTCTACTGGCGTAGTATATAACTGATGCCTTTTTATCCTTTCTCTGCCCTAGGACAGCTCCAATGGCAAAGTCGCTAGCATCACACATTAATTCAAATGGTAAACTCCAATCAGGAGATTGCATAATAGGTGCAGTAGTGAGATGCTCTTTTAATTGCTCAAAGGAGTTTTGATGTTCTTTAGTCCATTCAAAAGGTGTATCTTTGGCCAATAATTGACATAAAGGTCTGAAAATAGTACTGAAATTTTTTATGAATCGGCGATAAAAACCTGCATGTCCTAAGAATGAACGGATGTCTTTTACAATCTTGGGAATGGGTAAATTAGCGATAAGATCTATTTTAGCTTTGTCTACTTGTATCCCATTTTTAGAAATAATGTGTCCTAAGACAATACCTTTAGTAACCATAA
This sequence comes from Hydrangea macrophylla, assembly GCA_033977485.1. NCBI lineage: Eukaryota > Viridiplantae > Streptophyta > Magnoliopsida > Cornales > Hydrangeaceae > Hydrangea > Hydrangea macrophylla. Next base: position 70,377,004 of record CM066990.1, on the reverse strand, counting down.
AATGACATTTTTTCCAATTTAAAACTAAACTTTTTTCTTCACATCTCTGGAGAACTTTTTGAAGATTGCTAAGGCAATCATCATAGGTTTTGCCAAAAATTGAAAAATCATCCATAAAGACTTCTAAATTTTTTCCTACCATATCGCTGAAAATACTTAGCATACACCTTTGAAAAGTCGCAGGTGCATTGCAAAGACCAAAAGGCATTCGGCGGTAGGCGAAAGTTCCAAATGGACATGTGAAAGTAGTTTTTTCCTGATCTTCTGGTGCAATTTCTATTTGATTGTAACCACTATAACCATCTAGAAAACAGTAATACTTATGACCCGCTATTCTTTCTAACATTTGATCCATAAAAGGTAAAGGAAAGTGATCCTTATGAGTTACAGTATTGAGTTTTCTGTAGTCTATGCATACACGCCATCCAGTAGTGACACGAGTGGGAATTAATTCTCCCTTTGAATTTGGAACAACTGTAATTCCTGCTTTCTTCGGCACAACTTGTGTTGGACTCACCCATTTACTATCGGATATTGAATATATAATGCCCATGTCGAGTAGCTTGAGAACTTCTTTCTTAACTACTTCCTGCATAATCGGATTAAGTCTTCTTTTCATTTCTCTTGAGGTTTTAGCATTATCTTCAAGATATATATTGTGAGTGCATATTGAAGGGCTTATTCCTTTTAAATCTGCTATACTCCAACCAATGGCACTTTTATGCTTCTGAAGCATACTAATGAGTTTATTTTCTTGACTAGAGTCTAGAAGAGATGATATTATTACGGGATAAGTATTATTATTATTAAGGAAATCATATTTAAGCTCTTTAGGGAGTTCTTTTAATTCCAACTGTGGAGTTTGTAAATTAGATGGAAGTGTTAATGTAGTCTTTGGTGGTAAAGGTTCAAAATATGTGGTCCACATTGCTTCTTGAATTATTTCTTCTGTTGAATCTTCATTAAAACATACTTGACTCATAAGATGTTCTTGTAGATTATTACTGTCTAGCTTCTGAATAGAGTTATTAATAACAGATTCTAATGGATCATTATAACAAGTCAAGTTAAAATATTCTCGTGATAGAGATTCAATAGCATGAACTTCTTCAATATTCTCATCTTCTTCTTGATGTTGTGGATTAGAAAAAAACTTTAATATTTAAAGTCATATTTCCAAATACTACAGTCATCATACCACTACGGATTCGAATAGTGGCATCAATGGTAGCCAAGAAGGGCCTTCCAAAAATGACTGGTATTTGTACATTAGTATCTAATACTGGTTCTGTATCAAGGATGACAAAATCTACTGGAAAAATAAAATTTTCAACTTTGACAAGAACATCTTCCAGAATTCCTCGCGGATATTTTGTAGATCTATCAGCAAGTTGTAATACCATGCGAGTAGGCTTTAGCTCACCTAATCCAAGTTCTTGATAAACAGAATAAGGAAGCAAGTTTGCACTAGCTCCTAAGTCAAGGAGTGCGTGATTAATTTTGTGATTTCCAATAATACACGATATTGTTGGTGTACCTGGGTCTTTAAATTTTGTTGGTAAATTATGTTGTACGATAGAATTAATTTCTTCAACGAAGTCAGCAGAATACGCATCCTTTCGTACATTTTGCTTACGTTTTACAGTACATAAATCTTTTAAGAATTTTGTGTTGGGTTTGTGCCCTCAAACCATTACTTTATGTATGAGACATTAGCATTATAATATATGGATATCAGCTTTACATTTCGTTGTGTATGTTTCTTTCATGAGATGATTGTTTTATCCTTAAGTATCATAGTAAGCAATTCGTGTGTGTATGAGATACACACAAGTGAGATACGAATTACTATTCTTTGATACTTAGAATATGTCACAGTGGATGATGAGACTGGATACCTCATCAGGTCTACACTGTAGCATAATTAACTACCATTGGATGGAGTGATTAATCTCAATCACTAGAGTGTAGCTCTTAGTTGATATGCTAGTGCTTATAGTGCATTGACAGACCTGAGCTTTCCTATTGACGCTTAAGGCTGTCAACAGTCAATAGGAACTCATAACTTGTATAAGGTACATGTTCTCAATCTTGAGATGATTATGAACACAGACTATGGATATGGCTGCTTTGACTTACCAATCAGTGAGGTCTATAGAAGATCAACACCTGAGTATCTTGGGTATGTCATGTCCATAGGGTTGTGAACATATATTGTCAAGATAGAATCTACCCTCTGATTCAGAGTAAGCATTCCCTTGAGAATGTCACCAAGTTGATTACTGAGTACTGCAGTCTTGTTGATAAGAGTTATCAACATGTTTGGTAATCATGAGTAGTGAATGGGACTCAAGGAATACAATAAGTAATCATGATTCAGGTTGACAGTAACAGTTATCCGACTACCTGAATATGATTACGAATGCTGACGGTAGAGGGACATTAGTACACCATACAAGTCTAGTTATCGCTTCGGATATGTTCTTTTGCGTTGGAGTTCAGTTATCGTTTTATAGTGGAATAAACGTTAACTGACCAGTTAGTTAGTTTGCTGATCAAAGAGTTTGGTCATGGTAATTAACAAACTGGTCTGAGCCAACAATAAAGAGCCTAGGAGGTCCCACTCTTAGCTCCGCTAGGATGCTTGGAAAGACACTTGAGGAAGCTGTTAAGACAAGTTCGATCGATCGAAGTATGTTCGATCGATTGAAGTCAGCAGGTTCGATCGATCGAGAATGGTTCGATCGATCGAAGGTTCGATCGATCGAAGTCACTTCGATCGATCGAAGTCTAGGTCGGTTCTGGAAATCTATAAATAGGGCAGCTGCGTTCTGGAAGTAGGTGATCGTCGTTTTTATACGCAGAAGCTGCAGAAACTATCATAGTCTTCCCAAAACCTTCCTATCCTCTCTATTAGGGTTCCCACCAACCCTAGTCTTTCCGGCAGGCATCCGCAGGAGTCATAAGGGTGAAGATCATCTAGTGGAGGCTGCTGGAAGTTGAAGTTTCAGAATTGGGTTCAAGACACTAAGGTATAACTCGTGTCCCCTCTTGTGCGCATCTGTAGAATTGACGAGTAGTAGATCCGGGCATGCCAATAAAGTTTCATAACTTGATTTTTCCGCTGCGCGTTTAAACTTTCCATTTAAACCTGTTTTTCCAACAATTGGTATCAGAGCCACGCTCGTTTGGATCCATAGATGCGTTTTTTGGAACACTATTTTGATTTGCATGTTGATTTTAGAACTGCTTTCGAAACTGCATCGTCACAGATCTGTTTCTGCAGTGTTATCGCAGCAGTATAAAAATCTGTGATTGCATTGGATGCAAGATGGGTTCGATCGATCGAAGTAGTCTCGATCGATCGAACTCTCTGTACTCGAGCGATCGAACAGGTTTCGATCGATCGAAACCTTCTGTTGTTCGAGCGATCGAACAGAGTTCGATCGATCGAGACAGACTCTTTGTCAGGATCTTTGTTTCACAGTTTTAAAAGTATTTTGAAATTAAAAGTTTAATTTTAACGTATTCTGCAAAATTTTTAATCATTCTGTGAAATAGAATGTTCAAGCGATTGAACAGTGTTCAATCGATCGAAGGTTCGAGCGATCGAACGGTCTTCGATCGATCGAACTATGACAGAGAAGTTAGATGCTGTTTTGAGTTCTAATTCAGTATGTAAAGAGTTTATATACTGTGTGAATCAATTAAGGGTTCCAATAGTTATATTTTGTTATATATATGCGTGGATGTGTGTTCAACTAACCTTTTGCAGCAAAAGTTAGTCGCTATCTCCCATGGCGCCAAGAGCATTTAATTTTGTGTTTGAATGTTTTAGATTGGTGTGTTGTTTTAAGTTTGGTTTGGTTTTAAGGCATATGTAAAGGGCGCTGCGACTTCAATCCTACGAAAAGGAAAGTCGCACCGGTTTCCCTAGCCTTTTATTTTGTTGTTGCTATTTCTATTTCTAGATAAATTGTAAGCTTCAAAAGAGGCATAGGTTCAATGTAATAGAATTAGAATTGTCCATGAAGATGGAGCTGGAGGCGATCAAACCAAAAGCAGGTTCTATGGAGATAGAGCCATGGGAGATAGAGGCATTGTTTGAATGCCTATATTTCATTTTAGTTTTTTGTTTTATGTGCTTGTTTTGTGATTGGCGTATAATACATTGTTGCATGCACTTAAAACAAGTTTTCTAAAATAAAATTCAAAAACCGTTTTTCAACACATTAGTAAACATTGGATGTTTATGGGTAGTGTGTGGAAACATTTTTCAAAAGCAAAATCCTTAATTTACTAAATCTAGTGGGAGAGGGTCTTATCAAATAACACCCACGATCTTCCATTAACGGTTCATTGTAAGATGAGTAGTGTATTCTGTGTCACCTCGCTAGGGGTGATCATTCCATACGGAGGGTACACTGCTCATTGGTTACTAGATGTGAACTTCCTATGGATAGGATCAATCAGACGTGTTAGAGGGTGACCGCCACACGGAGGCGCTACTTGAGACGGTTATGATTGGATCCTAGTTAATGGTACACACTAGCTAAGCTATGGATAAGGGATCCCACACGGGGCATTATTCAGAAACTTAGAGATCAAATAGGTTCGGGAGTCATGGCTATTTTGCAAGAGTTGCATAGCGGATAAGTCATGATAAATCGAAAGATCGAACATTGACCACCACACGGAGGCTTTATTCTTTCGTTTCGATATTCCGGCGACTTTGTTTTTTAAATAAGAGTTTTAAGGATTCTTTTATTTCAAACTGTCAATTCTGATATCCATATTTATTTTGTTTTTTGATTTTTCAGTAAATCATAATGTCTGGATCTGCATTTAGTCCACTTGCCACCATACTCACTCAAAACAAGTTAACTGGAAACAACTACACTGAATGGAAACGTAACCTTGACATCGTGTTAACTGCGGAGGATCACATATATGTCCTCACCACCCCATGCCCCGAAGAACCCGCTGCAAATGCTTCGGCTGCTGCTAGACGCGAGTTCGATAAATGGAAAAAGTCGAATGGGATGGCTCGTTGTTACATATTGGCTTCTATGGCTAATGTGTTACAACACCAATACCAGTCGAACAATTCCGCCAGTGACATTATCGAATCCCTGAAAAAGATGTTTGGGGAGCATGGCAGGCCTGCCAGACAGGTAGATATGCAGAAGATAATGAGTGCTAAGATGTCGGAAGGGACTCCAGTCAAAGAACATGTTTTGAAAATGATTGGTTATTTAAACGAGCTGGAGACCCTAGGTGCCAACATCGATGCACAGACCCAAGTTGATATGATCCTCAATACGCTGTCGCCATCATTCGCTCAATTTAAACTGAATTATAATATGAATAAAATGGATTTTTCAATGAGCGAATTGATGAGCTCTTTATTGGCAGCGGAAGGGGTGATCAAACCTGGGGGCAGCGTTTTAAACGTTGAGAAAAGCACTTCCTCTTCCCGATCTGTGCCGAAAGGAAAGAAAGGGAAGAAGAAGGCTAGCACTGGAGGTTCAAGTGTTGGACCGGTCCCTAAGATTGCAAAATCTAAGGGAAAAGGTAAGGGCAAAGGGAAGGTGGGTGGCCAAAGCAAAGGAAAGTGTTTCCAATGCGGTGAGAAGGGCCACTGGAAGAGGAACTGTCCAGAATTCTTAGCTACAAGAGTTCAAGGTATGATTGAATCACATGTGATTGAAGTAAGTTTTATAACGGATACTTCAAACACTTGGTGCATTGATTCTGGTGCGACTAACCATATCTGTAATTCATTGCAGGGGTTCAGATCAACCAGGAAGTGCAGTGATGGGGAAATTATACTTACTCTAGGTTCTAGCGCAACCGTTTCTGCGGTTGCTATAGGAGTCGTAGTTTTAGAATTTCTAGACAATAAAGTTTTGATTTTATCAGATGTACTTTACGTCCCTTCAATGAGACGTAATTTAATTTCAGTTTCTAATTTATCGAATAATGGTTATTCTTTTAATTTTGGAACTGAAGTTGTGATTAAAAGAAATAGTTCTTTTATATGTTCTGGTGTTAAATCAAATGGTTTGTATGTGATTGCTCCCAATATTTCTAAAGATTCTTGTATGGAACTTAATAACTCAGTGGTAACTGTACCATCTAAAAGAAAGAGATCTTCCACTAATCCAACAAGGCTTTGGCATATGAGGCTTGGTCATATCAATCTAAATAGGATTGGCAGACTAGTCAAAGAAGGGGTCTTAGGCGATTTGGTTCTCGAGCCAATAGAAGTCTGCGAGTCTTGTTTAGAGGGTAAGATGACCAAAAGGCCCTTTCCTGCAAAGGGCAATAGAACCAATGCATTGTTGGAATTAGTTCATACTGATGTGTGTGGACCAATAAATATTAGAGCAAGGGGTGGTTATGAGTATTTCATAACATTTACTGATGACCACTCTAGGTATGGATATGTGTACCTAATGCAGCACAAGTCTGAAGCCTTTGAAAAGTTCAAAGAGTTTAGGGCTGAAGTGGAGAAGCAATTGGGCACACATATCAAGGCCATTCGATATGATCGAGGTGGCGAGTATCTCTCTAATGAATTTATTGATCACCTCGTACAGAATGGGATTCTGTCACAGTTGACTGCACCTGGTACGCCTCAGCAAAACGGTGTAGCGGAGAGAAGGAATCGGACTCTTTTAGACATGACTAGGTCAATGATGAGTTATTCTGAGTTACCTTTATTTCTTTGGGGTTATGCTTTGGAAACCGCTGCTTACATACTAAATCTAGTACCAAGCAAATCTGTTCCCAGGACACCACGAGAGATGTGGATTGGGCGCAAGCCTTCTTTGCAACATCTCCGGATATGGGGATGTCCGGCACATGTGCTAAAAGGAAAGATGAGCAAGTTGGATTCTAGATCGGAAGTATGTTACTTCGTGGGGTATCCAAAGGGTACTTATGGATGGTATTTTTATGATCCAAGAGAACAGAAGGTGTTCGTCAGTACGAATGCTATTTTCTTGGAGGATGATTATATCATGAACCATAAACCTAAGGGAAGGATAGATCTTAGAGAGATAGAAGGAGAGCCCTCAGTCCAACCCGTAGTTAATAACGATGTAAATCAGGAAAACACCACTTCTTCACCTATTTCCGCACCAGTACCTCGTCGTAGTGGAAGGATTATCAGCCAGCCTGATAGATACATGTTCTTAGGAGAAGTTTTTGAAGCTGTCTCCATAGAATCTGAATCTGATCCTACCACATACGAAGAGGCAATGGCTGATGTTGATTCAGCTCATTGGGTTAAAGCTATGAAGGCTGAATTGGAATCTATGGATTCTAATCAGGTCTGGAATCTTGTAGAACTTCCAGCCAATATTAAACCCATTGGCTGTAAATGGGTCTACAAGAGGAAAAGAGGATCTGATGGAAAGGTTGAGACCTTTAAGGCAAGGCTTGTTGCGAAAGGTTATACTCAGAGGGAGGGCATTGATTATGAGGAAACCTTCTCGCCGGTGGCCATGCTCAAGTCCATCAGAATACTCTTATCCGTTGCTGCATGCCTAGATTTTGAGATCTGGCAGATGGACGTCAAGACTGCATTCTTGAATGGCAATCTTGAGGAGGACATCTATATGCAACAACCAGAAGGGTTCATAGCTGGTCGGAAAGGTAACTTGGTATGCAAGTTGCAAAAGTCCATTTATGGGCTTAAGCAGGCATCCAGAAGTTGGAACATACGATTTGACCAAGCGGTCAAATCGTTTGGTTTCATACAGAATCTGGATGAACCTTGTGTATACAAGAAGAGTGAAGGAAAAGTGGTGGATTTACTTGTGCTTTACGTTGACGACATTCTACTCATTGGAAATGATGTAGCGGCATTGTCAACGGTCAAGGTTTGGCTAGCTAGTACTTTCGATATGAAGGATCTAGGAGAGGCGAGCTATATTCTTGGGATAAAGCTCTTTCGGGATCGCAAGCGAAAGATAATGGGATTATCTCAAGCTGGTTATATCGATAAGGTGCTAACTAGGTTTTCAATGGATAATTCGAAGAAAGGTTTGTTACCTTTCAGGCATGGTTTAGCGTTCTCCAAGGACCAGTGTCCAAAGACACAGGAGGAGAGGAATCGCATGACAGGAGTTCCCTATGCTTCTGCAGTGGGAAGTCTCATGTATGCGATGTTATGCACTAGACCAGATATCTGCTTTGCCGTTGGCATGGTTAGCAGATATCAGTCGAATCCGGGTCCAGAGCACTGGACAGCCGTTAAGCACATTCTTAAGTACTTGAGAAGAACTAAAGATTACATGCTTATGTACGGTGGTAGTGAGTTAATTCCAGTGGGATACACTGACTCGGACTTTATGTCAGATAAAGATTCGAGGAAGTCGACGTCCGGTCATCTCTTTACCTTGGGAGGTGGTGCTGTCAGTTGGAGGAGCATTAAGCAGAAATGCATTGCAGACTCAACTACAGAAGCTGAGTATGTGGCTGCTTGTGAAGCCGCAAAGGAAGCTGTTTGGCTCAAGAAGTTCCTTATGGAACTCGAGGTGGTACCAGCGTCGCTGTCACCTATTACGCTATACTGCGATAATAGTGGGGCAGTGGCTCAGTCCAAGGAGCCAAGGAACCACGGGAAGGGAAAGCACGTAGAGCGGAAATATCACCTAATCTGAGATATAGTTCAACGTGGAGATGTGACTGTCACCAAGATTGCCACCACTGACAATCTTGCTGATCCGTTTACAAAGGCCTTACCGCAGAAGGTCTTTGATCGTCATCTAGATAGTCTAGGTCTTAGATGTAGTTCTGAATGGTTGTGAGTGCAAGTGGGAGTTTGTTGGGTTTGTGCCCTCAAACCATTACTTTATGTATGAGACATTAGCATTATAATATATGGATATCAGCTTTACATTTCGTTGTGTATGTTTCTTTCATGAGATGATTGTTTTATCCTTAAGTATCATAGTAAGCAATTCGTGTGTGTATGAGATACACACAAGTGAGATACGAATTACTATTCTTTGATACTTAGAATATGTCACAGTGGATGATGAGACTGGATACCTCATCAGGTCTACACTGTAGCATAATTAACTACCATTGGATGGAGTGATTAATCTCAATCACTAGAGTGTAGCTCTTAGTTGATATGCTAGTGCTTATAGTGCATTGACGGACCTGAGCTTTCCTATTGACGCTTAAGGCTGTCAACAGTCAATAGGAACTCATAACTTGTATAAGGTACATGTTCTCAATCTTGAGATGATTATGAACACAGACTATGGATATGGCTGCTTTGACTTACCAATCAGTGAGGTCTATAGAAGATCAACACCTGAGTATCTTGGGTATGTCATGTCCATAGGGTTGTGAACATATATTGTCAAGATAGAATCTACCCTCTGATTCAGAGTAAGCATTCCCTTGAGAATGTCACCAAGTTGATTACTGAGTACTGCAGTCTTGTTGATAAGAGTTATCAACATGTTTGGTAATCATGAGTAGTGAATGGGACTCAAGGAATACAAGAAGTAATCATGATTCAGGTTGACAGTAACAGTTATCCGACTACCTGAATATGATTACGAATGCTGACGGTAGAGGGACATTAGTACACCATACAAGTCTAGTTATCGCTTCGGATATGTTCTTTTGCGTTGGAGTTCAGTTATCGTTTTATAGTGGAATAAACGTTAACTGACCAGTTAGTTAGTTTGCTGATCAAAGAGTTTGGTCATGGTAATTAACAAACTGGTCTGAGCCAACAATAAAGAGCCTAGGAGGTCCCACTCTTAGCTCCGCTAGGATGCTTGGAAAGACACTTGAGGAAGCTGTTAAGACAAGTTCGATCGATCGAAGTATGTTCGATCGATTGAAGTCAGCAGGTTCGATCGATCGAGAATGGTTCGATCGATCGAAGGTTCGATCGATCGAAGTCACTTCGATCGATCGAAGTCTAGGTCGGTTCTGGAAATCTATAAATAGGGCAGCTGCGTTCTGGAAGTAGGTGATCGTCGTTTTTATACGCAGAAGCTGCAGAAACTATCATAGTCTTCCCAAAACCTTCCTATCCTCTCTATTAGGGTTCCCACCAACCCTAGTCTTTCCGGCAGGCATCCGCAGGAGTCATAAGGGTGAAGATCATCTAGTGGAGGCTGCTGGAAGTTGAAGTTTCAGAATTGGGTTCAAGACACTAAGGTATAACTCGTGTCCCCTCTTGTGCGCATCTGTAGAATTGACGAGTAGTAGATCCGGGCATGCCAATAAAGTTTCATAACTTGATTTTTCCGCTGCGCGTTTAAACTTTCCATTTAAACCTATTTTTCCAACATTTTGCATAAGCAGGTACTTGATTAATTGCATCTAAGAGAGGAATATTAATATGCACTTGTTTAAATAATTCTAAATATTCCCGATTCTTATCATTTTGGTGTTTTCTTAAACGTTGTGGATAAGGAATTTGAGGAGAATATTCGTTAGTTTCCTCTGTTTCTTTTTCCACTGGTAAATCAGATGTTTCAATTTCTTGAGAAATTTGTTGTTTTTCAAGGGTTTCAACTTCAACTTCTCCAGTAATTTTATCTTCATCTATTTCTTCCTCAATTTCTATCATATTATATTCCTTATTTGTATGCTCAATTTCTTCTAAAGAAGGTGAAATTTCTTGTCCAACAGCCTTACCACTTCTTAGTACAGTTATAGTTTTTACTTGTTCATGTTGATTATTACCAAAAGTTGAGGGATCACCTTGTGGTTGTCCCCTTGGATTAGGTTGTGGTTGGGCAGGAAAAATGCCTTTTCCTTTAGAATCGTGTTGATTATTAATCATATCCACAGATGTTTGTAGTTTCCCCATGATTTGTATTAATTGTTGCATCATAGACTGTAAAGGCTCTTCTTGCACTTTCTTGTGCGGAGGCACATAAACATTAGAATTTTGCTGTGTATTAGGATATGTATTTTGTGTTTGTTGAAATTGAGGCGGAGGAGGTAAATATTGATTATTTTGAGGAGATTGATGCTGAGTTTGAAATTGTAGAATACCCTCTTTTGTATACATATGATTTGGAGGATTTCTCCAGTTAGATTGGTATGAATTACCATAGGCGTTTTGGGGACCCCTATAATTATTCACAGCGTTTATCTCTGCTGGAGCTGTTTCCTGACAATTTGAACTATTAGGACATTCATTCGCAAAGTGTCCTAAAGTATGACAACTGTCACAAAGTTCTCTTTTCTTCTTAGGTAGATTATTTTTTTCTATTGTTATAGCTTCTATTTTACGTGCTAATTCTTCATATTTCAGTGTTAATTCATCTTCTGACTGTAATTGGTATAAACTTTTAGCTTTTTCCGTCCTACCAATTTTTTCTTTTTCCCACTGGGAAGCATTTTCGCTAAGCCAATCAAAATATGATTCAGCTTCATCGGCAGTTTTACTCAAAAATTCTCCTTGACACATAGTTTCAACTAATTTCTTTGATTTTGGTTCTAATCCTTCATAAAAAAAATTAATTAGACGCCATTTTTCAAATCCATGATGTGGACAAGCTAGTAGGAGATCTTTAAAACGTTCCCAAACTTCAGGGAATGGTTCCTTTTCTTTTTGAGTAAAAAGTTTAATTTGACGCATCATGCTATTAGTTAAATTTTTTGGATAGAATTTTTTTAGAAAGGCTTCATTCATATCATGCCATGAAGTTATAGATCCAGGACGGAGAGATAAAAGCCAAGCTTTAGCTTTATCTTTTAAAGAAAAAGGAAAAAGCTTAAGACGAATTATTTCAATAGGACAGCTCTGATCAGAGAACGTACTATAAACTTCTTCAAATTCACGAATATGAAGATAAGCACGTTCTGACCCCATTCCATGGAAAGTTGGTAAGAGTGGAATCATGCCATGTCTAAAATGAAAATTTCCTGTGTGTCTAGGTAGAGTGATGCAAGAAGGAGTGATGTTTCTTTCTGGGGTAAATAAATCACCTAAAGGACGTTGTTCACGTTCTGGTAAAATAAATTGTGGTATATTTTCTCCCTGCTCACTATGAGCATCATCAGCTATTCCTTCTATACCTTCAATTTCAGCCATGATTCTAGGAAACTGTATACTAGATGATTCACTAGAAATATTAGAATTATGTGGTACTTGATATAAAGCCTCAGTAGTATCTAAGGACATAAGAAGTAAGTGAAAACTAACTGATAATAATATTATTATGATTATTATTATTATTATTAGCTAAGTAAAAAAATAAAACTCTTTTTTTTTATTTTATATTTTTTTCTATTTTTATGGTTTTTTTTTTAATTTAATATATTTTTTTTATGTTATCATTTTTTCTTTAAAAGAAAACTAGTTTATTTATAAGATAGAATAGTTATATATATAGATATAGATATAATAGGAAAAATAGTTTTAAACCTAACTTTTTATTTTTTTTATTAACCGATACCCGGCAACGGCGCCAAAAACTTGACGACATCCTATTGACGCGTTTTCTTATCACACCCAAGTGTAGGTGATCGTACAAGTAATAAAGTTCTGGAAGTCCAGGTCGAACCCACAGGGAACGGAATAAAATTTTATAAAGTTAGGCAGATAACTATTTTGTTACTAAAAAGAAAATAAAAGATGATGGATTTTTGTGGGGTTTTACTAAACTACTAATTTTTATATTTTTGCAATAAGAGTAATTAAAGCTATTTTTTTTAACAGTTTATGGTAAAGATTTTAACAGTGCAAAATAAATTAACTAACATACTAGTAAGAAAATGAATAAAAATATATAAAAGCTAAATTTTTGTAAGATAAACTTTTTAGATGTAATAATAGCAAAAGATGGAAATAATACAGATATTTAAGCACAACTATTATAAAACAAGAAATATTAATTAACTAGGGGAAATGATTTAAAGGAATTAGGAATATGCAAACCAACACTAGATCCCACAACTTTTGTGCATTTGAAAAGCATTTGGCATTTAAGACCGCAGAGTCATTCTTTATTTAAAAATAAACTTTCACTAATCAGGGTCATATCAAGTGTGTCAGGTTTGATATGAAACGACATCGTTTGGTTTAAAGAAAATTAAAAAGGCAATTAGGCAGTAGCCAGGTTCGAACCGTGCCCCGCCGCGGACGTGGGTTATTCGGCGTCTAGTCCCCACCACTCTGCCACTACACAATTGCCTATCCATTATTGGATAGAAATATATATAAACACATATTTGAAATATTAACTTTGTCATATGAGTTGTTTGAGTATGCTAGGTGTTTTTTTATGACAAAAGGCATAGTTTGACAATCCACATAATTAGGCTTTTTATTTCAAATATGTACTCTTTTGAGCCCAATATAGCCATAGTATATAAACATGTTAAATGGTCATAAACTATAGATACATAGATATTTTTGGCCATAAATGGAAAAACAACCCATCTAGATAAATTTGCCCATTTAAGATTAGTGCATAGAAGCTGTGGTTTCTAAGTTTTTATTACATATTCCCAATTAAAATTTTAGCCCACCATTTTGGAATTGAAACTGTCTTCCAAATAAAATTTAAAGATAAATGAAATAAGTGTAAACAGTGACTGCTCAATTAAAACTAAAGTTGTACAACTAATGTAAATGTGAAAACTAATATTATTATATTATTTTCTTTACTTAACATGAGCTGGGGTTGAATTTGTGGAATCTGCAAAATAGCAAAGTTTAGTACAACTAGGCTAATAAAATATACATAAATGGAAATACTGAATTAATAATAAAATACTAAACCTTTGACTTTGGATTCTTGTGGGGTCACAGTGGTTGAACTCCAAGAACACAAATAAGGTCAAACCAAATCCAAATCTACTTTGGAGTGAGATATGAATATGGTGTGCTTGGGGCTTTGGTACGTGATAACAACAACTACGTGGCTAAGAAATCTGGCATTTAATCGCAAAATCTGTCTTCTATTGAATAAAAATATTGCTATAAAAACTGGAAATTTGGAGTTTTAAACTATTTTAGGGGACAACTACAAGTACTACTAGACTAAAAATATTAAATCTAAATTTAAATAGGACTATTTTTACTACCACAAAGTGACAAAAGGTCATACAAGAAAACAAATATTTTAAATTTAAGAAATATAGTACACAAAGTTTTGCTACATATTTTTGAACATAAAATCATCAATTACATAAAAGTAAAATTTTACAACTACTAGAACTAGAAAAGGCAAAGAAAAATTAAAGTATCCTATTTCTAGGGACAATATAAAGTGCTCACATGATAACCTCCCCTAAACTATTCTCTCCCTAACAGTGATTGTTGCTTGTTGTGAATTGTTGTGAATGGTGAATGGTGTTTTGAGCTGTGGAGCTTCTCGTATTTATAGGCGAAGTTTGAGATGTATTTGTCATTCACTCCATCAGCGTTGGTATTTTTTTTCTTCGTCGCGCCTCAATTTTTCTTCGCCTTCTCTGACACCTATGTTGAAAAGAGAGAGAGAGAGAGAGAACGGAATCAAAGAAAACTGATTGTTATCAAAGCATCACTGTCTTCAACAGTGATGCCTTTTTTTTTTTTTTTTGGACGTTTTTTTCAAAATTTTTACTATTCACTACTATTCATCTGCTATTCATTACTATTTATATGAATATACTATGGTGTGGTTGCTACTTCTTTCCTTCCCTTTATTTCACTTCATTTTTACCTAAACATATAAAATATGTAAAAACACATTTTTACACGCATTTGAGTGACATCACTATTAAATTACATTAATTCAGATATGCATGTAAAACTAGGAATTTGGGGGATTAAATGAGCAATATGTCTATTATATTGGCACATAAATGTGCAATATTCAGTATTTGTCAATACTCCATATAGAATTCCAGAATATTGATAATAATAATGTATTCATATGAATAAAATGAGCTGGTTGTAACAGCAGAATACCCGAAGAAATAATCAGCTTTATAAGAACTCCAGAATATCCATAATGATAATATTGTGTTAGATGCCCAGTTGATAATAGAAATAAGAAAATCCGTAAAAATAAAGAAATCCCAATGACAACTGATCTCTTCCATATAATTCAGATGTTTAGCAGAATGTCAATAGATACGCCGCAAGAGGTCACCAAGATAAGAGGATTCCCGACTAAGAAATTCCGATGATTGACGTGACTTCCAAATTCCCCCATTACTCCTTATATAAATAAAATGAATGCACTACTATGCAATGCTAAAGAATACTATGTATGACTTCACACAGTTATCATGAAAATGGTAGACAATAACAGTTAAACAAATCAACAAAACAAAGCACAAAGCTCACACATAACAGAGAAACAGATGTAGCACATACTCAACCTAAATCTCAACCCAAGAAGATTCGCAGTCCTATAGCTCTGAACAAACACAGTAATCCACATTCTGAGGATCACCTAGACTCGTTAAGCTAACCTTAGGCTCTGATACCAAACTGTCATACCCCGATTTTTGAAAAGCCAAATAATCAGCATAGAACTAAATCTAGACTACTATTCGACTGCCCAACTATCGGAGTGAATACCACGAAGCCCATCCTAATAAAACTTTTTAATGGAAATAGATGTTCTTAAAAACCTGGTTAAAACATTTGTAATAAATCTCCATTTATGTTTTTAAAACAAAACCACCACATTTCCATTTTAAAAAAAAAACACTCATGCGGTTCTGAAAATACTCAAATATATTTGATTAAAGGTACAACTACTAAATCACTTATATTGAAAAGCAGAAGCTGAATAAATATTTCTCAATTCTCATTAAGAATAAAAATCTTTTCATTTACAATTAAAGCTTTGAAAGAATAATCTCTATTACAACCTTTGGTCAGAGCTACTAAACGTACCAATACCAACTACAATAATGGCCCACAATGCCAAATAAATGAAAATAGCAAATGACCAATAAAGGTCTTCATGCCCTCAAGCAAATCCATACAATCCAATAGTCATACCGGCCTACTCCTTAATCTGCAAAACGGCTGCGTTTCCCGAGAAACGCCCCCGCATGATAAACATCACACGGGTCAGCATTGTATAACAACACTGGTATGAGTAAACACACTCCAGTCTTAAGGATCACTCGTGGTCCCTCAACTCTAACCCAACAATAATCAATTAACATAATAATACCCAATAAATTTCCCGGAGGTTGGGAATCCGCTGGACTCCCTCCCTCTCTAGACCACAAACACATACAAAGTTGTAGGCAGAATTGTAGTTCCACATGTGAGTGAGGACAAGCGGTAGTTTCCTCCAGTCACGGCGGCAGTTTGTTCCACCCACAAAGTAAAAGAAACACTTACTCTTAAATCACATGGTGAGCTAAAGCCTGCATACAATGGTTAGTGGGCCCACCATCCTGCAACTCGAGAGTTAGCACAAATCCTAAGTATCATAATAAACAATTCTTCAATACCAAATCATTTAATCAATTTTCTTCGCATTATACCACGGTAACCATTTCGGGTTTTCAATTTCATGTTTCGCAATAATTTATCCATTGTATTTGACGCACTACAATCACTGTCATTTTTTTTTCTTGCCCTAGGTTCACCACTAAGGTCACCTTACTCATGGTCAACTTACTATTTATGAACGATTCATTATTCAATTTCCTAGCTTCACCACTTGGTCACCCTCCATGGTACACCCACACATATATCCCATGTGTGCCCGGACATACTACTAACATCCACTCTGGTGCTAGTTTGGTTGGGGTATCAACCAAACCAGGTATACACACAGAAGGCCAGTCAATATGCCTAGACGTCTAACAAATAAGCCGGGCATAAGGCTTAGGCCAGCTTGATCACGAAGCCACTGGCAAAAGGGTACACTCAGCAAGTCGAGCTACCAAAAAAAAAGCATATCACACAACGGGAAGCGGTGAACACTAAGGAACTTGAAACTATTTTTATTTTTACCATCTACGTTAATTCACACAAGTACCATTCATGAGGATTTAATCACGTCATTAACCACTTCGAAAATTAATCATTTATTACATGGATTATCATTATCCGATTATTCACAATAAGGCCCTTACGCCAAACTTCTATTCACGTCTCTAACGTTGTATTTCCACAATCATCATTTAATACCGCATACAGCATAAGTTATAGCATTTAAAATCGGCATTCAACAGCACTATCTAAAATTGTTCCAAACAAATCTTATATTAAACAGCCCCAAAACTAGCATGGGTTGAAATTGTTCTTCATAATAATACCGTACAAAGAAACATCTCTAACAATTTTCATAAACATAATTCAAAATTCGGAGTTAACATTTACTGCTACTGTAATATGAATTTTTTGCCCAAACGGTGCAGAATTGAGAAAAATATCATTAGACGAAAAACGTGCAGAATTGCGTTTTACATTGACTCATGTGAACAGTTTTACCAAAAATAAAATGCATGAATTAATACGAATTATTTTCTAAAACAGATCTGAGAGTTTTTTTTTTTAATTTTACCTAAATCCGAATTTGTGTTAGTCTTCTTTTTTTTTTTCTTCAATTTTTTAAATAACTTATATCTAACCTTTGATATATATATATATATATATATATGTATATATCACTATAGATCCGTATTATATAAACACCCATCCATACGATTTATTCAAACTATAATGAACACAAATCAAAAATCAATCAAACTACGAATTAACCTACAAATCTAAATGTTTACTCACCAAATTGGGAAAAGCAAGATGATGTAGATGATGGTGAACTCCCTTATTTTCTCTTCTCTTCTCTTTTTCTTCTCCTTCTAGGTGACTAGGGTTGCCTCTTCTCTCTGTCTCTTGTTCTCTCTCTCTCTCTCTTTTGAGGCTGCTCTATTTTTTTTTTCTAACCCTAAGATATGTTATCTATCTATATACATATAATACACACACAATACATATATTACTCACACAAATATTAATAATCCCGTTTTTCTTTTTATGGGCTAACAAAAGAGACCCATATGAGCCCAGAATGTAACACAAACTACTAAAATGGCTAGCCCAAAGGGTACTCATACCTCGGGTACTTAATTTTCATGTTAAATTCACTACTTAACTTACTAGTGGGCCCCGAAACACTACCCGACACTAAACTCGTCATTTTACAAAAATTGTAACTCAGTCAGACAATAATCTATCATACAATTTAATTAAAGCTCAAAATGTCATGTCATAATAATAATGAAACATTAGAAATTTTAATAAAAAACAAACGGGGAAATATTACTGGTATTACTAATAAATTAAATATGGACAAATTAAATATGCTTACTAGCAATTTAATTTATGGGTTCTTCAAACTTAAAATTTTTAAACACATGTCTTACCTAGGTACACTCATATATCATTGCTAATTGAAAAAAATTATTTACACACTTAAAAATTTAGGGTTGTTACAATTTATTCACCGAAGAATTACCAACTTCAACATTCAAGAAGCTAGTGTATAACATTGGGATGTGCCGACTTGAAGAGCTTTCATAAAGAAATCAAACTCATGCTGAAAATGAGGGGGAACAATCGATTCATAAGAAGTATTATTTTAAAGATGTACATCAGGGTTGGTTTCGAGTACTTGGAGGCCCGAGACAAACTACTAAAAGGGCGGCCCTTATACCGGGGTTCGGGGGGAACGCTATCGAGGCGATTTTTTTGGGGTCTATTGATACATAATTGGCAATTTTTTTAGGATTTACTATTTATACATGATTGGCAAATTTTTTAGGATTTACTACATAAGTGACAATTTTTTTGGGGTCTACTTATAATATAAGTCTATTTGTGAAACTTAAACATTGTAGGCATCATTCAAAATTCTAGAGTGGCCTATTTTTAAAACTCAAAAAATTCTTACATTAAAAGTGTAATTTTCAAAATTCTAAGGGCCTTTGCTTTTGAGTTTTATATATATCTATATCAATATATATGTAGTTGATGGTTGTAAATTGGGCCTTGGGGGAGGCCTACATGTAAAATACTAAAAATTCTCAAGGTAAAAATGTACTTGTGAAAATTTCATGGAGGCCCTCAAAATTTCGTGAACTTTGGTCCAGGGCGGTTGCCCCTTTTGCGCCCCCTCCCCCCCTTGGGCCGACCATGATGGACATCCAAGGGGAGTGTTATGAAAGTGGGTGAATATCCACTTTCAAGCATGTGTTGCAAATATGTAAAATGTCAAAAAGGCTATAAAGCCTACATCATGCTTGGTCACATTTTCCATACACATTTATTGTTCATGCTGGGGTTAATCTGTATAAATTGTTGAGCTCATCAATAGAGCCAACACACTGAGAAACACAAAAAAGAGCAAACGAGTCAGAAAAGAGAAAGAGAGAAAGTGAGAAAAATAGGGTAATATTTAGGGCACAAACAAATCTCACAAACACTTACACCCACAGTCTATCTTTATCCTGGACCCTAAGTGCCACCCATGAGAGAGATGGACTGTGGGTGTAAGTGTTTGTGAGATTGATTGTGCCCCTAGCATTGCTGAGGAAAATTTTAGTATGTTGTAGTACGCTGATAGTTCAAGTGTCTGAGTTATACCATTTTCTCAGGTAATAATACAACTCCCTTCTGCAGTGGACGTAGGCAAATTACCGAACCACCTGAAATATCTGTGCCCCTTTATGTGATTGTATATTTGTGTGCTTGCTTTATTATTAGTTTTATTATAATTTTAGTGATATACACCTCATTTTAAATTAGACAGGTTAAAACTCCATCTCATTTTTTGTTTTGGTCAAAACTCCATTATTAGTGGAACTTAACCTTATCAACCCCTTTTACCCATTTAATTCACTTTTATCAAGACCAAAATTGCCCTAGACATTTGTGAAGATTCATAATAGATAGATCGTTAGAAAAAGAGAGGAGAGGATCAACTGTGTCCGGCGAAGCAGCGACTGCCGAGGTGGTGTCCGGTGAAGCAGTGTTCGGTGAGGTGGTGTCCGGCGAGGCGGTGGCCAGCGAAGCAGCAACTGAAGAGCCGGTGTGTGGCGAAGTAGCAATCGACGATGTAATGGGCGGCACAACGTGGCGAGCGCTGCTGATGCTCTTCCATTAACGATCGATCGAGCTAGTGAAATGATTGCTATTCAATGATGTTGATGAGTGACAGATTTGGGAGGGTGCATGTAATACCCGTACTCAGAAAATGGAAGTAATAATTATTTTTTATGCATTAATTAGTTTAATTTATTGCATGTGATATTTGGGTAAGTTCCTGTTATCCCGATGTGATAAGTACTTTGATAAGGGCACAGTTGAACAGATGTGAAATAGGACCCACGGGAGGTCCAGATGAGATAAATTGCATTTAGTTGCATTTATATGATTAAATGAATATTTGTTAAAGTGTTTTAATATTTTATTATTAGTTGTGACCTTTTATGGTACCAGTTTGGGTACCTATGTGAGAGTGAATAGGAATTGGATTCATAACTAGTAGGTTAATTAGTAACTTCATAAAATAGTTGGGACCACTTTTGGGACCATACGTGACATAGACACATACCCACTTAAATATTTGGTAGTTAATACAAAGTTTAGGGGTTCCAAAATAGGACTTTAGAAACATGTGGGGGTGTAAATAGAATTATGACGAAGTTATTACATATCCTCTAAGAGGATATACTAGTCGGTTAGGTAAAAAAAAAAAAAAAACAAAACAAGAGTCAAGAGTTTAGCAAAGAGTTAGAGCTCCAGCGAGAACGAAAAAAACAATAAAGGGTTTCGCACCGTTTCGTCGCCGTAACTTCGTCGTTCGACCTCTATTTTGTGAACCGAAATCATATTCGGACTCGTGAAGGTGAGATGATTATTTCTATGCCTTCTTTTTCAATTTTGATAACGTTTTTTCGCGACCCAGTTTAAGGGGTGATATATATATGTGATCTATATATGTAGGGATATCATTGGGAGTAGCTAGAGCTAGTTTTGCGAAGGAATTTGGGATTTTTAGGCTTTATTTGGACCTATTCGTGAGGTGAGTGTCCTAATCCCAAAATTGGATGTTTAATGTTACTTATTTGTTATTAAATACTTTTAATTGCTTAATTATTGATTAAGTAGAAAAGCATAAGATTAGTTTGTATTTAACATGTCTAAAATGTTAAAATTGCCATGTTGACATGTTGAGCTGCTTATGTGCTTATTTGGGTTAAAGAGTCTCAAGTGATAATCACCATCAGTTAGCCCATATATAAGGGACAGAGAGATACTGAAATCCTCCAGAGAAAAGGGAATAGTGGTGACGACCACAACGAATTGACTACGGTCACAAATGAATAAGTAGGATTTCGCTATATGCGATGGAAAAAGTGAGATTGGCCCGAAATCAGGGGTTCAGAACGATGGTGATTGATTACTTGACACGTTTGCGACCATTTATTGTTCAGAATGTTTAATTGGTGTTATGAATCATTAAATACTCTAATTGCATGATTAGCACCACGTACTCACTGAGCGAAAGCTTATTCGATTTTTTGTGGCTAATGACCACACAGGTTCAGATGAGCATCACAATGAGAAGCGTTAAACCACGGGGTTCTGGGCAACTTGGAAGTATGTTTCTTTTGCTGTATTTTTTAATACGTTGTTTGTGGGCATACTCATTTGGGTTGGGAATTGGTATAGAAATTTGATGTAAAAAATTCGCAGGTCTATGTTTTTGGCCAATCGACTTTTACGAAGACAGACATAACTCTTTCTAGAAAAATTGGATTTGCGCGCCATTTTTTGCGTTGGAACCGAGACTCAGAGGGCTATCTTTTGATATAAAGTTTGGATATAAAATGTTAAATGACCTTTCTACCCTTGGGGTTTATTTCAAGCATTTTGTTTTGAAAAGGGTTTCATAATGAGTTTTAACTTGTTTAGACACTTAAATCACTATTATTCTTCATTGTTACACGTCCTAATCTGTGTGGGGGCAGGTTGGAGTGTGACAGTGCATACCAAAGTGATGTAGCAATTTAATCAATGGGAAGGTAGGATGTGTTTGGGCATTTTACTCATTAGGGCTTGTTTTGGGGCTTTAAGGCTTGTTTGGTTAAAAATAGTTAGGATTTGTTTGGATGAATATAGTATTGAGCAGAGAAATGATTTGTGGGCATTTTTTCTTATGTAAGGTTATGTGAAATTTCACCTAACTAGTTATGAAATTTTTAGTGAAATTTCAGATGACTTTTACTTTTTACAAATTTTATGTAACCAATTATGTGAAATTTCACATGACTTTTTTCTACTGACAGGTTATGTGAAATTTCACATAACCTTTTTTCCCCCAACAAATTTCATATAGCTAGCTTTGTGAAATTTCATATAGCTAGTTATGTGAAATTTCATGTGACTTTTTCTTTTCACAAATATCACATAGATAGTTGTGTGAAATTTCATATAACTGTTTTCTTTTTTCATAAATTTCACATAGCTAGTAGTGTGAAATTTCACATAAAAAAGGTTGTGTGAAATTTCAAACAACCCTTCTTCTTCTTCTTCTTCTCTTCTTCATTTGTAGCAACAATGATATTTGTTCGATAGATCTCATTGAATAGATTCTAAAAATATAAATTTTGCAAAAAAAATTGATTTATGGATTGAAACTTATGGATTTTTAATGAGCGTGACATTGCTAGTCTAAAGTTGTTGCCCAAATTTCACATAACCAGTTAGTTGAAATTTTCAAACTAGAATTTCATATGACTAGTTATGTGAAAATTTAAATTTTCTCACATCTTTTATGCCACAATTATTACCGAGGTTTGCACCACACCCCTCCTCCCTTCCCACCCACCAAGCCCCAACACTTTTTGTCACTTGTTTAGGCTGTGTGAAATTTCAAATAACTTTTCTTTTCACAAATTTTAGATGCTGATGTGAATTTCACGTAACTCAGCGTTTGAAATTTCACATAGCTTTTTCTCTTTTCTTGTTACAAGTTATGTGAAATTTTAGACACTAGGGTGAATTGTGAATTTCACATGACTTTTCTTTTGAACAAATTTGACATAGCTAGTTATGTGAAATTTTAAATACTTTAGTAATCACATAACATTTTTTTTTTCTTTTTACTTTTTCCTGAATTTCATAACGACAATGCTACTAATTTTTATAGATCTCGTCGAATACATTATGAAATTATAATTTTTTCAAAAAATAATTTCTGGATAGAAAGTTATGGATTTGTTTTGCTGATGCATTTTTGTAGAGGAGTTTTCAAATTTTACATAACTGGTTATGTGAAATTTGGAGCAATGACTTAGCCTAATTGGTAAAATAGAGTTCCAAGCTATGATCATAGCTATGGTTTGCACTTCGGCAGCTCTTCCCTTTCCCAGGGCCCTACACGTATGTCCTCACACGAGAACACATGAGACCATTGTTTATAACGTTGTTATGTTGGGAAGCCACTCTGCACAAAGTCGAGAATAACTCATCACAACTTTAGAATCATGTTCACAACGTTTTATGACAAGTTCACAAAGTGCAATCATATAATAAAAAAGAAAAAAAGAAAAAAAAAAGAGAAGTGGATTGAAACATAAATCAACTTTTCAAAAGTTAATATTGTCTTAATTTTGTTGATGACTTTTAAATTTTTTTTTTTAAATTATTGTTGATATTTTTTCAATTTTGAAAAAAAGTAGTAATAGATTGACTTTAAAATTTAGTACAAAAAATTGACTAAAATATAATTATCTATAATATTAGTTATCTATCACTAAATCATCTATGCGTGGCATAAAGTGAGCAAGCTTCTGAACTATGGCCGCACACCACATGCACCACCTATTCACGTGATGCAATGTCGGGGCTAATTTTGTCCAATAAATTTCTTTAGAGCTTTTAGGAAAGTAAATTACCAGCTAGATGTCTCACTTAATAGTATCTAAGTAGGGACTTTAATAAAGAGAGGGCGCCGTCTGTAGAGCCTGAGTGTGTGTATATATATATATATATTTTCTTTAACCATATATATATACAAAGATTTTCTAAAGAGGGCTCCCTCTCTTTATTAAAGAGAGGACTTCTGTTTTAGCCGCCAGATCGTGTTTTCATTAAGGACAGTGTTGTCATTTCATAGTTTTCAAATACGATCTGACGGTCAAAACAGAAGCCATATCTTTAATAAAAAGAGGGCGCCCTCCTTAGAGCCGACTGTATATATATATATGTTGTATCAAAAGAAAAAGGGAATTGTTATGTATACTCGTATATTTGCTATGTGCATCCAAATTCTTTTATTCTAATAATTTTTTCTTCTAAAAATTTTTAATTTTGTAAATGTGAACGGTGTATATAATAAAATTAGCGGTGTATATAGCAATTCCCAAGAAAAAAAAGAGCCTGATTGTATACGAAAAATCTCTAAAGAGAGCGTCATCTCCTTTAATAAAGAGAGAGATTCTATTTTAGTCGTCGGATCGTATATAATAACTGTGAAATGATAATACTCTCCTTAATAAAAATACGATCTGACAGTCAAAACAGAACCCTCTCTTCGAGAAAGAGAGGCGTCCTTAGAGCTGATTGTATATATATATATATATATATATAAATAAAACCCAATATATATTTGCGTAAGCATCAGATATTCTGTTTCTCAAATCGTCAACTTTATCTTCATTCCTCTGTTTCTCTGCATCACAACAATTCTTGATCCATCAGCCATGGCCTGAATCCCCAGAAAAATGGCTCGACGAACCTACACAACCGAGCTTGGTTTCATAGCCTGCGACGACCTCAGCGATCTGGGTGCGGGCAAGGAAGGCTGGCTCGTCCAAAACCCTAACCTCCTCACCGCACTCGACACCCACTCTCTTGCACTTGCCAACCGATCTCTGGTCCTCGTCCTCGAATGGTCCGAAGGGGATGATCCGGCCATTCCTCGGGTCAAGATCCGACCCAATTTGTCCCCGATTGAGTCCGAATACATCTCCGCCATTGAGTGGTTGGTGTTCGATGATGTTCGTGTTCTTGCGGTTGGGACATCTTGTGGGTACTTGTTGATTTACTCTCTCAGAGGCGATCTCATTCACAAACAGGTACTCAATTGGCGAATCTGATTCTGTATATCTACATATATACATACATATATTGTATATATAAATATGTGCGTGCGTCAATGATCGTGTATGGAAATGAAAAGCACGGAATTTGTAAGTCTAGAACCTAATGTCACAATTTCTTCACGTTCTGCTGTGTTATTGTAAATGGAATGGAAAAGATTACTTTTTTTTGGGTGTTAAAAGATAAAGAAAGCAAAATATGAAATTTTTTGCATGAAGAGTACTTATCTTCGATCCTTAAAGTGTAATCTGTGGGGCTTCTGGAACTTCTGTCAAGTTGGTGGGAACAAATTGGAAATAGAAAGAAATGTGAAGTTGATTCGTGATTCATTGTGTTGTTTTTTTTTTTTTGGTGCATTATTTCACTGTTCCTAGAATGTTGGAAAATAGCTTTGAAAATATGAAGCTTAGGCCCCTTTTGGATGAATATATTTGAAATGATTAGATTCTCTAGCTTAAACATAGACTGAAAAAGATTCATGGATATACTTTAAAGCCGTGCGTGCGTGGATTTGAAATTGACAAGGTGAGAGCCTCCCTATGTCTTTACTTCCACTCCAATAGCTAATTGCTAAATATTGTGCATATTTTTGCTTGGATCCTAATTCCCTTCTGAGTTTACATATGTTCATCAGTTCATGTAACTCATTATGTTGTTTGATGTAAAATGATCATTAGCTTATCAGCCACTGTGTGCTTACAGATTGTTAGTCCTGGTCGGATTCTTAAGTTAAGAGTCCGTGGAACTAAAAGAGACCTTACGCAAGACACATCATCAGAGGAGGTTTGTGTTGTTATGCCGGGAGTAGTTGCTCGTTTTGATGGATCAGACATGAAGGTAATGGAGATTTTCTGCTCTTAGCCTATGCTACTTGTTTGTTGGAAAATCGCTCTTCAGTAGTAGTGAAAGTGTTGCACTATGTGATCTTAATGATCATATTTTCATTTTTGACAGCAAGTTCAAATTTTGCTTCTTTTTTTTTTTTGGCCAAAAAGGACCGTTACCTGGTGGTGCCGCTGCTTACACAGGGTGCTGGGAGGAGGGGTAGGACTTGAATAGTAAGAACCTTTAGCTTTTTTGCACAAAGTGGCTACTCTTAGGGGCTGGTTTCGGAAGGCAGAGAACCAATTCTTTGGTTCGGGTTCTATGAAGTCAAGTGTTTAGTGAATGCCCATACCTTGCACAGGTGTCCATGCCCAATCTAATATCTCAATATCTTTGTTAAAATTGGTTCTTTGTCAAACTAAGATAACCCTTAGTTCTTTCAGAAACCAGATAGAAAAGTAAGACTATGACTGAACTAGATCCTATTTTAAGGATTCCCAAACAGGCCCTTAGATTCAAACCTGGCCCTAAGGAAATTTTAACTCCATTAAAGGAAATTTCCCTTCCTCGCCTTTTCCTTCTTTGTTTCACTTTTAAAGCTCCAGCCTTAGAATCTCAATTAATTAGTTATGC
Organism: Hydrangea macrophylla; assembly: GCA_033977485.1. Lineage (NCBI taxonomy): Eukaryota > Viridiplantae > Streptophyta > Magnoliopsida > Cornales > Hydrangeaceae > Hydrangea > Hydrangea macrophylla. The sequence continues at coordinate 70,350,414 of CM066990.1, read as the reverse complement.
CTCTAATTTTTTTCCGTGCTTGAGATGCAGAGTATGCTTCAAAGATGGTTTCAGGAAACACAGTCCCAGTTCTGGGATCAATTGCCGAAAAAGAAAGATTTGGAAGACTCTGGAAATTCATATGGAAGGCTTCCTTACCAGCTATGGAATGTTAGCAAGTATGGGTCTTGTGCTGATGCAGCAATCACAGGTGTTATGCCCCCTCCATTGATGGAACTCCAGGTAGCGAATTGAACTGCGTATCCTTATCAAAATTCCGTTTCTTTTGGTCTAAATTTGGAGCCATCCTGATGGAATATTGGACTTAGATTCTGTAAGCACAGACATAATGTTTTCTGTGAAACAAAGAAAAAAAGGGCCACTACCTTGTGTTGGTTCTTAGAGCATCCACATTGGTGTTGAAAACACCACTGCACTTAACTAAACTTTAGAGTTACGTCCTTCAGTGGTGTAGTTTAAGGCACTCCATACATTATTTAAACTTTGCAAAAGCTAAGTTTGTGGTACGCTTAAGTTTGGCTAATGTACAACCAAACGGCACTGGTTGTGCCGTCCCATAAAGTTTACGCATTGTGTGTGCCGTCCTCTAGTAGCTGGCACTCTGTGTGCCATCCCAAATCCTCAAGTCACTCCTTGTGCCGTTTCAATAACTTTGCACATTAAATTTTTTCTAAAATAGCTACTCAACAATTTTGCAAAGAAGCATGAGCTTCACGACACTTACTGTGCCGGCCACTCATCTCACAGCACATTGTGTGCCGTCCACCTACCTTACGGTTTAGTGAATGCCGTCCCCCAACTACACCATTGTGTTCGGCACCAAACCTATACTACAACTTAACTAAGTTTAAGCTAAGTTTACACACCACTGTAGATGCTCTTACAATGCCTGGAGCTGGAAGGGTAGAATGGCCACAATCCTAACCTTTGGCAGCCCTTTTGTCTGTGGGTAAAATGCATTTTGCACCCTCAACTTGAATCTTAAAAGTATTAAACTTGTTGCAATTCGCACCTTCCCTCAGAATCTGTCTGCAATATTAACGGAATTTGGAGTTTAGAACCAAAGTGCAAAAAGTGAGTTTGACGGTGCAAAATGCAATTCATTCTGATGGTTATAACGTAGGTCTCAAGGGTGGGATGCGGATGAACTGACCAATATGCCCTTAAAAGGGTATTGTGCTGCTCACATGACAAAATTTGTCCAACATTGCGGATGGTGATGGAAGATGTTGATTGCAACATGTTTACTAGTGACCAAATTGCCAAAACTTTAGTTTAAGGTTAAGTGCAAATTGGTGTATAGTGCAAAATGCATTTTACCTTTTCTTTCTTTCATCTTCTTCTTCTTCTTCTTCTTTCTCTTTTTTATTTTTATTTTTTTATTTTTATAAATATAATGATTATAAGAATATATTGACATGAAGATGAGATATAATTATACTGCTATTATTTGAAGTGTAAATTTTATGTAAGATTTTGGATCCTCCATCTCTTTCTACCTTGCTACCTGGACATAGTTTATTGCCCTTGACATTACATTTACTTTTCCAATGACTTGTTATAGAAACCTTCTGAAGTTATTCTGGTATTTGAATTCAGCTGCTTTTATTGTTGGGCAGTCAAGTCAACGTTACTATTGTGCAGTCACAATTGGGGACGATGCTGTAATATCAGCATTCAGGTTAGTGTGGTGGGAGTTCACTATTTATGATTGCTGGTGCTTCATCTCCCTCTCTCCCCTCTTCATTCCCATTTCAAGTGATCGATTTGTCTTTACTGCCCCTTAGTCATAATTTGATTTTTGTTTCTTTATGCAAAAAGACTTTCAGAGGACAGAAGCAGGTCTTTGGTTGGAGCCATACTGTCAAAAGTTGTTCCTGCAACATTTTCAACAATAGCTTCGCTCTCTAAAATGATCTGGCGGAGTGAGCAAACATCACCTAAAAACCCTGAAGCAAAACCTCAGCCTTTTGCTCGAGGTGAAATTAATTGCCTTTTCCTTACGGAAATAGAAGGAATGAATTAGTAACTTTTTTATTTTAACATTTATGTGTGGATACTATTCTAACAGCTATATCTGGCCATATGTGATGCTCTATGGATGTCAAATTTTAAAATATTCAAAAAATGCGAGTAGCTTTCTAAATTTGAAACATGTATCAGTGCCTGTCACTTGTATTGGCAGTTTGTAAGTTGTTGGTCTTCCTTTTGTTAAAGTACCCTTCATGTTTTAGAAATTACATTTCTCTCGCTTGTCAGGTGGTTATAGGTAACAGACTCTCCGTGCAGTTGCTCTCTGTTAAATGCATCGATATGCTGATTTCCTAATGTGGAATTTTCAAAAATATCTAATCACTATGTTGTCAGAATCTTACACATAGGTAGCCGAATCTATCCACTGAAGTAATTGCGGGTGAATCTTATGATTCACATCTAAATCACATGAATCTTACATTCGTGCTCTAACCCCAAACCCCCATCCCCCCCCCCGGCAACACACACATTTTTTTTGTTTTATATTGATTTGTTTTGTTTTAAATAAATAAAAAAATTGATTTCTAAGTCCTAACCCTCTGTAAAGCCACTTAGGATTTGTTGATGCAAGATCCACTTAGGAATTGTTGATGCAAGATCCAACCATTTTTCTTACAACTTTCTCTTCTTTCCAAATATTCTAGGGCCCACTTTCAAGAGAGGAACATTTTAAAATCTCTCTGTACAAGAGTTCAAACTTTTAGCTTACATGAGAAAAGAACCCTATGATCATTCCATTTTTTCCACGTATTTCTACTTATAGGAGGAAGTTATTAGACTCATCTGTTAAGACTGAAGAAGTTTGAAGTTGTAGCTTTTTTGGGTTAAGTATATTCTATTTTTATTGTTATTATTATTATTATTATTATTATTATTATTATTATTTATTTATTTATTTATTTATTCATTTTTCATAAGTTCAATTTATTTATTTATTTTGGGGTTTCTCTTTTGAAATGACTTTGAAAATGTAAGGGATAGAAATAAGGTGATTCGGTGTTATGATGTTTTTTTTACAAGTTTGGATTTTTTGTTTTGGTTTGGTGCTTTTCAATGTCACCCTATCTTCGATTCAATTCGGTTTGCAATTCGGAAAATGGCATTTCGATTCACGATACGAATAATCATGTATGGATATTCATATTTACATACAAGGGTCTAATCGCAATTACATGTGCTGTCTATGTCCGGTCTGCAAGTATCAGAAATCTGTGTAATGATGTTCTTATTGCTTCTAGCAATCTCTACCAGAGCCCTGACTTTTGCTTATTTTTTTAAACTGCTTTGCATATATTGTTATAAGTATTATTATTTGTATTCCACAGCATAAACATTTTTCTAATGAAACATGGTTTGAAGCTGACTTACTGGCATTACAATTCATAATCTGTGGCAGCTTCCCCTCTGACGTGTTTGAAGGATCATCCAAGAAAGGGTGAGAAGCTCACCTTGTCTCCTAGTGGTACTTTGGCTGCAATAACAGATTCACTTGGTCGTATCTTGCTCTTAGACACCCAGGCACTTGTGGTGGTCCGGTTATGGAAGGTTCTTTCTCTGCATATATCTGAGTGTCCTTTAAGCTCTGTTTGGTTCATGGATTTAGAGACGGAAAAGAAAAGGAAAGGAAATGAGAAGGAAAACTATTTCCTTGCCGTTCTCCGTACTGTTTTACGCGATGCTTAAATAATATTAGTAATTAAAAAGTTTCAAAATATAAGAGGAACCCGAGAAAAGAGGAATATAACGAAGTCACAAAATTTAATAGTTTTACTTGTATTTACCCAATTTTCCATTCACTGTTTTCGTAATTAACGACACAAAGAAAAGTGTTTTCCTCGGTGTTGGAGTTTCTCTTTAGTCTTTTTTTTTTTTCCCTCATTGAATCAATGAACCAAACAAAGCCTAAATTAAACTGGTTATTCCCAACGCTGAACTTTGCTTCTCCACAGGGATATCGTGATGCTAGTTGCCTATTCATGGAGATGCTTGTCAACAAAGATTCTGCACCGTCGAGTTCTGCCTATTATGAACATGTGAAGAGTGACTATTTCCTATGTCTAGCTATTCACGCACCTCGAAAAGGGATAGTTGAGGTACTTCTTTCCATTGCTTTTCTGCATTTTTGAATTTCCTTTTTTGACCTCTTTCTTCTGTTGAAATTATCTAGTATTGCTGAAATTGCGGTACTGCATGTTAGCCCTTGCTGCTATATAGGATATATCTACATATCCGAGGGCTTGTGTACTACAAGATGCGTATTATATTGTTTGCTTATACCCTTGTGTGTAATGTTTTCCTCCATGCTTGAATACATTAGAAATTTAGAATCTTTAGCATATGATATAATAGAACATTAGAACCTCACGAAAAGAGGAAGGGAAGTGACTTAACAAAATTCAAAATTTTTACGTTCTCACTATTTTCCTTATTAACCAAACAGATGAAAGTGTTTTCCCTGGTGTTGTCTTCTCTTTTCCCTCACCAAATCCAAGAATCAAATAGAGCCTAACGCTATGTTTTGGAGTTTAAAAAACAAGAGAAAAGTTGAGAAAGTACCTCACTTTCTTTTATCTTTCTCTCGTTTGTGAGTTTTAGTAAGGAGAGAAAAGGAGAGCAATGGAAAGAAAACTAACCCCCAATTTCTCCTCAATATCTATCTTTTAATTGGGAAGAAAGGGAGAGAAAAGAAAAGCCCAACAAATATCTTTTTTTATTTTTATTTTTATTATTTTATTTATCATTACATCTATGCCCTAGAGCACCCACAAGTATAGAATATTCGTTGTTTATATATATATATATATATATACTAGTTGGAGCCTTGCGCGTTGCGCGGGAAATTTAATTGTGTCGTTTCATGTGGTTAAGTGGTTGTTAAAAGTATATAATAAGATGTTAAAACGGTTAAATAGAAAATTGTAAATGTAGCTATTTTATCTAAAATTCTTCCTACGGAAGAAGTTGATAATTCTGACTATCTTGTAAATGAGTAGTAAAGGTACCTAATAAAGCACCACTAAAAATATATCACACAAGTAGGGTAATTCCTCTAAAAAAGGACATGAATGTGTTTGTAGACCTTAATTGATATTCGAATACAATCTATAAATCCTAAATTTGAGGGAAGAAGTTGACCAAAATGTAAATATTAGTGACCAATTCATAATACACTAAAATAGCCACTTTATTTGACAGTTTCAAAATCTCAGAACTTAAATTTTAGAGAAGTTGACCAAAATGTGAATATTAGTGACCAATTCCTAAATAGCCCCAATAAAATAGCCACTTTGTTGACTTTTTTAAAAGTGAATAATAAATATCCCAAAACTTGCTGACCCAAATGCAATTACACATATTACAATATATGAATCCTAAATTTGAGAGAAGAAGTTGACCAAATTGTAAATATTAGTGACCAATTCCTAAATAACCACTTTTTTTTTTTTTTTAATTTTTTTTGAAGTGATAATAAATATCCCAAAATTTATTGACCCAAATGTAATTAGACACAAGATTGTTGATTGAAACCTCATTTGAGAGAAGAAATTGACCAAATTGTAAATATTAGTGTCCAATTCCTAAATAGCCTAAATAGCCACTTTTGTTGACTTTTTTTGAAGTGAATAATAAATATCCCAAAAATTGTTGACCCAAATGTAATTAGACACAGATTGTTGATTGAAATATCATTATTATATTAAATAAAATTTCAAAAGCTGACTTGAATGTAATTATTTGTCTAAAATGACAGATTTACCCTCACACAAATCAATATATCCTTACGCCACATAGATAAATGTATGAGTAATTATGGTGTAGTGAAGGGCAAAAGAGAAAGTTTATATTTTTTGACATGCTAGCTTATTCGTTCTTATAGTATAGTAGATATATATATATATATAAATGATTCATCTCTCTTCTAATCATACGATCCATCTCTGTCCTGAACTTGCAAACAAGATGAAAGGAACCACCGTCCTTTCTCTTCATTCGTCACTCTTCTAATCAATCCATCTCTCTTGTCTCTATTGATTTGGTGTTAAAAGAAGGAAAAGAAGAGGTATTAGAGGCTTCATTTCTTGAGAAATTTTAGGGTACCCTTAAGGTACCACGTGGCATGCCACTCGGTACCACGTACCCAATAGCATCGTGCCACACGAACAATGAAACCCACCACAAAAAATTTAAATGGCCTAACAATCTTGTGTGGCGCTACCTCATTGGGTGTGGGTCACCACATAGGCCCTACCATGAGGGTACACAAAAACTTCTCTCATTTCTTGGAGTCCTTGATGGGTAGAATTGTAACTTTCTATTTTTTTGTTCTTTCCTTTCCTTTTCTTTTCAAATTGCAAATAAGATAAAAGAAAGTAACTTTCTCTTCTTTATCCTAAACTCGCAAACAAGATGAAAGGAACCACCGTCCTTTTTCTGCTTTTCGTTTCTCTCCTCACTTCAGACTCTCTTCTTTTCATTTCTTTCCCTACTCCTAACATAGCACAAGTGTTGTTAAATCAAGCTAATGATATTTCGTTTTAAGGACTTAGCATTTATAGGCATTTGTTAACAAATAAACAAACAAAAAGATTTCTATTGGGTTCAATTCTTTTGTGAGGATATATCATTTTTATCGTTGTTGGTGGGCACTCGTGCATTAGTGTAATTTGCTCAGTGCAAAAAAAGTACAACTACATTGATAGCTTTCACAGATGGTAGATGATAAATAATTTTGAACTTGAATGCATTTGTGAACTGGGTTGAAAGCCGAGTACTTCTCTTAGCAGCTTGAGTTTGTTATGCAGGTTTGGCAGATGAGAACTGGACCTCGACTCGTCACCATTTCATGTTCCAAAGGTAGCAAAATTATCCAACCCACCTATAGATTCGGACCATCATCGGAGTCTTCTTCATCTTACGTGCCATTGGAAGTTTTCTTACTCAACGGTGACTCTGGTCAATTATCAGTTCTGAATCGATCTCTTAATTGAGATTTTGTTTTTTTGTTCTCTAGACATCATATTTATTCTTGATTCCTTCTAAAACAATTGTAATTATCGGACTTACGAAATGTGATTCCCTTTTAAGCATTAGAGTTATCCTGTTTGTAATGAATGTGAGAAAAAAGAATAGTAGGTAGCATTTTGTTCCACGGGAAGCATATACTCGGAAAAGACTCGGGGTAATTTTCTTTGGTTTTTTTCGTACTATTTTGAAGTGTGATGGGTAAATGTATAGAAGTGTATTTACTTGGCACATATGTGGCATAGATATGGACTAATAGTATCTCAGAGCAGAACAAAAGATCCAGGTATCTACGGAAAGCATACATTACGAAGAGATTACATTTTCTTGGGTACGTTTCTTACTATTTAGACGTGTTATTGATTCACGTATACATGTATATCTAATTGGCCACATAAATGAACCAATAACATTTCAAAGCAAGACAAGACGTACCTAACAAAATGTACTCAAGTGGTGTCCATCTTAAAATTTCTTGGGTACTTGACGATCAAATTTTTTTTGTTGATTGTGGCGATCACATTTTAAGAGCACTAATTTGACTTATCTTTTCCATTTTTGGCATTTTGTTTTGGGGCTACGTAATGGATTTCACCCTTTGAAAAATGATGGAAACAGTTATTTTTTTCGGTAGTGAATTTAAATTCCTAATGTCGTATGGACAGATTACCTTCCAGCAAAATATAATTGCGACGGATTACTAACTTTTATTACATTGTATTTAGAAAAAGGGAAATATTAACATGTGCCCTAAGAGTACATGTTGAAGAACTTTAAATAGAAAGAAAACAAGGATGACTCGTATCATTGCCATATCATTTGAGATGTGTTTTTGAGACTAGGATTTGGGAAGCATAGCATTACTCTAGAAAAAAATTACAGACATTTTTGATGCACAGAAAGGAAAGAAGATAAAGAAGGCTGCAATAGAGAGCAATGTGATAAAGTAGGAGAGTTTTGTTGTAAGGGACATTTTTTTTTTGGTGATCCTTGTTGAAGGATAGTGAAGGATGGGTTCTGTGAACCAAGACTTGTTCTTGTGAGGAACATCTCATCTCCTTAATACAAGTGCAGGTAAAGCTAGTATAGTACTATAGTTTACTTTACTGAGATAGTGATTTGAATAAATATGCATCCACCATAGAAGACTAAGGCGCTGTTTGGAAGGACAAAATTGGTTTTGTGGTTGTTCACCAGTTCTATATATGTTACCTTTTAAGAGAGAGAGAGAGAGAGAGAGAGAGAGAGAGAGAGAGTTTAGAGTAATACGGTTGCTTTGGGTGTTATATGAGCATCTCCAACAAGTCATTATATGGAGTGGCAAAGTCAATCATTACTTTGATGACTAATCTTTGAATTTTACACTCCCCATTATCCCATAAGATTATCAAAAGTTGGAGTGGGAAACAATGCTAGATTTCGAAGGGTTTGAGAGAGAGAGAGAGAGAGAGAGAGAGAGAGAGAGAGGACAAAAGTAGAATTTTAGTAAATTACATTACCTCCCCCTAAGGTATCAAAATCTTTTGTGTTTTTATTGATAGCATTTGCTCACCCAATTTTGGTTCACCATGCTCACCCAGGTTTTCATAGGGTGATGTGTCTCATTCCAGTAATTATGTTGATAGTACATACGCAAAATGAGAATGAAATGGTACATATGTCACCCAATAAAAATATAAGCGAGCAATGGTGAACCAAAATTGGTGAGAAAAATGCCCTCATTTTTTTTTCTTCATTTTGCTCAATGACTTTGCAATTAATATCATTCCCGGTTCAATTAGGCAATGATGAGTTCACCATATTAATTTCTTAATTAATTTTTTTAATTACATGGAGTTGGAGGAATGTTCGAACATAGAACTTGAATACACAGGACATTAAATTTATTTTTATTTATTTATTAAATAAAATAGTTTAAGCTTTCTAAAATAGTTTTGGTCCTCCTGTGTCAAATTTATCTTTTCATATGTATTAGATACCCTAGGAAGATCGATGTAATTTACATTCTATTGTACGGGTGTTCATCAGTCAGTTTGGTTCGTTTTTTTTTCCTGATTTTTGCATGTTTAAAAATCGACTGAATGACTCGGTTCGGTCGGGGTTTTTGGTCGGTCAGTTTGGTTTCTTTCTTTGACTATGTTCTTGAAAACCGACCAACTAGTCTCAATTTGGTCAATATGGTCTATCGGTTCGGTCCGCCATTTTTTGTAAACAACCAATTCTATGGGACATGACAGACAAATAGGACTACACAGATCTTTCATTCCATTGATAGAAGTCTTAACTTCAAAAACAGCACTCCAGAAGAAAATCGTTGGTTTGACCCCCGAACTATGTGGAAAAATGTCTCTCTTAAACTCGGCTTGTTTAGAGCTTCTACAAGAATAGGAAATACACATTTGAAGAATAATTAAAATAGCATTTTGGTTAATTGGATACTGTTTTTAACTACCGAAATTATTATTTTCATCAAATATACTCAAACAATAGTAATAAAATGAGTAACTATTTTAATCTTATAAATATATTGCTAAACTACAACCATAGATGCATTTTATATGGTGATCCAACTGCCATAGTGTTTCTTTCAAGAGTAATGCTATAGACACAATACATTGTGTAACACAAAGTACAACAAGATTTTAAGTGCCTTGTATTCTGTGTTGTTTGAATTTTTCATACTTTGCTATATACTACTTACATAGCATAGGATACAGACATTTAAATATCTGTTATGTTTTATGTTGTGCAATAAAATAATTTACCCTTTCTTCCAAAATTTTGTTACTTTGTCTCTCTCTTCTCATAGTTAGAAAGATATCTTAGAAAGGTATCTAATTCTAATAAATATAAAAAGATAAATTTGACACAGGAGGACCAAAACTATTTTAGAAAGGGTAAACTATTTCATTTAATAAATTTAATTAAGAAATTAATTTGGTCAACTCATCATTGACTAATTGAAAGGGGAATAATACTCCCTCCGACCCATTTTATGTGTCCCTCTTTCTATTTTGGTTTGTCCTAAAATTGTTGTCTAATTTCTTAAAAGTAGTTGTAGATTCTTTTTGTCCCCTTAAATAGTTGGATTTCCAAAAAGAGACACATAAAATGGGACATATGGAGTATTAATTAAAGAGTAAGGCTTAGTTTGGCCCCCACGTGGTGCTTCTCCTTTTTTTAAAGCACAATTTAATGTTAATTCATTTGGTAACTAATTTATGAGCTTTGTAAAAATTGAACTTAGGGCTTTTTTGGAAGGAGCTTTTAAAAGCTCTAGAATGGAGCTTTTAAAAGCTCAAGGTTGCTTTTTGGTTTCATGATGTCTTTTTGAAGAGTAGTGTGTCACTTGTATAAAATTATCAAAGAACTTAGTAATAAATTTCATAAGCTCCTTTTAAAAAGCCACATGGGGGCCAAACTAAGGCTAAATGCTATGCTTTTCAAATTTTTATCCTAAAAGTACTTTCCAAATGATATAACAGTGATTACCTGACCTACTGCTACATTATTTGAGTTGAGAAGTACTTTTAAGATAAATATTTGAAAAGTATAACATTACTCTTAATTCAGTTAATTGAAAAGTCATTGAGCAAAATGTAGAAAAAAATACTAGAAGATTTTGATACCTTAACAGTCCGTTTGATATGATTATAAAATATAATAGAATTGAATTGGAGAGAATAGAAAAGAAAAGAAAAGAATAGAATTGATTTGCAATTCTAATTCTCATGTTTGGTTTGAAATAGAAATAGAAAGAATAGAATTGAAAAGAATTAATGATACTTCCTAAAATACCCCAAACCTAAAAGCTAATTTGCCCAAACACACCTTAAGGTAAGACCAGAAGAACAAACCAAATAAAGAAGAAGACTGAAGAAAACGACAGGAGAAGAAGAAGAAGATGACGACCAAAGAAGAAGAAGAAAACTGAAGAAGAAGAAGAAGACGACTGGAGAAGAAGAAGAAGAAGAAAAAATCAGGTTAGGGTTTTTGGATTTGGGTATTCTGGGAAGAACAATAGTTACAAAACAATTCTCACCAAATCCGACCAATTTTGATAAGATTTCAGTATTGCCTAAAACTTCAATTATCAAGAATTGGCAAGAATTGAAAATCATTTCATTTCTAATTTTTGTGTCAAATCAAACACATGATTTGTCACAAACAAGAATTGCAAATCAATTTTTTTTTCTTGTTTGTGTCATACCAAACGGACTATAAGGGGAAGGTAATGTAATTTACCCAAATCCTACTTTTTGTCCTCTCTCCCTCCCTATTTTTGCGCTCTCTCTCTCTCTCTCTCTCTCTCAAACCCTTCCAAATCTAGCATTGTTTCCCACTCCAGCTCCATTACAATGCCTCTATAAACACCACACAAAACCAACAGCAACCACTCCAATCCAAACCCACTCTCCATGGCTTTCTCTCTCCTCTCTCTCCTCCTTTTCTCTCTCTTCCTCCTCCTCCTCCACCAGCCTCTCCACTCCACAGCCAACATCCACAAAACACAACCCCTCTTCAGATCACAGCTCATCTCTGATCCCCAAAACACTTCCTCTCTCACCACTTTCTTCGAAGTCACCAAACCCATCAAACTCCCCAAAACCCAACCATGTTCATACCTAGTACTCCAACACGATTTCGGATACACATATGGAAAACCACCAGTTCTTGCAAATTACACCCCCCCTTTGAATTGCCCATCTCAAAATTTCGCCAAAATTGTTCTTGAGTGGAAAGCAACTTGCAAAGGGAGACAATTTGATCGGATTTTCGGGGTTTGGCTCGGCGGCGTTGAGCTTCTCCGGAGCTGCACGGCGGAACCAAGAGCCACCGGAATTGTATGGACTGTCAAGAAGGACATTACAAGGTATTATTCATTGCTCATGACCAATCAAACACTTGCTGTTTATCTTGGTAACCTTATTGACAGTACTTACACTGGTGTGTATCATGTGAATGTATCTATTCATTTTTACCCTGCTAAGGTTACTTATAGTGGCTATAATCCAAATTTGCATAATTTGGATAATGGGTTTAATTCTGGGGCTGATTTGATCTTACCCATTTCGAGAAATTTGCCTTTGAATGATGGGTTGTGGTTTAAAATTGAGAATTCCACGGATATGGAATTGAAGGAGTTCAAAATTCCCCAAAATGCATATAGGGCTGTGCTGGAGGTTTATGTTTCATTTCATGAGAATGATGAGTTTTGGTATGGAAATTATCCAAATGAGTACATTGAAGTAAATAACCTTACGGGTGACCCCGGGAATGGACCATTTAGGGAAGTTGTGGTCAGTTTGGATGGTGATGTTGTCGGTGCGATTTGGCCGTTTACGGTAATCTATACCGGTGGTGTGAATCCCCTACTTTGGAGACCAATTAGTGGAATTGGGTCGTTTGATTTGCCTTCTTATGATATCGAGATTACTGCATTTTTGGGGAAAATTTTAGACGGGAAGACCCATGAGTTTTCATTCGGTGTCACAAATGCTTTGAATGTGTGGTACATCGATGCAAATTTGCATGTTTGGTTGGACAAAAAGATTGAGAAAACCGAAGGGGATCTTCTGCAACACATTAGCCATTCTCTTCTTGTTTCTGTGGAATTGAATTTTACGGGTCTGAATGGAACATTTTTGACTAGTGCTAGTAGGTCCATATCCTCGTCTGGATGGGTAAAGTCTTCCCATGGGATGGTCGTAACAAAATCGACTCAAGAATTCAATTACAGCAATTTTATGGTGATGGGTAAAAATGGGGATTTGCAGATTGTGAATCAGATTATCGATTTCAATGACAGTGTCACTGCCACGATGCCAACCTCTTCTGTTCTTGGGATCAAATCACTTAAAAGATTTCCTTTCTATTTGTACTCTGAAAATGTGGATAAAGGAAATGGAAGTTATGCATCGATAGCAAATCTAACATTGGGTTATAATGAGGAGAGGGTTAAGAGGGCTGTTTTTGGAGTTTCTGTCGATTCTCTTAAGAATTTACAAAACGCACAGGGTTATATGCTTGTAAAGGGTAACTTGGTAGTGAGTGGTTTGGGGAGTACTCAACAATTATACAAATATGATGGTAGTGAACAATGCTATTTTAGGAATGTGAGTAGCTCCAATTACACCATTCTTTACGACGAAGAGGGCTATACTTGTAGCAAAAGGACTCGTTCTCATATGGGTTATGGGCTTTCCAAATGGTGGCCTTTTCCCCTCCGGAGGGCTTCCTAGAACCTAACTTTTGTGATGATAAGAGATGAGTTTGGATCATTCAGTTTGGTAGATTCTTCAATTGCTTCACAGGTGGATTTCTTCTGTAAGTTGCGTTTCAGAGATTTTCTTGCTTTTGTAATGCTGAATAAGAATGTATTTACTTTCGTGATCCAACTGTATATTTTTAGTTATTTGCATTGAAACAGGCTTTGCTTTGAGTTTCAAGAGGTGATAATAAACAATCTTTCAATCTCTCTCTCTCTTATAGTATTTTAAGCTATATTCTAAGCTAAAACTCACTCTTGCAAAATTGACTACTCATATCTGTCTCTGTTTCGTTGTGTTCCATTTTGTGGGGGGCATTTTGGCTCTGTTTGGTTTGCGGATTTAGATATGGTAAAGAAAAAGGAAAGGAAAGGAAAGGAAAGGAAAACTAGTTCCCTTGTGTTTTCCTTCGTCTAAATAACATCATAAGTTACAAATTTTCAAAATATAATTGAAAGGTAAGAGAAAAGGAAGGGAAATGACTTCAAAATTCAAAATGTACTCAACCTATTTTCCTATCGTTCCTATTTTCCGCACCATTTCCCTTATTAACTAAACTAAGGAAAATGTTTTCCTATTTGTTTTCTTTTCTTTTTCCTCACCAAATCCGTGAACCAAACAAAGCCTTAAATATCTGCTATTAGGTTCTTCCACTTTTTCACCTGTCCATTTTTTGCCCCAATCGATTCAACCTCCGATATAATACCAAAACCAGATAATTATTTTACTGCTTCAGATTGGTGCTGAACATGTATCGGTGAACTAAAACTGGCTGACCTCAATCTATCAGGGCTCCCTCCGACCATTGCGTGGTCTGGGGAGTGTTAGATATATACAGCCTTAGACACGCGTATGGAGAGGAGGTTTACCTCAATTCTCTGTTCCTTATATTATGTATTGGTTCCAGGTTTTACTCGGGGTCAATTGCGAATGATTAAAACAGGTTTCGGTTCAAATCTAGTTTTACTTGTATTGGTTCTTACAAAATTAGTGTTGTATTGGTTTGATAAAGAACTAGTTCTTGGATCAATTTTAAATCGGACAAGACTTTTATTTACTTAAAAATAGTTGGACATAATACAAAATTATTTAAAACTTCTGTGGTTTATACAACCGGTTCTTGGGTTATCCAAACAACTTCTCAGATTCCAATAGCATAATGCCAACTAATTTGATAGGGTGATGCTATTGCCACTCCATCATTGAACTAAGACACTCCATAGTATTATTCTTAAAACATGTGGTACCATACATGTCATGCATTGCATACATGATACCACATGCTCAGAGAGTGGTACCATGGAGTGCATTAGTTCAATGATGGAGTGGCAATAACAATTCCCAATTTGATATTGAAATGATTCACATAAAAGCAACTACATATCCTAATAGCACAATGCGCCAAAAAAAAAAAAAAATTTGTTATCTGTACTGTTATATAAAGAGAGAAGTAGGGGTACCACAAATATTTTACCTAAAAAAATGTATTTTAAAAAATACCAATATTATATCTTTTTATAGAAAAAACACACATATTAGGGCAAAACTGTCATAATGATATCCAAAAAACTATTTTTAACTTCTTCTCTTCTCTTATTTTATTTTCTCTCTCCACTCACATTGTGAATGGTTCCCAACTAGTATCAAAATATTGTATCTTGAGAATGAAGTCGTGACAAATATTGCATTACCGACCTATAGGAGATAGTCTAAACAATGTGTTGTGACAAATTGCAGATCCCACTAAGTTTTCAGAAAAAAAAAAAAAAAGAAAAAAAAAGGGTTCAGCACACTCTCATTATGCATCTAGTTTTTGTGAAAACCAACAACATATTGGATTGACAGAATTTATTTCAAAAGTAATTTTGGGTTTTGGATGGGCTCCAATGCAACACAAATGTATCTATTAAGTACTTGAATATGTAGAACCGGTTCATTTATGAATCACATAACTAGTTTTGAACCTTCCCAAACAGCCCTTTAATTTCTCGAAGTAAGATGATTCTAGTTAATAGAACCAAGTTTTTTCTATTCTAAAAGCAGTCATTGTGATTTTAGCACTCGTAGGAGTCACGTGAGGTTCACAATTAATCCTGAAATCATACACATCACAAGGCTTGGTTTGCTTAAATGCACTGAGGTTTGGGTGATGAACTCCCCTTTTGAACCAAAAAAAAAACCCAATAATAATAATATATGAATAAATAAAGGGGTTAGGTGATGAATGAATTTTTAGCCAAGGGAGTCTCGGCAATTGTTTTGCAAACTTGATTGCGCCATTCAACCGAAGTAAAAAAAAATATTTTGTTAGTCATCGCAGAAATTTGTGATAGGTCAAAAGCTATCTTAATTAACTTTTGATCAAAACAAGTTTTTGTGATACACGAACAGAAGTAGGACTTCTTCTAATCACACTTGGACTAAACACTCATTCCTGTCCCAAAATTTTAGATTCTATGCTTTCCAAATTTGAATTTTCAATTTAGTTTTTAAATGATTTATCAGTTATACTACATGCAATCAGGATAGATGCATAAATTAAATTTGAAGTTTAGGGGGCTTGATACGGGTGAAACCAAGATGTTACCGCGATTTTTTTTGGGGAGTATATTTTCTATATGTTTTTCGCGTAAATGATATAAAGTTAATGCTATAAAAATTAACATAAAAACTCAAGAAATCTTCTCACATTGTATGATACATACATCAAAGTTATAACTCTTTGCGACTTGGTTACTACCTAATATAGAACTTTAACTTACAAATGACACCTAAATAATTACAACAAAATGGCACCTTAGAAAAGTTAAATCGTACTGGCATCAAATGTACAACAAAAAATGACAATTTATTATTACAAATTAAGACAAAAAAATTAGATGTATCGTACAACCAATAGAACTTAGTTGGAATGTAGAATATTTCAAACTCAAATACTAATAAACTAGGGGCTTAAATACAATTTACACCCTTGTAATTTGGTCCCTTTATCATTTTGATCCCTAAACTTTCATTTGTAACAATTTAGTCCTCCGAGTTTGCTAAATGGGTCAAATTGGTCCCTCTATCCAAATCTGTTAAAAAAACTAACGGATGCGGAGACTCACAGCAAGGGGAATTTCGCACTTTCACTCACTTGCCTTCCGCCCAAAATCCACTAAGGGCACTTGCTCTTCCTTAATTTTTTAAAAAATTATTTTTAGCCTATGTGTTTTAGGTTTTATGCATTTGTGTCCCTTTAAAATTTTTAATTTACCGCTTCTTAACTCGGAAATTTCACTTTGTTCCTTGAAATATTTTCTATTTTTTTTGTTGATCCAAATAAATATCTTGTGTACTCAAATAGCCCCAAGTATTTAATTCTTTATGGATATCCCATTTGAACATATTAAAGATTATTTGTTTGAGAACTGAAAGTACTAAAAAAAGAAAATGAATTAATATATGAATACCATTTTTTTCAAAAGAGTTATTGAGAGATTCGTTCGTCTTTGAATAATTTTATTTTAACCTCACGCCACTATATGTGAAATCACAAAACAAATATATAATTTTCAAAATCGTAAAAACATAAAATCACAACATTTCTGCCAAAAAATATCGGGTCGATTGGTGTTGCTTCCGAACCCCATCTACGTGTATGTCCCCTGGAATCAAATCTTGGATCCGCCTGTGGGAAGAGCTAAAGTAAAAAAACGTGTTGATAGAATATTTAGAGTGAGCTATATTAGAATTGTGTTTATAAATAACACATAAAAAGAATTCCAAAATTTGGGGTGGCCTTGCATCTATACATATACTAGATTAGTAGCTTGGGTGATGCACGGGAGAGTTGCTATAATTCAAACATTTGATAGATATAACTCTACAACGGAGTAGGCCCACTATATACCTTCAATGTAGACTTTTTTACCCTGTTTGGGACATCTTTTGCTTTTGCGATTGCGTTGCGATATCTTTGAGATTTGATAAGAGGGTGTTTGGAATTCTTTGGGAATGGACTTTTAGATTAAGAAGTCTATTTCAAGAAGTGAATTCTGTTTGGTGAGATTTTATTTTTGACTTCTTAGAATGTCAATTTGTAGATGCCAAAAGCCCTGACTTTTCAAAACTGTGATTTTTGCACTTCTCTAGAAGTTAGGGACTTTCTACATACAATTACACTTTTATCCCTACTTTTCGTAATTAATGTCATCTTTATCCAATCCCATATGTAATTGACATAGGCTAGCCGAATCTCTATTGTTTTACAACTTCTATTGGAATAAGTCCTTAAACCGAAGTTTTACATTGTTAAAATATTGCTATTCTCTTTTTCCTCTTTGATATTTTGTCGGCTATCAGATTTAGGAGACCCATAGCTTGGTGATTCACGATGATTTAAAACTCGAAAAGGACTCACGGAAGTTAGTTCTATTTCTGTCACGCCCCGGAGCAGCAGAAATTAGCAATAAATAAAATTTTCCTTTCTTGGTCCGTAAGCCATGACTAGTTACATTAACTGATTGTCCACAAACACACTAGACAAATAAGAGAGTAACTTAAGCGGAAGCATAAACTGAATATACATCAAAAGATTACTAGCTATTACTTTAGAGTTGTAGTTTCAAAAGATAAAAGAACAAATGAGATTAAGGCATTGGACGCCGTTTACATCTTTATATGTATAGACAAAAAGAAGTGTAAGATCATTGAAGTAAGGTGTGTGATGCCAATTTATAACTTAGTATGAATGGACAAAAATTTATAAAGAACAACTAAGTCTTCTTTCTTGAAGTCACGCTGATTTGCGAAACGGTTACTTTACTATCGTTAGTCGTCGCGACTGCCGTAGTAATCTCGCCTTACAGGCTAACCGTGTTTATTCATTTCTCGATTTATTCTTATCAACATGGTTACTTTGCTATCGTGTTTGCCTCTCCGTGACCATAGTATCAATCATCACCGACATGCGATCTTGTAATTCCATTTGACAGTACTGATTCGTACTATATATCAACTTTCGGACCTCCGTGGTCGATTACACGTATTTTCAAATGTATACGGACTTGGTTACCACGATCGTTCGACTCTATACCCGTACACGTCGACTTGACGTTACGACACTGACTACTACATGAGGTGTATCATATGTTATGCACAAGGTACAAGTTAAATAAACAGGTACTATTTATTCTTGAAATATAGTACAGACTCTAAGCTCGTAGTTCCATATGTTAAAGCATGAGGTTAACCATACTGATAATAATAACGAACAGAAATAATAATAATAGTAATAATAATAATAATAATAATACTAATAATAATAATAACGGAGATAATATGTTTGAGGTGCAACATATCAACATGAGGTTAAACCTGGAATAAATAATAATAATAATAATAATAATAATAATAATAATAATAATAATAATAATAATAATAATAATAATAATATCATTATTATTAATGAAAAAATAAAACGGACAATAATATGCTCGAGGTACAATATATTAACGCATGAGTTTTAATTGATAATAATAATAATAATAATAATAATAATAATAATAATAATAATAATAATAATAGAATTCATGATACGGACCTTGGTTAGGGGTATCACATATTAAAGCGCGAGATTTAATGACTAACTAATAAGATATTGATAATACTAATAATAATAACAATAATAATAATAATGACAACATGATTCATAATACGGACCTAGATTAGAGACACCACATGTTAAGCACAAAGTTTCCCATAAATAAAAATAAACATAGGATAATACGGACATTAATCTAAGTATATATACCAAGTGAGTTAGGAACTCACCGTAGGTTCGGGGTCGGCGGTGTGGTTTGAGATTTCTTCTTTTCATTTCTTTTCTCTCTCCTTCACTCTCTCTCTCTCTCTCTCTCTCTCTCTCTCTCTCTCTCTCTCTCTCTCTCTCTCTCTCTCTCTTTCTTTTTCTTCTTCTTGCTCAACAAGACAACAACTAGTGGGACGGAGTTTTTATAGGAAAATGGGGAGGGCCACCAATTTGTACATATATTATACGTACACACACACACACAAGCACACAACATACCTCACATGACACCTCATAAACACTCAAGCACACAACACACCTCACACAACACCTCACAAAATACTCAAGCACACAATACACCTTACATGGATACCTCACCACCACTTGATAGGGGTTGTTTGAGGGTTGGCTTAGGGTACAAGCATGGTTGGGTAACACATGTATAATTGCTGGTTCTGAAGTAATATTAATTATAGTGGAAATCTTATAAATACTGTCCGAAACTGGAATTATATTAATAAAATAAAATAAAAATTACAGGTATTACAATATCCACCTCCTATCAAAGATTTTGTCCCCGAAATTTGAGCTAGCTAGTCACTAAACAAAGCTGGAAATTTCTCGCTCATTTCTGATTCTAACTCCCAAGAAGCTTCGCGTTCGTTATGGTGTCTTCACTGAACTTTCACCAGAGGAATTTCCTTAGTCATCAGCTTCTTGATTCCTCGATCCAAAATTCGGACTGGTCCTTCAGTATAAGTCACATTGTTATTCACCTCAATGTCCGTGAAGTCAATTTCATGTGACGGATCATGTACAACCTTCCTAAGCATGCTAAATGAAATAAGTTATGTACTCTTAACATCTTAGGTGGCAGTGCAAGTCAGTAGGCTACTTTTCCCCTGCGCTCTAAAATTTTAAACGGTCCAATGTAGCACGGTGACAACTTTTCTCGTTTCTGTCCAAATTTGACAACGGTCCAATGTAGCACGGTGACAACTTTTCTCGTTTCTGTCCAAATTTGACAACGCCTCGCACTGGAGATACTTTGAGAAGTACGTGATCTCCAACATTAAACTCCAATTCCTTGCGGTGCTTGTCTGCGAAGCTTTTTTGTCTGTTCTGTGTTGCTTTCATTTTTTCTTTTACGATGTTGATCTTTTCATTTGTCTCTCAAACCATTTTTGGTCCTAGAAGTTTATTGTCTCCAACTTTCGCCCAGCACAACGGTGATCGGCACGGTTTTCTATATAGTGTCTCGAATGGTGCCATCCTGATGCTCAAATGATAACTGTTGTTGTACTTGAACTCTACTAATGGTAGGTGTGTCTCCTAAGAACTCTCAAAGTCTATGGCACAAGCTCGGAGCATGTCGTCCATTACTTGGTTGACTTGTTCTGTTTGTCCATCAGTTTGGGGATGAAATGTTGAACTTAACTTCAATGAAGTTCCCATTGCTGCTTGTATACTTTCCCAAAATCCTGATGTAAAACGTGAGTCGTAATCTAATACAATCGATATAGGCACTTCAAGTAGTCGTACGACTTGTTGTAAGTACATTTTGCTCATCTTCTCGACCGGGTACGTCATGTTGTAGGCGACGAAATGAGATGATTTGGTGAGTCGGTCCACGATCACCCAAATAACGTCATGATTCTGTTGCAATCTTGGCATTCCTATAATGAAATCCATAGTAATGTGTTCCCATTTCCATCCAGGAACTGGCAGTGGTTATAATAACCCTGCTGGCCTTTGGTGTTCTGCTTTGACTTGTTTGTACATTTGGATACGTGATCTGCTACCTCTTTTTTCATTCCTTCCAACCAGAAGTTTCTTTTCAAGTCCTTATACATTTTTGTTTTTCCAGGGTGGACCGTCAGTCTTGACTTGTGTGCGTTATTCAGTATGTCCTTCCTTAAGTTGTCCTCGTTAGTCACATAAAGTCTATTGCAGCATCTAAATCCTTCGTCTGCCCTAATATTCCATTTTGCTGGGTCCTTTGCTGATGCTTTCATAAACCATAGACGAAGTCCATCATCCTTTCATTGAGCTTCAATGATGCGGTTTATGAGCGTCAGCTGTACTACTAAACAACCAAAAAGTTTTCCTTCACTAGATTTGACAGTTTGAAAGTTAAATTTGGCTAGTGTTTCCAACGTTTCCACTCTTTGACCATAAGAAAGGATGTGAACAGTTTACGACATTTTCGGCTTAGTACGTCGGCAACTACGTTTGTTTTACCAGGGTGGTATTGCAAAGTGAAATTGTAATCCTTCAAAATTCCATCCAATGTCGCTGCCTCATGTTCAGCTCCTTCTGAGAGAACAAGTATCTCAAGCTCTTGTGATATGAAAACAGGTCGAACTTTTCTCCGTAAAGGTAATGTCTCCAAATCTTGAGAGCAAAAACATTTGTGGCTAATTCGAGGTCGTGAGTAGGGTAGTTCATCTCATATGGTTTCAATTGTTGCGATCCATACACTATCACTCTTCCATCCTGCATGAGCACACATCCAAGTCTTTAGTGTGATGTGTCGCTATAAATGGTGAACTGCTCATCGCTCTTTGGTATTGCAAGCACTGGCGCCGAGGTCAATCTTTCTTTCAGCTCTTGAAACTCGAGTTCATACTTATCTTTCCATTCATACTTTACGTCCTTCCTTGTCAGATTAGTCAAAGGGGATGCTATCTTAGAGAATAATCTCCGGTAGTATTCGGCTAAACCAAGGACACTCCTAACTTCGATTGCAGTGTTTGGTCTATTCCAATCCAAAACAGCATCTGTCTTGGTTGAATCCACAGATATCCCATCCTGTGAGATAGTGTGACCCAAGAATTTAACTTCCTTTAGCCAAAATTGAAACTTGCTAAACTTCACATACAAGTGGTTGTCTCGAAGCGTCTGTAGTACGATCCTCACATGTTCTTTGTGTTTCTCCTTGGTCTTTGAGTAGATCAGGATATCGTATATGAAGATAATCACAAATTGATCCAAGTAGGACCTGAACACTCTATTCATTAAATCCATGAACACACCTGGGGCATTCGTTAGTCCAAATAGCATGACCAGGAATTCATAGTGCCTATATCTCGTTTTGAAAGCTGTCTTTGATACGTCTTCGGGTCGAACCAACATTTGGTGGTATCCGAATCGTAGATCTATCTTGGAGAAGGTTGTCGCTCCATACAATTTATCGAATAGGTCATCGATTTTGGAAGTGGGTATCGGTTCTTGATTGTGACTTTGTTCAACTCTCTATAGTCGATACAAAGTCGAAGTGTCCCATCCTTCTTCTTAACAAATAACACAGGCGTTCCCTAAGGTGACATGCTTGGTCGAATGAACTTGAGATCTTCAAGTTCCTGGACTTGTTTATTTAATTCTTGCATTTCTGTCGGGGACATCCGATACGGGGTCTTAGATATCAGTAGGGTACCGGGTACCAGCTCAATATAAAAGTCGATGTCTCTCTTGGGTGGTAGTCCAAAGATTTCCTAGAATACGTCAAAGTCTTGAACTATAGGGATTTGTGCAATCAGAATTTCTGAACTTACGCTTCCAAGGGTAGTTAGACAACTAGTGAGGAAGGTGTCGCACAAAGGATCGCATTGGAATTTAAATGATTGGCTTCCGGGTATCGAAAAAGTAATAGACTTGCTAACACATTTTAATATGGCATAGTATTTTGTGAGCCAATCAATTCATAAGATTAAGTCAAATTCCTTCATCGACAGAACTATCAGATCAGCAGGGAGGTTCTGATCATTCAAGTTTAAAGTGCAATCCTTACACACTTTTCCCAACTTAATGTTCATTCCTAAGGGGGACATAAACGTTCAGAGCTACATCAAGCATCTGGGGGTACTAAACCCAATCATTGTACAATCTTAATAGAAATAAAGAAGTTGGAAGCATAAGTATCGAACAAAACTTTAACCTGACTATTAAATAATGTAAGGGTACCTTCCATATTTTGCTATTCTCCTTCATCGAATTCGACTTCCTCTGGGATAATGGCATTTAGGCAGACTTGCTTAGGTTAACCCTGAGTGTATGCTTTGTAGTATCAGCCTTGAGGCGCTCGACAATCCCTGGATATGTGACCCTTTTTGCCGCAGTTGTGGCAGACGGTGTCCTCTCGGCTTCTCCTTGGGGCTCGGTAGTCCTTAGACCTGTGTCTGGGATTCCCACAATTGAAGCATTCATCGTTATTGGCTCTAGTGGTAATAGGTGGTCCTCTTGGGGGTTATGCTTGGGATGCAGCTGGTTAGTTCTGAGGGAACGTGAGCTGTGGCTTCCTTTCGCCAGTCCAATTATGCTTATTCCTTTAAAATCTCATTGGGAGTCTTGGTCCTTGGTTGCCTTGGTTGTTTCTGAACGATGGTCTATTTTCAAAACGTCCTCGTTCTCGACTATTGATTTTCTCGTGGCTGATTGCCATGCTTACCATAGCTTTGAAGGTCAGGCCTTGGTTATTGAGAGTCATGCGTTGAAGTGGTAGCGATAGGCATTGGTGGTACTGTCATGTTTTCTTCTCCCGGGTATCAGTCATGTGGCGGGCAAAGCGGGACGATCGTTCAAATTGCACTGTGTATTCCCTTATAGTTTGATTTCCCTGTGTTAGTTCTATAAAATCCCTCTCTTTCTTGTTCCTCTCTGTTTGTGGAAAATAATTTTCTAGGAACAGTTCTTTAAATGTAGCCCAAGGCATTCTTCTTACTGCTGCTTTTCCAACCGTTGTTTTCTCCGATTCCCACCAATCGGCTATCGCGTACGTTAACTAGAACGTCACCAGTTGATGCTTCTCGATCTTCGTACATCCCAGTGTGTTGAAGATCAACTCCATTTTCTGGAGCTACTATTTCTCACGCCATGGCTCAGCATCTCTGTTGAGCTTCTCAGGATGAAACTGATAGAAATGCTCTACCACTCTATTCTCTACAGGTCTTAGAGGTGGTACGTGGCAGTTCCCATTATTCGCATTTTTGTTGTCATTGTTGTTGATGCGTTCTAGTCTCTGCACAAAGGCCTCAAATAGACCAATAAGATCAGTGACTACGGATATTGGGGGTGCAACCTCAATTTGCCTAGCGGGATTGTTACCTTGCTATAGTGATCAGTGTGCTGGTGTACCTACATAGACATCTATTGGTTATGACTAGTATACGCGCGCACATCTACAAGTTTATCACCGAAGCATTTACATCGAGATATAAAATTTAACAAAGTAGCAAAAATAATAAAACTAGAAATATCAAGATCATTGGACCACAGTATATACCAAAATGTAGCTTTCATTAATAGCTTAGATGTTACTTGGCCGATTTACAACATTTAGGATGCATGGATTACAAAAATGGGAATATTACCCTAACACATGCATATTATAAAAGATAGGGTTAGTAACCCAAGTTAATACATATATCAACATAAAAGTGGGGCTACTATCCCATCCTAACACATCATTCCTAATAATTACGGCTTGTGAGCCCTAATCCAGCTCTTACCGATCTTACAAGTCTTGTTTCGATAATTGCCATCATCGTCGGACTCAGGAGGTGGCGCATCATCTCTACTGGTAATCTCCTCTAGTAGGACCCAATCAATGTATGAATTGAACTCATCCTCATCATTTACGTCCTCATCATCCTCATCATTGTCGACCTCATCTATGACCCTAAAATGCCACCAAGGAGGCGGGCCTATCACATGTGGTACCGGGGCTTCCTCAATGTTAACCTCCTTAATGACTGGCTTATCTTCCATTGGAGCTATCTTGGGATCCTCGTCTGGCGCATCCTCCATTGGCTTATCATATTCTATTGGCTCTACCTCAGGCTCTTCATCGTTGCTATTTCCCTCAGTAGGATCTTCCTCAGGGTCTTCATCGTCATCTGAGTCTCCCTCCTCATCAGACTCTTCCTCTTCATCGAACTCCCTCTCTTCGGCCTGTGCGACAGCGACTAACCTTGTTGCCTTGGCCATGGCCTCAGCCAACTCAACCTCTCCTATCTCGAACCCATCAGGATGTGCTGCCATATCTACAACCCACTTTGTGGCTATTCGTGCTATATCAGTCGTAATCCCTCCTAGAGATATCTGAGGTACTACAACATCAACTAATATGTCTCCCTCTTCCTCTACAATATTCCCTACTGGTAGAAGTGTGGGTCTCTGCGGTGATGATCCTGTAGAAACCCAGAATTTTAAAAAGGGTACTTTGGTAAGTTTGGACCAATGTGGGTCTTGGTTTGGGACAGTGTATTTTATTTTGGTACATGTGTGTATATGCATGCTACATATTTGTGTGTGGGTGTGTGTGTGTGGGAGACAAGGACGAGACCCACAAGTCACCTCCCAACCACTCTCAACCACTCCCAACCACTCCCAACAACTAAAGCTTCCCTAGGAAGCTTCCCCCTCTCTTTCTCCCTATATAACCCACCTATATCTCTCTCTCTCTCATTCATTTTCTTTTTCTTTTTCTCTCATCTATCTCTCTCTAGTTTTTGGGAGATAAAACTCCATAGAAACCTAGACCTTCAAGCTCATTTTGAAGACATTTCAAGCATATTTGCGTCAAGACCATTAGAGATCTATTTGTTCCCCTTGCAAAGAGCTTCCTTTGGGTACTCTCCTTTTCCATTTTGGCTTCCTATTTATTGAGTTTCTTGCTCTAGAACTTAAGAGGTAGTTTGTGTTGTTTTGTTTCATCATGGTTATGATTCCTAAATGTGATTTTATTTAACTAGGTGTTGATAGCTTATGGGATTTACTCATGTACATAATTTCTTCTTTGGATCTTTTTTGGTGAGAGTATTTGCTCAAATACTCAAGAGGTAGATTTCATTGTTTAAGTGCACTATTATCTCTAACTTCATGGTTTGCCATGTGTAAGTTAGTGTTAATAGATATTAATCTTGTTTTGGGAATCTTCCTATGTGATTAATTGAATGATTACTTGCCCTTATGTGCTTACTTGAATCCATGTCTAAACCGAAATGCTATTTGCGTTTCTATGGTTTCAAATACTAATTGATGTTAGAAATCCCTTATTTTGCCTAATGTGATGATTACATTTTATATGAACTACCATGTTTACTTCTTGTCTTTGTATTCTTAGAAATGACATTGTTAAAGCATAACCGCATCTAGTAGCATATCATAGTCGCCAAGTCGGCAAAGCATTCATGGCATTGGCTTGGGGCATATGAAATTGTTAAAATTCTCACGATTGGGGAATGTCTTTGGAATCCCCGTTTGGGGTTGTAATTTGATGAAATTCCGGAAGCGGGTGTGAAGTAAGGAAGGTTGTTTGTGATCCTTAAAACATTCGAAAACGCAAGATCATATTCGGCTAGCTACCGGAGATCTTGTATGCTACACTCACGTTTGAGTGGCTCGCTATCCGGTGTGAGAGTGTGTGATTGGGATATTGAGTTGGGAATGTCTCACGGTTTGGCCATCCGGCTAGTTGCATCGCCACGGCGGCAAAGCATTGCACCGCATGTCATAGCATGATTTTAGAAGTAGTAGTACATTTCTACAATGTTTTCTACTGAGCCGTCGTGCTTAATGAATGTATAAAACCCATTTTTCAGGAAATGTGATTAGGGCAAGGCCCAAGAGTTATCCGACGCATGGCATCTCGTTTTGTAAGATTCCTTACGAGGAAGTCTTGTGATATGTTAATGTTCCAATGATATAGTTCATGGTAGGAACATTGTAATTGTTGTTACTGTTATCTCCTTTGGATATTTGAATTACAAGATGTTATTTGTAAATTCCTTCTTGTTCTTGAACTTGTTAGTTGGATCTTCTTGGATCCTTGTTAAATTATGTTTTTAACACTTATTAGCAATTTTTAGCCCATGGTTACCCTTTTAAGGAAAAATTACTACTTTCAATTTCTGAAGGACCGTTTGGTCGTATTCCTTCAAAAACCGCTTTAATGATAAACTCTCAATGTAAACTTCATTACTTGTTACTTTTAAACCTTTGAAGTTTCTTTATACTTCTTTACAAACTCTTTTCAAAATCAAACTATGTTAGTTGACCCTATTTGACCCGTTTGGTCCTCGTGGGTCAACCCTTGACTTATTAACTTTTCTTTGGAATCCACGTAGGATTCCCCTATATGCTTCCGCCTTGTGGATTGGTCTATGTAGAATTATCCCTTGCTTTCCTTTATGTGGTTTGGTTTTCGGGGCGTTACAGAATGGTATCAGAGCTTACCGGGTTCGAATACCTTGGTACTCTGGGAGTTATTTGGGTTCGTGTGTGACCGTTGCACTCTGTTTATAATATCAACCATGCTTAGTAAAATGAATCATTTTATTACATTTTCATGATGAGTTGATTATGATAGCATGTTTATTTGCCTATTTGGACTACGTGTTAATATGCCTAAGTCCTTACATGTTTATGTGATCACATGCCTATATATCTTGACTATGCAATTGTGAACATGAGGTGGTTTTTACTTTTCGTTTCATCTTAACGCTATACTCATTAAAAAATGGTTTTTGTAATACATCTTGGTGTGACTATCTGTTGATGTTTAATCATTGACCGTGCAAGGTTAAAAGGTATATACATGAGGGTTTCCTTGTTTGGATTATTCGCTCGACGTACTGCACCTTGTAGAGTTGATAGTTAGGTATTGAACAGTGCCTTACATCGAGTTATATTATTAAAAGATCTCAATTATTTTTATTGACCTCATATCACTAGTTGTTTGCATTTTAGTTGTTGAGGAAACATGTGAAATGTTGCATGCCTATATGATGAAATTGTCATCAATTTTCTTTAAGTTGGAAGATATTATGCGAGCATGCTCAGATGCTATATGCCTTTGAGATTATGTGCCTATATGCTTTCGTGCATATATTTCATATGTTTACACTATTGTAAGATAATGTATTGTTTAGCACGTTACGCGATAGATTTTATATGTTATAAATGAAAATGATGAAAAGTATGCTTACTTGCCTTCGGGATTTTGTGATAACATGCTAATGTGCATATGTGCTTTCGTGCTTACTTGTTCCAATATTATTGAATTGTTAAGCATGACAACGATAGCATATTGAGATAATAATTCATGTTTTACGTGTTTAGAGTAGCTCATACGCGTACTCATAGATACTTTTATCGGTGTTTCATAATGAGATTTCTTGAGTAGAAAATCTGGAAGATAAGTTTTGAACTTGTGAAAACCAACATGTTAATATGTTGTGCATTACGTATTATTAGACGGCTTATATAGGTTGTGTCTTCTGACTCGGGTATTCCTACGTTTTCGCATACTTTCTTGAGATGCTTACTTTCGGGTGGCTTAAGTTTTATTTCGCACGTAATACAAAGCCTCTCTAAAGGTTATGTTGATCTTTGTGAGAGCATTCTATCTTGTTAGCCCTCGATTGTGATTGGTAGTCCATGTATATTTCATGTGGGTACGAATACATGTTGTTTATCGGTGGAATAGTTCTTCCTTCTTATAGGATTGTCATACACTTTATCCTGTGAGAACTTCATCGTTCGGATGTCAGTTTGACGTTGTAATTACTCTTCTAAGTAGATTACGAGTTTTCTATCATATGGTTGGTCGATTGACCCAAATTTCTGGTGATTGCTTAAATCTTCACATTTAAATTGTCGTTTCACTATGTGATCATTGCATATGATTAAATCCCATCGTATGAATCGTTGTGAGGATTCTAGCCTTTATGGGGAATAGATTGGTGTCGTTCCAAGTCTTTTCTTGAAAGAACGTTTGTTCCTTATTGATTCGATTCTCATGACTATAGCATATTGATTTCAAACTAGTTCACCCTTAAGTTTTGAACTTGGGTATGTCGCACTGTAGTGCTGTGATGACCTTTCTCTTTAGACTCGTTGATTTTTGAATCAATTTCTCTAACAGTTTTGCCTTATTAAATCCTTGGGATTTATTTCGTGAAATTCGAACTTGAATTGTTGAACACTCGGATCTTTCCCTACTTCTTGAGGGATAGATTTTGTTAGATGATTTATTGTTGAGGTCCTTGATTTTGGTATCTCTGTGAATTCAAGATCATACCGATTTTTAGGAGTATGATCTCTTACGTGTTGTAGATCTCTGTTGTTGGCAGCCTTAATTTATTGTTCGCTAAGGCTTAAATTCGATTGTGTTTCATTGTATGCCTTTGAGGGCTTGTTGTTTCACAATCGTGTAATCTTTTATACCTTGAATACTATGGTCGTTCGCATAGTACCTTATTGCTGGATTGTGCAACATTTTCGTGTAAATCTGCATTAAGTGTATCTTTTGTTGTGACTATAAGAATTGTTTTCCTTATCGATTGAATCTTTCTTTTCTTGGGTGTTGGTTGTTTTGACCATGGACTTGTTTGGACTTAGTAGTCATTTGTGAGTTCTTTGACTATGTTTCATGTTGAACTCGAGCGTACCTTGTCCTTGTTGAGGAACATTAATTGTATTTCATAACTTGAATTTTCATATTATTTGGACTTATTGGCAATTGCCTAATTTTGTGGCCTATTGAGGTGGCCTATCGATGTGAACCGTTGTTATTTTTTTTTTTGACCTTACGATTGATCCGTAAAGGGGGATTTTTAGTTGATTCTATGAGGTATCCATTTGATTGTACTTAGTTTCATCATCTTGATATATTTTTGTTGATGTCATAGTTGACAGATTCATGCACTTGGTGCATTCCTTGTTTATTGAAATCAGTGAGCCCTTTGTCCTCACCCTGTCGTGAGATTATTGTATTTGAGCTTTGTTCGAGATCGTTGTGATCTTCCAATTTCATCCTTGCTTCTAGGAGAGGAGGATTCTTGGTGATCGTTTGTTTTGAGATCACTTTTGGTTAGTGTGGCTACTTCTGTTAAGTTGCCTTCATTTTGTTAAGGGCCTTCGACTGTGTTTCTTTGAACACTTTCATTATCTGTTGTCCACTGGGGACATGAGGTTATGATAACTCTTGTTTTGGGCTTGCTGTCTAGTATACTTCTATCTTTTCGTATGACACTTCAGAGTTACCTTGTTTGGGAACTTTCAGTTCGTTTTGATGTGAATCGGGCTTTCAATAGTTAAAGGTTCGGGAACTTGATATCGTTATGACCATATCGGTCAAGGCATGTATTCTATGATATACTTTTGGTTGTCGCGTGCGACAACGAATGTTGGTGAGCTTGTTGGTTTATATCTGTTCGTTTACCTATTTGATTTATTGTTGTCTTATTGATGGCATCATTGTGTCTTCTTAGACACTTTTCCTTGTGAGACCCTTCGACTTTTGGCAGTGGCATTTCTTTTGCCGTATTGTTTTGAGATGGGATCTCTCAATAGATCCATCTATTAGTGAGATCTTTATAATTGACTATAGCGACATTTATGTTTTGGGATGTGATAATCATTTCTTCTATCGACTTCCCGTTGCCATTGGTGTAGATTTTTGTGTCTATATTGATCATCGTCTTCTTGTGAGGAGCGAGGTATTACGAGTAAGTCTTTGTGACTCGTACCTCCTATGTGGCTAAGACGTAACTTTGAGTCGTTCCGGTCTTTACTGCCGAGTATATCAATTGCTTTGTGAAGTTTTCCTTGGTTTTATTCTTGAGTGTTTGGATCATTCCTTGAGAGTTGACCCAGTCATTTGGTTCATTTTGGAACTCGTGTCTTGAGACATCATACTTTTGCTTCGTATGACACTTCTTTGATAGTATACCATTGACTTGCTTTGAGAATCTTGTGTTTAATTGTAATTCGATCTCTGTGTGATATTCACGCTTTTGTAATATCTTTATTCGATTATTTTATATATCGATTAAAGCTTTTCCCATTTATTCATTGGGTCTTGCGAGTGTTTTCACCATAAGTAATGGTTGTAGAATGTTATTTCCATTCTACGGGTTTCCCTCTATTCTTTGGATAGGGTTTCCGGTTGATGATTAGATCATATCTTTTGTTGGTATATATATCCTTTGTATACTTGTTGCTTATTCATTTTTGAGACAAATTTTTGGGTATACAACACCCCGTTGTGTTCTTGTGATCACGTGTTCCTTTTGAAGGGATCGCGTTTGTTTTGATTCGATGAATTTGAGATGTGCTTTGTTTTCATTCAAGTACGTTTTGGTTGATCCAATGGTTTGGAGATTCATGTCCATTATTATTGTTGATCCTTGGAGTTGACTCCGTCCTTTAAATGTAGAACCTCGTATGTCCCTTGCGTTTGTTCCTAATCACCTTTGGTGTGCTTACTGACTGTTTTATTGAGCTTTCCTTTCCTTTCTGGAATCGATGTGTGAGATGTTTCGTTTTCTCACGTTGTGCTAGTGTTCACGTTGTTTGTGACACTACGGCATTGTGGTGTGGTCGTGGATCATTCTTTGATTGAGTACATTTCGTTCTTGTTCGAATTCCGGGACGGAATTCTTTTAAGGGGGGTAGATTGTAGAAACCCAGAATTTTAAAAAGGGTACTTTGGTAAGTTTGGACCAATGTGGGTCTTGGTTTGGGACAGTGTATTTTATTTTGGTACATGTGTGTATATGCATGCTACATATTTGTGTGTGGGTGTGTATGTGTGGGAGACAAGGACGAGACCCACAAGTCACCTCCCAACCACTCCCAACCACTCCCAACCACTCCCAACCACTAAAGCTTCCCTAGGAAGCTTCCCCCTCTCTTTCTCCCTATATAACCCACCTATATCTCTCTCTCTCTCTCATTCATTTTCTTTTTCTTTTTCTCTCATCTATCTCTCTCTAGTTTTTGGGAGATAAAACTCCATAGAAACCTAGACCTTCAAGCTCATTTTGAAGACATTTCAAGCATATTTGCGTCAAGACCATTAGAGATCTATTTGTTCCCCTTGCAAAGAGCTTCCTTTGGGTACTCTCCTTTTCCATTTTGGCTTCCTATTTATTGAGTTTCTTGCTCTAGAACTTAAGAGGTAGTTTGTGTTGTTTTGTTTCATCATGGTTATGATTCCTAAATGTGATTTTATTTAACTAGGTGTTGATAGCTTATGGGATTTACTCATATACATAATTTCTTCTTTGGATCTTTTTTGGTGAGAGTATTTGCTCAAATACTCAAGAGGTAGATTTCATTGTTTAAGTGCACTATTATCTCTAACTTCATGGTTTGCCATGTGTAAGTTAGTGTTAATAGATATTAATCTTGTTTTGGGAATCTTCCTATGTGATTAATTGAATGATTACTTGCCCTTATGTGCTTACTTGAATCCATGTCTAAACCGAAATGCTATTTGCGTTTCTATGGTTTCAAATACTAATTGATGTTAGAAATCCCTTATTTTGCCTAATGTGATGATTACATTTTATATGAACTACCATGTTTACTTCTTGTCTTTGTATTCTTAGAAATGACATTGTTAAAGCATAACCGCATCTAGTAGCATATCATAGTCGCCAAGTCGGCAAAGCATTCATGGCATTGGCTTGGGGCATATGAAATTGTTAAAATTCTCACGATTGGGGAATGTCTTTGGAATCCCCGTTTGGGGTTGTAATTTGATGAAATTCCGGAAGCGGGTGTGAAGTAAGGAAGGTTGTTTGTGATCCTTAAAACATTCGAAAACGCAAGATCATATTCGGCTAGCTACCGGAGATCTTGTATGCTACACTCACGTTTGAGTGGCTCGCTATCCGGTGTGAGAGTGTGTGATTGGGATATTGAGTTGGGAATGTCTCACGGTTTGGCCATCCGGCTAGTTGCATCGCCACGGCGGCAAAGCATTGCACCGCATGTCATAGCATGATTTTAGAAGTAGTAGTACATTTCTACAATGTTTTCTACTGAGCCGTCGTGCTTAATGAATGTATAAAACCCATTTTTCAGGAAATGTGATTAGGGCAAGGCCCAAGAGTTATCCGACGCATGGCATCTCGTTTTGTAAGATTCCTTACGAGGAAGTCTTGTGATATGTTAATGTTCCAATGATATAGTTCATGGTAGGAACATTGTAATTGTTGTTACTGTTATCTCCTTTGGATATTTGAATTACAAGATGTTATTTGTAAATTCCTTCTTGTTCTTGAACTTGTTAGTTGGATCTTCTTGGATCCTTGTTAAATTATGTTTTTAACACTTATTAGCAATTTTTAGCCCATGGTTACCCTTTTAAGGAAAAATTACTACTTTCAATTTCTGAAGGACCGTTTGGTCGTATTCCTTCAAAAACCGCTTTAATGATAAACTCTCAATGTAAACTTCATTACTTGTTACTTTTAAACCTTTGAAGTTTCTTTATACTTCTTTACAAACTCTTTTCAAAATCAAACTATGTTAGTTGACCCTATTTGACCCGTTTGGTCCTCGTGGGTCAACCCTTGACTTATTAACTTTTCTTTGGAATCCACGTAGGATTCCCCTATATGCTTCCGCCTTGTGGATTGGTCTATGTAGAATTATCCCTTGCTTTCCTTTATATGGTTTGGCTCGTTGACCTCGCCCATGTGGTTTGGTTTTCGGGGCGTTACAGATCCTGCCGGAGGTAGCGGGGACATCCTCCTAACTTTTGAGAGTAGTCTCAAAAAGGCATGACAATCCTTTAGTAGCTCTAGTGTCTTTGCCTCAATGAGCATGGTGGTATCCCTGCAGTAGATGACCTCTCTACGCATAATATCGGAATCTTGGATTCCAACCCCGTGTATATCGTACCATAGGTCAGTTTCCATGTTGTTGGCAGCAGTCTGTCGGATCCTTGATAGATAGTATGTCGGGTCTGCCGTCTCAATATGGTCCGTGTAGATATAGTGTCCTCCAAAAGCATCCGGGATAAAGATTGGATCCATGCTACCTGTCTAACAAAAGAACTATCTTAGTGTGAGCACTATTCGAAAGTATCTGAGGGTTCCCAACATAGAGGTAAAGGAAATCAATGACCACATCTAAGTAAACCTAATGCTCTGATACCAAAAATTCTGTCACACCCTGAAGCAGCATAAATTAGCAGGAAATAAAATTTTCCTTTCTGGGTCCGTAAGCCATGACTAGTTACATTAACTGATTGTCCACAAACGCACTAGATAAATAAAAGAATAACTTAAGCGGAAGCGTAAACTGAATATACATCAAAAGATTACTAGCTATTATTGAGAGTTATAGTTTCAAAAGATAAAAGAACAAAAGAGATTAAGGTGTTGGACATCGTTTACATCTTTATCTGTATAGACAACAGGAAGTGTAAGATCGTTGAAGTAAGGCGTGTGACGCCAATTTATAACTTAGTATGAATGAACAAAATCTATAAGGAACAACTAAGTCTTCTTTTTTGAAGTCGCGCCTCTAACTGGCGTAGCCGTGACCTTCAGCATTGTAGGCTTCCCCTTCAAAAGCTTCCTCTTCATAGGCTTCTTTTGGATAGTCCTCTTCTAGACAATCATATCCTGCATAGTCTAGACATGAGAATGTCCAGGGCGTAGTATGTTGTTAGCTTTCATAAAAGCTAAGTGATCGTCCTAACCAAACACTCCTAATATAAAATATGTATCCGAAAGTACGACGACTAGTTAAGACGGTTGAATGAATTATAATTAGACAGTGCGTGAAACCATGCATCATCGATATATTCGACTTCACTCGACTTAACATCCAACGTATTTTAACTTTGTTATATTACCAGTGTAACACCATTGACTTAGAGTGACTCGCCCATTGGGTTGAGGTATGGTTACTTTACTATCGTTGTTTGCCTCTCTGTGGCCGAAGTAGTAATCTCGCTTTACAAGCTAGCCATGTAATCTAGGTCCTCGAGACCTTACCTTATGAATATCGTCGCCGATTACTTTACTATCGTTAGTCGTTGCGACTGCCGTAGTAATCTCGCCTTACAGGCTAACCGTGTTTTATAGTTTCTCGATATATTCTTATCGACATGGTTACTTTGCTATCGTGTTTGCTTCTCCATGACCATAGTATCAATCATCACCGACATGCGATCCTGTAATTCCATTTGACAGTACCGACTCACTACTTATCAACTTTCGGACATTTGCGGTCGACTACACGTATTTTCAAATGCATACGGACTTGGTCTCCATGACCGTTTGACTCTACACCCGTACAGGTTGACTTGACGTTACGACACTGACTCCTATGAGGTACAAGTTAATTAGACATGTACTATTTATTCTTGAAATATAGTACGGACCCTAAGCTCGTAGTACCATATGTTAAAGCATGAGGTTAACCGGACTTATAATAATAACGAACAGAAAAAAATAAAAATAAAATAAAAATAATAATAATAATAATAATAGCGGATATAATATGTTTGAGGTGAAACATATCAACATGTGGTTAAATCTGGAATAAATAATAATAATAACAATAACAAGAATAATAATAATATCATTATTAATAATGGAATAATAACACAGACAATAATATGCTCGGGGTACAAAATATAAACGCAGGAGTTTTAATTGATAATAATAATAATAATAATAATAATAATAATAATAATAATAGAATTCATGATATGGACCTTGGTTAGGGGTATCACATGTTAAAGCGCGAGATTTAATGACTAACTAATAAGATATTGATAATACTAATAATAATAACTATAATAATAATGACAACATGATTCATAATA
The DNA here is from genome assembly GCA_033977485.1 of Hydrangea macrophylla. NCBI lineage: Eukaryota > Viridiplantae > Streptophyta > Magnoliopsida > Cornales > Hydrangeaceae > Hydrangea > Hydrangea macrophylla. The sequence goes on along the minus strand of CM066990.1, from coordinate 70,314,662 downwards.
CAGACCTAGATTAGGGATACCACACATTAAGCACAAGGTGTCCCATAAACAAAAATAAACATAGGATAATACGAATATTAATCTAAGTATACCAAGTGATTTAGAAACTCACCGTAGGTTCGGGATCGCGGTGTAGTTTGAGATTTTTTTTCCTTTCCTTTCCTTTCTTTTCTTTCTCCTTCACACTCGTTTTTTTTCTTCTTGCTTAACAACGAATGGGAGAGAGTTTTTATAGGGAAAGGGAGAGGACCACCATAGGTATATATATATATTACACACACACACACACACACACACACACACACACACACACACACACACTCACTCAAGCACACAATACACATAACATCTCACGTATATGACACCTCACAAACACTCAATTAAGCACACAACATACCTTACACAACACCTCACATAACACCTCACAAACACACCTCATACAACACCTCACAAACACTCAAGCACACAACACACCTGACATGGACACCTCACCACCATTTGATAGGGGTTGTTTGGGGGTTGGCTTAGGGTACAAGCATGGTTGGGTAACACATGTATAATTACTGGTTCCGAAATAATATTAATTATAGTGAAAATCTTATAAATACTATTCGGAACTGGAAATTATATTAGTAAAATAAAATAAAAATTACAGGTATTACAATTTCTTCAAATACTCAAAAACTAGTGCAAATGACCAAAATGCCCTTAAAAGCCCAAACGCTCTCAGATTTGAACCGAAAGTTATGGAAACGCACTAAATTGTAGGAAAAGTAATAAAATGAGTTTTAAAACAAAATTGGATGAAAACATCTACTCTTGGGAGCTTCCTGAGGTTCCCAGAACTTCCTAGAGGTCCCCGGTTTAACCTAAAAGTTGACTTGGAGACCGGAGCACCATATCATTTTTTAAATATTTTTCATGGATACTAGAGGTTAACAGCTTTCCAACGGTATATCACTCATTATTCTTGGATTTAAAACGAATTTATTATGAATTTTCTAAAGGTGAAAAGGCGACCAAATCGGATTTTATCGCGAATACTGAAAAACTTTTCAAAGTGACCTAACTCTAAACTATTTTTTTCATAGAAAGTAGACTCCATTACCTTTCTAACGGTATATCACAAGCTCAGTTTGTTGTTCGTACACATTTTTTGTGAATTTTGGACGAAATAGGGACTTTTTACGAATACTGGAACCTTTGTGGGCCTAAATATAAATTAAAAAAATATACGAGGAGAAGTGCCACAGAGGCACAGGCCTAGGCCCAGGTCAATTTAGAATAATTGAAAGCCAAACGACGTAGTTGCTTGTTTACAAAAGTTTAGGACTAATGGAGCACTTTTTAAATCCCAAATTCTCCCAAAATTGGCCTATATAAACCCCCATTTGCTCTTTATTTTCGGGGTGGCAAGTGCAAAGCTTAGAGAAAGTTGTAGAGAGATAGAGATGGAGATATGTTTATAGGAGAGGAAAGTGAACTTTTCCCACTGATTTTCTATAGAAGAGTGAGTTCTAAATTTGTTTTCTTTCATTACTCTTCTCTATACTTCACGTTCAATACTCCCAACCACCATTCTTTGAGTATTTATGAGCTAGGAATCTACTTCCATGTCCAAATGTGTCACATCCCAAATTTTGGACAACTAAATATTCAATCTAGAGCATGTATCCAGACTAATATTCAATTGCCAAAACCTCGAGAGTGACACCCCCACACAGACAAATAGATAATTTATTGAAAACAATATCTAATACTCATTAAATAAAAGCACATGATCTTGTTTTAAATTAAACTCTTGATTATTAAACCTATATTCCCAAATATTTATTTTCATTATAAAACGAATAGCGTTCCCTTGAAAATATTATTCCCTTTTCAATTTACAAAAGAAACATCTTTTTCATTATATAAAATCTCTGTACAGTGTTCAGCGGAAATAAAATAAATTCTAGCATCCTTTGGTCTTGAGCCACTACACCATTCCCAATCTAAATAATACAAATCATACTACAACATCATAAATATGGGTCACATTGCCAGAAATAAAAATCAAGTACAGTAAGAAAATAAATGCAACTCTGACAAGAAAATGTACAGCAGCAATCTCTTCACACAGACAGAAGCTCCACGGAAAATCTCCCCCATTACTAAACTTGCACATACATTCGACTACGTTTCATATAGAAACGCCCCGAATGCATTATGCACCCGGGTCAGTATATAAAATACTAGTATGAGTTAACCAAAAATATAAAACGAGTCTTAGAGAACAGCGGTGTCCTATAGACTCCCAAAAATACTCACAAAGAAAATATAACCAAAGCACCTTACACATTATCGTCACAAAAAAAATAAGCAACGCCATCACACATAATCTTTGTAGGGTCAGAACAGTAGTTCCACACACATTTCAGGACAGAAGAGTAATTTCCTTCAATGTGGTAGCAGTGATCCCAAACCCAACTAATACTAACCAAATACTTACACATCAGGTATCTATGGTGAGCCAGCCCTGCATAAAAGTTAGTGGGCCCACCATCCTGTAAATCAAACCAGATGTACACATGGAAGGTTGGCCACTATGCCAAAACGTCTAATAAATAAACTGGGCATAAGGCTTAGGCTAGCTTGATCACACAGCCACGGGCAAAGGCAAACTCAGCAAGTCGAGCTACCAAAATATATCACACACCGGGTGCGGTGAACACTAAAAGAATTTTGTTGTCATTATCGTTTATCGTTTGTATTATTTCCATTTTTTTTAATTCATGTTTACCACATAGTTCCGTCTCAACATAGTCCAATCACATCTCTAACTTTTAGATGTGTTCCAATTCATCATAATATATGATTTTATCAATTTACCCATAACAATGGTTTCACAAAATTTTTCGATCGAATTACAAGATCACCAATATACTATTCAACGTATCTAGTTTACCTTTTATCAAAATTTTCATAATACAAAGCCAATTGACAAGCGGGGGTATTTGTAAAATACAACCGCGCTAAAAGAAGAAAAAGTATTTATTTAGTTTACAATTCCTTTATTTATCTGCAATTCGAATTACAACACCAGTTTATACACATTTTGATTAATCCATGATAAGTTGTGTGTTTTAGCTGTAATTTGTACAGATTGCAGTTGCTGTGTGAAGAATTGAAAGATAACGATAAAAGGAAATTCTGAATTCTAATGAAGACAATCAAAAGTTGAAATATAGAGTTCGAGCGATTGAAGACCATTCGATCGATCGAAGTTTCGATCGATCGAGAGAAGTTCAAGCGATCGAGGTCCCAGAAGTTCAATCGATCGAGAACTGTTCGATCGATCGAACATGCCTTTTATCAGATTATACGCGCACGCAGCAGAAGGGGATGTTTAACCCTAGCATTAGGTTGTTACTATATAAACTCGTATTGTGTACGTCCATAAGGACGACCACGTTGTTTTTTATCAATTTTTAGAGAGAAAGATAGAGAGTTACATTATTTTGTAGGTTCACAAGCTTGGGTATTGATTGTTGGATTGATTCTTCGCTAGTTTAATCAAAGTTATACTTCCAGGTTCCTTATTTATCGTTCATTTACATTCTGTATTTAGTCTGTAGTACTATAATCAGTTAGACGAGTAGTTTTGAATGCTAGATAAGTGCACACCATTGTTTTACATAGTTTTAATGCTTAAATCTCAACCAAACGCATCTTTAATGAATTTTTACGTTAAGAATAAATCTGTTACACTCCAGACTATGTCTGAGTAGTCCCCGGGTTGGGAGATCACGATGAAACCGTGATCTCAGGCCTCTGCCATGCAGAAGATTAATCTCTGTATTCGATCGATCGAAAATGTTCGATCGATCGAAACAGAGACATCGTCGAGCGATCGAAGTTAGTTCGATCGATCGAAAGAAGAAGATGTTCGATTGATCGAATGCGCGTCGATCGATCGAACACCTTTTTTCTTGAGGACATTGTATGCAGTATTCCTTAACTTTCTGTTTTATTGATTCGTTATCAAACTGTCCCCAAATGCTCAGTTTGTCAAAACAGTCTTTAAACCTAAAGCCTTAAGGCATTTTCCTTCAATATATTTTGCAAACCACCCTCAATGCTAATATCATTGTAGGTGAGAGTCTAAACTATTGTTTTAAACTGCCTTTTTGTATTTTAAACGTAAATGTGATGATATAGTCCCGGTCATGAAAGGACTATGGATTCTTTATCTTGAGAGAAATACGGAATACTGTGAGAGTGTACTCCATCGAGCTTCAATGTAATTGCATGGTAGATGGCTAGGTTGCGGTGGATTCGTGTAATCCCAACATTCCTTTTTAATTAAGAAAAATACTTTAAATCACTGCTTTAGTTAATTATTTAGTAATTAGTTAATCTAGTTTAATTGTTTCAGTTTTAGTAGTTGTTAAACTGTGGAACTTTGTGTTCTACATCTTTAAAAAATTATTGAATTTTATTTTTCTGTTTGAGAATAATCTAAGTAATTAGTTTAACACCTTCCCTGTGGGATCGACCTGGACTTAATCCAGTTTACTTCTTGCACGATTACCTATACTTGGGTATAGCACACAAGCGAACACAGAAAAATCTTCGTGTCAAGTTTTTGGCGCCGTTGCCGGGGAAGGCGACAAGCTAACGCTTCGATTACCTCAATCTTTCATTGTCTTTTTCTGTTTGTTCTTTTTCTTTTGTTCTTTAGATTAAAAATCTCTTAGGATCTTTCCCTTTATGTCCGATAATTCCATCGAAGGAATTTTCGAAAACCCGTTCTATTTATCCAATTCATCTAGTTCGATTAACCCCATAGTTACACCGATCGATTCAATGGCTGACAATCAAAGTGAAAACGGTGATAATGTGGTCATACCAATCGACGATTCATTGCGTCCCTTGTGTGACCTCATGACCCTCGAACATGCGCCTATGCAATCTTGTATTCTCATTCCACCTCATGTAGGCGAATTCCAATTTTGTAATGGAATGATTCAACTCCTTCCTACCTTTCATGGAATAGAGAGCGAGAAGGCGTATCTACATGTCAAGGTCTTTGAGGACGTTTGTAAAACTTTCTCACAGAATTGTCCTGTAGATGTAACACGTCTGATGTTATTTCCTTTCACTCTGAAGGATAAAGCAAAAGCGTGGTTACTCACCTTGAAGCCAAACTCTATCTACACCTGGCATGCGATGAACACTGCTTTCCTGAAGAAATTCTTTCCACCTTGCATGACCACCGAGCTTAAATGGCAAATAAATTCTTACAAACAAACGAGCAATGAAACATTTGCCCAAACTTGGGAACGTTTCAAGGATTTGCTACTCTCATGCCCACATCATGGGTATGAGAAATGGCAAACCATTAGCTACTTCTACGAAGGATTAAACGATGAAACTAAGAAATTGGTCGAGACCATGAGTTTAGGGCCATTCCTTCGCAAAAACACGGAGGAAGCTGATGCTCATTTTGAATGGCTAGCTGAACACGCCCATGAATGGTCAAATTCAGACGATGTCCCACGCTCACAGATCTCCTGTGTAGAAGAGAAAAGTTTATATCAACTAAAAAGTAAGGATCATCTAATGAATAAGTATGAAGAACTAGCAAAGAAAATGGAAGAATTGGGGATGAAAGGAGAGAGTTCTAAGCAGTTTTTGCCTGAAGAACCATGTGGCACATGTAATATGCTGGGGCACACTACTCAATACTGTCCCAATGTGCCATATTTTCAAGAACAACCCCCCATGGAAATGAATGCCATGCAAGGGTATAGGGGGGCGGGGAATTCCTACAATAATTACAATTCGCAAAATAATAACAATAGATGGAATCACCACGGTTTTGATTGGAAAAACAACGCTGGGACCCAAAACCAATTTCAACAACAACAGCCCTATAATAACAATAACCAACATCAAGGGCAATACAACAGGCAGTCCCAGCCATTCAATCAAAATAGGTCAAACAACTACAACAACGCTCAACCCTCGCTTAATCAATAGGCAAATGTTTACGTGCCACCTCACAAGAAGGTACAAGAGGAAGATCCACTCTCTAACGCGAATTTAACGAACAGTTAATTCAAATGATGAGCAAAATGTACGCGACATTAGAGAGGATGGATGCACGACAAGAGGTTTCGAGTGGCACATTTCCTGCTCAACCACTTCCAAACCCTAAGGGATACAACAATGGCCCTCCTACGCATGAACAGGCAAAAGACGTGACTACATTAAGAAGCGGCAAAGTCATAGGGCAAGACATACCTCATTTTACTCCCGAGGAGTATGAAGAGGAGGAAGTGGTGATTAGGAGCAAACCATCTACTCAAGTAGAAGAGTCGTCCACTAATGACAAACCATTAGAACCAAACAAGGACGCTTCTAAAGAAGTAGAGGTAGTTGAGAGAAGGCCTGGAAAGGAGCCTGTCATTGACGAATTCCCTAAATGCCCTTTTCCTGCGCCGTACCCTCAAAGGCTCAAGAAACCCAAAATGAGGCGAATAATCAGGAGTTCTTGGAGTTATTCAAACAGGTCAAAATTAATCTCCCACTCCTTAATGCAATCAAACAAGTGCCAGCCTATGCTAAGTATCTAAAAGACTTATACACGGTCAAAAGGAGACAAAGTGTGAAAAAACATGCTAATGTCGCTTGCCAAGCAAGTGCAATCATTCAAAATGAATTGCCTCCGAAGCTAAAAGACCCTGGCACCCCAACTGTCTCGTGCAGAATTGGGAATCAAAGGATAGACAACGCACTCCTTGATCTAGGAGCTAGCGTAAACCTGCTGCCATACTCAGTATATAAACAATTAGGGTTGGGTGAACTCAAACCCACCCGAGTTGCATTGCAATTGACAGACAGGTCAGTCAAATATCCTAGAGGATTATTGGAGGACATTCTGATACAAATAGACACTTTTGTCTTCCCGGTAGATTTTGTGATTCTGGACACAGAACCTGTGTCTAACCCATGTTCACAAATCTCGGTAATTTTTGGACGTCCATTCCTCAACACCATAGATGCCACAATCAAAATAAGAAGTGGTATCATGACCATCGTATTCGGGAACATGACTTTAAATGTCAAGATATTCTCAAATCCCTGACCTAAAGAATACAAGGATGACGAAGAAGTTAACTGCATCGAAATGGTCATCGAGGATGAGGCTGATCTTGTAGAGTACAAAGATCCCTTGGAGGTAGTTGTGTCACAATTCGACACTACCTATCAACCTAATGATTCTACCCCATTGGATGCTGCCCTAAATCACGCCTGCCTCATGATGGAAACCAAAGAGGAAGATACAGATGAATGCATGTGGGTCACACCATATGAACCCTTACCTCCAAAAACAAAGTTAACTATGCCCTCGAATTTTCAGTTTCCTGATTTGGAATTAAAGGAGCTTCCAAAAGAGCTCAAATACGCTTTTTTGGGAACTGAAAAGACTTATCCTGTTATAATCTCATCTACGTTAAATTCCGAACAAGAGGATAAGTTGATTCAAATGCTCAAACTGCACAAGGGAGCATTGGGATGGACTATTGCCGACCTAAAAGGTATAAGCCCATCTATTTGCACCCATAAGATATACCTGGAGGACGACGCTAAACCTTCGCGATAAATGTAGAGGCGTTTGAATCCAAATATGCAAGAAGTAGTGAAAAAAGAAGTCTTAAAACTTCTAAACATTGGGATAATATACCCTATCTCTGACAGCCCTTGGGTTAGCCCTACTCAGGTGGTGTCCCAAAAGGCTGGTATAACGGTTATCCCAAACAAAGACGGTGAACTAGTACCAACACGCATCCCCACCGGATGGCGGATGTGTATTGATTACTGTAAGTTAAATACTGTGACCCAGAAAGACCACTTTCCATTGCCATTCATGGATCAGATACTAGAACGAGTGGCGGGTCATAAGTACTATTGTTTCTTAGACGGATACAGTGGGTACAATCAAATTGAAATTGCTCCTGAAGATCAAGAGAAAACAACATTCACATGTCCGTTTGGTACGTTCGCTTACCGCCGTATGCCTTTTGGCTTATGCAATGCACCTGCTACCTTTCAGCAGTGTATGTTAAGCATATTCAGTGACATGGTTGAACAAACACTTGAGGTCTTTATGGATGATTTCTCAGTGTTCGGCCATAGTTTCAATAACTGCCTAGAAAACCTTGAGAAAGTGTTAGCGAGATGCGAGGACAAACACCTAGTACTAAACTGGGAAAAATGCCACTTCATGGTGACCAAAGGAATTGTCCTTGGCTACATTATCTCTGACAAAGGTATCCAAGTCGATAAGCAAAAATCAATATTATCTCCAACTTACCTGTCCCTTGAACAGTCCGAGACATCTGTTCTTTTCTGGGACATACAGGATTTTATCGACGCTTTATCCAAAACTTTAGTGCGATCTCTAGACCACTGTGCCAACTCTTAGTCAAAGATGCGCCTTTCGAGTGGTCAGATAACTGTCAAACATCTTTTGACGCACTAAAGGAACACCTTACCTCCGCACCGATAATACAGGCACCCGACTGGAGTTTGCCATTTGAGCTAATGTGCGATGCTAGCGACTACGCCATTGGTGCAGTCCTAGGACAGAGGAAGGACGACAAGCCTTATGTTATATACTATGCCAGCCAAACACTCAACGAAGCTTAAATGAACTATACAACTACTGAAAAAGAACTACTGGCAATAGTCTTCGCATTGGACAAATTCAGGTCTTATCTGATAGGGTCCCCAATCGTCTGTTTCACAGACCACTCGGCCCTCAAATACCTGTTATCTAAGAAAGACGCGAAACAGAGGCTTATCCGATGGATACACATACTCCAGGAATTTGATATCACTATCAAGGATAAAAAGGGAGTAGAGAATGTGGTTGCTGACCACCTATCTCGGTTGACATTTACTGACAATACTGAGCCCATGCCAATCAAAGATGAATTCCCAGACGAGCAAATTATGGCAGTCTCGGGTTTACCCTGATATGCAGACATAGTAAACTACCTGGCCGCAGGAGAAACTCCTAGACACTGGTTAAATCAAGACAGGAAGCGGTTCCTCTCATTTGCACGCCATTTCTTTTTCGATGACCCTTATTTATTCAAGTATTGTGCTGATCAGGTCATCAGGCGTTGCGTCCCTAATGAGGATATAACCGTAATTCTAGCCTCATGCCATTCTGAAGCGTGTGGTGGCCATTTTTCTTCCCAAAAGACCGTACAAAAAGTCCTACACAGCGAATTTTATTGGCCCACCATATTTAAGGACGCTTATTCTTTCTGTAAATCATGCCAACGCTGTCAAAAGTTAGGTACTATTTAAAAAAGAAATTCTATGCCCTTAACCCCTATTATCATAATTGAAATATTCGATTGTTGGGGCATAGACTTTATGGGCCCGTTCCCTAAATCAAATAACTGCGAATACATACTCCTAGCTGTGGAGTACGTATCAAAATGGGTATAAGCGATACCGATGAGACGCAATGACCAAAAAATGGTAATGTCCTTTCTCAAGGAAAATATCTTATCGCGTTTCGGAACCCCAAAAGCATTATTAAGTGACCAAGGCAAGCATTTCTGCAACAGGCCTTTGGAAGCACTACTCAAGAAATATGGGGTACACCATAAAATTGCTCTAGCGTACCACCCACAAACAAATGGGCAGGCGGAGTTGGCTAATCGTGAAATCAAACATATACTTGAAAAAACGGTTAGTTTCAACAGAAAAGACTGGGCCTATAAATTGACTGACGCTCTGTGGGCGTACCGTACTGCTTACAAGACACATCTGGGAATGTCTCCATATAGGCTAGTGTATGGTAAGGCATGTCACCTCCCCATTGAGATTGAGCACAAAGCTTATTGGGCAACACGCTCATTAAATTTCGACATTAAGGAGGGAGGACATCTCCGGAAACTCCAGTTGGCTGAACTGGAAGAAATCCGTCGAGATGCATACGACAATGCCAAACTCCACAAGGAGAGGTTGAAGGCGCACCACGATCGACCGATCATTCGTAAATCTTTCGAGCCGGGGCAGAAAGTTTTATTATATGATTCACGCCTTCATCTCTTCCCCGGCAAACTCCGATCTCGGTGGACAGGACCTTTCACAGTCAAATCTGTCTTTCCACATGGAGCAGTTGAGCTATTTAACCCTAAGAACGACGGAAGTTTCAAGGTCAATGTCCAAAGGTTGAAACCGTTCTTAGAGGATTTCCAACCCGAGGTCGAGCACATCCAACTGGATGAGCCCGACTACACTTCAAACTAAAACGCCCTAGTGCGTTCTCCCAATGTTGTTGTACTTTTTCTTTTCTTGCATTTCATTTTGTTTTTTCTTTTGACTATCTTTTTGAATGTGACTTCGATTCTTAATCTGCTATACCGTGCTATTTTTTCCTTGCAGGATATCAAGATGCGGGACGACGACGTTCATTCTATAGGGTCATGGGCTAATTCAGAATATCACAACCCACCTTGGACTGCCGACGAGATAGCATTTTGCTTTTCTCCTTATCAAGGACCAGGGGCAGATGATGTAGTGGACCTGACCCATGGGTACATCCCCTGCTCTCCTCCAAATCAACCCATTCGAGCATATGGACCTTTCTGGAATGGAAGGAGAACCTGAAGGGTATGCTGTTGGAGAAGTGGATGATGCACTGTTGGAATAATGGGAAAATGACTCAATGTGGGAGCCATGGGAAGAAGAGGACTTACAAGATGTGGTGCCCGAACGCCATAATGCTGTTTTCACATATGTTGACGACTTCTTCGTCTTCCATGTGGTTCCCTACATCTATGAGTATGTCAGTTACTTGCTATTCAGGCTTCAATGCCCTCTACCAGCTAGTGCCCCTGGGGATATCTGGCCAATAGTGAGGTTAATTTTGGGTCACATTCCTTTCATTTTCTTTTCGTTTTGCTTTATTTATCTCTTCCTTTTTGTTTTTCTGTTGCTCTTGTTAACTTATTTTCTCCTTTTCGTTTTTGTTTCCCTTTGTCAGGAATATCACTATGAATCTACCATTCCCACCGCTATACCTTCCACATTAACTCTTTCATGGATTTGAACCACACATACGGTCCCCGAATACTCCGCCGCAAGAGGAAAGTCCGTTGCACAATCATACTCCTTTATCCTTGTCTCCATGCAGATCACCTCTTGTTTGTGATATCAATTCCTTTAAGAGTTCAGACTTGCTTGATGATGTCCTTGCTGCTTTTCACTTGCTCTGGGAAAGGGAATCATCAAGTTCAGACTCTACATTTGAAGCTCCGGCAGAAAAGGAGGGTGTGGAAGACGGAATCTTTCTGTTTGAAAAATAGTGCTTCATTCCAATTGTTTTATGTCATTTCCTATTTTCTTTCATCAATTGGAGTGTATTCTTGGACGAAGTGTTACTAATTTCAGTTTTATTTTAGTTTTTTTTTTTCAATAAGGTTTTAAATACTATCTTTGGGGGCAATAATATTGCACATGGATGCTATTTTAAGGACTTGTTTATATCAATTTGCAATATTCTACTATGAGGTTGACATTTTTGGCTTACATGTTCTGACAGTACACTGTTTTATCCCTATTCTGTATGTCCAAATTAAAATTGGTTAGTTGGGGGTGTGTAATTTCTCAATTCAAGGATATTGTGGAATTTCTCTTCTCTTCTCGATCGAACGTATCTCGATCGATCGAGAGTGTCATCACCTCGAGCGCTTGAGAAGGACTCAATCGATCGAATATTCGATTGATCGAACCTACTCGATCGATCGAACTCTATTTTTAAACGAGGCGTTGTTCCGAAGTTTCAATCAGTCACTCCTTCTCTCTCCCTTACTCGAGCGATTGAACACAGTGGGCGACTCCTACGATTTTGGCCTCCCCCACTTCAAACCCCATCATTAAGGAGCTCCGGGTCCCCCGGATGATCAGTGGCATTGTCGGCACCCTCTACCCAGTGCGTCTCTCGAGGTGAGCCCCCGAGTCACCCCTCGTATTTTTTTTCCTTTCAAATTCATATGGGGGTGCCCCCATTGATTCTTTAACTCATTTTATTAGTTTTATACATGTATTTGTTGTTTCGGGCTATTCCCGTTCTCAAGCGTTGCTACTTCCATTTCGCTGTGCTCGATCGATCGATCGAACTGGTTTCGATCGATCGAACCCAGCATCTGTTCGATCGATCAAACATTCTCGAGCGATCGAACCAAAGATTGTCTCAATCGATCGAACAGGCTTCGATCGATCGAAGTGTGGCAGTTTCTTTCTTTTTATTGTTTGCCCTGTTTCAATGTTTTCTCTCGTTGTTTTTCCATTTTAGGGCTTTATCATGAATCCGATCACTGGCTACCACAAATCCAAGCCATTCGACCTCGCTATACCCGACCCAGTTCCAGATCACGGGTTAAGAAACGAGGAAGACCGCGTTTGGTTCACCCATTACTTCCAGTCGCGGAAGGTCATGATCGAGCGTCCCCTTGAGACTGCCTGGTTGGCTACTCCGTGGTACCTTGCACGGATATGTGCCATGCCCCAGTGGTACGCACTATTCTCCCAGTCGAAGCATGTGAATCTATCTTGGATTCGGGAGGCGTGCGCGATGATGATCCGGGATCCGGTTGCTCCATTCACCCTTCACTCATTTTTCCGTGGCCGGGAGATCATCTTTAGCCCGTCCACCGTCGCTGCTGCTCTTGGGGTACCGGAGGTACCAAATTGTGTATGCCCACATCGCCCCGACACACCTCAGCTGTCACCGGCCATCATTATCCGAGAGATCACTGGGGGAGCTCTTCTGACATGGGATGGCGAGGCTCTTATTCCCGACCTCCACCTCACAGATAATTACCATATGCTCCACCTTGCCCTGAGCAATTGCCTATTAGTGACTTCGTATCGGGAGAAGATCGCGGAGTGGTATGCTCGTGTCTTATACGTGATCGGGACACGGCAGCCAGTCTGTTTACCCCGCCTTTATATCGACTTCATGCGACACCCTACACGCTACATTTAGGCTAAAAAGCACCTGAAGGGTGCTTGGGCTATTCATAGGGTGATCGAGCATGCGAGTATCATTCCTTTGGCGGGGGACGTGACTGCCCAGTCCCGCAGTCGGTTTGGAGAGATAGCTTCCCACCGGTCCGATGCGCAGAAGAGGAAGCGAAAAGGAAAAGGCAAGGCGAAGATAGGAGAGAAGAGGAGACGTGGAGGCGGGACTGATACTGAAGGAGCTGCTTCTAGGACGCCCACAGAGTCTGAGGAGCAGGATTCTGATGAGGAGGGTGACCCGGTGTGGACACCGGGCTTCCGCCTCTTTATTGTTTGGGTTTGGTTTGAAATTGTTTGAAATTAATCAAAAGAAGAAAATGGTTGGTCCGTTGAAAACAGATACAGAGTCGCCACTTGGTCTTTAAGGAACCAAGAAACCTAATTTGACTCACCCAAGCGGATAAGGGCACCGGCCCTTCATAACCAAAGAACTTGGTTCGGGGTTTTGGTACGAGAGAGGAAGGAGCCTTTGTCGCGACTAAAACACCCTCAACTCGCCCCGTCTTTAGACGGGCCTCAATTAGCATCCAAACAATCATCTTATACTATGTATGGTTCAATAATTAATACTATGATAGTATATTACATCACATAAGAAACTTAAAAATGGAAGATCTAAAGATAAAATATCATTCATAAGATCTAAGCCAAATATCATGCAATGTAAAGTGAAAGATCACACAAACAAACCTAGGAAAAATCGTCTAATCATGTATCAAGTAATTAAGTTTCCTTAATCTAAGGGGACATGGATTGTTCTTGAAACAAATAGTCAAAGAAATCTAAATATGCTTAGCAAGATAGTATGATGCATGTTAATTTTTTAGAAAAGAAGATCTCTCAATCCCCGGGACGGATAAGAAAGGATGATTAGATCAAGGGGAAGCATGAACGTGTGATCGTGATCATTCCTTATAATCTTCTTAGATTAAGAGTTACAAAAACCCCAAATCTTGCATGAATGCAATGTATGTATCTAAAATGTGCAAAGGTTGTAGTGTGCTTTGTGTTCATGGATTCCTAGAATGACTTAGAAGTCTAAAATGTGTATGAATGGATGAATGAAATCAACATGGGATATGTACAAATGTAGTATGAACTACATCCTAAGATATGAACTAATTTGGAATGCATATGAGCATCAAATCAAAGAATGAAAGTGAAATGTGCTTGCTGTGAATAGTGGACAGAACAGTAGTATGATCTTTTGGAATTTGAAAAGAGGGGTTAGGAATGTTTTCAATGCATGATTTTTTATGTCTAGAACACAACCCAAAAGGCCAATCTTGGATAGCTATCACAGATTGAGAGAAATCATATAAACAATGAAGGTCACTCAGAAATAGAGTCTGTACCGTCGACTGAAATGTTGAAATATCTTAGAAAATGAAAACTAATGATCTAGAGGCCCATTTTATACAGAAAGTTCCCTAAGACATCGAAGTTTAAGGGAAAAATAAGTTAGGACCACCCTTGTTGGAAAAGTTTTCTGGAAAATAAGTTGGAAGTGGACCTAACTGCTGTGACAGAAAAGACAGAATGTCTGGAAGGAATGTTTGGGTCCAAATGGACCATTTCCAAGTACTTCCAAGTCAAACCAAAAATCATGGGTGTTCTACAATGAGTTAGGAAGACTTTCCAAGTGGCCTTGCATCCATATGTTGAGTATTGAGTTCTAGAGAAATCTTTGAACTCAGCTCACTCACTGTTTTGACTCATTATTTTGAAGATTTTGGAGAAAACAAAGTTTTGTTTCTTGAAACCGCAATGAGAAGGATTGAGAGGGGTTTTGAAATAGATGTTTTGAAAACATATTTTCAATACTCAATAAGGATTATATCCACTTAAAATGACAACATCAAAACTCATCATCAAGAACCTCCAAGATTGTTGGAGGGAGATTTATTTTATTTTGAGCATAACTTCAAGAATACCTTGGAGGTATTGAAGTTATGATCATCATCTATCAAACATGTTTTTGGGGTCAAGAGCTACTATCCATAAGGATTCACTCACCCCAAACTTCATGTCTTCATCTAGATGATGATGAACTAGTAAGTAAATAAAGAAAAATTAAAAAAAAAAACGAGGTAAGAAGAGATAAACAATGAATAAACAAGCAAGTAGATAATGATCAATAGATGATATTCATGATGTATTGAACTTGTAGAATGGTGTTTCACTCATATATGATGACATTGGATATGGAAGAAGCTTCCTCTCTCTTAAATGCTCACTAAAATGGTGGTTGGGTGTATTGAATGTTGAAGTAAATAGGAGTAATGGAGTAAAAACAAAGTTTAGAACTCACTTTTGTTTTTAAAATCCAAGAAGAAAGCTTCTTTTTCTCTATTCTAACCTTATCTCTACAACTTTCTCTCCCAAAATTTTTCAAAGCTTACATTTGACTCCCCTAAAATGAAGACCAATGGGGGGTTTATATAGGCCAACTTGGGGTGGTTTTGGGGTTTTAGAAGTATTCCCATTGGTCCCAAACATCTGAAATCATGAAACTACGTCGTTTTGGTTTTTAATTAATCAAAATGGGACCCCAAAAGAAATTACAAAAACTCACTGTTCTGGGGGAGAGTGCCGCGACGGCACTGGGCCAGTGCCGCGGCGGCAGTGGGCTAGTGCCGCGGCGGCACTGCTCCTCCTTCATCCAGATAATGCTGTTTAGGCCCCCTGAGGTTCCGGTATTCGCGAAAAGGCCCTATTTCGTCCGAAATTCATAGAAAATGCGTATGAACTCCAAACTGAGGTTGTGATATACCATTGGAAAGGTAATGGAGTCTACTTTACATAAAAAATAGTTCGGAGATAGGTCACTTTGAAAAGTTTTGCGGTATTTGCGATAAAAGCCGATTTGATCGCCTTTTTCGCCTTTGGAAATTCATAATAAATTCGTTTTTAATCCAGAAATTATGTATGATATACCGTTGGAAAGCTATTGACTTCTTGTATCCATGAAAAATATTTGAAAATTGTTTTGGCGCCCCGGTTCCAAAGTCAAATTTTGGTCAAACTGGTCAAACTTGGGATTCCCGGGAAGTTCTAGAAATCTCCGGGAGTTCCCGGGAGTTGACGTTTTCGCTCGATTTTCTTTTGGAACTTGTTTTAACACTTTTCTCATGATTTAAAATGATTCCGGTGAATTCGGACGATTTTGGTCAAACTTGGTCAAACCTGGTCAAACCTGGTCAAACCTTGATCAAATCGGTCAACGGGGACTTTCTGGGAACTTCCGGGACTTCTGGGGGTCTCTGGGAGCTGACGATTTTATCCGATTTTACTTAAAAACTTCATTTTATTGTTTTTCTCATGACGTAGCATGTTTTCAGAACTTTTGGTCCAAATCTCGGAGCTTTTGTGCTTTTAGGGGCATTTTGGTCATTCTGAGCATTCTGAGAGATGGAACTAACTTCCAGGAATCCTTTTAAGTCTTTTTCGATAATTGTGAACCACCAAGCTATGCGTCTCCTAAATCTGATAGCCGACAAAATGGGGTGTCTACACCCGGTGGAGGAGGTTGCCCGTTTTGAGTTGAGACAGCGGTCTCAAGCTCCCGCCTAGGGAGAGTCTTCTTCCGCGCCTCTCCCTTCTATTACCGACTTTCTATTAGAGGAGAGAGAGGCCCGGATTAGACTCGAGGGCAAGATAGATCACATATCCACCATGCTGACGACCCTGTTAGTTCAGCTAGGGTTCGATCCGATCGTGCCCCCATCTTCCCCTCCATCTGCACCTCCACCGCCCACCACTGCCCCATCTTCCTCTGCCCCTACTGGTCCTTCATCCTTTGATCCCCCGGTGATCTTTCCGCTCCTTCTACATCTGCTGTACCACCTACTGCACCATCATCATCAGCGGGACCACCTACTTCAGAGATACCATTTCCACCTCCTCCTATCGTGGCCGACACATCAGTTTCTGCTCCAGCTGCCACGATTGCGAGTGATCCGGCTACTGCTACTACGGGTGTCGAGGGTGGAGTTATGGATGCTCCTAATCTTTTGATTGACATTTTATCTGATGTTCCCGATGATGGGTAGTCTGTTGGTTTAGTTTTATGGCTTTTTGGTTGGTTTGGTGTATTCTGGGTTGTGTGTTGGATATTTTTGGACACTGTTGGGTTATTGTTTATGCTGTTGGTTGGTTTGGATAGTTTGGATTTTTGTGTGTATGGCATATAGAGATATATTATTATTGCTGTTCTGTTCGTTCACTTTCCTATATTTTCAGTGATGTATTCTATTTTATGTTTGGATTTGATGCAATATATTTCCTATCTATTTGATCTTGGCTGCTTGGAGTATGTATGTTTCCTGTACAGGTTGTTACTGTTACGATGCTTATGATGCTATTTCAGGTGCTATCTCTTTATCTATTTTGAAAATCACTTGCTGAGGTCATTGTAATTTTCAGTTGGGGGTGGGATATAGATAGATAAGCACCTGTGCGCGCTTTTACGTAGCAATCTAGATCACTCTATCTATTGGCAAACATCATACAATCTCTATTAGTATTAAAATTTTGATTTCAAAAAAAATTTAAAATACAAAATTTCGAACATTTTCAAACTATTAACCAAGTCTTTGAATTAAATGGGTAGAATAATTTTGAATTTTCACTTCTATTTAACTGTTGTCAAGCAATGACACAACCATTTTATTCTCATCCTTTTATGAATTAAGTTCATGCATTTTTCTAAGTTCTCTAGGATGAATGCATATGTTGACCATTCTTGTATCCAAATTATTTGCACGTATTAATAGCTATGCAGAAAACTTTAAATAAGAGTTAATACGACTTTTGTGCTTTAAAGAATGAAGTAGTGAAAACTAGTTACCCTTAGTGAGCTTTTGAATCCAATCTTCAATTCTGAGGGAATTATCACATTAAAGTTCGAATTGTTTTCATTGAAAATGCCGATTAAAATTCGTTGACTAGTCTCTATTTCTTCATTTTGGCTGCTTATTAGAGGAGAACGTTCAGGATTTACCAATTAAACTCAATGAACATTTAAGTGTTAAAAATTAAGAAGTTCAGAAAATGATTTAAGCCATCGTTATTTACTCCTTACCTTTCCATATACCTTTATCAACACTTTGAATATGTGTTGTTCTTAACCCCAAACCTAGTAAATACTGTCAAATCCATTATGAAAATCGAAATTCCTGACTTTATACCTTGACCTAAATATACCCCATTGCACACCCAGTGTGATTGAATTATTGAAGTATAAGGAGGGAATAGTGGTGAGAATGACTGCATATGTTTAAAAAAAAAAAAAGAAGGGGAAAAATGAATGATGATATGTATGGAGAGGATGGTTGGAGGAAAGTAAAGAAATTATTAAATACAGTCACATGATAAAGATGTGCAAGTTCTTACCCTTTCATTTCTATCCCACTAAATAAAAAATCCGAAAAGTCAAAGCCTTAATGATTCTCTATAACTTAGTTTAAACATGAAAGTGTAAGTTGAGTTATCCACGGTATTTCGCTCCTCTAATAGGTAGTATTCCTTTCATGAGACTATACACTCTAAAATGTTCGTCTTTTATAGAGTCAAGTATGAAAGCATCAGTATTCAAAAAATCACTCCTATCAAAGCTTTCATACCATGTGCGATTATCATTCACCAAGTTTCTGTGAGATGTTCATTTTTGAGTGTAATAACCATGTGAGAATTGAGTTGAAACTACAAGTTCTGAGAGTATGATAGTTTAAACAACTCTAAATAAAGTTTGATGTATAGCTATTAATTTCACACACACACGGATATATGGATGTGACGCTTATGTTATTTTTATCTTGGTGATATGAGGAACATGTAGAATTCTTTCATGGTTTGAATGAGGATGATATGATTTGTGGAGCTAAATTAACAATTGAATAATAGAGATTGTTTAAAAGTTATTCTATATCTTTTTAAGCTTAATCAGAGAATTTTGTGGGTATATTCACTGCAAACCCTCACGAGACGACACTCGTCCACTAGGGGAAACCTAGGGGTTTAACGGCTTGTTGCATTAGCTAAATGCAACCGCGATTCCTGCGAAAGTGAGTTAGGTAGTTTCTTTCTTGTTTTAGTCTAGTTTACCTTAGTTTAATTTATTTTATTAGTCATTATAGTTATAGTGTAGCTTGATCTTATTTTCGCTCTATTGCTAGGGACTAGCAACTCGCTAGTTGGGCGTTGTGACAAGCGGGGGTATTTGTAAAATACAACCACGCTAAAAGAAGAAAAAATATTTATTTAGTTTACAATTCCTTTATTTATCTGCAATTCGAATTACAACACCAGTTTATACACATTTTGATTAATCCATGATAAGTTGTGTGTTTTAGCTGTAATTTGTGCAGATTGCAGTTGTTGTGTGAAGAATTGAAAGATAACGATAAAAGGAAATGCTGAATTCTAATGAAGACAATCAAAAGTTGAAATATAGAGTTCGAGCGATTGAAGACCATTCGATCGATCGAAGTTTCGATCGATCGAGAGAAGTTCAAGCGATCGAGGTCCCAGAAGTTCAATCGATCGAGAACTGTTCGATCGATCGAACATGCCTTTTATCAGATTATACGCGCACGCAGCAGAAGGGGATGTTTAACCCTAGCATTAGGTTGTTACTATATAAACTCGTATTGTGTACGTCCATAAGGACGCCCACATTGTTTTTTATCAGTTTTTAGAGAGAAAGATAGAGAGTTACATTGTTTTGTAGGTTCACAAGCTTGGGTATTGATTGTTGGATTGATTCTTCGCTAGTTTAATCAAAGTTATACTTCCAGGTTCCTTATTTATCGTTCATTTACATTCTGCATTTAGTCTGTAGTACTATAATCAGTTAGACGAGTAGTTTTGAATGCTAGATAAGTGCACACCATTGTTTTACATAGTTTTAATGCTTAAATCTCAACCAAATTAAACGCATCTTTAATGAATTTTTACGTTAAGAATAAATCTGTGACACTCCAGACTATGTCTGAGTAGTCCCCGAGTTGGGAGATCACGATGAAACCGTGATCTCAGGCCTCTGCGATGCAGTAGATTAATCTCTGTATTCGATCGATCGAAAATGTTCGATCGATCGAAACAGAGACATCGTCGAGCGATCGAAGTTAGTTCGATCGATCGAAAGAAGAAGATGTTCGATCGATCGAATGCGCGTCGATCGATCGAATACCCTTTTTCTTGAGGACATTGTATGCAGTATTCCTTGACTTTCTGTTTTATTGATTCGTTATCAAACTGTCCCCAAATGCTCAGTTTGTCAAAACAGTCTTTAAACCTAAAGCCTTAAAGCATTTTCCTTCAATATATTTTGCAAACCACCTTTAATGCTAATACCATTGTAGGTGAGAGTCTAAACTATTGTTTTAAACCGCCTTTTTGTATTTCAACGTAAATGTGATGATATAGTCCCGGTCATGAAAGGACTATGGATTCTTTATCTTGAGAGAAATACGGAATACTGTAGAGAGTGTACTCCATCGAGCTTCAATGTAATTGCATGGTAGATGGCTAGGTTGCGGTGGATTCGTGTAATCCCAACATTCCTTTTTAATTAAGAAAAACACTTTAAATCACTGGTTTAGTTAATTAGTTAGTAATTAGTTAATCTAGTTTAATTGCTTCATTTTTAGTAGTTGTTAAACTGTGGAACTTTGTGTTCTACATCTTTAAAAAATTATTGAATTTTATTTTTCTGTTTGAGAATAATCTAAGTAATTAGTTTAACACCTTCCCTGTGGGATGTACCTGGACTTAATCCAGTTTACTACTTGCACGATTACCTACACTTGGATATAGCACACAAGCGCACACAGAAAAATCTTCGTGTCACCAATTATTTTTGATACGAATACCTCAACCAAACATTCAATATTAGCATACATGAAATATGTAATAAGAAATCATATTCTCCATATCGTAAAATATTCAATTAGACATTTGTTCATTGTTACTGTAATTGTCAATTTCTGTCCAAACGGTGTAGAATCATGGAAAACACTATTAGATGAAAAGTGTGCAGAATTGCATTTTACATGATATGCGAGAGTAGAATCTTAAAACAATCAACATATAAATTATTTATTATTTTCTCTCAAACATATCCGAGCTCGTTTAAATAAATCTGAAAACCATCAAATAAATCTCAAAGTTTAAATCCACTAATAACGAACATACATATCTATACATACACTTATATATACATGCTCCAACATGATTTCAGGGGTCCTCTACTGATTTACTCAACCTATTCTAATTGACGAGAAATCGTACAAAAAAAAAAAAAAAAAAAAACGAAACGAATGGAACAAATGATTAACTCACCGATTTAGGGCTTTAAGGTTGATGATGATTAAGTAAACCAAAAGTTTGGAGTCCCTATTGTCTTCTTTTGTTCTCTTCCTCTTCTCCTTCTTTCTTCCTTCTCCTCTCTCTCTCTCTCTCTCTCTCTCTCTGTTTAGAAGTGTATTGGGGCCTACGGTTTGTTTTTCTTCTAAAGGTTGATACCTATAAACTCTTAATGATATAATTAAGTTAATTCTCGAGTTTAGGATTGTGGGCTCTCAAAAGACACATATATGGGCCAGAAATGCATTTCAAAATACTTAAACAACTAGGCCAAAGTGTACCCATGCCCCGGGCACTTAAAATTCTCATGCTAAATTCACTAATTAACTTACTTATGGGGCCCTGAAACACTACCCGAAACTAAACTCGTCATTCTACAAAAATTGTAACTCGGTCATACAAATAATCTATCATACAATTTAATTAAAGTTCGAAATCTCATGTCATAATAATGAAACATTATAAATTTTAATACAAAAACAACCGGGGAAATATTACTGGTATTACTAACAAATGAAATATGCTTACTAGCAATTTGATTCATGGGTTCTCCAAACTTAACTTACCTAGGCATACCCATATAATATTGCTAACTGAAAATAATAATTATAATAATTATTTAAACACTTACAAATTTTAGGGTTATTTCAAAATGTCACCACATATGAGTGAAATACCAAACTACAAGCCCAATTATCTCATTGATTCTCATTATTGATTGCTATTTCTTGCTTGTTTACTTTGATGTTCATCTCTCTTTACCTTATTTCTTTTGTATTTTTCTTTGATTTCTTATTTGTTCATCATCATCTAAGTGATGACATGATGTTTGAGCAGGGTGAATTATTATGGATAGTAACCCTCGACCTCAAAAATATGTTTGATAGATGATGATTCTAACTTTAATACTTTTCCAAGTATTCTTGAAGTTTTGTTTAAAATAAAACAATGTTTTGCAAATAACTTTGGAAGTTCTTGATATGAGTTTGAAGTTGATATTTCAAGTGGTTATAATCTCCATTTAGTATTGGAAATACACTCTCAAAACCCCTCATTTCAAAACCCCTCTTAAACACACACACACCCCCCCCCCCCCCCCCCCCCCCCCAAAAAAAAAATTTGGATTTCCAAAGAAAAAAGCTTGTTTTCTCAAAAAAAAAACCCCCCAAAACAGTGAGTTCTTCAACTTGAAAATGCCATTATGAGTTTAATACATAAATGATGACCATAAAACCACTTGAAAAGTCTTTCTAACTCATTAGGGAATGTCCATTATTTTTGGTTAGATTTTAAAATACTTGGAAGGGTTCCATTTTGACCCAAACTTTCTTATAAAATATTCAATTTTTCTGTCACAACAGCTTTAGTTGAATTTCAACTTGTTTCCAGAAAATTTTTCTAGTAAGAGTGGTCTCAACTTATTTTTCCCTCAAACTTCAGAGTATTAGAGAACTTTTTGTATATTATGAGCCTCCAAATGTTTTGTTTTCATTTTTGAAGATTTTTCTACATTTCAGTCAATAGTACATATTTCTATTTCTGAGTAACCTATATTATTTATATGATTTCTCTCAATCTATAACTTCAATCTTGATTTGGTGTTTTACTATGTGTTCTAAACACAGTAAGGATAAACTCCATAAAATTTCATGAATTTCACATGCATTCCAAATTAGTTCATGTTTTAGGCAGTTGATCATACCACATTTGTACATATCATATAATAACATTCTTTATGCATTCATGCATATTCTATAGTTTCAAATCACTTTAGAAAATCCATGAACACAAACACTCTACTACCTTACACATTTTAGGATCATACATTGCATCCATGCAAGATTTGAAATTTTTGTGACTCCTAATCTAAAAAGATCATAAAGAATGAAATTGATCACACGATCATGTTTCCCCTCGATCAAATCTTCATTTCTCACTTGTCCCGGGGATTGAGAGGTCTTCTTTTATCAAGAATTAACATGCATACATGCTAGTTTGCTAAGCATATCCTATTTTTTTGATTATTTGTTTCAAGAACAATTCATGTTCCCCCTTTAAGATAGGGGTGTACGCGGTCCGTTTCAGTCAGTTTTTTGTGTATTTTAAAACCGACCAATAGGTTCAATTTTGGTTGGTTTTGCGATTTTGGTCGGTTTTAGCTTATAAATGCATTTTATAAACCGACCAATTGGTTTTTTGGTCGGTCGATTTTGGTTGGTTTTCGGTTTTTCAATTTTTTTGTTCACCCCTACTTTTAGATTAGGAAAACTTAATTACTTGATATGTGATTAGATGATTTTTTCTAAGTTTGTTTTGTGAGATCTTTCATCTTTGCATTGTGTGATATTTGACTTAGATCTTATTAATGATATCTTATCTTTTGATCTTCCATTTCAAGATTCTTGTGTGATGTAATATACTTATCATAATATTAACTATTGACCCAAGCATAGTATAAGATGATTATTTGGATGCTAATTGAAGCCCGCCGAGAGACGGGGCGAGTTGAGGGTGTTTTAGTCTTTGTGAATGCTCATTCCTCTCTCATACCAAAACCCCAAGCCAAGTTCTTTGGTTAAGAAGTGTCGGTGCCCTTTATCCATTTGGGTGAGTCAAATTAGGTTTCTTGGTTCCCTAAAGACCAAGTGGCGACTCTGTATATGTTTTCACAGACTTTTCAAGGATTTCAAACAAAATCAATTTTTCCGAAACAAAACGGGTGGACCTGAGGCCGCATGTCCACAACTAGATATAAAAAAAATTTACATTGAAAATATTACTAATCGCCCTTCACGTTACATTTGATAACTAGGTCCCAAAGTGTGATCACTTAGAATACCACTTTTTAGTGCTAATATGATGTAACTTATGTCCCAAATTCCCAACACATGTAACTAGTTCTTTAAACCACTTTGAATACCACTTTATTTAAAGTGGTTTTCAAAGTTACCACATTTGAGACCTAGTTACACTTTTTAGCATCTACAAGCTCTAGAATGTACTCCATGATAGAACACAAACCACTAGGATGTATCCATATAAGTTGCCTGGATATCTATTGAAAAGCCTATGTGTTGTCAGTTATCTATTTTGAACTCTAGAATTATATACTTACTGCAATATGTTATATGCATTTAGTTTTTAATTAATGGTTAAGGGTAATATTGGTAAGCGGGTATAAGTTTGCAATTTTAAAATGTTTCCACCATATATATTTGCACATTAGAAATATAGGATTTAGTCCCTCACAGTGGACTTTTACAGTATTTAGTCCAACTAGGAATCCTAATGTAGAAATAGATCCTTAATCAGCTATGCAAATTTGGAATTAGTCATTTCCCTAATTTATTAGATGATTTGTGGACTAAACTGCCCCAATATTGATATAAACGTGTATATAGATACATTATATATATAGATACATAATACAAATTTAGTAAGAAAATTCAAGGCATTAATGGATAAGGGAATCATGATCCCTAAAATTGAGGAGTTTCCTTAATTTTTTCAACTACCATTTTGGTTCTTATTCTCTCATTTCAATTTTATTTGCAATAGTTAACATGTTCATAATCTAAATATTATTATCCTTTGTTTCTGCAGATGTAAAATCGCATCATTGGAGTTATTGGATCAATTTTGGAGTTCGTTTTGAAAGTGAGAAATTTCTTTGTAGAAAATGAGAAATTTCTCACTAAAAAGTGAGAAATTTCTCACTTTGTCAATAGCATATTAGAAGATTTCTGAGTCAAATATTGAGAAATTTATCACTTTGTTACTTTGGCAGTTTTTGTGTTAAGGTTTTATGTAGAATTTTCTTAGATATGTTTGACTGTCACTTGGTTATTGTGTTCTTTTTGATAAATTTCTCATTTTTTTTATTGGAAAATTTCTCACTTTTTGGTAATGACACGAAATGTATTCCATGATGTTATCTGCCATCGATCAAGGTCTTTTTTTTTAATAATCAATCTGGAAAATTGTTTGTGGCAGTGGAAAACGGCAATACAACCAATAAATGCGAACACCTTCATATAATTCTAATTGTTCCTAAATCAAAGAGGCCAAAATGTGTATATAAATTACATAAGGTAATGTCTATTCTTCTAAGAAGACAACTTATGCTGAAGTTTGCTCTCCATCAGTTTTCTGGAATAATTTTTTCCATCCTCACCCTTAGCTTCTCGCACACTTTTTTTTTCGTCATTGCCTTTGTCGTTTGGGTGCATGCACGAACAATATTCTATAGGTATGCTGTGAATGATGGCACTGACGTCTTTGCATCTTGATTCCTGTTGACAAAAGGGTAGAGAATCTCATCGGACAACTTCCTTTCAAGATCAGCAGTATTAACCTATATATATATATATATATGAGAATATTGCATAATTATTTCGTAATAGCAGGTCATATGGTAGTGAGAGTTTCTCACTGAATTTGGTAAATTAGTGAGAAATTTCTCACTATCGCAGTGAGAACTTTCTCACTATCGCGGTGAAAAGTTATTATTAATATGCAGTGAGAAATTTTTGACTATCGATCCTAGTTTCTTTTTTTTGTGAGAACATGAAATTTATGACTATCACATAGTTCATATGCATAACGAGTGAGAAATTTCTCACATGGGTTATTCAGGAACTCAACAACCGCGGAAACTCATGTTATCCGACACACTGGTGAGTGCAATCTCCCCACCATATGAACAAAATGCAAAATCTGGTTATCCATAAATGCAAAAATATGACCTGTATTCCGCATTCAAAATATCGAATTAGTACAAACCATAAAAGCACCTATAAAATCGAAATGAGAATTTCTCATGTTAAGGTGAGAAATTTCTCACTTAATAAGGCAAAGTTCTCACCTTCAACGAGCTCCAAAATCGATTCAATAACTTCAATTATTCAATTTTGCACTATAAAATTATAATCTGCACAATATAAGAAACTCAACAACACAATTGTAAATATAATCTGCAGAAACCATTCAATTAAACGATATAGAATATCAATTAAAAACGATTGTTGAGTAAGTAAAAAAGGAAAATGTCTAAAATTTAGGGATCATTATTTCCTTATCTATTATTGCATAATATTCAGTTACCAAAACAAACATTTATTATATCTATGTATACACTGTGGGTGTATTTCTATCCTAAAAAATACTGAAGGATTAATTTTTAGATAAAGTTTTGTGAATGACCTATTTCTAGAAAAGTGTAGCATTTAATTTGGACTAAAATCTAGTTTACCTTTTGCACATTTAGATGCACTCTTTATTTGAAAAACACTAATTCACCAAATAATCACTTAAAAAAAAAAATAAAATCATCTTGAGAGTCCATTCTTGAAATGGGTTTTTGTACGAGAACCTACGCCAAACACCACCTAAGTTTCCCTAAACATGGATTTTTGCCCAAAATTCAAAACGAATTGTCCTTAAACTCAACTAATCCAATATGAAGGGATTTTTTCATATTTTTTTTGAGTAATGCTATGCTTCCCAAATTTTTATCTCAAAAGTGCTTCCCAAATGATGTGACAGCGGGGCCAAGTAAACAACTCTCAATCAAAATTCAATTGGTCCCACTATATTAGACCTGGCCTCACTGCCACATCATTTAGTAGCACTTTTGAAATAGAAATTTAGAAAGCATATCATTACTCTTATTTTTGATTCGACCAAAATTTTTTTTTTTTCTTCCCTTTCATGGATTAGCTACGTATTTTAGTCATATACAAGCTATAAGGGTGTAAACGGTTCGGTTCGATGTAGTTTTTGGCAAAACTAATCGGATTCAGTTTGGTTCGGGGTGTGTAAAATTTCGATTTGGTTTCGATTTTGCATTGCACAAACTAAATGAAAACTGACCGAACCGATCGGTTCGATTCGGTGTGTCGATTTGGTTCAGTTTTCTTTCACCCTTAATACAAGCTGCTAATCTTCGAAAGTGAAAAAACAATTATGTTTGATAACCCAATTAAGTACTGAAAATGAAAAGATTAAGCACTTATTCTTTTTCAGTACGTTTGATAACGTACCACTTAATTGAAAAACAACAAAAAAATCACTGAAAACTTGATAAATTTTTACTGAAAATAATCACTGATTGCATTCTATTTCAATAGTTGAAGAACTATTTTCAGTATGAAAAATTCAATCACTTAAAATTTTCAATACTTAAAATCCAACACTTAATTTTCAGCAATTAATTTTCAGTTTTATCAAACGCACCCTAAGTCCAACTTCTTTTCCAGGGTTAATGAGGAGAGTGTATTATTATTAACAACCAAATTGAAATGGGAAGTTAGTGTAATTTCAAAAATAATAAGGGTACCGTCTGCAATTATAAGAAAACCAAATTCCTCAAACCCGAGAGTTTCTGGACCGTTCCAGTGGGGAGCCCAACCCGTTATGGGTCATCGCCCGTTTGATGGTTACACTGGACAGAGAGATAAGGGGAGACAAGCCTCTGAGAGAGATTGAGCGAGAGAGAGAGAGAATAACTTCCTTGACAGTAGTCCCAAAACAAAGACCCTCTCTCTCTCTCTCTCTCTCTCTCTCTAGGAAGAAATCCATGAGTTCGTATTCTTTAACCAGGTCTGTATCTCTCTCTCTCTCTCTCTCTCTATATATATATATATATATCTGAGTTATTTTCTGATGAATGCTCTTCTTGCTCTGACATTTAAATTCGATATCTTTTGCAGTGGGTGTTGTTGCACGGTGGGCTGGAAATCGTCGAGTTTGTTGGCACAGCTACAGCCTAATTCCAACGGTCAAAATCGCTATTTGGTTTCTCCTAAACGAAAATTTGTCTACAACAAATCTCCGCAGGCATGCGCCTCATCTTCTTCTTCCGGTACATTTTCTTTCTCTAAAGTCTTTTTTTTTTTTTGTGCCTTTGCCCCTTTCTTTAGTAGACTAGAACTAATTAGTACATGATTTTGTTAAAAAATGCTAGAATTTTAACCTTCTTATTCATTTTGACCAAATTTCAACTGTTGGGGTACATTTTACTATTTTAGTAGAACTCAAACTTTATAAATAATATAATATATATTGGAATTGCGTAGAATTGACTTAGAACCCATTATTTGCATTGTTCTTTCTATTCCCAGCAGAAGCTTGTAATTTGAGCTATTTTGGGGAGTGGGTATATAGTATTTTATAGCAGATGGGTAATTGTGTATATCTGTCCTATTTTCACTACATTGTGTTCTAGTACTTACTATTTGCTTTCCATTTATTGTTGTAATTTCAGCTTTGTTTTCAGATTTTAAGTTTATTTTATATTTAGACATATGATAATAGTTGAATTTCAGCCTTAGTAGCTTACAATGTTTTTGAGGATGATTGTTGGAAGGTTAATGCTTGTTTTCCAACATTTCAGCAAGCCGACAAGCGAAAAGCGAATTAATTTTCTATTACATTGACAGTTTTCTTTTATTCCCCTTTATAATTAAACCCCTTTATTCCATTTAGGGTTCGTGAACTACATCCGATGACTTCCCTTTTTGTGTTGATTTTTCAGGTGGTATTGACCTTCACTAATTTGCTCTAGTGTCTAACTTTGAAATCAGTAGTAGACTTATCACCAAAATTGAGTAGTACAGAGTTTCATATTCAAGAGACTAGTATCAAAATACTTATCTAGACGACAAGTATTGCCCTACTATGCGGTTTTTTTTTTTTAAATAACTTTTTAGTAATGTCTATTGGCTTTGTTATTATTGATAATGCCACAATATTGTTGTGATTTATGTGTTTTTATACTGGTATTGATTAGAATAATGTTAGGTTTTGTATTTTATGGTAAAATATATATTTTAAAAAACTATGAAAACCAATGCATCCTTGATGTATCCGTATCCTATTTTTTCGAGAATACTATGTCCACGTATTGGCGTCGCATCGGTGTCTCGTGTTTGTGCTCCTTAATGGAGAGATAGCACTTTTTTGGCTACCGTTCTTGTTAAGCATTTCGATCTTTGAAAAATTTGTAGTCGTAAAATCATAATGTCTGTTTTGGAACTATAACATATACCTTAATGGCGTCTACCATTTGTTACGGTTCCGTAGTGCACGTAGTGATAATCCAATTATTACTTAAAGCAGTTCTCTATACTGCAAGTTGCGGCAATTTAATGGTTGTTATAGTTGCGGCAAAACAAGGTTTAGCACCTTCAAACCTCAGTTTTGAGATGTGGATTGTGGTAATTTATACAACTCATATGTATCGTTATATGTATTACAATATACCTATAAACTAATATGAATTCTAGTTATTATCATTATTCCAAGTGCAATGTCATTTATTGATAGATTTTTTTTCTTTGACTAAAACCAACATGTAAGTGTGGTATGTCAAGTAAACTATCTTTTAGATGTCACAACTTGATAATGTTTAACTAAAATATTAGATAGTGAGAAAGTGATGTTAAAATTTGGATACCGTTGACTTTTAAGGAATTTGTTAGTGTTCCAAAATATTTCATGATAACGGTGTTCTATTCATATTGTGCCTCCACCTTACTGTTTTGTAACCCGTTATCGCTGTTCTCTGTGAGTCTCCAAGTATGGAGCCTTGCTGTATTACTTTACGTTAATCACAAATTTATATGGACTTCAGATCCTCTATTGGTCAAGGCTGCAAGAGGAGAACCCGTAAACCGGCCTCCGGCATGGATGATGCGTCAGGCAGGAAGGTATATGGCTGTTTACAGAAAGCTTGCAGAAAAACACCCATCCTTCAGAGAAAGGTCTGAGACAACCGATCTCATTGTGGAAATTTCTTTGCAGCCTTGGGAAGCATTCCATCCCGATGGGGTTATTATTTTCTCTGACATTCTTACCCCTCTACCGGCATTCGGTGTCCCATTTGACATAGAAGAAGTGAGGGGTCCAGTCATTCAGTCTCCAATTCGTTCAGAGGAAGGCTTAAAAGTATTGCATCCCATTGACTTGGAGAAACTTCATTTCGTGGGAGACTCTCTTAGGATTTTGCGCAGGGAGGTATTATGCTCTCTCTCTCTCTCTCTCTCTCTCTCTCTCTCTCTTGATAAGCAAATTTTTATGCTATCTTTTAGAGCTTGATGTACATTGTTGGGTCATTCTCTAACAAATTGAGCTTTTGGAGCAATGCTGACATAATCTGGTATTCAAGCTTGTTTGTGGGAGCCTGGGAGGTCTTGGGTTCAAGTCTCTCTTCCCCTTCTAGTTTGCATATTGCATTTTATTGTTCATTTCCATTATAATAGATTTTCGTTTGTTGTCCCCACCGTGCGAGAGGGGGTCGCATTTGGGGGAGTGTGCTAGAGCTGGATATACATTTGTGGGCTCATTCTCCAACTGTTCAAGCTTTTGGCAATGGTGACTTAACATTCTCTATTGCATTTATCAAATGGATGATTTGTAGAATTACTTTACTTTTCATGGCGTAGAACTCTAGGATTTGATTGACCATCTAATCATGATTGTTAGAATCGTTCGATTCATGAGTCAATTTGAGTTTCATATAACCCAATATGGTTCACGATCCAATACTATTCACGTCTCATAGTTTGAACTTTAAAGTTTTATGTGAAAAACTTTCAACAATTTGAGCTTTTGATACTTTGTGAAACTCGTTAACAATTGTTATTTGTCCATTTTAAACAATGTACTTATATTTTCATATGTGTGCAATATATACATTTGTATTATTATTTGTTTTATCAAAAATGTGAATCTTATGATTCACGTTTCATGAGTTTGGTAAACTGATTCACAATTTTCCAGCCATGCAGCTAATATTTGTCATTCCTTTTTATTTAGGTTGGGGATCGAGCTGCAGTTCTAGGGTTTGTGGGAGCACCATGGACAATCGCTACGTATATAGTTGAAGGTGGTACAACTCGCACATATACAACCATAAAGAGTATGTGCCATACAGCGCCACATGTGTTGAGGGCTCTTCTTTCCCATTTAGCCGAGGCAATATCTAACTACATAGTTTTCCAAGTGGAGTCCGGGGCTCATTGTATACAGATATTTGATTCTTGGGGCGGACAACTACCACCAGATATGTGGGAACGCTGGTCAAGGCCTTACATTGAAGAGGTGATTTGGAGTTAATTATTTCTTATACTAATTAATTTTACTCCAAGCTTTTGTTTGTTTTATAAATTGCAAATATTTGTTAATGTTGTTGGAATAGGCGGGAAGATTCTAGTTGAAATATTCCAGCCAATTGTGTCTATGGCGGAATATTCTAGTTGATATCTATTTAGTCTAGGCTTAGTATAGGCTTTGTTTGGTTTGTGAGTCATTGAAGGAAAAGAAAAGGGAAAGGAAAACAAGAAGGAAAATTAGTTCCCTTGTGTTTTCTTCCGTCAAGACAACATTAAAAGTTAAAAGGGAGGAAACAGTATTAAAAGGGCGTGAATTTGACGTATTTTTAACAGCTTTCTCCTCCTCTGGGATAAGAAGTTCAAGCCTGACCTTTAATTGTTACATTTTCAAGGTTTCCATATAATTCGTTTCAACAAAATATTGAACTGCATGTTCCTTTCTATCCTAAGTAGATGATAGATGGACACAACACGAGAAGGCTTAATACAAGGAATGTTTACACAGAAAATCCGTAGAAAGTACATGAACATTGCAACTACACGTCAACCATTTTCGCGTAAACTCATTTATAGAATCAGT
Source organism: Hydrangea macrophylla (assembly GCA_033977485.1). Classification (NCBI taxonomy): domain Eukaryota; kingdom Viridiplantae; phylum Streptophyta; class Magnoliopsida; order Cornales; family Hydrangeaceae; genus Hydrangea; species Hydrangea macrophylla. The sequence continues at coordinate 70,282,508 of CM066990.1, read as the reverse complement.
CAAACACACTATGTGGATTTGTGGGTTGACGAGATGCATAGTGTGGAAGATGAGGCGTGACAATATCATAACCATAATTTTGTTTTACTTGGTTTCTAAATCAGTTCTTTGTTCCTTGCATGACATGTGCTCGTGTTATCAAAGTTCATTCTCTCTCCTCTTTGATCATCCATCAGAGTTTTTGAAATTTCAGATTGTGAGTGTAGTAAGGAGAAAATGCCCTGAAACACCACTCGTTTTGTACATTAATGGGAACGGTGCCCTTCTTGAGCGGATGAAAGAAACCGGTGTCGATGTGATTGGGCTGGACTGGACTGTGGATATGGCAGATGGTAGGAAGCGTTTGGGATCTGGAATCAGTATACAAGGAAATGTCGACCCCGCTTACTTATTTTCTCCTCTTCCTGCACTGACCGATGAAATAAAAAGGTTTGTCATGAAACTTAATTTTGTATGGGGACATCTCATGCCACTATGTTACCTACCTGGTCGGTGGTTTTGCAACTTAAGGTCTATTTTCAGTAGAATTAGGCCAATACTTTAACTAGGTGATGTGTTGGCTATTTTCTTGCCTATTGGAGTGCTTTAGTTCAACTTTCACCTTCTGGGGACATTATTACTGTCTTTGGTACAGAAGTGATTTTGTTGTTCATGGTACAGTCGGCAATATTGAAATTCTTCAATTAGATATAGAGAGAGAAATGAAAGGGGAGTAGAGATGGAGATAAAAACATGATAGAATGATAATTATTTGTTGTGATCAACACCCAACTCATGTTTTCATATTCAAAAAGACTCTCTGCAACTAAAAAGTGGAAGCAAGTAAGACTGGGTTTTTCGCAAAAAAAACTTTTTAGAACTCATTTAAAAACTTTTTAGAAAAACATTCCAAAAATATCATTCCAAACACACCGTCTACTACCAATCAACTTGTTGAATGGCCTGATAATCTAAAACTCTGTCCTTGTATACAAACTAGGTAAAGACACTACCAAGTTTTTTTTTTTTTTTTTCCCCTTGTTCACCCGAATGCTTTAGCATGCAATAGCAGATCACTTGCTGTTCACCAAACGTGTCCTTGTTGCATATATTAACACACCATCAATATCATTTTAGTAGTTTCGTTGCCTAGAGCAATCTTCAAAACTAATTCCGTGAATTTTATTTCCAATTGATCAAACTGATAAAACTCCAATTTTGGTAGGGTTGTGAAGTGTGCAGGGCCTAGAGGTCACATTCTCAATCTTGGCCATGGTGTTCTTGTTGGAACACCCGAGGAAGCAGTCGCTCATTTCTTTGATGTTGCAAGAAGCTTGAAAATTGATAGCCTTGGTGAAAATCATGCCGTGGAGAAACCAAAATTGGTAGCTTGAAGGCAATTTTTGTTTAAGCAAAATCCAGTGATTTCATCGTATAAATCGGCTGTTAGTTATGAGTTCTAATCTAATTTCACAGCGGACCGCTTGGTCTCACTTTGCTTACACATTGTTGGGAGGTTAGTTGAATTCTCAGGTCTTGTACATGCTTGTGAGTGAGCTTTCTAGGTTTGGTTTTATTTTATTTTATTTTTAAATTTTGTTTCTGTATTTTAGATGAATGAATATATGGATTCCTGATGATCATTGATGGTTGACTCTTCTTGTATCCGTTAGTGGGATTGGTCTGGGGATCTGATCTTTCTCTGCATATGCATTGAATCCATTAATGATTGATCCTAACAATTGATTTAATTTCATATGGTGATGGGTGAATTTGACAATTCAATTGAGAGTTAAAACACAGAATGGTGGCATTTGAACTTGGTATGTGTTCCTTGCCAAAAAAAGGAGAAAAAAAAAAACTTGATATGAGTTCACTTTGCACATAATAGAGGAAAAACATGCCGAATTAGGGAAAATTAAAATTTTCCTTTCCGGACCTATAGGTCGTAAGTAGTATCACATGATTGTCACAGTAGTATGTGTTAGGATCAAGCGCTTATTGCACCAAAAACAATTGCAGTTAGTGAAGGCACAACTTTATTTCCTTATAGGCATGATAGCGCAGAGCCCTGTACTAAGTGTTAGGTCGTCATGAGGGCCTGCACCGGTTAAAGCGCTAACGAGATGGGCTGTCAAGTACTGATACCACGCATACGCGTGACAACGAGTCCATAAGGTGATCGCTGACCCCCATAAAGCCAACAATCTCCCTCTGCAGCGACACCCGGGGGACTCGAACTCGAAACCTTGCTTTGATATCACTTGTTAGGATCAAGCGCTTACCACTGCACCAAAAGCAATTGCTGCTAGTGAAGGCGCAACTTTATTTCCTTATGATAGCGCAGAGCCCTGTACTGAGTGTCAACTGGATATGAGGGGCTGCGCCGATTAAAGCACCAACGGGATGAGCTGTCAAGCACCGATGTCACGCATACGCATGACAGCGAGTCCATAGGGTGATCACGGGCCCCATAAAGCCAACAGTATGCTATAGCTAGAAAATGCCAACACTCAAAGCAAGACAGTGTTCATCATTCAAACCATCCAAAGAGTTTACAAACTATTACACCTGATAAACCAGGAGTTTAGAAATTAAATAAGTCTTTAAGGCAATGACTGCCGATCACAAACATAGAATATCATAAGTCCAAAACATAAAATGTAAAACTACGTACGGCCTAAGTCTTCAGCTCGCATAACCTTATCCCTGTTATCGTATTCCTCCTCCGCATAACCTTCACTCAGTTGTCATAGGTTGTTAGTATTATTGCCTTGAACATTCTCATATCCAGCTTTTCCAGAGTACGATAATGCAGCTGACACTAACCCGTCAATTTGGAATCTACTTCGAGATTTTCCTTGGGAGGTATCATGAAGGAATTGGAATATAATACTCAGTTTGCTAGGGAAAGTCTAAAACTGGACTCTAGGTCTGAATTTTCTTCTGGTTCTTGTGAGAGCCAATGTAATCTTAGAGAGTTATTAGACTAGACATGGACACCTATGTAAGAAATTGACACTCACCAATAGGGGTGTAAGGAAAACCGATCAAACCGAGAAAAACCGAACGGGCTTGTCAGTTTTTCAAAAATTTCTCACATCTTAAAAACTGACCGAATTGAGGAAAACCGACAAAATGGACCGAACTAACCCTCTTTGGTTATTTTTGGAACATGGAAAAATTGAGGAAAACCGACCAGACCAAATCAAACCGTTTACATTCCTACTCATCAAACAAATAAATTTGTAGAACCAATTTACTTATGAACCACAGAGCCATTTATTTGTTTTTCCAAATACCCTCTATGTTTGGTATTGAGGAGAGAGGGCAGACGAGAAAATTTCTTGTTTGGCAGAGTGGATAGAGACGAGGGAAGGGAAGAGAGAAGAAAAGAGGCATCCTCCGAGCACATCCGTTTCCTATCCCTCCACTTTGGGATTCCCATTTTTATTTTTTTTGGTGGACATTTTGTCCTTCAACAAAAAACCATCCAGGTGCAATAGTAAAATCTATAATATCTTATACTATTTTCTTCATTTTCTTCTTACTCAACCAAATGAGACCAAAGCAAACTCTATTGCTTTCCCTAGGATACAACTTCCCTGGCCTCCTGTCCCCCTTTACCTTCCCTTTCTTTTACTTTTTCATCCCTCTTACTAACACACCAAACACATCATAAATATATAACACCCAACAGGGACTGGCTAATCAAGGGACAAGGGGAGATCAAGCACACCCCCCCCCCCCCTTAGTTTTTGAAAAATATCAGATTTACTCTAGAAGAAAAATATTCTTATAATTAAGCCCTCCTAAAAATTATAAAAGCCCCCGTGACATAATAAATTTAATCATATTAAGCTCCCTCTCTGTTACGTGTTTGTGCTAATTATATAAAAGCCCCTCCTTCTTATGTTTTTTGTGATAAATTTTTATATCATTAGCTTATATCAAGCTCTCCTTGAATTAATTTTCTAGATCTGCCGTGACACCCAAAAAACAATGTTCGGCTCTTTTGGAATATGCCAAAGTTCATTGACATGGTCTTCGTTTATGTTTCAGTAATAATAAATTATTATTATTATTATTATTTGATATATATATATATTTTTTGGCGTTTTTCATCTTATTCTCTGTTTCTATTTCTTAAGCCTCGTTTGGTTTATGGATTTTGAGATGGAAAATAAAACAAGAATAAAATCAATATCCCTTTGTTTTCCTCCATGTTTACATAAATGTTAGGAATGAAAACCTTTTAAAATACAATAGAAAATCAAGAAAAGAAAAGAAAAAGATAAGTGACTCAAAACCTTAAAATTTTTAATTTACTTTTTACATAATTTTCTTCCTTTCTGAAATTTTCAACTTTTAGATTATTAATCAAAAAAGAAAAGTATTTTTCCCTGTCTTTTTGTCTTCTTTTTTCTCATCAAATCCGTGAACCAAACAGATAAATGCAAAAGCTAATCTAGCACTGATAGTATTTTTTTTAGCTGCAGTAGTACTGTCAAACATGTGCATGCTCATGTGTAGAAAGTACAATCCATATATTCATATACCAAGACACATGCATAGAAAATGTGAATCTGGTTATGTTTGCAATTGCCTCTCATTCCCTTTTAAAAAAAAGTAGCTCAAATGCTTGTGGAGAGAAATTAATTAAATGTTTTCATAAAATGTAAGAGGAAGTGGGGGTGAGGGACCATATACTACACCTATCTTTCCTAGTAGTATGATAGACAATCCATTATTCTCTTTGAATTTGTGAAAGAAGAAATGTTGACAAGTGAAAACTTCATGCATATATATGTAGAATGAAGTACGTCCTGAGTTCGAATCTCGCACAACCTTTCACTTATAAGTTATAAACCAAGCATTTTGTTGCCTTATCTTCGTCTCTGAACTCAGGCCTTCCTTTCGATCGAGTTCTGAGTTTTATTTTTTATTCACCTCACATATGTGCTAAAAGTGGTTAAGAATAAGGTAAGAAGAGGTGAGTTTAAAAGGGTGACCAGCCTCAAATTTATTCAATTCGTGTGGAGAGAGGGCTTTCCACGAGTCTCCAACACTTTTTATTCAGAGAAAGCTGAAGGACTTGCATGGATGTGAATTCTTTTATTTCTATGTTTTTTTTAAGTAGGGTGAAATTCGGTCGGTTCGGTTCGGTTTTGGTCGGTTTTTGTCGTTTTAAAAAATGACCGAATGGTCGGTTTTGATTGGTTCAGTTTTTAGCTTAGAAGGTTTTTGGGAAAACTGACCAGACCGCTAGGTTCGGTCGGTCGATTCGATTTTGCCGGTTTAAACTTTCACCCCTAAAGAAAACCCCAACAAATTAATTTTTCTTCTAATTTCTCTTTCCTTTTCCTTTTCATTTTAACTTCTATACATCGGTAAATGAGACTGTGTCTTAGTTTCATAATGGAAAATGCTTCAATCCATACAACTTGATGCATGCCATATGTAGAATTTACAACCTCAGATTTATTCTGTTCATGTGGAGAGCCGGCTTTCCACGAGTCCCCAACACTTTATTTGGGGAAAGTTGAAAAATACATGCAATGTGTTGCTTTATTTCTTGTCATGTTCTTTTATTTACGCCATTGCGGGTCTCGGACCTAGGCATGCAGAGATATTACTTCCACTCGAACTCCTAACACACGTCACAATAGAAAAATCTTACGTACCACTGCCTAAACCCAACGTTTTTCTAGTTCTATGCTTAGTTTTTATTTGACCATGGCATTTAGTGAAGAAAAGAAATAGAAAACTCACTTGTTTTTGTTTAATTATTAAAAAAAATGAGAAAAACAGGAACAAAATGAAAATAGAACGGAAAATAAATTGAATAATTTCTAATCTCGTGAGTCACATTACATTCCTCTTTTAATTCAGTAATTCTATGTTTTTTAAGCATGAAAGAAAATTCTAGCTAATTCATTTATCTTCAAGTTTTTCTTTCCTTTTCCTCTTCTTTTTACTGGCAAAGTCATGATGAACCTTAGTTTCACAATGGAAAATGCTTCAGTTTTGCTCACTGATCATTGATTCCCAGTGGAAATTTCCGAGCTATTATTGGTTTGCAAGTTAATAGAAAGTACAAGGAAAATGGTGTTTAGACTAGCTAAAAACTAAATGAATGAGTATAATGAAGAGGAATCCAATGGTACAATGTGGACCATAGAGTGGGACAGATAAATCATGTAAAAGAGGAACATAAAATCATATAATTCTCAAGTAAAAAATTGAAATGTCCCAACAAATCTCAATTATTTTGACAAGATATGAGCTAATTAGTCTGTCATTTCAAATGCCTCATTGAAAATTTTGAATCTGTTAGATGGAAATTCTAAGTACCCTACAATGATCCCCTCTCTCTCTCTCTCTCTCTCTCTCTCTCTCTCTCTCTCTACCCTACAATGATCCCCTCTCCCTCTCTCTCTCTCTCTCTCTCACTAGAAAAAAAACACTTGATATATAGTAATTTTTGAAGTTATTTTTCGTTATGTTCTACGATGTTATTGATCATCCACCTGTGTAACACATGTGTGCAACATAGACACTACACATGGATCAGTCTTACTTTAAAATAGTAGAAGAAGTACATAACTAAATTAATGTACTGAAGTCTTTTCCAAGAACAAAATTATGGAAGAGAAAAGCGTCCACACTACCCTAATTTCTAAACCACTTAAGTGACTTGGCAATCTATTCCCTCAGCATTCTTGCAAATTTTGAGTTAATTACTCTCTAAGGCTGCATAAAGCTCCATATATATATAGAAGAAATGATCATGGTGACAAGTCTAATTGAATGTGATACCATAATTCTCATTTATATCATTAATATACATTTTTATATTCAAAAGGAAAGAAAAAAAAAATTAAAAAAAAGAGCACATCCACAACAACTCTTGGTGTAACATCATCAACTTCATGCAATAATTATCATTTATACAATTAATAAATGTTTAGTGCTTGACCTATTTAGTGGGAAAAAGAAGGTGAATTATGATCAAGGACTTGATCTTTGGAATATATATATATATATATAATATGTATATAGCATATTCAATATGATAGAGCTCCAAAACATACATACTCACATTCGTGCGAAGCTTGAGATTATGTGGAGCCTGAAAGAATATCAAATTCTGGAGTTAAAAACCAATGGGGCAAAGAATAACTCAAATTATAATAACGATCAAGTGTTATCCAAGACTAAAATAATTGAAAATTTCATTTTGAAAGAAATTTAAACTGCTAACCCTATTTGGAATTTTTGTGGATTATGTATCACCAACAGTCCAATTACTTAGGACCACGGTGCTACCCTGGTGTCAAAAGTCCACCATCCCCACCAAAGTGGTGAGTGCTCAATTCCCCCTCCCCATGTATAATAATAATAAAAAGAAAACCAGTCCAATTACTTGGTTGATGATGAAAGAAATGTTAAATAATACTTGAATTCTCTTGTGCACCTATTTGATATAAGCAAATGACAACATAAAAGACAATAAAAGGAATGGCATTCAAGATCTCTAAGATCTTAAAGATGATCTCAGACTAATTGCTGATGTATGTTGCTAAAACACCCACAAAAAAGCATATATGATACATTTAGATGGAAACAAGTAATCCATTTAAAAACTAAAGAAGCACTAGTGTTATTGGAGTTACTAAGTCCTACTTTGGTCATTTGCTAATACTTCACACATTACTAGCAAGATATATGTTATCTATATGTAGAGGTAAACCTGCATATATCAAATACTTCCTAGATATCATGCATGAATTGAACAGGATTCTCGTCCACTTGGATTTACCTCTATATATGTGAATTTTATTCATTACTTGAGAGTAACTACAATGCACTAGTATTGAGTGAGTTTGTTTGTTTGTTTGTTTGTTTGTTTTTTTTTTTAATAACAAATTTCTTTGATACAATCAATAAAAAGCGATAAAGTATCGTTATTTACATTTTCGAACGTTTGAATGGAATCCAAAAAAGAAGCCCCATAAAACCGACAGACTAGGTTACAATGTGGAATTTTTAATGGAAATAATACGTTGTTTTGTTACAACACTTGAGCAATTATTTAAAGAAAACAAGTGTATGTATGTCATTTCATCATGCTAAGAGAAGTTTAATTGCCTAGAGCTTCCTAACTATATTTTATAGAGTTCACAACAATGTAGGATTATTCAACTTTTAGACTTTAATATCTCAAATAGACAAGAAAATCCGATTTAGATACAAAAAGGACAATTATAGAGAGCATTACCAAAGAAAAGGACATTAAATAATTGGTTTACAAGAAGAAATAAAGAAAACAAGACCACACAAGGCAAGTATGGATATACTTACACTGTTGCACTTATATAACTAAGGTCTCCAAGAAATGTCTGTGTAATAGCTGATTTGCTGATGTATTAACACCAACAAACAAACACATTAAATAAAAGTATTGGGTTCATTAGTTACATATTTTATTTTTCTAAATCCTTAAATATTATGATTTTGTAGATAATGTATCATATCTGATTGGCATCCATGGGGGCAGGAGATCTTGTAGAATCTTAAAAGAGTCATGAATAGAGAAAAGTAAGCACATAAATCAGAAAACATTAAATATGGAAACCTCAAAACACTGTTGTTTTTAATGTGTGTAAGAGAGAGAGAGAGAGAGAGAGAGAGAGAGAGAGAGAGAGAGAGAGAGATTGCTATTTTCACCGTTTCCCCCAATTGTTGGTTGGTGAGGGTAGAAGATGTTGGAAGTAAAGTAACGTAAGTTTATCCTGTCTCTACTTGCAAAGTAGTTTTTCAAATTAACTAGGGTTACTGAAATCTTGGCCTAGGGTTTTATATATAATCAACGGAATGCACTCTTCAATTATTAAATTTTTTTTTCCTTGGATTTCCTCATTCAGTGATATCAGATCTAACATTTCAACGTTCAAAAAATACAATAAAAATAAAAATAAAAATATTCATAATATAAACGTCATATATAATCCAAACGTATCACCACTATAATATATACCTCGTATGATCATTTCATGAAAATTAATTTTCATGCAATCAACAAGATCAAACTTCTATATATGCAAAAGCTACCCGTTAGCATGTACAAATATATACACACATATATACAAAAATGGGGAGAATTACCATTTGTTCAAGAAGACTTCAAATCAAACTTTGTGTCCTCCTCATTGGCCTTCATTTGTATTTTCCTCTTCTTTTTCTTCTTCTTATACGGAATACCACGTGCCTTAGCTTGAGAATCTCTCACTTCGCGTAGAAACACGCGTATAGCCCCACCAGCAAACGGATTGGTCTCCGGCAAGCCACCGTTCTCTTCATATGCGGCCCTAAGCCGGCCAATGAGTGCGTCGAGGCTCCCCCAAGCTTGCCTTAGAGGGCAAGTACAAGGTCCTGCTGGCTCAGGCTGTCCAAAGAAGAGACAACCTTGTGAGTGAACTTTTGTCTTCCCAAATTGGTCAAGATACCTAAGAAAATCTAACACATGGCTATAGTTGCACTGTGACATTAATATCGGGGGCCTTTGATTCTTCAAGTATTGGCCAAAGGTGTTCCAATCACGCCGCTTCTGTGATTCATAGCGGCTTAGTTGAGTTGGATGTTCCTGTTGTTGCTGCTGCTTCTGATGATGATCAGAAGAAGATCGCGATGATCCTTCTCCTGATTCCTTTCCTTTCTCACTTGACATCGCAAAATTTAGGTTTTTTTTTTGAATTGTTTTAGTGAGAGAAAGGAAAGGAAAGGAAAGGAAATTGATTTTATTACTTGAGGAGTGGAAGAGAAAGGAATTTGGTGTGGAGAGAGAGATTGGAGATCACATCATGGGGTTACTGAGGAGACAAAAAATGGGGCCAATGAAAGTGCTTTAGTTCCTCTTTTCCTCTCATTGCATTATTTTTCTTCTTTTAATGGTACTATTAGCATTAAGTATACTTTTTTATTATATTCCATTTATTTATAATTATGTTACCATCATTAAAGCAATCATTATCAGGCATATTAGCAAATTTAGCACTATGATTTGATACCTAGTGAATAGGTAGCCACTGCAAGTAATTAACCTAGGTTAATTAGGGTGTGTTTGGATATGGATAAAGATTAAATAGGAGAGAAACATAATCTATGTACCATCTTTTAAGTGCTCCAGTGAGGAAATAACTTGTCTCCCTCAAGATTTTAGATTGCTAAAGTAAAAAAAAACTTAAATCGTGTTCTCACTTATTGAATTTGAATAAAAAAAAAAGGTTAATTACATTTTACCCCCTTGTAGTTAGGCTCAATTCACTTTATTCTTTGTGGTTCAAAAGTGGACACTTAATTCCCTTGTGGTTTTGAACTAAAGTGAAACTACTAAGATTTCTCTAAAAAAAGCACCGCATGAGTATTTAGTATTAAAATTAGCCCTATATAGATTATGTTTTATATAAGCATCAAAATTAACCTCATATGAGCAATTAATCCCCAAATTAGCCCCCCAAAAGAGTTGAGTGTTGAAAATTAGCCCAACATAAGTGGGTTAAATGATAACATGATCTTCACATAGGGGATTAACTACAAAATTAACCTCACAAAAGAGGTTAAGTGTTAATATTTTTGGCCAATTTTAAAATTTTTATCAGTTTTGAGAGAAATCTTAACAGATTCACTTTAGTTCGAAATAATAGGGGGGTTAATGTCCACTTTTGAAGCACAATGGGATAAAGTAAAAATGAGTGTAACCACAAGAGAATAAATGTATTTCACCCTATAAAAAAAACGTCTAGTCAAATAAAACATGTAAATGAAATTGATTTTTTTTATTTAAAAATTGGTACATTTAACCTTCACAAAACACCCCCCCCCCCCTACACACACACACACGCACCCAATATTGCGGTGATTAATATTGCGGTGATTGTGGGGAATCGGCTGTGCGTGTGTGTTTATACAATTTTTTTTTTTCCATTTTTTTTTGGTGTTACCCAATTAACAAAACACGGGGAGTTAGTGCTGTAAACTGCAAATGCTTTATCTTGGTATGAGTAAGCGTTTCTTTAAAGAGTAATGCTTGAGATAACATAAAATATCTACGTAAAGTTGCTTATAAAAATTTACTGTATGTGTCCATCTCTTTTTTGGTAGGGTAAACACACTATGAGGTCCGTTGAGAAGAGAGATAGAACAATATATTTTTGTGAGCAATTTTATGTCAGATGTTTTATGTGTCCTAAGCGTTACTCTTTCTTTAAATTAGGTTTTTCTATTTTAACTGATGGATGTGATGTGTTTAGTTATATTAGAAATGTCGTTTCTAGAATTTCAATAGACGACAGCAATGGGTATTTACTTTTGTCTATAAATTTTGAAAATATGGCTTCATAATTAGCAATGTTTCCTATTTTGCCTCAAAAATGGCTCTTGTCCCTTTTAAATCTACAAGAGAAAAGAAAATGAATGTGTTCAAAAACCTTAATCTAGTCCCCGTTTGGCTTTGCTTATATATCGAGGCCACAAACGTGCTTTCAATTTGGAACAAAATTGCAATAGTTGCGTTTGACAGGAATCATCCAAGGTTGTTTTTGGCCGGCCAGTTGCACCTTTTGTGGAATTGCAATCGCAGTTGCCACAATAACTTTTTGCCAAACGAACCTCTAGCTCTAAACAATTTCAAATTTTTTTTTTACTATAGGTAGGGGGTAGGCATATATCATATTCTAAGATCATCTGGTTGACTATTAAAGATTTTGTTTATAAGATGAGGAGAGCTGATCATGTAACAGCATCTAAGAAAAAAAAAAATAGATTGGCCAATGATATAAATACACATCAGCAAAAGGAAATCTAAGAGCCTTGTGGTGCTGCCATGCGCTTATTATAAATGCAAACTTCATTGTTTGTTTGGTGATTAGGGCTGTGAAACTAGCCTTTTTGTTAATATAATTGCCACCAAAGTCACCATTGCCAAACACTGCTTATAATGGTTAATGATACAATAATAGATATATTTATCTAATATGGGGTTCGCTATCCTATTAGCATACCTTCCTGTATTAACTAGGACCATTTATTTATTTATTTATTATTATTATTATTATTATTATTATTATTATTGTTATAAACATTTTTAAATGGATGATAAAAGTTATTGTCGCGTCACTAAAAAGAGGTTAGTAATTAACAAGGGTAACAAAGTAATCTCACAATTTGAGTTTTCTTTTTTATTTATTTTTAAGTACTTTACTACTCTCACCAGTGAGGTGAAGAGATATTTAATATCCATTTACCATGCACTCCTACAACAATATTCATATGGTACGTAGTAACCGTAGGATAGAGTTTCCTTATATACATAACGCTATATATCCTTATATATGTATATATATACACAAATATTGTAAGACACACACGTCTACTGGTGTTAGTGATGTTTTCATTGAATTGCCTTGCTGTTTTCCTTGATTCTTCCTTACTTTTGTAACTTTCACTAAAACAAGCATATAGACAATAGAATATGAAGTGTACCCTTGTAACTTGTTTCCTAAATTCAAGCTACCTCTTAATTATATTTGAGCGTATGCATGAAAAAATTATGTTTTCTCTGCTTCTCATAGACTTTACTTTCCAACTTCGATTGAAGGAAGGCAAGTTAAATGTTGAGTAAATTGCAAATTACACCCTTATAGTTTAAAGGTTGTGACAGTTTAGTCTTTGTGGTTTCAATTTTGGCAATTTACACCCTATAGTTTGAAAATTGTGCAAAATTCACCCAATTACACAAAAAGCAAGGGCATAATGAGAATGTCACATTATTTTCAGCCAATAATGACCCCATGTGTAGGGGCAGACCCAGAAGTGTAGTTTAGTAGGAGCAGAAGCTTATACAGGGGTTCTAGGGAATATCACTTTATTTATTTATTTAATTTTTTTTATTGATATAAATAATATAATTCTATGTGATTTTTTTGTACAAACTAATCTATCCCATAAATAACTTACAATATTTTAAACAATATGATGATATCTTACAGTATATTAAACCATCTGATAATATCTTATAATCTTTTTAACAATTTGATATATTTCATACTGAACACGCACTGCCACACAAATATCAAAGTGATAAATATAAACAACTAATTAAGCTTATAATACAAAAATTTTGTGAAAGAATTATGGGATATATTAGTTTGTACAAAAAAAAAAAAATAAACAAACTCATAAAATTATACTATTTCTACAAAAAAAAAAAAAAGGGTCGGAGTGCTGCTCCAGAATCCCCATATAAGCTCCTGCTCTCACTGAACTATACTTCTGGGTCTGTCCCTGCAAATGTGGTCATTTTTGGCTGAAAATAATGTGACATTCCCATTGTGCCCTTGCTTTTTTGTAATTGGGTGAATTTTGCACAATTTTCAAACTATAGGGTATAAATTGCCAAAATTAAAACCACAAGGACCAAATTATCACAACCCTCAAACTGTAGGGGTATAATTTGCAATTTACCCTTAAATGTTTTATAAACGGTGCTCCAACAAACGACAAGGATATTGTAATTTCTTTTGCGGTGAAATGGCTTCAGAGTTCGTTGCCAGTCTGTTTTCTAAAAAGTATTTTAGTACATTGTAAGAGCATTCACAATGATGAATATGAGAATTAACTTAAACTTAAGTTAAGTTGTAATATGAAAATACTTAGCCGTGCGTAGTGGTGGAGTGGTGAAAACGACATAGAGTAAACCATTTAAATATGAAATGGTAGTGGTGCAAAAGATATAGAGTAAACCGTTTGGATATGAAATGGAAGAAACGGCTCAAAGTAAACCGTGTAGACACCAAACGGTCTACTAAAAACGGTTTGGAACAATATTGCCCCATTTAGTAAATGTTTTCTTTTCAAACCATTAAACGGTTTTGTTTCAACCGTTTCATTCTTAAACGATTTTGTTTATATCTTTTCCAACCACATTAGTTAAATTTTTTTTTTCTAATTTTTAGCCAAAATAGTGCTAATCACTTTTAAGCCCCCAACTCCAATCATGTCCTCCATTATAGGGAGGTTTGCACGATTATATATATTACTTTTTATACAGAAGTTGAAAATATAAATGCACTCTCTCCTAAAATGAATATAACATTTGCTATTCTTTAATAATTTACTTTTGGGTAATTACCCATATTCACACTCTCTCTCCTCAAATGTGAAGAACCAAAAAAGGGTTCTCCAAAATGGAGAACCATTTGGAGATCCTGTTGGAGTTCCAAAAATGCACTTTAATTCCTCAAAATAGCTAGAAAGTGACTATAAATAATGTGTTTGGTGTTGCTCTTAGTAAAACTTACGCGTATCACAAACTTAAGTTCCACAATCTTACCAAACTTAATTTTACCTAAAGTCTTGGTAAACCATTGTGGGACAAAAACTTAGCTAAATTTACCCTAAGTGTTGTGGTATCACGCTCCACCATTGTGGATGCTCTAACTATACCGAAGTTTTATTTAATAAAAATTGTAACACATACCGTAACTTGTAAATGCATATTATTGAAGGACATGCAATCATGAGAGAATGGAATACGTGCCTAAAAAAGATGTAAGTCTAAGCACATTTTAGTACTCTGTAATTATACCAAGGTTTCATTTTATGCAATATATTAAATTCATTTTTATTTTTGAGGCACATGCCCTTCATGTAGTCCATTCCATTTTTTTTTTCCGGATACCGTTAACCATAGTCTTAATGACTAGAATATATTCATTATAATCGTTAATCTGATGATGTAATGTAACAAACCAATCAAATCTCATAATTTAAATATTTTATCCTAAGATTAGAAAAAATATCCTTACACATTAATAATACACCCAATTGTATTAGTAAGATTATCTAGATAACATGGTATCACCGTTTCAATGAATATTTTCTCCTTAGTTAATGACACTCATTTACAAATTGAGGCATTAAGTGTTGCAATAAATAATAAATTGCCTAGAATAAAATTTAGTGTGATTTTGGGTACTAAAATATTTTTTAGCTTTTCTTTTCTTTTTTTTTTTTTGCTATACGGAGTACTCTTACCGAATTTGAGTAGAAATGAGTTTTTAATATTATTTATATTAAAGGGCAAATTGAGTACACCTAATGAGATTGAGATACCAGGAGAGTTAGATCTAAGCATCCTCATTTTTCCTTTATCAACCCATGACTTTACAAAGTAGTCTAAATTAAGCCAACTCAAATGGTCATTAATAGAGTAAAATGTGCTGGGAAAGATTGTCTTTGTTCGAAATTTTTTTACTAAAGTTAACCTGACATTTGCTGTTGCTCAAATAAAGAATAGAGAAATGATAGATGCACAACAAAAACTCACAATTAATTGCACAACCTGCTTAAAAATGTTGGACTTCGTGTTGAAAAAACTGTACACCTCTTTTTTTGTCTTTTTGTGTGTACAGCTTTTTCAGCACGAAGTCCAACAATTTTAAACATGTTGTGCAATTAGTTATGGGTTTTTGTTGTGCATCTATCATTGTTCTAAAGAATATGAGTAAAATGTGTTGTGTGGATGCTCTGAAGTCAAATTGACAAAATCCCTTGGATCTAGAAAATGGGTTAAGTGACCAAGTGAGACATAGCTCTGAGATATTTAAATTCCCTCTAAAATATTGCTTTAAAGTTCGAACCTTCTATTCCTATGTCATCAAAATAAAGAAGAAAATAGATGAGTGTGAGAGAGCATACATATACATATATATATATATATATATATATAATTATATACATTTAAACATTTGTGTACGTAGCAAGAAAATTTTGCAAAGTGGTCATTGGAAAGGGCATCCAATCTATTGTATAACCACACAATTTAGTGGGCCAATTTAAGAATAAAAAGGGCATCCAATATATTGTATAACCACACATGTACGAACACCCTTTTAAATTGGGCAATGTTAGGGGTACTAACTGTCACGCCCCAGAATCATCCAGATGATCCTAGGATACGTGGCACGCCACCAGGGACTTACACAAGTGATTAAAGTTCTAAAAATAAATTTAAAATAAACTTAAACCAAAGAAGTTCAACAATAATAAATAAAATAAAAATAAAATAAAATCCTGTCTTTGCAATTAGTCAAAATAATCCTGTTTTAACAATTAGTAACTTCTCAAATAACATTACCAAATCATAGTTATGAGTTCCCAAAGTTCAAGCAAGAGTTTTTTAAATACTTTAAGAGAAATACTAAATATAACCATTTATAACCAACCCAATAAATAAATCTCAAAGTTCAAACGTCCCAATCCAATAACATTAGTCATAATAACACTACGAACAAACAATCCCAGCTAACACAATCCAACTTTATATTACAGGAAACTAAAGTGTAAAGTTTAACGAGGAATATTACAGAAGTCTTAAACCAACCAAAGTATGACTCGCACTGCCATTCAGATTAAAACCGATTAATTACAACTATATTGCAAGTTTTAACCTAAAAAGCAAGTAACTATTAACAAGGTTACAACAATCCCCAAAATCCATGCACTAGTCAGCCACTTCCCAGCTCACTTCCCCGATTCCTCGCCGCGATCACCTACGATGGTTATTCAATAACCACTACAATATATAAGCTATATGCTTAGTGAATAATGCTAATCATGATTATGGATAATTGACATGCTCAATCCAACATATTACACAAAACTATAGTCTCTGACAACTACTAGTTCACTCCCACCACTACCGGCTAGCCCGCGGCTCCACTCCCCAAGCCCACGTGACTAGTCATGACCCACGCCCTCACACGTGCGGTCCTATAGGCCTCTGGCGACCGTGGTCGTCACCACAAAGATTACCTCATGGTGGTATAGAACTAGCAATTTCCATTGACCCAAATAGGCAACTCAACATGCTTATTTAATCATTACACCGTGTTTTCACAATCAAATTGGGCCTAATTTAACCACATGAATTTTGCCCAATAATAATCTAAATAAATTAAATTACGCTAATTAGGCATGCTTTGGCATCACAATTGAACCTAACATGAAAATCATCCAAATTTTAAAAATTAACATCACTCACCTCTTGGGTTTCGCTCCTAATTGTGAAATTAAAGCCCTACCACGAACCAGGTACAAATCCTATAAATAAATTACAAGTTATGAGCTAAAACCCTAAAATGGGTCGCGAAAAAACTATCACAGAACTCAATAAAATTAGTACCAATAGATTAGGCTTACCCCAGGAGTCCGAATATGTGATCAGAATTAAAAACCAACGTCGTTCGGCTCGACAACCGTCGTCGAGACGTTACCGTCAAAATTCGTCAACGTACACAATTCCTATACCTAGCTACTGAAAGTCTCTAAATGGTAAAGAAAGCAAAGATGAGAATGACTCATCTACTAGAACCCCAATGTGTCTTATTAAAAGAATTTTCAGTTTTTATTATGAAGCCCACACTAGTTTGCCAATTTTGCAATAACACCCCCACTAATTATGAAACTATATTAAAACTATCTTAAACCTAAATAAGTATTTGTCTATGTCTCGCATGGGTCCCATAAGTGGTCCCATATAATTAAATGAAGTTGCTAATTAGCCTACTAATTATAAAACGTGTTCAATTCGTGCTCACAAAGGTACCCCTAATTGACCCCACCCCAAAAGTGGTCAATATCTAACAACATGATATTATCAATAATAAAATAATAAATCATTTAAGCCTTAATAAACATTTAGGCACATAGGGTATTCCACATATTGCTGTCCCATCTCAACTGAGACCCATCAACACATATCCCAACTTGGGATTGTCATAGTGGTCAAAACTGGGTTCCCAATTGGACACCCATAATCAACTTAGTGGGTCAATCCCACTCCAATAAGTGCCACATAACACATTAGTTATCATTAACTCATAATTATGCATGCTAAAGCAATATTAAATATAAACCGTGGGAGCGGGTGTCACACTAACAACTTCTACTAACACTTATTAACACACTCTATCTCTCTCCTAGTGGTACTGCGGGGCCCACTACGGACCCCACAGTACCATTAGGAGAGAGATAGAGTGTGTTAGTAAGTATTAGTGAAAGTTGTTAGTGCCCCAAATATTACTCTTTTAAATTTCAGTGGAGCAAATTAAGCGACTTACTTATATATATATATATATATATCAGTCTATGCAGTTACATAGGGGTGTACATTAGCTGACCTACTCAACAAAGGTTTGCGGCTCAGCTTGATAACAGCTCGGCTCGGCTCGACTCGTATAATAAACGAGCCAAGCTCGAGCTTCAACACAAAGCTCGTTTAATAAACAAGCTAAGCTTGAGCACACATGGTCTCGGCTCGATAAGGCTCACGAACAGTTCGATTAAGGCTCGTATAGTAGGCTCGTGAAAAATCTCTTTAATAGGTTTGATTATGACTTGTTCAATTATATATATGATAATTATAAAAATATCATATATATATATAAATGTAATGCAAAGTATTTAAAATTGCAAGAATATTATATATATATATGATGATGCCAAAATTTGGTAAGAGTAAAGTAGAGCAATTTTAAGAGAGAGAGAGAGTGAGAGAGACTATTTTTTGTATGTGGTTCGACCCTGTTAATGAAGGTACCTACGTCCACGTGTGTGTCTGAGCACGTTCACTAGCAGATCACCGGCAGGCCTGGTGAGCCAACAAGGACGGGTGGCACTCCCAGTAATACCGACCGGGTATATGCGTGCAGATGGTGAGTTCTCTCAGTGCTTGTATGCTCAGAGAGGATAGCTGGCGGCCCCCTCAATGGGGGGTGAGAGGTCTCTTTTATAGATGTAAGAGACCTATTCATACATGGATAAGGAAATATTATCCTATTAATATAGATTGACATTAATTATGGGGATTTCCTAATTGGATTAGGAAATAGTGTACACTTTCCATTAGTCTTCTAGCTTGAGTAGGAAACTGCCCGTAATGCTCGGGATCACGCCTGTGAAGCTCGGGATCATGCCTGCGGGCCCGGATGGGCTGTTCTCGCGGTGGGATGTGTCTGTGCGGTTTTCCCGACCTGTTAGCCGGGTCGTGGATGAACCGCTCGGGATGATGCTTGTCCGAAGAGTTGTGCATGATTTGATCGGGACATGGACTCGCTGATGGTTTGAACCGCTCGGTCATAGGATGAGAGCCAATTTTGGGCGTATCAGCTGCCCCCCATTTCCAAGATTGGCTAGATGCTATATCGAGGCAAGTTTGGAAATCAGTTTGATGTTACTTGCTGCTGTCTGAGTGCTTGTGAAAGCTGCCTCGGGGCTTCTGAGCCTGGTGAGTCCTCGGGAACTGGATGAGAGTTGAGACCCAGCCTAGCTCGGGACCTTTAGGTGCTCGGGAACTGACCGGGAATTGAGACCCGGCCTAATTCGAAGTCTTTGAGTGCTCGGGAAGTGATCGAGAGTTGAGACTCGGCCTACCTCGGAGTCTTTTGTGCTTGAGTTAGCTCCTAGAATGGTTATCTTCTGCTCGTAAATCTTCGTCAAGGCTGTGGGTAGAAGGATTTTATCATGTTGGAAAAGCCGACCTAAAGCGTATTGCTCTAGGGTCCTTTTTATGTTAACTCCCCAGGATGGTTGTCTTCAGCCCAGTTAGCCTTCGTCAAGACTGTTGGGAGAAGAGCTTGACCATGTTGGTGGAGCCGACCTAAATCACGTTGCTTTAGGGTCCTTTTGCTCCTCTATCGTCGGCCAACCTAAGAGATTTTAGTCACCTCTATCGTCGGTTTGGACCTAAGTGGAGTTAATGCCTCTAAGTACTGTAGGTGCTCGAGTTGTCCAAGATTTTGACTTGGTTATCCGCGAGGCCTGTAAATACCGGGTGTGATTACCTGTTTAGTTCACTACGCCATCTTGCCCCCCAAGCCTTCGCTAAGACGAGGGTCTTACAGAGGCTATGATCTGTAGGTAATCGACCTGGAACATGGTGGTTGCAGGGTCTTTTGAAGCTTGTCATCATCAGCCACCTAGGGGGTTTGCCCCCCATCGTCTGTTGGACCTAAGCGAAGCCGGTGCCTCGGGTGTGACCCCGAGGTCTTTGGTGCCTGGGTTCGGAGCCCGAGGTCTTTTGAGTGCCTAGGGGTTAGGCCCAAGGTCTTTGTATGCCTCGAGGTTAGGCCCAAGGTCTTTGTACGCCTCAGGGTTAGGCCCGAGGTCTTTGTATAAGTTCTCTGACAATCAGTGGAGCCTCATGTGGTAATCAAGCAAGTACCATTGTAGTCGGGCTCTTCTAGACCGATGGAGACAGGAGGTCGGATCAAGATCGTCGGGCTCCAGATTTCTCTGTGCTGGAGGCAAAGTCAGAATCGCTTGATCCTGACCGATGTGAACTGGAGGTCGGGTCGGGGCTGCCTGACTCTGCTTGCTGTGAGCTGGAGGTCGGGTCGGGGCTGCCTGACCCGGATTGCTGTGAACTGGAAGAACTGTCAGAACTCCCGGGCTGATCTCGCTTTCGCTTGCTTCTGGAAGACTT
Source organism: Hydrangea macrophylla (assembly GCA_033977485.1). Lineage (NCBI taxonomy): Eukaryota > Viridiplantae > Streptophyta > Magnoliopsida > Cornales > Hydrangeaceae > Hydrangea > Hydrangea macrophylla. The sequence continues at coordinate 70,261,984 of CM066990.1, read as the reverse complement.
GTTGCTTTCTTGCCCAGGGTCTTTAATCTTTAGAAATTCTTCAGTGTCAATGTATTTTCCAACCCTCTCTGCGAGTTCAACCAAGGTTACCGGTCGGTTTCTGTGAAACGCTGTGGCACACTTGGTGTGTTGAACTCCCGAGCAGAAGGCTATAATAGCGGCGGTTTCATCAAGATCATGGATGTTGAGCTTCTCCTGATTAAACCAGTCGGTGAACTCCTTGAGGGTCTCATTATTCCTTTGTATGACCGTCAGTAGATGTATGTCAGGCTTTGGCCGTTCGTGCATACCGATGAACTGATTGATGAACTGCTTGCTGAGTTGCGTGAAACTGCGGACTGATCGGGGCTCTAACGAGTAGAACCATTGGGCGGCCGGGCCTTTCAAAGTGCTGGGGAAGGCTAGGCAGTGTAGTTCACCGGAGTTGGTGGCTAAGGCCATCTGAGCCTTGTAGGTCCGGACATGGTCGACCGGGCTTCTCGAGCCGTTGTAGGGATTTAGGCGAGGCTGTTTAAATTTGCGCGGGATGGAGAACCTCGTGATCTGGCTGGAGAATGGTGACTCTGTCTCGGTATTGGCTTGATTCGGAACACAGTTTTGACATGGTTTTTGGCAACTCCGTCGATTTGCTTCTGCAAGTCCTTGATTCGGGCTTCCACTCCTTCCCGACCGGTATCTGAGGAACTAGTCGGGTTGGTGGAAGATGCTTCTTCATGGTGGGGTGCTGTCCTCTGGGATCGGGCTCGGCTATGACTCTGGGTAACCGTATCCCCAGGGACGACTCGGCTCTTGACCGAGTGACCCTGGACTGATTCCTGGGCTATATGCTCCCGCCTTTCCTCTCGGGCAGCACGCCCACTGTTGATGTCTCTAGCATCCTCAACACGGGACGGGTTGGCTCGGGCACGTTGTCTGGTCCAGATTGGTTCCCGACCGTACGCAACGTTCCCGGGTCGTTTCCCGGCCCCTGGAGGACGGCTTTGCTGGGCCAGCAGGGCTTCGATCTGTCGTTGGATTTGACGCTGGCCCTCCAAGAGCTGTGTGAGGGTCGCGGTGATCTGCTCAGATGTCATGGCTGCCGCAGCCGGTGCCGGGGCCGAAGGAACATCCCGGTCGGACTGCTGATCAGTCTTCTTACCCTTCTTCAGTGGCATGATGATCAGTTAAGAGATTTGTTGATGAGAAGACTGGTCGTTTCCCACAGACGGCGCCAAACTGATGATGCCAAAATTTGGTAAGAGTAAAGTAGAGCAATTTTAAGAGAGAAAGAGAGAGAGTGAGAGAGACTATTTTTTATATGTGGTTCGGCCCTGTTAATGAAGGTACCTACGTCCACGTGTGTGTCTGAGCACGTTCACTAGCAGATCACCGGCAGGCCTGGTGAGCCAACAAGGACGGGTGGCACTCCCAGTAATACCGGCCGGGTATATGCGTGCAGATAGTGAGCACTCTCAGTGCTTGTATGCTTAGAGAGGATAGCTGGCGGCCCCCTCAATGGGGGGTGAGAGGTCTCTTTTATAGATGTAAGAGACCTACTCATACATAGATAAGGAAATATAATCCTATTAATATAGATTGGCATTAATTATGGGGATTTCCTAATTGGATTAGGAAATAGTGTACACTTTCCATTAGTCTTCTAGTTTGAGTAGGAAACTGCCCGTAATGCTCGGGATCACGCCTGTGAAGCTCGGGATCATGCCTGTGGGCCCGGATGGGCTGTTCTCGCGGTGGGATGTGTCTGTGCGGTTTTCTCGACCTGTTGGCCGGGTCGTGGATGAACCGCTCGGGATAATGCTTGTCCGAAGAGTTGTGCATGATTTGATCGGGACATGGACTCGCTGATGGTTTGTACCGCTCGGTCATAGGATGAGAGCCAATTTTGGGCGTATCAATATATATGATAATTATAAAAATATAATATATGTATAATACAAAGTATTTAAAATTGAAAGAATATTGATATATTATAATATGTATAGTTCTAAATTCACGTGCCAAACAATTATTTTAGGTAAAAATATAAATATATATATGTATATATGCCAGCTGTCAGGCATTGAGCTTGGTTCGTGGGTTTTGGTTGACATCTTAACTTGCTACTAGGGGTGTACCGAGTTAATTGAGCCGCTCACAATTGCTCAAGGCTCGGCTCGATAACAGCTAGGCTCGGCTCGGCTCAGCTTGACTCGATAATAAACGAGTCAAGTTTAAGCTTAAACAGGATGCCATCTCTTAAAGTTCGGCTCGAGTTCGAAAAACTCGACTAGAGTACAGCCCTAAAGGCTCAGGCCTGGGCAAAGGCCACCAAGGCCAATGCCTAGGGCACCCAATTCATTGATTAATTTTGGGGTTCCCAAAAGTTTGCAACTATACCACTAGTATTAAGCCCAACTATAAAAGCTCCTAAACTAAAACACACTTTTTATCCTTCCCCAAACAGACCCTAGTCCACGCCCCAAGACAATCTAACTAAGGCTTAGTTTGGCCCCCTTTGGCTTTTGAAAAGTAGCTTATGAAATTTATTACTCCCTCCGTCCCATAATAAGTGTCCACTTCCATTTTGCACAATGTTTAAGAAAGTTGTATTATATTAATTTTTTTGGTTCATTAAGGAGTCACTTTCCAATTTTACCCTTAGATGTGATGGGTGTTTGACTTTTTGCTTGTTTTGGGACCACAAATAAATGCTACTTTGTCTTTATTATAAGGGTAGTTTTGGAAAGTAAGTAAAAGCTATATACCAATTTAAGAAAGTGGACACTTATTGTGGGACATCCAAAAAAGGAAATGTGGACACTTATTATGGGACGGAGGGAGTATAAAGTTGTTTGATAATTTTGTACAAGTGACACATTACTCTTCAAAAAAATATCATGAAACCAAAAAGCAACCTTAAACTTTTAAAAGCTCCATCCTAGAGCTTTTAAAAGTTCCCTAAAAAAAGCCCTAAGTTCAATTTTTGCAAAGCTCATAAACTAGTTACCAAATGAATTAACATGAAATTTAAAAAAGGAGAAGCACCAAAATGAGGGCCAAACTAAGCCTAAATCCCTGACTTTCATTTATGGCTTCTAGTTATTATTATTTTCATTTGCTTGGCGGAGTCTTCGGGGGGCTTTGAGTCTTTTCAGACGTGGGGCCAGGTGGAGGGTTGGGGACGGGCGGCAAGTTCGGGTGGGACTGGACCCATGGCTTCCCACGCCATCTACCTTCCGCTCTGTCTCCCCGATGTCAGATCAGGTGAAAGGTTTGTTTGCTTGTCACTTTTTCAACTCAGATGGCAAATCTTGGAACAATGATATGTTGAGCAGCGTTTTCCTCCCGCATGAAGTTGAGGCCATCTTGACTATTCCAATTGTGGGCAATAGGGGGTGGGATAAAATCATCTGGCATTGGGAGAACAAGGGTTGCTATTCTGTTAAATCGGCCTACCGGGTTGGCCTTCGGGCTAAGCTTGAACGGGGGAACGAGGCCTCGTCTTCATCCCGTTCTGGGGGCTTTCCTTGGAAGGCTCTGTGGAATCTTGAGGTCCCTCCGAAGCTACGGGTGTTTCTTTGGAAGGCGTGCAAATATTTTCTGCCCTGCTTTGCAGTTTTGAATCGACGTGGGGTCACTTCTGGGGTCTTGTGCCCGCTTTGTTCAAGGAACCTGAAACTGTTTCTCATACTTTGTGGGGTTGCTCTTGGGCGTGGGATGTGTGGAAGGTTTTATTGCCATCTGAGATCTTTCGGGTTGACCGTCATGTATTGTTTGTGGACTGGATGGAGAGTATTTTGCTTGGGCAAACTTCTGTGATACCGGAGTTATTTGTGTACGGCGCTTGGGCTACATGGAACAATCGGAATGCTTTCCTCCATGATGGGGTGGTCCGATGCTCTAGGGATATTGTTTGCTTGGTTGAGCAGCTCGTTGGGGAATTCCGTGAGGTTCATGAAGGTCGATCTAATCACCGGGAGTTGGTGGTCCCAACAACCCGTTGGCTTCGTCCACCACCAGGTTTTGCAAAATTAAATGTTGATGGAGCTGTTTTTACGGAAGAGAGTGGTGTGGGTTTTGGGGCTATCTTGCGAGACCATACGGGGGATGTGCTTATGGCCTTCTCTGAATTTCGCTCCGGTCTGTGGGACCCCACATCAGTTGAAGTCTTTGCTTTGCTGGAAGCCATCTCCGTTGTGAGTAACCTTGATCGGGACTTTCAACTGATTGTTGAGCTAGATGCGTTGGTGGTGGTGAATGAGCTAAATTCGGATGGGCCCCACTTTGGACTGTATGGACACGCGATCGATGTTATCAAGACTGAGTTCTTGCAGTTCTCTTCGGTTTGCTGCGGTTTTGTGCGTAGGGATGGTAATTTGGCTGCTCACTGTCTTGCTAGACACGCAAAGTCTCATCTTTCTAAATCTGTTTGGTTTTCTTTTTTTCCTCAATTTTTGTTGGATGTTGTGATGACGGAGGTTTCTCCTGATTAATGAAATTTCACTTTTCCTCAAAAAAAAAAAAAAGAGTTTAGTCCATGTCTTATTTTAGTCTTGGTAGTTTCAATTGCATCAATGTGGTCCCCAAAGTTTTTAAATACAAGCAAGATGATCCAAATGTCAAATTTTGTGAGAATAATTGATAGAATTTACTCATTTATCAGCGTAATTATGCATAGCAGTGGGTGAATTCCATCAAATTTTCTATCAAAATGGGATATGTGGATCATATTGCTTATATTAAAAGAACTCTAGGACCAAAGTGATGCAATTGAAACTACAGGGAATTAAATGAGACAGGGACCAAATTTCAAAGGCATATTTTTTCTTTACACCTAATTAGATACATTATGATAGCTAGATACTGCTAATTTTATATAGGGCCTCATTCAAAAAGCTTACTTAGGGCCCCCAATAACTTAGAGCCGGCCCTGCAGCCCTACAGTTACATATGGGCGACCTGATTTATTAGACGGGTCAGAACTGACCTAGTTCATGTTTATGGAGCACATATATGGGATCTTTATTTATTTAGTTATTTAATTTTTATTTCTAAGTTCGTTGAATTTTAGGACTGTTGGCCTAAGAATGTTCAAAATTGTGAGAGCAAGCTATACAAAGCGTACACAGTGCATTTGTAAATAGGTTTACTTTTTTTTTCCTTATTTCACAGTGAAACCTATATAGCATCTCACGGACAAGGCTCACACGGACTATTATTCAATTAACTAGTTGAGCCCCTAGTTGTGAGCCCCGTGGGACGCACTGGATATGTACAAATTAGAATAATATCATACGATTAAGAAATAATTTCTTAAATTTGATAAAAATGATGCAAATAACAACAGAAAATTCTTAATTGTTGACATTTGTGAATAATGAGTTCTAAGTGACAGGAGCATGATAAAAATTAATTTTTTTTTTAATTAGATATAATTGATTTGTTCTATTTCATTTGTTCTCACATTAAACAAAGTGAAAAAAATATATATATATATATAAAAAAAAAACGAATCAATATATTCTTAGATAGGTATAATATAATTTTTATTATTGGTTTACTAATTTTGAATTTCTGAATTTATTTATAACACTTCTTGGTGCCATGAATTTGCAGATTCTGCAAAGTATGTAAAAATTTAGCAGATGTATTACAAATCTAGAGTGGCATCTTAAACTATTGAAGAAACAAAAAGCACAACTATTTAATTAAAATACAAAAAATAATTCAATTTTGATTTAGATCCACTTCCACATCCCATTGTAAATGAGATTTTGGCTCCTTTGTTTGCACATGCATGATATTCAGTAGGCAACTCCTTTCCAACCACTTCCTGCTATGTTGTAATGGTTAAAACCGTCAGGAACATAGGTACGTAGTGAATAACCAAGGGTACTGTGTTTGATAACACAATGTGTTTTACTACTTTTCAGTGTGTTTGATAATGTATCACTTAATTGAAAAAAGCAGGTAAAAATGCACTAAAAACTTTAAGTGAAAAGATTCTACTGAAAAGAATCACTGAAAGCAATCTATTTAAGTTCTTAAAATTCAACAATTCATTTTTAATTTTACCAAACTGATCCTAATTGATCTTAAAAATTAAGTTAAATGAAATGTATTCATAAACCATAAAGAGAGTAGAAATGAAGAGACATTGAAAAAAATATTATTAAGGGTTTATTCCAAAATTAAACCAAACTCATCAAAGAATAAAAGACAGATACTTTACCAAAGAAAAAGAATAGAAATCATTGAAATTAGAATATGCCTTAAATAGATAAAATAGTAGTAATTTCAATTACCTCAAAAGACAAATTCCTCGCCGACGGCTTAAATTGAATACAAAATTTTGAACATGGCTCAATTAAATAAATGTGCTAAAATTTGTTGAAATCATTGCCAGCATCCCTCACCACTGTCAAAACTAATTCGAAAGCACCTTTGCTTTAAATCTCAAGGACCTTGTCAATCTCAATTCCTCTGGGAAGAATAACATGTCACGCCCCGGAGCAACATAAATAGAGAAAAATAAATTTCCTTTATGGGTCCATAGGGAATGACAAGTGAAAGTCACTGATAATCCACACCACACAGTACTAGTCCAAACAGGAACAGTAAACAACTGAAATAAAAACACGGTTCTATCTATTACAAACATCAGAGTACGGTCCACAGGATCACAACAGGTCTGGAGACAATATATGCCCAAGTACCCGTTAACTACAAAGTACAATAGTAAAAGGAAAAGTAGTAATATAACTACTATCTATCTTCAGGTCTTCAGCTAGCGTACGGATAGGCGTCAGTATAACTGGCATCAGTGGGGCCATTCTCTACGTAACTCCCTTCAGGGTAATCATTATCGTCATAAGTTCCAACATCTGCATTGTAAAGGACAGGATAGTCTGGACGGGGAATGTCCAGGCAATAAAGGCCGTCAGGTTGTTGAAAGCTGAGTGAGCACTAACTAACACAGTCTCATAGAAATGACATAATTACAGTTATGAACAATAGATGACAGTGATACTAAATATATAATCCTCATTCATTATTCAGACATATCATTAATCGATTCTTATCAATTCCCACTCTAAGACCGATTTCACCATACCCAACTGACTATCTCGAACTGATTATATCAGCACAACATACCAGTGCTCTTGTTCACCGCTATACCGCTTTTAAGAACTCTTGCGAGCACCCATACATTGTTCTCATATAACGACTGGTCCATAGATATACCCATACTCTTGTTCACCGCTTTTAAGAACTCTTACTGTTCACCGCTTTTAAGAACGCTTGCGAGTACGATACATACACAACTCTGGTAATTCAAATCATGGGCGTGCCACATCTACTCTTGTTCACCGCTTTTAAGAACTCTTACTGTTCACCGCTTTTAAGAACGCTTGCGAGTACTGTGCACCCATAATTCTCACGATCCTGATCAAATCCTTGACATACACTTATCGGATTCAACCTGAGCGAATCATCAGCTCGACACACACAACTTTGAACATACAAATCCTCTTACTGACTCACTTCTCACTTATCCAATACTACCCAGTATTATCATCTCAAACTTACTACGTTATCGCGTCGTACTATTTCTAGCGTTCCGAACCCGACTACGTTACTCACCATATTATCTCAATCTCGTTATCGTATCCCATTACCTCCGTAATCCATAATATCGCATAATAGGAACATGAAACAACAATTAAACAACTACGCACTATGCATTATAAACTGAAAGGAATACATTCATGTTCTGCTAGGTTCGATCGATTGAGGTCATCTCGATCGCTCGAAGAAAGTGCTGTTCGATCGATTGAAGTCTTCTCGATCGATCGAAGTGAAGGTAGTCTCGATCGATTGAAGTATTCTCGATCGATTGAACTCAGGGAGGTTCGATCGATTGAACTCAGTTCGATCGATTGGGGCTCTGATGTTCGATCGATTGAACTCGGTTCGATCGATTGGGACTCTGATGTTCGATCGATTGAACTCAGTTCGATCGGTCGAACTTCGTCTTCCACAGATTCTGCCTGTGAACGTGCAGAATGTGCTAGGGGTGTTTGGGTTATAATTTATACGCCCAGAATATGTAAAACATCATAACTAAGTTACCGAGTGAGTTTGGAACTCACCAAAAGTCGTTAAGGGTGCGTTTGGCTCGGTTGAAAGCTTCGAGCTTTAATGGCGGCCTCTCTCTCTCGCCTTGTCTCTGTCTCTCTCTGTCTCCTTCTGTCTCCTTCCCTCTTGTTCTTCTTCTTCTGTTCTTCTTCTTCTCCTCAGCTGAGTATATATATATACACAGATATGTGTGTGTATATATATATATAGATATATGAAGGATGTATGTGTATATATATATATAAACACACACTCACAATCTCCCTCTCAAACTCTCAAGTTCAGCAAACACACAACACACACGAATGCAGTGTATATATAGGAGAAATGGGAGTGTAGGTGGCAGCATTTGCGCAGAAACTGGAATTCTGATAATTACATTCTCGATCGATCGAAGTATGTTCGATCGCTCGAACTCAGATCGGTCAGGTTAGATTGATTGAAAACAGTTTGATCGATTGAAGTGGGGACCACGTATTAAATTTATGTCGGTAGGGTTTCGATTGCTCGAAAAGGGTTCGATCGCTTGAACTGTGAGTGCTCGATCGCTCGAACGAGCTTCGATCGATCGAAGATCAAATTTTATGAATGGTCAAAGGAAGTATATAGAATCTCTCTGCATTAAATATTTATTGAAAATACGGGGTATTACATCATCCACCACCCAACAAAAGATTTCGTCCTCGAAATCGGAAACATACAGAGTTAAAACAAAAACAGAAACTTCTCAAGCATCTCTGATTCTAGTTCATATGAAGCTTCTCCTTCATCATGATGCTTCCACTGAATCTTGACTAATGGAATCTCTTTATTCCTGAGCTTCTTGACTCCACGATCTAAAATGCGAACTGGTCTTTCGTGGAACGTAACATTGTCGTTGACTTCAATATCCTCAAAGTTGATCTCGTGTGCTGGGTTATGAACACATTTCCTCAGCATACTGATGTGGAAAACGTTGTGCACTCCTGACATCTTCGGGGGGCAACGCAAGGCGATAAGCAACTTTTCCAACACGCTCTAGAATCTCAAACGGTCCGATGAATCGTGGCGATAATTTGCCTCTCTTCTGACCAAATCTGACGATGCCTCGAACAGGCGAAACTTTGAGTAGCACATGATTTCCAACTGCAAACTCCAAGTCTTTGCGTTGCTTGTCAGCATAACTTTTGTGTCTAGTCTGGGCTGTCTTCATCTTCTCACGTATAATCTGAATCTTCTCACTAGTCTCTCGTATCATCTCTGTCCCAAGAAGTTGAGTATCTCCGACTTCAGTCCAATATAGCGGCGATCGGCAAGGTCTTCCGTACAAAGCTTCGAACGACGCCATTCCTATGCTCGAATGATAACTGTTGTTGTAAGCAAATTCTATCAGAGGTAAGTGTGTCTCCCAAGAATTCTCAAATTCAATAACACAAGCACGTAACATGTCTTCCATTACTTGATTAACTCTCTCCGTCTGTCCATCGGTCTGTGGATGAAAAGCTGAACTCAAGTTCAATGTTGTTCCCATCGCTGTCTGGAGACTCTTCCAAAACTCTGCAGTAAAGCGTGAATCTCGATCTGACACGATAGAAACAGGTACTCCGTGTAACCGTACTATGTGTTGTAGATACATTCGGCTCAAACGTTCCACTGGATACATCATACTGTAGGCGATAAAATGTGCTGTCTTCGTAAGTCGATCCACGATTACCCAAATAGCGTCATGATTCTGTTGCGATTTCGGTAATCCTACCACAAAATCCATGGTGATGTGTTCCCATTTTCATTGAGGAATTGGTAACGGCTGTAGACGTCCAGGTGGTTTCTGATGTTCTGCCTTTACTTGTTTACAAGTAAGACACTGAGAAACATATTCAGCCACTTCTCGCTATATTCCTTCTCACCAGAAATTTCTCTTCAAATCCTTGTACATCTTTGTACCTCCTGGATGAATCGTCATCCGCGACTTATGAGCTTCATCCAATATTTCTTTCCGAAGTTTTTCGTTGTCAGGTACACAGAGTCTACCTTTACATCGTAAGGCTCCGTCTGTACTAACATTCCAGATTTCTGGTTCTTTAGCTGACATCTTGGCGAACCATAACTTGAAATCTTCTGCTGTCTGCTGAGCTTCTATGATACGGCTGATCAAAGTTGGTTGTACCATCAGACATCCAAAATGTCGTCTTTCCATTGGTTCCACTGGCTGAAGTTTGAATTCAGTTAACACCTCCAATGCTTGCCATTCTCGAATTAATAATGCAGCGATCACTAGTCGAGGTTTACGACTCAAAGCATCTGCTACGACATTTGCTTTACCCGGATGGTATTGCAATGAAAAGTCATAGTCCTTGAGTAACTCCATCCATCTCCGTTGTCGCATGTTCAACTCCTTTTGAGAGAACAAATACTTCAAGCTCTTATGATCAGAAAACAGATCAAGCTTTTCTCCATAGAGATAATGTCTCCAAATCTTCATGGCAAATACTATTGCTGCCAATTCCAAATCATGCGTAGGATAATTCTTTTCGTGTACCTTCAATTGTCTTGATCCATATGCAATGACATTCCCGTCTTGCATAAGTACACAACCCAATCCCTGGTGCGATGCATCACTGTAGATCACATACCTTTCTCCACTCTTAGGTATTGCAAGTACTGGCGCAGAAGTCAATCTCTCTTTTAACTCTTGAAATGCACCCTCATGCTTGTCTGTCCATGTGTACTTCGTCTTATTCCTTGTTAAATTTGTTAGAGATCCTGCTATCTTGGAAAATCCTTCTACGAATCTTCTGTAATATCCTGCTAATCTAAGAAAACTTCTGACCTCTGTCGCATTGGTCGGTCTATTCCAGCTTAAGACTGCATCAATCTTAGATGAGTCCACAGAAATACCATCCTGAGATATAACATGTCCCAAGAATTTGACTTCCCGTAGCCAAAACTCACACTTGCTGAATTTTGCATACAACTTGCTATCTCGAAGTGTCTGTAAGGCAACCTGTAAATGCTCCTTATGATCCTCTTCTGTCTTTGAGTAGATCAGTATATCACCAATGAACACTATAATGAATTGATCCAGATATGGTCTGAATACTCTATTCATTAAGTCCATAAATACCGCTGGCGCATTCGTCAATCCAAAAGGCATAACTAGAAACTCATAATGCCCGTATCTTGTCCTGAATGCAGTCTTCGATACATCCTCTGGTCGAACTAACAGTTGGTGATATCCAGAACGCAGATCGATCTTGGAAAAGATCCTAGATCCTTGTAACTGGTCGAATAGGTCATCTATCCGAGGAAGTAGATATCTATTCTTGATTGTAACCTTGTTCAACTCCCTGTAGTCTATACAGAGTCGAAGTGTTCCGTCCTTCTTCTTTACAAACAGAACTGGTGCTCCCCAAGGTGACGTACTCGGGCGAACGAAACCTAAATCTTCAAGCTCTTGAACTTGCTTCTTTAGTTCCAACATCTCAGTTGGTGCCATCCTATATGGAGTCTTGGAAATCGGCAATGTACCAGGTACTAGTTCCACACAGAAGTCTATTTCTCTTTTCGGTGGAAGTCCTTTAATATCCTGAAATACATCCTGAAAGTCTTGCACCGTAGGAATCTGATCCATCGTGAGTTCTGTACTTGTACTCCCGATCGTAGCCAAACTACTCGTAAGAAACATGTCGCTCGTCGGCTGACACTGAAATCTAATCGTCGGCCTTCCTTGTCTCGGAAAAACAATCGTCTTAGTAGGGCAATCCAGATTGGCACTATACTTAGTCAATCAATCCATTCCTAGGATAATGTCGAACTCGGACATTGACAGCACTACCAAGTCTGCTGGAAGATTCCTATCTCCCAAAGTCAATGGGCAATCTTTACACACTTTACTCAACTTAACTGTCACTCCCAAAGGTGACACAGCATTCAGTGTTGACTCAAGTGTCTGGGGTTCTAAACCCAATTGACGCACAATCTTAACAGCAATAAATGAACGTGCGGCTCCAGTATCAAATAAAGCTTTAACTGGACTATGAAAGAGTACAAGCGTACCTTCCAAATGTTGCTGCTCATCAGCGTTAAAGCCTGCTTCTCCTGGAATGATAGCATTCATCCTTGTCTGATCTAGAGGTCCTTGTATCCCTTGAATTGATGCTCCATAGTATCCTCCTTGTGGTGCACGACAATCCTTGCTCAAGTGCCCTGGCTTGTTCCAATTCCGACAGACAATATCCATTCTGCGATTAACTCTAGGGGCTGTACAGAATCTGGCAACGTGCCCTGGCTTTCCGCAATTAAAACATCCTCCGCTATTGCTTGGCGGCGCTGTCAGTAGTGCCTGCGGTTGTGATCCTTGCTGGCGATATTGCTGGGGTCGAGTATAGCCCTGTTGTGGCTTTCTGGTTCCTTCCCAGGTTCTCTTATTCCCTTGGAAATTCCCTTGTGGTCTCCAACCTTGGGTATTCCTTTGCGACAGGTTATGGAAATTCTTCTGTTGAAAACTTCTAGATGACTGAGATCGATTCATCTGTGGTTGTTGTGCTGGATAAGCATCCTTTTCCAATCCTGCTGCAAATCTGACAATCTCTTCAAATGATTGATTCAGATGACCAACCATCATATGTCTGAGATGGGGATTCAATCCTTGGTGAAATCTCTTCACCTTCTTCTGTGGAGTGTCTATCATATGCTGAGCAAATCTGGATAGACGCTCGAACTGTGTTGTATATTCCCTGACATTCCATCCTCCTTGGACTAGATTGAGAAAGTTCCTTTCCTGTTGATCTCTCTCATCCTCTGGGAAATACTTTTCCAAAAATCGTCCTTTGAATGTCTCCCATGGCATAGTTTTAGCAGCATCGATCCCAATAGTGGCTCGCTCGGCTTCCCACCAATCTGCGGCGGCATAAGTAAGCTGAAACGTAGCAAGACGACGCTTCTCTTGTTCGCTGCATTCCAATGCTTTAAATATCAACTCCATTTCTCTTATCCATTGTTCTGCTTTCCATGGTTCTGTTAGTCCATCGAACTTCTCAGGACGTAACCCACGAAAATTTGCTAACAACTTATCTCCAGTCTGTCTTGGTGGCGGGGGTGCAAAAGGTCTCTGGTGGGTCGAGTGATTATAGGTATCCCCCACATGCTCCATCCTCTGCATGAAAGCTTCGAAAATTCCCGTCGGATCCATCCCTTCCGGAATAGGTGCTCCATTACGTGCTTGGTGATTTCTCAAGGGTCCTACCATGATGATAAGTATTGCCTACAAGAGACATATTGATCAGCTGAAAGTCTTCTCGTAGAAACGAAACCGAGATAGAACGAGAAGCAACAAGAACTAACAGTTCTACAAAGCAACACATCAAATAACCAACAATCAATATCAAAAGTACTGCTCGTATATATATAGATATCAAAAGATGTACCATGGAGTACACAGTAACCATACCATGTACCACGTGGGACATAAGCAACACATCACTAAGGTCAACTACTAATACTACTGCTAACATCTATACAAAGCTATGGTCAAATAGCTATCTCTCAAGCTCCCAAAAATCTAGTGGACAACATGTCCTGATAAAACTAACAAAAACTAAGCCCTGCAGGTCCTGACTCAAAAGTCGTCAGCATCTGATCCTGCTGGTGGTGCCTCGTCCTCTGAATCAATCTCCATCTCCTCGAGTGGGTCATCCTCAACTGGTGCAACAAGATCTCCGACTACAACTCCTATATCCCAATCCTCTACTATCTCTGCATCATCATCCTCTTTACCGTCTGCTATCGCCTGGTTGGCGACATCGACTGCTACTGCGGAGAATCCATCGGCTATATCAAGAGCTCCTGCTATCGCGACCTCTCCCATAACAAAATCTGCTGGCTGTGCGACCATCTGAACTATCCATCCTACTGCCATGTCGGCCATAGCTGCCATGTGCATAATGGGTCCAGCTGGTATCTGAAGCACAACTGGTGCCTCTGGCACAACTATCTCCTCATCGACTGCATCCTCATCTACTACTATATCTGCCTCAATAGCCTCTGGGTCTGGTACTGGATCCTCTGGCTCAAACTCTGGCTCCTCGGGGTCATCCTCAGGCTCATCATTATCTGCATCGTCCGTATGCTCATCCTCTACTGGGTCCTCGTCATCTATCGGCTCCTCCTCTCCATCTTCGTCTATGTCCTCATCGGCATGCTCATCCTCAGGCTCCAGGTCCTCATCCTCCTGAATCGGCTCATGCTCTGGAACTGGTATATCGGGTACCAGTGATGGTGGTGCTGCTGTAACTACAGGCTCTGGTGGACCGGCTACAATAGCTCTCAACTCAATCTCATCCATCTCGGGCTTACTCTGAACTAACCGTAATATCTCCTGACAAATGTCTCTACCAACTCTCGCAGTGTGGTAAGCATCCATACGCATCTGCGTCGGGTGAGTCCTCTCTGTCACATAAAGTGCTCTCCACATGTCCTCCTCCAAATGTCTACTAGCTATCTGGCATACACGCTCACGATAAAACTCTGGGTCAGCTGGCTCCACGGTATCCCCATGGATCACGTGTCCTCCATAAGCATCGGTAACAAACTGATGGAACTCTGGATCCATGCTATCCTGCAAAGGAAAACTATCTATCGTCAGGAAGACGAACTTATCTTAAACTCATATCTCATCTCAGGAAATCTTAAATACTAGAACCAGATGGTGTGGAATCCATCAGTGAACGACAATATCAGAACCTAACCGTAATATAACCAGGTGCTTTGATACCAAAAACCCTGTCACGCCCCGGAGCAGCATAAATAGAGAAAAATAAATTTCCTTTATGGGTCCATAGGGAATGACAAGTGAAAGTCACTGATAATCCACACCACACAGTACTAGTCCAAACAGGAACAGTAAACAACTGAAATAAAAACACGGTTCTATCTATTACAAACATCAGAGTACGGTCCACAGGATCACAACAGGTCTGGAGACAATATATGCCCAAGTACCCGTTAACTACAAAGTACAACAGTAAAAGGAAAAGTAGTAATATAACTACTATCTATCTTCAGGTCTTCAGCTAGCGTACGGATAGGCGTCAGCATAACTGGCATCAGTGGGGCCATTCTCTACGTAACTCCCTTCAGGGTAGTCATTATCGTCATAAGTTCCAACATCTGCATTGTAAAGGACAGGATAGTCTGGACGGGGAATGTCCAGGCAATAAAGGCTGTCAGCTTGTTGAAAGCTGAGTGAGCACTAACTAACACAGTCTCATATAAATGACATAATTACAGTTATGAACAATAGATGACAGTGATACTAAATATATAATCCTCATTCATTATTCAGACATATCATTAATCGATTCTTATCAATTCCCACTCTAAGACCGATTTTACCATACCCAACTGACTATCTCGAACTGATTATATCAGCACAACATACCAGTGCTCTTGTTCACTGCTATACCGCTTTTAAGAACTCTTGCGAGCACCCATACATTGTTCTCATATAACGATTGGTCCATGGATATACCCATACTCTTGTTCACCGCTTTTAAGAACTCTTACTGTTCACCGCTTTTAAGAACGCTTGCGAGTACGATACATACACAGCTCTGGTAATTCAAATCATGGGCGTGCCACATCTACTCTTGTTCACCGCTTTTAAGAACTCTTACTGTTCACCGCTTTTAAGAACGCTTGCGAGTACTGTGCACCCATAATTCTCACGATCCTGATCAAATCCTTGACATACACTTATCGGATTCAACCTGAGCGAATCATCAGCTCGACACACACAACTTTGAACATACAAATCCTCTTACTGACTCACTTCTCACTTATCCAATACTACCCAGTATTATCATCTCAAACTTACTATGTTATCGCGTCGTACTATTTCTAGCGTTCCGAGCCCGACTACGTTACTGACCATATTATCTCAATCTCGTTATCGTATCCCATTACCTCCGTAATCCATAATATCGCATAATAGGAACATAAAACAACAATTAAACAACTACGCACTATGCATTATAAACTGAAAGGAATACATTCATGTTCTGCTAGGTTCGATCGATTGAGGTCATCTCGATCGCTCGAAGAAAGTGCTGTTCGATCGATTGAAGTCTTCTCGATCGATCGAAGTGAAGGTAGTCTCGATCGATTGAAGTATTCTCGATCGATTGAACTCAGGGAGGTTCGATCGATTGAACTCAGTTCGATCGATTGGGGCTCTGATGTTCGATCGATTGAACTCGGTTCGATCGATTGGGACTCTGATGTTCGATCGATTGAACTCAGTTCGATCGGTCGAACTTCGTCTTCCACAGATTCTGCCTGTGAATGTGCAGAATGTGCTAGGGGTGTTTGGGTTATAATTTATACGCCCAGAATATGTAAAACATCATAACTAAGTTACCGAGTGAGTTTGGAACTCACCAAAAGTCGTTAAGGGTGCGTTTGGCTCGGTTGAAAGCTTCGAGCTTTAATGGCGGCCTCTCTCTCTCGCCTTGTCTTTGTCTCTCTCTGTCTCCTTCTGTCTCCTTCCCTCTTGTTCTTCTTCTTCTGTTCTTCTTCTTCTCCTCAGCTGAGTATATATATATACACAGATATGTATGTGTATATATATATATAGATATATGAAGGATGTATGTGTATATATATATATATAAACACACACTCACAATCTCCCTCTCAAACTCTCAAGTTCAGCAAACACACAACACACACGAATGCAGTGTATATATAGGAGAAATGGGAGTGTAGGTGGCAGCATTTGCGCAGAAACTAGAATTCTGATAATTACATTCTCGATCGATCGAAGTATGTTCGATCGCTCGAACTCAGATCGGTCAGGTTAGATTGATTGAAAACAGTTTGATCGATTGAAGTGGGGACCACGTATTAAATTTATGTCGGTAGGGTTTCGATCGCTCGAAAAGGGTTCGATCGCTTGAACTGTGAGTGCTCGATCGCTCGAACGAGCTTCGATCGATCGAAGATCAAATTTTATGAATGGTCAAAGGAAGTATATATAATCTCTCTGCATTAAATATTTATTGAAAATACGGGGTATTACATAACATGTCTCTGTAAATAGGTAAATATAAATATACACATAAATTTATATGCTCAATTATGTATATACCATCTCCATATCACAAACTATCTCTCCACCCTTGGAACAAACTTTTTCTACCCATGTCATAAACATCTCTTTATCGAACATAACATAACGCACCCAATAATAGCCAGCAGAACAAAAAACAAAAGAAAGAAAAATTCCATTAAGAAAACATGGATAAAGAGTATGTGGTTATGTAGTTATCTATTTTTCTCTCCTATGTGGTTACCTTAATTGTTTGGCCATCATCAACATCCCATCCCCATAACAATTTGTTCACAAAATAAAAAAAAAACATGTAAAAGCATATATATATATATACCATTATCCATATGTTACATATTAAATGGTGAAAATAGTTGGTCACTTATAGGCTCGTCTCTACTGGACCTCAAGGTTTTAAACTCACAATTTAAAGAGCACCTCTGTAATATTTCATTGGTCTTTCCATTTCAATGAAACTCCTTCATCATCAAATCTTGTACATACAAAAGAAAGCGTTAACAATGAATTGCATCACAAAGAATCAAACTAACCATGAGAGAGTTGTATGTATTATAGGGTGGAGTTAGTTGAACAATCAAAATGAGACTCTGATTTGATGAATTTTATAGGATTTGTTTGTGATATGTGAGATGAACTTTTAGTTTGTTTCTTTTAAATTGTGATAGGAACGTGTGTGTGAGAGTGGGAGGGATGTCGGTTAATTTGCTCAGATTTGGGGAGAGATATCTTGAGGGTGAGAGAAAATAGGTTCCATTAGGGACTGAAAATTAATTAGTTTCAGTTAATTCCATGCAGTTATTTGGGGATAGAGAATTGGGAAAATAGTATAGATTTAAGGGATGAGGAAATCAATTTGGCAATATATACAGCTAAAGCATTGGCATGATTTTAGCCCTTTTTTTTTTTGAATGGGCAGATTTTAGCTTTGTTCATTTCTTTTTTGTTTACATATATAAGTGTTTATCTAAACAATGATAGTGCAGTATGTTATTTCTTCTGTAATGTCAAAAAGGAATTTCCCTCATGTAGATAAATTGGAAGATTTTTTAATTTTGATTACAATCCTAAAATAATTGGAAGAAATTTTTTAATATTTAATGTCATAAATGTATGTATATCTAGGAATATATACACATATATGTATGTGTGTGCGCACGTGTGCGTATCTATGTGAATAAAATTTGAAATTTAGTCAGATTTGTACTTTATTTAACAATATTTGTAAAAACATAATAATAAGAAAAATCAAAGCTAAATACTATAAATAGTAAAATTTATAGAAACCGCCATGTGGCATCATGGAAAGCTTCTGCTTTCATATATTTATATTAGATTACCCCATTTCCAGTTGAGCACAAAATGAGGAAAATTATTTTATGTGACTATCATACTTTATGATGGCTATCGTGATATTTCTATTACTGTGGAATTCAAGTAAAATTCTACAAAATACTCAAATCATTATAGAGATCTCTCCAAAATGAGATGTGAATTTTGCTAGCTAAAGTTTTAAATCATGGCAAATATTACGGAGAATCTCTAAGTACCTATAAAGTTTTGAATAAGATAAATGTCGAGTTTACCAGATTTAGATATCTAAATTATTTACGTGTTGATGTGTGAATGAAAATTTTGAACTAAAATCTAATTTTAAGTTCTTTTGTTTTATAAAGGGATAATTACATTTCAGTCACTTATTTATGTAAAGTTTAAAAGTCAGTCTACAACTTCTTCAAAATTAAACAAATGTCAACATTTTTTGTGAATTTAAAAATCATTATGTTTTACACAACATTGAGAGCAATTCTTTATAACGTTGGGGAGCGACTCTTTCACAACGTTGAGAGCAGCTCTTTGTAACATTGGGAAGAACTCTGCACAAAGTCGAGAGAAACTCATCACAACGTTAGGAGCATCTTCACAACATTTTAGTGCAAGTTTAGAATGTGCAAACATAAAGTAGACTAAAATATAATTCAACTCTACAAAAGTTGAACTTTTTTTTTTAATTTTGTTGATAACTTCTTAATTCTTTAAATTAGGAATTATTACAATTTAAGAAAAGATAAGACTCTTATGACCACCTAACTCAACAAAAATTTCAAATTACTTGTCTTTCAATTTCTATTTTATTTACGAAGAAGTCAAAAGTGAGATTTTGAAAAGCAAGTTGTCATTTTTACCCGTCTTTGACTACATCCATTCCCTTGTAAGTTTTACTGGGCAAATCACTCAATCCACAACTGTTTTGGGCATTTCTTCAAATACTTCAAGCACCAACTATCATTCACCATCAACAACATTTTAATTTCGTAGGGAGGTATATATACATATCAATACTATAAAAATGATCGTCAAATACCAACCATGTTTTTGCCCAAAAATTTCTTCAAATCAGATGAATCAAAATAAGATGCTAACTGCAACATCCAATTGAATCCATGGATTCTTTTGGTGAGATGATGATATAGGTATATATATATATATAAATATTTTTTTTATCAGACCCAACGATGTAGAAATTACACTGCACACGGAATATTATAAAACGAAGAGAAAATCTTAACCTAAATTTTGGAAGAAGAAGGGTAAAATTGACAATATATTTTCCAAAAACTAACTTTTAGCCTCTCCATAAATAAAAAAATAGATAAAAAGACTTGCAAAGAAATTCAACACCGCTTGAATGTTAATAAAAGCCCATTTTGTCCCTTAGCTCTAATAATCCATTTAAATTATTGTTGATATTTTTTCAATTTTAAAAAAGTAGTAGACTGACTTCTAAATTTAATACAGAAAATTAATTGATATCTAATTATCCCTTTTGTAAATAAAGAAGAACTTAAGTTATTGATGTCAACATGTATCTTATTTAGGTGTGTCTATTCAATATGAGTTTAACTTTCAAACGATCCATTAAGTCCTATGATTTATGGGATTCAGTCAGAAGTTGTCATATAAGATCCAAACTAATCTATAGACATAAATCAGGGTATAAATCAATATGTGAGATCTACTCTCAAGAAATTATCCTGCGCACCCGTCACACCATCTTAATACGCTGATGTGGTGTGAGTGGCATTTAAATTCATACCATATATGTGCTCCCTACTTTCATAGAAATCACGAAAAGTACTTGACTGTTGGTAAATTTAAAATTTAACTAACTATTTGTCAATATCCCCTTGAAATAGGGGCAAGTGTATAGTCTACATTAGAGGGTGTAGACACTCTAATTTTGATCGACTGTCAAACTTAGGGGTATTTATCTTTCGAGATCAATGATGAATATATCCTATTGGAATCAAAACTCTTATAAGCAATCTGACTCTCTTCTAAGAAAAATATCGGTCCAAAATTGCAATTTTTAGCCAAAAAAGACCAAAATTCCCTATTTATCCGTTACCTTATTGACCATGAGTTTTGAACACGTATAGAAACATGACATCGTTCTTGGAGCATCTTAAAACTATTTTCAAAAGTAAAGAAATTCGACATGAATCCCGAAAAAGACAACAGTTAACCCAGTGAGAAGTCAATAAATCTTTTTCTCATTGGGTTAAAGACGGTCAATCATAAAAATTCTGAATTTTGAGATAAAAAATCCTGATAATTGTTCATTGGGTCTCCCTTATGCTAAAAATGATTTTTAAGTGAAAGGAATCACAGTGAAATCGAAAGGCTTTTAAGAAGAATTGTGCAGAAAATCGATATTTTGCCTTCGGAGGGAGAGTTGACTTTTTTTCATTGAGGAATTGAACTTTTGAAAGATTTTTATTGAATTCAAATGTGGGTATTTTCTTAATTATATTTAATGTCTTCAGTAATTAAATTTACTTAAATGACATGAAGTAGAATTAAGGTACTGAGTTGCTATGAATAGTGTTGGATTTGCCATGCAGCGGCAGTCAGAGTGCCGTAATGACAGTCAGTGGGTGCCATTGCAGCACTCACTGAATGTCGGCTCTTCATTTTGAGTTCCGCTCTAGACTAAAATCATATTTTTCTGTGTGACTTTGGGTGCAAATTTTGATCAAACAAATAATGCACCAAACAATATTCTTTTTCTTTTTCTTTTTTGTATGCGTGTTTACTACTATTGTGTCATACAAACCATGCTCTCACCACCTCAAATTGACCTATCTGCCCTTATCTTAGTCCCCCAAGAGAATCAAGTCTATAAAAAAACCTATTCTCTCTCATTTGTTGAGAGGATGACACTTGAATCTTAGAGAGAGAAGCTGAATTTCGAAACTGAGTGAATCTTTGGAGGAAAATATAGAGAGAGAAGCACCTAAACCCCATAGAAACTCTACACAATCCACAAATTCATCAAATCTCCATTGAAGGACCTTGAAGCTTCAAGGAAGAAAAAGAAGAACATTGCTTGTAAGGGTTGAATCTCTTTAAATCAATCAAAATTCTGAGATATCCCAGAGATGAAACCTTCAAATCTATCTTCATATATCATAATTCAATCACAATTTGTAGATTAAAATAGGATTTTACACATTTTACAAAGTCTACTCCTCATCCTTTCTCCATACACCACTTGATCAAATTGTGATTGAATTCCTTTTAAAATGTTATTGATCTGGATCTAGATGATCATGTGATGTATGTAACATATGTTTTCAATCAAAATTTAGTCATGGATCATCCAAATTTCCTTTGAGTTTATCTTTTCTCTCTCATGCCCTTCTCTTGAAGTTCATAAAATCTCTTACAATCCATTTGAATTCCTTGAGATTAGATTCTCTAATTCTCTATAATTTCATGATTATGTATAACAGATCTATGAATAATTGATGGATCTAAGTCTATGTCCATGACTTTGGATCATTCACTTGAAGCTCATGAAACTCTTCATGTTTCATTGAGATATATGGAAATTAGATTCTCAATCCTCAATGATCATGAATTTTGAGAGAGTAATTAGATTTAGATTAAGTTGATTTCATGAGTTGATCGTTGGATTCAATTGAATTCAAGTGTTTAGATTCATCCATAGGATTGAGTAAGACCTTAGAACCAATTTCTAGGCTCTCTTATGAGGTCTATGTTGGGGTTTCTTCAAGGCTAAATCCATGAATTCTTATGATAATATAAGTGTTATTATATTGACTATAATCATAATTGATCTAGATTCTCCATATAATTATTGATCTAGTTTGATTTCAATCATGAATATCAATTCATCAATGGTGCAGAGATTCAATGGCGATCTGTGATGAAGGATTTTTAATTATATCATGATCTGCTAGAATTGAATGAGTCCAATTGGAATGTGATCATAAACACATAGATCTACCACTGTAAATTTTATTTTGTCTAAATTATATGGTCTAGATGGTTTTGTTATGGATTTATTGAACAAGTCACTCTCTGTTTTGATTTCTAGAACAATGAGTTCCTTTTAAAATGAGTGAATCAGAACCTTAATCAAGTTATTTGGGTTTCAAAATATTTTTCCCATAAACTTTGATGAGTTAATGAAATCTCTGGGAAATTTGAGTGTCTTAGGGTTGATATGCTATTTTTAATAAATCATGAAAGATTTCTGGACAGAGAATTGACATAATCTGAATGACCTCTGATCCAAAGTCAATTCTTAGAGATTGAACCATATGATCTTTGATCTTGTTTTTAATTTAGAAACTAAACTCAAAGAGACACGTTATATGTGAAAATCATCCAGATCAAACCATGTGAACCATTTGTTTTCTAATTTTTGAATTTTTGTTTCTATTTTGTAAATTTGGATTTCCTGAGACAGATTTGATGAATATTGCTAATTTGGATCCAAATGACTTCTTAGGGCCTTAAGTATTGAAACATGTCTTGATTATGAATAATTAAAAATCTAGAGATTGGATGATCCAAATCAAGTGTTTCATGTCATGATTACTATCATGTATCCATATTATTATGTTTAGAGATGATTCTTGTATCTTAGGAATGTTAGAGCATAGATTGTGATGATGGATTGCATTTGATTAACTTAGTTAAGAATTCTTTCCAATCACGTTGAGGTCATGTCACTTCTATGTTGACATTACGTTGGCTCTAAGTATGGGTGTAAATCGGTCGTTCGGTTTTTTCAGTTTTTTTTGGTGTATAAAAACCGACCAATAGGGGTGTAAATCGGTCGGTCGGTCGGTTTTTTAGGGGTTCAGTCGGTTTTGCGGTCGGTTTTAGCTTGTACATGTATTCCAAAAACCGACCAATCGGTTTTCGGTTTGGTCGGTTTGCGGTCCCCGGTTTTTTCTTACACCCCTAGCTCTAAGGTCTCTTTGGACCTTCCCGTTGAGACTCATATATCCATAGAAGCGTTGCAATTTCCTTGATAGGAAAGGACTCGAGGCTTTGTTTTTTCCTATTTCGTTAGATCTAGGTTGAACTACTATTTCATCATGCTTATCCATGTGGAATAACCCTTGTTTTGTAGCGCTATTGAGGTACGAATCTTCATATTCATGTCTTAGCTTTAGATTGTTTTTTATTTTTATTCTTTTTATTTTATTGAACTTTACGACTTTATGCGCGACATCTTAGATTAGGTGAATCCCTTATGTATTTATATGATTTAGAGACCTTTTCTTAGGTTTTAATATTAATGTATGCATTGCACGTTTATTTATCGCAGCTGGATTGGTGAGCTAATTTCTCGTTCCTTTTGCATCGCATATTGTGTGCTATTTGAACCTACTTGGTTATGGATGCCTTTTTTAGCAATCTTACACCCTTTTCGACTTGCTTGTGCTATGTATATCTTTACTTATGTATTGTTTGGGACGCACATAAACTTCTCAATTGAAAAAAAGGATGGTGACTAGAGGCCTATCTATGATAGGATAAGAGGGGGTGTTTTAGTTCCACTGGGATCCTTTCCCTCTCATTCTATAGTTTCCAGACCTAGAAATCTCTGGTTTCAAAGAACAGTAACTTTTAAAATAGTTTATTAATTTTATTCCTTAAAAATTAAGTGGCGACTCCTTTATTTATTTGATTTGGAAAATCGAAAAGCCCAAAGGCCATGTATTGGCAGTATCAACAAAGGGTCACATCATATTATGCTGACGTGGTGTGATAGTTCTTTCATAAAAATAGTGATGTGACGATATTTTAGTGGACCGGTGCCATAAAACTCATTGTTTAGGGATCATATGTCTAGTATTCACACTCATATACTGATATGAATAATGAGTATGCGATACAAACCAACACACACACACACACACACACACATATGGTCTCTTGATGTGTGCCATTATTTATGAGTCCAAAATTAGTCCCATTCTTCACAATTTTCATAAATTTTAAATTTTAGAAAACTTTGAACTCTACATTTTAGAGAACAAATTTGCTCATCCATTGTTCACCTAAGCAATGGTGGACCAAGGAATTTCATCAATTGGGGGCGAAATTGACGACTCAGAAAGATAATTTTTTCACATTAGATAGGGAGGGTTAGGGTTTTTTCGCAAAAGGTAGGTAGGGTGTCTAGGTGACGTCGTGAGGCGCTGCAACAGTTGCTACTTTTGTTTTGTTTTGTGTTTTTTTGTTTTTGTTTTTGTTTTTTTTTTTTCGGATTGAAAAATAAGGGTTCAGTGTTAGGAGGGTTAGCTATATATATATATATATATATATAAATTTATAGAAATTTAGTGAAAAGACCCTCATTTTAGATTAATTAAGTTTAAAGGACAATCCATTTTTTATTTTGTTCTAAACTCTATGACTAGTGAAACTTAATCAGGTTAAGTTCCTATGTTTTAAAAAGTGATATGAAATTCACATAACTTTTTATGTCAAAATTTCACATAACTAGTACAATTTTTTTTACAAAAGTTATATGATTTCCCCATAACTTTTATAACATTTGAACTTTTCACTAAAATAAAAATCAAATTGGACCTAATACAAAAAAAAAATCTATTTTAAAGAACTTTGACTAAAATTTTCCTTTATTTTAGGAAAAAAAAATGTTGGCAAGTTGGAAAGTTGACCGTGTAAATAAGAATAACTTTTGCTAGAGTTTTACAATTTCACAATAAGGACACATAGTTCACTAAGGCTCTGTTTGGATTATGGATTTCTTGAAAGGAAAAGAAAAAGGAAAGAAAAATAAGAAGAAAATCTAGTTGCCTCGTGCTTTCCTTTATATTTTTATTCATGCTTAAATTACATAAAAAGTAAAATGTTTAAACTGTAATTGTGTTATCTACTACGTTCCCTAAATAAAAGAGCCTTAATAGGATTGTCAATTTCAATTTTGTCCTAATTTGTCATTTTTTTGATTTGTTTGAAATGACACTTTACCCTTACTTTTATTTTTTGTTCCATTTCCCTTTAATCAGTACTTTGATTTTTTTGTCATTTTGTGAGGATAGGTTTGTCATTTCACCCACAAAACAACCCTTATTACTATTCGGTCAACTTTTAAAATTTAATGATTCTAGAAATGATGATTCAATCAACTTTTCAAACAATAATTATAAATATTTACAATTAAGTTCAACTTTAAAAATTAAATTAATCCACAAATGATGATTTCAATCAACTTTTCAAGCAATTATTACAAATATTTACAATTTGGTTCAAAAAACCCCAAAGTCAACAATTATGGGTTGTGCCTGGTTTGGCACAGCCTCCTTTTGGCTTTTGTGGTTTGTATGTTTTTTCATTCTTCCAAAACAAGTCACTAACTTGCTTGGTTTTGTTTTGTTTTTATTTTTTTGGGTTTTACCAAACAAACCACTAACACCAAGCCTTAAGTTAATTTTGTAAATTATCATTTTCTACATATGTGTGTATATATATACATATTATAGTTTATTATTATTATTATTTATGTATTTAAAGTGTGTACAATTATATATTCAATTAACAAACTACCCTTTTGTTAAAATTGAATTACCAAATTTCCTATTTGCATTTTGTAATTACCCTTGTGTGTGTGTGTGTATGTGTGTGTGTGTGTGTGTGTGTGTGTGTGAATGCATATATTATTTTATTATATAAATTATCCTTTTGCCTTTTACAACCTTTTGTTAAAGTTTAAAATATGTACAATTATAAACTGAATTACCAAATTACCTTTTTGCCTTTTGTAACTTACCCTTTTGTATAAATATGTGTGTGTGTGTGTGTGTGTGTGTTATAATTTATTACTATTGTTTATGTATTTAGAGTGTGTACAATAATAAGTTGAATTACTAAATTACCCTTTTGACTTTTGTAAATTACCCTTGTGTATATACATATATCATTTTTTATTATATATATAAATTGAATATATTATTAAAAAAAAGAGCATTAAAATTTTAAGTGTGTACAATTATAAATTTTCTTTCATTAATTGGAATTACCAAAAAACTTTTTGCCTTTTGTAAATTACCATTGTGTGTGTGTGTGTGTTTGTGTGTATACTTGTATATTATTTTATTCTATTTTGATATATATATATATATATATATACTCAATAACCAAATTACCCTTATGCTTTTTGTAAATTAATTTTGTTACAAAATTACCCTTTTTCCTCTCGTAATTAATTACACTTTTGTATATATGTGTATATATATATGTATATATTATCTATACGTTAAATAAAATAGCCTAAAAGTTAAAGTGTGTACAATTATAAATTGAATAACCAAATTACTCTTATGCCTTTTGTAAATTTTTCTTTTGTTAAATCGAATTATCAAATCACCTTTTATCTTTTTGTAAACTATCATTTTATATATACTAGAGGAGTGTCACTCATTATGTGAGTGCGAGAGAAAAAAAGTGGGGGTGGGTAGTTGAGAGACATTAAATTTTTTTTAAATTTTTTTTGAAATGATATTTTAGTACTTTGTGAAATTATTTTTTATTAGGAATTTGTGTGGATTTTATTGTAATTATTGGTGTGAGAAAAACTTTTTGGTACCCCTTCCTTTCTCTTTCTATATTAGTATAGATATTTGTATATATATATATATATATATATTGTCTGTGTGTTATGTTGTGTGTTAAAGAAAAGAGCCTTAAAATTTAAAGTGTGTACACTTATAGATTAATTGCCCTTTTATCTTGTATATAGTACTATTCTGTAAAAGTTTAAAGTGTATACAATTATGGAATATGAACACTACTCAAATAACTCATTTCTATTGTCGGCACTGCATGTTTATTACATTTAGGGTTTAATATTTGATTTCACTTGTTTGTCAAATCATTAATTTATGAAATGTATCCACAATAAATGCAGCTAAATTTTATTTCTCTATTTCGACTCAAGATTTTTTTCTTATAAATTCTGAACACAATTTCTAGCTGGTCAAAGAAATAGCAAGTAAATGTCAGTCTATAGAATTCTTCACTTTAAATTTTGAATATTTTTATTAGTACTATTTGTCCAGCAAAAAATTATAGGTTTAACGTTAGCTAATATAGATGTTGTTCAAGCATATTTTTTCTAACACCATCTTAAGAATTATTAGAACTTTTTTTCTCTTTCATGTACACATTAAAAAATAATACATTAAAAAATAATACATTACATTTTTTTTTCTATCAAATCCAACGCCCGTGCCTTGCACGGACCGTCTTTCTAGTATGAATAAAGGAAGGAAAATGACCATCAACATTCATTATTGGGTCCATCTAATTTTGATTGCAGGATGTTGAAGTGGTCCCACCATAATTGAAGACAGTCTCATTGCCACATTTATTTGAAAACTATTCGAGATGCAAAATTTGTAAAGCATAACATTACTCTTAAAGAGTAATCCTACGATTTCTAAATCTTAATCCCAAAATCACATCCCAAATGATATGGCAGTGGAACCACCTTTAATAATGATGGGACCACTTCAAAATCATCCAATCAAAATTCAGTGGACCCAGAGCCACAATATTTGGGATGTGAATTTGAGATTAAATTTTAGAAAGCATTGCATTTCTCAATCAGAAAACCTTTTCTTTACCTTCCCAAAAACCATATTATGAGGTATTTAAAAAGGCTTAAATTTTGGGTTCAATAGGGCAAGAAAAATTGGTAGGAAATAAAGATGTCAATATCACTCACATTTTATAAACTTGAAAAAGACCTATCTAGCTAGCATTTTCCTCTGCCCTAAAAAGAAAAAAGAACTATCTTTTTTTTTTGAAAAAAAATTAGCACCTATATGATATCAAGAATTCACACTAACTAGCACTTTGTTCAGCGATCACTAGCACATGATCCCATTTAGGCAACACATTCCCTCTCACTTTGTAAATTAGAGGGTCCATTCCCCCTTAGTGGATAATTATTTCAATAGATAGAAAGATAAACTTTTTGCTTGTGGGATTGGATCATTCCGTGAGAGTTGAGACCATTAAATACAGCATGACCTCTAAATAGTCTCAAAAGTCAATAATAGTTCCTAAACAGATTAGGGGGTGTTTGGCAGGTTGAATTAATGTTTCAGTGTAGTTTCTCTACAATTAGAAATATCAGTGTCATGTTTCTCACCTCTTGGTGTCTATTAGGAGTTGGACAGGGTCATGAGTCACATTTGCTACTAAAAGTCTCGTATAGGACACTACTACCCATGCCCATAATAATATAGTATATGCTGATATATAAAGAATGACACTACAACTTTTTGTGTGATCAATCAAACAATTTAGGTAACTGGTGAAATGTTTAAATTCATCGGATTTTTTGAAAAAATTAGTTGATGATCCGTGTTATGCATGTGCTGTACGCTATATGAATCAAATTAATTGATGATCTGTGCTATGCATGTGCTGTATGCTATATGAATCCGTTGACCTTAATTTAATAGAAAGTGATGATGCCAAAAATTGGTAAGAGTAAAGTAGAGCAATTTTAGGAGAGAGAGAGTGAGAGATTGGTTTTTTTGTATGTGGTTCAGCCCTGTTAGTGAAGGTACCTACGTCCACGGCTGTGTCTGAGCACGTTCACTATACTGTAAAAGAGCCGGGGGCCTGTGATGAACCAACAAGTCTGGAGCTACCGTAGGCCGGCCGGGTATGTAGATGAATGCTATAGAGGTGCTGTGTAGACTGAAAAGTCGGCCCTTTCAATAGGGGGTGATAGGTCTCTTTTATAAATGCAAGAGACCTACTCCTACATGGATAAGGAAATATAATCCAATTGATATATATTGGCATTAATTGTAGGGGTTTCCTAATTGGATTAGGAAATACTTTGCACTTTCCATTAGTCTTCTAGCTTAAGTAGGAAACTGCCCGTAATGCTCGGGATCATGCTTGTGGGCCCGGATGAGCTGTTCCCGCAGTGGGATGTTCCCGTGCAGTTTTCCCGACCTGTTGGCCAGGTCGTGGATGAACCGCTCGGGATGATGAGTTTCGGGTAGACTAGATCGCTCGGGCTGATACTTGTCCGTGGAGTTGTGCATGATTTGATCGGGACATGGACTGGCTGCTGATTTGAACCGCTCGGTCATAGGATAGAGCCAATTTTGGGTGTAACAGCTGCCCCCCATTTCCATAGTTGGCCAGATGCTATATCGGGGCAAGTTTGGAAATCAGTTTGATGTTACTTGCCGTTGTCTGAGTGCTTGGGGAAGCTACCTCGGGGCTTCTGAGCCTGGTGAGTCATCAGGAACTGGCTGAGAGTTGAGACCCAGCCTAGCTCGGGACCTTTAAGTGCTCGGGAACTGACCGGGAGTTGAGACCCGGCCTAATTCGGAGTCGTTTGCTTGCTCGGGAAATGACCAAGAGTTGAGACTCGGCCTACTTCGGAGTCTTTTTGCTTGAGTTAGCTTCCAGAATGGTCATCTTCTGCCCATGAACCTTCGTCAAGGTTGTGGGTAGAAGAATTTTACCATGTTGGAAAAGCCGACCTAAAGCGTATTGCTTTAGGGTCCTTTTATGTTAACTCCTCAGGATGATTGCCTTCTACCCAGCCAGCCTTCGTCAAGACTGTTGGGAGAAGAGCTTAACCATGTTGGTGGAGCCGACCTAGAGCGTATTGCTGTAGGGTCCCTTTTGCTCCTCTATCGTGGGCCAACCTAAGAGATTTTAGTCACCTCTATCGTCGGTTTGGACCTAAGTGGAATTAATGCCTCTGAGTACTGTAGGTGCTCGGGTTGTCCAAGATTTTGACTTGGTTATCTGCGAGGCCTGTAGATACCTGGTGTGATTGCCTGTTTAGTTTACTGCGCCATCTTACCCCCTAAGTTTTTGCTAAGACGAAGGTCTTACAGAGGCTATGACTGTAGGTAACCGACCTGGAACATGGTGGTTGCAGGGTCTTTTGAAACTTGCCATCATCAGCCACCTAGGGGGTTTGCCCCCATCGTCGGTTGGACCTAAGCGAAGCTTGTACCTCGGGGTTAGGCCCGAGGTCTTTATATGCCTCGGGGTTAGGCCCGAGGTCTTTGGATGAGCTCTCTGACAATCGGTGGAGCCTCATGTGGTGATCAGGCAAGTACCACTATAGTCGGGCTCATCTAGAATGATGGAGACAGGGGGTCGGATCAGGATCGTCGGGCTCCTAATTTCTCTGGGCTGGAGGCAAAGTCGGAATTGATTGATCCTGACCGATGTGAACTGGAGGTCGGGTCGGGACTGTCGAACCTCGCCTGCTTTGAGCTAGAGATCCGGTCGGGGCTACCTGACCCGGACTGCTGTGAACTGGTGGTCGGGTCGGGATTGCCGGACTCAAACCACTGTGAACTGGAAGAACTGTCAGAACTCCTGGGTTGATCTCTCTTTCGCTCACCTCTGGAAGGCTCGGTGCTTTCTTTCCAGGTGTATTTGGTCTTCAGAAACTCTTCAGTGTCAATGTATTTTCCAACCCTCTCAGAGAGCTCAACCAAAGTTTTCGGTCGGTTTCTGTAGAACGACGCGGCGCACTTGGTGTGTTGAACTCTCTAGCAGAAGGCTATGATGGCGATTGTCTCGTTCAAATTGCGGATTTGAAGCTTCTGTTGGTTGAACCGATCGGTGAACTCCTTGAGGGACTCATTTTTCCGTTGTCTGACCGTCAACAGCTGCATGTCTGGCTTTGGCTGTTCATGCATGCGGCGAACTGGTTGATGAATTACTTGCTGAGTTGTTTGAAACTGCAGACCGATCGGGGCTCCAAGGGGTAGAACCACTGCACGATCGGGCCTTTCAAAGTGCTGGGGAAGGCTAGGCAGTGTAGTTCAATGGAGTTGGTGGCTAGGGCCATCTAAGCCTAATAGGTCCGGATGTGGTCGATCGCGCTTCCCGAGCCGTTATAGGTGCAAAGCGGGGGTATTTGTAAAATACAACCACGCTAAAAGAAAGAATTGCATTGGTTTTAATCACAACTTCTCATTTTATCTGCAATTTGCATTACAAGGCTAGTTTTCATACAATGTGATTAATCTATGATAAGTTGTATTATTTTAGCTATTGTTTGTGCAGATCGCTGCTGTGTGGACTAGAGAGATGAACGTCAGGACAACTGGAATGCTGTAGTGCAGACAAAAGAATTCAAAGCTAAAGTTTGAAGTTCGAGCGATCGACGATAGTTCGATCGATCGAAGGTTCGATCGCTTAAAGAAGGTTGAAGCGCTTGAGTACCAAATGTTCGATCGATAGAGAAATGGTCGATCGATCGAACATGGTATTTTCAGAAACTTTCGCGTACGCAGCAGTTGCGGAATTGTAACCCTAGACTTTAGGTTTTCTATATATATGAGCATTGTATACGTCCCAAGGGACGCCCACTTTTGCTTTTTATCAGTTTTAGAGAGAGAGGAGAGTCTTTCTTGGTGTTTTGTAGGTTTTCCATTGATTCTTGGTTTATATAGCTTGATTACTCTAAGGTTTGATAAAGTTCTTCGTTCCAGGTTACTTCTCTACTGTTTATTTATATTCTGCACTTAGTTTAGAATAGTGTAACTCGTTAACTTAGTAGTATTGCATGTTAAACAAATTTATATCATTAGTTCTCATAGTTTTCATGCAAAACTCACATCCAAACAAAGCCTTAATGTTTTCATATGATAGAAACCAGTCTGTGATACTCCAGACGATATCTGAGTAGTCCTAGGGTTGGGAGAACACGATGAAACAGTGATCTCCAGCCTCTGCCATGCAGCAGAATAAATCCTGTATTCGATCGATCGGAGGTAGTTTGATCGATCGAACCAGAGATAGTCAAGCGATCGAAGGACATTTCGATCGATTGAGGGATGAAGGCTTTCGATCGATCGAACGATCGTCGATCGATCGAACTCTCTGATTCTTGAGGATGTTCCCTGCAGTATTTCAGGACCTTTTTTTTTTAGATTTGTTATCATACTGTCCCTAAATGCTCAGTTTGTCAAAACAGTTTCTAAAATCAAGGCCCTAAGGCAATTTCTTTCAATATATTTTGCAAACCACCTTCAATGCTAACACCATTGTAGGTGCGAGTCTTAACTATTGAATTAAACCGCTTTCACGTGTTTTAAGTTAACTGTGATGATATAGTCCTGGACATGAAAGGGCTATGGATTCTTTATTTTAAGAGAAATACGGCATACTGTAGGTAATGTACTCCTTAGTGCTTCAATGTAACTGGATGGTAGATGGCTGGGTCACAGTGGATTTGTGTGATCCTGACACTTCCTTTTATTAAGAAAAATCTGTTCTAAAATATTACTTTAGTTAGCTATTTAGTTCTTTAGTTTAAGTCAAATTGCTTTCATTAGTAGTCTTAGTTTGTGGAACTTTGTGTTTTGCACCATTATTAAATCTTATTGAATTTTTTTCCCTTTCTTTTGAGTTTAGTCTAAGTTAATAGGTCAACACCTTCCCTGTGGGATCGACCTGGTCTTATCAGTTGCTACTTGCACGTCTACCTACACTTGGATATTGCACAAGAGCACACAAGAATATTCGCGTGTCAAGTTTTTGGCGCCGTTGCCGGGGAAGGCGACGATCAATTCCTTAGATTACCTCAATCTTTCCTGATTTATTTCTGTTTTCCTTTTTCTTTGAATTCTCTAGGTTTTCAATCTTCTTAGGTTCTCTCATTTATGTCCGATAGTTCCGTCCACGAAATTTTTGAAAATCCTTTATATTCATCTAATTCTTCCAGTTCTAGTAACCCTGTCACCACTCCAACTGAATCAATGGATGATAATCAGAGTGAACATGGTGACAATGTTGTGGTACCAGTTGATGATTCACTACGTCCGTTGTGCGATCTCATGCAACCAGAACACGTACCTACTCCTTCTTGCATTCTCATCCCCCCACATGCTGGCGAATTTCAATTTCGCAATGGGATGATTCAACTCCTCCCAACATTTTATGGGATTGGAAAGCGAGAAGGCATATATACACGTTAAGGATTTCGAGGATGTTTGTAAAACATTCTCCCAAACTTGTCCTGTAGATGTGACACGCTTAATGTGATTTCCCTTCACCTTGAAGGATAAAGCGAAGGCGTGGTTACTCACCCTAAAATCGAATTCAATCTTCACATGTCATGCGATGAACACTGCGTTTTTGAAGAAATTCTTTCCACCTCGCATGACCACAGAGCTAAAACGCCAAATAAGTTCATACAAGCAGAGGAGCAATGAAACCTTCACCCAAACTTGGGAGCGTTTCAAAGATTTGCTTCTCTCATGTCCCCACCACGGATATGAGAAATGGCGTACCATTAGTCAGTTCTATGAAGGACTAAATGGTGAAACAAAAAAGTTGGTCGAAACTATGAGCTCTGGACCATTCCTTCGAAAGAACACCGAAGAGGCTAAAGCTCATTTTGAGTGGTTAGCTAAACATGCTCATGAATGGTCTAACTCTGAAGATACACCTCGAACTCAAATATCGAGTGTGGAAGATAAGAGTTTGTACCAATTGAAAAGTGAAGATCATCTGATGAACAAATACGAAGAACTGCCTAAGAAGGTAGAAGAACTAGGGATGCGAGGAGAGAGCTTTAAGCAGGTTATGCCTGAGGAACCATGCGGCACATGCAACATGTTGGGACATACAACTCAATACTGTCCCAATGTGCCGTATTTTCAAGAGCAGGCCCCTATGGAGATGAATGCCATGCACGGTTTCCGAGGGGCGGGGAATTCCAACAATAACTTCCAAAGTAACAATAGATGGAATCACCCCGGTTTTGATTGAAAAAATAATGCTGGAACCCAAAATCAATATCAACAGCAGCCCTACAACAACAATCAATATCAAGGGCAAAACAATAGGCCGTCCCATCAATACAATCAAAACAGAACCAATAACTACAACCAAGCTCAACCCTCCAATACACCACAGACCAATACCTATGTTCCACCACACAAGAAGGTACAAGAAGAAGAGCCACTTGCTAATGCCAATCTAACGCAGCAACTCATACAGATGATGAGTAGAATGTCTGCCACGTTAGAAAGGATAGATGCACGGCAAGAGGGTTCAGGAGGAACATTCCCTACCCAACCACTTCCGAACCCCAAGGGACATAACAATGGTTCTAACAATCAAGAACATGCTAAAGCCGTGACTATGCTGAGAAGCGGAAAAATCATAGAGAAAAGCATGCCTCTGTCTACACCCGAAGTGTACAAAGAGGAGGAAGTGGTGGATAATGAGCTTGAGCAACCATCTACTCAAGAGGAGGAGCCGTCTACTAATGACGAGGCAATAAAGGCAAACATTGAAGCTCCTAGAGTAGAGGAAGAAGTTGAGCAAAGGCCTGGAAAGGAGTCTGTTGAGGATGAACCACCAAAATACCCTTTTCCTGCACCTTATCCTCAACGGTTGAAGAAACCCAAGAATGAGACGAAGAATCAGGAGTTTCTGGAATTTTTTAAACAAGTCAAAATTAACCTTCCACTCCTAGATGCTATCAAGCAAGTGCCGACCTATGCTAAGTATCTCAAAGATCTATGCACGGTAAAGAGGAGGCAAAGTGTGAATAAACATGCTTATGTCGCGTGCCAAGCAAGTGCGATCATTCAAAATGAGTTGCCTCCAAAACTCAAAGACCCCGGTACACCTACGGTCTCATGTAGAATTGGGAATCAAAGGATAGATAACGCACTCCTCGATCTAGGAGCAAGCGTGAACTTGCTGCCATATTCAGTCTATAAATAGCTAGGGTTGGGTGAACTCAAACCCACCCGAGTCGCTTTGCAATTGGCAGACAGATCTGTGAAGTACCCTAAAGGGGTGTTAGAGGACGTCCTTATCCAAATAGACTCTTTTGTCTTTCCAGTTGATTTCGTGATATTGGACACAGAACCTGTGTCTAATCCTGGTGCACACATCCCGGTTATCTTTGGACGTCCATTCCTCAACACTATTGATGCCACGATCAAGATTAGAAGTGGTATCATGACTATCGTATTCGGGAACATGACATTGAATGTCAAAATTTTTTCTAATCCCCGACCTGAAGAATACAATGATGAGGAAGAAATTCATTATATTGACACAGTCATTGAAGATGAAGTTGACTTGGTCGACTACAAAGATCCTTTGGAAGTTATGATGACTCAATTTGGCGATATCTATCAGCCTGCCGAGTCAACTCCATTGGATGCTGACCTGAACCAGATGTGTCTTATGATGGATACAATAGAGGAGGATAGAGCAGAATGCATGTGGGTAATGCCATATGAACAATTGCTTCCTAAAACTAAGTTGGCAATGCCTTCTAGTTTTCAGTTTCCGGAGTTAGAGTTAAAAGAGCTACCCAAAGAGCTAAAATATGCATTCCTAGGGACTGGAAAAACGTATCCTGTGATAATTTCATCTGCTTTAACTCATGAACAGGAAGGTAAGCTAGTGCAAATGCTGACCAAGCATAAGGATGCTATAGGATGGACGATTGCTGACCTCAAAGGCATCAGCCCATCCATATGCACTCATAAGATATATCTGGAGGAAGACGCTAGACCTTCAAGACAAATGCAAAGGCGTCTGAATCCCAACATGCAAGAAGTAGTTAAAAAGGAAGTGCTCAAACTACTTGATGTTGGGATGATTTATCCGATATCTGATAGTCCTTGGGTCAGTCCAACCCAAGTGGTTCCAAAGAAAGCAGGCATAACGGTTATCCCAAACAAAGATGGTGAATTGGTACCAACACGTGTCCCCACTGGATGGAGGATGTGTATTGACTATAGAAAATTGAATACTGTGACCCGAAAAGACCATTTTCCTTTGCCATTCATGGATCAAATGCTAGAACATGTGGCAGGTCACAAGTATTACTGCTTTTTGGATGGATATAGTGGATATAACCAAATTGAAATTGCTCCTGAAGATCAGGAGAAAACCATATTCACTTGTCCATTTGGTACATTTGCCTACCGTCGAATGCCGTTTGGCTTATGTAATGCACCGGCTACCTTTTAGCGGTGCATGCTAAGCATATTCAGTGACATGGTCGAACACATCCTTGAAGTCTTCATGGATGATTTTTCAGTGTTTGGCCATAGCTTTGAAGATTGCCTCAGCAATCTCGAGCATATATTAATGCGATGTGAGGATAAACACCTAGTTTTGAATTGGGAAAAGTGTCACTTTATGGTGACCAAGGGAATAGTCCTCGGCCATATAATCTCCGATGAAGGAATCCAAGTGGATAAGGCCAAAATTGATATAATCTCAAATCTACCTGTCCCCCGTATAGTGAGAGACATCCGTTCGTTCTTGGGGCATGCGGGATTTTATCGTCGCTTTATCCAGAACTTCAGTGCAATCTCTCGACCTCTTTGTCAACTTCTTGTCAAAGATGCACTATTCGAGTGGTCAGAAAGTTGCCAAAAGTCCTTTGAGGATCTAAAAGAGCTCCTCACCACCGCACCTATAATACAGGCACCCGACTGGAGTTTGCCTTTCGAATTAATGTGTGATGCTAGTGATTACGCCATTGGCGCGGTCCTAGGCCAGAGAAAGGATAGTAAGCCATATGTGATATACTATGCCAGCCGAACTTTGAATGAAGCTCAAATGAATTATACAACTACTGAAAAGGAGCTGCTGGCTGTAGTATTCGCCTTGGATAAGTTTAGGTCTTATCTGATAGGGTCACCAATCGTCTGTTTTACAGATCACTCGGCCCTCAAGTATCTGCTGTCTAAGAAAGACGCTAAATAATGGCTCATTCGCTGGATACTCTTACTCCAAGAGTTTGATCTAACAATCAAAGATAAGAAAGGAGTAGAGAATGTGGTTGCGGACCATTTGTCACGATTGACTTTTGTCGACAATGCTGAATCCCAATCCATTAAGGATGAGTTCCCGGACGAACAGCTACTGGCAGTAAGTGGTCTGCCTTGGTATGCTGATATCGTGAACTACCTTGTCACGGGAGAAACCCCGAATCATTGGTCGAACCAAGACAGAAAACGATTCCTCTCGTTCGCGCATCATTTCTTTTTTGATGACCCATATCTTTTCAAGTACTGTGCTGATCAGGTTATCAGGCGCTGCGTCCCCAATGAGGATATAACCGTAATTTTAGCATCATGCCATTCTGAGGCATGCGGTGGCCACTTCGCTTCACAGAAGACCGCACAAAAAGTTCTACAAAGCGGTTTTTACTGGCCCACAATTTTGAAAGATGCGTATTCCTTTTGCAAGACATGCCAACGCTGTCAAAAGCTTGAAACTATTTCTAAAAGGAATTCTATGCCTTTAACCCCTATCATCACAATTGAGATATTCGATTGTTGGGGCATAGATTTTATGGGCCCATTTCCCAAGTCTAATAACTGTGAATACATACTCCTTGCTGTAGAGTATGTGTCAAAATGGGTTGAAGCAATACCAACGAGACGCAATGACCACAGAACGGTCATGTTCTTTCTAAGAGAGCATATCTTGTCTCGTTTTGGAACTCCGAAAGCTTTACTAAATGACCAAGGCAAGCATTTCTGCAATAGGCCTTTGGAGTCACTTCTCAAGAAATACGGAGTCCACCATAAAATCGCTCTTGCCTATAATCCACAGTCGAATGGGCAAGCGGAATTGGCTAACCGAGAAATCAAGCATATTCTCGAAAAGACGGTTAGCTCCAACCGAAAGGATTGGGCATACAAGCTGACCGACGCTTTATGGGCATACTGTACTGCCTACAAGACGAATCTAGGTATGTCCCCGTATAGATTGGTTTATGGGAAAGCTTGCCACCTCCCTGTTGAAATTGAGCATAAAGCTTACTGGGCGACACGCTCATTGAATTTTGATATCCAAGAGGGAGGTCAGTTACACAAGCTCCAACTTGCAGAGCTAGAGGAAATACGACGAGATGCATATGACTCTGCAAGGTTGCATAAGGAAAGGTTGAAGGCTCGCCAAGATCGTACGATCTTTCGTAAATCATTTGAGCCGGGGCAGAAAGTTTTGCTGTATAACTCTCGCCTCCACCTTTTCCCAGGAAAGCTCCGTTCCCGTTGGACAGGCCCGTTCATTGTAAAAACTGTCTTTCCACACGGGGCGGTTGAGCTCGTCAATCCAAAGAACGATGATAGTTTCAAGGTCAATGGCCAGAGGTTGAAACCGTTCTTGGAGAACTTCCAAACTGAAGTTGAGCACATCCAGCTAGATGAGCCCAACTATTCTCCCACTTAAAATCCAAAGTGGAGTTCCATATTGTTGTTGTATTCCTTATCTTTCCCTGCATTTTAGTTTCTCTCTGTTGTTTTCTTTTTTGTTTTTAATTCTTTGTTCGTTCTTTTAGTGTTTGTGATCTCGTTCTAATCCGCTATACCTTATACCACTCAATTATAGGTGCATAAATACGAGGTGACGATGTTCATTCTATCGGTTCATGGGCTGATTCAGAATGTCTTTGTGGCACCTGGACTGAGGGTGAACTCACACCTTGCCCCTTGCTTCATCAAGACCCTGAAGTTCACACTCTCATTGATGCTGCCCAAGGGTACCTTCCATACCCACCGGCCCTCCTTGACATCAATCTATATGAAAATATGGAATTTCATGATGACGATGATGTGGATGAGGAAGAAGACCAGTACATGGGGAGAATGGTGGATGATGCACTCATGGCACAATGGGAAAATGATGATATGTGGGAGCCATGGGAAGATCATAACCTCCAGGATGTCGTCCCGGAACGTCACAATGCAGTTTTTGTTTTTGTTGACGACTTCCTTGTTCCCGAGTTGGTCCCATACCGCTATGTGTACTTGAGCTTTCTGCTATTCAGGCTCCAATGCCCCTTACCAGCTAGTGCATTTTGGGAATCTATGCCAATAGTGAGGTTGGAACTTAGTCATATTTCTTTTTATTTTGTTCCTGTTCCTTGTTTTTCTTTTCATGTTTAATCCTTGTTTCTTGTGTTCCGTTATCTTAATCTCGGTTTGTTTGTCTTTTGTCGTTTCCTTGTCCAGGATTGTCACTATGTTTCTTAATGGTATTCCGGTGTTCCTTCCACATCAGCTGTTCCATGGGGCTCGCACGCAGTCTCCTGGCCCCACCACAAGAGGAAGCACAACTGCGGATTTTCACACCATTATCTACGTCTCCCCCGCAGTCTCCTCTCATGTGCACACCTCATTCCCTAGCGACTCCAGCCATGCTGAATGACACTCTTGCCGCTTTCAGATTATTTTGGGAACGGGAATTGTCAAGTTTGGCATCCAATCTCGAAGATCTGGTGGTGTTCGAAACAATGGAAGAAGAAGAAGTTTTCGTGTTGGAAGTTTAGTGTTTCACTTCGGTTTTGTTTTGTCATTTTCATTTTTCTCAATTGAAGTGTAATTCTGGGCAAACAATTTTTAGTTTGGTTTTTATTTTAGTTTTTCTATGTAATAAGGTCTACGGATCACGTGGGGAGTTATAATTTTGCAAATTGACTGCATTTTGAATCTTTTATTACTAAATCTTTGCAATTTTATCTTTTGGTGATGTCCATTCCGGCCTACATGTCTATGGTTGAACTGCTTTTAAGTATCTCTGCATGTCCAGATCTGTGTATGATAGTTGGGGGTGTTTTGGTTCAATTCTCTAATAAGTTCTATAAGTTTTTGAGTTCGATCGATCTAACCTCTTTCGATCGATCGAAACCCCTGCAAGCTCGAGCGCTTGAACTCGTTCTTAAATCGATTGAGAGTTTTGCTGTCGATCGATCGAACTGAGTTAGATCGATCGAGCACTATTTTAAACGAGGCGTCTGCAGAACACCTCTTCATTTCCCTCACTCTCACACACTCGATCGCTCAAGCACAGAGGAGGGGGCGACTCGGCGAGTTCGTGACATTAGACATCAATTGGCGGCCAAGTTCACCCCCACAATCATCCTCTACGTCCTCTCACCCCGCGGGTCTCCTTTTACACCGAGGTAGGCTCCACGAGCCCTTTGTCTTTCATTTTGTTAGAAAAATCCCAAGGGGGTGTCCCCTTGGTCTTAGGATTTCCCTTTTGTAGTTCTTTTATCTTTTGCTTTTCGTTTTCCCATTCGTTTTTGCGATCGCAGCACATCGCTGTGTTCGATCGATCAAACTGTTTTCGATCGATCGAAGCTGAAATGTTCGATCGATCGAACTATGCTCAAGCGATCGAATCCTACTGCAGTTCAATCGATCGAACTAAGTTAGATCGATCGAACTAGAGCAGTAGCAGTTTCTTTCTTTTTTCTTCCCTGTTCTAATCTGTGTCGTGTTGCGTTCTATTTTCAGGGCTGCCACGATGAATCCAGTAACTGGCTACCACAAGTCCAAGCCCCTCAGCCTCACTATACCTGATCCGGTACCCGCACATGGGTTCCGGAATGCTGAGGATCGGGTATGGTACGAGCATTATTTCCAGACGCGGAAGGTGATGATTGAGCGCCCTATCGAGTCTATTTGGTCGGAGCACCCGTGGTTCCTGACACGGATTCGCTCCATGCCCCACTGGTTCCATATACTCTCGCTTGCCAAGAGAGTAAATCTGTCATGGATACGAGGTGCGTGTGCGACAATGATACGCGACCCGCATGCACCATTCACACATCATGCTTTCTTCCGGGGTCGGGCGTTAGTTATCAGTCCCGCTATAGTTTTGGCCGCCTTGGGGATACCAGAGGTACCAGATTATATTTGCCCCCATCGGCCTGACGCACCTGAGACCCCACCATCTGCCATTATCCGCGAGCTCACCGGAGGCACCGTTCCTTCTTGGAATGGCGAGGCTTTGATTGAGGACCACTTCCTTACCGACAACTACCACATGCTTCACCTGGTCCTCAGCAATTGCCTCTTGGTGACCTCTTATCGAGAGAAGATCGCGGCTTGGTATGGGCGAGTATTATTTACAGTGGGGACAGGACAGCCGGTCTGCTTACCACGGCTTTATATCGACTTCATGGTCCATCCCACCCGCTTCATCGCCTCCAAAAAGCACCTGAAAGGTGCTTGGGCGATTCACAGAGTTATGGCTCAGGCCGGCTTTCCTAAGCTTGCTGGAGACGACCTTCGTGCTTCCCCCAGCCGATTCGGTGAGGCAGCGGCTCGCCGCTCAGACGCCCAGAAGAGGAAACAAAAAGGAAAAGGGAAAGGGAAGGTGGGGGCGAAGAAAAAGAGGCATGGTGGGACAGACACAGAGGCTGGAGCTTCAGGGACGCCCACAGAGGCCGAGGAGCTTGATACAGATGATGAAGAGGAGGATCCGGTTGCTGCTGCTCAGCAGTTCGAGTTGCGACAGCGGTCGCAAACTCAGGCCCAGGGAGAGTCTTCTTCCTCTGTGCCTCTCCCGACAGTTTATGAGCTGCTATTGGAGGAGAGAGAGGCCAGGATTAGACTTGAGGGCCGGATGGATCAGCTGCAGACCTTGCTTGAGTCTATATTGATTCAGATTGGGGTCGATTAGGCCGTTCACTCTGCTCACCACCCTACGACTACCCCGTCTGCACCGCCTGCTGCCGATCCATCATTTTCTGCTGCTCCTGCTCCTACTCCTACAGGTCTATCCACTTCTTCTGCTACCACCGATCCATCATTTTCTGCTCCACTTACTGCTGATCTTCCATCCACTTCTGCTGCTGTTGCACCTAGTACTGCACCACTACCATCTGCACCCATTGACATTCCTTCTGACGTGGCTGATGATGATCCGTCGGGAGCCGCGTAGCATTTCTGGGAAGGGGGTGGTGTTATTGCACTTTTGATTATCTGTTTATTTTTGTTGTACTATTTTTGGTGGGTATGTTATGGTTGGACATGTGGGATAGTTCTTTATTTTGGTTAGTTTGGTTATGTATGAACATTATTTATCACTGCTTCTATTTTACTCCTTTACCATTCCAGTGGTTTGAATTGTTTGGATCATGGTTTTATTGCTTTATCTTTATCTATTGATCCTTGTTGTTTTGGAGATTGTGTTCTATATTTCTATGCCAGGTTGCTATGCTTGTATCATCGCGTTGCTCTATACAGGTGATACCCATCTATTTTAATTATTGAAAATCAACTTCTGGGGACTTTGTTGTTTTCAGTTGGGGGTAGGGTATACTAATAGATAGGTATACACCCGTAATGATCATATTTTGCACTTGGATATGTCTTAAATTTAATTAGAATGCGGTCTGGTAAAATTTTGAAAATTTTTAATATTGAATCTTATTGATAGAATAACTCTGAATAATCTCTCCTGCTTGTTAATTAGGCGATGACACATTTGTAGTATTCTCATCTTTTTATGGATTAAGTTCATGCATTTTCTGTTATCACTGAGATGAATTGCATGTGTGAAGCTATTATGTACCCAATACTTTTATGCACTAATTGGCAGCTATGTAGAAAACCTGAAAACTGAGTTAATATGACTATTGTGCCAAAAGAACAAGTAGTGGAAGCTAATAACCCTTAGTGAGCTATTGAGCCAATCGTCATTTTTGAGGGAATTCTCATACAATTTCGAATGGTCTTTCTTGTTTATACTTAGTAAATTCGTTGTAAATGTCTCAGTTTTTCTTTAAAAGTTTTGACTGCTTGTTAGAGGAGAACGTTCAGGATTTACCAATTACACTCAATGAACACTTAAGTGCTAAAAATTGAAAGTTGAGAAAATGATTTAAGCCATCTTTTACCCATTCTTTAACCTGATATAGCTTTCACCTATATTCATTGACATGTTTCATCCCTGATCCCACACCAACTAAATATGTCCAATATGATTACAAAGAATCCAAGTCCTTGATCTATACCTTGACCTCAATGAGCCGTATAATACATTTATTAAGAATGAAGTCATCAAAGTAGGTGAAGAGAAAGGAAGTAGTTGTGGGTCAGGTTAAAAAAAAAATGAATGATGAATGAAGGAAAAGAAAAAGAGCATATGAAATGAATGGGAGATTGGGTTGAGAGATGAAAAGAATAAAAAGAGAAGTTGAAATTCCATCACATACTGAAGGGCACATTCTTCTCTACAACACCCTCACCTACTAACTAAAAGCCGAAATTCAAAGTCTTAAAGATTCTCAACAATTAATTTGAACATGGAAGTGTGAATTGAGTTATCCACGGTATTTCGCTCCTCTAGTAAGTAGTGTTCTATTCATGAGACTGTATACTCTTAAATGTCCGTTTTTCATAGAGTCAAGTATGGAAGCATTAGCACCCAGAATATCAGCCTTATCAAAGCTTTCATACGGTGTGCGGTCATTGTAAAACAAGTTTCTGAGAGATGTTCTTTTTGAGTGTGACCAATGTGAGAGTTGAGCTGAAACTGCGAGTTTTTCAAGGTGTAATAGTCTAAATAACTCTTAATAGGGTTGGACGTATGGTTGTTAAACTCACACACACACGGGTGCATGATGGTGATACATATGTTATATTTTACTTGGTGATATAAGGGAGCATGTGGATTTCTTTCATGGGTTGATTGAGGATAGTATATCTCTGTAGATTCAAAGTAACAGTTTAATGGAGGGGGAATTCTACAAGTTATTCTAAATCTTTTTGAGCTTAAAATTGGAGAATTTTGTGGGTATATTCACTGCAAACCCTCACAAGACAACACTCGTCCACTAGGGGGAACCTAGGGGTTTAACGGCCTGTTGCATTCGCTAAATGCAACCGCGATTCCTGCGAAAGTGAGTTAGGAATTTTTTTCTCTCTCTTAGTTTGGGTTGTTTTTAGTTTTCCTTTGTTTTTCTTAGTCGTGGTAGTATTAGTTTAGTAGTTTTTATTTTCGCTTTATCGCTAGGGACTAGCAATAAGCTAGTTGGGGGTTGTGCAAAGCGGGGGTATTTGTAAAATACAACTGCGCTAAAAGGAAGAATTGCATTGGTTTTAATCACAACTTCCCGTTTTATCTGCAATTTGCACTACAAGGCTAGTTTTCATACAATGTGATTAATCTATGATAAGTTGTATTGTTTTAGCTATTGTTTGTGCAGA
This sequence comes from Hydrangea macrophylla, assembly GCA_033977485.1. Classification (NCBI taxonomy): domain Eukaryota; kingdom Viridiplantae; phylum Streptophyta; class Magnoliopsida; order Cornales; family Hydrangeaceae; genus Hydrangea; species Hydrangea macrophylla. Next base: position 70,217,407 of record CM066990.1, on the reverse strand, counting down.
TCGCTGTTGTGTGGACTAGAGAGATGAACGTCAGGACAACTGGAATGCTGTAGTGCAGACAAAAGGAATTCAAAGCTAAAGTTTGAAGTTCGAGCGATCGACGATAGTTCGATCGATCGAAGGTTCGATCGCTTAAAGAAGGTTGAAGCGCTTGAGTACCAAATGTTCGATCGATAGAGAAATGGTCGATTGATCGAACATGGTATTTTCAGAAACTTTCGCGTACGCAGCAGTTGCGGAATTGTAACCCTAGCCTTTAGGTTTTCTATATATATGAGCATTGTATACGTCCCAAGGGACGCCCACTTTTGCTTTTTATCAGTTTTAGAGAGAGAGGAGAGTCTTTCTTGGTGTTTTGTAGGTTTTCCATTGATTCTTGGTTTATATAGCTTGATTACTCTAAGGTTTGATAAAGTTCTTCGTTCCAGGTTACTTCTCTACTGTTTATTTATATTCTGCACTTAGTTTAGAATAGTGTAACTCGTTAACTTAGTAGTATTGCATGTTAGACAAGTTTATATCATTAGTTCTCATAGTTTTCATGCAAAACTCATATCCAAACAAAGCCTTAATGTTTTCATATGATAAATACCAGTCTGTGATACTCCAGACGATGTCTAAGTAGTCCTAGGGTTGGGAGAACATGATGAAACAGTGATCTCCAGCCTCTGCCATGCAGCAGAATAAATCCTGTATTCGATCGATCGAAGGTAGTTCGATCGATCGAACCAGAGATAGTCAAGCGATCGAAGGACATTTCGATTGATTGAGGGATGAAGGCTTTCGATCGATCGAACGATCGTCGATCGATCGAACTCTCTGATTCTTGAGGATGTTCCCTGCAGTATTTCAGGACCTTTTGTTTTTGAGATTTGTTATCATACTGTCCCTAAATGCTCAGTTTGTCAAAACAGTTTCTAAAATCAAGGCCCTAAGGCAATTTCTTTCAATATATTTTGCAAACCACCTTCAATGCTAACATCATTGTAGGTACGAGTCTTAACTATTGAATTAAACCGCTTTCACGTGTTTTAAGTTAACTGTGATGATATAGTCCCGGACATGAAAGGGCTATGGATTCTTTATTTTAAGAGAAATACGGCATACTGTAGGTAATGTACTCCTTAGTGCTTCAATATAACTGCATGGTAGATGGCTGGGTCACAGTGGATTTGTGTGATCCCGACACTTCCTTTTATTAAGAAAAATCTGTTCTAATATATTACTTTAGTTAGCTATTTAGTTCTTTAGTTTAAGTCAAATTGCTTTCATTAGTAGTTTTAGTTTGTGGAACTTTGTGTTCTGCACCATTATTAAATCTTATTGAATTTTTTTCCCTTTCTTTTGAGTTTTGTCTAAGTTAATAGGTCAACACCTTCCCTGCGGGATCGACCTGGTCTTACCAGTTACTACTTGCACGTCTACCTACACTTGGGTATTGCACAAGAGCACACAAGAATATTCGCGTGTCAATAGGGATCTAGGCGAGGCTACTTGAATTTGCGCGGGATGGAGAATCTCATGATCTGGCTGGAAAACAGTGACTCTATCTCGGTATTGGCTTGATTCGGAACACGGCTTTGACCAAGCTTTTTGGCCACTCCGTCAATCTGCTTCTGCAAGTCCTTGATTCGGGCTTCCACTCCTTCCCGACCGGTATCTGAGGGGTTGGTCGGATTGGTGGAAGAGGCTTCTTCTTCATGGTGGTGTGCTATCCTCTAGGATCGGGCTCGACTATGGCTCTGGGTAACCGTTCGCCTAGGGACAACTCGGCTCTTGACTGAGTGACCCTGGACTGATTCCCGGGCCATATGCTCCTGCCTTTCCTTTCGGACAGCACACCCACCGTTGATGTCTCTGGCATCCTCAACACGGGACGGGTTAGCTCGGGCACGTTGTCTGGTTAAAATCGATTCCCGACCGTATGCAACGTTCCCGGGTCGTTTCCCAGCCCCTGGAGGACTGCTTTGCTGGGCTAGCAGGGCTTCAATCTATTGTTGGATTTGACGCTGGCCCTTCAGGAGTTGCGTGATGGTCGTAGTGATTTGCTCAGATGTCATGACTGCCGCAGCCGATGCCGGGGCCGGAGGAACATCCCGGTCGGACTGTTGATCAGCCTTTTTACCCTTATTCGGTGGCATGACGATCAGTCAAGAGATTTGTTGATGAGAAGACTTGTCGTTTGCCATAGACGGCGCCAAGCTGATGATGCCAAAAATTGGTAAGAGTAAAGTAGAGCAATTTTAGGAGAGAGAGAGTGTGAGAGACTGGTTTTTTTGTATGTGGTTCGACCCTGTTAATGAAGGTACCTACGTCTATGGTTGTGTCTGAGCACGTTCACTATACTGTAAAAGAGCCGGGGGCCTGTGGTGAACCAACAAGTTTGGAGCTACTGTAGGCCGGCCGGGCATGTAGATGAATGCTATAGAGGTGCTGTGTAGACTGAAAAGTCGGCCCCTTCAATGGGGGGTAAGAGGTCTCTTTTATATATGCAAGAGACCTACTCCTACATGGATAAGGAAATATAATCCAATTGATATAGATTGGCATTAATTGTGGGTGTTTCCTAATTGGATTAGGAAATAGTTTGCACTTTCCATTAGTCTTCTAGCTTGAGTAGGAAATTGCCCGTAATGCTCGGGATCATGCCTGTCTGCCCGGATGAGCTGTTCCCACGGTGGGATGTTCCCGTGCGGTTTTCCCGATCTGTTGGCCGGGTCTTGGATGATCGCTCGGGATGATGAGTTTCGGGTAGACTAGATCGCTCGGGCTGATGCTTGTCCGAGGACTTGTGCATGATTTGACCAGGACATGGACTGGCTGCTGATTTGAACCGCTCGGTCATAGGATAGAGCCAATTTTGGGTGTATCATAAAGGACATATGTAAGCTTGTCATGATGTACTGGACGAAGAAAATCATTATATTTGGTCAAACATTTCAATCAACTAATTTTAATTAACCAAGAACAATGATATAAGATCTAATAGATTATTAAAAAAAAAAATTTGAAAAAAGTAAATTAAAAGATAAATAAAGAATATTGCAGCCCAGTAAGATCGAATAGATTATTAACAGTGGTAAGAAAAATGCCCAACAATTGAGATTCATTAAGTTCCCTGCAAGAAAACAATTGAAGTAATATATATATATATATCAAAATAAATGAATATCAAAATTTTGTTACACACCAAGAAATATATAGCCAAAACTTGTTGACAACAAATTCGTAGGTATGCAAATTCACAAAATCCAATATGTTTCATGATGATCTTTCTTGAGTAAACAATTTTCAATAGATGGTGTAAGAAACTGTGGGTGATTTGTGCACCCACATATATTGAATTGGGTCTAAAGGGCCTTGGCCTTGGCCTTAGTAACTTAGGGTGTGTGTCTATATACATGCATATTGCACACACAATTAGAGTAACACACAATATAACCATAGGAGGCTGGCCACATCTCTCTCTCTCTCACGTTTTCTCTCTCTAGGCCATCACCACAGTGCCTTGGGATTTAGTGCGTGACTATCATGGGAATCACTCTAGTAGTGTCCTCTGTGATCTATACGAAGTACAAGAGAGTACACAGATGCTCGAAGATTGCAGCCGTACGTGGGTTTCATCACCGGGCTTGTAACAACACTGTACAACGATCCGTTGGGTTATTCCGCTAGGTAAGTGACACCTAAACTCGACTTGTATGCATATGTTTGTATGCATATGTGCGTATATTTTCTACATTGGTATCAGAGCCATTAGGTTGTTGATTCGCCCGAATAAAGACCCAAACAGTTCTGCCATTAAAGCTTCAAGCAAGCTTTTGATATAAACTCTATTTTCGTTTTTCCGAGTGGGTCTAATACAAAACTCCAATAGAGGTCCGAATTTTTTACATGGTTGTGTTCCTTATGGTCCCTAGATTCCCCCATGAAGGAGGGAGAAATCACAAATCCTAGATCAGGGCCGGCTCTGAGATGACAAAAATTGTCCGAGGCCTCAAGCGAATTTTCAAAGGGGCTGAAAAAATGAAGCCTCTATACGAAGTTTCATTGAAATTAGAAGAAAATAGACCTAAAATGATAAGTTTCATAGAAATTAGGAAGAAATTAGAAGAAAATAGACCTAAAAATGATAAGTTTCATAAAAATTAGGAAGAAATTAGGAAAAAAATAGGCCTAAAAATAAGGCCTAAAATCGAGGCCCCATGCGATTGCTTCGCCAAATTGCCTCAGGGCCCGCCTAGTCCTAGATTCGGTTTTGGGTTGAAAACGAAATTTTTTCAGAACTGTGCTCTCTATTTTCGGAAGATTTAGTTGTTTAATCGATCTATTTTTTGGCATGATCTTGTAGTACTCCGTGAGAGTTTTTCAACGATATAAATTTGTAAATTTTTGATGAAAAATGAGTGAGATATGGGCTTGGAAGTAGGAGGTTGAGCAGCCCCCAAAATCCAAATTAGTTTTGTTTTGGGGAAGATGAACCAGAGATTGGCCACGCTCATGCTCGCAGAGGAGAGTGGGGCCCACTCATCGGTCGACGTTAGTCCGACGACCATGGGTTTGGCAAGTGGAGGTCTGTCTTTCGGCTTCGGTCCATAATACATATTTTATATATTTTTATTGGAAAAAGATTTAATTATTTTGTAATTAAAACAGTTTCTGCTATTAAATTAAATAGTTTTTAATATTTTAAACTGTTTTAATTGCTTTAAAATTTTGAAAAAATATGAAAAATTAATATGTTATTTTTTCTATATTAAGGACACTCTGTGGGACCACTAATAATTTACGATAAATTATTTCATTATTTTTGGTATTTAGAGCATATAGAATATGTTTTATACATGTTTTTAATTGCTTAAAATATCCAAAAATGCATATTAATTTTTGAAATGAATGTATAGTATTTAGTACACTGTAAGGGACTTTGAAATAATTTATGTATAAATTATCATGTATTTTTGGTATTTTAGAGCATATAATTTATGCTTTTGGGTATTTATTTAATTACTTAAAATAGCCAAAATGCATAATTAATTTTTGTAATTAATAATGGATATAAGTTGCACTGTTTTGAGACGATGTATAATTTTTTGGGACCTGTAGGTAATTTTTGCTAAGTTATCTAAATCATATTAATATTTTAGAGTGTATAATTATGTGTTTTTGGTGCACGTTTTAAATTGCTATAAAATATTTTTATCGATTATTAGTTCAAGGAATTAACACAATTTGTTTACCACACTAATGGCAGCTTGAGAAAAAAAATCTTTTTGTGAATTTTTTTTTTTTCGCTTTTTGGGATATATTTTAGAGCATATATTGTGTTAAGTACGCAATATTAATTGCTTAAAATATAACAAATGAAGTTATTAATTCTTGAAACTAATAAATGGTGTTTTTGAACACCGATTGGAGACTTGAGAAAATTTTTATGAATTATCTCATTTTTATTTTGGTATTTTAGAGCATAAAATTTATGCTTATCTCATTTTTATTTTGGTATTTTAGAGCATAAAATTTATGCTTATGGGTAATTTTTTTTGGGATTGCTTAAAATAGCCAAAATAGACTATTAATTTTTAAAATTAATATGGGATGTTTAGAACATCATATTAGACCATTAAAAATCTTTTGAGAACAAATTTCTCAAAATTTTTGTATTTTTGGGAATTTGGTTGCTCATACTTATTTTGTTAAATTGATTCAAAATGTTTTTTTGGGCCTTGATAAAATTATGAAATTTTTATTTATGTTGAAAAAATATTTTTTTTCTGTTATTTAAATTTTTTCATGAGAATTTTTATTAAATTGTTAATTTAAAGGCCCCTTAATGAATTGGTTTTAAAATATGTTTTACGACCTAAAATTGTGTTAAAATTAGTGAAAAGTCCAAGATTTTTCATTGATTTTACTCAGTTTATGGGAGCTATCTAGGCTGTGCAATAATTATTTTATTACAAATTTTATTATTTCTTAGAGGCTCACTGTATTGTTGGTTATGCTTTAATTACTATTGTTTGTGATTGGATGACATGAGACCTCTAATCCTCCTCCTTAAATGGAGTGATGGATTAGTCCATTTTAAATAGACCGCCTGAGTGCTTGATGTATGTGATTAGTGCATTAATCTGGATCAAATGAATGAACAATTAATTGGCAATTTTTGGAGCTTGTATCCTCACGATGTATGTTTAAGGTTGTTTCTGTGTATGTATATGAACAAAGCATCCCTATTTTTTATGGCTATAAATGTAATGTGAGGAAAAGCTTTTACATTTCTTGTATTGGAAACGCCTACTTGTAAAGGGATGGTTTTCTTTGTTTATACATCATACACTTGAATTACCTTAGCATGAGCTCTAAGTTGTTAATTTGGACCCACGTGGGGGTCCATGCACATTTTTGTTGTATGACGCACTTTATATCTTGTGGATGATCACTTAAATAGGCATTTGTACCATCTAATTGATGTTTGTTTAGAAAAATCAATTATAAAAGGTTTTTCTTGATTTACAAAATTAAGATGTGATTAATGAGCAATAGCAAATTTTTTTGTTTTAAATTGTAAAAAGGGAAACATTCATTTGTAATTGGATTTTCAAACAAACTTTATGAAATGTGCAAATAATAATGTCAATCCCTTGCACATGTTCTCAAATGTTTTCAGACCACACCCTGTTAATCTTACAAAGATAACAAGTTTAGAAGGGACTAATTTTTGTAATATAGCACTGTAAAGTAACACATCTACAGAATGAGTAAGAGCTTATAGGCCTTAGACTTATTCTATGGTCCAACCTATTCAATCGAGTAATGGGCCTTAGGTCCAACATCATTATAGCCATGAAAGCCCATAGCACTTGGCTCGAGTAGGATCATAGCACACAGTTGGTGATAAGCAACATGCACCATGATCCTATTGGGAAGTATAAGTACTACCCAATAGCCAAAGAAATGTGGGATCAACTCGAATTTGTTTTCAGTGGCACATTCACTACTAGATTGAGAATCTAGTTATGAAGTTCGGGAAAGTAAAAGGGACATTTCAAGTACACGATGACTGAACATCTAAGTTCGATGTTAGTGTGATTCATGATATCAAATTGCTAGGAACATCTTTACTCCCGGACTATAATTTCAGGCTATGAGTAGTTCGCTGCCTGATTCATGGGACCACAAGAAACAAATCATGATCCATGAGGTAGTGTTAAATTTTTGTTTTTGACATTTTCTGACATGTTGAGCTAAATGTGGAGCGCCAAAATGTCAGGCGAACCGTATTGCTACACTCTTGACCACAACTTCCATAAGTGGAAGTGAGCGCAAGGCTAGTGGGCCTAAACGCAATGGGAAGAGTACACTTGCCAAGAGGCAGGGTGGGGCTAGCAAGTTTGCGCCCAAGGCTAACAAGGTGGAAGAGCGCAGTCGATTGCGTTTTTCAATTTGGTGGTAATAAGATGTATATTTTTGGGTGGTAGTGTTACTGGGACATGGTTATCTAGGGATAACTACTTAAGGATTGTTTTTAATAAGTTCTAGTTTCCTCTGTTATTCATTTATTCTGAGACATGGTATGTTGGACTTGGATGCATAAGATGTGATAGGATGGCTTGGTTAGCTCGAGAAGCCCTTTTAGGCCCACTCGCTAAGGTTGACCTACCTATGTATGAGTCTTGCTTAGTTGGCAAAGCATGCCAAAAGTCTTTTAAAGAGGCTATTAGAGCTACTCAAGCATTAGAACTAGTTCACTTACATATCTGTGGACCTATGGTTGTAAAGGCATGTCATGGTGCCTCTCATTTTCTCACTTTTATAGATAATTTCACACAATATGAGAATCGCGAGTACTTATCTAATCAGTTCAGGGAATTGTGTGAAGAAAAAGGGGAAATGCAAACAACTTTTTATTCCGAAAACTCTATAATAATAGGGTGTTGCAGAAAGAATGAATAGGATATTCCTAGATATGGCTAAGACTATGATGGCGCAGGTCAACCTCCTAATGTTGTTTTGGGGGGATGTACTCTTGATTGCTGCCTACATACTAAAGTGCCTCTTCTCAGTTAGTTCCTTCTACCCCCTTATGAGCTACGAAAAGGCAAAAAGTTCATTTTAGAGCATTTGTGCCCGTGGAGCTCAGGAGGTTATGTTCACTATACCTCGCATAAGTACGAGAAACTATGCTCGAGGGCTAGAAAGCATACCTTTATAAGGTATTCTAATAGTTCGGCAGGCTATGTTAAGTATGATGAACAACCGGGTATAGGAATGATAGAAATGGTGTTACATGATATTGAGAATGACTTCTCCAAGTTTGCTAATACTAAGAGATATCTTGACCTCTATATTTTAGAGGATGTTGAAGACAACATACCATCTTCAAGTGAGGGTGGGGAGATTGAGATTCCACATCCAATAATCATTGAAAATAATCGCTAAAAATGGTAGTAGTCTCTAGCAGAGTGGGAATACACCGCTAGACGCTAGTGGAAGTGTACCAGATAGTGGGAGTGAACCACTAGGCACTCAAGATTCTCAGGTAGTACACCGTAAGTGATGTGGAAAAAGTTCTTTGTCGCCATTTTGAAATTGAGGGAGACATTTTCATGTGTGTAATTATGTGCACAAGTGGATGAGGATGAGCTTGCTTCTTTTGATGAAGCATTTTTTTCTTCGTCTGCTAAAGCTAAGTGGATAGCTACTATGCCAGATGAGACGAGCTCTATGGATGCGAATAAGGTCTGGAAGTTAGTTGATATTCCACCTGTGCGTAAGGCTATTGGAGACAAGTGTGTTTTCAACATCTAAGGCAAGGCAGATGGTTCAATTGACATGGGCCTTATGGCGATAGTTTGTACCCAGAGAGGGTATAGACCATGGAAACATGTTCTCCCAAAGGGTGAGATCTGACTCCATTCGCCTTATCCTAGCATTTGTCGCACATTTAGTTTTAGAACTTTTTCAGTTGGATGTTTAAACTGTTTTTCTCAATGGAGAACAAGACGACGAGATAAATTTGGATCAGCTCATTGGTTTTGTGACCAAAGGGAATGAGCGCAAAAGTATGTTGTCTCAAATATTCTATTTATTATCTCAAGCTAGCAATCGTCTAGGCAGTAGAATAATATATGTACATTAAACGGTCTAAGAAAAGTGTTCTAATTCTTTGTATGTTGATGACATCCTTCTAGCTGGGAATGAGATGAATTCCATTGTCGCCACTTGAGAGTGGTTGTCCTCTCAGTTTGAGATTGAGGAAATGGGTGATGCCAACTATGTATTGGGAGTTTAGATTTTGAGAGATTGTTCTCATAAGCTTCTTTATTTGTCTTAGGTTTTTTGAACGTTTTCATATGAAAAGTTAGGAACCCATTGACATCCCAATTTTTAAAGGGACTCATATTGACCTTAGATCAACATCTTAAGAATAATGAGAAGAGGAAAACAAATATCTAGTTTGATGGAAAATTAGGTTTAAAAAAATTATTTAAATGTGTAGCGGAAAGATTAAGTTACAAAAACTTATTGGTATGCCCAGATCTACTACTTATTAACTCTATAGATGTGTTCAAGAGAGGGGACAAGAATTTTACCTCATGGTCTTGAACCCAATTCTAAAATCTCTGACTTCTAGCAGCCTCCATTAGATGGTCTTCACTCTTATGATTCCTACAGATGCTCCTGGAGAGGCTAGGGTTGGTGGGAACCCTAATAGAGAGGATATAGTCGGTTTGGGAACCTTAAAACAATATCTATAGCTTCTGGTATAATAAAACGACGAACTCTATTTTCTGGACGTAGCTGCCCTATTTATAGATTTCTAGAATCGACCTTACTTTCAATCGATTGAAGTGACTTCGATCGATTGAAACACTTTGATCGATCGAACCTGTCTAGACTTCAATCGATCGAGACTTCTTCGATCGATCAAACCTGTCTTGATAAGATCCTCTTATGCCTTTCCAAGCATCCTAGCGGAGCTAAGAGTGGGACCTCCTAGACTCTTTATTGTTGGCTCAGACTAGTTGTTAATTCCCATGACCAAACTCTTTGATCAGCAAACTAACTAGCTGATCAGTTAACGTTTACTCCACTATAAAATGATAACTGAACTCCAGCGTAAAAGAATATATCCGAAGCAATAACTAGACTTGTATGGTGTGTTAATGTCCCTCTAATGTCAGCATTCATAATCATATTCAGGTAGTCGGATAACTATTACTATCAACCTGACTGATGATTACATCTTCTATTCCTTGAGTCCCACTCACCTCTGATAAATACTTATCAACAAGACTGCAGTTCTCAGTAATCAACTTAGTGGCTTTCTCAAGGGAATGCTTACTCTTTATTAGAGGATAGATTCTATCTTGACAATATATATTCACAACCTTATGAACATGACATACCCAAGATACCAAGGTGTTGATCTTTAAGACCTCATTGATTGGTAAGTCAAAGCAGTCATATTCACAGTCTATGTTCATGATCGTCTCAAGATTGAGAACACGTACCTTATACAAGTTATGAGTTTCTATCGACTGTTGACACTCTTAAGTGTTAATAGGAAAGCTCAGGTCCATCAATGCACTATAAGCACTAGCATATTAACTAAGAATTTCTACTCTAGTGATTGAGATTTATCACTCCATCCAATGGTAGTTAATCATGCTACAGTGTATTCTTGATGAGATATCCAGTCTCATCTTCCACTGTGACAAGTTCTAAGTCTCAAAGAATAGTAATTCGTATCTCACTTGTATGCATCTCATACACACATGAATTACTTACTATGACACTTAAGGATTAACAATCATCTTATAAGAAACATACACAATGAAATGTAAAGATGATATCCATATATTAAAATGTCAATGTCTCATACATAAAGGAATAGTTTGAGGGCACAAACCCAACACAGTTTTCCATATGTGTCTGCAATAGGGAATCTGAAGTATGCTATGTTGTGTCCTTAGTAAGATGTCTACTGTGCGGTTGGTTTAAATTAGTCATTGCCATAGCAACCCTGGTCTTATCACTAGAGATTAGTGAAGGTGTGCTCTGTAGCTATTCGAGAAGCTATTTTGGTTGAAGAGTTTTTGTAGTGGCTAGGCTCTTTACCTCATAAGCGATGAGGTTGTACTAGTCTATGGTGATAATACATAAGCCTGAGCATATACAGAAGATCTAAAAAATCCATTCAAGTACATAGACATTAGTTTTTGTCACATTTGGAATGTGGTTTGGGCGAAGGGAAGTTATCTTGATGCACATCTCCTCTGGGGGATTTGATGTGCTTAGACATTTTATCGTGTTATTGACATTATTATTCGAGGTTTTTTTATTTATTTAAAAACTAGTTGGTTTCCATAGATGTATTTATTATATGAATAGAATGAATGCACATTTTTAATGTCACTAGGCTTGAATCGATCTGCTCACACGGGTGATTCACCTTGGTACTGAGATAGCGAACTAGTACATGTGTGTCCATGGCGCTTAGATGGCGAGCGAGATGCGATATTTGTGTTTATGGCGCTTAGATAGCTAGCGAGGATATGTGTGTCCATAGCGCTTAGAAAGCGAGTTTGAACACTTATACCTGTGCACTGTAAGAATAGCGAGCCAGATATAAACCCCTTATTATTTTTATATGTCGCGTTAGATGAAGTTAAGATGAGACCTTTATATTTGGTCGAACATAGAGAAATCCTGCGACTCTATATTGCGTGTTTACAACCGAATGTGAGTTTTCAGACGGGATCCAAGAGGGGCGACTGTGTTGGAAAACTCAGGTTAGATGTTTTGTGTAACATCTAGACTAAGATTCGTATGGCGTTACTTGTTTTTTCAAACATAGAGTGACATGCCCATTTTTATGGAAGAACGCCATAGCATATATTTTATACTGTATGTGCTTTTGCGATCGACTGTGGAGCAGTGAATGGATTTCTCTTCATTACTGTGTAAGCCACGCATGATATCCAAGACATTAGTTATCCTATAAACTGGTTGCCTTCACGACTTGAGACTATGGCATGACGATCGACTGTGGAGCAGTGAATGGATTTATCTTCATTACTGTGTGAGCCACGCAGGATATCCAAGACATTAGTTATACTATAAACTGGTTTCCTTCACGACTTGAGACTATGCCATGAAGAGGATGCTCGATGATAGCTACTTTAGCATGCTATCCTAGGATAAAGAGATAATTCAATTCTATAGGGCATGTCTGGGCAAGCGGTCAAGTTAGTCGGATTGACATGAGGGCTCAGGGAAGATCATTCAGTAACACACCATGTTTTGTGACTCATTAGCAGGCCTACGACAATCGTATATTTGTTACTGGTATGTCATGAGTACATTACATTGAGGTAGTGCAACAATTCTTTTCACTGAGGGATTGAAAATGCTGTGTTCGGTGTGGTTGAACCGTCTAAGGCATACACGAGAAGCTTTCGAGTGATGTGTCTGGCTGGTTATGGTGATGATTTGGCATTGCACCCCTGTCACTATACTTTCTTTTCGTAAGGTCGCACGTTCTATTTCCCTGTATGAAGAGATGATAAGTTCTGTTTCGAGAGATTGTTTTAGTAACAAGCCCTATGTGGGTGAGTGGGAGATATAAGAAATTGTAGGTCATTTGTGCACCCACATACATTAATCCGGGTCCAATGGGCCTTAGCCTTGGCCTTGGAGACCTAGGGTGTGTGCCTATATATATGCATATTATACACACAATTAGGGTAATACACAAAACAACCCTAGGAGGTCGGCCACCTCTCTCTCCTCTCTCTCTCTCTCACGTTTTCTCTCTCTAAGCTATCACCATAGTGCCTTGGAATTTAGTACATGACTATCACAGGGATCACTCTACTAGTGTCCTCTATGACCTATGCAAAGTACAAGAGAGTAAACGGAGGCTTGAAGATTGCAGCCATACGTAGGTTTCATCGACGTGCTCGTAACAACACCGAACAACGATCCGTTGGGTTATTCCGCTAGGTAAGTGACCTAAACCTGACTCGTATGCATGTGTGCATATATTTTCTATAGATAGTTTCATAACATAATAACATGAACCATATACTCCTCCGTCCCATTTTGTTAGTCCATATTTGGGACTTCAAATGTTTAAGGGGATATAATGATTGTCATTCACATGCAATGTAATTAATGCAAAGGTTCCAAAATGCCTTTACTACTTCTTTTCTTCCTCTTTATTTTTTGTTGGATAATTTCAAAATCAATAAGGGTAATTTTGTAAAATAACTAAAAATTTATCATGGAATATTCTTTGTGGACAATAGCTTTGGAATGTCCAAAAAAGAAAAAGACTAACAAAATGGGAGGGAGGGATTAATAATTTAAGCTGAAAAGGTATTAAATAACTTTTTCTTTAAAAAGTTGGCTTGGACTATGAAAAGCTTCATAGCTAGTAGGATTTAGAAAAGTTGAAGTATGTGCAATGCTAACTGGGTCAATTTTGATGCAAAGAGTTCCTAAAATTTAGGAATTTCAACCCATGTTGGCGACATAGGTAAGAGAAAAATGCTTGGCCTTTAGATATAGTATAGAGAGATGCGTCAGAGTTCCAATTTTGAGAAATTCAATTGCATCCACTAATATGCTCCTTACACCCACCTGTTGCATTAAAAAATTGTATATACAACAACCACTATTATACACGTGGGTGTAGAGAGAAAGTAAGAGGGCATATTTATAATTTCTCTCTAATTTTGCTCATTCTACTATTCTTCGTCTTCTCTCAAACTACATCGAGAAGCTTCTTCATCATCTTCTCCATCAGATATTTGCTCATCAAGGTGCAACTAAGCCAGTAATGACCTACTTCAACTCCACCCTAACTCTTAGCTACAACAACACAACACCCGCAATCGCGCATAATCTGACCTATAAAACATCAAACTAAATAGAAGATATCTTCCAATCACAAACTCTCACCTTCACCGAAATCCCATATGGTCCAACCCTAGTCACTTCCCATTACCACGACAACCCTACCATCATTGTCGTCATGACCTCGACCTAGCAAACACTATCAACACCTTCTAACCATCGATCATAGCACAATACCACCATCGAATAACCGATTCCTTACCATAAGCCACTGCCGTCACACCATGTGTTGCCGCATCATTGGGGTGATAACCATAGGCATGATAGAAGAAACAAATATATCATAGATTGTTGGTGGTAGTTAGTTTTTCAAATTGTTGGTGGTCATGAATTGAACAATAATATGTTACTACCTTTTGATTGCAATATTGATACTTTATATTACTTTCTTTTAACTAAATTGCAGTTAAATTTAAAATTCTTTTGATAATAAATGTTAATTTTGTTGTCTTTTCTTTATAAGGTGGGATTTTTAACTTTGATTTATGACAAGGCAGTGGAATACTACTCTTTTAGCAGAAACATATTAGAGTGTAATCGTCGTGAAATGTTACACATCGATAGTATCGTTTCACTGTCTTATAGCTTATATGAGGAACAAACTTTTATAGTGTAATAAAGGTAGAAAATATTTGCAAAAATCTGTAAGAACTTTGGATTGTTTAGCCATTTGGGGTGCCTTTTATAAATAATAAAAAAAGGATTTAACTTTTCCAGATTTACATAATTGGTGTGCTAGTTCTTTAAAAAAATAACTTTTTGACACGTAATTTTGAGCTGCAAATCCGGTTAATATGAATCTCTTTGATAGATCATGTTTTGTGGGTTCCGATTATATCAATCCTATTGTAAATGGATGTTACCTTGAAAGTAATGGATTTTTGAAGTATGAAAAACAAACAAAAAATGTTTTGTGATCCGTGCACTTCAAGAACTGTAGATCCATGAATAGTAATGCATGGATAGTAAGAAGGGTTGGACCCCAAAAAAATGGTAAGGAGGGTTATTTTGACAATAATAATAAATACTGCTAGCCTTGAATTTCTTTAAGGCATTATTTATGTTTGTTTTGATGATGACAAATCTTGTGATAATTGCATGTTCTTAATGGTTCAATTCCAATTAATTATCATGTCATTTTCATTGTGCTAATCTCTTTATTTATGCACTTAAATGTTCTAACTGTATTTGAGTTCTTGAGATAGAATATGGTGAAGCCCGAGAGTGTTAAAGCTCAACAAGGATCAAGCTTGAAGACTTGAAGATCTTTCAACCTTAATTGAAGTCTAGGATTTACATGTAAAGCATCTTGATCATCTCTCACAAGGGCTTAAAGGTTTAAAGTTGTTTCAAAACCTTCAAAAGAGTAAAATTGTTTTTCAGTAGAAAAACAGTCACCTAGATTGTTTTCCCAGTCGACTAAATCGTTTTCCCAATCGACTGGATGCTTCAAAGTTCAGTCAACTAATGGTGAAAATAGTCTAATGATTTGTGTTTTGAAAACATAATTTCTGCCTCAAAAGTTTCAGTCAACCGGACCCTTCATTAAGTCGACTAGTTTTATGAAGCATTTTAAAAATGTTTGGAAAAAAACAGTCTACCGGACCTTTCATTCAGTCGACTTGTTTATGAAGCATTTCAAAACTGTTTGAAAACACATTCGACCAGACCTTTCATTCTCTTGACTAGTTTATGGCACATTTCAAAATTGTTTGAAAAACAGTCAACTGGATTGCGTAGAGCAGCAGCAACGACTAGTATTCTGATAGGCCATGTATTCACCATTTTGCCACTAATGGCTATAATCTTTCAAGGCCTATAAATACATGTTTTCCCAAACCATTTATGGTTGATCATTCTATTGGAAAACATTATTTGAATCACACAACTTGGGTGAGCTAGTTGTGTGAGCTAATCAATTTGCTCTAGTTCTTCATTTGTATATATTTGTGAGAGTAAATTGTAGTGAGCTTTTATTTGTATCATCCACTCACTAAGGAGTTGTTATGTGAGCTTTTATTGTATCCATCCACTCTAGAGAGAGAGTTATCATTTGTACCCAAATCTTTTTATTTATAAAGAGTAAGGGTTAGTAACCTTGTGTGCAAAGAAGAGGTGTTCTTCTTTGGGAAAGTTGAAGACTCTTCTAATAATTTGATCTACACACATGAAGTTGGTCGGATTAAAGGAATCCTCAAGAGTTGTTCTTGACGGGTGGACGTAGGCAGAGGTGTGCGGATTGCCAAACCACTTGAAAACACGGTTAGCAAGTACCTCTTCCATTCTCTCTTTACATTATTGTTTGTGATTGTGTTTAATTTACAATTAAGTTTTAAAAAGGTTTATTTTTTGCTAAAACCTTATTCACCCCCTCCTCTCTAAGGTTTCCATTTCGGGCCAACAATTGGTATCAGAGCTTCAGCTCTTCTATTTTCAAAAGTTTTTGAAAAGTTTGAGTTAAGATCCAAATAGAAACTAACACTTCTCGCATCTCTTATAGTGAGGGTCAATCGACATATAGACCACCTTGTTTCAATGGATCAAATTATGCTTGTTGGAAAAATAGAATGAGAATCTATATGATTTCTCAATATTTTGATTTAGGCAAATCGTGGTCAAATGGCCTCATCTTCCTACAAAAATTATAAATAGTATTTCTATTCCAAAAACAGAAGATGAGTATAATGATGCCAATAAAAAACTCAGTAAAATGAATGTTATGCCAATGAATTTATTATATTGCGGTTTAGACCCAAATGAATACAATAGAATTTCATCTTGCGAATCCAGAAAAGAAATTTGGGATAAACTTGAAGTGACTCATGAGGGAACAAGCCAAGTCAAAAAGTTAAATATTAATTTGTTTGTTCAAACTTATGAAATGTTTAAAATGTTGCCTTTTGAGTCTATTGGTGATATGTCTACCCAGTTTACAACTATCATCAATAGACGGTTGGCAAGGTGCAAGTGATATGGCACTTGGTGGTACGTAGGAGGGTTGTGTGAGCTAATGTAGCAAGGGATTTCCTAGTGATCGGATGGGTAGTCTCAAATCGGTCCCTAGGCCAACTTTGTACTTTATAAATCATCAATTGAGTTGTTCGGGAAGGCAATTCTCACTATCATCAAGAGAATGAAGTGAAATAAATTAGAAGGATGGGGAACGAATGACAATGCTTAACTGCTTGCCTGCCACTAGATTGAAAATCAATGAAACAAATCTACTTTGAAAACATCATACATAGGAGACATATCACACGTTCTTCTATACGCTTAAGTATATGTTCTTGAATCCACTGAACTACGAGCTGAAATAGAGAGGAATTAGGAAAAACTCCTACTTTTGATGTGCCAGGCTCCGTGCCTAGTCTGCGCCAGGTGTTTTCTACTGTAGCTCAATGTTGATAGTTCTTTCATGATGAATCGGTTGTTAGAAGTGCTCCGGAATCTATGTCAATCAAAGATCCAGGGGGACGGACACCAACTTCATATATTCAAAAATGACGTTTTGACCTTCAGATGAACTTGCACTAAATAGTGAGAATTCCCTTTAAGACGAAAGGAGTACACGCCTCATTAAGGAAAAGTCACTATGACTATAGAATAAGTGATCTTGTGGTATGTTATGGATGAGTCCACTTAAGGAAATGAAGATAAGGTTCTCTTGACCAAAGATGTTGAAGAAAAAGACTCTCGAGAAGTATAGCAGAACCACTTTTCTAGGACTCCAGTGGTGTTGTATTGCGAAAAGATGGCAGAAGTTGGCAATGATGACAAAGCTATTTTCTTATACATTCCCTCACTGGCGCAACATTGAGATAGTAAATGCAGCTAGATAGTCCCCACATCCGTTGCTGGAAGGACCTTCCACTTTCAGTAAGCAGTTAAACTTTATGTTTATTGCTTGTGTAAGCCTCAATTTTGTAAGAGAAGAAATTGGGGTCTGGTTGTCGCTCCCGGAGGAAAAGCCTTGACCCAATAAGGAAGCCCCCTAAATCTTTGAAACTTTTTGGGCAAAGAAGAAATGAGTTGAATGCTCTCGAGATTCAATCATGCTAAAGATCTTTCCTCACGAACTGCCTTCTCGAAAGAAAGATTGGTTCACGAATGTGCTTTCCAAGGTAGTTTTGAAGGGAACCTTTTCATTCTGTGTAATACCCGTACCTGGAGAAATGAGATAATATCTGCTTAGCATGCATTAATTAGTATAATTCATAGCGTGTGATAATTTGGGTAAGTTCTAGTTACCCCGACGTGTTAAATGCTTAATAAAAGGGCACAGTTGGACAAATATGAAGTAGGACCCACGGGAGGTCCAGATTAAATAAATTGCATTTAGTTGCATATATATGATTAAATGAATATTTGTTTAATTGCCTTAGTATTTTATTGTTTAGTTGCAATCTTTTATGGTGCCAATTTGAGTACCCGTGTGAGAGTAAATTGGAATCAGATTCATAACTAGTAGATTAATTAGCAACTTTACAAAATATATGGGACCCCCATTTGGGACCCACACGTGACATAGACAAATACCCACTTAGATATTGGGTAGTTAATATAATTGTTTAGGGGATTTCATAATAAAGCTTTAAGAATATTGGGGGGTGTAAACGTAAATAGGCAAAAGTTGGGCATGAAACCCAAGAGGTTGACACCTCTTAATAATGACTCATCCATCATCTTCTCCATGTATGTTAAAGAAAGAAATTAGATACAAGAGAAGAGAAATTCAGCCATTAACGGAAGCTCCGTCGACTCCGCCGTTTCTTCGTCGTCGGTACACCGTTTCGCGAACCGAGGCCGTATTCAGACTCATGGAGGTGAGAGGATCGCCTCTATACCTTTCATTTTCAATTTTGTTAACATTTTTCCGCAACCCTCTTTGAGGTTACGATATATATACATGATATTTGTATGTAGGATTATCATTGGAGTTAATTAGAGCTAAAATTTACAAGGAATTTGGGGTTCTAGGCTTTAATTGGAGCAATTTGTGAGGTGAGTCCTCTAATCCTAACTTGGGTGTTAAATGGTGCTTATGTGATATTGGGTATGATTAAAGTGCTTGGTTCTTGAAGTTGTAGTTAAATCATGTGTTAATTAGAGCTTAACATGTCAAATTTTGTGAAAATCGCTATGTGATATGTTTGATGTGCTTATATGCTTAATTGGGTCAATGGATGTCAAGTAATGATCGCCATTATTTAGCTCGCAGTAACGGGACGATGTTTTACTCAAGAAAAAGGGGACGGTGGTGACGACCACAACGATTTGACTACAGTCACGTGAGAGTGTGTGCTTTCGCTATATGTGACGTTTAAGTGAGAAAAAGCCTGGAATCTTGGGTCCGTTGCAATGGTGATTTGTTACTTGACATACTGGTGACTATTTTATCGTTGAGTTGCTAAATATTGCATATGTCGCATTTCATACTCCATGGCATGGTTGAAGTATTCACTAAGCGTAAGCTTAAAACAAAACTACTTTCTGTGTGGCTATTGAATAACCACCGCAGGTACGGATCGTGATGAGGGAAGGAAGTGAACAGAAATCCGTGCAGAGTATCTTCTTGTTTATATGTTCATAGACATGTAAATATGTTAGTCTTGGTGGGTGTGGAACTTATGGTTGTAGTGTTTTAATTGAAATGGTTTAGTTGGAAGAACAAGTTGTATTTGGGTTGTAAACTTCTTTTGTAAGTTGTAAAATGTCAAGCGCCAACTTTTAATGTTGTAGGGTGAGGTTTGGAACTTTTTTTTATCTTGGGTGTTTTTGTTCCATTGAGTTTAGGTTGTTTGATCATTGAACTCATGTTGTAAGAAATGAAGTTGTGTTTTAGCCTTTGGTTCCATGTTGAGTATAGCTTTGATAAAAGAATGCAAGTTTGTTTTTTTTCAAATGAACTTTCATAGATTTTGATGATCAAGTGAACTTGCAAATATTTGGAAATGAAATTATGGAATCTCATGTGATGGATTTTGATTAAACAAGTAGTTGAAAGCTTTTGAATTTATCTTGACAAGAAATTTCCATTTCTCTACTACTTGTGTGAAGTTTGAGAGTTTTGGACTAGTTCTTCATTTTATTGAGGTTTGAGTTATGTTTAAAGTGGTTGTGGGAGACTAAATATGTTGTTGATATGTTTATTGAGTAATTGGATGGTGTTCCCAAGAGTTTTGGAAGGTTTGGAATCAAAATAGAAGTTTGGAAATGTTTTGAACTGTTTAAACAGGAGTTTTAGCAGCAAATTTCACTTCTGCATAATCCGGATCGATCCAGGTCTAGAGTAGATCCATCCGGGGCATCTGAAGGAGCAGAAAATGAGATTCTGCTAAATTTGGATCGATCCAGTTTTGGGGCGGATCGATCCGCTTGTCTGTTTTTCAGCCCGACGGCTTTTACGGAAACAGACATAACTCTCTCTAGAAAATTCGGATTCACACGCCATTTTTTTCTTTGGAACTGGGACTCAAAGAGTTATCTTTTGGTATAAAATTTGCTATACTTTATTAATGACCAATTTGCCCTTGGGTTTGTTTTGTCACAACAAAGCTTTTTTATGGCACTTAATTATTGTTTTTTCTTGCTATTTTAGTATAGTTTCGGGTGCGTATAGTTTTGTTACACGTGTCCTAATCCGCAGGGACGGGTTGGGGTGTGATAATTTTTTTTGGTATCAGAGTAATAGGTTAGAGCCTTTGGGGATGAGAGACGACGAATACGACGTGTAAATTGAATTAAATGATACATAGAGACACGATCATGCATACATGTTTACTGAGCATGTTTTAAAATGTTGTTTAGCATGCACCGTGATTTATTTAAAAGTAACGTGTATGTATATATCCTATGGTGGGTGCCAGGTAAAGATGTCTAGATGTGAAACCCCATCTTCATCTCGTATGGATAGAATAGAGGTGGTTATGGAAAAGTTGGTAAGAGTGGCCGAAACTCAAGTTGTTGAGGAAGGACTGGGTTTGTCAAATCCAGGACAGAGGGTGGAACCGATAACCATTTTCAGATTCTACAAGCAAAAGCCAGGGCAGTTCAAAGGAGAATCTGATTCAATGAAGGCCGACCGTTGGTTGACCGATATGAAGAGAATTTTCCATGCTTTGCCATGTACAGAGGAACAGAAAGTTTTGTTTGCCTCCAATACCTTGAAAGTGGAATCACAGAATTGGTGGACGTCAATATTAAGGCAAGGAGCACCGACCACTTGGAATGGATTTATGGAAGAGTTCTTAAAACAATACATTCCTCGGTCTTTCAATGAATTAAAGTCCCGAGAATTTTCTCATCTTAGTCAAGGTAATATGACCGTTAGAGATTACGCCGCTAAATTCACAAGTTTGGCCAGGTTTGCAATGGATTTGCTTCCTAATGAGTTTACTCGGGCAAGAAGATTTGAGGAAGGGCTCCATGATGAAATTAGGAAAAAAGTGGATACACATCGGTTAGCAACATATTTAGAGGTGCTAGACGTTGCTTTGATCGCTGAACGAGAAGTGTTACCATCGGGGCAAGGTCAAACATTTAGGAGGCCGAGAGGTGGTCAATTCCAAGAACAGGGTAATTCTAAAGACAGAGTTCTGGTAGTTCATCGGGAAGTGGGGTTAACAAACCCAGGTGTCAGACTTGTGGTAAATATAACTGGGGAGTATGCAATATGTCTCCTATCATTTGCAACATTTATCGACGACTGGGGAACGTGAAAAGGGATTGTCCTAATCCTCCAAGATAAAGTATTATTCCGAGACAAACTATAGATGGCAGTGGAATAAGGTGTTATTCATGTGGTGACCTAGGGCATCAAGAACGTAATTGTCCCAAGAGAAGACAAGGAGGTTCCAGCTCATCCGCGGGTAGTGCACCAAGACAGAGACCATCTCAGCAGCAATCCCAAGGGAGGGAACAACAACAAGGAAGGTATTTTCAGCTCAAGCTTAGGGAGACCACAGAGGCTGACATGGTGGTTTCAGGTATACTTTCTATTTGCATGCGACTTGCCAATGTGTTATTAAATTCAGGGTCAACTCATTCTTTCGTATCACATCAATTTGCTAGGAATTTAGACAAACCCTTAGAATTACTAGATTTTGACTTATCTATTGCACTTCCATTGGGAGCGCCACTAGTGAGTTCGGGTGTCTTTAAAGCTTGCGGGATTAACGTAAATGGTAGAACGTTGTTCGTTGATCTAGTACCCTTGGTCATTCAACACTTCGACGTTATTTTAGGTATGGATTGGTTATTTGCAAATCATGCTATTATCGATTGTGAGAATAAGAGAGTAACATTTCGATTGCCAAATCAAGATGAATTTTGTTTATAAGGAACAAGTGTAGTATCATCGCCTTATTTGGTGTCAGCTGTCAAAGCTTGTTGTTTATTAAAAAAGGGTTGTCAAGGCTTTTTATGTAGCATACTCGAGGTTAGAAGTACTGAATTAAAACTTGATGATATATCTGTGGTCAAGGAATTTCTAGATGTTTTCCCAGAAGATTTGTTGAGTGTGTTGATTGAGATGGAAATTGAATTTGGGATAGATGTGATGCCGGGAACTCAACCGATTTCACGAGCACCGTTTAGAATGGCTCCGATAGAGTTGAAGGAGTTGAAAACTCAGTTGTAAGAGTTACTTGATAAGGGGTTTATCTGACTGATTTGTTAAGCAAAGTTGGTATAAGAATTTGAACGATTGGAACTTGAAGTGATTCCCAGAATTCAAGATGGCTTAATGGCAGCTATCATGGCACAACCGAGTTTGATTGAAGAAATCAAGGTAAGTCAGCATTTGGATCCAAATTTCAAGAAAATTGTTGAAGAGTTACCTGAGGGTAGACGACCAGAGTTTAGTTTTCGGAATAATGTGTTGAGGTATATTAATCGTTTATGTGTTCCTAATATCCCAGAGTTGAAAGATAAGATTATGGAAGAAGCTCATAACATGAGATATTCTATGCATTCGGGTAGTACCAAGATGTATAGGGATTTGCGAGAGGTGTATTGGTGGAGTGGTATGTAGCGGGAAGTTGCCGAGTTTGTGGCTAAGTGTATAACTTGTCAACGAGTGAAGATAGAACATCAGCGACCCGCCGGAGAAGTACAAGCGTTAGAGATACCGGAATGGAAATGGGAGCATATCACTATGGATTTTATAACAGGTTTGCCGCGGTCTCCTAAGTCTAATGATAGTATTTGGGTAATCGTTGACTGGTTGACAAACTCAACCCATTTCTTGCTAATTAAAACTCCTGACCCAACAAAGTTGGCAGAGCTTTATGTTAGAGAAGTTATCAGATTACACGGGGCACCAGTATCCATTGTGTCAGATCGAGATACACGATTTATGTCTAGATTTTTGGAAAGTTTGCAAAAGGCAATGGGGACATCCTTGCACTTTAGCACAACTTTTCATCCTCAGACAGACGGTCAATTCGAACGAGTTGTTCAGATTCTGGAAGATATGCTTCGAGGATGTGTTATGGATTTCAAGTTAGATTGGGAAACCCATTTACCATTGGTGGAGTTCTCTTATAATAGCAGTTTCCAAATGAGTATTGGGATGGCGCCTTATGAGGCATTATATGGCCAGAAATGTAGATCACCAGTATGTTGGACAGAAGTTAGGGAAAAGCAACTTTTGGGACCTGAGATTGTGCAAATCACCACCGACAAAATCAAGTTAGTTAAACAACGGCTACAAGTAGCTCAGAGTCGATATAAAAGTTACGCGGATACTGGTAGAAGACCGTTGGAATTCGAGATAGGTGATTATGTTTTCTTGACAGTATCGCCTTCGAAGGGCATAACACAATTTAGTAAACGGGGCAAGTTGAATCCGAGGTTTGTAGGACCTTATTTGATTTTGGATAGAGTCGGTCCTGTTGCATATCGGTTGGAGTTCCCACAAGAGTTGACTAACGTTCATAATGTATTCTATGTTTCTATGTTACGACATTGCTTATCAGATTCGAGTCACTATACTACTCTAGAACTGTTGATGATACGAGAAGACATGACTTATGTTGAACATCCAGTTCGAATCCTAGATAGGAAAGATCAGGTGTTGAGAACCAAAGTTATTCCTCTAGTTATGGTGTTATGGCATAATCACTCGATAGAAGAGGCGACTTGGGAACGTGAAGATGAGATTCGAGAAAAGTATCCTGTTTTGTTCGATTCTTAAGGTAAGAAAAGTTTGAGGACAAACTTCTAAAAGGGAGGAAGAAATGTAATACCCGTACCCGGAGAAATGAGATAATATCTCCTTAGCATGCATTAATTAGTATAATTCATAGCGTGTGAGGGTAAGTTCTAGGTACCCCGACGTGCTAAATAAAAGGGCACAGTTGGATAAATATGAAGTGGGACCCACGAGAGGTCCAGATTAAATAAATTGCATTTAGTTGCATATATATGATTAAATGAATATTTGTTTAATTGCCTTAGTATTTTATTGTTTAGTTGCAATCTTTTATGGTGCTAGTTTGAGTACCCGTGTGAGAGTAAATTGAAACCAAATTCATAACTAGTAGGTTAATTAGCAACTTTACAAAATATGTGGGACCCCCGCTTGGGACCCACGCATGACATAGACAAATACCCACTTAGATATTGGGTAGTTAACATAATTGTTTAGGGGATTTCATAATAAAGCTTAAAGAATATTGGGGGGTATAAATGTAAATAGGTAAAAGTTGGGCATGAAGCCCAAGAGGTTGACACCTCTTAACAATGACTCATCCATCATCTTCTCCATGTATATCAAAACAAGAAATTAGATACAAGAGAAGAGAAATTTAGCCATTGACGGAAGCTCTGCCGACTCCGTCGTTTCTTCGCCGTTTTGTTGCCGTCGGTACACCGTTTCGTGAACCGAGACCGTATTCGGACTCGTGGAGGTGAGAGGATCGCCTCTATACCTTTCATTTTCAATTTTGTTAACGTTTTGCCGCGACCCTCTTTGAAGTGACGATACATATACATGATATTTGTATGTATGATTATCATTGGAGTAAATTAGAGCTAAAATTTACAAGAAATTTGGGGTTCTATGCTTTAATTAGAGCAATTTGTGAGGTGAGTACTCTAATCCTAACTTGGGTGTTAAATGGTGCTTATGTGATATTGGGTATGATTAAATTGCTTAGTTGTTGAAGTTGTAGTTAAAGCATGTGTTAATTAGAGCTTAACATGTCAAATTTTGTGGAAATTGCTATGTGATATGTTTGATGTGCTTATGTGCTTAATTGGGTCAATGGATGTCAAGAATGATCACCATTATTTAGCCCATTATAACGGGACGATGTTTTCCTCAAGAAAAAAGGGACGGTGGTGACGACCACAACGATTTGACTACGGTCACGTGAGAGTGTGTGCTTTCTCTATATGCGACGTTTAAGTGAGAAAAGGCCCAGAATATTGGGTCCGTTGCGATGGTGATTAGTTACTTGACATACCAGCGACTATTTTATTGTTGAGTTGCTAAATATTGCATATGCTCCATTTCATACTCCATGGCATGGTTAAAGTATTTACTAAGCGTAAGCTTAAAACAAAACTATTTTCTGTGTGATTATTGAATAACCACCGCAGGTACGGATCGCGAAGAGTGAAGGAAGTGAACGGAAATTCGAGCGGAGTATCTTCTTGTTTATATGTTCATAGACATGTAAATATGTTAGTCTTGGTGGGTGTGGAACTCATGGTTGTAGTGTTGTAATTGAAATAGTTTAGTGGGAAGAACAAGTTGTATTTGGGTTGTAAACTTCTTTTGTAAGTTGTAAAATGTCAAGCACCAACTTTTAGTGTTGTAGGGTGAGGTTTGGAACTTTTGGGTATGTTGGGTGTTTTTGTTCCATTGAGTTTAGGTTGTTTGAACATTGAACTCATGTTGTAAGAAATGAGTTGTGTTTTAGCCTTTGGTTCCATGTTGAGTATAGCTTTGATAAAAGAATGCAAGTTTGTTTTTTTTCAAATGAACTTTAATGGATTTTGATGATCAAGTGAACTTGCAAATATTTGGAAATGAAATTATGGAATCTCATGTGATGGATTTTGATTAAAACAAGTAGTTGAAAGCTTTTGAATTTATCTTAACAAGAAATTTCCATTTCGCTACTACTTGTGTGAAGTTTGAGAGTTTAGGACTAGTTCTTCATTTGATTGAGGTTTGAGTTATGTTTAAAGTGGTTGTGGGAACCTAAATATGTTGTTGATATGTTTATTGAGTAATTGGATGGTGTTCCCAAGAGTTTTGGAAGGTTTGGAATAAAAAATAGAAGTTTGGAAATGTTTTGAACTGTTTAAACAGGGGTTTTACTTTTTAACAGCAAATTTCATTTTTGCAGAATCCGGATCGATCCGGTTTGAAGGAGCAGAAAATGAGATTCTGCTAAATCCGGATAGAACCGGTTTTGGGGCGGATCGATCCGCTTGTCTATTTTCAGCCTGACGGCTTTTACGGAAATGGACATAACTCTCTCTAGAAAATTCGGATTTGCGCGCCATTTTTTGCGTTGGAACTGGGACTCAAAGACCTATCTTTTGGTATAAAATTTGCTACACTTTGTTAATAACTATGTTGCCCTTGGGTCTATTTTGTCACAACAAAGCTTTTTAATGGCACTTGATTGTTGTTTTTCTTGCTATTTTGGTATAGTTTGGGGCGCGTATAGTCTTGTTACACGTGTCCTAATCCACCGGGGCAGGTTGGGGTGTGACATTTTGCTTCTAAGAAACCTTCTATGTAGGGTGGTCGGCCTGCTCGTCATAGGGGACTTCCGGTCGAACTTTATTTATGGCATTTTTTCGATGCTTTGAATAGCTTAGTTTCTTGTAAGGTTTTTAACCCCAATACTTATGCCTTAAGGCACTTCGGGGATTAGTTAAGTTGCTCCTTTTGCTCTCTATGAAAGTAGGAATTTGAAAGAGTCGGTCTCATTGATTGAGCATCTCCGAGATAGATAGAGAAGTTTCCTTTTACTATTCATACGTAACTTCGGGCTTTAAGCATGCAGAAAGTCGGATGGCAAAATCG
This sequence comes from Hydrangea macrophylla, assembly GCA_033977485.1. Taxonomy (NCBI): domain Eukaryota; kingdom Viridiplantae; phylum Streptophyta; class Magnoliopsida; order Cornales; family Hydrangeaceae; genus Hydrangea; species Hydrangea macrophylla. The sequence goes on along the minus strand of CM066990.1, from coordinate 70,190,433 downwards.
AAGGTGTAGGGATCCTTGGCTAGTGATACCCCAAACCTACGAAGGTTAGTATACCACCAACCCCAGGTCGAGCTCTTTTAGAACCAACACCTTAGCCCTAAAAAGCACTTGGAAGAGCCAACCACACTCGAAAGAGGAACTTGCGAACGTAGTCTTAGGAGTGATATTGAATTATATGCTCGCCTTTTGACTACAATTATATAATCTTGGTAAAGTTTATGCTAACAAAGAAATTATTAAGAAAATTTTTAGGGCTTTATCAAAGCAATGGCAACCGAAGGTCACGACTATCCGGGAAACGAAGGATTTGACAAAGTTGTCAATTGAACAATTCATGGGATCACTTATTACTCATGAAATGGAGTTGGTCGTGCTTGTCAAAGAAGACAAGAAAAAGGAAAGTGAAGGAGATCAAAAGAGCAAACATAGCCTTGAAGTTCTCAAGCTTAAAGAAAAGGGACAAAGATCATGAGAGTGATAAGGATAAGGATATGGCTTTGATCACCCAAAAATTCATAAAGTTTCTAAGGAAGAAAAATTGGGAAAGAAGCCTCCAAAAAGATGAAAAACGCAAGAAGAAGGCGAAGAAGGTAATGAAGGTCACTCAAAGTAGCTCCGAGAGTGAATCATCCAGCGACGACTCAAATGAATCTGAGATAGTCAACCTTTACCTCATGGCAATAGAAAATGGGGCAACCTCTACTTCTTGCTCTTTCAATGACTCTAATGATTTTAATGAATTTCAAAATTTTGAGTCAAATTCTATGGAAACAAAAGTTCAAGAAGGTTATCGCATTACTACTCCTCCATCGTTGAGTGATCATAAGTATGATCATTGGAAGAGGAGAATATAAATTTATTTTCTTTCACTTGATTACAATCTTTGGAGCATTGTCAAAAATGATTTTTCTTTTAAACCAAAGATTGAATGGAATGAAAGTCATCAAAATAACTTTCTATTGAATCTTAGAGGTATGAAAATTCTATATAATTCTTAGATGTTATTTCATATAATAGAATTCGTTCATGCTCTAGTGCAAATGAAATTTGGTTATGTTTAAAAAAATTTCATATTACTACTAACCAAATTTGTGAAGAGGAAAGATTGCGTCTGTTTGCCAATAAAGATGATGAGAATGAGAAAATGGCAAAAGGGGCCACTTGGGATGATGATGGCTCATGTGACCAAGAATGTGCAGATGAGAATTTGGTAAACTCTAATCCTACCTCTATTGTTCAATCTCCTAACTATAATGAGCTTTAATGTGCATTTGAGGAGTTCCATGAGGAGTTGGAGAATATGGGAATCAAATACATAACTCTCAAAAAGAATTTTGCTATGCTTTCAAAAGAGTTAAATATTTTGAAATCCCAAAATGAATCTTTGAAGATTGAAAATGAAAAACAAATTTCAAAAGCACAATCTTTAAATGAGCTTGAAATTTTTTTTTGAAGTTGAGAAAGAAATTGGAAGATTTAAAATCTCAAAATAATATTCTGAGACAAGAAAACTTATCTCAACCAATCTACCTTCAATTGAGTTTATTGAAAAATGAAATGTTGAATTGAAAAAGGAGGTTGATGATTTGACAAAAACTTTGGCCAAATTTACCCAAGGTGAACATAATTTGAATATGATTTTAGGAAAACAAAAATGTGTTTTTGTTAAGGTTGGTTTGGGATTCAATCCCACAATAAAGAAATGAGGTATGCTATTTATTTAAGAAACCTTCAATCTCTCAAAATTCTCACAAGAATTTCTTTGTTAAGGCATCAATCTTAAATGAGACTCTTTCCCATGTTACTTGTCATTATTGTATGAAAAAGGAGCATGTGAATTACAAATGTTCATTTCGCAAGAAATTAACATGGTTTGGGTTGTGAAATGATCTACCTCCTTAGCAAATGTTGCATCCAAGAGGCGCTTGGACAATGGTTAAATATCTTACCTTAAATCATAGTAGGAGTAGGATAGATTATTTTGTTTTGATATTTCTCTTGATTTTGATAGCATGCTAATTATATTTGGTTTATCACATTAATTTGTTTTGATTGTGAAATCATGCTTGCATTTAGAATGGCATGTTATTTTGGTATTCAAATTCCTATCTTCCTAAGGAGATAATGCATGATTTTGATCTTATAATTTATATTTATTCATATATGTATATGTTGGGGGGGGGGGGGGGGGGGGGGGGGGGGGGGGAAGGAATATAATTATGTTTACGTTAGTTGATTTAGTATCTTGTTGCCTAAATTGACCTGTTTGCTTATCTTGAGGGAGAACTTTTAGTTCAAATCCCCTATCTTTATATGGTAGAGATAATGATAGAGATCGTTGATAGTAGAGAAAAGTGATAATAGAGATTATTAGAAAGTACTCATTTTTTGATTCATACTTTGCATATCTTGTTTCTTTGAATGACAACATGAAAATGACTCTTATTGTACTTTAATTGCTATATCTCTATTGCATGTTTTGACATCATCAAAAATGGGAAAATTGCTAGCCTTGAATTTCTGTAAGGCATTATTTATGCTTGTTTTGATGATGACAAATCTTGTGATAATTGCATATTCTTAATGGTTCATTTCCAATCAATTATCATGTCATTTTCATTGTGCTAATCTCTTTATTTATGCATTTAAATATTCTTACTTTATTTGAGTTCTTGAGATAGCATATGGTGAAGCCCGAGAGTGTTAAATCTCAACAAAGATCAAGTTTGAAGACTTGAAGATCTTTTATCCTTAGTTGAATTCTAGGACTTACGTGTAAATCATCTTGATCATCTCTCACAAGGACTTAAAGGTATAAAGTTGTTTCAAAACCTTCAAAAGAGTAAAAGTATTTTTTAGTGGAAAAATAGTCGACTCGTTTCCCAGTCGACTGAGTGCTTCAAAGTCCAGTCAACTGATGGTGAAAACAGTTCACTGGTTTGTGTTTTGAATACATAGTTTCTGCCTTAAAAGTTTCAGTCGACCGGACCCTTCATTAAGTCGACTGGTTTTATGAAGCATTTTAAAAATGTTTGAAAAAAAACAGTTGACCGAACCTTTCATCCAGTCGACTGGAGTATGAAGCATTTCAAAACTGTTTGAAAAAACAATCAACCGAACCTTTCATTCAGTCAACCATGCCATCATCGCCCATTCTTGGTCGTCGTCGTCACCACTTTCTAGTCATCCGATCTCTCATTCTTGGACTCATTCCCTTTCTGAATCTGTGTGGGTTTCTCGTTCATTCCAAAGTGAAAATTGAAGTAAACCGATCGGTGGAAGAATACAGAGCCAGTGATGAAGCTTTTGGAGTTTACATACAGATGATTTGATGATGATAATGCTAATGGTTGAAATGGTGGATTCAAAAAGTGACTTGATTAGTATGGTAATAAATCATGGAAGGCAAATGCTTTTTTGTTTGGGCTTGAAGGCAAATGCTATTGTTGATTCAAAATTTTCACAAAAGACTGTAAATTTCTCAGTAGTTTAATGAGAAATATAAATTTTACAAAAGATGGATCATATTTGAAATTTTTTTATAATTTCTCATTGTTTTATCCCTTTTTTTATTGAAGAATTGTTCATCGTTGTTCAGTTAACTAAGAAAGTTCATGTCAAACGAAAATCGATTATTGGAAATTACTCAAACAAAAAAAAAAATAGCGAAAAAACATGATATATATATACCCATTTGTGTGATTCCTTGCTAGAACTAATGATATTGTTTATGCGTAATTTCTCAGTTTATTAGATTGAAAATTTCACAAAAGGAGTGAGAATATCTCAGTAATTTAATCAGCGATTTCACAAAAGAGTGAGAATTTTTCAGTTTTCTAATTAAAAAATATGGAATTTCTAAGTATTTTAATGAGAAATTACTCAGGATTACGGAATTTCTTAGTATTTTAATTAGGGATTTCACAAAAGAGTGGAAATTTCTCAGTTTTTAAGTCTGCAAAACGTTTGAAATAATTTGAATTTCAACCAAAGATTTTGGTGAGTCTGCAAAACGTTTGAAATAATTTGAATTTCAACCAAAAGATTTTGGTGAGCAAATTAAGGAGATCCCTTGAATTAAGGGAACATTAAGCCATTATTAGTTAACTTCAAATATTTATTTATATGTCCATATATAGATATACATATATATATATATATATATGTATGTATATCCATTACTGAAAATTACTCAAAAAAATTAGTGAAAAAGCATGATAACATTGATATTTCACAATTGTTTTTGCAATTTTACTTAGTAAAGTTCATGTTTCTCACATCTTGTGTAGATAGACCTATTATCCATTTATGTGATTCCTTGCTAGAACTAATGATATTGTTTATGCGTAATTTCTCAGTTTATTGGATCGAAAATTTCACAAAGGAGTGAGAATTTCTCAGTATTTTAATCACGGATTTCACAAAAGAGTGAGAATTTCTTAGTTTTTTTTTAATGAAAAATAGGGAATTTTGCAATATTTTATTCAAATTTTTTTTTCTTAATATTTTAATCATGGATTTCACAAAAAAGTGAGAATTTCTCAGTTTTTAAGTCTATAAAAGTATGAAATAATTTGAATTTCAACTAAAAGATCATAGTGAGCAAATTAAGGATATCCCTTGAATTAAGGGAACATTATCCCATTATAAGTTATAGAGATCACTTGAATTAAGGGAACATTATCCCATTATCAGTTAATTTCAAATCTATATCTATATGTCCATATATAGATATATGAATGTGTGTATATATGTATAGAACTAATGATATTGTTTATGCACATTTTCTCATTTTATTGGATTAGAAATTTCACAAAGAAGTGAGAATTTCTCAGTATTTTAATCGGGGATTTCACAATAGTGTGAGAATTTCTCAGTTTTTTTTTAATGAGAAATAGAGAATTTCGAAATATTTTAATGAGAAATTTCTCAGGATTAAGGAATTTCACAAAAGAGTGAGAATTTCTCTGTTTTTAAGTCTACAAAACGTATGAAATAATTTGAATTTCAAACTAAAGATCACGGTGAGCAAATTAAGGAGATCCCTTGTATTAAGGAAACATAATCCCATTATTAGTTAATGACATTAACTTCAAATCTATATCTATAGATCCATATATAGATACACGAATATACCGTCCGGATCTTAAGTATGCCTTAAAAAACGGACCTAAAAGACAGACTGTGTAAAGACTGAGAAATTCTCACAAAAAATTGAGAAATTCTTCCTCTTTGAGCAAAACGTATTAAATGATTTGAATTTCAATTAAAAGATCATGGCGAGCAAATAAGGGGATCTATTAAATTAAGGTAACATAATCCCATTATCAGTTAATGATATTAACTTCAAATCTATATTATGTCTACACATAGATACACTAATATTTATGTATATAACTGACTATGTGAGTAAGGGTAGTTTAGACATTAAAAATTTATTAAATTAAGAAAAATGACCTATTTCTAATTAACATGCCTAATCAAGAATCGATTTCTAATCTAGCCCTTAAGATGTATTTACTTCTAATAAAATAACTGGAGAGGGATTAAATCTTATATTTCTATAAATAAAATGAAATAGAGACGTTAGTATTTAACAAAACAAATTAGGGACCTTTGATTGAAAAAGCTTATTTATGGGACGAGCGCCACTATATTCTTTTGCACAATGTTACTACAATCACATTCATCAGATAATGGGAATTGGTGTTAGGCTTAGTTTGGCCCCCACGTGGTGCTTTTCCTTTTTTAAAGCCCAATTTCATGTTAATTCATTTGGTAACTAGTTTATGAGCTTTGCAAAAATTGAACTTAGGGCTTTTTTGGAGGGAGCTTTTAAAAGCTCTAGAATGGAGCTTTTAAAAGCTCAAGGTTGCTTTTTGGTTTCATGGTGTCTTTTTGAAGAGTAGTGTGTCACTTGTATAAAATTATCAAAGAACTTAGTAATAAATTTCATAAGCTACTTTTAAAAAGCCACATGGGGGCCAAACTAAGCCTTACTATTGTCGTTCCCAAACCTTGTGTGATGGTTAAAGTTCATGCTATAATTGTTAGAACACGAGTTTAAATTTTAGACAAAAGTCGGGCATGGTTGAAATTTCTTAAAAGATCAGGTTTAGACTATGACCATGTCTTACTTTTTTACCTGATTTTTTTGACTACATTCTTTTGTTGGTTTGGTAAAATTAAGGGTTAATTACAGTTTATTCTCCTGTAATTAGGTTCATTTTTCACTTTATCTCCTGTGACATGGACACTTAACTCCCTTGTGATTTTGGACTAAAGTGAAAATGTTAAGATTTCTCTCAAAATAGTACTACGTGGGGATTAAGTGTTAAAATTAGCCCCCACATAAGAGAGTTCAAGTATCAAAACTAATTCAACATATGCAATATACCCCCAAAATTAGCCTCCCGGCGGGGTCAAGTGTTAAACATTAGCCTCATATAGGTGGGTTAAAATGGCATAATTATCCCTACATAGGGGATTAACTCCAAAATAAACTTCACAATGGGGGTTAAGTATTAATATTTTTGGTCAATTTTAAAAATTTTATCAATTTTGAGGGAAATCTTAACAGTTTCACTTTAATCCGAAATCACAAGGGGGTTAAGTGTCCACTTTTGAACCACAAGGGATAAAGTGAAAATGAGTCTCACCACAGAGGAGTATGTATTTAACTCTAAAATTCAACTACAATTCTTTCTGTATTTTTAAGTCGACTCCTACTCCCCCCTCCCAAAAAAAAAAAAAAAAAAAAGAAGAAGAAGAAAAAGAAAAACACTATACCAACATTAAAAACTAGTTCTTGTATTAACCTGTTAAATTTGTATCTAATCCACTTTATTGGTATCGTGAAAGGCAGGATGCAGTCTTAAGTAATGGAATTTTTTTAAACCTTATTTCCCTTGATTTCCTTGAAATGTCTAGAATGCTTTCCATGAACTTTATTGTACAAAATTTAGTAAATCTAAATTGCTTATTTGTGGCAATTTATGACTGTTTTCTCAAGTTTTACTAGACTAAGAAGTTCACATTTCACCGAAGATGTTTTTCAAATAATTGATGTGCAATAATTATTATGATCGTTTCTTTTGCCTTTTCTTTGTTTTTTTTTTTTTTAGGGGAAATTTTTTTTTTGCCTTTTCCAAATTGTTTACTATGGTGCAAAGGTGTTTACAATGTTTATTTCACATTATGGTTGTTGAACCTTTTCACTTATTTACTCCTACTCACATTATCAAAAAAAGAAAAGAGAAGAAAAATATTACCCAAAAAAGGAAAGAAAAGAGATAATTGAAATAAGCCCAAGGCTCAGATATTAACGAAGTGGAGATCCTGTTTTGTGCATTTCCAATTAGGCCGCCCCAACTTTCTTGTTGAGAACTCACGACTTGTTTTCAGGCCCATTAATTTGTGATCTTTATTTTGTTTCATTGGTTGGGCCAAGGGGGCATGGTGGCTTGATTGTGAAATTGACTAGGCCCGTCATCTGTGACAGAGTGGACAACCCAGTTGCATCTATTATTGGCTAGATCAAACTGTGTTTTGCAATTACAACAATGCTAAGTCATACCTATCCACACCCAAAAAGCAGAGGTGTGGTGTAGATGCTTTTTGGATGTGGATGAGTGTAGCCCAAACATTACTCTTTGAGTTTCATCTCATTGGTCCACCTTAGAGTGTGAATACTTTTTAAGTGTGGATGAGTGTAGCCCAAACATTAGTCTTTGCAATTAATATGTGAATGAATGCATGCTAATTGCTAATGTGTACTAATATATGCCAGTGTGTACAATATAGTTGGACCTACATAAAAATCATGATTTTACTATTATGTAATAAACATTTAATCTAGCTAAATTACAATTACTTTTAAAAAGAAAAAGAAGTTTATATACAGTAATACAGACAGGGTCGGTCTTGACAATTTTGGATCTGCTTAAACATATTTGCAGTAAGATTTTGTGCATAAGAAAGTTTACGATTTCTACTCTAGTAGTTTTTTTTTTTTTGGCCATTTTTAGAGTTTGAGAGATTTAGTACTTGTAATCCTTAAGCTTACTGCATAGAGTAAATTTTGATATTCTCTTTCTCCTAGCCGCTTTGTAATTTACATGCCTTCATATTATAACTTTTCTTTTTTTCAAGAATAAGAATCGATCACTGATTGTGTTTGTGAAGTTTGGACTAATGTATAGTAATTTGGGTTGGGATGAACTGGAAAGTGAGAAGGTAAGTGTGAGGTCATTTAAAGCGAGCTGGATTACAATGAGGCTAATATATAACATAGAGTGCAATTTTGCTCATTTTAAAATTGCTCACCCAACTCTCCTATTGGTTTATGCAGTGGGATCCAGAATTAAATAAGAATTAATTAATAGTAAAAAGTCATGACTCTAAAACTGTATTGGAAAAAAATTCAAACCACTACCACTGAATACATTAGAATTAATAACGAAAATGAGAAGAAAATTAGAATTTAAGTTTTTCCACTTCAAAGGTTAATCTTTTTAATCTCCTTCTCAGTTCGGTAAAAGTTAAATATCCTTATCTCTCTTTTAGAGGGCAAAATGTCAAGGTCATGGAAGCCCTCAAAGAACAAGTTTTGGCTTCCCAAACAGCACAGACAGTGGTAATGGCTTTTCAGTTGGTTTCACGACAACAACAGTCTACCTAGCCCAACACCTTTGGCTGCTTAGCAGGTGAAGCTCAAGATTCATATGAAGATGACATGGAATCTTCATCCTCTACAAGTCAAGTTCCATTAATAGAAGACTTTTTCGATGCCATTGTTGAACTATAGGCCAGGTAGACCCTCTGGAACCCACTACCAGTGGAAAGGACAAAAGATGTAAGCAATGACATCATATGAAAAGAAACATAAGCAATGATGTCTCCCATAGAGTGACGCATGCAATGGCATTTCTTCCACTGACCGACAAGGATAAAGACAAACGGACCAACTCCACAACTGCTAGGACATGTGTTTTGTCTTTATTACTTTTCACTATTCATACACAGTAACCTGTCTTTATACTGATGGATTTCTTTTCTATTTAAGATGACCCCCAATCTGTGATAGGGCTCTCAATCTTCCCCTTCCACTTCTATGGATCCCACTGTATTAGCCAATATGACAGTTGGGTGAGCAATTTTGGGGTGAGCAAAAATGTATTTTATAACATGTAACAAATTTTTTTTTGGTGGTATTTTGTATTTAGGTGTGCTCAATTACAGTTCGACCAGCATACTAGACATGGTATTTTAAAAAAAAAAATTTCAAATTTTTAAAATTTTGGACTCAACTCAATATTTTTCGAGGCCCTTCTTAAAATAATAATAAAAAATTGATAAATTTGAGGTCCTAGGCACCGCTTCTCCGACCCACCCAGGGCTAGCCTTGTCTTATCGAGATCATAGAATCCGATTTGATCATTGTCAAAAATTAACTCAAGGAAGAAGAAGAAGAAGAAGAAGAAGAAGAAGAAGTAGTAGTAGTGTGGGAAGAAAACATAGCAAGTTAGTGAAGTTCCTTAGTAGTGGTTATCTACACTAGCTACCTAGTAAGTTATATTTGAGTGCAGTTATGCTCATCCTAAAATTGTTTACATTTTGCTTAATCTTTTTTTTTCATTAGCTAATATAGTGCGATTCACTACTTTACACAATTAATTAATTCTCATTTAATCCTGGATTCCACTGTATTAGTCAAGACAAAAATGAGCAAAAATGAGCAATTTTAAGATGAGCACAAATATTCAAAATTAATAGGTGTTGCTATTGACAGTCTATTGAACTATGGTACTCCAAAATTTGTTTTCCTCTCCACAAAAGTCAAAAATGGGTCCCATTTCTGTAATAAATTAGTACTTCCATTTTCAAATGCTCATCTTACCCTACCCTTGTCATTCCAAACACAAATGGGAAAAATGAACTTATTGTTATTATTATTATTATTATTATTATTTTTTCTTTGCTAGAAAGAGAACTTCTCAGTAAACAGAAACCAATTCTGGTGTACAAAACGAGTTATACAATCTGGGTAAACATCAAGCCAATTTCACATTAACACCGACCATCAAACGGAAGAAGCTTCCAACACTTTCAAAAGAAAAAAAATTAGAGAAAACAAAGAGCTACTCCCATAATAGCACCATCAACTACATCACCATAAAAAATTAAATAAAAAATAAAAAAATCAAATTAAAAAGGTACATAATGTAGTGAAATAACTGTTGAAAAACTAGATCCAGTGCGCATCAGAAAAGGGGAATAGATACAGTTCAAAATTTTAAGATCTACTTCTTGTTTAGTTGCATACAATACAATTAATACATATATATACTACTAACATACATATACATAAATATACCGAAGTAGATCAATTGGATCATTGCTAGAACTCTTATCTTGAATTAACGAAGAACTTCTTTGTGTTGTTGATGAAGATCTTTCTCTCCAAACTATAGAAATCTTCATTCCTATTACTTCCGGACGTTTCCAAACACTAGGGTCTGGTGGGAAACTCCTAACGAACTATATGGGAAGGTCTCTAGGGCTTAGAGACTGATTTGGGACGTTTAGGGCTTAGAATTCACATCATTTTTCATTCTGCCCATAGGTACTCTATTTATAGGATTTCTAAACCGGCATACCACAAACTGATTTGTCCCACATCGGTTTTTGGATCTTGTCCCCAATAACCGGTTGTTCCACAAACCGGGCATTTTGTTCCTTTTAGCATTCAAACACCCAATGAGCTAGGAGTGGCACCTCTAGGATCTTAATTACTGGCTTTGATTAATCATTAACTCCTTCCCGTTAAACTCCTAACTAAGGAATCAATTATTAATCAATTATTATTAATTTCACTATATAATAATGATTGCACTCTGGTGCATAAGAATCAAACCACACATATATTAGTAGTTCCTAGACTTGTACCGACACAAATGCCCAGTGTTCGTATTTATCATTGGGATATATGAATAACAGTAATGTCTGCCCAATATATAAACACATCTTATATTCTTCGAATATCAGTCACCACTCATAAATTACCAATAGGGGTGGCCATGGGTTGGGTTAGTCGTGTTTGACCCCCACCCGTTCATCCACCTGAACCCCATTGGGTTCAACACATCCCACCCGTCATCCATCCAATTAGTCGGGTGCAATCGACTCATCGGGTGCGGATGGAGTTAGGTCGATTTCAGGTGTAATCCAACAAAAAGTCAGAACATTAAATTTTAAAAAAAATGCATCCAGATTTTCATTTAGAATCCAGTGTTTCAACATTAGGCATTGAAAAAAGATAAAAAGATAAAACATATTAAGATCAGCAAGCATATGAAAAACCAACGTCTAAAAATTAACAGATCTACAATTGATGTAGATCTATGATCTTCTTTGGAGATTTTTTTTAAGCTCCTCTGTGATACCTCTTACCCAAAAGAGAAAAAAAAAGAAGGAAGAAGAAGATGAGGAAGACAAGATCTACAGAGAGAGAGAAAGTAGAGAAAAGGTAGAGTTTGTAGAGACTAGAGAGAAACCCAGAGAAGGTAGTGTGAGCAAATCAAAATTTTATTATCAATTCCCTTACCTCTTTTCGTTTTTAGTGTATGTATGTATATTATTAGAGTAATGCTAGAGACATAACTAATTGCACAATATTTTTCACAATTCACAACATTTTAAACCAAGAGGCACCACAATTTAAGGCACCACAACAAAGCACTTTAATAATTATGCTTTAAATGTGGTGCCTCTTGCTTTAAATGTTGTGAATTGTGAAAAGGGTTGTGCATTTAATTGTGTCTCTAGTATTATTAATATTATTATATGTATGTGTCAGATTTTTATTATCAATTCCCATACATCTTTTCATTATTAGTGTATGTATATTATATGTATGTAAAATACCATGAAAGTTGAAAAAGCTGTAGGATTTCTTAAAAAAGATACAATGAAAAAGGATAATCTGCAAATGTGTATCTACAATTCTACGTATATCGTGAGTGTGAGATTATGGTCGGGTCGGGTCGGTTATTGTCAGGTCTAGTGATGAAGAACCGACATCCGACCAAATGAATGGAAAAAACAGCACCCTCAACCCGTGACTCACCAAAACCGACAAAATCCTTTCGGGTTGGACGAGTCGGGTCAAGGTCAATTATATCGGGTCTCGGCTGAAGTTGGCCAGCCCTAATTACCAAACATATTCACAACAACTTGTTGACATGGCTGTACAACTCTCAGTAATCAATTAGTGACATTCTCAAGGGAATACTTGCTCTGTTGTAAAGAATTACTCTTTACGAGAGGGTAGATTCCATCTTGACAATTTATGTTCCCAATACCATAAACTTGACCACCCAAGATATCCAAGTGTTGATCTTGAAGACCTCACTGATTGGCAACTCAAAGCAACCAATCATATAGCTTGCGTCCATTACTATCTCAAGATTAAGGACATGTATCCTATACAAGTTTGAGTTCCTATTAACTATAACATATTTTCTTGTCAATAGGTTTAACTCACAGTCCGTCAATGCAACTCATGTACTAGTATATTAACTTAGAGTCAAACACTCTTATGAATGAAATTCATCACTCTATCATATAGAAGTCAATCATGCTACAGTGCATACCTGATAAGCTATCCAATCTTATTTTCCATTGTGACTTATCTAAAACAAGGAATAGTAATTCATATCTCCCATGTGTAATCTCATACACATATGAATTACATACAATGATGTTTAAGGATAATAGCCTAATAATTCATCTCATGAAATGACATACATTAATGTGTTGTGATTTTCCATAGTTAAACTAACTGGTTTGAGGGTATAGTCCCAGCAAACTCCCACTTGCACTCACAACCATTTAGCATTACTTCTAACACCAAATACTATCTATGCGACTTACCGAAAATCCTTAGCTAGTAAGGTTTTGTAAAGGGATCTTGCAGATCATCGGCTGACTCGATCTATTGTACTATTAACATCGTCATGTTGTACTATGTCCCCAAACAAAAGACATCACCAGACTACTGGATTTTGACTTTCCCAAAATCCAAATTTGATTAGAAAATCAGAATTCTGCATGGCTAATTTGAACTTAGTCCAAAACACCACAGCCTATCATATACCCTCTAGTCATTCTCAAGTCCTTGAGAATATGCTCTATGGTTGTCCATCAAACTTAACATAGTTTGGATATCTGTCAAACAACCCTAATGGTATAACAGATGTCCAGTACCTAATCTCACATACAAGAGACTGCTCATAGCCAAAGCATATGGTATACCTTCCATATGACCTCTCTCACCTTGCGTCTTAAGAAACTAGACCTAAAAGAATATTAGGACAAGTCCAAAGGGTAAGAAACCTGTCTAGAAATTTCTTACGTCAAAACTAGTCGGTAACTTACCAATATTAGAAGTTGGAGAAAATCTCATTATCTTCAAATTTATAATCTCAAATGAACACAATTCATAGAATATAGCTCGCCTCTCCTAGATAACAAGTATCAAGTATACTGAACAACTTAACCTCAACTATTGATAACACACATTTATCATTCTCAATGATAAAGATATCAACACTTAGAAATGATAATTACCACCACGCTTCATTTACAAGAAACATCTTGTAAACACAAGATACATCTTCACTTTAGACGAATCTAAAATATTTTGACTACTAGGTCAAAACCAGATGTTCATATCTCTATATATTTCCTTAAGTCAATGGACTTATGCAACTTTAGACACCCCAATTTTGACCAAACGTCGAATTAAGGGGAGTACAACCTCTAAGATCCGATGATGACAAGCGTCCGACTAATCTAGGATTTCTAAAGATGATTCAAACTCTTCCGAAAGCTCTTGCACTTCAACAACAAAAGGAAAAATAAAGAAAAAGAAAAAAGAGGCAGATCGGCACTTGGGCCTATTTGCGGCAGTCATGGGTTGTCGTTGCGGCAGTCTCTGGACTGCCGGACGGCATTCTGTGAATGCCGCGAATTTCATTAAGTGCCGCAAAGAAGTGAATTTTTACTAAAAAATGACAGTCCCTGGAGTTGTCAGCGGCATTCAATGAAAGCCGTTCCGGCAGTCAGTAAAAGTCGCGCCGGCATTCACTGAATGCCGCAGCGGCATTTACTGAGTGCCGCTTCTATCTCACCGAGTGCCGCGCTTTTGTGATAGTCTGTCCTAAAGTAGGTCGGTTTATACCTTGAAATGGCGGCGGGAATTAGGGTTTTTGGCTGGGAATTTCCCAAAATAACCCCTGAAGATTGCCTATATATAGAAGGTGTATATTCCATTATTACCAACTTGGAAAAATGGAATGTTAGGATCCCTAGGTTGATTCTCCTTAAATATTTCCCAAATTAGAGAGTACTAGAGAGATTTTGATTGAGAAAAAGAGCTAAAAGAAGAAGTTTGATCATCACTTGGAAGGCTTTGAAGAAATCAAGAAGTTGAGGATACTTAGAGGTAAAGATTCTAAGACTAATTAGTATATTTAGTAGCTCAATCACAATATATAGATACTTAGGATCTTTTACACATTTTCAAAACCTCTCTTCCCACCTAATTTCATCACACACCACATATTGTGATTGAGCTTTCATTTCATTAATTTGGATCAAAGTAGTTTAGTGTTTGAAGCTTAATTAAATCTTGAAGTGAACTTTGGCCCCTTTCTTTGATTATGCCTAACTCCTTGGGTTTGTGAGACTTTCAATGTCTTGCTTAGATCCTTGTGTTTATAATCCTTCAATGTCCTTATGAACTCATGATTCATGAGGGGAATGATGTTGATTTTGGTACATTGAGTCAATGAGTTCAAACTTCACCCATAGTTTGAGCTCATTACTTTGAGGTTTTATGAAGTCTCTTATACTTCATTAAAACCTACATGTATGTGTGTCTTTAGTCTCCAATGACCATCAAAATGTTAGGAGCAATGATATGAATCCAGGCTTTTGTCTATAAGTTTGAATTCATAGTCTTGGGATTTTGTGGAGTTCTTCATACTTCATTAAAATCTTCATATGTGTATGTCTTTAGTCTCCAATGACCATCAAATAGTAGGAGAAGTGGTTTGAATCTAAACTAATCCCTATGGTGTAGGTTCATTGTCTTAAGATTTTATGAAGTTCATTCATACTTCAATGAAATCTCCAAACATCAATGTCTTTAGTCTTCAATGACCATCAAATGGTAGAAGAAATGGTTTGATTTTAAGTCCAACTCATTGGTTTAATAGTTGGGATTAACAAGCGAAAGTTGAACTTGAACAAATGGTGCAGTGAATTCAATGACCACCTTTGATCAAGGATTTTCAGTTCAAAATCAGACCGTTAAAACTGAATAAAACCACTTAGAGAGTGTTAATAACACAAAGTTTTAGCACTGTAATTTTTGTTTTTATTAGATTTCATGTTTAGAATGGTTTGGTCATGAGTTTTGTGAGTAAACAATAATCTGTCCAGAATTCCAGAACAGCAACACCCTTTTGAAACTTGTAAATCAGAGTCCTAACCAAGTATTTTCAACTTCAAATAAATTTTTCTATGATTTCTAATGTGTTAGGAAGATACCCCAAAAAGATCAAAGTGTTTCTGATTTTTGTTTCTATTTTTAGAAAATCATACAAGATCTCTAGACAGAGAGTTGTAAGTCTCTGAGTGACGTCTGGTTTTTGCTGGTTTACCAGAGATCTAACCGTTCAAACCTTGATTTTCTTTTTGGGTTAGAAACTAGACTCACAGAGGCATAACATACTAAAAAATCATCAAGATCCAACCGTCGGAAGCATGCTTTATATTTTCTTGAAGTTCATATTTGCTCTCTAGAATTTCCAAAATGTAGTAACAGATTTGATAAACTTTGTAAATAAAGGTTCAAATGATTTTTTCTTAACCTAGGGTTCATACTATGTTTCAATAATGATTGAGTAAGCTTAAAACCAGAAGCTAAATGATCCAAACTAATGAATAGTTCATAGCTCTACTTCATTCATACTCATGTGTTCATGTGCATTCATTAACATAGATTGATATTTAAAAATAGAGCTCTCCTTGTGTTAAGACTTGTTGCTTAGGATTTAGTGATGTGATTTTTTTTTTTAAAGTATGTGAACTAACTGTTTGTTTTGTAGCGCTTTCGAGGTACATTCTCTTAATCCTTTCTATAGTTTTGTTTATTCCTCGATTTCATTGATTTTTCAACTCCATGTACGACACCTTAGAACTAGGATTTGCCTTATATGTATATGTGTGATTAGAGACCCCTTTCTTAGGATTTTTTCTTATTCACATGCATTGCATGCTTAGTATTCATGGTTGGATTCCGGGTAAGTTCTCTAAGTTCTTTGCTTTGCATATCATGATTTGCTTGCTAAATGGATTACTTGATTTTGAATGATATTTTCTCGTTAGCAATCTTACACCCTTTTAGACATGCTTTTGTAATGTATATTTATACGTATATATTAGTTGATGACATGCTTAGATTATTAATTTGGTTAAAAGGATATTGAGTAGAGGCCTATCGAGAGATAGGATGAGAAGGGGTGTTTTAGTCCGATGGGCTCCTTCCCTTCTCATTCCATAATCCCTGGACCTAGTTAATCTTTGGTTTCGCAAAAGATCAGTTTTTTTTTGAAATGGTTTCTTAATTTTTCCTTTTAAAAATTAAGTGGTGACTCATTTGTTTTGAATTTGAAATTTTAAAAAGAAAAGCTATGGATAAAAGAAAAATTGCGAAATCCACAATCTTCCGACTCTGCTGGGGATCTAACCCAGAATCTCTGGTTTCGCAGACCAGGATTTTTTGATTTTGGCTTCACTCGAGGATTAGACTTGAAAACATCCTTTTAATTGAATTAATTAATTTTTATATGCCTGCTGCATTTCACTTGCATGTCCAACCAGTCGATTGCACGGAACTATGACCTTGGAGACTCTGGGCAACCCAGTCGGTCAAGTTATCATGGGACTGTGTGATCACCCTTGATCTGGTACCATGTGTTGGTATATGAAGCATCCTATCGGGTGTGTGTCAAGGGTCCCTTATTTGACCAAAACCCAGCTTTTGCATAGTAGCTTCCATAGAACCTTTCAAATCTTAGGAAATCAATTCTTGATTAGGATTTATGTGCTAGGAAGTTTTGTATGCCCGGAAGGGATTACTTGAGATGATGACGATACTTGCTTGATGAAAGATGTATAACTTTTGACCCCAATAGATATGAACAAAATTTATCCAGGGCAAACACGACCGCAACCAATTCCTTTTCTGTAGTCGTATAATTCAATTGCGCATTATTTAAGGTTTTACTCGTATAGCATATCACGTGAGGCACTTTATTTATTTTTTGGCCTAGAATGGCTCCAATAGCGTAATCGGAAGCATCATACATTAGTTCAAATGGTAATGACCAATCAGGGGATTAGATTACTGGAACCGTGGGCAGTAAAGCTCTCAACGTTTCAAAAGCCTTTAAACATTCATTATCAAAGACAAAGGAAACATCCTTGGCAAGCAAATTGCACAAGGGTCGTGAAATTTTACTAAACTCTTTGATAAATCGTCGGTAGAAACCGGTATGACCGAGGAAGGAACGGATTTGACAAATTGAAGACGGTGGTGGCAGTTTGTCAATTAATTCAATTTTAGCTTTGTCTACCTCGATACCACGCTTGGATACAACGTGACCCAAGACTATTCCCTCTTAAACCATAAAATGGCTCTTTTCCCAACTCAAAACCAAATTTGTTTCCTCACAACAGACGAGGACTTTCAAAAGTTTTTGAAGGCATTCGTCAAATGTAGGTCTAAAGACCGAGAAATCGTCCATAAATACTTCTAAAAGTTTTTCAACCATTTTCGAGAAAATGGACATCATACACCATTGGAAGGTGGCCGATGCATTGCACAGACCAAATGGCATACGATGATAGGCAAAGGTACCAAAGGGACATGTGAACATTGCCTTTTCTTGGTCATCGGGGGAGACGGGCATTTGGTTATAGCCAGAGTATCCATCTAGGAAACAATAGTAACTCTGACAGGACAAACGTTCTAGGATTTGATCAATGAATGGAAGAGGAAAGTGATCCTCATGAGTCATTGTATTTAGTTTACGATAATCAATGCATACCCGCCAACCAGTTATTTGACGGGTGGGTATGAGGACTCCTTTTTCATTTAGTACGATTGTAATACCCGATTTCTTTGGGACAACCTGCGTGGGGCTGATCCAATTGCTATCAGAAATCGGATAGATAATACCTGCGTCTCAGAGTTTTATAACTTCTTTCATAACCACCTCTTTCATGTTAGGGTTGAGACGTTGCTGTATTTCTGTAGATGGTTTAGCGTTTTCATCTAAATTTATTCTATGCATGCAAACTGACGGATCAATTTCTTTTAAATCGGCGAGCGTCCATCCAATCGCTTTCTTGTGATTACTTAGGACCTGTACCAGTTGTAACTCTTGAATTATAGTCAAATTTGACGCAATTATAACTGGAAGTGTAGTATTAGGTCCCAGGAATGCGTATTTCAGAGAATCGGGTAACGGTTTAAGTTCAAGTGCCGGGGGACACTCGATGGATGGTAATGCCAGTTCATGTGCAAGAGGTGGTAAGGCCTCTATTTTAGGTGTCCATGGAAATGCACTAGTAGTGATTACTGATTCCTATAAATTATTCACATCTTTAATATTCGTGTCAATGTTGAAATCATTAAAATTAAAATGAGATAGACATGCTTCCAAGGCTTCTTTTATCAACATAAAAGGTGTTGCCTCGTCGACTAATGTGTCAATTAAGTCTATGGCATAACAGACTGCCTCCTCGTCGTCTCTATACGGTTAATTAGATGCATAAAAGACGTTAAGACGAATGGTCATGTTTCCAAATGTTATATCCATTACTCCAGTCCTATAGTTAATAATAGAATTAGCCATAGCTAGGAAAGGACGTCCTAGTATAACTGGGACGTGTTTACTAGCATCTAGGACTGGTTCTGTGTCTAGCACAATAAAATCAACCGGGTAATAACATCTATCAACTTTTACCAACACATCTTCTACTACCCCATGTGGAACTTTAATTGACCTATCCGCTAATTGTAAAGTACCAGTGGTCGGTTTTAATTCTCCTAAGCCCAAATATTCGTATACCGAATAAGGTAATAGATTCACACTCGCTCCTAAATCAAGTAGAGCCCGATGGATATACTTGTCACCGATGTGACAAGCGATGGTTGGAGTACCCTGATCCTTGTATTTCAGAGTATTGTGATGAAACATAGATCTTACCTTCTCCGTTAGAAAGACTTTTTTAGATAAATGGTTTCTCGATTTCCTCTTTTTGGTACATAAGTCTTTTCAGAATTTGGCATATGGAGGTATTTGCTTAATAGCGTTGAGTAATGGAATGTTAATCTTTACCTCTTTAAATGTCTCTAAAATATCCTCCGGACGTCTTCCCTTCTTCGAGAAGTGTGATGGACATCCATGCTTGGGGGAAACGGCATTCTAGGTACATAATTTGATGGATTTGTTGCTTTAGATGTATTAGGTACCGAAGGAACATGGTCCTTTGTAACTTTATTATTATCTCCATCTTGTTCCTTACTTATTCCTTTACCCTTATCGTTTTGAGGTTCTAGAGGAGGTATAATCTCCTCAGGATGTTCAGTCACTCTTGTCGACACCGCATTTACTTGGTCACTCGGCGTACTTACCTCATATTGTCCTTTAAGGTTTTTGACCGGTTGACTCGGTAACTCCCCCTAATTACGACGGTTTAAGGTATTAGCAAGTTGTCCCATTTGGGATTCTAACTTAGCTATCGATTGCGTGTGGGAGTTAACGAGTTGCGACTGTGATTGCGATTGGGCCTCTAAATTTTTTAACGATGCCAAAACACTCTCTTCAAAAGTTTTATCCCTAGGAGGATTAGCACGGAAGGGAGGTTGTTGGTATTGATTTTGTTGAGGCCTGTGTGCATTCAAAAAATTCGACGTCGCAGGTTTCGAATACGGACCTTCACTATTAGATTTCCATGAGAGGTTCGGGTGAGGTCCCCATGTCGAGTCCAATTTATAACCTATGGGGCTATAATTGGGTCTTTGGAATTGTTGAACATCATTAATATGTTGTTCTACAAATTCTGAAAACTTTGATGCGGACGTACATGTCAATGTAGAATGAGACGAATCTAAGCATAATTGACATATCTCCACAGGAGGAGGTGGGCCTTGCATGTGGCCCATCATCATGAGTTGCTCTATTTTTCTATTTAATTCTTGAATTTCAAATGAATGGTTTGACTCAACTTTAGCCTCTCTTTTTGGTTGTGGTGGAAGGTGTCCCTCGGGGCGGACAGATACAACTTGGTGCATTGAATTTTTGCTTAGCGTTTCGAATATCTTCCAAGCTTCATCGGCACTCTTGTGGAGGAACGTCCCCGCACAAATATCATCGACCGTGTTACGTACAGCGGGGATTAATCCCTCATAAAAGACTTGCACAAGTTGCTATTTAGATATCTGATGGTAAGGGCAGGAACGTAAGGGTTCCTTAAACTGTTCCCACGTATCATAAAGAGTTTCTCCATCTTGCATTGTGAAATTAGTTATAGATTTTCTAATTTGGTTCGTTCGGGTGATGGGGAAAAATTTCTGTAGGAAAGCAGTATGCAGTTCATCCCATGTTCTTTTAGAATTTGGCTCCAAAGATTGGAGCTAATACTTCGCTTTATCTTTAAGTGAAAATGAGAAAAGACGCAATTTTAACTTATCATCCGTTAAGTTTTGAATTTTTAAAGTAGCACAGATACCCTAAAATTCACCTAAATGGTTGTAAGGATCTTCCTTAACAAGACCGTGAAATAACGGAAGGAGTGCAATACTTGACGATTTGATTTCAAAGTGGGCTGCAGTCACTTCCGGTAATTCTATACACGACGGTGGCGTGTAAGCGGTAGGAGTAAAGTATTCCTTTAGTGGTGGTGGTAGAGGTATATTGAGGTTATCTCCATTATTCTAATTATTTTGATTATTCCTGTTATTTCCAAAATCAGCCATTGGAATAGGTTCAATTTTTATCATTTTAGTTTTCCTTAGACGGTTAAGAGTACTTCGAATTTCTGACTCAAACAAAGACGATGGTTCAGGTGTGGCTTCGTCGTCTAGCATCAACCGAGCTCTAGAAGCTTGTGCTGACGACCTAAGGACTCTAAGGGTGCGTTCAAGTTCAAGATTTAGTGGATTTAATATAGGTTTACTTGAACGGGTAGCAAACATAAACTAAAGACTGACACTATTATCAAGACTGACTCAAATAACTAAGAAAATAAACTACGCTAAAAATCAAGCACGCAAGCACACAGTACTCCTATGATGCATGAAATTATCCTTATGCAGTGATTCGCGTCAAAGCCCAGCGCCCCGGGTTTCCTAGCTAATGCATTGCTCACTCCACACCTACCTAATGCAAGTAATGCGTCGCAGCGCCCTGACTTACAATGAGTTGATGCGAAATTTAAAGCAAAGCAGTTTACTTGTTATTTTTAAATTGATTGCAATTTATTTATTTTTTCAGGTCCGCGTAAGCTCCGTTGATGTGTACAGCTACTCCACTCGATCTTGCTAGAATTTGATGATTTGAAATCTGCAAAATACGGATAATTTTAGCGACTCGAGAATTGAACAAGAAATAAATAAATAAAATCTAGGCTAACATTTACTAACTAACTAAATTAAGATTCTAAAAATTAACGGCAAAAGTATTTCAATCCCCGGCAATGGTGCCAAAAATTGATCTTGTCAGAATCAAGATAAAAAGTATGCTTTACTTTCTTAAGATTTGGAGTGTGGAAGTAAAGGTTGAACCCACAGAGATTGTATATTTTTGTCCTTTAATTTAGAACAAATCTATTTAGTTATAGAAAAACGGAATTTGAATTGGTTGGTTTAAATCCTATTACTAATTAAACTATGAAATTAAACTGTGAATTTATGAAAATAAATATTAAGATTGAATCTAAATAAACTAATGCGAAATTTAAGATTGTTTTAAGTATGAATAGATGAGATCTAGGATTGCAAATCCACCACTAACTATGCATCGGAGGTCTATACTTCCTATTTTAAGTTCTATGTTTGGATAGTCACGATCTATCGTAGCAACAAGCCCAATAGTATCAACAAGAGGATATCGCTAGTTTAATCTAAGCATAACGCATCTTCGGTTCACATGAATTATCTACCTATAACTAGGGTGTAACATAACTCATCTTTCCTAGGCATGAATTATAAAAGATCCAAACATCACAATCATATAAGCACTATTATATGTAAATACTCCTATCAATCACAGAAATCAAGGACTATTGAGTTCAATAAGCATAAAGAAAAATCTAAGACAAGAATAGATCCAAAATACTCTTGATTATCATCATTAAAAACTTATTATATATAAATAATCCACCAACATACAATCACTATCCAAAATATAAAATCGTAAAATAAGAAAGCATAGAATTCCCCCTTTACATAGCTAGGGTTTCATTGAAACCCTAGAATAGGAGTTTAGTTGCACATGATGGATGAAAGCATGAAGGTTGAGTTGATGGTTGCCATTAGAGACCTTCAAGCTAGATCTTCTCCTCCTCTTGCCTTCAAAGTTGATGTATGAATGACTGTGTAACCCTTAATTCATGTAGAATGAGATATATATAGTTTTAGAGAGATTAGGAAGGTTTTCTAAACCTAATCCGACTAAAACTACTGTAAATTGCTTTCTGGACGTAATTAGTAGGGGTGTAAATCGGTCGGTCGGTCGGTTTTTTTTGGTTTTTTTGGTGTATAAAAACCGACCAATAGGGGTGTAAATCGGTCGGTCGGTCGGTTTTTTAGGGGTTCGGTCGGTTTTGCGGTCGGTTTTAGCTTATACATGTATTTAAAAAACCGATCAATCGGTTTTCGGTTTGGTCGGTTTGCGGTCCACGGTTTTTTCTTACACCCCTAGTAATTAGGCAATTTTGTCCACACAGGGGTCTTCAGCACATAAAAATACGCATTTTACATTTTCTGTACAGATCGCGCGACTCTGCAATTTTGTCCACACAGGGGTCTTCAGCACTTAAAAATACGCATTTTACATTTTCTGTACAGATCGCGCGACTCTGGAAGGTTGCGCAATTCTAGAAGGTCGCACGAGCGGGCCGTGCGAGCGATATGCAGGATTCTCGCGCAAGCGGGCCGCTTGCGCAATTGGGCCTTTTCTGCTTCTTTCTTATTGCTTTTTCACCCCATTTAACCTGGAATCCATACTTTCTTCTAAAACCTGACAAAAAGTGAAAAACGGAGTATAATTATACAAAAATAGGATAAAAATGACTAACAAATGTGAATTAAGGCGTATAATTAAGATTTGTTCTCTCCCGATCAGATACCAACCCCAAAAGTGTACGTCTATCACATCATTTCGAGTATAGTCTACTTAGGACAACCTAACCCTATTAGGGATACTTAAAACAAGAACTCAAACTTAGTCTACTTATAACTTTAAAGATCAAAACTTAGAAAAATTAAGAATAGTGTGAATAAACAAGAGCTTCAAACTAAATCTATGAATGATAAGATCAAAACCCTAAATTCTACGAAGATACATGATAAATAAACAAGAAAATTAAACAAAAACTACGAAAAAAGATTAAAAGAATGAAGATTACTGTAGACACCCTATTTTGTCGGCTCACAGATTTAGGAGGCTACAAGCATGTCAAACCTCGATGATTAGAAAAATCGAATTTTTAGAGATTGCCTCTAACTCTCAAGAAATCAAAGAAATGACCAAAATGCCTCTAAAAGCTCAAAACTCTCCGGATTTGCCCAGAATCTCAGAAATCATTCGATATTGTTCCAAACAAAAAAAAATGTATTATAAAAGGTAAATATTTGAAATCGTAAGCTCCAAGAGACCCCCGGAAGTCCCGGAAGTTCCCGGAAAGTCTCCGTTGACCGGTTTGACCAAGGTTTGACCAAAATCATCCGAATTCGCCCAAAAGTTCTGAGATCATCCTAGATCATGTGAAAATTCTTAAAATATGTTTTAAAAGAAAATCAGACAGAAACGTCTGTCTTTGGAGGCTCCCAGAACTTCCCGGAATTCCTGGAAGCGCACTGTTTGACTGATTTGACTGCAAGTTTGACCAAAAATAAAAGTCTCCTTTTCGATGTTGAAATATTTTAATCAAATACTAAAGGTCAATAGCTTTCCAACGGTTTATCGCACATAATTTCTGGATCTAAAACGAATTTGTTATGAATTTCTGAAGGTGAAAACTACGATCAATTCGACTTTTATTGCGAATACCGCAAAACTTTCCAAAGTGACCCAACTCCAAACTATTTTTATGGAAAGTAGACCTTAATGCCTTTCCAACGGTATATCACAATCTCAATTTTGATTTCGTATGAATTTTCTGTGAATTTCGGACAAATAGGGCCGTTTCGCGAATTCTGGGAGTTTCGGGGGCCAAAATGAAATTTCTGGTCAACGGGGGAGTTGACTGCCGCGGCGGCACTCGCCCACTCCCGCGGCGGCAGTGGCCAAGTGCCGCGGCGGCACACTGATTGATTTTTCATTTTTTTTTGTAGTTTTTGATTAATTTTTGAGTTTTAATTCAAATTTTCAACAAATAAAACGACATAGTTTTGATTATTCTGGGATTTTGGACCAATTAGAGACTTTTTAAAACCCAAAATACCTCCCTAAGTTGGCCTATGAAGGAGATCCATTTGCTTTCATTTGGGGAGAACTTGGAAGCCATTAAAGAGAGATATAGAGAGTTAGGAAGAAATAGAGAGAGAAATAAAGGTTTTCTTCTTCAAATCCAAGCCAAATGTGAGTTTTTATTTAGTTTTCTCAAAACTAAACTAGTATTTACAAGATTTCAATTCATTTTCTTCATCTTCTTTGAGTTTTCAATGAGTTAGAGAGCAATCTACACCCACATACACACATATATGAGAGGTTGAATGCTTGTGTTTCCACCATTGAATATCATCTATTGATTGTTTATTTTCTTGCTTATATACAATGTTTATCTCCTCTTACCTCATTTCTTTTTTATTTTCTTTGTTTTACTTATACTTCATCATCATCTAAATGATGACATGAAGTTTGAGATGAGTGAATCCTTATGGATAGTAGCTCTTGACCTCAAAAACATGTTTAATAGATGATGATTATAACTTCAATACCTCCAAGGTATTCTTGAAGTTATATTCAAAATAAAAATGAATCTCTCCAATAACATTGGGGGGTCTTGATGATGAGGTTGATGTTGATATTCCAAGAGTTCATAATCTCTATTTGATGTTGAAAATATACTTTCAAAACCTCTATTTTAAAACCCCTCTTTAACCCTCTCATTTTGATCTCAAGAAAGAAAAACTCTAGTTTTTCTCAAAATCTTCAAAACAGTGAGTGATCCGAGTTCAAAGATTTCTCTGGAACTCAATACTCAATTTATGGATGCAAGACCACTTGGAAAGTCTTCCTAAATCATTAGAGAACACCCATGATTTTTGGTTTGTCTTGAAAATACTTGGAAGGGTTCCATTTTGACCCAAACATTTCTTGCAGACATTCTGTTTTTGCTGTCACAGCAGCTTGGTTGACTTTCAACTTGTTTTTTCAGAAACCGTTTCCAAAAGGGGTGGTCCTAACTTATTTTTCCTTTGAACTTCAGTGTCGTAGTGAACTTTCTGTATAATATGGGCCTCTAGATGTTTTGTTGTCATTTTCGAAGATATTTTGACATTTCAGTCGATAGTACAAACTTTGTTTCTGAGTAACCTCCATTGTTCATATGATTTCTCTCAATCTGTAATAGTTGTTAAAGATTGGATTTTTGGGTTGTGTTCTAGACACCATAAGGAAGATCTCCATACAAAATCATGCATTGAAAACATTCCTAACCCCTCGTTTCTATTTTCACCAGATCATGTTACTGTTTTGTCCACTATTCACAGCAAGCATACTTTTACTTCCATCCTTTGATTTGATGCTTACATGTACCCCAAATTAGCTCATGTCTTAGTAAGTAGTTCATACTACATTTGTACATATCCCATGATGATTCCATTCATTCATTCATATACATTCTAGACTTCTAAGTCATTCTAGGAATCCATGAACATAAAACACACTACAACCTTGGCACATTCTAGATACATACATTGTATCCATGCAAGATTTAGGGCTTTCATGGCCCCTAATCTAAGAAGATTATAAGGAAAGAATTTGATCACACGTCCATGCTTCCCCCTCGATCCAATCTTCCTTTCTCATTCGTCCCGGGGATTGAGAGGTCTTCTTTTTCTCAAAGATTAACACGCATGATACTAGCTTGCTAAGCATATTTTAACTTCTTTGATTATTTGTTTCACGAACAATTCATGTCCCCTTTAGATTATGGAAACTTAATTACTTGATACGTGATTAGACGATTTTTCCTAGGTTTGTTTTGTGTGATCTGTCACTTTGCATTGTGTGATACTTGGCTTAGATCTTATGAATGATATCTTATCTTTAGATCTTCCATTTCAAATTTTCTTATGTGATGTAATATACTATCATAGTATTAATTGTCGAACCATACATAGTATAAGATGATTATTTGGATGCTAGTTGAGGCCCGTCGAAAGACAGGGTGAGTTGAGGGTGTTTTAGTCGCGACAAAGGCTCATTCCTTTCTCGTACCAAAACCCTGAGCCAAGTTCTTTGGTTATGAAGGGCTGGTGCCCTTTATCCGTTTGGGTGAGTCAAAAGTAGGTTTCTTGGTTCCTTAAAGACTAAGTGCCGATTCTGTATCTGTTTTCAACAGACCTTCATTCTTTTCCTTTTCAAAACAATCTCAAACAAACAAGAGGTGGAATTCCGCGTGTCCACAATCTGGCGACTCTGCTGGGGATACTTATTTTCAAAACAAAATAATACAGAGGTTTGACTCATAAGAAGCATACTTAAAATCATCTTTTTAATGTGTCTGGTTCATCGCATTGCACTCTTGCATTTCCCCCTCCTACTGTGTCTGAAACGCGGCGCTGACATTATTCAGGTCTTGCTATGCCAGGGCATAAGTCATCGTTGATACTGTACCTTCCAGGGTATATCAAAAAGAGTAAAAACCTCCGTACTGTCTCTCTGACGGTATATTGGAACTCTCGTCAACGAACCCTCTTTGACTAAACCCAGCATTTGCATAGAGATTCCTATAGAACCTTTAATAGGACTATTCATTTATCTTAATTTTTAGATAGGACAATGTGATATAACTGCTGTATGCCCTGACGGGATTACCTGCTCGGTGTAGACGCTTATGTGGCATGAGGCAGAACCTCGTTCTTATGATCCCCAAGGCAATCACTCACATGTGATCACATTGAGTTGACCTGCCTAGGCACCATGACAAGGATGTCTGCTCCATGTTTACAAAGATATACACCGCAAACCTTGTTTGTTGGTCCTAAGACATAGGAGTATGAAAACATGCTAGACAGTATGATCACCATCATCACATGCTCCTATCACACCTGTTTCTTCCAGAAACCCTGCCCAACTCATCAGGATATCCATGTTTCTCCTAGAAACTCTGCCCGAATCACCCGGATATTTTCGCTTCTCCCAGAAATCCTATTCGAATTCCCCAATATCTTTGTTCCACCTAAAATTCCAGAAAATCCATGTTTCTCCTGAACCTCTACCCAAGCTTCCTAGAAATTCCAATTTCCCAGAAACTCACCCAAATATACCTGTTTTTCCCAAAACACTGCCCGAACTATCCAGATATCCCTGCTTCTCTTAGCAACCCTGTCCAAATCACCCAGAAACCCCTGTTTCACTCAGAAACTCTAAAATCACTATTTCTTCCCAAAACTCTCATATATACCTGTTTCTTCCGAAAACTCTGTCCAATTTATCCAGATTTTCCAGAAATTCTAATTTCTCCCAGAAACCCTGTCTAAATTTCTCAGAAGTTCCCAAAATACCATTTTTTCCTAGAAACTCTATCCAAAGTTCTCAGAAATACCCAAAATAACAGTTTCTCCCAGAAACTCCGTCCAAATTTCTCAGAAATACCCAAAATACCAGTTTCTTCTAGAAACACCGATTTCCCAAAATACATCAGTTTCTTCAAAAAACTCTGTCCAGATATCCTAGAAACTCTGCCCAACTCCCAAGCATAACCAGAAACTCTGTACAAATATCCCAGAAATACCCAGATATAACCAGTTTCTCCTAGAAACTCCATTCAAATATCCTAGATTTCCTAGAACACCAGTTTCTCCCACAAACTCTATCCAAACTTTTCGAAATATCCTGGAAACCCCTGTTATCCCCTGGTGATCATACTGGAAAGAAAAGTTAGCACACTCTATATGGCTAGGACCTTACTTGCTTAACTATTATCTGTTAGAAGTAGGGGCATCATGTAGATTAGGGCTTACATCCGCATATTTGCTTCATCAGTCTGCATACACGGTGATCGTCGGTCTGTGCAGGAGTCAGTCCTCACTTGTCACTATAGTTGTCATCTCAATCATCACTGTTAAAAGTCTGACATAGTCTTTTCACACCTATATGTCAGTACAAGGTTTGAGCACCCAGGATCTGCATTTGTGAGTCAGAGGATTAGGGAGTCACCTTGTCAGAATCACTCAGCCAAAAGTCAGCTTTATGGATCCACAAGGTTTGGAAGCAAGAATGACAGAAATGATCAACCAACAGTCTGACCGGTTGGCCCAATTTCTAGCCTTTATGGAAGAACTGAAACAGCAGCAACAACAACAACAATACCCACCTGAGTTCCCACCGCCACCAGGATTTATACCACCACCACCGCCTGGGTTTGCACCACCTCCCGAGAACAATGTACATGATGATTGGTTCAATGGTTCCCCACCACCTGCACTTAATAAGAAAATTCAAGAAAAATTGGATAAGGTCGACAAGCTTGAGAACATACTGAGAAAGAGTAAGGGGGTCAACGATTACATGTTAGATCTAGAAGGATTGTTTGAGCCCAACAAATTAAAGCTACCTGAGAACTTCAAGATTCCTGAAATTGATCATTTTGATGGAACTGGGAATCCGAAGAGCCACGTAAAGTTTTGCATGAGTGTTTTTCAATCAATGGGCTGCACCCATGAGCACATTACAATGTTGTTCCCTCAAACCCTCGCTAAGGCCGCTCTATCCTGGTTTCTGACCTTGGACGTTTCTAAGATGCAGACTTGGGAAGATATAGTCCAGCTCTTCGTTGATCATTACTCCTACAACCAAGAGCTCGATGTCACCATCCGAGATCTGGAGACTACTTGGCAGAACTTCAATGAGTCCTTTGCTGCATTCTTGAGCAGATGGAGGAACAAAGTGGTCCAAATGACCCACTGACCAGTCGAAAAGGAACAAGTCCGGATGTTGATCAAGAATCTACAACCGCTGTACCATGAGAAACTATTCTACCAGTGCATCTCAACATTTGAAGAATTGTTTGAGATTGGGACTAGAATTGAGGATGCAATCAGGGAAGGGAAAATCAAGAATGAAGAATCACAAAGCCAGTCCAAGAGGCCCGACTACTCCCAAAACCCTTCTGATGTCAACGCCCTTAGTAACCAACCCATGGCCTATTCTCCCCAACCATACCAGCTCACAAACCAAACCAGCTCGCCTAGCCACCCTTACCAAAATAGGGTACCCCGTGAATTTTTCAAGCTAGATATCTCCCCCTCTGTAGTCTTGGGCCGACTGCTAAAAAAGGGGCACCTCCAACTCCTTCAGGCTCGTGCTGATCCCCCACCACCTAATTGTGACCTATCCAAACACTGCACCTACCACCAAGGCCCAGGCCATGACACCGACCGGTGCATACGTCTCCGCCATGATATCCAAGACCTCATTGACCGAAGAATCATCAAGCCACCACCCATTCAACCCCATGTCACCTATGCCCCTGGCCTATCCTTTCAAATGATCCCTTTCACTTGCACCCATGAATGTTGAACCTGTGCCGGTAAAGCGATGGTGTTTGGGACTTTTGCTAGCAAAACAAATGAGGATGCTCTTTAAAAAAAAAAAAGAATAAGCGAGTCACTGCGATACTCCATTTGAGACCGGGTCGAGTTTGTTTTATGTTTTGATTATATTTCAAGTTTAGTCTTGTGGTCAAGTCTGTCTGTCATCGAGTTGTTGTGAGTTTGTATCGAGTAATGTAATCCTTCTCTTCTGATGGAATGAAGTCTCATTTTGCCTAATCTGATGTGTATATTCATAAGTGCATGAATCGTTGAACTGAAAATGTCACTTTTCAAATTACCATAGACATTACTCTGCTAATAAATTTTTGCATCAAACAAAAAAAGAGAGAATCCCAAACAGGCCAAAGTCGATTTCGCGCTGACCCCAAAGAAGAGCTGAGAATTGAATAGTCTTACTTTAAGAATTTAAAAATGCTTTTGCTCAAATCTCGAAAAAACATACTTGGGATTGATTTGGGGCTTGCCCAACACCCTTTCCACCATTTCTACCATTTCAAAGCCTTGGGCCCAACCCAATTGATAACTATGCGAATCTGTGCAGACTTGGTCCTTGACGGTAGCCAAACATTTCAGTGAGTTTCATCTCCACCTTAAAAAAAAAATAAAAAGAGTAAAAAAAAGCTCGCTAGGATGAAAACCCGAAAGGGCACCTAGGCAAAAGTTAGAGCTGAAAAGGTATTGATTTCCAAGATCTGACGCTAGCCAGTCAAAATTATTTTACAAATGAGAGAATTGTACGCTTCAAGGTACATCATAAAAATGTGCCGAGATCACATTTCAAAAGGCTCGAAATGACCACAAATAAATCCCGAGAGCTGACGTGCACATTCTGGAATTTCGAGATTATGATTAGAAGATCTCACATGAATCAACTATGTGAAAAGGAAAATTGACTGGCTAAGCGAAAGTGAAAAGGATCAATCCTCAAAATAAAAGAAAAAAAAGAAAAAGAAAAAGAAAAGAAATGAAAAGAAAAGAAAAGAAAGGGAGATGGAAACTGAATCCTCCTCTTCAAGGCTACCATAAGTAACCCAAGTTTGAACTTCTTTGACGATTCATTTGAAAAACCCTCATACCTCAAACCCCTTCTTTCAAGCCTTGCCTTGAACTACGCTCGACCTGATTCCCACTCGGGGATACGTAGGCAACCACATTGGTTCGGTCAACACCATCAATATTAACCCCTCTTCTTTAAAGGTCCTAGCCCGAACTACGTTGGACCTGATCCCCGCTCGGGGGTACGTAGGCAGACTTTCAAAAAGAAAAGAAGGATGGCTCGCTAGGTCATAAATCTAAAAGGACGCCTAGGCAAAAATTAGTGCTAAATCCAAGGTGAGCAATAACAAAAGAGATAAAAGAGCTCGCTAGGTCACCTCACTAGTGCCTAGGCAAAAGTTATGAGCATTTGAGAGATTAAAGTAACGGTCCTTGCCTCAAGCCTGAAAACCACCTTCCACACTAGGGGAAAACTTCAGCTACTCGCCTCATTTGCCTGAATTCTACTATCTACCCTTCATTCACGGGGCAAACTTCGGTCACCTACCTCGTTTACCCAAAACCTCCAATAAACCATCATTCCAAACTAGGGGCAAACTTCGGTCACCCACCTCATTTGCCTATGAATTCCACTTCGTATACCTCAAACTAGGGGCAAACTTCGTTTGCCTAACACGATCCCTTCATACCAAGGGCGAGTTTTTAAGTCACCAAGTTGTTTTGAAATTTTTTGAAATGGACATCTTTTATTCTAAAGCTAAGGCACTAATTCAAAGTACTTCCTGGGAAAAGTAGAGAATTGATTAGATCAATAAGGAGGAATTTTTAAAAACCAGATTTATCAGCAAAGTGCTGTCATATTAAGATGAGGAGTGAACATAAAAGATGAGTGGTACATCATTCATGATGAAGGCACATTGGATTGTGGCAATTTGAGAATTTCAGGTCCAAGTCAATCCTTTTTGTTTGAGTCAGTAGTAATCTGATCACAAGTGTGTTAGAGATCGAGGTTTCATACAAGCTAACCCAACTTTCCTTGTCATTCATGTTAAGTCCATTTGTCCTGATGGTCTCAAATGTGTGGGTTAAAGGTGATTCCCAATTACAAAAAAAAACTTTGGATACAAGTAGAATTACCAAACATTATTACTACACCATTCAAGGTCACAACATGACAAGTTTCCCAGGTACGAGTGGCATAAACTCGTAAGTGGTTGCAAACTACAAACCGATAGTTGTTTCTCAAGGTGGCTGATCGAAGGAAATATCTCCAACACCAAGAAACTATTACTGATGTGTTGATGAGGTGTGTCGATGAGACGTGTTGTTGAGGTGTTTTAGGGCTCAGAGTCCAGATGTGTTGATGAGGAGTATTGATAAGATGTGTTTTAGGGCTCAGAGTCCAGATGTTTTGATAAGATGTGTTGTTGAGGTGTTTAGGGTTCAAAGTCCAAGTGTACTGTTGAGGAGCATCAAATGTATCGAGGGGCATCAGATATGCTGAGGAACATCGTTGAAGAGTTGATGAGCATCAGATTTTTTCAGGAGCATCTTTGAAAAGTGAAGAGCTTCAGATGTGTTGAGGATTATTGTTGAGGAGGAGCATTAGATGTGTCGAGGAACATCAGGAGAGTTGAGAAGCATTGTTGGAGCATCGAGGAACATCAGAAGAGTTGAGAAGCATTGTTGGAGCATTGAGAAACACCAAAAGAGTTGAGAAGCATTATTGGAGCATCGAGGAACATCCGAACAGTTGAGAAGTATCATTAAAGAGTCGAGTAACATCAGATTTGTTGAGAAGCATCGTTGAAGAATTGAGGAACATCAGATTTGTTGAGGAGCATCAATTTTGTTAAGGAGCATCGTTGAAGAGTTGAGGAACATCAGATGTGTTGAGGAGCATCAGATTTGTTGAGGAGCATCAGAAGAGTTAAAAAGCATCATTGAAAAGTCGAGGAGCATCGTTAAGATTTGAAGAACACCGTTGAGAATCAAGAAGCATTGAGAAGCATCGTCAAAGATTTGAGGAACAACATAAGCGCCGTTGAGAATTGAGGATCATCATTGAAATTTGAGAAGCACCATTGAGTCTCTGAGAGTCACTGAGTCCATAGTATCATGATTAAGGGGAGCACGAGTCAAGTCTAGAGAGTCACTTCACCCAACACAACAAATTGGCCATAACATGACACATAGCCCATCGATCGCGGCACACACAAATCACAAAGCCCACTAGGAGTGGAAAACACACCATAAGCATTCTTTAGAGCACCACAGTATCACTTTGAGCACCACGCTCTTCCTTGGGTAAGACCTCCAGGTCGAGATCCTTCACAAGTCTATTAGTCGTAACGAAGCGTAGATCACCAAGCCCACTGAGAGTGGCGAATACACAGAACACATGTACTAGGACCACAAGCACTTTAGAACACAGTACAGGCATGACACAAGTCCACTCGATGTGGTACACCCCACAGCACTAGTTCATACTAAGACTAGACATGATAGGACACAATTCATATCACATCCATGCATTGGATAGAATCATCCCCACATAGCATCCGCCTGATTGTTGTGTATTTGCATGTTTTATGTTTTTGTGCCCCGAACTACGTCTTGGTCTGATTCCCTTGGGATACGTAGGTAGCTCACGTAGAGCGCGTCCAACACTAGCCTCAGCACTGGTTTTTTTTTTCTTGCTTATTTTGCAATGCACTTGTTTTTATACTAAATCTTTAGCCTCCAAAAGTCCTGTCTCTTCAAGGCTTTGGCAGTCGCTTGCGACACGCGTTGCCTCGCAAGTTCATGCCAAAGAGGGGAAATCTGTAGACACCCCATTTTGTAGGCTAACATATTTAGGAGGCTACAAGCATGTCAAACCTCGATGATTAGAAAGATCAGATTTTTAGAGATTGCCTCTAACTCTCAAGAAATCAAAGAAATGACCAAAATGCCTCTAAAAGCTCAAAACTCTCCGGATTGGCCCAGAATCTCAAAAATCATTCGATGTTGTTCCAAGAAAAAATGTGTTTTAAAAGGTAAATATTTGAAATCGTAAGCTCCCAGAGACCCCCGGAAGTCTAGGAAGTTCCCGGAAAGTCTCCGTTGACCGGTTTGACCAAGGTTTGACCAAAATCATCCGAATTCGCCCAAAAGTTTCGAGATCATCCTAGATCATGTGAAAAGTCTTATAATATATTTTAAAAGAAAATCGGACGGAAACGTCAGTCTTTGGAGGCTCCCAGAACTTCCCGAAATTTCTTGGAAGCGCACTGTTTGACTGATTTGACTGCAAGTTTGACCAAAAATAAAAGTCTCATTTTCAATGTTGAAATATTTTTATCAAATACTAAAGGTCAATAGCTTTCCAACGGTATATCGCACATAATTTGTGGATCTATAACGAATTTGTTATAAATTTTTGAAGGTGAAAACTACGATCAATTCGGCTTTTATCGCGAATACCGCAAAACTTTCCAAAGTGACCCAAGTCCAAACTATTTTTTTTATAGAAATTAGACCTCAATACCTTTCCAACGGTATATCACAATCTCAATTTGGATTTCGTATGAATTTTATGTGAATTTCAGACGAAATAGTGCCATTATCGCGAATTTCAGGGGCCAAAATGCAATTTTTGGTCAACGGGGGAGTTGACTGCAGCGGCGACAGTGGCCAAGTGTCGCGGCAGCAGTGGCCAAGTGCCGCGGTGGCATTCTGAGTGATTTTTCATTTTTTTTTGTAATTTTTGGTTAATTTTTGGGTTTTAATTCAAATTTTCAACAACTAAAACGACATAGTTTTAATTATTCCGGAATTTTGGACCAATTAGAGACTTTTTAAACCCCAAAATACCTCCCCAAGTTGGCCTAAAAAGGAGATCCATTTGCTCCCATTTGGGGAGAACTTGGAAGCCATTAGAGAGAGATATAGAGAGTTAGGAAGAAATAGAGAGAAATAAAGATTTTCTTCTTCAAATCCAAGGCAAATGTGAGTTTTTATTTAGTTTTCTCAAAACTAAACTAGTACTTACAAAATTTCAATTCATTTTCTTCATCTTCTTTGAGTTTCCAATGAGTTAGAGAGCAATCTACACCCACATACACACATATATGAGAGGTTGAATGCTTGTGGTTCCACCATTGAATATCATCTATTGATTGTTTATTTTCTTGCTTATATACATGTTCATCTCCTCTTACCTCATTTCTTTTTTTATTTTCTTTGTTTTACTTATAGTTCATCATCATCTAAATGATGACATGAAGTTTGAGGTGAGTGAATCCTTATGGATAGTAGCTCTTGACCTCAAAAACATGTTTAATACATGATGATTATAACTTCAATACCTCCAAGGTATTCTTGAAGTTATATTCAAAATAAAAATGAATCTCTCCAATAATATTGGGGGTTCTTGATGATGAGGTTGATGTTGATATTCCAAGAGGTCATAATCTCTATTTGATGTTGAAAATGTACTTTCAAAACTTCAATTTCAAAACCCCTCTTTAACCCCCTCATTTTGATCTCAAGAAAGAAAAACTCTAGTTTTTTCCAAAATCTTCAAAACAGTGAGTCAAAACAGTGAATGATCCGAGTTCAAAGATTTCTCTAGAACTCAATACTCAATGCATGGATGCAAGACAACTTGGAAAGTCTTCCTAAATCATTAGAGAACACCCATGATATTCAGTTTGTCTTGAAAATACTTGGAAGGGTTCCATTTTGACCCAAACATTTCTTGCAGACATTCTGTTTTTGCTGTCACAGCAGCTTGGTTGACTTTCAACTTATTTTTTTTAGAAAATGTTTCCAAAAGGGATGGTCCTAACGTATTTTTCCTTTGAACTTCAGTGTCTTAGGAAACGTTCTGTATAATATGGGCCTCTTGATGTTTTGTTTTCATTTTCTAAGATTTTTTGAAATTTCAGTCGACAGTACGAACTCTATTTCTGAGTAACCTCCATTGTTTATATGATTTCTCTCAATCTGTAAAAGTTGTTAGAGATTGGATTTTTGGGTTGTGTTCTAGACACCATAAGGAAGATCTCCATACAAAATCATGCATTGAAAACATTCCTAACCCCTCGTTTCTATTTTCACCAGATCATGTTACTGTTTTGTCCACTATTCACAGCAAGCATACTTTTACTTCCATCCTTTGATTTGATGCTTACATGTACCCCAAATTAGCTCATGTCTTAGTAAGTAGTTCATACTACATTTGTACATATCCCATGATGATTCCATTCATTCATTCATATACATTCTAGACTTCTAAGTCATTCTAGGAATCCATGAACATAAAACACACTCCAACCTTGGCACATTCTAGATACATACATTGTATCCATGCAAGATTTAGGGCTTTCATGGCCCCTAATCTAAGAAGATTATAAGGAACGAATTTGATCACACGTCCATGCTTCCCCCTCGATTCAATCTTCCTTTCTCATTCGTCCCGGGGATTGAGAGGTCTTCTTTTTCTCAAAGATTAACACGCATCATACTAGCTCGCTAAGCATATTTTAACTTCTTTGATTATTTGTTTCGCGAACAATTCATGTACCCTTTAGATTAGGGAAACTTAATTACTTGATATGTGATTAGACGATTTCTCCTAGGTTTGTTTTGTGTGATCTTTCACTTTATATTGTGTGATACTTGGCTTAGATCTTATGAATGATATCTTATCTTTAGATCTTCCATTTCAAATTTTCTTATGTGATGTAATATACTATTATAGTATTAATTGTCAAACCATACATAGTATAAGATGAGTATTTGGATGCTAGTTAAGGCTCGTCGAAAGACGGGGCGAGTTGAGGGTGTTTTAGTCGCGACAAAGGCTCCTTCCTCTCTCGTACCAAAATCCCGAGCCAAGTTCTTTGGTTATGAAGGGCCGATGCCCTTTATCCGTTTGGGTGAGTCAAAATTAGGTTTCTTGGTTCCTTAAAGACCAAGTGGCGACTCTGTATCTGTTTTGAACAGACCTTCATTCTTTTCCTTTTCAAAACAATCTCAAACAAATAAGAGGTGGAATTTCGCGTGTCCACAATTACCTCAAGAACTCCTTTCAGATTCTTACTCCAGTAGAGCTCCACTAGTATTGCGATCAGAATCCTTTATCTAAACTATTTAACTTTCCTAATAACTTCTTTAGACTTCTTAGGAACTCTTTCTATTGAAGTTTTCCAGAGCTCTCTTAGAGTTCTCAGGACTTTCAGGTATAAGAAATGAAAAGGGGTACTCCTATTTATAGCTTGAGATTTGGGCTGCAAAGCTGTTAAACTTTCGATGGGGGACAAAAAAAATAGTATTTTTGGCTGTTTTTGTGCTTGTTCACGCAGATTGAGGTCAAATCAAGGGTTAAGTTGAATCTAGAGGATCTAAGAACCATAGAGGCTTTTAAACAGAAGGGGGGAAGGGGTGTAATACCCTGTATTTTCAATATTTATTTATATGGAGAGATTCTGTATACTTCCTTTGATCATGCTTGAAATTCTATCTTCGATCGATCGATCGAAGTCCGTTCAAGCGATCGAGCATTTCTAAGTTTAAGCGATCGAACCCTGTTCAACCGATCGAAACCCTACCGACCTGAATTTATGACGTGGTCCCTACTTTAATCGATCAAACCCCTTTTCAATGGATCAAACCTGGCTGGATCACTTTTGAGTGATCGAGCATATTTCGATTGATCGAACGTGCTTGACAAGTCAAACGTGCCCTTACGACACTCGGTGAGTTCCAAACTCACTCAGTAGCATTAGTGTATTGTTTTATAAGTTTTTGGACATTTAATGAGGAGCCAAACACTCCCTAGCACCTCTAGACGTTCAATGCCCAGAACTGCTAGAAAAGATGACTTTGAGCGATCGACCTATGTTGAATCGATCGAACACACTAAGTCTCAATCGATCAAAATGACTTCAATCGATTGAGACCACCTTTACTTCAATCGATCGAAAATACATCAATCGATCGAATTTCACTTTCTTCAAGCGATTGAGATGACTTGAATCAATCGAACCTTAACAGAAATTGGATGTTTTCTTTAAGTTTATAATTGATAATGCTTAGCTGTTTAATTGATGTTCCATGTTCCCATTATGTAATATTATAGATTAGGGAGGTAATGTGCGATAATGAGATTAAGATAACATGGTGAATAACGTAATAGGGTTCAGAACGTTAGTAATGATACGACGTAATAATGAGATAAGGTTTGAGATATAACAATGGGTAACATTGGATAACTTGGTGACTAAGTCAGTGGGTAGTAGTTATTTTCAAGGCTGTGTATTGTCGAGCTAATGATTCGCTCAGGTTGAATCCGATAAGCTTGTGACAAGGATTTGACAAGGATTGTGGAAGCTATTGGTGCATAGTACTCACAAGTGCTCTTAAAAGCGATGAATAAGAGTTCTTAAATGTGTTCTATAAGAGTAGTAGTGGCATGCCCATAGTTTGTATCTACCAGAGCTATGTATGTACAGTGCTTGCAACCGTTCTTAAAAGCGATGAACAATAAGAGTTCTTAAAAGTGGTGAACAAGAGGATGGATACGTCCATAGACTAGTTGTTATATGAGAGCGATGTATAGTGCTCGCAAGAGTTCTTAAAAGTGGTGAACAAGAGCACTAGTATGTCGGGATATTATAATCAGTTCGATAAAGTCAGTTGGGATTGGTACGGTTAGTCTAAGAGTTGGGAGATGATAAGAATCGATTAGTGATGTGTCTGAATAAAAGAGGAAGAGATATTATTAGTATTACTATTTTATATCATGCATCACTGGTAATGATTTTATACCTATGATACTGTGGGAGTTTCTATTCACTCAGCTGAAGTAAGCTGACGGCGTTTATGCCTGTTACCCTGTCCCTATAAATACAAGTGATGGAACCTACGATGATGGCTACTATCTAGAGTTGGATTATGCAGAGGGTGGCTCCACTAATGACGGTTATGCCGGGGAAGATTATTACTTTGATGATTGCCGTTACGCCAGCTAGAGATAAAGAAATTATATCTAGTTTACTTTTCTGTTATTTTTGTTGAACTTTGTTAGTTAATGGATACTTGGACATATGTTGTCTCTAGACCTATTGTGATCCTGAGGACCACTCTGATATTGTAATGGATATAATTTTTATTATATATTCAGTTATTTACTATTCTTGTTGTTTTAGTTAGACTAGTACTGTGTGGTGTGGACAATTAGTGACATTCACCTGTCATTCTCTATGGATCCAAAAGGAAAATTTATTTTTCTCTATTTTTACTGCTCTAGGGCATGACAAACGGGGGGAGGGGGGGGGGGGGGGGAGGGGCACTCACATGAATGCCACTATGCAATTCGGCCCGAAAAGTTGTGTTTTCTCCTATGACTTTTGGGCTTCGTTTTATCACCTCGGACATCCAATTTAGGCGAGCGATATACCATTGGAAAGGTAAGGAAGTATAGTTTGTAGTGCTTTTGCTTCATTTACAAGTAAATTGTAGATTTTGAGATATGGTCAAAAAAGTGAGACCGGCTCCTAAAAGGAGCTAATCGTCCAAGCGTAGAAGTATGATTTTGGCACGAAATTTCTCCTAAGTGGTTTTTGGACAATGTGAGGGCTTAGGGTATTGTTTTAATATATTTTAGGAGTATTTTGAAAAGG
Source organism: Hydrangea macrophylla (assembly GCA_033977485.1). Taxonomy (NCBI): domain Eukaryota; kingdom Viridiplantae; phylum Streptophyta; class Magnoliopsida; order Cornales; family Hydrangeaceae; genus Hydrangea; species Hydrangea macrophylla. Next base: position 70,150,623 of record CM066990.1, on the reverse strand, counting down.
GAGCTATCGGGATCCCACCTTGAGGTCTGAATTTTGCCCGATTAAGGGTGAATTTGTCATTTCACATAGAAAGACTATCATAACTTGAGTTTTTGTTTCAAAATTGATTTTTTAATGACCCAAGTCTTCCCAAAGGTAATTCTAAGGTGTCTAAGATACCACAGTATTTCACGGAGTTCTGTTTGAAATAACTGACAATTCCCGAATCCAGTCATCGAGTTATTCTTGAGGCGGGGGTTCCCTACGTCGAACGGACGAACCAAAATAGGATGTCAACACGTTTGTTTCGCAAACTAAAGACATATTTAGACTCATAAAGGTAAGATGATCATTTCTATACCTTTCTTTTCAATTTTAATCGTTGAATTTTGGTGATCTATTTTAGTTGGTGACACACGTTTTACCGAAAATATGTAGGATTCACTCATAAGTTGGATTTGGACTTGAATCTAGCTTGAAATTGGATTCTTAGGCTTTTATTCACAAAATTCTAAAGATGTGAGTTTTTAAACTTGAATTGGATGTGGTAATGTGTTAAATTCTTCAATTATTGGTTTAGAAATATTAATTCTAAGTTTGTTAGCCATGCTAATGCTAGAATTGTGCTTAACATGTCAATAATGTAGGAATTTCCATATATATATATATATATGCTTATGTGTGTATGTGCTTATGTGGTCGATGAATACTTGAGGAAATGGTTCATTGTTGTGGGGAAAATAAGGTTGGGAAGGAGAAGAAATCTGTTTGAACGAGTGTCCAAGTAATAGAAGTGACTACGGAACCAAGGGGAGGGTTTTCGTGTTTGAGTGAACCATTGATCCGGTAATTCGGAGAGTATGGTTATTGCTGGCGTGCTTGAATTGTTGCATTACACACGTTTATGTCATTCAATTGCATGTTTAGAATATTCACTAGTCATAAGCTTATGACCATTACAGGTTTGAAGCCCAATGAGCATAGGTGAGAAGATTCGACATCATGAGGCTTGGAAAAATGTTTGTGTTCATAGGTTTATATTTCTATCATTAAGTTTGGTTTGTTAATGGAATTAGTTGTACTCTTTGTAGCTATCGAGGTTATGTTGTAAACTTGTAAACAATGTAGTTGGTGGTTGTACTTGCGAATCTTGTATGTGCATAATAGTAAAGTTTGGCCATTCTAACGAGTTCGGAAGTGTGTCACAAGTGTTAGAGTAATGGTTGGATTATAATCAAGTCATGTATGTCATTTGACGAGTTCATGTCGACGAGTTTTATACGTATTTTAGTTTGCATTCATTTACCTCATGTTGTTTCAAAATGGTTTGAAATCATGATTGAATGCTTGGGAATGCTTTAATATGTCCGGGAGACATGTTTCTGAAATTTTGGAAGAGTTTTTGTAAGTTTTGAAAGTGTTTAGTTTCCAAATTCGTGCAAAACGGGGTCAAAAGGGACAGCTGCAAACGGAATTCTGCTGCAGCACCTTTCAACCAGTCGAAGGGAAAGGTTCTACTAGTCTAAATCCCATCTTGGCTTTCAAGAGTCCTATTAACCCTAAAAAATAGGAGTACTACTTTTGATTTCCAAACTTGTAGGTATTTTAAAATAAATTTTCTTCATGTTTTGGCATGTACGTGTCGTCATGAGGTAGCTTTGTCAAGTTTAGTCATAAACTTTATTGTGGAACGTTATTAACTGATTAGTTAGATGTTTATTGTCATTGTTACCTGTCCTAATTCATGTGTGTGTGTGTGTGTGTGTGTGTGTGTGTGTGTGCGTGTGTGTGTTAGGGGGGGGGGAGGGGGGCAGGTGACAATTTTAGTCCCCAACATGTTGTGATTTTGTAAACCACTTTGGTTTAAATCACAACATGTTGGGACCAACTTACAACTTGTTGGGCAATTTTTTGGGATTGCATAATACATCCAAAACTACTAGAATGTATCGTAGAAAGTCCCACCAAACGAATATATATAGAGGCGCTCATTCCCATAAATAAGATGTTTCAATCACAGGCTTACCTTTTTTTTTTTGGGGGGGGGGGGGGGGGGGACTTCCTTACTATTCACTTGTCTAATTCTATGCATATCGGCTCATGAAGTGCATGCTTCACGGAATATTTTTTGTTTATACTGCAAAAATCCATTACTTTCAAGCTACAAATTCATTTTCAATAGAATTTATATAGTCATAGCCTACAAAACACGATCTATCAAAAATATTCATATTGATTGCATAATTCTTTTTTAAAAAATTCAAAATTTGCAGCTGAAAACTAGGTGTCAAAAAGTATTTTTTTTGAAGAACCGACATCAATTACTTGGATCTCGAAAAGTTCGTCCTTTTTATTATTTATAAAAATCGCCCCAAATGGCTACACACTCCCAATTTCTTACTGCTTTTGCAAATATTACTACCTTTATTATACTGTTGAAGTTGTTCTTCATGTAATATGTTTATGCTAAAAGGACAGTTTTTCGCTACCTTATCATAAATCAGAGTTAAAAATCCAACACTTTATAGTCAAAAGGCAATTAAATTGACATTTATTTCCCAAAAGAATGTTAAATTTAATAGCAATTTGGTCAAAAGAAAGTAAAATTAAAGTAACATCTCAATCTAAAAGTAGTAACATATTACTGTTCACTCAATTCACCACCTAAAAATAACCAACCAACCACCGCCAACAATCTATGATATATAGATTTGTGTCTTCTATCATGCCTAGGGTTATCACCCCAACGATACGACAACACATATGCGACTACCACGGTGGCTTACGGTTGGGAGTGGGTGGTTCGATGGTGGTATTGTGCTATCTTCGATGGTTTGAAGGTGTTGCTAGTGTTTGTTGGGTTGGTCCATATGGTGGGTTTGTGGTGGTAATGGAAAGAGACTAGGGTTGGTCCATGTGGGGTTTCGATGAAGGCAAGAGTACTATGATTGGCCGAGATCTGCTATTTGGTTTGACTTTATATAAGTCAGATTGTGCACGACCGCAAGTGTTGTGTTGTTGCAGCTAAGAGTTAAGGCTATCAGTGGTAATGGCGGAGCTGAGGTAGGTCATTGCTGGCTTCGTTGCACCTTCATGAGTAAAGATTTCATGGAGAAGATGATGAATAAGGTTCTCGACGAAGAATAGAAGAACGATCAAATTTGTCTTTGAAAGTTACCTTTAGTAAAATTAGAGATAAATTCTAAATACAGCTTGTATAATAGTGGTTGTTGTATGTACAATTTTTAAATACAGTAGATGGGTGTAGAGAGCTTATTAGTTGGTGCACTTAGAATTTCTCAAAATTGCACCTCTAAAGCATCTATACTATATTAAAGTCCAAGTATTTTGCTCTTTCCTTAACATGCATGGGTTGGAATTCTTAACTTTTAGGAACTCTTTGCATTAATTCAACCCGATTAGCATTGCAAGTACTTCAAATTTTCTAAATCCCGCTAGCGATAAAGCTTTTCATAGTCCAAGCCAATGGTTTTTAGAAAAATTTATTTAATACCTTTTTAGCTTAAATTATTGTATGGTCATGTAATTATGCTATGAAACAATCTATATAGTATGAAAACTGATCACTCAAGAAAGAATTATGAAACGGATTGAATTTTGTGACTTTGCATATTGTTGTCAACAAGTTTTGGCTATATATTTCTTTCTTGGTGAATAACAAAATTTAGATTTTTATTTAGAATTGCAGCTTTTGATATCTATATTACGTCATTTATTTACTTGCAGGTAGGAGCGTATATGAGCCAAGCTGAGCCTGCTCACAAGCTTTCTCACGAGCTCGCGAGCTTGGTCATGAGCTCAAATGAGCCATGTTTTCAAGTGTTCGCGAGCTTTTTAACGAGTTTTTCGCGCGCCCTTTGAAACTATATAGTTTAATAATAAAGCAATCTTTTATCAAGCCTATTTACGAGATATGTCATATTTTCTCTAAAATTATGTAGTTTTATAACAAATATATTTATATATATCGATAGATATATACGGTCAGGCTCTACAATGAACAGGGTAGAGTGAACATACCCAGTGAATATTTTTTTGGCCTATAAAAATCCTATGTGACAACAAACAACTAATACCATATGACAATTTCTCACTGATATTAGTGTAATTTGTTTGCATCAAAATCTTTACTCTATTGACTTGTGTTTAATGCTTTGGTCTCAACTCACAAGGAATGATCTAATCCCACAAACAAAAAGTGAAGGACTCTCTCTCTCTCTCTCTCCATTAAGGGGAAATAATTTATCTTTCTCTCTGTAATGTGGTGGTCTTTTTCAAGTGTATAAAATGTGAGTGATATTGACATCTTTTATTGCATTCAAATGAGAGCGAACTACAATATTCAGTTAGTTTCCTTCCAATTTTAACTACCACACATATACGGTCTTTAGGAAGGCAGAGAAACCTTTTTGGAATATTCGGTGATAGACCCTTAATATTAGGTGTATTAGCTAAAATCTACTCTATCCGTCCCATATTAAGAGTCACTTTTGGAAATTCCAAATTATTGAGGGGACAACCTTGATTTTGGTCAGATTTTCAACATTCCGATATTGCCCTTTTGAAATTCAAAATTATAGTGTCACATAAAAAAAAAAGATGGAAGAGTTGGATATAATAAAGGGCAAATTTGGAAAGTGTGTATAAAAGTACTTTGACTTTTTAAAGAGGACTCTTAAAATGAAACATATAAAAATGGCATCAAGGACTCTTAATATGGGACAGAGGGAGTACCTGATTTGACCATTTTTTTTAAAACTCCTCGCTACTTTTTCAATTTGGTGAAAAGTCCATCGCTATCCATAGAAAATTGCTAACTTAATATTATCTGTCAACTCTAAACTACCATAACTTATTTGTTTTTTAGCCTTTGTGGGTGATTTATTTATTGGATTTTATGTATCTGTTCGAGATCTACACATTGGAGTTGAAAATTTTACAAAAAAAAAGAGTAATTTAGAACCCCATTTTTTATTCTATCTGTCAAAATAGCCAATATTATTTATTGACATGCATATAATATTGTAATACCCTGAATTTTTGGAGAGTATTAATAAATAAAACTTCGCTCTATAAAGTTATATAAACTTTTTCTTTTTTTTTTTTGTGAAATTTGGTTATCAATCGATTGACAAGTTTCCCAATCGATTGCCACTTTTTAGATACCAATCGATTACCATTTTACCGACTAAAATTTATGACGTGGCAACATACCAATCTATTCCTAATCGACTGCCTTCAAATGTCTGTTACCAATCGATTGCCATTATTACCAATCGATTGGTATAAGCTGAGACAAGTTTTCTTCTTTGCTTGAGCTTTAGACGTGTGACACTCTCAAACCTCTATATATATGCATTCATTTTGGCCTTGGGGCTAGTTTGGTAGCCTTGAGAGAGAGAGAGAGAGAGAGAGAGAGAGAGAGAGAGACATATCTTGTGAGTATATATATCTATATCTATATCTATATAGATACACACACACACACACACTGCCCTTTGGAAGAAGAAGGAGAAGAGGAAGAAGAGAAGAACAAGAAGAAGGAGAAGAGGCAGAGAAGAGGGAAAGAGAAGGAGGAGAGAGAAAACTTTGAAGTTTTAAAGCAAATACAGGCCAAACACACCCTAGGTGAGTTCCTAACTCACTTGGTCCTTCTATATGAAGTTTATGCAAGTTATTATGAAGCCTAGATGTAGAATATGCATGGTTTTTACATTTGTATATGCTATTTTTTTTTTTATAATCTGTGATTCTGGATTGATCAGGGATAATGTAACAACAAAGATAAAGTATTATTAAGAAAAATGGATTAACGTGACGACGTAGGTGACATGTTGATTTTTGGTATGAGTTTGATATCTGATTCTTTTCATCAGAGTAGTCAGGCCACAATGGGATGGGAAGTCATGTATCAATTATATTTACGAAATTTAGATAAGTTTCGATAAGTTCTGGGGAATGGTACTTAAGTGGACGTTTGGTCATATGATGCCCTTAACGAGCGGTGGATGGGTTATATCCTTAACGAGTAGTGGGCAGGACCAAGTAGTTCACAGAAAGTCCGGTGATCTATGTATATCCTTAACGAGTGGTGGATGGGAGATCACTGGCAACATATCGATAAGTCGTGGCAATAGAATGATATATTGTGCTCAAGGCGTGGTATCCATAAATTTCAGTGGATTGAGAATATGTACTCTATGTTCTTAACCATGGTCGACAAGAGCAGTGGTGTATCCAGGAATATTACAATCAAATAGGAGTCGTAAGAGTCAGTAGGTCATTGTAATTAAAACGTGGGTTTGTATTACGCAGGGTTGAATAAAGAAAAGATATTACTTAATAGAGCTATATCTTATAAACTTCATAAGTTTGTTTTACTTCAGATAATTGGTACCTTGTTAGTTTATGCTCATTCAGCTCTCAGTAAGCTGACGGCCTTTATTGCCTGGACCTTGTCCCGTCCAGACTATCTTGTACCTCATTCTACAGGTGACAGATCCTACAACAACGGTTACTATCTGGGAGAGGAGTACATAGAGGGTGGCCCCACTAATGATACCTATGCTGGGGAGGACTACTATGCTGATGTTTACGCCAACTGAAGAATTGGAGATAGTTAATAGTTTATATTTCTGTTTAGACTGTTCTGTTATATTTGGTACTTGGGCATATGTTACTTCCAAACCTTATATACTCCCGCTATAGCTTTACTGTTGTAATAACTCTGATGTTGGTAATAGAAGCAGCTGTTATTTATATTTAGTTTGTTTTTATTACTTTTCTGGTTGTTGACTAGTACTATGTGGTGTGGATTATTAGTGACATTCACCAGTCATTCCCTATGGACCCAAAAAGGAAATTTATTTTTCTCTATTTTTGCTGCTCCGGGGCGTGACATGATTTTTGGTATCAAAGCCCTAGGTTTGTGATACTTTCGTTCACTAAACGAATCCATACCATCTGGTCCTAGCATTTTAATATTTCCTGAGATGAGATATGAGTTTGAGATAAGTTCGTCCGTCTGACAATAGATAGTTATTCCTTGCAGGTTAACAAAGATCCAGAGTTTCATAGATTTGTGGATAACTCATGTGGAGGACACATGATCCATGGGGATACCATGGAGCCAGCTGACCTAGAGCGTTACCAGGATCGTGTATGTCAGATAGCCAGTCGTTATTTAGAGGAGGATATGTGGAAGGCCCTCTTTGTTGATGGACGAACACACCCAACCCAGATGCATACGGATGCTTACCATTCCGCGAGGATTGGCAGAGATATTTATCAGGATATTCTACGATTGATTAGGAGTAAGTTGGGGATGGATGCTATCGAGTTACGAGCTATTCTTGGAGGACCTATTGAGGCAGCACCAGCAGTAGTGCCACTATCACCAATACTCGAGGTACTCATTCCAGAGCCACATGAACAGCCTGAGGAGCCAGCGTCACCAGAGGCCGAGCCGATCATAGATATTGAACCAGAGGAGGATCCCTTGGAGGACATCGAGCCAGTCGAGGATGACTAGGAGCCAGAGGAGGATCTAGAGCTAGTTGTTGAGGAGGACATAGGAGTAGTGGGAGAGGAAATTATGGAGGATATTGCAGTCGTGCCTTAGGTAGAGGAGGCCGTGCCTGAGATACCTGTTGTATTCGATTTACTAGTAGGACCTGTACTTCATATTGCGGCTATTGCCAATATGGTAGTCGAGTGGGTAGTAGCGATGGTTGCAAAGCCAGTTGGAGTTCCGATAGGACAGGTGGCATTAGCAGATGCTATGGCTATAGTTGGAGATTTTGCTGAGTTAATCGCCAATGTTGTCGAGCCATATTTGATGTTCAGGAGATGGAGGTCGACGACATGATAGTCGAGGACTGGGATATTGGGAAGGTATTAAGAGGAGTAGCAGCACCAGCTGAGGTTGATCTACCGGTAGAGATGGACATTGCACTTCAGGATGATGCACTAGCAGCAGGATCAGACGTTGACGACTTTTGAGTTAGTATCTACAGGGGTGTAGTTTTTGATTGTTTATATCAGGACACGTTGTCCACATGATTTTTGGGAGCTTGAGAGATAGCTATTTGACCATGGATTTGTATAGTATTATCAGTGGTAGTGGTAGCATTTAAGTTGCTGACCTTAGTACTGTTTTAGCTTTGTCCCACGTGGTACACAGTTTGACTAGTATGTACTATGCGGTACATCTTTTGATTTATATACAAATAGTACTTTCGCTATTGATCGTATGGTTATTTTGATGTGTTATTTTGTAGAACTTTTAATTCTTGTTTCTCGCCCTATCTTGTTTCATTTCTGTGAGAAGACTTTCAGCTAATTGATGTGTCTTTTGTAGGCAATACTCGTTATCATTATGGTAGGACCCTTGAGAAATCACCAAGTACATATTAGAGCACCTATTCCGGAAGGAATGTACCCATCTGGAGTTTTTGAAGCATTCATGCAACGAATGAAGCACATAGGCGATACCTACAACAATGCTACTAATCAACGACTAGTCCAACCCCCAGTTGCATCATTCCAGCAGAGGTAAATAGGAGACAAGTTACACTACACCAAATTGGCCGAATTGTCACGTTTATTTTCGCGTCATTTGTCACTGTCCCGAACACTGACAAAATTTGTCACAGTTATTAACCGTGACAAGTACAATTGTCACTATTTCAAACAGTGACAAAATATGTCACAGCTTAGGACAGTGACAAAAAATTAATTTGTCACAATTTAGAACAGTGACAACTTTGTCACTGTCCGAAAAAATAAATTGTCATCGTTTAACAGTTTACAAACAAAAAAATTGTCACAAATCTATTTTCATGTTTTAAGAACAAAAAATTTGGCGGGGTCCAATTTTCTTTTTTTTTTTTTCCCTCTCTTTTAGTTTGGGCACTGTCCTTTTAGGACACGCTTGGTATTATAGTGTTTTTTGTTTAAACATAAGCATAAAACCTTTTTTTTTTCATCTACTGCACTTTCAGAAGCCCTAACTATCTCTCTCTCTCTCTCTCTCTCTGATCTTACCCCTTCCTTCTCATCCGACATGCACTACACCACCACCAAATGGGCATATGACTTAATAATGTGCATATCCCCCATAAATCCCCCATATTGCAGGCCCTAAATCCCCTCTCTCTCCCTTCTTCTGTCAGCCAAAAAAAATTTGTAAGCCCTAAATCCCCTCTTTCTCCCCCTTTCAGCTGCACCACCCCTCTTCCTCCTGCTCCGTTTATCTACCTCTCGGCGACAACCCCTCCTCCCTTTTCTTTTCTCTACCTCTCGGCTCCACTGTGACCACCAGGCCCACACCACGCAGCCACCGTCATCCCCCACCCATGGAGCCTCCTCCACCACATTATTGCCGAAGAATAATCGACATTGATCCTCAAGTAAGTTTTCTCTCTCGTTCGCTAAATCCTTTCTCGTGAATGCTTCTTTGATTTGGGAAAAATTGTTATCTAGGGTATCCCCACTAAAGACCAACATATCTGTATATATATATGCGTGTAATACATACTTAATGGTAAAGATATAAATATGTATATATATATGCGCGCGCATGTGTGTGTGTGTGTGTGTGTGTATGTGTCTACACACTTTGTAATTCTTTTTGCAAGAGTTGTGGTAATCTGTTTTTGCAATGGGGTTATGTAAGCTATGGGTATGGTTGGCTATTGATGCCTTGCTTCCTGCTTTGGATTTTCCCTTATCAATTCTCTAAATTGTGCTTTTATATTAGAAATGGATTTCTCTACGTTACCCTTTTCTTTTATTTATTTTTTCTCTATGGATTGGTGTGGGGTTCATCGTCTATATATTGTAATTGCGCTATTATAGACTTATCTAGATGGCTTCTTATTTTGCGTTTTGTCTTCAGAGTAATGCTATGCTTCCCAAATTTGTATCTCAAATGGTTCTCAAACACATGTGGCAGTGGGCTCACTTGATTTTGGTTGAATGTTGAAGTCGTTCCACCATTATTGAAGGTGGTCCCACTGTCATATGTGCTTGGAAACTATTTGGGAGACAATTTGGAAGCATAGCATTACTGTCACAAGTAATTTTTTAGATAATATTATTGGCGGACTTGATGCTGATTCTTTTTTATTATGAGTAACATTACTATCATAAGTAATTTTTTAGATAACATTATTGGAGGACTTGATGCTGATTCTTTTTTATTATGAGTAACCAGTTGTTATTGACTTCTATTTCTAATTTTTTAGGTAAAAGCTTAAAATTTATAAACAAATGATTGCTTGGTTTAGATTACGTTGTGATTGTTCCATAAGGTGCATGTCGGCATATGCTGCACTTTTTTTTACATCTTCTAGGGTCTGATAAGCAAGGTTGCAAATTGAACAAGGTATCTCTTTTGGTGATGCTCTAGTATAAGTCAATTTCTTGCCGAGTATTCTATCAAATCGATTCCTATACATTCCTTATAAAATTGCATTTTGAAATCTTTTGTTCATTTGTAGGTGTATGAGATTTACATGTTTGTTCTTTGCGATCTTGATATATTTGTTTTTATCTCTGGATTGTATATTCATTCTTATCAATGAACTTTTTATTTGATAACAAATTAGAGGTGTACGCATATAACTTATAAGTAGTTTTAAGCCTTACACAAGAGTAATGCTATGCTTCCCAAATTTGTACCCCAAATGTGGCTCTCAACACATGGCAGTAGGACCACCTGATTTTCATTTGAGGATGTTGGAGTGGTCCCACTATTATTGAAGGTGATCCCACTTCATGTGTTGGGAATCACTTTTGGTATACAAAATTTTAGAAGCATAGCATTACTCCTTACACAAAACACAACTTTTGGTGTTGCCTTTAACGGAAATGGTTAGACAACAAGGAGGTGGAGTAAAGAATCATAAGGTTATGGACTTCTAATGGAGGATGCTTTTCATATTTATTTTTCGTATGAATGTGATTGAATTCTTTATATGTTTGAAGTAATTGAAAAATAAAAAATAGAGATCCACGTTGATTTCATATGTTTACATTGAACATTTGTAACCAAAAAACTATAAGAAATATTAAAGGTCAATATCTTACTTTAATCAAACTTTCCCCCAAACTTCCATAGTTTTTTTTAATTAGTAAAGGGGTATTGTGCTTCATTGGTAGCCACTGTTCTCATGTAATCATTTATCCAAGCTTCATTTGCCTTTTTATTTTTTTGCATTGTGCCCCTAGGCATGGGCAACTACTAGTATATCTATATATTCCGAATATATGTATCCAATGGCGAGGAAATATCATTTTCTCGCAAAGTGATATAACATCATGAAAACTTATTAGACTTTTTGCGAGGAAATAGTGGTTATGGCGACGAAATGTGAAACCAATAGCGATGAATTATTTTGTCGCTAAAAGGATCTTCCACTACATGGACAAAGTTATTAGCAACCTTCTTATTCCCTTATAACCATGTTTCTGTTAAGAGCTTCAAAATAGTCCATTATTTCTGTACTTATATATGATTTTCCAACAGGATTTGTGGATTTTATCCCCCTCCAGCCCGTCTGTTTGGTTGGCTACTATTTGCAAAGATTTGCTTGCCATTTTTCTTTCAAAGTTTGGCTTTTCATTTTTTTATTTTTTGTATCCTTTTATGTGGTATTGCTTTTCTATACTTGAGCCTTAGGATAGTGAGGCAATCTTATAAACTTGAGCCTTAGGATAGTGATGCAATCTTAGAAACATGAGCCATATATATATATGCATATATGTAAGATCCTGCTGGTAAGACAGTGATGATATAATTTGATGATTCTAAGCTTTTTACTAGTTTAGTTTGGTAAATGATTTGATTGTTAATTCTAAGTTTGAATGATTGTTCATGCATACACATTCCCTGAAAGTTTAGTAGGAACATGAAGTCTGCTGAACTGTATTCGATTTTGTTCCACCCTTAGTCTGTTTTGTAGCGCTGCTGATCTTTTTAGATGCTGATCAAGCCTTTTCAATTTACAATTACTTTTAACCTTTTGGTTCATTGAGATCATACTAAGTGAGAGGATTTGAACAGCTCACTTGGCTGCTGCCATATATTTATCTTAAATGAAGTTATTGGATTTAATTATTTAAATTACTGGTTCGTCTTTTATAATGAAGTCTAGTAAAAGATGGTTTACCTCAATTAAAATCTCTTGTTTGGATCAAACACCATTAAACAAAATATATTATGTTATTTTGCACACTCGGCATTATGAGAAGAGTTCATACTCAAAAGATTGAGCAGGCAGAAAAGGTTTGGTGTTGTTGACACCACAGAGAAATCTGTGGTGCTCTTTCTCTATACAGTGACAGAAAAAGAAAAAGAAAAAGAAAAAGAAGAATAGTGAAAGAGTAATTGGTGATGTGGATTTCATCATGATGTCCTTGGCTGAACGTATGGGGAAAAAAGAAGTTAGATTATGTCTAAGTAGTACAAATATTGAAATTTTACCAGTTTAGTTACAGCACAGGTACTACCTAGAAGGAAAGTACTAGAGCAGGATTGGTGACCTTAATTGAGAATAAATGTGCCATATATATATCTCTCTCTCTCTCTCTCTCTCTCTATCTCTCTCTCTCTCGCTCTCTCATGTGTCTCTCTAATTTTCAGTTGACTTTGTCGAAGGATCGTGATAGATACTGGAAGATGATGCACAATTTTATTGGCTCGGATGTGATATCAACGGTGAGCATGAGCACCCGAGCTTGGACTGGGCATGGCCTGAGATGGCATGTGTTGGGCTGTGCGCGCACATGGGGGGCTGCTAGGCTGTTCGTGCTATATGGAGGCTACGTTGGTGGTTATAGGTGGTATAGGAAGGAGAGATTTAGGGAGAGAGCGTTCATAGAGGAGAGAGATTGGGGAGATAAAGGGAGTGATCAATGCAAAGATTTGTAAAATGGAGGTATTCATACATTATAATATCATTAACTTACATACATTACATCATCTTTATATGCTCCTAGCACCAAAATATGCTACAAATAACATGTTATTTCCTACAACATTGTTACTTTTTACCTTTTAAAAAAAAATGAATCCTTAGTGAGATTAAAGGACTCTCACTCAAACCTAGTTGTTTGAAATTTCCTTTAGCTCTCTTGCAATTCTCTCTATTTTACTCATGATTTACTCATTACTATTTTGGAAGTGCAAAACTTAGATCAATTTTTTTAGACCACGAAAGAATAGAAGTGGTGGAAATATGAATCCACGAAAGAATAGTATGTCTCCAATAAAAGGCTCAAGAGGTTAGAGGCATTAAGGTCAAAGCATGAGTGGTGTAAGCTTAGAAGATGGTTAAATTAGAAGACTTATTCTCCCTAATTTACTCAGCTGAGTTAGACTAAACCATGAGTGTTGTCTGAGGCAAAAAGATGATGACCCAAGGATACCAAATGACGAAACAAAAATAATTCAAAACTAGACATGTGGTGTTGTTTGACCATGAGTTATAATGTTTGCCTTATTTCAAATTTATTATTGTTAGAGCTTGATTTGTTCACTGATTGTGTTTTGCACATCAATACCCTTAAGGTTCAAATAGTTTCTCAATCCTTTAACTTACGCATATCCTATTTTTGTCAAAGTAGTGTAATATTCAATCTTAATGATTCATACAGAATAGTTCTCATCTTGTTGATTATGATTTTAAGTACTTCTATCTTTTAAGCATGTTGTGCATAACTCACCTTTAACATTTAAATTTGCTCATTCTCTCTAATCGGCATATGCCATGCACGTGCACCCTCCACTAGTTTTATATATAATTAGCAATGAACTCTAAAATATTTATATGTTCTTGGCCTATCTGTATGTATGGATGGATATAGTCCTTGGTAGATTTCTAACTTAAGTCTCTTCTTTCGTTGTTTTTTAGGTGAGCGTGCGGGTGAGAGACAAGGCAGGCCATTCAGTTAAGAGCATTGAGGACCTTCTCACACACTTTAAGAGCAAACTTGAAGCTTTTCACTAGGGATCTGCTATTGAAATACCACTTTGAATATAATTTAGATGTGTCAAAGCATGTTGATGTCCTATTAGAAGTTCACTTAACATTCTATTTATTTGACACACCCAATACATGTAATTTTACAATTACTTAACTATTTTGTTTATGTTTTATGAATTTTGAAGCCACAGATTGATAAGTAGAATTAATTTGATTAAAAAGTCAAAGATGTTTTTTTTATGAAATCAGTTGTGTTTTGTGGTGATCTTACAATTTATGTTTATAAAAGATCATTACATCCGATTGTAATTTTTGTTATTGGTGTTTAAATTGTATCAGGTACAAAAAATAATAGGGTGAATTCTTGCAAAATAAGATATAAAAAAGATATTCCTAATTTGTCATTGTTCACAACCGTGACAATTAGTGAAAACCGTGACAATATTTTTACATATTAGTCACTACTCTTAATAATTGTCATAGTTCAAAACCATGACAAAGGATGTGACTAATTCCATAAATTGTCACGGTTGTAGACTGTGACAAATACCATCAATTGTTACGGTTTATGACCGTGACAAATAAGTAAATTGTCACTGTTCTAAACAGTGACAAATCCGTGACAATTGGAAGTGTTATGTCACTTTTAAAGTGTAACAAATGAACCATGACAAAGGCAATTTGTCACGGTTATGGACAGTGACAATATTTTTTGTCACACCCGAAAATGTCACGGATTATAACCGTGACAAAGGGCCTTTGTCACTGTTCAAAACCGTGATAAATCGGCCATTTTGGTGTAGTGTTATTAGCAAATTTCTATGGGTTACATCCCGAGAAGTTTGATGGACTAACAAAACTATGGAAAGCCGAACAATGGATAAGAGAAATGGAGTTGATCTTTGAAGCGTTGGAATGCATCGAGCAAGAAAAGTGTCGTCTTGCTACATTCCAACTCACTTTTGCCGTCGCAGATTGGTGGGAAGCTGAGCGAACCACTATTGGGATAATCGCTGGGAGAACAATGCAGTGAGAAACCTTCAAAGGAAGATTTCTGGAGAAGTGCTTTTCGGAAGACGAAAAGGATCAGCAGGAGAAGAATTTCATAAGCTTAGTTTAAGGAGATTGGATGGTACGAGAAGAAGATTTCATCAAGGACTGAATTACCTTCTTTTGCGGTAAGATTGTGCATCAGTTGGGTTTAGAACCCCAAACACTTGAGCCAGCACTGAATGTTGTGTCGCCATTGGGAGTGATTATTAAATTGGGTAAAGTATGTAAGGATTGTTCACTAACTTTGGGAGATAGGAATCTTCAAGTAGACTTGGTAATTCTGTTAATGTCAGAGTTCGACATTATCCTAAGAATGGATTGTTTGACTAAGTACAATGCCAATTTGGATTTTCTTACTAGGACGATTGTGCTTTCGATATGAGGATGTTCGACGTTAGATTCCAGTGTCAGTCGATGAACGATATGTTTCTTACGAGTTATTTGGCTACAATCGGAAGTATGAATACGGAACCCAAGATGGATCAGATTCCTACTGTACAAGACTTTCAGGATGTAGTCCAAGATATTAAAGGACTTCCAGCAAAGAGAGAAATAGACTTCTGTGTGGAATTAGTACCTAGTACGTCACCGAGATCAAAGACTCCATATAGGATGGCACTAACTGAGATGTTTGAACTGAAAAAGCAAGTCCAGGAATCTGAAGATCTAGGATTTGTTCATCCGAGCACGTCACCTTAGAGAGCACCAGTCCTATTTGTGAAGAAGAAGGATGAAACACTTTGACTCTGTATAGACTACAGGGAGTTGAATAAAGTTACAATCAAGAATAAATACACACTACCTCGAATAGACAATCTATTCGATCTATTACAAGGATCTAGGATCTTTTCCAAGATCGATTTACGTTCGGGATATCACCAGTTATTAGTTCGACCAGAGGATGTATAGAAGACTACATTTAGGATGAGATATGGGCATTATGAGTTTCTAGTTATGCCTTTTGGATTGATGAATACTCTAGCAGTATTCATAGACTTAATGAATAGAGTATTCAAACCATATGTGGATAAATTCATTATAGTGTTCATTGACGACATACTGATCTACTCGAAGACAGAGGAAGACCACAAAGAGCACTTACAGATTGCTTTGTAGATACTCAAAGATAGCAAGTTGTAAGCAAAGTTCAGTAAGTGTGAATTTTGGCTACAAGAGGTCAAATTCTTGGGACATGTTATATCTCAAGATGGTATTTCTATGGACTAATCTAAGATTGATGCAGTCTTAAGTTGGAATAGACCAACTAATGCAACAGAATTTAGGAGTTTCGTCGGCCTAGTAGGATATTATAGAAGATTCGTAGAAGGATTTGCCAAGATAGCGGGACCTTTGACGAATTGAACGAAGAAGGAGATGAAGTACGAGTGGACAGACAAGCAGGAGGGTGCATTCCAGGAGCTAATAAAAAGATTGACTTTAGCACCAGTACTTGCAATACCTAATAGTGGAGAAAGGTATGTGATCTATAGTGATGCATCATACCAAGGACTTGAATGTGTACTTATGCAAAACGAAAATGTTATTGCTTACGGATCAAGACAGTTGAAGGTACATGAGAAGAATTACCCTACTCATGATTTAGAACTAGCAGCAATAATGTTTGCATAAAGATCTGGAGACACTATCTCTATAGAGAGAAGTTTAATATGTTTTTCGATCATAAGAGTTTGAAGTATTTTTTTCTCTCAGAAGGAGCTGAACATGCGACAACGAAGATGGATGGAGTTACTTAAACACTATGACTTTTTGTTACAATACCATCCAAGTAAAATGAATGTCCTAGCATATTCCTTGAGCCATAAACCTCGATTAGTGATCGCTGTATTACTAATTCGAGAATGGAAAGCATTAGAAGTGTTAGCTGAATTCGAGCTTCAGCTAGTTGAACCAATGAAAAGACAACATTTTGGATGTTTTATGCTACAACCAACTTTGATCAGCCGCATCATAGAAGCTCAATAGACAACGGAAGATTTGAATTTATGGTTCGCCAAGATGTCAGCAAAGGAACTAGAGATTTGGAGTATTAGTACAGATGGAGGCTTACGATGTAAAGGTAGACTCTGTGTACCTGACGAAGAAAATCTCCGAAAAGAAATATTGGATGAGGCGCATAAGTCATGGATGACTATTCATCCAGGAGGTACGAAGATGCATAAAGATCTAAAGAGGAACTTCTGGTGGGAAGAGATGAAGATAGAAATAGCTGAGTACGTATCTATGCGTTACTTGTAAACAGGTGAAGGCAGAACATCAGAAGCCACCTGGACTTCTACAGCCATTACCGATTCCTCAATGGAAATGGGAACATATCACTATGGATTTCATGGTATGATTGCTGAAGTCACAGCAGAACCATGATGCTATTTGGGTAATTATGGATCGATTTACAAAGACAACATATTTTATCGCATACACTATGACGTATTCAGTAGAACGTTTGAGCCGTATATATCTACAACACATAGTACAGTTACACGGTATACCTGTTTCTATCGTGTCAGATCGAGATTCATGTTTTACCACGGAGTTTGGAAGAATCTCCAAAAAGCGATGGGAACAACTTTAAAATTGAGTTCAGCCTTTCATCTGCAGACTGATGGGTAGACTGAACGAGTTAATAAAGTAATGGAGGACATGCTACGTGTTTGTGTCATTGATTTCGAGAGTTCTTGGGAGACATACTTACCTTTGATTGAATTTGCCTATAACAACAGTTATCATTCGAGTATAGGAATGGCGCCGTTCGAAGCTTTGTATGGAAGACCTTGTCGATTGCCGCTTTGTTGGACCGAAGTCGGAGATACTCAACTTCTTGGGCCAGAGATGGTACGAGAAATAAGTGAGAAGATTCAGATTGAACGTGAGAAGATGAAGATAGCTCAAACCCGACACAAGAGTTATGCTGACAAGCGACGCAAAAACTTGGAGTTTGCCATTGGAGATCACATACTACTCAAAGTTTTACCCGTTCGAGGCATTGTCAGATTTGGTCAGAAGAGAGGCAAGCTGTCACCACATTTCATCGGACCATTCGAGATTCTAGAGCATGTTGGAAAAGTTGCTTATCGCCTTGCATTGCCGCCGAAGATGTCCGGAGTGCACAACGTATTCCACATCAGTATGCTGAGGAAGTGTGCTCATAATCCAGCGCACGAGATCAACTTCGAAGATATTGAAGTCAACGACAATGTTACATTCAATGAAGGACTAGTTCGTGTTTTGGATCGAGGGATCAAGAAGCTCAGGAACAAGGAGATTCCGCTAGTCAAGGTTTAGTGGAAGCATCATGAAGAAGGTGAAGCTTCGTGGGAGCTAGAGTCAGAGATGTGAGAGAAGTTTCCGTTTTTGTTTTAACTTGTTTGTTTTCGATTTCGAGGACGAAATCCTTAATGAGTGGTTGATGAAGTAATACCCTGAATTTTTGGAGAGTATTAATAAATAAAATTTCGCTCTATAAACTTATATAAACTTTTTCTTTCTTTTGGTAAAATTTGGTTACCAATCGATTGACAAGTTTCCCAATCGATTGCCACTTTTCAGATACCAATCGATTGCCATTTTACCGACTAAAAGTTATGACGTGGCAACATGCCAATCGATTGCGATTCATCCCAATCGATTGCCTTCAAATATCTGTTATCAGTCGATTGGCATAAGCTGAGACAAGTTTTCTTCTTTGCTTGAGCCTTAAACGTGTGGCACTCTCAAACCTCTATATATATGCATTTATTTTGGTCTTGGGGCCAGTTTGGCAGCCTTGAGAGAGAGAAAGAGACACATATCTTGTGAGTATATATATATATCTATATCTATATCTATATCTATATCTATATCTATATCTATATCTATATAGATACACACACACACACTGCCCTTTGGAAGACGAAGGAGAAGAGCAAGAAGAAGAAGGAGAAGAGGCAGAGAAGAGAGAGTTGGACATAGAAGAGGGAAAGAGAAGGAGGAGAGAGAAAACTTTGATGTTTCAAAGCAAACACTGGCCAACACACACCCTAGGTGAGTTCCTAACTCACTTGGTCCCTCTATATGAAGTTTATGCAAGTTATTATGAAGCATGTATGTAGAATATGCATGGTTTTACGTTTATATATGCGGTTTTTTTTTTTATAATCTGCTGATGAAGACGAAGTTCCAATCGATTGGCATAATTACCAATTGATTGCCATCAGTCTGGACCCAATCGATTGGATAGAATTCCAATCGATTGATATCCCAATTGATTTCCAATGTTAGCAATCGATTGGCATTGTTTTAGACCCAATCGATTGTCAATGTTAGCAATCGATTGCCATTGTTTTAGATCCAATCGATTGCCAGTTTCCTCAATCGATTGTTATGAATCTTATCCCAATCGATTGGATCTTATCCTAATCAATTGGTATTGGCAGAACATGGATTTCTTTGCCTATTTATTATATTAAGGGTTCGATTGTTCGATTTTCGATTCGGGCTTCCACTATGCGATTCTGGGTTGATCAGGGATAATGTGACAACAAATATAAAGTATTATGAAGAAAAATAGATTAACGTGACGACGTGGGTGAGATGTTGATTTCCGGTATGAGCTTGATATCCGTTTATTTCATCAGAGTAGGCAGGCCACAATGGGATGGGAAGTCATGTATCAATTATAAGTACGAAATTTAGATAAGTTTCGATAAGTTCTTGGGAATGGTACGTAAGTGGATGTTTGGTCATACGATGCCCTTAACGAGCGATGAATGGGTTATATCCTTAATGAGCAGTGGGCAGGACTAAGTAGTTCAGAGATAGTCCGGTGATCTATGTATATCCTTAACGAGCGGTGGATGAGTTATGTCCTTAACGACTGGCAACATATCGATAAGTCGTGGTAATAGAATGATATGTCGTGCTAAAGGCGTGGTATCCATGAATTTCAATGGATTGAGAATATGCACTCTATGTTCTTAACCATGGTCGACAAGAGAAGTGGTGTATCCAGGAATGTTACAATCAGATCGGAATCGTTAGAGTCAGTAGGTCTTTGTAATTAAAACATGGGTTCATATTACGCAGGGTTGAATAAAGAAAAGATATTACTTAATAGAGCTATATCTTGTAACCTTCATAAGTTTGTTTTATTTAAGATAATTGGTACCTTGTTAGTTTATGCTCACTCAGCTCTTAGTAAACTGACAACCTTGATTGCCTGGACCTTCCCCTGCCCATATTATCATGTTCCTCATTCTGCAGGTGATAGATCCTACGACAACGATTACTATCCGGGACAGAAGTACATAGAGGGTGGACCCACTGATGATACATATGCCGGGGAGGACTACTATGCTGATGTTTACGCCAACTGAAGACTTGGAGATAGTTAATAGTTTATATTTCTATTTAGACTGTTTTGTTATATTTGGTACTTTGGCATATGTTGCTTCCAAACCTTATATACTTCCGCTGTAGCTTTTCTGTTGTAATAACTCTGATGTTGATAATAGAATCAAATGTTATTTATATCCAGTTTGTTTTTATTACTTTTCTGGTTATTGACTAGTACTGTATGGTGTGGATCATTAG
Organism: Hydrangea macrophylla; assembly: GCA_033977485.1. Taxonomy (NCBI): domain Eukaryota; kingdom Viridiplantae; phylum Streptophyta; class Magnoliopsida; order Cornales; family Hydrangeaceae; genus Hydrangea; species Hydrangea macrophylla. Next base: position 70,129,996 of record CM066990.1, on the reverse strand, counting down.
TGACATTCGCCAGTCATTCCCTATGGACCCAAAAATGAAATTTATTTTTCTCTATTTTTGCTTCTCCGGGGCGTTACAAATATTGACAAAACGACCATAATTTCTTCATTTTTTGGCATTTGAGGATGATTTTTCTTTACTTTCATGTATTTTCTCGAGATCTACACATTGGACTTGAAAATTTGACAAATTTTTTTTTTTGATAAGTTGCAACCTGATTTTTAGATTTTATCTGTCTATGTAACAAGTAATATTATCTGTTATCTGTCTGCAAATAGATAATATGAATTTCTCAATTCTTGAGCTATTTGGGTGAATTTTTTTATATTTTTTTTGTATGTTTTTTTTTTTCAAGATCTACCCATTGGTCTTAGAAGCTTTACAAAAACCAGTAATTTGCAGCCTGACTTTTGGATTTTATGTCTGCAAATAGAGAATTTAATCATTTTTTGGACTTTTTGCATTTTATTTATTTATTTATTTATTATTTTATATATTTTTTCGAGATCTATGGGTCTATAGTGCCAATGTTACAAAAGGAATATGTTTTTATTACAACAATTTGAATTTTTGACTTAAACAAGAAAAAAATGGCCTAAAGAGTTAAAGAAAAGTAACTTGAGTTTTAACTTGGACAAATTTTATTTGAGGGGGTTGTGGGCGAAGCCCCCAAGATTTTGTGAATTAATTCTACAAATTTAATTATTTGGTCGATGCCCTTTTTCTTGTTTAAGAGTCTGAGTCAAACTCAAAAAAACTACTAAAAGTTTTTTTTTTTCAAACCAATATCAAATTGATTTTCATAAGTACTAAATACAAAAATAGACTACAACTAAGCAAAATTTAATTTTATGCATTTCCAAATATGAAATGAACTAAATTAGAAAACATATGATACTGATAGTAGTTGATTTCAATCGATTAGGATCCTTGTGAGACTAAATTCTGTAAGTGTTTTTATTTCTTTACGAGAATAAGCACGTATTTTAAAACAATAAAATTTAAGTTTCTTTTGTTGGGTACCGTGTGTATAGGTGTCAATACACATGAGATTTATGTATTTTAATGGGCTTATTTTTATCGGTAATGTTATATGCACAGAAAAATGTACAGAATTTGTGCACAGAATTAATCCGGGCCACTCATTTCGGTAGCTCCTAGAATTTGTGCACATAATTGATCCGAGCTACTCATTTTGGTGGCCCCCACATATCACAGAATTGATTCGGGCCACTCATTTCGGTAGCCCCCACATAAATGAGTGGCCCGAATCAATTCTGTGTACAAATTCTGGAGGCCGCCGAAATGAGTGGCCTGAATCAATTCTATGCATTTTATTGTGCAAGTATCATTACTATATTTTTATTAAGCCGTGTGACCAAACTATGATGTTTTCTAATTGGGCCTTGTGGGCCTAGTTAAGGTCCAAGCTAATTCTAATAGCTTTAGAGTATCTAAAGGCAGTAAGCCTTTCGGCTTTGATATTCTCAAGACTACTCACCAAATGAAACAAAGGGTGAAGTGTGCTAGTGCGGCGGCTGAAGAAGTAGAAGAAGAGTGAGGCACCATTTGGGTGGTCTTCAAGACTTCAAGGAATTGTTGGTACCAAAAATCATTGTGTATTTTTTGAAGAAGGAGATATTTGCTTGTTTTCTTTGGGTATTGTGAATCCTAAGAGCTAACCTTTGTACTCACTCTCTAGTTGGTTGAATATCTCAAGTTTTAAGGCTAAAACTTGAGAGAATATTTGTATTTCTTACTTTCATATAGTGGAATTACTCGGAGTTGTCCTGTAATTTTTTCCCTCTTCATTGGAGGGTTTTTCACATAAATGTTGATGTCCCTTTAATATTGCTTTACTTTGCTTGGGTGCAATTTTATATTGCTTGTGGTGAAATTAATATTACATTTGGTGGCTTGGATTTTTGTGCCTATTTAATTTACACTAGACAAAGTTAGGAAGTGTTAGTCCTAATAGTGAGAATTTCTGATTTTTTTTTCCCCAACGTGTTGATCTGTCTTCAATTTGAATGAAAATACGAATGTTAGGATGTTTTTTTTTCGATCATTAGAATTTTTGTGAGTAATGCTATGCATCTCAAATTTTGCATAATTAATTGCATCACAAATACTTTCCAAATATATGTAATATGTCTCACTACCACACTCGGCCACACGTATTGAGAAAGTACGTAATTGGTATTCAAATTTTGGAAAGCAACGTTTTCAATTTTTATTAGTCATCTCCCCCACACGGCCACGCGCATTTAGAAAGTAATTGGTATGCAAAATTTGGAAAGCAACATTTTTCAATTTTTATTATTAGTCATCTCCTGGTGAGGGGCAATATGTATACATATTATATATTATATATTATATATATAATAATTCACAGGTAAGGCCCCATTTTTTGTTAAATATATTTATCATGTAGTATTATCTTCTTATAAAAAATAAAATAAAATGAAATTCAAGTACTATTGCCTTGAAGGCGCTAAATAACCTCTTACATATATTTCCAACATATAATTGTGTATGCCAACAGGCAATGTCTATGAAAAAGTTGTTTAAACCTACATAAAACGTATAAACATATTAATGTCTGGATACAATTTTTTATCATTTTTTAATGTCTGGATACAATTTTTTATCATTTTTTTTAGTAACGAAATATGTTTAGACACATATTTAAATAACCCTAAAATATAAAATAGAAAACTAGCCATAAATCCCTCTCCACCAAAATTTTTTTAATTAGGCCCAACTTAAAAAAGATGTTGACAATTGGTCCAAAAATAGTGAAATTTCTAAATTAAGGTAAGTAATTTATCTTTTTACCCACAAGTGTTATGTACAGAATTATATACAGATATATACAGATACATTCGGATATATGTAGTATAAAATTAAGGATTATATGAGAATTTTTAATTTTTTAGTTACAAACAATCTCATTGAATGTGGAGATAATTATGGAAACAACTAATCCCAATTAAGGATTATATATATGTATACTCAGTCAGTACACAAAAGATGAGTTATTCAGTCAATGTATATACATTTAATAGATTTTGTATTTAAAGTCTAAATTTCTAGATAACTGTTTTTAGGTATTAAATCCCATGATTATATGAGTACACACAACACTATCTTACCAATATATACAATAGTGTTAAATATTACACTGCTGCAAATGTTGTTAGGTCCCAGGTGTGATTAATATGTTGAATTTCTCACTGCATATTTGTGTCTTATTATAAAACTGAGATTTTGTCTCCCAAAAAGTGTTAATGCTTCGAGCTTTATTTGTATTTTTCCATGCCTTTTCATCCTCTATATACATGTGAATTTTATCACTACAAACATTAAATTAGTCAATACAAACATGACCTACTTTCCATTTTCAAAATGAGTGTGAAATAAAGTTCAAATCATCTTAATCACAAACGAGTGAAATTTTGCACTTTCTTAACATTTTCCCTAACATAGTTGCTAAATTTTTATATGCAACTCGAACAAGTACATTGTAAACAAGTGAGCGTTAAATTTCTCACAGTGTCCATTTGTAATATTGTGTAAATTTAATTTCTTACAGTGTAAAATTTTGTAAGAACCAAATTTTCCAGAATTTGACCAAATCAAAAATTAACACACATAAGAATTTGCTATGCTACACTGAAATATTGAATCTTTTTATCGTAAAATTTATCAATCATGTGTAAAATTTGAGTGTAGAAGTTACAACTCATGTATAAATTTTAACACCTATATAGAGTTGTTATACCAGTCATGTGGGTGTTGTTATGGTAGGTATGCTAGTAATTTTGAGTGTAAAATTTAAATTAAGTATGAAATCTGAGTGTAAAGTGTGAGTGTAAAATTTTGCAAGAACCCAATTTTTCAGAATTTGACAAAACCAAAAATCCAAACCAAGGACGCCAACCATCACATGAACATTCAACCATAAGAATGACCAAATTACAGAGCTAAACTGAAAAAAAAAAAAAAAAAAAAAAAAAAACAGAAATAGACATGAGTGCACAAGAATTAGCATTAGTGTATAATCTTACACTGCATCGGGCAAAAAAAGTTGATGATTGCCTTATAAATTTACAAGTATTAGCATTAATGTATAATTTTACACTCCATTACTTTGAAGGGAAGGTTCTCTCCAACCCGATCAAACAATCCCTACACCTCACAGAACATTGGAATCCAATGTGCTAGTGTTGGAAATCCAATGTATTCTTTTATGGTAGCTCTGCATTTTTAAAAATACCAATTTTCTTAATTGAGCTATGGAACCTGAGATGTGCTTCAAGCACAATGGCGTTTTAGAAATGGAATCTCACAAACAGTGTCAAATGATGAACATAAAAGAAAATAAATCAAACCATATAAAACAAGGTAATAGGATTCGTCATTTTATTCCGCTTTACTTAAAGTGGGAATTATAGCCTTTGCATATACAGCTGCTTTACATTATGCAAGTAACATGAGAATCTACATACAACAACTCCAAGACCAGTGCTAGTTGAAAATAGGTACAAGAAATCTCCAAGCACGTGAACTGCAGTCCAGGCTCAATTCTAGTAAAGTCCAACTTTTGGATTGCATTGAAGAGAACAACTGATGTCGCCGGTTAGTAGCCGATCTCACCCAATCGAACACTTGGCCGGCGCTGGGTGTAGCCGTATGTCTAACTTTCTCTCTCTATATCACTCTCTCTCTTTCAAAACCGATGCATAGATCCCAAAGAAATGCATGAAAAAAAAACACACCATCGCAAACGGCCAAAAAATAAGAAAATTATGATCGTTTTCGTGAATATTATCTGTTTCTGAACAGATAACATTATCTGTTTAATATTATTGGTTTTCTATTTAATATTATCTATTTTTTGTTTAAATATACTCTGTTTTTAGCTGTCAGAGGTGCTTTTCGCCGGGAAAAAAAAGTAGCTAGGGGCTTTTTAAAAACTGGCCAAATCGTGTGGGTTTTTGGCTAATACACTTACTTTTTATGGGTCTATGACCTAATATCCCAATATAAAACTCGACAAACTGACATCTTCAACTATTGTATTTTTTTTTACTAATACCCCTTCCATTTAAATTCCATCCAAAAAACTAACATTTTAGTATCATGTGAGCAACATTTGATACAACAATATTAACAACTTGATATTTATTTATCCCTCCTTCGAGCCGTTAAAAACTATAGGAGAAAATTATCATTTTTTGCGCACATAATTGCCCTTATTATACACAAAATTTTCGGTAATTTTGTTCCATATAAAATTTTTAACGACTCAAAGGAGAGACAAGAATGTCATGTTTTTAAAACTTTTATTTCATATGTTAGTAACAACATACAAAAGCATTCATTTTTTTTAATGACAACTTAACCGAAGGGGTGTTAGTGAAAAATTGTAATAGTTGAGGGAGTTAATTTGTTAAGTTTGATAGTTGATGGGTGTACGTATCTAAAAAAAATCATAGTTGAGGGGGTGTTAGCATAATTTACTCGATTTAATTTAGAGAGAAAAATGTATAGAGAGAAGGGAATGCAATCAATGTAAAGACTGGGGGTTTCAAATTTTCGAAATTTAAATTCAGAAGTGATGAAGATTGAAACAAATTTCGGACCCTTCTTCTTAAAAGAAGAGTAATGCTTTGACCAAAACAAAAACAAAAAAAATATAAAATTTTAAAACAAAATAATATTATACTTCCCGAAATTTATATCTCAGATATGACAATATATGTTCAATGATGGTGGGACCAATTCAACATCTTCTAATAAAAATCAAGTGGGCCAACTGCTATATATATTAGGATACAAATTTGGGCGAGCACGGATTCTTGGCTCCCCTTGTGGGCAGCACTTCAGGTAGCACACATGTGGTACTTGCAGGCCCACATAAAAATTTTTTTTCAACACTTTAAGAAAAAAATCTGTGATTCTGCAAGCACCACATGGACACTGCCCACATAGTGACAACAGCGAATCTTTAGGCAATTTGGGCAGCATATTTAGCAGACAGATAACAAATTACAGTTACATGATAGTTAAAATTGTTGTGCTTATTTTAGCAAAATGAAAAGCACTTGGCACGAATAAAACAGAACGCGCGGAAAGTTGGATAGGGGATTAAGCACTTTAAGTTAACCCAAAAGAAAAAAATGTACCCTTCTCTAATCACCCACAACATAGATGATTAAGGTTTGAAAACGATTTTCCCCGTTATTCAACACTACATGGCATTAATGAGAAACACACTAAAAAACAAAAGGGCAGAATGAAAAGAAAAAAAAATAGTTGGGGTAAAACTATAATCATATATTTTACAAAAATGATTTGCATAATGATAATATTTAGATACATATTTATTTTAGAGAGAAGTACAATATTGAGAGAGGAATGATGTATACAAAGTAGGAATGAAGAGTGGAACAATTTTGGACCTGTAAGAAATATTATGCACCATACGGGCACCCACAGATATTGGACTGATTCCAATGGACCTTGGCTCTTGGAGCCTTAGGGTTTGGTGAATATGCGTACGTATAATATATATGATATAAACACATATGAATTCATCTTTAATACTTTGGTAGCCTCTCTTTCTCTCCATCTCTCTCTCTCTACGGTTTTTTCTCTCTTGGTCATCACCATCACATCATGCAATTTAGCGCATGACTATCATGGGGATTGCTCCATACGAGCTATGCGAAGCATGAGAAAGCACACAGAGGTAGCATGTTCGTGGTTCTTGTTGGGGGCTCTTAACAATGCTGACTCATCGATCCCGTCGGGCTATATTCTGCTAGGTAAGTGACCTAAACCCGACTCCATGCTTGTGTGCATGATTTTCTACATTGGTATCAGAGTCTATATGTTGTTCTTCGCCCATATGTGCTCAAAAACGAATCCACCATTGATGGATTTCAAGCTTTTTAACAAAAAACTTTAAAAAATTGATTTTTCAAGTGAGTCTAATACAAAACTCCATTAGGGGTCTGAATTTTTTACATGGTTGTATTTCTTATGGTCCGTAGTGTCTCCCCATGATGTCTCATAGACTGATTATCTCCCATGTGGGAGAAATCACAAACCTAAGATTCGGTTTTGAGTTGAAAATGAATTTTTTTTCAGACATTTAGTCTCTGTTTTTGGAAGATTTAGTTGCTTGATCAATCTGTTTTTTGGCATAATCTTGTAGTACTTCATGAGAGCTTTTTAACGATATAAAATTTGTAAGTTTTCGATAAAAAGCTAGTGAGATATAAGCTTGCAAAGTAGAAGGGTTGAGCAGCCCTCAAAATCCAGATTGATTTTGTTTTCGGGGAAAATGAACCATAGATTGGCCACGCCCACTCTTGCTGAGGAGAGTGGGGTCCACTTGCCGACCGACATTGGTCCGGCGACCCATTTGGAGAGTAGAGGTCTGTTTCTAGGCCCCAGTCCATAATATATATTTTATATATTTTTATTAGAAAAATATTTAATTATTTTGTAATTAAAACAGTTTCTGTTATTAAATTAAATAGTTTTAATGTTTTAAACTATTTTAATTGCTTTAAAATTCTGAAAAAATAAAAAAAAAAATTAGCATTTTATTTTTCTTATATTATGGATACTGAGTGGGATCAGAAATAATTTTTTTGTAAATTATTTCATTATTTTTTTGGTATTTTAAAGCATAAAAGATGTGTTCTAAATGTGTTTATAATTGCTTAAAATATCCAAATATGCATATTAATTTTTTAAAATTAATACATAGTGTTTAGTATATTGTAAGGGACTCTAAGATAATTTTTATATAAATTATCATGTATTTTTAATATTTTAGAGCATATAATTTGTGCTTTTGGGCATTTATTTAATTGCTTAAAATAGCCAAAATACACTATTAATTTTTGTAATTAATATAGGACATAAGGGACACTGTTTTGAGACCATACACAATTTTGTGAGACCCATAGATAAAATTTGGTAAATTATCTAAATCATATTAATATTTTAGAGCATATAATTATGTGTTTTTGTACACGTATTAAATTGCTTAAAATATTTTTATTGATTATTAGTTCAAGAAATTGACACAATGTATTTAGAACACTAGTGGTAGTTTGAGAAAATTATTTTAGTGGATTTTTTCGCTCTTCAGGACATATTTTAGGGCATATATATTATGTTGAGTACGCAATATAAATTGGTTAAAATATAACCAATTAAAGTTGTTAATTCTTGAATATAATGTATAGTGTTTTTGTAAACTGATTGGAGACTTGAGAATTTTTTTTTGTGAATTATCTCATTTCTGTTTTGGTATTTTAGAGCATGAAATTTATGCTTATGGTCATTTATTTAATTGCTTAAAATAGCCAAAATAGATTGTTAATTTTTGAAATTAATATAGGGTGTTTATAACACCATATTAGACCACTGAAAATCCTTGGAGAACAAATTCCTTGAAATATTTGTATTTTTGGAAATTTAGTTGCTCATAGTTAATTTTGTTTAACTAGATCAATTGATTTTGTTAAATTGATTCAAAATGTTTTTGGGCCTTGATAAAATTCTGGAAATTCTTTTATAATGAAAATCAGTTTTTCAGTTATTTAATTTTTCATGAGTTTTTTAATTAATTTGTTAATTTAAAAGCCCTTTATGAATTGGTTTTAAAATATGTTTTAAGACCTAAAATTGTGTTGAAATTAGTAAAAAATCAAGGTTTTTTCATTGATTTTACTTAGCTTATGGGAGCTATCCGGACTGTGCAATAATCATTTTATTGCACATTTTATTATTTTAGAGGCTCATTGTATTATAGGTCACGTTTAATTATTGTTGTTTGTGATTGGATGACCCGACACCTCTAATCCTCCTCCTTAAATGGAGTGAAGGATGAGTCCATTCATTTTTAAATAGACCTCATGAGTGCTTGGTGTATGTGATTAATGCATTAATCTGGCTTAAATGAATGGACAATAATTGACAATTTATAGAGGTTATGCCCTCACAATGTATGTTTAAGGCTGTTCTTGTATATGTTTATAAACAAAGCATCCCCATTTTTTTGGGCTATAAATGTAATGTGAGGATGAGTGTTTTATTTATGAAAAAGCCTATTTGTAAATGGATTGTTTTCTTTGTTTATATATCATAAACTTGAATTACCTTAGCATGAGCCCTAAGTTGCCAATTCGGACCCACATGAGGATCCATGCGCACTTTTGTTGTATGGCACACTTTATATAATTGTGGATGATCTTAGATAGGTAAATGTACCATCTAATTGATGTTTGTTTAGAAAAGTCAATTACAAATTTTTTTCTTGATTTACAAAATTGAGATTTGATTAATGAGCAATATCAAATTTTTTGGTCTTAATTGCAAAAAAGGAAAAATCTACTTGTAATTGGATTTTAAAACAAACTTTATGAAATGTGCAAATAATAATGTCAATCCCTTGTGCATGTTCTCAAATGTTTTCAAAACCACACTTTGTTGATCTTTACAAAAGTAACAAGTTTAAAAGGGACTAATTTTTGTAATATGGCACTGTAAAGTAACATATCTACAGAACAAGTAAGAGCTTATGGACTTTAAACTTATTCTATGGTCCAACCTATTCAATCGAATAATGGGCCTCTGGTCCAACATCGTTTTAACCTTGAAAGCCTATAATACTTGGCTCGAGAGGATCATAGCATGTGCTTTGGGATAGCAGCATGCACCATGATCTTGTTGGGAAGTATATGTACTACCCAATAGCCAAAGAATTGTGAGATCAGCTCGAATTTGTTTTCGATGGCACATTCACTACTAGATTAAGCATCTAGTTATGAAGTTCGAGAAAGTAAAGGAAACGTTCCAAGTACACGATGACTAGACATCTAAGGTCGATGACATGTATGATTCATGATTTTAGATTACTCGGTACATCTTTACTGGCGAAATGCAGTTTCAGGTTATGATTAGTTCTTTGCCTAATTCTCGGGTCCATAGAAAACAAATCATGATCCACAACGGAAAATGTTAAATTTTTGGTTTTTGACATTTTTTGACATGTTGAGCTGAATACGGAGCGCCAAAAAGGTAAGGCGAACCGTATAGTTACACTCTTGACCACGACTTCCATAAGTGGAAGTAAGCGCAAGGCTAGTGGGCCTAAATGCAATGATAAGGGTAAACCTGCCTAAGGCAGGGTGGGGCTAGCAAGTTTGCGCCCAAGGCTAATGAGGTGGAAGAGCGCAATCGAGAGCGTTTTTCAATTCGGTGGTAATAGGATGGATATTTTTGGGTGGTAGTGTTACTAGGACATAGTTGTCTAGGGATACTACTTAAGAGTTTTAATAATCTCTAGTTTTCTCTGTGGTCATTTATACTGAGACATGGCATGCTGGACTTGAACGCATAGGATGTAAAAGGATGACTTTATTAGCTTGAAAAACCCTTTGGGGCCCACTCGCTGAGGTTGACCTAGCTATGTGTGAGTCTTGCTTAGTTGACAAAGCATGTCGAAAGCCTTTTAGAGAGGCTATATAGAGATACTTAAGCATTAGAGCTAGTTCAATCTGATATCTGTGAACCTATGGCTGTAAAGGCACATTGCGCCTCTTATTTTCTTACTCTTATAGATAGCTTCGTGCGATATGAGGATCGCGAGTATTTATCTAATCAGTTCAGGGAACTATTTGAGGAAAGGAGGAAACGCAGACAACTTCCTATTCCTGAAACTCCGCAATAATGTGGTGTTGCAGAGAGAAGGAGTACGACACTCCTAGATATGGCTAGGACTATGATGGCGCAAGTCAACCTCCTAATGTTGTTTTGGGGGATGTATTCTTGATTGCTGCCTACATACTAGAGTGCCTCTTCTCAGTTAGTTCCTTCTACCCCTTATGAACTATAGAAAGGCGAAAAGGTCATTTTAGAGCATTTGCGCCCATGGAGCTCAAGAGGTTATGTTCACTGTACCTCGTATAAGTGCGAGAAACTATGCTCGAGAGCTAGAAAGCATACCTTTATAAGGTATTCTAATAGATCAACAGACTATGTTACGTATAATGAACAAACAGGTATAGAAATGACAGAAATGGTGCCACATGATATTGAGAATGACTTCCCCAGATTTGTATTACTAAGAGATATCTTGACCTCTATGAGTTGGAGGATGTTGAAGACAACATACCATCTTTAAGCGAGGGTGGGGAGATTGAGATTCCACATCCAGTAATCGCTGAAAAATGGTGCTAGTCTCCAGCCGAGTGGGAGTACATCACTGACGCTAATGGGTATGTACCAGATAGTGGGAGTACACCACTAAGCACTCAAGATTCTCAAGTAGTACACTGTATGGGGATGAGGAAAAAGTTCCCTTTCACTATTTTGAAATTGAGGAAGACATTTTCATATGTGTGCACAAGTGGATGAGGATGAGCCTGCTTCTCTTGTTGAAGTGATTTTCTTCGTCTGCTGAAGCTGAGTAGATAGTTGCTATGCCAGATGAGATGAGCTCTATGGACGCGAATAAGGTCTGGGAGTTAGTTGACATTCCACCTGTGCGTAAGACTATTGGAGACAACTATGTTTTCAAAATTTAACGCAAGGCAGATGGTTCAATTGACAAGTATTAGGTGCGCCTTGTGGTGAGATCTGACTCCCAAAGGGTGAGATCTGACTCCATTCACCTTAACCTAGCAATTGTCACATATTTAGTTTTGGAACTTTTTTGTTGGATGTTTAAAAACAAGACAATAAGATAAATATGGATCAGCCCATTGGTTTTGTGACCAAAGGGAATGAGCACAAAAGTATGCCGTCTCAAACGATTTGTTTATTCTCTCAAGCTAGAGATCGTCTAGGCAGTGGTGCAATGTGTATACATTAAATGGTCCAAGGAAATTGTTCTAATTCTTTATATGTTGATGACGTCCTTCTAGTTGGGAATGAGATGAGTTCCATAGTTGCCACTTGAGAGTGGTTGTCCTCTCTGTTTGAGATTGAGGATATAGGTGATGCCAAGTATGTGTTGGGAGTTTAGATTGTGAGAGATTGTTCTCAAAAGCTTCTTTCGAGGGTTCTTGAACATTTTTCACATGAAAAGCTATAAACCCATTGACATCCCAATTTTTTGGGACTCAATTTGACCTTAGATTTATGTCTTAAGAATAATGAGAAGAGGAAACAAATGTCCAGTTTGCCATATACGTCTATATTAGGGAATCTAAAGTATGCTATGTTGTGTACTTGGTCAGATGTCTGCTATGCAGTTGGTTTAATTAGTCGTTGCCGTTGCAACCCTGGTCCTATCACTAGAGAGTAGTGAAGACTATATTGCGATATGTTCGCATGACTGTGGACCTTGCCTTATGTTGTCCACAATGGAAGCATAATATGTGGTGTGCTCTGCAGCTGTTCGGGTAGCTATTGTGGTTGAAGAGTTTTTACATCGGCTAGGCTCTTCACCTCATAAGCGACGAGGTTGTGCTCGTCTATGCTGATAGCACATAAGTCTAAGCATATGTAAAGATCTCAAAGTCATTCTAGCACGTAGACATTCTTTTTTGTCACATTTAAGATATAGTTTGCGAAAAGGGAAGTTGTCTTGAGGCACATCTCCACTTGGGGATTTGATGTGCTTAGACATTTTATTGTGGTATTGCCATTATTATTCAAGTTTCTATAAACTACTTGGTTTCCATATATACATATTTGTTATAAGTGGAACGGATGCACATTTCTAATATGTCACCGGGCTTGAATCGACCTGCTCACATGGGTGATTCACCTTGGCGTCGAGATAGTGAACTAGGATATGTATGTCTTGGCGCTTGTATGGTGAGCAAGATGAGACATTTGTGTTCATGGCAGATAGCTGGCTAGGATATGTGTGTCCATAGCGCTTAGAAAGCGAGCTTCTTATATCTACACAGTCTAAGAACAACGAGCTAGATATAAACTCTTATTATTTCTATATGTCACCTTAGATGGAGCTAAGATGAGACTTTTATATTTAGTCGAACATAGAGAGATCCCACGACTCTATATGGCCTGTTTATAGCCAAATGTGAGTTTTTGGATGGGCACCAGGAGTGGCGACTGTGCTGGAAAACTCAGGTTAGACGTTTTGTGTAACGTCTAGACTAAGATTCGTATGGCGTTACTTGTTTTTCCAAACACAGACTGACATGCCCATTTTTATGGAAGAATGCCATAGCATACATTTCATACTGTATGTGCTTTTGTAATCGACTGTGGAATAGTGAATGGATTCCTCTTCATTGCTGTATGAGCCACGTAGCATATCCAAGACATTGGTTATCCTACAAACTGGTTGGCTTCATGACTTGAGAGTATATCATGAAGAGGACACTTGATGATAGCTAATTTAACACGCTATCCTAGGACGATGAGATAATTTCATTCTATGGGGTGTGTGTGGGCAAGTGGTCAAGTTAGTCGGATTGGCATGTGGGCTCAAGGAAGACCATTCAATAACACACCATGTTTTTGTGACTCATTAGCAGGCCTACGATAATCGTATTTTTTTACTGATATGTCATTAGTTCATTACATTGAGGTAGTGCAGCACTTCTTTTCACCAAGGGATTGAGAATAGGGATGGCAACGGGGTGGGTATGGGATGGGGTCCCCATTCCCCGCCCCCGCCTTGCTAATATGAGCCTCGACCCCGACCCCGCCCCCACCCCGACAGAGAATATATCCCATCCCGTCCCCGAGTAATAACTGGGAACCCGTCCCCGCCCCGCTAAGCTACCTAATGACCTAATGAACAATTTAATTTTTAATTTTTTTTTTTTTGAAAAACCTGCTTCTAACAATCAAAATAGTAATGAAGAAAAAGGGGAAAAAAATCAAAATAGCAACTAAAGAAACCACCAGATGAAATGATATTGAGAATGGTAAAGATTAAGCCCATGTGTAGGTTGTATTTTATATTGGCATATATTTCAGAAATGGCTTGTTGATAACTTGATACGAATACATCACCATTTTTTTTAATAGCAAGAGCCACCATACAAGGGTATGGAAGGAATCCAAACCAGATTCGAAAACCCAACTCCAAAAACTTACCCCACTTGAGAGGAATCAACTTCAACACTAAAAAGAAAACTCTAATATACAACAATCCTAATCATGCACCCCATAGAAAACCAAACACCCCACACCAAAGACAACCCCCAAAATTACATCAAAAATATCACATAAACAAAAAGGCCCAAACCTGTAATTCTCGACTTTATATAGTAAGTAAACGAACCTTCATCTAGTCATCTCATATTTCGCACATAGACGAACATCCACGCGAACACATCAATATGCTGAAATTGGGATTTAGGGTTTTAGTATTACTTTAATCTATTGGATTTCAGACCTGAGAGATGCGGCATCAACGGCGGCATCCGGAGGGAGAGTGGCGGCCTGAAGTTGGGCGTGTGTGTGTGAGAGAGAGAGATCACGTTGAAAGAGGGAGAAAGGAATAGAGATGCTGCCTGCGACTGAATTAGGGCATGAAAAAATCCCTCAACTTTGTATTTATATCCTTCCCAATTTAGGTAATACCAGAATTTATAAGGGTATTCACGTAAAAGAGCAATATAATCGGGGCAGGTTCGGGGAAATCTACCCTAATCCCATACCCGACCCGACCCTGACCCGGGTTGAGTTTTTCTACCCCATACCTGCCCCTACCCCGTTTGAGTCTACCCCGTACCCTACCTATTAGGGGCGGGGCGGGGCGGGGCGGGGAACCCAAATAACCCACCCCATTGCCATCCCTAATTGAGAATGCTATTCCGGTGTGGTTGAATAGTCTAAGGCATACACGAGAAGCTTCTGAGTGATGTGTCTTGCTGGTTATGGTGATGATTTGGCAATACACTCCTGTCGCTATACTTTCTTTTCATAAGGTCGCACGTTTTATTTCCCTGTATGAAGAGATGAGAAGTTTTGTTTCGGGAGATTGGTTTAGTACTAGCCCTATGTGGGTGAGTGGGAGATGTAAGAAATATTGTGGACTATACGGGTACCCATATACATTGGACCGGGTCCAATGGGCCTTGGCTCTTGGAGCCCTGGGGTTTTGTGAATATGTGTATGTATATATATAATATAAACACACATATGAATCCATCTCTAATACTTTGGCAGCCTCTCTTTCTCTCACTCTCTCTCTACGATTTTCTCTCTCTTAGCCATCACCATCACCATTGCGCCATGGAATTTAGCACGTGACTAACATGGGGATTGCTCAAGTAGCGTCTTCTATGACCTATGCAAAGCATGAGAAAGCACACAGAGGCATCATGTTTGTGGTTCTTGTTGGGGGCTTGTAACAATGCCGACTCATCGATCCCGTCAGGCTATATTCAGCTAGCTAAGTGACCTAAACTCGACTCCATGCTTGTGTGCATGATTTTTCTATAGGACCATTGGATGATATCCAAAGTGTTGTTGTGCCGTGGAGGCAATTTTTAAATAAAGACAATACAAATCCAAACGAAAAAGAAACGGAGAAAATCAAACACACACAAAGAAAACAAGATTTCACATGTGGTTCGACCAAATATGCCTACGTCCACACATCAGAGCCAAGGAATAATTCGACCGCTCAAACAGATGATTACAATGTACCAAATGAGAGTAAACATGTAACACCTGTACCCAAAAAAAATTATTATGATTAGTGTATATCATGAATTAAGGGGAGGCTTGGACTCGCTCGAGAAAAAAGTGTTTAGTAAGGAACACGGTTAGAAAGTCCCTAGTGAGGTGGGACATGTATTGAAGTGGGACTCAGTGAAGTGGCCCGAGTGAAATAACTTGCATTTAAATACATAGATGCATTTTTTATGGCTAAATGAGTAAATGTTTAATAGTTTTCATATTATAATGATTGATGTGTTAGTTGTTAAAATGCTAGTTTGGTTGTTGTTAATAAGGGTATAAATGAAAAGATTCATAATTAGTAGGTGCGATAGAAACTTCATAAAATATTTGAGGCCACGTGTGGGACCTATACGGGACTTGGACAAATACTCACTTAGATTACGGGGTAGTTAATATAATGTTTGGGGGATTGCATAATAAGAACTTAAGAAATTATGGGGGTTTAAATGAAGAGAAGAGAAATTGAGGTGGAGACACCTCATGCTTGATGCATGTGTACGTGTCAAGTGAAGGAGAAGTCTCCCATTTATAGAAAAAGGAAATCAAAAACTTGGGAGGAGAAAGATAGTTGGCACTGAGAGTGAAAGAGAGAAGACAAGGGTCTCCGACAACGTTTTTGTGCCGTTCTGTCATCGTTCGTCGTCCAATTTGCAAACCAAAGCCATATTTGGACTCGTGGAGGTAAGATGACCGTTTCTACATCTTTCAATTCTGTTTAATCATTGGATTTTGGTACTTTAATCTAATCGGTGAGATACGGTTTGTCGAAACCATGTAGGATTTATTTCAGAGGGAGAGTTGGGCTAGGATTTGGTGAAATTTTACACTTTCTAACTTAATTTGGGTAGAATTCTGCTAAGGTGAGTTTTCTGACCAAAAGCTTTTGATGTGGTTCATGTCATGTGCTTCAATTGTTAGTTAAAAATTATTAGTTATGAAATTTGTAGCTTAACTTATGTTAGAAATGCCCATTTTATGTTAATTATGTGAGAAATCGATATGCTTATGTGGCTATGTGCTTATGTGTGTTAAGTGGTCAATGAATAGTTGGGGGTAATGGTTCATTGTGGTGAAATAAGGGAGTAGAAGGAGAAGAAACCATTTTAGAACGATAGTCCAAGGAATAGAAGTGACCGCGGAGCTATGGGAAAGGTCATCGGGTCTGAGTGAGTCATTAACCCAATTATTCTGCAATTATATATGCTTATATGCTTTAAATTGTTGCATTATACATGCCATGTCATTCAAGCACGTTAGTTAATTCACTAAGTGTAGTGCTTAAGAAAATCGTTTTCATATTTCTGTTGTGGTACATAACAACCACTGTAGGTTCAGAGCAAGGCTTGGAGAGGAGGTAAAATATGCATTGGGAAGGGAGATTGGGAATGAGTTGGTTTGTTCATAATGTAGATAAGTACAATATGTAGTTTTGGAATTTCTAGAGGCATGTGTGTGTTAATTTAGGGGTAGAACTTGTAAAATTGGACTCTTGTAATAGGTTAAATCCGTAGGATCCATACTTTGCAAGCCATGTAAATCATGACCGAGGCTCATTTTGCAACTTGGGGATGTTTAGACAAGCTTATGATGTTTATGTTAAAGTTTGAAAATGTTTGAGTTTGAGCTTGTGCCTTAAAGTCTGCTTGGAATTGCTTGTTGAAGTGTTGCATAATGCTCTGCTACTGTAAAACAGTCGATTGGGTCACACGTACAGTCAACTGGACCACCTTCTCCACAGGTAGAACTCTCTGTAATTTGCATTCCCAGTCGACTGGACCACCCAAACCTTAGTCGATTGGACCATGCAGTCGATCGGACCATAGAATCCTCAGAATTGAGCTCTCTGTCTCTTGGATTTCTAGTTGACTGGATCCCCAATCAGTCGACTGGATTTGGCTATTTAAATGAAAAAAATTGCTATGTATCTAATGGGATATTTCTTGAAAAACACGTTAATAATTGGAGATTTAGAGTGAATAATCCTTTATTACTCGGTCCTAATCCGCGTGCAGTGGGATAGGGTGTGACAATTTTTAGTGTCAGAGCAATAGGCTGGAGCTTTTGGGGATGAGAGACGTATTATGTGTAGTGTGCACACAATGATATGTAGTTACATAAATATGTATACACATTTACTTAGAATGCTTTTAACGTTGATTAGCTTGTCATGTGTTTCTTAAAAGTAATGTGTGTGTGTGTGTGTTTGTGTGTATTATAATATAGGTGCCAGGCAACACGCCTGGAGGTGAGAACCCAAGTTGAATAGAATGAACTAAAAGGGCAATCGAAGGATTAGTCCGAGTGGCTGAAACCCATGTGGTCGAAGGAAGACCGGTACAACCGAATCCCAATCCAGGGGAAGAAATTGTCACTATATCAAAATTTCACAAGCAAAAGCCAACAATATTTCGTGGGGAAGCCGATCCGATGAGGGCTAATTTTTGGATTTTTGATATGGAAAAGATCTTCAGCGTGTTACCATGCACAGAAGAACAAAAAGTGTTGTTTGCGGCTGATACGTTGAAGGATATGGCACAGTATTGATGGAGTACTAAGCTAGGCTCAAATCAACTGACTAGATGGGAATAATTCTCGGAGATATTCAATGCACAACATTTTTCGGAGTCCTTCTACGATCAAAAAGTGCAAGAGTTTATGGAATTGGTGCAAGGAGGAATGACAATTAGGGAGTACTCAACGCAGTACACAAGTTTGGCCACGTTTGCCGGAGATACTATATCAACTGAGAAGGTAAAGGCGAGGAAATTTGTAGCTAGACTTCGAAATGATTTTCGAGGACAAGTGACAATATTCCTACCTCAGACATACACAGGGGTGTTAGACATTGCTTCCATCATTAAGAGAGATCTTGGGTATACTTCGAGCATGCAACCACTACCAAATCAACAAAGAAAGAGAGCTGGATCGAGTCAGTTTAGTGGTAAGGGAAGTGCCAAAAGGCATAGTTCAAGAGGTTCATCGGCTAGTGGTGGTAGTGGTTTCAGTGGGAACAAACCAAGATGTCAGACCTGTCAGAAATTTCATTAGGGCCGTTGTAATCAACTTCCAAACCCACCCACCTGTAATGTTTGCCTACAATCGGGACACTTAGCAAGAAATTGCCCAAATCAGAACATAGATATGAGGGGGCGATGCTTTACTTGTAAGGAGTTGGGACATCAAGCTAAGGATTGTTCTACCAAGTACCAAGGAGCTTCAAGTTCTGGTTCCTCTCTAACTAGTGCCATTACACCGAGACCTACTCAATAACCTCTGAGGAGAGAGTAGAGGGAGACGAGATCATATCAACTCAAGCCAGGAGAGATCGCTTCAAATGATACTGTTGTTTTAGGTATGATTCCCATTTTCTAACATTTAGCAAATGTACTTGTAGATTCGGGATCCACACACTCATTCGTGTTACATCATTTTGCTAAGTATCTGAATAAACCACTAGAGTTCATAGATCATGATTTATCTGTCGCAATACCATTGGGAGCTCCATTGGTAAGTTCAAGTATGTTTAGAAAATGTGAGATTAATTTAAATGGTAAGGGGTTAACCGCTGATTTAGTACCATTGGTAATCCAACATTTTGATGTTATATTGGGTATGGATTAGTTAGTGACTAATTATTCAGTTATTAATTGTAATGGTAAAGGGGTGGCATTTCGTGTTTCGGATCAAGACGAGTTTTATTTTCAAGGCAAGGTGTTATAGCACCGCCATACATTGTGTCATCCATTGAAGCTTGTTGGATGTTAAAGAAAGGATGTCGTGTGTTCTTATATAGTATTCTTGATACTAGAGGTGTCGATTTAAAGCTTGAGTATATTCCAATAGTTAGAGAATTTTCAGATGTGTTTCCAGAGAAGCTGATTAGTATGTTAATTGACCGAGAGATTGAGTTTGGTATTGATGTTATGCTGGGGACTCAACTGATTTCATGAGCACCGTATCGAATTGCACCAGTTGAGTTAAAATAGTTAAAGACTCAGTTACAAGAGTTACTAGACAAGGGTTTTATTCGATCTAGTGTGTCTCCTTGGGGTGCACCTGTTTTATTTATAAAGAAGAAAGATGGGATGATGCGTATGTGCATCGATTATCTGGAATCAATAAGGTAACAATCAAGAACAAATATCCGTTGTCGCGTATCGATGATCTCTTCGATCAGCTTCAAGAGGCTCAGGTATTTTTGAAAATAGATTTGAGATTGGGGTACCATCAATTGAAAGTTAAAGCAGAGGATGTAGAGAAGACAACCTTTAGGACCCGTTAAGGACACTATGAATTCCTAGTGATGCCATTTGGAGTTACTATTGCGCTAGCCGCCTTTATGGATTTGATGAATCGTGTGTTCAAATCGTATTTAGATGAGTTTGTTATTGCATTTATTGATGATATTCTGATTTATTCTAAAAGTTCGGAGGAGCATGAACAACATTTGTGATTAGTTTTGCAACGACTTTGAGAAAAGCAATTATTCGGGAAGTTGAAAAAAAGTGAATTTTGGCTAACAAGTATTACTTTCCTAGGGCATGTGATCTCTAAAGAAGGTATTTTTGTAGACCCGCAGAAGATTAAAGCTGTTATGAATTGGTCAAGGGCGACTAGTGTGTCAGAGATTCGAAGTTTCTTTGGGTTAGCCGGATATTATAGAAGATTCATCCAGGATTTTTCTAGAATTGCAACTCCAATAACAAGATTGATGAGAAAAGATGTACCATTTGAGTGAAATATGGAATATGAAGATTGCTTCTTAGCATTGAAGGGGAAGTTAACAATAGCACCAATACTTGCAATTTCGACAAGTATTGGGAATTTCAGAATCTATAGTGATGCCTCTCATCAAGGGCTAGGATGTGTTTTGACACAAGGTGACAAAGTGATAGCTTATGCTTCAAGATAATTTAGATCTCACGAGAAGATCTACCCAACACATGACTTGGAGTTAGCGACAGTAATATTTGCTTTGAAAATCTGGAGACATTACCTATACGGGGAGACGTGTGAAATCTTCACCGACCATAAAAGTTTGAAATATTTATTTACTCAAAGGGATCTTAATATGAGATAAAGAAGATGACTGGAACTTATGAAAGATTACGATTTGAAAATTTAGTATCACCTGGGGAAAGAGAATGTAGTCGTTGATGCCTTGAGCCAAAAATCATCGAAAACCTTAGCTTATACCTTAACGGGACAGGAAAAGTTGGTAAGGGAGTTTGACAATTAAAACTTGAAGTGATTCCTAGAATTGAAGGTGGTTTGATGGCTGCAATTATGGCACATCCTAGTCTAATTAGTGAAATAAAGTCTAACTAGCTTCTAGATCCAAATTTCAAGAAGATTGTGGATAAATTACCTGAGGGTAGGAGGCCAGAATTCAGCTTCTAAGATGATGTACTAAGGTATATCAATCGTTTATGCATGCCTAAGGTTGGAGATTTACGAGAAAAAGTTATGGAAGAAGCTCACAACACCAGATATTCAGTACATCCAGGTAGTATCAAAATGTACCGATACTTGCAAGAAATTTATTGGTGGAGTGGTATGAAGCAAGAAGTCGCAGAATTGGTCGCTAAGTGCATGACTTTGCAAAAAGTAAAAATGGAACATCAGCGACCCAGAAGGGAACTACATCCTATAGAGATACTAGAATGGAAATGGGAGCATATCACGATGGATTTTGTATCGGGTTTTTTGAAGTCTTTAAAATCAAATGATACTATCTGGGTTATTATTGAACGGTTGACTAAGTCAGCCCATTTCTACCAATCAAGACCAAGAATCCATCAAAACTTGTAGAGATTTATATTAGAGATATTGTTAGACTTCACAGGGGACCAGTATCGATAGTGTCGGACCGAGACACTCAATTTGTGTCAAGATTTTTGGAGAGCTTACAGAACGCCATGGTGACGACTTTACATTTTAGTACTTCCATTCATCCCCAGACCGGTGGTCAATCTAAAAGGGTAATTCAGATTTTAGAAGACATGTTGAGAGCATGTGTTATGGACTTCAAGGCCAATTGGGAGACTCACTTGACTTTAATAGAGTTTTCCTACAATAACAATTTTCAAACTAGTATTAGAATGGTGCCTTACGAGGCATTGTACGAAAGGAAGTGTAGATCGTCGATTTGTTAGACAAAAGTTGGTGAGAAACAGCTTTTGGGATCGGAGATAGTTCAAATCACTATCGAAAAGATTCGATTGATTAAACAGTGATTACAAACGGCTCAGAGTTGTTATAAAAGTTATGCAGATATGGGTAGAAGACCGATAGAATTTGAGGTAGGTTATTATATGTTTTTGAAAGTATCGTCTTCGAAAGGCATAGCACGATTTGGTAAGCGAAGTAAGCGTAGTCCGAGATACATTGGACCTTATTTAATTCTAAATTGAGTTGGACTGTTAGCTTATCGGTTGGAGTTGCCACAAGAGTTGGCGAATGTTTACAATGTGTTCCATGTGTCAATGCTTCATCATTATGTAGCAGATCAAAAATATGTAATCATTCCAGAACCATTGGAGATTTGGGAAGATATGACCGATATGGAGCATCCGTTGCAAATCCTTGACAAAAGGATCAAGTATTGAGAACCAAAGTGATTCCACTTGTCATGGTTCAATGGCGTAGCCATTCGATTGAGGAGGCTACTTGGGAATGAGAGGATGAGATTCAAGAAAAGTACCCACACTTGTTTGATACTTGAGGTACGAGTAAGTTTGGGGACCAAACTTCCTTTTAGGGAGGGAGAAATGTAACACCCATACCCGGAAAAAGGGATTAATTACTATTTATATATGCATTAATTATTATGATTAGTGTATATCATGGATTAAGGAGAGACTTGGACTAGCTCGGGGAAAAAGTGTTCAGTAAGGAACACAGTTAGAAAGTCCCCAGTAAGGTGGGACAGGTAATGAAGTAGAACCCAATGAAAGGGCCCGAGTCAAATAACTTGCATTTAAATGTATAGATGCATTTTATATGGCTAAATGAGTATATGTTTAATAGCTTTCGTATTATATTGAATGATGTTTTGGTTGTTAAAATGCTAGTTTGTATGTTGTTAATAAGGTTGATGATGCCAAAAATTGGTAGGACAGTTTGGTGAATAACTTAGAGAGAGAAAGAATGAGACACAAGGGATTGTATGTGGTTCGGCCCCGTTCATGAGGTGACCTATGTCCACGTGTACGTCAGGGCTTGTTTCATTAATAGATGACCGGCCGTGTTTGGTGAGCCAACAAAGAGGGTGGCACTACCAGTAAACTGATCGGGTATATGCGTAAGTGTGTATTGTGCCTTTCTTGTGAGATAAGAAAAATGCTCTTCCCTTAATGGGGGTGAGTGGTCCCTTTCATAAGTGTAACAGACCGCCCTTACAAGGTATGTTAATAGATTAAGAAACCCAATCTAATTACAATTGATTTACATCAATCATGGGAGTTTTCGAAGTGGTTTAGAAAGCAACTTGCACCTTCTATACGTCTTCTGGCGGAACTGGGAAATTGATCGGATGCTTGTGGAACAAGCCATGCGACAGGCCCGAGCCACGGCTACGGATGAATGGGCCTTCCTCGTAAGCTCGAGTTGTGGGCCTAGACCGAGCGGTCATCGGTCAAACAGCCCAGGGTAGCTGTGTAACAGGTGTCCACTCCAGATGACCTAGCACTGTGTGCTGAGGCGACAACCAGACTTTGACCTGATATTTTTGTACGTATCAGCTGCCCCCCATTTTCAAGGCTTATGTGGTGTTTCATTGGATAAGGGTTGAAAATTAGAACTGATCTACTACCCGCTCGGGACGAGGTCGACCTTTCCAGGGGCAAGCCCAATCGCCAAAGCTGCACAGTGTCTGGACTGACCGGTTGTGTCACGTACTTGGGGTTGTTGACTGACACGTGTTGGTTTGTAGTTGGTTCGGTCAAGATCCAATGAGACCGGGGCGAGTACAATCGGTCAGTTGCGTGGTAATCGAGCTGTCGTGTCATGCATTTAATGCGCGCTCCTTTTGAGGCATCGCTTCATGTGCCCGAGGGGACGACTGTCTATCGGTTTTGTTGGGAGATTTTCCTGGCCGTCGAATCCAATTTGATCTTGAGTGTCTGCACTTCCTATATAAGGGGCCCTTGTTCATTTCTTTCATTCATGTTGTCCTGAGATAGAGATTACCGAGCTATTTGGAGAGCAAAAAGTTCCTGGTCAAGCTTCCCGAGCTCATTTCCTGCTTTAATTCTTGTAAGTCCTCATCTCTCAAGTTTCCATTCATTGCTTTCTTCTCTCTCCTCTTTCTTTCTCTTTTCGAAGTGAGGTTGGAGAGAACGAATCTATTAGGGCTTGCTCAGGAGTGGGATTTCTTTTTTTTGAGGTTCAGTTTCCTTCTTAGATCGAATAACCCTTCTCCTGTGGTGGTGTGATTAATATGGCCGGGTTGTCCTGTGTTAGTTTTGATCAAGTGATATATTGCCCTTAGAGCCTTATACGCTTTGCCCCATAGGCTCTTGGATTTTCCCCCCTTGTACACTAGACTCAAAGTTTCTGACCCTTACCGAGGTCGCTAACTACTTCCCGGTCCAGCCATAGGAGACTTAGGAATGTGTCACTCAAGATTTGACTCGTCTTCCTGGTCATAAGATGAACAATCTCGCTCCGAAACGTCGGACACCAGCCTAGATCCGCCTTTCGTGACCCCGTCTGCCCAACAAAGTAAAGGGAGGATTCCTATTAAAGTGTCCAACGATGAGGGGGCTCACGATATGCCCGTTGCCTCAACGCCTGGGGGTAGGATGCTGAGGAGTCGGTAATAAGCAGTCCGAGCGTGGTCTTTTCTTATGAGCGGATCGTTAGCATCTTATGTTCCCCTGACTTAGCCTAGATTAGGGAAAAGTATGACAATCCTAACCACTTTTCCTTGAGTGTATATGGTGGCGGGGCTCATACCCATCAGTCGGATTTTGTTACCCTGTATGAGAATGCCCTTATGGCGGGCCTTTGTCTTCTACTTCACCCCATCGCCCGGGATGTGCTCATCTATCTCGAGATTTCCCCTGGGCAGATCGCCTCGAATGGGTGGAGGTTCTTGATGGGGGCTGTCTCCCTGTGGCCCCAGGTTCTAGGGTACAAGCTTACCCTGTAGGAGTTCTTCTGGACCCAACGGCCATTTAAAGTGCACGGGGAGGCCGGCTTCTTCTCACTGGGGGCCTGGCAGGGGAGAAAAATAATAGTTAACTGGCCGAGCAACAACAGAGGGTAGAAGAAGAAATTCTTCCAAGTATACACCCTCGGGCTCTGCTAGGAGGGGCCGGACATTCAATTGAGGACCTCCTGGGTAGGGGTGTTGAGGAGTAAGCCCCCGTACCTTCTATTACTTCACCTTAGCGTTACTTCTTTTCATTTTTTTTCTAACAACTTCTTGCTTTGTAGTGGGCTCGGCAGACTTGCCCAGCAATTCCGACGAGTGCCAGGAAAGGATCCTGTCACTAGCCAAGGACCCTACTGACATCAACAAGTTACTGACCCGATCGAGAAGTCCGAAGGCTTTGTATAAGCCTAACCACTGCTTCGAGGCCCCCTTTTTCCCTCCGATTATTCCCGGTATGTTATGCCATTTACCTCCTCGTTCCTTTACTATTTGCTTGACTCCATACGTAACTGGCGTGTTCTTGCTGGTTTCACAGAAATGGTTCCTAAGGATGCAACGGCCGTGAAGGAGAAAGAGGTGACCCTGTTGGCCCGGGCGGGGCAAAAATGGAAGAGGCAAGACCCTGTTGAGGGCCAGAAACTAAAAAGGATCTCCAGGGGGATCGCTGTCTGGCAGACAAGGAAGCAG
This sequence comes from Hydrangea macrophylla, assembly GCA_033977485.1. Taxonomy (NCBI): domain Eukaryota; kingdom Viridiplantae; phylum Streptophyta; class Magnoliopsida; order Cornales; family Hydrangeaceae; genus Hydrangea; species Hydrangea macrophylla. The sequence goes on along the minus strand of CM066990.1, from coordinate 70,104,444 downwards.
TCGGGACCTCAACGCTCGGGGTGACCATTGCCACGCCACCAAAGTTGCCCCCACTGCCACACCAGCCGGGGTGTCGTTCCCTAGTCTGGACGAGCCAACACTCTTGGGTCCACGTGTGGGACAGTCCGCAAGGTCAGCGGTGGAGATGGCGGACGATGTCCGCAGGAGAGTCTGGCCTGGCCTACTATAGAGCCATGTGGACAAGTGCACTCTGCTGAGTTCTGAGGCCATAATTGGTTGGCTTTACAGTGTCAGTCACATGGTAAGTTGCTTTGTATACATTTTGCAAGTGCCACTTTTTCCTCCGCTCGGGACGCTAACACCAGTTTTTTTTTCTTGCAGGTTGGTTATATAGCGGTGGGGGCTGAGGCTTCCTTGCCCAGGCTAGCTGAAAGGCTAGTCACTGTTGAGGCTGCCCTGTCCAAGGAATAGGAGGCACGGGAATCCGCAAAGTATGCCCCCTTCATGGAGGAGGAGAAGTCCAGGGCCATGGGACTAGAGTTGGGGGATGCCCGTGACACTATTTCTGTTGAGCGGGCTTCTCGAAAAGTCGTTGAAGCTAAAGCGACGGCTACGGAGGTTGGAAAGGGTGGCTGCTGAGAAGGAGGCAGAGGTCCTGAAAGCAACTCTTTCTGAGCTTGCCGCTGCTCAGGAAGTAGAGGAGGAGTTTGAGGCTGGCTTCCTCAAAGGCTATGCTGACCTTACCGAGTGGGTGGCTGCTGATCACCCGGATTGGGACTTGTTTGGCTACTCCCGGGCTATGTCCACCTTCTGGAAGGAGTCTGCTCGGACTACTGAGGGAGCCACTGCCGAAGCCGCAACGGCCGAGAATACTGAGGATGAGCCGGCCGGAGACACTGAGGAGGTTGAGATCGTTGACACCAGGCTTCTCCCTCTTTTTTTTTTGTTTGGCGAGGCTATTACAACTGCCCCCCAGGCCTTGTATAAACTTTTGATATCAATGAAAAGGTCCTTCAAGGCCACCTTTTGCACTAAATTTTTGTATTTGCTTGTTATTGCTTGTGCCCGACCGGTTGTTGGTCCAGTATAAACCCAGCCTTAGCAGAAGTTTTAAGCCTATAACCGAAAGAGAACACTTGCTCTTCTAGGGACCTGTTCAAGAAGGTCCCGGTCGGTATAGTGTAGGATTGGCCCTATTACTATCCGTTCGATTTCTCTGGGCATTGTAGGTACTTGGGACTGTCTTACGATGGCATTGCATGCCTAGTCCAGTATCCTGTTAATGCCCGGTGTGATTGCCTATTTTAGTCTAACATCCTCCTGCCCCCCAAGGTTTTGCTAAGGCGGGCGTTAATAGATGAAGTGACCATAGGGAACCTACCAGGACGTGGGTGATTGCAGGATCTTTTGAGGCTTGCTATCGTTAGCCACCTAGGGGGGTTTGCCCATGTCATCGATTGTGGGCCTAAGCGAAGCCGGTGCCTCAGATATGATGGAGGTCTTTTGTGCCTGGTGTTTGACCCCGAGGTCATTTGCATAGCCTGAGGTCTTTTGTATGCCTCGGGTGTGAGCCTGAGGTCTTTTGTATGCCTGGGGTTGGACCCCGAGGTCTTTTAACACAATCGAACACAGGGAGAAAAATTGCTTGGCAGAAAGGAAAATTTTATTTATTATATAAATAAAACTACTCAGAGGGAGATACAAGGTTCCTAACTGGTACTGCATTCATATTTTACTGAAAATACTTGTGGAGTTGCTGCACGTTCCAGGGGTGAGGGAGGTCTTGCCTGGCCAGGGTCTGTAGCCAGTAAGTACCCAGGCGGTTGATGTTGATGACTCGATAGGGTCCCTCCCAGTTCAGGCCCAACTTTTCATGACTTAGGACTTTTGTTGACTGGTTCACCACCTTCAAGACTAAATCTCCCACCTGGAAATTACGGTGTTTGACCTTGCTGTTGTAGCATCGGGAGACCCGCTACTTGTAGGCTGCTACCTTCAGATATGCATAGTCCCTTTTTTCTTCCACCAAATCTAGCTCCCCTCTAAGGGCTTCTTCGTTACCTTGTTCGATGAAGTTTGCCACTCTGTATGTTAGCAATCTGAGCTCTGTGGGCACCACTGCCTCAAAACCATAGGTAAGAGAGAACGGCGTCTCCCCCGTTACCGCTCGGGGGGTGGTACGGTAGGCCCACAGAAAGGTCGGCAACTCATTTTCCCAGAGGCCTTTGGCATCTTCGAGTCTAGTTTTGATGGACTGCAAAATTGTCTAGTTCGTCACCTCTGCTTGGCCATTGGCCTGAGGGTGCTCAGGCGAGGAGTAATGATTGGATATGCTATAGCCCGAGCAAAACTGCCTGAACACCTGGGTATCAAACTGCCTGCCGTTGTCACTGATCAGGACTCTGGGGATGCTGAACCTACTGAGAATGTTTTTCTCAATAAAGCCTTCCATCTTCTTCTCGGTGATTAATGCCAAGGGCTCAGCTTCTGTCCACTTAGTGAAATAGTCCATGGCAATGACCGCGAATCTAACTTGTCATTTCCCAATCGGGAGTCGACCGACTATGTCAATACCCTACTGAATGAATAGCCAAGGGCTGAGGATTGGTGTTTGGAGCTCTCCTGGGCGATTGATCATGGGCAAGTATCTCTGGCACTTGTCATACCGCTTGACATATTCTTGCGAATCCCGGGCCATCGTCGGCCAGTAATAATCTTATAGAAGGGCTTTTCGGGATAGTGTCCGACTGATGTTGTCAAAATCAAGTTCTTATTTAACCCTATTAAAATGTAGTACAATGGATATAGGGTATCGAGTCCACAGGGATTGGAATGCAACAATGCTTGGTGGGCGCTTAATGACCAATTATAATGCGAGGAGTAATTAACAAACTAAGAAATAAAATTGAGTCTTTTCGACTTTGGGTTTGATTCAATTGGTGTTAAATTACACTACAATGACTATTTAGAAAATGGGAAGTAACTTTGAACAAAGCTAAGTTTACTAAAAAATTGGGGATTTTTGCAAATAGAAAAATCGAAGTTGGGGAGCATTCCCCCACCTTGGACCAAACAACACATGGATTCCATGCTTGTATGGCATCTTCTAGAGTAGAAAATTCCATTGAGACAAACCATCAAACATGTGGTAGTCAACCTACATGATAAATAGAGGTTTCAATGAAATACATAAGGCTAGATTTCAAATCCAAGGATTTAACAACTTATAATTTGATATTGTAAGTGGGGTCCTAGAAAATCAAACCTTGCACACATGAACTCTATAAATGCTACAACATATGAAAATCCTACATTAAAGCACACATGGGTCCAAAGGTGGGTTTATGATCCCCAACCTACATGATTTAGCTACTCATAACTATAATAACATTAATATTAAAGAGAGGAAAGAGAGATTATACCAACTAGAGAAATCTACAATAAATGCCATAGAAAATCCTAGAAAATCTTCAATAAATACTTCAACCATTCAATACATTTACTATTCTCTCTCTCTAACACTAAATAGAAGTAGATGTGGGTAGATGAGGAGTAATGGGAGAGAGAGATGAGGGGATTACAGAGAGAGTGTGTTTACAACCTAACAATATAACTAAAAAGTAAAGTTCTACCAAACAAAAATCTATCTCTAACTATATATAACCCCTTCACAAAATGGCAATCTTGTAAATTAAAAAGGGATGAAAACTTCAGCAACTGCGGATCAATCCCATCTTAAAAATGAATTGATCTACTTTTCAACCCAGCCCTTGATATGCTCTCAAGTAAACGCGGATTGATCCGCTCTATTAGCTGGATCGATCCATTTAGGGATCATTATCGCAGAATGTCATAGCAAGATCGCGGATTGATCCCTTCAAAGTAACGGATCGATCTGCTTCTTTAGAATCTGATAGTAATTTTTTATTAAACATGCGGATCGATCCCTGTTGAAGGCTGGATGGATCCGCCCTAGCTGAATTCCACTCTTGTTCCTTTTTACTTCAATAATGCCACAAGGAAACAATTCTTCTTCACCCAACATGAAAAATCTTACAAGAAAGAGGTCATAATTACCAAGAAGAGAGTAATAACGAGGGAAATCAAAGGTACAATTTATCCATTAGATCTCTCGGATTAGGTACTAATTCGTGCTTAATACGGGATAAATTGTGAAGTGTAGAATACAATATTGAACATGAATCACCGACCTCCTATATGGCTTCCACACACTCCCTCATGGATTTACCTTGATATTCCTTGTACCTGTGTGGGGTGGACACATCAAAGATATGGGATAGAGAACCCCCTTCTGTAGAGGATACCATCAACGAGGTGGTATCTGGCCGCTCGGTACCTTACTTACCATGCTTCTTCCTTTCCTTCGGGTAAGGAACCTGTCGTGAGGAACATCGTTATCAGATCTATCCAACTAGGACCTGTGGTGACCGGGTCGACCTCCATGCCCCCCGGGTCAATTATGCTCTGCTCGGGCAAGTATTTAATTCTTCTTCCAAGTAGGTCTGACTCGAAGGATGAGGCGAGGTGGGCCAACTGGTTGGCCCTAGTATTTTCCTCCCTTGGGATTTGTCTGAGGGAGAACCCCTTTAGCTTCTTTGAAACTGCTCGGACGAGGGCTAGGTAGGCTATAATGTTATCCTCCTGGGCTTTATACTCTTGATTTACTTGATTGACCATGAGTTGGGAGTCGCAATATGCTTGAACTTGCGGCGCACCCATCAAAGTAGCTTATTTTAGGCCGACCAATAGGGCTTCATACTCGGCCTCATTAATGGAGGCCCAAAAACCAAACCTTAGCACATATTCCAATTGGATCTGGTCAGGTGTGGTTAAGATGATTCCAGCCCCGCTGCTATGCTGGTTGGAGGACTCGTCCACATAGAGTACCCAGGTTGGGAGGGCTGTGGACCGGACGGTACTGCTGATGGGTCGAGCTCTTCTACCGAATATTCTGGGTATGTGAACTCCACGAGAAAATCTACTACAGCCTGTCCTTTCATGACTGTCTGAGGTTTGTAAACTACCTCAAACTCCTCAAGCTCCAACGCCCATTTGATGAACCTTCTCGGGCCTGCTTAAGATCCGGCGAAGGAGTTGGTCTGTGAGGACCACGATGACATAGGCCTGGAAGTACAGGCGGAGTCTCCGAGCAGAGGTAATTAGGGTAAAGACCAATTTCTCGATGCGGGAGTACCATCTTTTTGCGCCTTAGAGCGCTCGACTGGTGTAGTAAACCAGGAATTATACCCCGTGCTCTTCTCGGACAAGTGCTGACCTCACTACTGAAGGAGACACTGCCAAACACAAGAATAACTCCTCCTTTGGTACGGGTGTAGAGAGTAGAAGGGGCAATCTAAGGTACTTCTTGAGTTCTTGGAACTCCTCCTCGTTCTCCTCTGACCACTGAAAAGCCTTACAGAGAGTCTTGAAAAATGGGAGGCACCAGTCGGTAGCTCGGGAAACGAATCTATTTAGTGCGGCCACCTAGCTGGCCAAGCTCTGTACTTCTTTGGTTGACCGAGGTGACCGCATGTTGATAATGGCCTGAATCGTTTCGAGGTTCACTTCGATTCCTCACCTGCTGACTAAGTGCCCTAGAAATTTCCCGGACAAGACTCCAAACGTGCATTTGGCCTGGTTCAACCTCATCCGAAATTTTCTTAGGATGCTGAAGGCCCCTGCCAAATGCTCGAGATGGTCTGTCTCGTCTTGGCATTTGACCAAGAGGTCATCTACGTATACCTCCATCGACTTCCCGATCAAGTCCTTGAACATGTAGTTGACCAAGCGTTGGTATATTGCCTCGGCATTTTTGAGGCCAAAAGGCATCACCTTATAGCAATATGTGCCTTAGTCGGTGATGAAGGAAGTCTTCTTCTCATCCCCAGGGTACATGCTGATCTAGTTGTACCTCGAGTAGGCATCCATGAACAAAACAAGTGAATAACCTGCTGTGGCATCCACAAGGAGGTCTATCCTAGGCAACGGATAGCAATCCTTGGGATAGGCTTTATTTAGGTCAGTAAAATCCACACATTCTCCACTTCCCGTTGCTCTTCTTCACTAGAACCACATTGGCCAACCAGTCGGGATAGTTGACTTCTTGGACGGATTTTTCTTTAAGGAGCTTCTCTACTTCTTCACGTACCGCCACTTGTCACTCAGGGGCCATGCCACTCCTCTTCTGTTTCACTGGTCGGGAATCGGGGTTAATGTTGAGATGGTGAGACATACCTGGAGATCAATCCCTGGTATATCTTCATGGCACCAAGTGAAGATGTCCTGGTTTTCTCTTAAGAACTTGATCGACTTTTCCCTCAGACTCGGGTCTAGGAGAGTGCCAATACTCATGAACCGGTCGAGGAATGCAGGTTCAAGCACCACCTGTTCTGATTCCTCCACCGGGCCTACTCTATCCTTCACGTCCCTCGGGTCCATCTCCTGAACGTTTAATGTTTTAGTCGTGCGATTGGCTGATCTCCACGTAAACTTCTCGGGCCTTGGGGGGTCGGGAACTTGACCACTAGAGCATAGGTAAACACAACCGCTTTGGCTTTATTGAGCGCTAGCCTCCCAAGGATGACGTTGTATGCGGATGGAGCCTTCACAACCACAAAGTTTGTGAGCACAGAGACCTACTGGGGATGGGTACCCATAAGTACCGAGAGCTCAATCATACCAAGCGGTTACGTGCTCGAGCCATTGAATCAGACCAATAGTGTGGCAACTGGTCAGAGTTTGTCTCGTGAAATCCCCATCTGGTCCAACGCCGAGGCAAAGAGAATGTTGCAGGAGCTACTAGTGTCCACTGATATCCTCTTCACCGTGTAATTGGCTGTGGAGATCGTTACTACCGCAGTGCAAGCCTTTCATGTTGTCAGATGAGAATGTTAACACATTAGTTGGTCAGTAGTCGGTGGATTGCACATGCCAAATATCTGCTCGGGATGCCTGAGCATGACTCTTCCTAGCCGACTATGAGTCCCCTCTGCTCGAGGTTCTTCCAGAGATCACATTGATTTACCCAAGTGGTTGAGTTTGCTTGGGGGTTCGGGTGTCTGGTATAGGTCATCTATCTGGCTCGACAAACTCGATCAGGTGGCCCTGTTCTATCAGCCTCTCGATGGCCATTTTGAGCTTAAAGCAGTCCTCTATGTCGTGACTATGGTCCTTGTGTGATACTAGCAATATTTATCCCAGTTTCTCTTCCCGAAAGGGCGCCTCTTCAGCTTTGTTGGTTGTTGGAGAAGCCTCTGGGTTTTAGCAGTGGCCATGACTTCATGAATATGGCAGGAAAGGGGTGTGAAAGTAATTAGAGCCTGTTCCAAACCATCTTTTTGCTAACTCAGCTTCGGCTTCTTCCCCGAGCCCTTCTCGGAGCCACCACGCTTCTGTTTGGCCCTCGGGGACTCATCTCCTGTAAGGCTAGCATGCTTAACTTTCAAGAATTCCTCTATGTCAATGTGCTTTCCCACCCTTTCTGAGAGCTCAATCAAAGTGTCTAGTCGGTTGTGTAAAATAACGTTGCGACTTTTATGTGCTGTACTCCCGAGCAGAAGGCCATAATCGCGACTGTTTCATTCAGGTGCGAATCTACAACCTTTATTGATTAAAACGGTAGACGTAATCCTTTAGAAACTCCCCCTTACGTTGCTTGACGGTCAGCATCTGAGTCTCCGGCTATGACTGGTCGAGCATTCCCACGAACTATCCGACGAAAAGCTTACAGAGTGCTTTGAAGTCGCTGATTGTTCAGGGTTTGATGGTGTGGAACCACTACGCTGCCGCCTCCTTGAGGGTATCGGGAAAGGCGAGGCACAGTAGTTCATCAGCAGTGGTAACCAACGTCATTTGGGCCTTATAAGTCCGGACATGATCCACTGAGCTTCCCGAACTGTCATAAAAATTGATGTTCGGTGATTTAAACTTCTGCGGAATTAGGAATCCCATGACCCGGGCAGTGAAAGATGACTCCGTTTCTGTATTGGTGTGATCATGGCATGATTTATGGCTCAGCTTCTCAATTTGCTTTTGCAGGTCCTCGATATGGGCCTTGACGTCCGTCTGACCGGTCTTTCGCTCCGTGTCTGAATAGTACTTTGAGTTGGACGATGAGGCCTCTTCCTCAAAGTGCGTTGTCCTTAAGGATAGGGCCAGGCTTCGGCTCCGGGTAATCATGTGCCTAAGATCCTCACGGCTCTTGGACGGGGGGTCCTTGGTCGAATCTTGAGCGGTCCGGTCTTGCCCCTCCCCTCTGGCAGCGCACCTATTATTGATGATTTCTCTGGCATCCCCCACTTGGCGTGGGTTGGCCCGGGGGCGCCGCCGGGTCCGCTTGAGAGCCTGGCTACTCTCGTCGTTCCCTAACTGACCCAGATCCAACGGAGATATAGGCTCAGTGTGGGCGCGCCTTCGGACCCGTACGAGCTTCCGGTCATGCACGCCATTTCCGGGTTGTTCCTCTATTTGGGAGATCTTTCCTAGCGGGCTGGCAATGTTTCGATCTGCTGTTAAGTTTTCTGTTGGCCCTCCAGGAACTATACAACGGCCCCGATAACTTGCTCAAAGGTCATGGAAGCAGCCAGTTGCTCAGCTTGTGAATCTGTCTGACCTTCTAGAGCAGCGGTTTATTTACCCTTCTTCGGCGCCAAATTTTCTTTTGGGAAAAGTCGTTGTCTTTCCCATAGACGGCGCCAAATTGATGATGCCAAAAATTGGTAGGAGAGTTTGGTGAATAACTTAGAGAGAGAAAGAATGAGACACAAGAGATTGTATGTGGTTCGACCCCATTAATGAGGTGACCTACGTCCACGTGTGCACTGGGGCTTGTTTCACTAACAGATCACCGGCGGTGTTTGGTGAGCCAACAAAGAGGGCGGCACTACCATTAAACCAGTCGGGTATATGCGTATGTGTGTATTGTGCCTTTCTTGGGAGATAAGAAAAATGCTCTTCACTTAACAGGGGCGAGTGGTCCCTTCTATAAGTGTAAGAGACCGCCCTTACAAAGTAAGTTAATAGATTAAGAAATCCAATCTAATTACAATTGATTTACATCAATCATGGGAGTTTCCTAAGTGGTTTAGGAAACAACTTGCACCTTCCATAAGTCTTCTGGCAAAACTGGGAAATTGATCGAATGCTTGTAGAACAAGCCACGCGACAGGCCCGAGCCACGGCTACTGAGGAATGGGCATCCCTCGTAAGCCTGAGTTATGGGCCCAAAACGGGCTATCATGGGTCAAACAACCCGGGGTAGCTGTGTAACAAGTGTCCACTCCAGATGACCTGGCACTACTTGTTGAGGTGGCGACCAGACTTTGACCTGATATTTTTGTATGTATCAAAGGGTATAAATGAAAATGATTCATAATTAGTAGGGGCAATAGTAGCTTTATAAAATATTTGGGACCACATGTAGGACCCATACCGGACTTAGACAAACACTCACTTAGATAATGGGGTAGTTAATATAATATTTGGGGGATTTCATAATAAGAACTTAAGAAATTCCAGGGGTTTGAATGAAGAGAAGAGAAATTGAGGTGGATACGCCTCATGCTTGTTGCATGTGTGTGTGTGTCAAGTGAGGGTGAAGTCTCCTATTTACAGAAAAAGAAAAAAAAGCTTGGGAAGAGAGAGAGAGAGAGAGAGTTGGCACTGAGAGTGAGAGAGAGAGAGAAGACAAGGGTCTCCGACAATATTTTTACGTCGTTCCGTCGCCGTTCGTCGCCCAATTCACAAACCAAAGCCATATTTGGACTCGTGGAGGTAAGAGGTTTGTTTCTATATCTTTCAATTCTATTTTAAGTGTCAAATTTTGGTACTCTAATCTAATCGGTGAGACGGTTTGTCGAAACCATGTAGGATTTTACTCCGGAGGAAGAATTGGGCTAGGATTTTCTAATTAAAAGCTTTGGGTAAAATTCTACTAAGGTGGGTTTTCTAATTAAAAGCTTTTGATGTGGTTCATGTCATGTGCTTCAATTGCTAGTTAGAAATTATTAATTCTGAAATTAGTAGCTTAACTTATGGTAGAATTGCCCATATTATGTTAATTATGTGAGAAATCGATATGCTTATGTGGCTATGTGCTTATGTGTGTTATGAGGTTGATGAATAGTTAGGAGTAATGGTTCATTGTGGTGAAATAAGGAAGGAGAAGGAGAGGAGAAAAAACCATTTTGGAACGGTAGTCCAAGGAATAGAAGTGACCGCGGGGCCATGGGAAAGGTCGTCGGGTTTGAGTGAACCATTAACCCAATTATTCTGCGATTACGTATGCTTATATGCTTTAAATTATTGCATTATACATGCCATGTCATTCAAGCACGTTAGTTTTTTGACTAAGTGTAATGATTAAGAAAATTGTTTTTCGATTTCTGTTGTGGTAGATAATAACCACTACATGTTCGGAGCAAGGCTCAGAGAGGAGGTGACATATGCATTGGGAAGGGAAATTGGGACTAAGTTGCTTTGTTCATAATGTAGTTAAGTGCAATATGTAGTTTTGGAATTTCTAGAGGCATTTGTGTGTTAATTTGGGTGTAGAACTTGTAAAATTGGACTCTTGTAATAGGTTAAATCCATAGGATCCATACCTGCGAGCTATGTAAATCATGACTGAGACTCATTTTGTAACTTGGGAATGTTTAGACAAGCTTATGATGTTTATATTAAAGTTTGAAAATGTTTGAGTTTGAGCTTGTGCCTTAAAGTCTGCTTGGAATTGCTTGTTGAAGTGCTACAGAATGCTCTACTGGTGTAAAACAGTCGACTGGATCGGGCGTATAGTTGATTAGACCACCTTCTCCATAGGTTGAAGTCTCTTTAATTTGCATTTTGAGTTGACTGGACCGATGTTCAGTCGACTGGACCAGAGAATCCTTAGATTTGAGCTCTCTGTAGCTTGGATTTCCAATTGACCGGATCCCCGATCAATCAACTGAATTTGGCTGTTTAAATGAAAATATTTTGCTATGTATCTAATGGGATATTTCTTAAAAAGCACGTTAACAATTGGTGATTTAGAGTGGATAATCTTTTGTTACACAGTCCTAATCCGCACGTGGCAAGATGGGGTTAGACAAAACAACCCTCACCAAAACAAAACAAATTATCTCAAAACTTCACAAACACTCAAGAAGCTACAAAGAGATCTTAATGAACCCCAAGGTTTTCCAATAAACAATACTATCTCTCTCTCTCAAAAGATGTAAAGTTCTCAAACAACCAAATTGAATCGAGAGGTTCTCCAAATTGAGCCCTAAAGGTTCTCCAAAGATCCATAAGCCCCAATGGCTTAAAGTTACTTCCAATGATCCCAAAGAGTCCTTATATAGGGCTACACATATTCCCTATTTCAATAGTCTAAGGAGTTGTTGCCAAAATTGAATTAGGAATCCCAACTTCCCTTAATCTCACTGCCAAAATTTCCCATCGCCACTCATGGGGTCCGTTCGCACCGACGCTGCTTAGACGGACACTAAGTTGAATGAGATTCCAAAGAGTTTGTATCCAAAACTCACTAGGAGCTCGCACCATTGATCACTCGCGCGGGGCTCACCTGAGCAGATCACTCGGGTGACAATGCTCCCAATTGATTAATTTCTTCTTCAATCAAATCGGCCACAAATTTCCAACAAGTGTCTTTGTAAAAATAAAAAGGCTACCACTATTTCTAGACGAAAATTGATAATATTAATATTTAGATACATATATTATATAGAGAAAAGGAGAAGGTTGAGATAGGAGGAAGGAAATGCCTAAGGTATAAAATAAGAGAACAAATTTGCTCACTCAAATTTTGTTCACCCATTGCTAACCCAATGTGGTGCTTGGGTGCAGGAGCAGACCCACTATGGAGGCAATTGGGAGCGGCCACCGCCACTCAAATTTTGGGAAAAGGAATAAAAGAGGATACATATGATAGTTTTTAAAAAAAAATGGGTTTTAGTCTTTGTTCGGTTCTTGGATTTAATGAAGGAAAAGATAAAAAAAACATAGAGGAAAATATTTTCTTTTGTTTGATTAACAAAGAAATCGATGAGGAAAATAGGATAGAAAAGAGAGTAAGTGGAGATTAAGTTAAACATTTTGAATGTTGATGGTCATTTTCCTTCTTTTATTCATATTTATATAACACAATTATATTTTATAACTTTTTAATTTTTATGTAATTTAAGCATGAATAAAAATACAACGAAAAACACGAGAGAACTAGTTCCTCTTCTTGTTTTTCTTTCCTTATTTCATTTCTCTCACGAAATCCATGAACTAAACAGAGCCTTAGTGAACTATTTGTGCTTATTGTGAAACTGTAAAACTCTAACAAAAGTTACTCTCATTTACAACTTTCCAACTGGCCAACACTTTTTTTTTTCAAATAAAATAAAGGGAATTTTAGTCAAAAGTTTTTTGAAATAGACTTTCTTAGTATTAGGTCCAACCCATTTTTTAATTTTATTGAAAAGTTCATACGTTAGTGAACTATTTGTACTACTTATGTTGAATTTCACATAAAAAAAACATATGTGAATTTCACATAACTTATGAAAACATGGGTACTAGATCCAATTAAGTTTCACTAATCATGGAGTTTTGAGCAAAGTAAAAAATGGATTGTCCTTTAAACTTTATTAATCTAAATTGAGGGACTTTTCACTAAATTTCTAAAAAATATGGTGTCATGATCCATCCCACTACACGCGAAAATAGGACACGTGACACGCCACCAAGGCTCAAGCAATTCCATTAAAGTAAAAATAGCAGCGGAAACATAAGTAAACATAAGTAAAACCCATGAAAATTTGAGTTATAAAAAGTTTTGTGCATTTGAAAACACGTAAAGAAACATTATGTTTGAAAATAACAATCCAGTCGACTGATCGGGGTCCGGTCAACTCGAAATGCAATATACAAAGAGCTAAAAATCTCAGCAAATTTTCTAATCGACTGATCATAGGTCCGGTCGACTGGAAATGCAAGTTACACAGAGCTTAAAATTCTCAGAATTTGTTCAGTTGACTGTGTCGGGGACCCAGTCGATTGGGGTCTCAATTTCTCAGTCAACTGACGCTTCCCAGTCGACTGATCCAGAAAATGTAAATTAAAAATCAAGAACCAGTCGACTGCTTCTTTCGCAGAATGAAAAACCACATTCCACCCAACACTTTTAGTCGACTATGTCCCAGTGGACTGCTTTCCAGTAAATTAGAGTAGTGGCTAGCTCAAATAGGACTCCAGTAGACTATTTTCTGGGAACTAGTCGACTGTTTTACCTCAGTTAGATGCATTCCGCAGATTTCAATATGTAGTTATTTCAAATTCAATGGCCAACATATCTATCACTATGATTCCATGATTTCCAACATAATTACAGAAGTTATGCTACAGATTACAATACTACTAATCCTTTCCAAGATTCGATTATAACACATTATGAATTTCAAGGTTCATATTACCACAATTGGAAAGAAAAAGAAAAACATCTACAAAAGTGCTCTCGTCGTCCCATCGGCCTCACTTTTCACATTTCTTCTTTCCTCTCTTCTTATCACCTGTATACTGAGTGCGCAATTCTAAATGTATGCTTATATGACAATTCATGGATTTAAACATTTAAAACACATCAAAATAGTCTCTAGGGTGAGTGGTACGTTTCCATATGGTAAATGAAACTGGTGTCGTGGAAGGCCTTCCTCTTCCACACACCCCATGCTCTGGTTGGGCCTTCCTCTATACCTTGCACTATGTCCTATTTAGGCCTTCCTCCATACCAGACACAACCACTATCAATACCACAATCCTCAAACATCGAGGAGCTTACCCTCGAATGAAATTGCACCAAACCCCCCTTTGACCCAAGTAGACATATAGCATGCTCACATAAACAGCTTTTATTGCATATTTAGGTGCATAAATAACGGGCCTAGCTACTATATGAATTTTGCCTAAATCCAAAATATCAAGTTCGATATTTAAAATATGTAAATTCCATATAATTCATAGATCTAGAATTCATCCATTGTGCTAACACTCTATAACTTTGAAGGATTAACTAGGGAGCCAAATAAATGTCGGATCTCTGTTATACGTGATTCCTATACGTTCTACCTGATTTTTTTTTTCAAATTTCTAGAAATTAGATTTTTATAAAGAGTTTCCAAACATGGCCTAAGAGGTATCAAAATGAAGCTCTTATCTCGAGGAGTTCAACTATGAAATTTGGTTGAAAACTGATAGACGAACGGTCATCGATCTGCGTCGTGAAGCTCGGGGAAAATAATCTCTTCTCTTTCTCTCTCTCTCTCTCCATGATATAATTATTTTGATATTTATGACAAAATATCTCATGTCTTTCTATTTATAGACACGAGTTCTAGAAATTACATTTAACTTCCCACGAGTTTTCTAAACTTCTAATTACCTCTTGAAACGTCCTAAATGTGCATTTTATCACTTCACGAATGAAAACTAAAAATTACAAAAAGTTTTCGTCCAAATTCCATTTGGGTCCACACATTCTAAAACCTACTTCTGTGGAATCTCCATAAAACCTACTTTTTATGCAACGTATCACCTACGCTCTCAAAATAACCATCATAACGATCTAAACAAGATCGAAACTATCAGAAATTTACTCTACATAGGTAATATCACTATTCACAAAATACCAAATAATCTAAATAATATTTTAATCATATAAATGTCATTTAATCATGCTAATGCATCAAGACTCTTCTAATTACCATGTCCTCAATTGACACCTCACTGTTGACCCACGTCAACTCATCTCAATTAGTAATCAACATCAATAGTTCTAAAGTCTCAAGTATTCAATATAAATTAAAAATGTTTTCCGGGACCGGTGTGACAACTCTCCCCTCCAAAGTGGAAGTTTGTCCCCAAACTTATACCTCGTAACTTGAAAAGATACGGATACTCATCCCTCATCCCCTCCTTGTTCTCACATGTAGCTTCCTCAACCGTGTGACTATACCATAGCACTTTCACCGTTGGAATGGTCTTTGTTCTCAACACTTGCCCTTTCTGATCCAAGATCTTTACTAGATGCTCTATGTAGGTCAAGTTTTCCTAGATTTGTAGTGGTTCTGGTACTATAATCTTACTCATGTCTATTATATACAATCTCAACATAGATACATGGAAAACCTTATGCACATATTCTAACTCTGATGACAAAGCCAATCGATAAGCCACTAGTCCTACTTTATCTAGGATCTCAAAATGTCCTACAAATCTCGGGTTGACCTTCCCTCTCTTCCCAAATCGGATAATGCCTTTTGAAGGTGATACCCTCAAGTACACAAAGTCCCCTACTTCGAATGTCATCAGTCGTCACTTCGAGTCCGCATAGCCCTTATAACGACTCTAAGCTACCTTAAGTCACTCCTGGATCAACTTTACCTTCTCAGTAACAACTTCCTTTCCCCAACCTCGGTCCAATAAATCGGTGAATGACACTTATATCCATACAAAGCCTCATATGGTACCATTCCAATACTTGACTGAAATCCGTTGTTACACGTAAATTCAATTAATAGTAGGTGTTTCTCCTAATCACTTCTAAAATCCATAACACACAATCAAAGCATATCTCCCAATGTCTGAATCACTCACTTTATCTGTCTGTCGGTCTGAGGATGAAAAGCAGTATTGAAACTAATCTTAGTACCCATGGCCTTCTGTAAGCATCTCCAAAATCTCGACGTAAAATTACTATCATAATTTGATACGATCACTGCAAGAACCCCATGTAGTCTCAGAATTTCTTTCATATACAACTCTGCTAATCTCAATGGATTAGTCATCTTGATCGGTAAAAAATGACCTGATTTCATCAATCTGTCAACTATAACCTAAATCTCGTCATTCTTGTTAGAAGATGGCAAAAATTTAGAAACACAATCCATCGTGATCTCATCCCACTTCCACTCTGACACTGGTAGTGGTTGTAGTAGTCCTGCGGTTACTTGTCTCTCTACCTTGACTTGTTGACATGCCAAACATTTGGACACAAACTTGGCAACTTCTTGTTTCATACCTCTCCACCAAAAGTTTACTCGCAAGTATTGGTACATCTTTTTACTTCCTGGATGAACTAAATATTTAGTACTATGTGCTTCTTCAAGGATTCTCTCTTTCAAGTCTTTCATATTCGATATATACAAGAAATTCCCAAGCATTAATATTCCTTGCTCCGTAGTAAACCCCAGTTGATTCCCCAAAGACATCTCATCTCTCATTTTACACAAGTAATAATTATTGAACTGTTCGGCTTTGATCTCATTGATAATGTCTGGGTGAGCTATGATCGCCATCATTAAGCCACCATTGGTCTCTGGGATCACATCTATCTCCAAATGCTCCATCTCTTTTACCAATTCTTTTTGCTGAGTCAGCTCATCGGCTAAGTTCCTTGTCGTCTTCCAGGTTAAAGTATCGGCTACTACATTAGCCTTTCCCGAATGATACTCAATCGAAAGATCATAATCCTTCATGAATTCTAACGATCTTCTCTATCTCATATTCAAGTCTTGTTGAGTGAAAATGTTCTTTAAACTCTTGTGGTCCGTGAAAATCTCACATTCTTCCCCATATAAGTTGTGACTCTAAATCTTCAAAGCATGGATTACTGCGGCCAATTTAAGGTCATGAGTTAGATAATTAACTTCATGTATCTTTAACTATCCAGACGTGTAGGCAATTACCTTTCAACCTTGCATAAGTACACATCCCAAACCCTGATGCGAAGCATCACTATAAATCACGAACCCCTCAGTTTCAGATGGTATTGTTAAGATAGGTGCTCTCGTCAACTGCAACTTTAACTCTTGAAAATTGTCTTCACACTCTTCACTCCACTCAAATGTAACACCCTTCTTCATCAACTTTGTCATAGGCAATGAAATCTTTGAGAAATTCTCAATGAAACGATGGTAGTATCCAACTAATCCTAAGAAACATTGAATTTTAGATATAGATGTCGGTCTTTGCCAATTAGATACTGCTTCTACCTTGTAAGGATCAACTGAAACCCCATTCTTGTCAATCACGTAACCAAGAAAAGTAATGCTAGCCAACCAGAATTCACACTTCTTTACTTTCCCAAACAGCTGCTTATCTCGTAATCTCTAAAGTATAAGTTTCAAGTGGTTCTCATGCTCCATCTCACTTGGCGAATAGATAAGAATATCATCTATGAACACAATCACAAAGTCATCTAAATATTTCTTAAAGACTCGGTTCATACAGTCCATGAACGTAACTAGTGCATTGGTAACTCAAAATGGTACTACAAGGAACTCATAATGTCCGTAGTATGTTCGGAAGGTTATCTTTTCAACATCTTTGACTTTTACTTTTAACTGATGATAGCCCGACCTCAAATCTATCTTGGAAAACACGTGTGCCCTACGGAGTTAATCAAATAGATTGTCAATTCTAGGTAATGGATGCTTGTTCTTGATTGTCAGCTTATTCAACTCTCGCAACACACATTCACATTAAACCATCTTTCTTCTTCACAAATAACATTGGAGCTCCCCACGGTAATATGCTAGGTTAGATAAAACATTTGTGAAGTAACTCCTGTAGTTAGATTTTCAACTCTTTCAATTCCAAGGGTGCCATTCTATATGGTGCTTTCGATATGGGTCTTAAGTCTGGCATTATCTCAATGCTAAACTAAATCTCTCTCTCAATACGAACATCTAGCAAATCATCAGGGAATACATCTAGTTACTCTCGCACTATTGGAATATCCTTTACTTTCGATTCGGTAGTCTAAATATCAACTATTGAACATAGAAATCCCTGGCATCCCTTTGTTAACAACTTTCCCGCTCGGATAGCTGAAATCAAGTACAGTGGCGGGGCAACCCCACTCCCATGGAAACAAAAGTTCCCGTGCACCGATGATTGAAAATTAACCTCTTTCTATTCACAGTCTATTATGGGTTGGTTAAGGGCTAAGCAATCCATTCCTAATATCACGTCAAGGTGGTTCATTACCAACGGTATAAGGTCTATAGTCATCAACTTCTTGTCTAGTTTGATCTCACAGTTCTTGTATATCGTAGACGTTACTACTGGTTTACTAAGTGGCACAGTAATGGATAATTCGTATCCTAGTGGAGTGAACTTAACATTTAAATGCTCAACAAAATGATACGATACGAATGAATGAGTAGATCCTGAGTCAACAAGTATGCGTGCTAAGTGCGAACATACAAGCACCATACCTGAGACCACTGTATCAGTAGCAGCCATATCTTCGGGATTCATCTGAAATGATCTCCCATCTCGCTGTTCAGTCTCCAATCTCCTCTCATTTAACAGCTTAGACTTCAAACTACTGGAAGCCATAGAACTAGCCCTTTGTTGAGGATGCTTCCCTGGAAAATCCTTTGCTCGATGTCTCAAGTTACCACAATCAAAACACTTGATTTACGGATAGGATGAGTAATTTGTTCTGCTTGTTCCTTGGCTTTTATTTTGGGAATTTGTCACAAAGCATCAACCTTTGTGTGGTCGATTACATAGTGAGCAATGGAATGTTACTGGGTGGTCTCCTAGTATCACTAAAACTAGAACCAGAGCCTCGTGTAAATGGCCTCTTGAATGATCCGCCTTGGTTCCTATTACCACCCTCATTACCTTGCTTGCCTTGATGATTATGTCTCGATTTTTTTATCGCACTTTCGGCTACAAGCGCTGTTTGTTGCACTGCTACCACAGTTGAATGCTCATAGGTCTCTACCCTTAACCGGATATTCTTCCTTAAACCTTCCTCAAACTTTCTTGCTCTATCCTCCTCGTCCGATGCTGAATCCTTACCAAGTCTTAACAACGCATTATACTTGGAAGTATACTCAGTTACCGTCGTGCCTCCTTGTATAAGATTGTCAAATTCCCTCTTCTTTGCATTATGAGTGGCTCATGGAAAGAATCAACGATTAAACTCTGCTTTGACCTTCCTACGTTATTGATCTCGTCAAAATCAAAATATAAAAGTATACTTTACTTTTCTAAATATTTACAGCGTGGAAGTAAAGGTCGAATCCACAGATATTGTTAATTTTTAATCCTTTAATTCTAAAATTGAATCTATTTAGTTATAAGAAAAATGGAAGTTCGATTAATTGATGATTTGATTCTTACTACTAAGTAAACTATGAATTAAACTATGAAATTATGGAAATAAATTCAAGAATTAAATCTAAATAAACTAATGTAAAATTTAAGATTGTTTTGAATATGAGTGGATGAGATCTATGATTACAAATCCACCACTAACTATGCATCGGGGGTCTAGACTTTCTATTCTAAGTTCTATGTTTGAATAGTCACGATCTATTATAGTTACAAGCCTAATAGAATCAGCAAGAAGATATCGTTAGTTTAACCTAAGCATAATCCATATATGGTTCACATGAATTATCTACCTATGACTAGGTTGTAGCATAACTCATCTTTCCTAAGCATAGATTATAAAAGATGTAAACATAACAATCACATAAGCATTATTGTATGTAAATACTCCTATCAATCACAGAAATCAAGGACTATTGAGTTCAATAAGCATAAGGAAAAATCTAAGACAAGAATAGATCTAAAATACTCTTGATTATTACCATTAAAAATTGATTATAAATAAATAATCCACCAACATACAATCACTATCCAATACATAAAATTCTAAAATAAGAAAGCATAGAATTCCCCCTTTACATAGCTAGGGTTTCATTGAAACCCTAGATTAGGAGTTTAGTTGCACATGGTGGATGAAAGCACGAAGATTGATTTGATGATAGCCATTAGAGACCTTCAAGCTTGCTCTTCTCCTTCCTCTTGCCTTCAAAAGTCTTCAATGAATGAATGTGTCCCCCCCTCCCCCTTTTGATTTAGAATGAGATATATATAGCTATAGAGAGATTATGAGAGTTTTACTAAACCTTATCTCATTAAAACTGCTAAAATTTACATTCTGGACATAATTGAACGATTTCGTCCACGTAGGGGTCTTCAGCTCTTCAAAATACGCGTTTTATATTTTTTCGTACGGATCGCGCGAGTGGGCCACGCGAGCGGGCTGCGCAAGCGCGTAAAATGGGAGGTCGCACGCGCGGGTCGCACGAACGATTTCTTGAATTTCCCGCGAGCGGGTCGCTCAAGCGATGCGCTGGATTCTCGCGCATGCGGGCCACTCGCGCGAATTGACTTTTTCTGCTTCTTTCTTCCTGCTTTTTCACCCATTTAACCGAAAATCATTGCTTTCTCCTAAAACCTGACAGAAAATGGAAAACAAAGTAAAATTATACAAAAACAGGATGAAAATGAATAACAAATGTGAATTAAGACGTATAATTAGGATTTGTTCTCTCCCGATCACACCCCCAAACCTACATTTTGCTAGTCCTCAAGCAAAAAAAATAGAAAAATAAAAACTATTAAAACTAAAAATTCCTAATCCATTTTTGTATGGATAACGATTGCACTTAGCTTGTGCAACAAGACCTTTAAACTCTAGGTGTCCCTAGTCAGACGAGTGAAGTCTCGTGAGGGTTCTCGTTAACAAGTCACCCACAACCATCTTTATTAACTTGTAAAATAAAAAATTTATTAAAAAATTAAAATATTTCAATATCAACATCCTTCCTTGATAAAATCAAACTCAAATAAAACTTTAAATTATCAAAAGTAAAACAATCGTACGCCTTCCTACATTATGAAAATAATCCGAAAACATATATCAACAGAATCAATAGAATATATCGAAGACTCGCATGTGTATGAAATAGTAGTGAAGTGGATATACGGCAACTATGAACTTGGAATATAAATCGGATGAATATCTAGTTATGCTTTGACTACAAAGCTCACGTTATGAATTATACTCTAAAATGAAATCACTCGGAAACAGGTGTAATTATTTGAGTATATGCGAGGAGGATAATTCTATACAAAGCAACGAATCTCGCATATGACACGGAACAACGTATAACACGACATACAAGATAGTCTCATGAATAGGTATCGATCGTCAAGTAAATATCACTACCACCATGCTTTTATTCCCTTTTTCTATCGTTTCCATATTCAAATCATGTTTCCATAGAATCAACTAGGACTTTACAAGGGTTGTAATGTTGGTCAAAGGTTATAGCTATAAGGAAAAAAAAAGGTAAAAGAAATTCAAAACGTCCTTGAGTAAATAGAAATAGCTGTAATATTTATAACGCAAGGAATTTACAAGGGTTGTAATGTTGGTCAAAGGTTATAGCTATAAGAAAAAAAAAGGTAAAAGAAATTCAAAACGTCCTTGAGTAAATAGAAATAGCCGTAATATTTATAACGCAAGGGCTTTACTACCACTACTCTTTATTAGTTTATCATATTTCTTTTTTTTCAAGGGATTCATTTTTTTCAATCCTTATTCCAACACCTTCTTTTCATTTTACTATATCCATTTTTTGTTTATTTTTTTATTTTTATTTTTTTTAGATCCATTTTCTACTCAATTCTCCTCTTTACATGAGTCGTATTAGCCCAATTTCCTTATGTAAAACTATTCCTTAGCTACTCTTGGACATGGGTTAGATAACATTTAATAGTGGCGAACTCCATATCGGGGTAGGTAGGATAATAGGTGAACAAATGAAAGGTTTAATTAAAGGCTCAAAAAGGGTTAACAAGGGATATAAAATATTCGTATTGAGTAGGCCAAAGGTCAAAGGGGTTTATTAAAATAGATGGCCTAATATCATTTCCTAGAGTCACATGATTCTTCAATGTTATGATATCAAAGGAAATAGAATTTTTTTTTTTCATATATGTTAAACATGGTAATTACAATACTAACTCGACTTTCAATCAAAATAAAGAATATTGAGACTAATCAACAAAATAACGCGCTATGTCAATGAGATTCGAATAACGTAATAAAACCCTCAAAAAGAATGAAAGGCTCGAAAGCTCACCGGGTTTTAGTCTCCACAATATTACTATTTAGAAATCCAAATTATATTACAGTTCAATGTCAATATGTATCCATATGACTACGTGTCGTGCAAAAAGATATGTAAGTATAAGATATAAAACAATGATTCTAAGGATATATAGTTCTCACAACATACCTTCATAGATTCGGTAGACATCGGATTACATACTTTCTTAATTTCAAAATTTCAATGAAATCGAATTACGATAGGACTTTACATGCACCATATATAGAGACTAGTTGTGTCCATGCACCATATATAGAGATCACAGCATCTATAAAAAATTACTTTTATATCTTTATATCTATAGTGCTTGATCAAGGTTATGAATTTTTTCTATTGGTTTTCAGTTTTCTTATTATTGTGTCTTTACAACGAATAAACGAAAGTAAAGAAATAACGAACTCCTAAAACAAAATATCTACTAAAATGAACAAACTGAACATAAAAGAAACAAAATAAAAGAACGAATAAAAGAATAACAAATAACTAAAAAACTATCCATATACTCCCCCAAACCAAATCATTGCATGTCCTTATGCAGGTGGGAACATGACAATGACATGGATGTAGTCCTCATAAAAGATAACCAGGACGTCTACACCACGAAACACGTCTAAAGGGGGTAGTGCACCAGATCTGAAGTACCAATCCACTAGCTCCCACTCCGGATGCTCTGTAGGGTCAAAAGGCAGTCCTATCCCATCAAAATCGTCCTCAGCAGGAATCTCTGAAATCACATCTACCTCAGTCTCCTCGATAATACCCAGACCCAAATCAATTGCATCATCCTTAGGACCGGGATAAGGCGCAAAGATTGAGGCAATATCCTCAGGTGACCAATTAGGGTGACTGATCGGGAGAGAACTAATCCTAATTATACGCTTTAACGCGCATTTGTTAGACCATTTTATCTTGTTTTTGTATATTTTTACTCTGTTTTCTAGTTTCTGACAGGTTTTGGAAGAAATCAACTAAACCAGGCTAAACAGGGTGAAAAGTCAGAAAGAAAGAAGCTGAAAAACCAATGTCGCGCGCGCGATCCGCGGGCGCGAGAATCCAGAAGTCGCGCGCGCGATCCGCTCGCGCGAGACCCCCAATAACTCGCTCGCGCGATCCGCGCGCGCGAGGTACCCAATGTCGCGCTCGCGCGACCCGCTCGCGCGATATGCCCAAAAATCAAAGTTGCGTATTTCAGTATACTGAAGACTCCTGTGCAAACGAGACTGCTAAACGACGTCCAGACTGTAAATTACAGGCGTTTCAGTCCGTTTCGAGTTGTAAAGGCTTCCAAAACATGTTGTAAATCTATATAAACTCTATTTTACTTCAATTAGAGGGTTGGCAACTATTATACACATATTATACAACCATACTTCCAGCCCTTGAAGAGGGAGAAGCAAGGAGAAGAAGAAGAAGACCAAGGATTTCCATGGCCTCCTCCATCAACTACTTGCCGATTTCTACTCCTATGGCAGCTTAGATCATTGATCTAGGGTTTCAATGAAGCCCTAGATGAGTAATAGGGTTTTATTTATGCTTTTATTTTAGTTTTATTATGTATGGATGACAGTCACATGTTTAGAGGATTTTTCTAAATAAATCGTACTACTATTGATTAAATCGTTGCTTTCAGAATTTATTCTTGTCTTAGATCTATTTTGACTGTGATGTGCTCAACGATCTATTCTTGCTGTGCTTGTTTAGATTGTTTACATGTGATGGTGCTTTATTGATTCGTGCTATCAAGTATCCGAATAGTCCATGCCTAGGTTAGACGGATTAGATCACAACCCTAGTTTAGTGTGAGATAATTCGTGCTATCCGCAGATGGATTATGTTGGTGCTTGAACCATGATTATCTTCTTGTCGGAGGAATTGGGCTTGTAGCTACAATTCCCCATATTCATCCAATGTAATAAGCTAAAGTAATTCATAGATATTCCTATTATGAATCTAGTGGTGGATTTGCAATCCTAGGTTTCCCTTAAATATTATTTAAAACAACTTTAATTGCTTTCATAGTTTAGATTTACTTTTATTGTTATTAGTTTAATTAAATCCAAATTAAAATCCGTTTTTCCTAATTAATTAGACTTAGGTTTTAAAATTAAAAGCTGTAGTAATCAATCTCTGTGGGTTCGACCTTTACTTCCACACTGCAAATTTATTGAAAAGTAAAGTATACTTTTATATCTTGATTCTGACAACATCAGTGACCCAGACGTTGGCGAACAACGTCCGACACATAATCGGGGAGGTTCCTATAGGGATAAGTAACCTCAGGCATAGGTACAACAGTCGATATGGGATCAAACAATGAAATGGTAGCAAGACCTGAGAGAACTTCCTCATCATCATCATCGGTTGAGGAATCGATCGAATCGGATGAAGAAGATTCAGAAGATGTCGGTGGGGCACTATAAGGGCCATCAATGATAGTAGGGTCATCGCTAAAAAGGTCATCCTCATCCGAAGAATCAGAATGGATATGAAAGGGAATGCGAGGATGATGACGAATCCAGCCAGGACCGTAGGACTTGGCTACCCTATGACTCGGTAAAGTATCAAAAGTGGAAGAACTAGAGTCGAAAAAATGACTCGACTCACTCGAAGACCTATCAAGTGAAGTAGGCGGAGACATAGGATGGTCCATAATATGAGGATGAAAATTAGATATGAGGGTCGAGGTAACAATACGTATATCAGAAAACTATAAACCTGAAACCAAAAATTAAGCCACAACTGAACATTATTAGTCGAAGCTATTAGAAGAAATAAAATTAACGTCACCAGATACGTGAGTGTGTAGCATTAATGAATTCAACATTAAACCTAAGCCATTTAGTTGTGAAGTAAATAGAGAATTCCGCCATAACTATCCCCAAATCTGAACCTAAGAGATTTCTGTTATAGTGCAATGGGAGTTGGAATTACGAAGCATTATTAATTTAATGACACTGCCCTAAATGAAAACATTATACAACCAAGCATGAAAGTGAACGCATAACTAATAAATAACGATGTTAATGGTGTGACTTAACCAAAAGCAATAGGAATAAAACAAACCATAAAAGAAAAACAATAAGTGCAGAACTATAATTAAGTACAGACCCACATAGCAAAAATGAAACGAAAGACGGAAAATAAACTAACCGGTCGAAGTCGGGTATAGCATCATCCTAAAAAATAACTAGAAAAAGAAAAGAAGTACAAACACAACATAAATAATATACAAACAAAAGTCTACAAATGTCTGAATTTACCCATCCAGCCAAATACAAAAAAATAAAAAATAAAGTCTATCACCCCTCTCATATCAATCTAATAGTCCCCAACCTCTACCAACACGAATTCTAACCATGTACTCCCCTGTCCTGCGGTCTTAGCACTGTCGCCATCTCCATCACTCCCGTCTCCTCCATCATCGCCATCAGCTCCATCTCTACCAGTCTATTCCTCCTCATCCGACACCTCACCCTGCTCCCTAGCCACCTGCTACGTTGGTCTCGAAAAAATGGACTGATAAGCAACCTCGCTCTGGGCTAGAATGTCATCCAACTGGCCCAGATGGACCAGCTAGAAATAGGAGCGCATATAGGACTAGAGCCAAAGGTTCTCTCTACCGAATGCACAGACGTCCCCATAGGTCCATGCGTATAGGGTATCCTCCGGGGGAAGAGGACGCTGTGCTGCCTGCTCCTGACGTGCCTGGGCCTGCTCGCGAGCCCTCCTCACCTCTAAATCAAGATGATCTAGGCTCAGCTTCTAATCAGCAAAAGCAAACTCTAGGATACGTCCATCTATCGGCTCATCGGTGGGGATAGGAAAGGCCTTGGCTCGGAGAATGGCCGTGATGGTGCGAGGGTAAAGCAATAGGAGTTTGGAGTCGATGGAATGGTTAATGGCCTAGATAGCGAGACGCATACCCTCCATAATCACAAGACTTGGGTGAAACCAGTCTCCACGGTAAACAGCGTGGAAGGCATGGTGGATCTCCTTCATCCGTTCTTGTTTGTGACTGAGGGGGTACAGGTTTTGTTTAAAGACATGGTCGACAAACCACATCTGGCAGGGCATATGGGATCGGCGTATAGATTACCCTGAACCAGATCGACCGCCACACATGTCGCCTATAGTGTGGATAAAAGAGTGGGCTTTGTTGAGGACGTTTAATTTTGGTACCTGATGGAATGGGGGGAGATGTGGAGGTTGTCGGTGATATTGTCGAGGTTAAGGGTGATGTCATGGCCGTCAATGGTTGTGGACAGGAAGGCGTGCTTGTTAAGGGATTGTTTGTGGTAGCGCAGGTTTTGATAAAATAAGCGGACAAGGCGTGGTTAACTAATGAGGTCGGGGTTTCGGAATCAAAGTTGTGCGGCCAACTTACGGGCGGTTATGTTATTGTGGCCCCACTTGGTATCTTTATCCGACGCAAAGTATTCAGTGTCTATAGCGGCCTCGTAGTTGAGGTCGCGGTTGGCGTATTTAGGCCTTAACTGATTAGGGTTAGGCTCGTCAGGTGGAGGGGGCGGTGGTGTTTGTTTTTCTTTGCCCTTTGCTTTCTTTTGGGGCGGTTGGGAGGATGAGGCGGATTTGGCAGGACGTTTGGTCATATTAGAAAAGGTGTGTAAGAATTTGTTTTTAAAAAAATTTAAATATACGGGCTTTAAAATTGGATTATGCGTAGAGAATAGAAAAGAAGAAGGGGGGTAGGAAAGGGTCACCTGCAATGAAAAATCCCGGCAAGGGACACAATCAATATATAATTCAACAGTTAAAAATAAAATGGGGTTCACGGGGGAACACCCAACAACTGTGAGAAGAGCCGGTCCCTTCCCACCCACTGCCCCGACAAGGGCACACACTTTGCGGCAAGTCACGCAGTACTTGCCGTGTGTTAATTAACAATGTAGATACATATAAGTTAAACTCATTTGCTGAAATAATCAATGGAGATGTTCATATCGTGTTTTCGAGTTTGTGTTACATTGTCTTGTTAGCTCAATTTATAAAGGGCAGGACTCAGTCAAGAATATTTAGTCAAGATTTTCAACATGCACTCCTGCATTGTTACAAATGTCATAAGACTAGACTAGTGATGCTCAATTGACATCATAATCGCGACTTAAAATAGTGAATTACAATTAAAACAGAAATTGTTCTTATATGATGCTTCATTCTAACTTCCCAATGACAATGTAATTCTCAAGACCAACTTTGGACAACTAAGTATCAAGTCTTGACCCTATATGACATTGGCTTAGCTACGTATCCACATTTTAACGTACACACAACGAGGGTCTATGTTTTAAATTGTTAACACAATTTGGATTGAATGTGTGTAGATCTACATAAATATATGTATATACATGTATATATCAAAGCCCCAATTTAAAACTTTATATAAGAGGCACTATTACTCAAGTCAATAATTAGGGTTTGTGGATGAAAAGTCATAGACACATAAATATAGGGATCTAGAAATCCCCCAAATCCATCAACCCTAACACATACATATACGTATATCTATATGAGTATGTAAATCTTTGAGTGTGTGTTAGGGGTTTGTATATTTTATATGAAAGTCAGGGTTCAAGAAATTAAAAAATAGGGTTGGGGTTCGGAGGTGTGTGAATCTGTGTGTGGGTGATATATGTATATATATATATATATCAAAATTGGTATATGTGTATGTTCCTATATATTTATGTGGATTCACGGAAAACCCCTCCCAAAATCACAAACCCTAAATGTGTCCAATGTGCGCACAAATATGTGCACATATATAAATCAGTGAATGTGTGTTTAGGGGTTTTAAAAACCCCAAATTTTGTTAATCGATCCGAATCAGAGACTAGGGGTAGGTTTTACTCCTGATTACACCAAGTGGTGTATCAATATCCATAATTGTATACATATATCCACATATATACATGCATCATTAGAGTCATCAAGAACCCTAATCAGTGACCTCCAGAACTGATTAATGAGTGAGTGTGTATATACACCCAAAAATGTGGATATAGGTATGTGTCTATGTGTATATATATGTAGATATGTATATACCTGTATGGAAAAAGGCAGAGATGAAAAGTGGTCGCGATTTGTGGTACGACGACGGCGGGTGGCCTTTTTGTTGCTTCGGGGCGGCGGGTTGTGGTTGGTGACAGCGGGCGGCGGTCCGGTGGTGGTTGTGTTGGTGGAGAGAAGGGATGTGGGGAGGGGGTAAGAGAGAGAGAGAGAGAGAAAGAGAGAGAGAGAGAGAGAGAAGTGAGATCGTGAGAGAGAAGAGGGAAAGTCTGAGAATTTCAGGGCACAACCCTATATATATAGGAAAGAACTCCTCGCGCGCGCGGATCCCTCCGCGAGGAGAAGCTAAGGCTTTGTTTTGGAGATCAAAAATTTTCTTTTAAGTGATAAATCCGCACGAGCGGGCCGCTCCAGCGAGGTCCTCGCGCGCGCGAATCCAGGCGCGAGTTGGAGCAGTGGCTTCAACTTAATAAAATGTGGAAAATTTTATAAGGCACACACTCGCGCAAGTAGATTGCTCCAGCGAGCTATTTGCGCATGTGATCCTAGGGGCGAGTTTAGGCAGAGAATTGGTGAAAATTTTGTAAAAAAAAAGAAAAAAAAATTGTCTAAGGGGAATTCTCGCGCGAGCGGGCTGCGCGCGCGAGAGTCTATTTTCTCAATTTTATCTTTTGTTTTCTTGTATAAGTGTTTTAGAATTCAATTTTTCTCTTTTTGGGCAATTAAATCTCAAGAATTAGCAGACAAAACACCTAAAAAAATGAACAAAACTAAAGAAAATTCTAATAAAAGCTTGGGTTGCCTCCCAAGAAGCGCTAAGTTTTACGTCGCCAGCTCGACAGATGCTCGTGCTCAGTCAAAATAAATCGGGTCTACCAAATCTATTGATTCTATCTTTCTTTCCTTTGTTTCATCAGATCGGTACAGTTTAAGACGTTGACCGTTTACTTTAAAAGGAGTTCCATCCTTGGTATCTTGGATTTCAATTGCTCCATGCGGGAATACTAGTGTTATTATAAACGGACTGTCCCAACGGGAATGTAACTTACCTAGAAACAACCTTAATTTTGAATTAAATAGCCAGACGTGTTGTCCGACCTCGAAATTCTTTCTTACGATCATCTTATCGTGAAACGCTTTTGCAGGTTCTTTATAGATTTTTGAATTCTCATAGGCCTCTCGTCTTAGTTCCTCTAATTCTTGTAATTGAAGTTTTCGATGACATCCTGCCGCATTTAAATCTTGGTTAAGTGATTTTACAGCCCAGTAGGATCTATGTTCAAGTTCTACCAGTAGGTGGCATGCTTTTCCAAAGACTAGGCGGTAAGAAGACATTCCAATAGGAGTTTTATAAGCTGTCCGATATGCCCAAAGCACATCGCTCAGTCGTTGTGACTAATCTTTGCGGTTTGGACGTACCGTTTTTTCTAGTAAACTTTTTACTTCCCTATTTGAAACTTCAACTTGGCCCTGGGTTTACGGAGGGTACGCGGTTCCAACCTTATGGGTGACAGAATATTTTCGGACGAGTGCCTCAAAGTGACGATTACAGAAATGTTTTCCCCCGTCACTTATAATCGCTCGTGGAGTGCCGAAACGACAAAATATGTTATCTTTTATAAATTGAACCACAACTTTATGGTTGTTCGTTTTGGTCGCAACTGCCTCCACCCACTTAGAGACATAGTCGACCGCGACTAAAATGTATTCGAACACAAAGGATGACGGAAACGGACCCATAAAGTCGATGCCCCACACGTCAAATATTTCTATAATAATGATTAGGGTAAGGGGCATCGCATCACGACATGACATGTTACCTGTTTATTGGCATCGTATGCAGTTCTGACAGAATTCGTGCGCATCTTTAAACAGGGTTGGCCAATATAATCTGCTTTGGAGGACTTTAGCGGCCGTACGACGGCCTCCGAAGTGACCTCCGCATTCTAGAGAGTGACAGAAGTTTAAAATTGAATTGAACTCGCTCTCTGGAACACAACGTCATATAATTTAATTAGAACAATGTTTAAATAACAATGGGTCGTCCCAGTAATAGTGTTTAATTTGAGAAAAGAACCAATCTTTGTCTAAGCGAGACCACGTATGCGGGATATATCCCGTAGCTAAGAAATTAACGATATCACTGAACCACGAATGATTCAGGGTAGATAAAGTGAATAATTGTTCGTCCGAAAACGAATCTTTGAGAGGGTTAAGATCGTCAGATTCTACAAGAATTCGTGACAGGTGGTCTGCAACAACATTTTCAGAACCCTTTTTATCACGTATTTCATAATTAAACTCCTAAAGGAGTAAAATCCATCGAATCAATCTGGGTTTCGTTTCTTTCTTATTCAATAAATGACGTAGTGTGGCGTGATCTGTATACACAATAACCTTTGACCCTAGTAAATATGAACGAAATTTGTCAAGGGCAAACACGACTGCTAATAATTATTTCTCAGTCGTTGTGTAATTTAACTGCATGTCATTTAGTGTTTTACTCGCATAATAGACGACATGCGGGATTTTATTAACCTTCTGTCCCAAAGCGGCTCCAACGGCATAATCGAAAGCGTCGCACATTAATTCAAACAGTAGTGACCAATCAGGGGATTGGATTACCGGAGCTATGGATAGTAAAGTTCACAACGTTTCGAATGCTTTTAGACATTCATTATTGGAGACAAATAGAACATCCTTGGCCAGTAAATTGCACAAGGGTCGTGAGATTTTACTAAAGTCTTTGATAAATAATCTATAGAAGTCGGCATGACCTAGGAAGGAACGGATTTGACGAATTGAAGATGGTGGCAGAAGTTTGTCAATTAACTCAATTTTTGCTTTATCAACTTCTACACCTCGCTTAGATTAAACGTGACCCAAGACTATTCCCTCTTGAACCATGAAATGTCTCTTCTCCCAACTCAACACCAAATTCGCTTCCTCGCATCGGGCGAGAACTTTCGTACGATTATGAAGACATTCATCAAATATTGTTCCAAAAACTGAGAAATCGTCCATAAATACCACTAGGAATTTCTCAACCATGTCCGAGAAATTTCCATCATACACCGTTGAAAGGTGGCCGGTGCATTACACAAACCAAGCGGCATACGACGGTAGGCAAAGGTTCTAAAGGGACATGTAAACGTCGTCTTTTCTTGGTCATCGGGATAGACGGGCACTTGGTTATAACCCGAGTATCCATCTAAGAAACAATAGTAACTCTGACCGGCCAGACGTTCTAGGATTTGATCAATGAATGGGAGAGGGAAATGGTCCTTACGAGTCATTGTATTGAGTTTTCGATAATCAATGCATACCCGCCACCCAGTGGTTTGACGGGTGGGATTAAGGACTCCTTTTTGTTTGGTACGACCGTAATTCCCGATTTCTTTGGGATAACCTGAGTTGGGCTGACCCAATTACTATCGAAGATCGGATAGATAATACATGTGTCTAAGAGTTTTATAACTTCTTTCATAACCACCTCTTCATATTGGGATTAAGCTGGCATATCATCTCTCTAGACGGTTTAGCATTTTCCTCTAAATTTATGCGATGCATACACACTGATGGATCAATTCCTTTTAAATCGGCAACAGTCCACCCGGTTTCTTTCTTATGATTACCCAAGGCCTGTGTCAGTTACAATTCTTGAAGTACAGTTAAGTTTGTTGCGATTATAACTAGATGTGTTACGTTAGATCTGAGGAATGCATATTTCAGAGAATCTGGCAATGGTTTAAGTTCGAGTGTCGGGGGACACTCAATGGACGGTAGTGCCGGTTCATGTGCAAGAGGCGGTAAAGCCTCTATTTTAGGTGTCCATGGAAGCGCACTAGTTGTGTTTACTGATTCCAATAAATTATTCACATCTTCAATATTAGTATCAATGTTGAAATCATTAAAATTGAAATGAGATAGACATGCTTCCAAAGATTCCTTAGTCAACATAAAAGGCACTGCCTCTTCGACTAATTCGTCTATTAAGTCTATGGCATAGCAGTCTGCCTCTTCATCATCTCTATATGGTTGATTAGATGCATTAAAGACGTTAAGACGCACAGTCATGTTACCAAAAGTTATATCCATTACTCCAGTCCTACAGTTAATAATAGAGTTAGCCGTGGCTAGAAAAGGGCGTCCAAGAATGACTGGGACGTGTTTACTAGCATCTAAGACTGGTTCGGTGTCTAGCACGATGAAATTGACCGGATAGTAGCATCTATCAACTTTTACCAATACTTCTTCTACTACCCCTCAGGGGACTTTAATTGACCTACCGACCAATTGTAAGGTGGCCGTAGTCGATTTTAGTTCTCCTAAGCCCAAATGTTTGTATACCGAATAAGGTAGTAAATTCACACTCGCTCCTAAATCAAGAAGAGCCCGGTGAATATATTTATCACCGATGTGACAAGCGATGGTTGGAGTACCCGGGTCTTTGTATTTTAGAGTGTTGTGGTTAAACATGGAACTAACCTTTTCCGTTAGAAAGACTTTCTTGGATAAATGGTTTCTAGATTTTCTCTTTTGGGTGCATAAGTCTTTTAAGAATTTAGCGTATGGCGGTATTTGTTTAATAGCGTCGAGTAATGGAATATTAATCTTTACTTCTTGAAACGTCTCAAGAATATCCTTCGGGCGTGTTCCCTTCGTCGAGAAGTGAGATGGGACATCCACGCATGGAGGGAACTGCATTCTAGGTACATAATTTGATGGATTTGTCGCTTTAGGTGTATTAGGTACCGAAGGAACAGGGCCCTTCGTAACTTTACCGTTATCTCCATTTAGTTCCTTACTTATTCCCTTACCCTTATCTTTTTGAGCTTCAGGAGGAGGTCTAATCTCCCCCGGGCGTTCAGTCGCTCTAGTCGATACCGCATTTACTTGGTCACTCGCTGAATTTACCTCATATTGTCCTTTAGGATTTCGGACTTGTTGACTTGGTAACTTTTCCTCATTACGACAGTTTAAGGTATTAGCAAGTTGTCCCATTTGGGATTCTAATTTAGCTATCGATTGCGTGTACGAGTTAAAAAGTTGCGACTGTGATTGCAATTGGGCCTCCAGGTTTTTCAATGATGCCAACACACTTTCTTCAAAAGTTTTATCCCTAGGAGGATTAGCACAGAAGGGAGGTTGTTGGTATTGATTTTGCTGAGGCTTGGATGCATTTGGGAAATTCATCGTCGCTGGTTTTGAATACGGACCTTCACTATTAGATTTCCATGAAAGGTTCGGGTGAGGTCCCCATGTCGAGCCCGGTTTATAAGCCGCGGGGTTATAATTGGGTCTTTGGAATTGTTGAACAGCATTTACATGTTGTTCTACAAATTCCGAAAACTGTGACGCGGACGGACATGCTAACGTTGAATTAGACGAATCTGAGCATAGTTGGCATACTTCAACAGGAGGGGGTGGGCCTTGCATGTGGCCCATCATCATTAGTTGGTCCATTTTTCTATTTAGTTCTTGAATTTCATATGAATGGCTAGACTTAACTTTAGCCTCTCTCTTTAGTTGTGGCAGGAGGTGTCCCTCGGGTCGTACAGATACAGCCTAGTGCATCGAGTTTTCGCTTAATGTTTTGAATATCTTCCAGGCCTCATCGGCACTCTTGTGGAGGAACGTCCCCGCACAAATAGCATCGACAGTGTTACGAACGGCAGGGATTAGTCCCTCGTAAAAGACTTGCACAAGTTGTCATTTGGGTATCTGATGATGAGGGCAAGAACGTAAGAGTTCTTTAAACTGTTCCCACGTATCATAAAGGGTTTTACATCTTGCATTGTGAAATTATTTATAGATTTTCTAATCTGATTTGTTCTAGTGATGGGAAAAAATTTATGTAGGAAAGCAGTCTGCAATTCATCCCATGTTCTTATTGAGTTTGGCTCCAAAGATTGGAGCCAATACTTCGCTTTGCCTTTAAGTGAAAACGGGAAAAGACGCATTTTTAACTCATCATCTATTAAGTTCTGAATTTTTAACGTAGCACAGATACCCTGGAATTCGCCTAGATGATTATAAGGGTCTTCCTTAACATGACCGTGAAATGACAGAAGGAGTGCAATAGTAGACGATTTGATTTCAAAGTGAGCTGCAATCACTTCCGGTAATGCAATACATGACGATGGTGTGTAGGCGGTAGGAGTAAAGTAATCCTTTAAAGGTGGTGATGGGGGTATGTTAAGATTATCCCCATCATTCTGATTATTTCCATTATTCCTGTTATGTCCAAAATCAGCCATTGGAATAGGTTCGATTTTTATCGTTCTAGTTTTCTTTAAACGGTTAAGAGTACTTCGGATTTCTGACTCACACAAAGATGACAGTTCCGATGTGGACTCGTCTTCTAGCATCAACTGAGCTCTAGAAGCTTGTGTTGACGACCTAAGGATTCTAAGGGTTCGTTCAAGTTCGAGATTAAGCGGATTTAATTTAGGTTTACTTGAACGGGTACCAAACATAAACTAAAGACTTACTCAATTAAAACAAAGATAAACTACGCTAATAAATAAGCATGAAAACACAGAAAACTAATGTGATGGATGAAATTATCCTGTAATGTAATGACCGTGTCAAGCCCAGCGCCCCGGGTTTCCTAGCTAATGCAGTGCTCACTCCACACTTACCCTAATGCAAGTAATGCGTCTCAGCGCCCTGACTTATAGTGGTTTTATGCGAAATGTAAACAACGGATTTACTTGGTAATTTTTACTGGATTGTAATTTTATTTATTTTTCAGGTCCGCGTAAGCTCCGTTGACGTGCACAGCTGCTCCACTCGATCTTGCTAGAATTGATGATTTGGAAATCTGCAAAAACAAGGATAATTTTAGTGACTCAAAAATAAAAACTAGAAACAAAGAAAATAAAATAGAAGTTAATATTTACTAACTAAGTAAATTACGATTTTAAAAATTAACGGCAAAAATATTTCAATCCCCGGAAACGGCGCCAAATATTGATCTCGTCAAAATCAAAATATAAAAGTATACTTTACTTTTCTAAAGATTTGCAGTGTGGAAGTAAAGGTCGAACCCACAGAGATTGTTAATTTTTAATCCTTTAATTTCTAAAATCGAATCTATTTAGTTATAAGAAAAACGGAAGTTCGATTAATTGATGATTTGATTCTTATTACTAAGTAAACTATGAATTAAACTATGAAATTATGGAAATAAATTCAAGAATTAAATCTAAAAAAACTAATGTAAAATTTAAGATTGTTTTGAATATGAGTGGATGAGATCTATGATTACAAATCCACCACTAACTATGCATCGGGGGTCTAGACTTTTTATTCTAAGTTCTATGTTTGAATAGTCACGATCTATTGTAGCTACAAGCCCAATAGAATCAACAAGAAGATATCGTTAGTTTAACCTAAGCATAATCCATCTATGGTTCACATGAATTATCTACCTATGACTATGGTGTAGCATAACTCATCTTTCCTAAGCATAGATTATAAAAGATGTAAACATCACAATCACATAAGCACTATTGTATGTAAATACTCCTATCAATCACAGAAATCAAAGACTATTGAGTTCAATAAGCATAAGGAAAAATCTAAGACAAAAATAGATCCAAAATACTCTTGATTATTACCATTAAAAACTGATTATAAATAAATAATCCACCAACATACAATCACTATCCAATACATAAAATCCTAAAATAAGAAAGCATAGAATTCCCCCTTTACATAGCTAGGGTTTCAATGAAACCCTAGATTAGGAGTTTAGTTGCACATGGTGGATGAAAGCACGAAGATTGATTTGATGATAGCCATTAGAGACCTTCAAGCTTGCTCTTCTCCTTCCTCTTGCCTTCAAAAGTCCTC
The DNA here is from genome assembly GCA_033977485.1 of Hydrangea macrophylla. Classification (NCBI taxonomy): domain Eukaryota; kingdom Viridiplantae; phylum Streptophyta; class Magnoliopsida; order Cornales; family Hydrangeaceae; genus Hydrangea; species Hydrangea macrophylla. Next base: position 70,068,544 of record CM066990.1, on the reverse strand, counting down.
AAAGAATGAATATGTCACCCCTTTTGATTTAGAAATGAGATATATATAGTTATAGAGAGATTAGGAGAGTTTTCCTAAACCTAATCTCACTAAAACTGCTAAAATGTACATTCTGGACGTAATTGAACGATTTCGTCCACGTAGGGGTCTTCAGCTCTTCCAAATACGCATTTTATATTTTTTCGTACGGATAGCGCGAGCGGGCTGCACGAGCGCATAAAATGGGAGGTCGCACAAGCGATTTCTAGAATTTTGCACGAGCGGGTCGCTGAGCGATGTGCTGGATTCTCGTGCGAGCAGTCCACTCGCGCGAACTGGCTTTTTCTGCTTCTTTCTTCCTGCTTTTTCACCCCATTTAACCAAAAATCATTGCTTTCTCCTAAAACCTGACAAAAAATGGAAAACAAAGTAAAATTATACAAAAACAGGATAAAAACGACTAGCAAATATGAATTAAGGCGTATAATTAGGATTTGTTCTCTCCCGATCAGTTATCGGTACCTCCTTGATCTAGAACATTCACCCACCAATTCTGAGCTTCACCCCTCAGTACGTCACTTACATTCTCAATTTTCTCTCTATCAGACATCAGAATAGGTCAAAAAATTCTCTCCATGTCTATCACCCAGTGCTCTACTAATGTCGTATCGGGTAACCCATAAAATTCCATTGGTTTCTTTCTAACAAACTGTTCAGACACAAGTCTCTCACCCTAAGTCTTAAGTGCATGTACCATAGTTATCGATGTTGTCTCAAATGGAGGTGTCAGAGGTAATCGTTCGGCTAAATTCCAAACCAAATCTCCAATGTTCTCAATCATTTCTGTCATTTGGTCCATACGTTGGGTATGTGGCGATGCATCTCGGTCACCATTACTTATGAGTACACAATCTTGTATCTCTCGATGCATAAACACTATACATGTATGAAAATAAACAAAATCATGTGTGCACCACAACATACCATGTGCATCAGTATCTCTACTATGTATGAATACACTCTAGATTGTATGCCGAATCACTCAGCACTCCACTCGATGTCATTTCCCAAAGTTTTGCTACCTATAGCTCTGATAGCACTAAATGTCATGACCCATCCCGCTATGCGCAAAAATCGGACACATGGCATGCCACCAAGGCTCAAGCAATTGCATTAAAGTAAAAATAGTAGTGGAAACAAAAGTAAACATAAGTAAAACTAATGAAAATTTGAGTTATAAAAAGTTTTGTTCATTTGAAAATACTTAAAGAAACATCATGTTTGAAAGCAACAATCCAGTCAATTGATCGGGGGGTCCGGTCGATTGGAAATGCTATATACAGAGAGCCAAAAAGCTTAGAAAATTGTCTAGTCGATTGGTCATAAGTCCGGTCGACAGGAAATGCAAGATACAGAGAGCTTGAAATTCTCAGAATTTGTCCAGTCGACTGCGTTGGGGACCCAGTTGACTGGGGTCTCAAATTCTCAGTCGACTGATCCAGAACATCCTAAATAAAATCCAAGATCCAATCGACTGTGGTCTCCCACCCAGTCGACTATTTCTTTCGCAGAATGAGAAACCACATTCTACCCAACACTTCAGTCGACTACTTTCCAGTAAATTAGAGCAGTGGTAGCTCAAACAAGACTCCATTCGACTATTTCTCGGGATCCAATCGACTATTTTACCTCAGTTACAAGCATTCTATAGATTTCAATATGTAGTTATTCCATACTCAATAACCAATACATCTATCACTATGATTCCACGATTTCCAACATAATTACAAAAGTTCTGGTACATATTACAATACTACTAATCCTTTCCAAGATTCGATTACAACATATTATGAATTTCAAGGTTCTTATTACCATAATTGGAAAGAAAAACAAAAACATCTACAAGAGTACTCCCGACGTCCCATCGGCCTCAGTCTTCGTAATTCTTATTTCCTCTCTTCTTATCACCTACAATGAAATAAAGCTCCACTGCTCAACTACATGCTGAGTGCACAATTCTAAATGTATGCTTAGATGACAATTCATACATTTAAACATCTAAAACACATAGTCTCCAGGGTAAATGGTATGTTTCCATCTGGTAAAATGAAACCGGTGTCGTGGAAGGCCTTCCTCTTCAACGCACCCCGTGCTCTGGTTGGACCTTCTTCCATACCATGCACCGTGTCCTAGTTGGGCCTTCCTTAATACCAGACACAACCACTATCAATACCACAATCCTCAAATATCGAGGAGCTTATGCTCGGATGAAATTGCACCAAAACCCCCTTTGACCCAAGTAGACACATAGCATGCACACATAACCAGTTATACGTGCTTTTATCGCATATTTAGGTACATAAATAACGGGCCTAGCTAATACATAAATTTTACCCAGATCCAAAATATCAAGCTCGATATTTAAGACATCTAAACTCCATAAAATTCATATATCTAGAATTCATACCTCGTGCTTATTCTCTATAACTTTGAAGAATTAACTAGGGAGCCAAATAAACATTGGATCTCCATTTATACGCGATTCCTATAAGTTTTACCTTGTTTTTCCCAAATTTTAGTAATTAGATTTTCGTAAAAAGTTTCCAAACGTCGCCTAAGAGGTATCAAAATGAAGCTCTTACCTTTAGGAGTTCAAATATGAAATCTGGTTGAAAACTAACGGATGAACGGTCGTCGATCTGTGTCGTGAAGCTCGGGTGAAATAATTTCCTTTTTTTTTTGCTCTCTCTCTCTCACTCTCTCCAAGAAATTATTGTTTTGATATATACATATATATGTATAAATGACAAAATATCTTATGCCTTTCTATTTATAGTCACGACTTCTGAAATTTACGTTTACCTCCCCACGAGTTCTCAACACTTCTAATTACCTCCCAAAACGTCCTAAATGTCCATTTTATCATTTCACGAGCGAAAACTAAAAATTATAAAAGTTTTCGTCTAAGTTTCGTTTGGGTCAAAAATCACGTTCTAAAACCTATTTCTGTAGAATCTCTATCAATCCTACTTTTATGCAACATATCACCTATGCTCTCAAAATGACCATCACAAATCATCTAAACAAGATCGAAACTATCAGAAATTTACTACACAAGTCAAATTGCTATTCACAAAATACCAGATAATCCAAATAACATTTAAATTACATAAATGTCATTTAATCATGTCAATGCATCAAGACTCTTCTGATTACCGTGTCCTCAATTGACAACTCACCGTTGACCCACGTCAACTCATCTCAATTATTAATCAACATTAATAGTTCCAAAATCTCAAGTATGCAAAATATAAATTAAAAAGGTTTTCTGGGACAGGTGTGACACATGGGATACAATTAATCCTTCTAACACTTAACTCTTACTTTTAAAACCAAAAAAACAAATAAAAAAACAAAAAAACAAAACAAAGGTAGTAGTAGCTATAATGCCTAACGGTGATACCTTAACACGCTACGTACCTTGTGCGAAAAAACCCTAACCCTCTCTATCTTATTCAAAAAGAATTATATTTTTGAGTCGTCAATTTCTCCCCTAGTGGATGAAACTCCTTGGTCCGCCACTGCTTGAGTGTGCAATCGGTGAGTAAATTGTTCTCTAAAGTAGGAGAGTTTGAAGTTTTTTAAAATTTAAAATCAGCTTAAATATATTTTACACCCTTGTAGTTTGGTACCTGTGTCATTTGGTCCTTAAACTTTCATTTGTGTCAATTTGGTCCTCCAAATTTGTTAAGTAGGTCAAAATGGCCCATCCATCCAAATCTGTTAAATAACTAATAGAACTCAAGGGTAATTTCATCCGCTCACTAGCATCCCACAAACCACTCTTCGTCTTCATCATCTTCCCTCATCTGATCTCAAAATTCAACCACTCCCGTTCACCATCAAAGTGGCGGTGGCTTCTTCTTCACAAGCCTCCACAGCGATGGATAATTCTGGTCTTTTTTCTAATCATTTTTCTCTTATTCTCGAAGTGCATCATCCACTTGACTTTGGTGGTTATGTTTCTTGGTGAGTCTAGACAGCAAAATGTATCTCGGTTCTTGAATGGTAAAATGAGGTTCATGGTGGACAACAATTTGGAGATCACAAAGGGTCTCTGCTCATGCTTGTTGACACAAATAAAAGTTTAAGGACCAAAATGACACAGGGACCAACCTACATGCGTGTATAATATATTGAAAACTTTAAAATTTAATAAAGTTGTGAAGAGTGGGACCAATTTTGGACTCATTGATAATGACACATATCAAGGGACTATAGTGTGAAAGGCATCAATATATATATATATATATATATATGTATGTGTGTGTGTGTTTGTTGGTTTGTATCGCCTACTTATTATTCAAAGAGTAGTGCTAGATGAGTATAAATTCTAGATAGTATGATCCCTAAACAGCAGTTTTATGGTAACATCCCAATAAAATATCGCCACATCACTATTTTTTATGAGAGAAAAACTATTCAGCATAACCGTCACACCACGTTAGAATCCTATGCTGATCACCACGTTAGAATCCTATGCTGATGTGGTGTGACCCTTAAATGCAGGTCATACACAGCCCCCTATTTCAAGGGGATGATCACAAATAGTTGGTTAAATTTTAAATTTACTAACAGCCAAGTAGTTGTCATGATCCCCATAGAAGTAAGGGGCACATATATGGTATGAATTTAAAGGTCAAACCACATCAGCATGTTGAGGTGGTGTGAGGGTATGCAGAATAATTTCTCATCCCGCATTTAGGGGAATTGATTTACAATTATGTCTTTAGATTAGTTTGGATCTTATATGGAAACTTATGATTGGATGCCATACATTATGGATTATCCGTTTGAAATTTAAACTCATGGTAGATAAACCTAAATAAGACACATGCTAACATGGATAACTTGTGCTCTGAGTGAGTGAAATACTAGCAAGGTATCATGGTTATGAAGTTATTACAAGTTATGACGATATAAAGTTTAGTTCTACTATTAGTAACTTTTCCTTATTCACCTTTACATTAACCAACTACAACTCGTCTTATTTCACAAGGACCGACATGCTCCATGGATTAATGAATGACTAGACAGTAAAATTCTATGGATATATCGATGCTTTGTCCATCGTTTTTGAGGGCATATGCACAACTCACTACTTTTATGGACCAAGTGTGAGCAATGTACATCATTCTATTGCCACGACTTACGCATCTAGCAAATAAACCAGCTCACCGCCTTTTAAGGGCATATTCAAAGCTCACCGGTTTTTAAGGGTATATCATGGATCATTGGGCTATCTTAGGGCTATTGATCAATGTCCACAGCTTTTAAGGGCATATTTATAGCTCACAGCATTTCATGAACACCACATTGACTACATCTATAGCTTTTAAGGGCATATTCATAGCTCACCGCATTTCATGGACTCAACGTTGATCAACATGCATAATTCTTAAACCTTATCGGACCTATACAGTCCTAAATCCATACTGACTCTCGAAACTCCCATGTGGCCGACCTTACTGGATACAATAAATGATGACCAAATTGATTCATGCACTGGTTCGTTAATAACTTTAACCAATGAGGGTACCATCACTTGAACACGTTATTCTTAATGTTACTACATTACAGCATATCGATATCTTTCTTATTGCTACAGTATCGCATATGGGAAGCATAGTAAAGCGTATGAACAGCTAAGTAGTTCATAATATAAACAACATGCAATATAAACATTCTGCAAGTACCAATTAATTGGTAATGGGGTCAATCGATTGGGTAAAAGACCCTAACAATCGATTGAACTACTTGGTAATTGATTGGGTCACAAGCAATGTCAATCGATTGGTAAACCAACTAATCGATTGGGCTATGACCTATGGCAATCGATTGGACATCATGCCAATCGACTGGGTCATAAACCTTACCAATTGATTGCAAATATAGGCAATCGATTGGTACTTCATCTTCTTCACAGAACTGGGCAGTGATCAAGCTGGAATTATGGAATCCCATTTTAACCTTCTTTCCTTCTTTTAAAACATGTAAAACTCATTAAAACGTTACCAAGTGAGTCTAGTCACTCACCTAAATATGCTTGGATGTGTGTGTGATGAGTTGGAAGCTTGGAAGTTTCAATGGAGTCTCTCTCTCTCTCTCTCTCCCCTTAATATCTTCGTTCTGTTTCTCTTTTCTTCTTCTCCTTCTTCTTCTTCTTCTTCTTCTTCTTCTTCTTCTTCTTCTTCTTCAGTGTATGTGTGTTTGTACATATATGGATGTATATGCATATAATATATATATGTATGAAAGTGTACATATGTATATAACAATCTCTCTCTCTCTCTCTCTCTCTCTCTCTCTTAAAATTCTCAAACAAACAATCAAAAATACAAGAATCTAAAACATGTATGTAGAGAAAGAGAAGGACAAGTATCAACACCTTATGTAAACTTGGAGACCAGGTTTTGCGAGAGTCCAATCATTTGGGATTAGGTCCAATCAATTGGTGACAGATATTTACATAGCAATCGATTGCTATAAATCCAATCGATAGGTCCGAGGCCGTCACAAGCCAATGGATTGGGGTAGGGTCCAATCGATGTGGTACTAAATTTTGCAATTGACTGGTAAAAAGGTCCAATTGATTGGTTCTGTCTTTACACAAAAGGTTAAGGAAATATAACAGAATCTCATTTATAAAAAATAAAAAAAATAAAAAAATGCAGACAAGACTACATTAAAAAATGCAGGTATTATGTTAAATCAAAATAAGTTAATTTAAAAAGAATGATTCATATAATTAGACATATAGTCAGACAACTACACAACCAAACGGGCCCTAAGTTAGCATTTTCCTAAATACATTTACAGTATGCACTAAAATAGAAAATCTTCCAAATACACAACCTAAAATTAGGAGCAACTTGACCTCTAGAAACACTCCACCTCCTCTCTACCCCAAAAAAACCCACTAGCAGAGTTGTCCTCTCAAGGGCCCTTGGCTCCTTTTTTACTCTTATTTTTGCTTTTAAATAATCTTACCCTCAGTGAGGGTTTTGTCCCTCCTCTATGAGGGTTTCTCTCTTTTTAAGAGGGTTTTCTTTTAGTTTGGATTCTCCAACTAGATCTACTTTTGCTCTTTGTCCTGTAGCATGATCCAGCTCCCGCCCTCGCAGTTTCTGCTTTTCTCTTTCAAATCTGGTGCTTTCTCATATTGCTATGGTGTTTTATCGTGCAGATTTGGTATCTGGTGGGGTCTCTCTGCAGTCACGGTGCGCTTTTGGACAATCTATGGTAGGGTTTTTGCCAGCTCCTCCCTCAGCCGGCTCCCTTTCGAGCTATACCTTAGCCAGTTTTGAATTTTATCTAAGATTGAGGAGGTTTGCAGTATAGCTACTGAAGTTTGTGGGGGTTCATTTTATCTTTTTTATTACTTCTGTCTGTTGGTCCCTTTTTTGAGATCTGCATTTGAAAATAAATGAAATTCACTTTCACAAAAAAAAAAAAAATAAATAAATAAATACATATATTATGAACAACTTGCAAAGTCGATTCCAGTTCAAATTCTTGTAAACAAAGTAATTACATGAAATAAGACGAAATAAAAATCCTCTTGAACATCAACCTTTCACAACACACACATAAACACAAATATGCATGTATAACATGCATATAACTTAGGGGCATTACAGAAAGTAAAAGAGCTGATTGTGTGAGTCACAAATAAACCGGTTTTACAAATTCACTTACTGCCCATTTGGGCGCATAGATTACTGTAGGGGTGAAACCAAAACCGAAAAAACAGAAAACTGAAAACGAATCCAAAAAACTGAGCATTTTCGGTCGATTTTCCAAATATACTATAACCAAAAACCGAACTGAACCAAAAAAAATCCGACCAAAACCGACATAGTCGTAGTTGGTTGGTTTTTTTAGTGCAAAAAAACTAAAAAAAAATTGAACCCAACCAAACTGTTTCACCCTGGCCGATTAGTGCTCCAGAATTGCGTTTGCAATCCCGAAAGGAAAAGTGGTGGTGTTTGGACATCCAATGCTAAACGCAAAAGCCATTCGCAATTGGAATATGGAGGGGTTTTGGCGCGTTTATCCAAAGCTGATGGTCCAGCTTTTGGTAAGACCACAATCAAACCAAAATTCTTTGTATGCCAAAACTAGAGGACAAAATTCCACCATTTTATCATTATTGGTATATAAATTACGCTATAGTACTATTGATTAACAATTAATAATGTATATTAACAAAATTATCTATGTATTCAATACAATTTCAATAGCAATAAAGTACAGGGGCACAATCGTATTATAGGCACTCAAAATCACTTTTGCATTTATGTAATCAAACTCTTTACATAATCTATTACGCAATCATAATCACTTTTACAATATATTACCCAAACACAGCAACCGTCAAAATCTATTCTAACCATTGCCATTGCACAAACAATCGCAATCCCAAAGCTAAGCAATCGCAAAGCATAAGCATTTTATTCTAGATAATCTCTTAAAATAACATAGCATTGACTAGATAAGAGTCAAATACGGAGTAATAAATTAGGCTGGAATTGAACATATTTTATTTCAACTCTTCCGAAACAACCCTTAAACGTACTTCTAATACTTGATATACCCAACTGAGGTTGTATTAACGTCTTTAATGAGTGTCCCAAGATAAGGTACAATCAAGCACTTAAAAGTATCTTCCTTGTAAATGAACCCCAAACACTTGCAATCCTTACTACACTTGTCCCTACAGTCCTCAACCTTCACTGGCCCCTCGCCATCGTTCAAGTACGGATTCAAAAAGTGCTCAACACCTACAATCTTGTGGTACCTAACCTTATCTCTGCTCTTTCACGTGTCCAGTTTTGTTTGGTGGCGCGCAACTCTCGCTCCACCCCAAAAGGCCTTTGGAGGTGGGGCATGCCACACACATTCTACGATCGCAGAGTCCGTAGGCCCCACACTTTGACGGCAAAGCGCACTCTCGCACAAGGTCTCTAGAAAAGAAATCGAAGCTCTCTTCCCACCTTAAATAACTTACTAGGGGATAGTAAGTTAGGGCCCTTAAAACCAAATCTTTGGTAGCTCAAGTGGGGAGGCGGACCAAGATAGGGGGTGTTCTACCCTCTTGATTTTATGTTTGAAACTCTTTATGGGTAAATATTAAGGATTTGGTCAGGGCCTTTGGCTTTCCAAAGGGAGGTTAGGGGTTCGAAATCCCCCAGAGGCCGTGTAAGCTAGTTAGAGGGATGGTGTAAATCTAAAATTGATAAAGTAATCATACTATCATGCGAAAAATTAATGGATCTTGAATCTAATACATCTCAAGAACTCACATATAAGTTTACATACCGTTGCTTGCCATGTCAATTGATAGAGACGGTGATTGGAAAACCCCTTAATTGATCAAACCTTGATGTAAGACTTCTCCTTCTTCTCTCTGTCTCTCTATCGTCATAAAACTTTTCTGTAACTAATGGATAGATTTGAAAGGGGTAGTTTTATATTTTATAGAGGAGAGAAGAGGGCCTTAAAAATTAGAGTAATGCTAAGGCAACAGAAGTATACCGAAATAGTGCTACCGAAATAATGGGGGTGCCCGCAAAAAATGTTTACACCCACTCCCTCCACTTATTTGGGCGGGTCTTTAATTTTTTGCCCAAATCTGCTAAAATCAAAAACCCAAAATTCAGAGCATCCTCCTCTCAAGCAGACCTAAGATTGTGAGTGATATTGAGATTGAGAAGTCCCAACATCTGGCGTTAGTGGTTGGCGCGAAGCAACTTCTTCTATATGTTCCATTTATGTTCCTACAACAAAAAATGAAGCCCAAAATAATCAACTTAGATTGGGGACTATTTACATTTGTAGATTGTCTTGAAAAAAACAATCAAGAAAAAAATAGGGTATGGTTAAGAATATTTCTATATGTAACTCCAATAATTGAAAAGAGTTTTGTTTTTACATAAAGTATATACATGAGATATGTCTTTGTTGGATATCCTTGGTTCTTACCAACTTACATGATTGTTGTTACAATACTCATTTTTTTTTCATTCAAGTTGTTACGATACATAATTCAAGCAGAGCCTAGTAAATTTATAAATCCTTAGCAACCATCTTGTCATTCATGGCTATTTGTATATTGAGTTTATACATCAATATTTACTTTAATTAAGATATAAATTATGTTTCTTTGGTTCATTTATTTATTTCATTACAGTGGCTAATTTGGGTAGGCACTTTGGAAACAACACTTCTACATAGCATAGAACTACTCCATAGCAGTATTGGCTCAAAACATGGAGATTGCTACTTTCTCGGGTAGGCATTGGTGTGTGTGTGTGTGTGTGTGTGTGTGTGTGTGTGTGTGAGAGAGAGAGAGAGAGTGAGAGAGAGAGAGAGATTTCCTGTTTCAGGTTTCTTGCTGGAAATCAGATTTTCTTTCATGATATTCTTTGAATGTTAAATGTGAAATCTTGTTGCCAAAATTTTTCACAGGGACTGATTGGGCAGTATGCAGTGCCTATATTGGAAGAGAAATCTGTCTGGGGAACAGATGCCCCCACCCGAATAGCTTACATGGATACCCAAGTAAGCATTACTTAATTTAATCCATGATAAATATCTTTTTATGGCAAATGATGTCTAAACACTAGTGTTTTTCAGGATATAGCTCGATTGACTTTTACATATGGAGATACCCCCAAAGAGTGAAATTGTATTAGTTGTCTGTGTTACATATGGAGATTGTACCCATCTTTGAAGATGTAACTTTAGAGAGAGAGAGAGAGAGAGATCTCAAACCTGCAATGGTGGTGGCCGAAAGTCCCAAATCGCAGCAATGGTGGTGGCCCCAAATCCCCAAATCGCAGCCCTAACTCCTATGCAACAACACTTCCAATGAGTTAAACATTTTGAGGGTAAGAGAGAGAGAGAGAGAGATAGATCTCAAACCTGGTTGTCTTCTCTTCTTCTTCGTTAGGTCTGCTTGAGAGGAGGATGCTCTGAATTTTGGGTTTTTGATTTTAGCAGATTTGGGCAAAAAATTAAAGACCCGCCCAAATAAGTGGAGGGAGTGGGGTGTAAACATTTTTTGCGGGCCCCCCATTATTTCGGTAGCACTATTTCGGTATACTTCTGTTGCCTTAGCATTACTCTAAAAATTAACTGCTTTAGAAACTGTTCCATCATTAGTTTTTTTTGTAACCTCCAAAGCAATTATATCTTTTATATTATATATTTATTAATTAGGCATTATATTCTATTGGCTAATTTAAGGGTAGTGGAGTCCAACCAAATTAGGAGACTAATGGACCACTTTAATGTGACTTAAAGTCATGTGAATAACATTCTCCCACTTGGTCCACTTAGTCGATTATGATGTAAACTATGATTTTAATAAAATATGCAAGTTTGTTAAAAACTTTTGACTCTGTTGGACTCTATACTAAAAGACTTTAACATGTGATCACAAATTCCTGAAAATTAGCCAATAAGCCCAATTAATAAGAAACTGTAATACTATGATTAGCTTAGACTATTAATGTGAGTCATAGCGATTGTACAACATCTATGTCATACTCCCTTCTATGTACCACGCCATTAATAACCTTTACTAACCAAGTCTATTATGCCAAAATGCCCCTGTAATTTGTCTTGTTAAGACATTTCCTGTTTATCAAATAACTAAACATAATGTGTGCACACATAATTGAAAACAGAAAACAGACAGAAACAAACTATCATTGCGCAAAAGCGTCAAGTACACAACAACTGAAATATCCATCATTTTATTTATCAAGGATTACTCAAAAGACCCATCCTAATAACATGTTCCTTATATGTCTTTGGAGGTAATCCTTTAGTCAATGGATCAGCAACCATAAGAGTGGTACTTAAATTCTCAATTGACACTTGTTGTTTCTAGACTCTTTATCTAACAACCAAGTACTTAAGTTCCATGTGTTTGGAACCACTAGAGTACTTCCCATTCTTGGAGAAGAAAACTGCTGCGGTATTGTCACAATAAAGTTTCAGCGGCCTGACAATGGAGTCAACAACACCAAGTCCTGAAATAAAATTCCGCAACCATAGAGCATGACTCGTGGCCTCAAAACATGCCACAAACTCGGCCTCCATCGTGGATGAAGCAATAATGGATTGCTTCACACTCTTCCATGAGATTGCTCCACTAGCTAGCAGAAACACAAAGCCTGATGTGGACTTTCTGCTATCTAAGCAACCAGCAAAATCCGAGTCTGAGTACCCGATCACTTCTAACTGATCTGATCTCCTATATCTGAGCATATAATCCTTTGTCCCTTGAAGATATCGCATAACCTTCTTCGCTGCTTTCCAGTGTTTCATTCCTGGGTTACTTTGATATCTACCTAGCATTCCAACTGCAAAACTAATATCTGGTCTGGTACAAGTCTGAGCATACATTAAGCTCCCCACAGCTGATGCATATAGAACTTTCTTCATTTGTTCCCTTTCTAAGTCATTCCTAGGACACTGACTTTTATTTAACTTATCACCTTTTATGATTGGTGCATCACTGACTGAACACAACTGCATATTAAATCTTTCCAAAACTCGATTGATATAGCCTTTCTGAGACAGTCCTAGCAATCCTCGAGATCGATCCCTAAAGATCTCTATGCCAATGACATAGGATGCCTCACCCATATCAACTATCTTAAAGCTCTTGGCAAGATGCTCCTTAGTTTGGTGCAACAAATCAAGATCACTACTAGCTAGCAAAATATCATCCACGTACAAAACTAAAAAGATAAACTTGTTCCCACTGACCTTTAGATATATACACTGATCAACAGTGTTTTCCTTAAATCCAAAAGCAGTAATGGTATCATTAAACCTTATGTACCACTGTCTGGAAGCTTGTTTAAGACCGTAGATGGATTTCTTTAATTTGCAAGCCAATTGTTCTTTCCCTTCCTTTGTGAACCCTTCAGGTTGCTCCATGTAGATATCCTCATCCAAATTTCCATTTAAAAAAGCGGTTTTTACATCCATTTGATGTAACTCTAAGTCATAATGAGCTACAAATGCCATTATAATTTTTAGTGAGTCCTTCTTAGATACGGGAGAGAAGGTCTCTCTATAGTCAATGCCTTCTTTCTGAGTGAAACCTTTAGCCACAAGTCTAGCCTTATATCGTTCGATATTGCCTTTAGCATCGCGCTTGGTCTTGAAGACCCATTTACAGCCGACTTTCTTACAATTATTAGGCAATTCGACGAGATCCCAAACACCATTCTGGTCCATCGATTTCAACTCTTCATTCATAGCATCGATCCATTTACTAGAATTATCACTTTCTGTGGCTTGTGAAAATGAAATCGGATCCTTGTTAATCCCAATATCAAAATCAGATTCTTGTAGATACACCACATAATCATCTGAAATGGCAGGCCTCCTTTCCCTCTGAGATCTTCTCAGAATTGCCGGTTGTGGTCGTTCTACATTATTTTCAATGACAATATCCTCATGAAGTGGTGAATCATTTCTATTATGTTGTTCGTTTGCCTCAACTGGTTGAATAGGCTGAGGAACAACAATTTCTCGAGGAGGAAAGGGTGGTGGGATATCCACTCTTATTTCCTCGAGATTTACTTTTGTTGATTCATCACTCCCACTAATTTCGCCATTCTCTAAGAATCTGACATTACCGGTTTCTACTATCCTCGTACTATGGTTAGGACAATAAAATTTTTACCCTTTGGACTTATCTGGATAACCAATGAAATATCCAGATATTGTCCTTGAATCTAACTTTTTCTCATGTTGATTGAAGATCCTTGCTTCTGCTGGACAACCCCAAACATGTAAATGTCTCAAACTAGGCTTCCTACCAGTCCACAACTCGAAAGGAGTTGTTGGGACTGCCTTACTTGGAACCCTATTCAAGATATACATTGCAGTCTTTAATGCTTCACCCCACAATGAATCAGGTACATTTGAAAAACTCATCATGCTCCTAACCATATCCAAAAGAGTACGATTACGCCTTTCAGCAACTCCATTCTACTGTGGCGTACCTGGCATTGTGTATTGAGCACAAATGCCATGCTTTTCAAGAAATTTGGCAAATGAACCAGGATTTTGGCCCGTCTCATCATATCTTCCATAGAACTTACCACCTCTATCAGACCTCACTATTTTAACCTTTCTATCTAACTGTCTCTCGACCTCAGTAATGAACACCTCAAGGATGTCAACGGCCTGAGAATTTTCATGGATTAGATATGCATAACCATAGCGAGAAAGATCATCTATAAAGGTGATAAAGTACCGCTCTCCAGCAAAACATGGAATAGAGAGTGGTCCACAAATATCTATATGAATTATCTCAAGAAGCTCAGTACTTCTAGTGGCACCTTTCTTAGTGTGTTTGGTTTGCTTTCCCTTAATGCAATCCACACACACTTCAAAATCAGTGAAGTCTAGGTTATCTAAAATCCCAGTCTTCACCAATCTCTTAATTCTATCCCTGGAGATATGCCCCAGTCGCCTATGCCACAAGATTAAAGACTTTTCATTAATTAAGCCACGTTTTGAACGAACATTCGAATGCAGGGCTACTAAAGATTGTACAAACTCATGATTCACGGAAATTTTATATAAACCATCACATAAAATACCAGAACCAACTACAACTGAATTAAAGAACAAACTGAGTTTTGCACAACTAAACAAAGCTGAATATCCAATAACATCCAACTTAGATAAAGAAACTAAATTCCTAGAAATTGAAGGTACATATAAAGTGTCCATAAGATCCATCTGATGACTCGTCTCTAAGAGTAGCCGGTAGGTTCCAACAGCTACCACTTTCGCTTTGAGACGGTTCCCCATATAGATGAATCTTTCATTGTCCTTCGGCTTTCGGGTGGTAAGGGATCCCTGCATCGAATTTGTTATGTGAGTCGTGACCCTAGAGTCAATCCACCAAGTATTAGAAGGAACTTCAGCAAGATTTGATTCATAACATATAAAAGAAAGATTTATACCTCTCCTTTCGAACCAAGTCTTTCTTCACATGTCCTTTCTTGCCACAGAAGTAACATTTGACAGTGAACTTTCCACGGTCCTGGCTACTTTCCCCAGTCCATCTCCTTTCTTTGGTGGAAATCTCTTTCCTTTCACAAACTTTCCTTTCTTTTTAGCTCCTTGAGTAACAACCAGCACAGAGTGGGATCCTTCTTGTCTCAGTCTCACTTCCTCTTGAATGCACATACCAGTCAGCTTATTCAAATTCCACTTGTCTTTGTGAGTGTTATAGTGAATTTTGAATGGGCCGAACTGAGGAGGGAGTGAGTTGAGAATAAACTGCACCAAGAAGGATTCATCCACTTGCATTCCTAATGCTCGAAGCTTTGCAGCTTTGTCAGTCATATAGAGGATATGTTCCTGAACTCCTCTATTACCATCATATTTGACAGTAGTTAACTCTGCCATAAGTATGCCTGCAAGTGACTTATCTGCTGATTTAAAACGTTCTTTGATAGTAGTCAACAGTTCCAATGAGCTATTAGTTTGAGGAATGGAGGTCTTGATGTTATTAGCCATGGTCATCCTCATAAACATAAGACTAAGTCTGTTTGATCTCTCCCAGGCTTTCAAAGTATCAACATGTTCTGTAGTACTATCAGCAGTAACTTCCTCAGGTTTTTCAGCCAAAAGTGCCATGTCGAGATCTAAAACACCTAGTGTGAATTGGACTTGTTCATACCATTCTGAGAAGTTTGAACCATTGAGAGTCGGAATGCTAGATGCGTGAGAGTTCAACGAAGTGGGAATAGTCACTGAAATAAAATAGGACAATGCTCACGTTAAGGCATTGAGTCTATCCATAATATAGAATTCTAAATTCTAAATAGATAAACTATTGATATCACATCGGTTCCACATTTAGGTGAAAACCTTTGCATATATAGTGTCCACTCTATAGGTGCAAAATATTATCACCTATATAGGTCTAATGTAATTTATGTCACCTACTAGTTAGTTATGTTACCTTTGGGTATCCAATTCTACACTACTAAATGACACAAATTACATGGCCCTATCCAGTTCATAGTTAGTTGAAAGTGACTCTCCTTTGGGCTAGTCCCAATCCCCTAACTATGACTGCCATTGAGAGTATTGTTGTCTTTTATGTCACCCTTAATGACTAGTCTTTAATGTAGTTTAATATTCATAAGGCTTACTAACCTAGGTCACTTTGGTGACTACCAAATTAATAAACCCTATAAATATAAAACTAACCAACAATATTCTCTAACCCTTTTATTAGAGTTATTATTTAATTACTAAAATTATCATTTATTAACTCAATCACTTATAATGTGAAAAAGCAAAAATTAAACCTTCCTTTATGTGATTGAAATCTATTCAATGATAAACAATTAGTAATAACTCTTAATTATTGATACAAGGCAACTTAAATAATAAACTTTAATTTTCCTTGTTAGCATATAAGCAAACATTTATACATAATTGCCAATGTAGATATAATGTAAAAGAAGATTTAATTTCATTAGAAACTTAAGAACCCACAAAGTATACACTGGATTCAAAGTTCATTCCAAAATAAATCACCATGATGTATCCTGATTTAATAAATCTTAATGTATGTACTTGGATAAATGTAATTACATACTATAATATTATTCATCTTTTGTTTTATGTTAGCCAAACATATAGATCTGGAGAAAACTTTAAAATAAAATCAAAATTTCACATGTGAAAATGTCAGTCTCCAAATCAAAAAACGAAAAGGTGCACTAAGTACTTCTGTACTTTTTTTTTTTTTGCTTGGAAGTACTTCTGTACTTGTAGTTACAGTTTCTTCCTTCCAAAAGTTGGGACTTTAAAATAACATACATAACAGTACTTGTATATACTGTTGGAATTTTGGATTTTCTCTTATTTGGGCATTGGGCTTTTTATTTCAAAAATACAAACAAAGTCATTTACATTGATATGACTAATATCCTTTATTAAATATATGGCCGTTGGAGGCTATTAAATCTATTAACTCCTGTATTAATAATATGGTCGTTGGAGGCTATTAACTTCTGTATTAAAAATATGGTCGTTGGAGGCTATTAAATCTTGTATTAAAAATATGGCCGTTGGAGGCTATTAAATCTGTTTTTAATAAAAATGACCGTTGGACAGTTTGTTTAATATAAATATCATTCTCTCTTCCCATTTTATACACAGAAAAATTCCTCTCCCTTGGGTGATTCTTCACAAAAATCATTTTTATTATTTTGGAGCAATTCTGAGCACTCAAATATTCTTCCAATTCGAGTGCACGTTTGGAAGAAACTGATTGATGAATCCTGGAGAGCATAGCGCTGAGACCTTGTGCATCGAGTCATTGACTCCGAGGGGCGGAATTGTTCTTAAGGCTAGTGCAAACTGTTGCACGCCTCAATCAGTATCATAGCCGTATCTTTCTATATTTTCCAACAATCTTAAGAACAATTCTTGGATGCTGCTATGATCGACGCAGAACGATTCAACTCAAGATTTGTTAAAAAGACTACTAATCCAGTAATGTTCCACTTCTGTTTTATTAGTTCCAACAATATTATGACATAATATTTTGCCATGGATTATAGAGCATCCTCTAAGTCTCTAGTCCTCTACTGTCCATATTTAGTTGAGGATCTTGGATATAAGAGGTGGAAAAAGATATATATATATATATATTTTTAGTTTCATATAGAAGTGTCTCGATACACAGATGTATATACAGGTTTGTATATAATTTGGGTCAAGAATTTTTGTTTTTCTTCTTGACTTGAGTCATGGATACCTTGCCACATTCCAAGTTGAGGTGCTATTATTTTTGGTGGTGGAACAGTCACATTAGCTTGAAATCAGTAATTTTTTTTTCTTTGGCTTTATGTCACTAATTGATTTATACGTTATGGCTCCCAGTGGACTAAGGGTTTTACATGTTAGTTTAATGCCCATTGTTCACTGGTTGTGTGTTTTATTGTTGATCAGTTACTTGTCCTTGATTAAGAGTATCTAAAGGTCACATGTTTTTTTGTGACAAGAAGGTTATACATGGATATATATATATATTCGTATAGATGAAGTTAGAGAAGCTGACTTTATCTTTTGCATTATGTTTTTTTTTATATATGTATCTAAATATATACAGGGGCCCGTATGTAATGATATATTTGTCCTCAAAAAGAGGAAAATCAGATTTTACCTATGAGATTACTCCATTGTGTCATGTGGGGGTGACGTGCAGTGTTGAATATTAGTTTTTGACATAAATAAAAATTATATGAAATTATTTTTAGAGTACTTATTAATTAAGGAGTTTTACACAACTTTGTTCAAGAAGGTTTAAAGCTAATTGAAATGAATTGATTTAACAATTCTCAGTAACGGTCCAATGGATAAAAACGTAGATTGAGGTCTTTCATATGTCACTCACTGTAAGGAGCGACTTATATATATCTACAAGTACACGTATATACATGTTTTCAGTAGACTAATGGATTGGTTTTTATATCTCCCTAGCTCACTTGAAAGATTCTATTAGTCAACCAATAGTATATATGTCATACAATTACATGTAGATGGTGGCCCGCTATGTGAGACACGTTTGGGATATTTTGTGTCTAAGATATTATATTAGAAATATTTGGGGAACAAGCTTTATAATAAGTGCATAATTTTGTTTTTGTTTTTTGTTTTAAAGAATACCCCATTCTAAACCAAAATTACTCTTTTTGAGTATGGGAAAATAGAAAACTCAATTTATGTTATTATCAAATTATGTATTATTTGGCTTATGTGAGGATTTTTAAGCCTAAGAGCAGTGTAAAGTCAGAATATGCTTTTTGGGTTATTCATGTAATATTCCTATTTGTCAATTTTAAATATAAAGGTTATGTGATTTTTCCCTTGGTGCTAGTAGAGCATAACAATATAAGATTTTGGGATATGCATTTAACAGTAATGTTTACACATTTTTTGGATATAAAAATTTATATGACTTTTTGAGTCTATTGATGTTAATTTTTACGAGCGTGTATTTCTTTTTAAAATTGAGAAATAGCGGGGGTTCTTAACCTTTTATTTTATCCCATCTAGCCATATTGAATTTAGAGCATATGGTAAATGGAGCCTTAGTAAAGATTTCTAAACCCAGTGGTTCTATTGGAAAATTGTAGAGCTACTTTTGTAGCTGAAGGTTTTAAGGGAAAGGAAAGAGTTTTTATCTTTAGATACACCTATTCTCCGGTTTTACATCCATTAATTTATTCTAACTGATATTGTTGTTCAAATTTTGATTATTTATTAAACGGATGTAAACACTATTTAAATGGAGAATTAGTAGATGTAATTTTATTCAGATAAACCGGTAGGGATTTACAGATCCGAATAAGAGTAAAGTGTGAATACTTGTTTACTCCTTATATAGATTTTAAATTTAGTAGCCAATTATGGGAATGAAAATCTTGATTAAACTATTGTTTCAAATAGTTTCAAAAATTAATGAAAGTGACATGTTTATATCATAAACACAATGTTAGAGTATGTGTTATGATATATTTACATGGAGATTTAATTTTGATATGAAAGGATTTGGATGTAGCGAGGGTAATTGTAGAGATTAAAATTACAAGAGCTCCTGCTGGTATTTTTCTTGATCAATCTTATGAGGTTGAAAAGGGTTTTGAGTTAATAATTCTTTTTGTAAACCTTTTTAGACTCTTTTTGAGCCAAGTGTTATAAAATCTCCTTCAAATAAAATGATTTCAAATTATCTTATTTTGAAAACATATCAAGCTCTTTAGTCAAGAATTGGAAAAGCATCAATTTGTTCCTAGGCTAATGTGTCCGAAGAACTATTTGTGGCTATGTTTATGGAAGTAAAGTTCATAACAAATTTTGGAGGATGGTTAATTAATTTGAGCACTTGTAGGCATATGTGTAACAACACAATTGTTACACGAAATACTCTTCAAGGGAAAATGAAGTGTTTTACTTGATGACTCACATAGTACCGATGTTTTGGTACTAAAGATTTAAAGTTGATTTTCTTCTCCGAGAAGAAATTAAATTTTGAAAAATGTTGTATAGCTGGAGAAAAGGAATAAATCTATTTTTGAAATGTATTGCATACTTCAAAATTCAAGAGAATTTAAATTTTGGTTTTTTCAAAGCCAAATTTTAGCCAAATTGTTTGGGGGAGGAAAGTATGTATTTTCAATAATCAGTGATGCAAATTGGATTTCGGATTCAGATAAGACAAATTCAATGAGTGAATTTATTCTTACACTTAATGGAGGTGCGGTATCTTGGAAGTCGTCCAAGCAAACTTGCACAACTAAGTTAACGATGGAATATGAATTTGTAGCTTTTGGAAAAAGTTTGGTATTGAGGCTGAGTGGCTTAAAAGCTTCTTAGCAAATATTCCTATTTGGTAGAAACCAGTTTCATCGGTTTCTATACATTGAGATAGTCAGGCTGTAAAAGGCCAAGCTATAAATAAGTCCTGTAAAGGCAAGAGTAGGCATGTACGCCTAAGACATAATTTTGTGAGACAGCTGTTTGAGATAATTTATATCTCTTAATTTTTGCAAGGTCAGAAGTGATTTTGGTTGACCATTTAACAATACCACTAGGGAGAAAACTAGTGTATAAAACATCGAGGGGAATGGGGCTTATGCCTATAACAAAAATCAACAATGATGGTAACCCAACCTATGTAATTGGAGAACCCAAGAAATAGGTTCATATGGGTAATAACAAGTCATTGGTTGATTTGAGATGCACTATAATTTTATTATCTTATTGTTCATTCCTATGGTGTATAGTGCAATTGCAATGAGAAAGGTTGAGTTAAACTCTTAATGAATTCCATAGTCCATACTGAATGGATGGTATGTTTAATTGCAATGCATACTTGATGGATTCACCTATATAAGTGTGAAAGTGGGCCGTTTTCTATGAAAACGTAGGCAAGTTTTCTAGAGCACTTATGAAAATTCAGGACTGGCGCAGGGCCTAGAGGTGCCACACCGATTAGAGTTGCTCAGATTCTGAGGAATCAATGTGGGTATAAGACGACTGGTTTACGTTAAGGGATTCTGGTTCATAGAAATATTATTTCACCAAATTCCTATAAGTCACTTCTTATATTCCTAGGGACTGGTTCATAGCCCTAAAGGCACCAGTTCTGATGCATTGAATTCTCTTGCTCCATTCTTTTATTTGTTGTTTAAATTTTTGAAATAGGGGGGGGGGGGGGGGGATTGTTGGAATTTTGGATTTTCTCTTATTTGGGCATTGGGCTTTTTATTTCAAAAATACAAACAAAGTCATTTACATTGATATGACTAATATCCTTTATTAAATATATGGCCGTTGGAGGCTATTAAATCTATTAACTCCTGTATTAATAATATGGTCGTTGGAGGCTATTAACTTCTGTATTAAAAATATGGCCGTTGGAGGCTATTAAATCTTGTATTAAAAATATGGCCGTTGGAGGCTATTAAATCTGTTTTTAATAAAAATGACTGTTGGACAGTTTGTTTAATATAAATATCATTCTCTCTTCCCATTTTATACACAGAAAAATTCCTCTCCCTTGGGTGATTCTTCACAAAAATCATTTTTATTATTTTGGAGCAATTCTGAGCACTCAAATATTCTTCCAATTCGAGTGCACGTTTGGAAGAAACTGATTGATGAATCCTGGAGAGCATAGCACTGAGACCTTGTGCATCGAGTCATTGACTCCGAGGGGCAGAATTGTTCTTAAGGACAGTGCAAACTGTTGCACGCCTCAATCAGTATCATAGCCGTATCTTTCTATATTTTCCAACATATACATACATCATAACCAATATTAACAATGGGACCCAATTGATGAATATGATGTACTCTAATTTTTAATCCACAAGATACACAGGGAAATACATATACACGCACATACATATTCATAAATAGTAATGATTTCACAACCACCATGTGACAGTGTATATACACACATGATCACGATCAGATCCGAGGGACGTGCGACAAACATAAATTTTACAGTGTAAAATTAACTCCGGCTAAATTAAATTCTAAGATGTATTGATTCTAAACATGTGCTCTGATACCAACTGTAAATCTAAAATTGATAAAGTAATCATACTATCATGCGGAAAATTAATGGATCTTGAATCTAATACATCTCAAGAACTCACATATAAGTTTACATACCATTGCTTGCCATGTCAATTGATAGAGACGGTGATTGGAAAACCCCTTAATTGATCAAACATTGATGCAAGGCTTCTCCTTCTTCTCTCTGTCTCTCTATCGTCATAAAACTTTTCTGTAACTAATGGATAGATTTGAAAGGGGTAGGTTTATATTTTATAGAGGAGAGAAGAGGGCCCTAAAAATTAACTGCTTTAGAAACTGTTCCATCATTAGTTTTTTATGTAACCTCCAAAGCAATTATATCTTTTATATTATATATTTATTAATTAGGCATTATATTCTATTGGCTAATTTAAGGGTAGTAGAGTCCAACCAAATTAGGAGACTAGTGGACCACTTTAATGTGACTTAAAGTCATGTGAATAACAGATGGATCTCAAGATGGACTTTAAAAATGTCCAGCTTGGTGTGGGTTCAGATCCTACCGCTAGCTTGCCTCCCTGATTTACCTGGTGCGTGTGTTGTGGGGCGGTGCACGTGCTCGGGGTTTGCCCCTTGCTCTACTCCGATAAAAACGACAATAGGTATCGATCCCGAAGTCGCGGAGGACAGACATGGAGATTTGTCCTCGTATTCCAAAAAAAAAAAAAGTTAGGGCCCTTAAATTACCATCGAAGTCAAGCCTCAAGAAAGAATAAGTGGCGTTGTAGTTGAGCTTACTAAGTATGAACTGACCGGCATTTCCGATCGGCCGGGCTTGGAGGAGACCTCGCCGGCTAGTCACCGGCGCTGGCGGCGGACTGTCCAGTTTGATGTCAAGAACCAACTCGTACGCGGTGGCATTGATGTTTTCCGTAGTCGTATCAAATGTGATGGTGCTTCCGATGGGTCGAATCGGCCACCTTCTGTACAAGAGAAGTTGGCCGGCATTGTTTAGGTACATGTTGAGCCCATTTTTTTCGAGGACAAGACTGTACTTTCCATTTGTCGGATCCATATTTAAGGTACGACTGATCAGCATATTACGACCATTGATTCGAAGAGACTGGCCCACCAAAAGCGTGTTAGATGGGTAATCAAAGCTCTGCCACATGAACCTACCAAGCTTGTTGTGAAGAACTAAGTTACCATTTGGTAGTAACTTAATTCCGGTGACACCCTTGTTGGCGGTGTTGGTTTGCCACACTATCTGACCACCAGCTTCGGCGAGGACAAAGTTACCTGTTTGAAAATTTAAGTGAAGTTAATTACGTGACTTGTATATCTTTTCAACAATGTTAGGCTGACAAATATTTTTTACAAAAACTTACAAACACACTTATCTCTTTCCTGTGTGGTACTATAGGATCCACTGAAATTATCCAGACCCCACAATGCTACCCAGGAGAGACATAGAGTGTGTTTGTAAGTGTTTGTAAAAAGTGTTTGTCATCCAAATATTACTCATATCTTTTAAAGGCAAGGCTTGAAAAATATTGTAATTAAGTAATATTACACTTTCCAAATTTGTATAACAAACATGGTTCCAACATATGTAGCAATCGATTCGCTTGATTTTTAAAAGAGGAGATGTTGAAGTAGTTCTAACATTATTGAATGTGGTCTCACTGTCACATGTGTTTGGGTACCATATTTCATACTTGGGAAGGATAGCATTGCTCATTGTAATTATACTAAAATTTTGTTTTAGGCTTGTATTATTAATTAATAATGCTAGGCATACACACTTTTGCACACACTTTTGCACACTTAGGGTGTGTTTCATAACCCAATTAAGTGGTGAAAATAAAAAATTTCAGCACTTAATTCTTTTCAGTGCGTTTGATAATATACTACTTAATTGAAAAAGTGGTAGAAAATTCACTGAAAATATTAAGTGAAAATTTTCTGCTGAAAATAATCACTGAATGCAGTCTATTTTAGTTTTTGAAACACAGTTTTTAGTTTTGCTAATACAAATCACTTAAAATTTTCAACATTTAAATTTAGCACTTAATTTTCAGTTTTATCAAACACACTCTTAGCTTTAAATACATGTAATATGTGCTCAAGTGTGCAAAAGTCTATGCAAAAGTTTGTATGCCTAGCCGTGCTCATTATTAATTATAGCAATTAAATTTCCCAATTTAAACACGGGTCATTTTAGGATGGCATTGACGGAATGTATTACTAGGAGTCTGTTAAAGCTCATAAAATTTGTACCATTAAAATTGGAACGCAGTAATAATACCTTAGCAAACCCGAAATTAAGACCTTTTAGAAAGTGGAAATTTTGAGATATTTTATGGGAGATTTTAGAATTGTGTGGTAGTGTCAAATCTCTAGATTCCTAAAAACTCAAAGCATCCGGTGGATAAAAAAGGCTTTGTGACATGAGAATTATGTGTTTCCTATACTCTTATCCAAACAACTAATAGAAATTTTTTTTTTTGAAGACAGTGAATTTTGGAATATGAGAAGTTTTAAAAGTTGTCCAACATTACCGTCCTGGCCGAACGTGATGGTGGCGTTCTCGCTCACCGGGTCATTGCGGTTGACATCCCAAACCCAACGCATTGAGGTCCTCATTGTCTGGAATGCCGGCTCTCATGGCAAAAATGTAAGCATCGGGATTCGTGTTGTAGAAGCATATTAGACGGAAGGGAAATGTGTAGAATGAATATCTATCGTTGTGTAGAATGAATATCTATCGTTGCGAATCACACGATAACTTGCATCGTATGCAATGATCCTGTCACCGAACTCACCTTGGATTACAAATTTGAATGTTTCATTGGCCGGAACTTGGGCCAGAGTGGTGGTGGTGACGGCACAGAAGCAAATGAGGATAAGAATGACATTATTGAGAGGAAGTAAAGAAACGTACTGAGCCATAAGTGTTTATGTTTGGTTGTATGGGCAGATGATATGAGATGAGAAAAAGATATTGTTTTCAAAGGGTATTTATAATTTTGGAATTTAAGGGTATGCTTGGAATGACAATTTTGGAATTCTTTCTTACCAATGGAAAAGAAATAATCAACTTTTTTTTTTTTTTCTTTTTTTGCTTTTTTTTTTTCCTTTAGTCAGAAACATAATCAACTTCATTCGCAATAATTTTAAAAATACATTCTAGTACAATTTCTTTTTCATCACAAAAACAAGGCTTACTTGTTTTTGCTTTTAAGTCTAATGTTTGTATTGGATCTCTCTCTCTCTCTCTCTCTCTCTCTCTCTCTCTCTCTCTCTCTCTCTCTCTCTATATATATATATACATATAAATTTTATATACACATAGATAAAATATATTACTCTATAAGTCTTATTTTTTGAGGAATAATGCTATGTGCACCGAAAAGTGCACATAAAAGTGCACCGAAAATGATCAAGGCCATTGATTGCGCGCGGGGTCCACGCCTGCGCGCATGGGGCCCGCCGCAATCAATGACCCTGATCATTTTCGGTGCACTTTTATGTGCAATTTTCGGTGCCCCTAGCATTACTCTTTTTTGAGTCTCACTTTAGGAATTCAACTTTTTAAGGAAATAAAATAGAGTAATATTTGGGGTACTAACAAAATCCACTAACACTTACTAACACACTCTATCTCTCTTCTAATGGTACTGTAGGGTCCACTACGGACCTTACAGTACCATTAGGAGAGAGATAGTGTGTATTAGTAAGTGTTAGTAGATTGTTAGTGCCTCTAGTATTGCCCAATAAAAGAGTCTACACCGACTTATCAAAATTGCCCCTAATCATTACAATATTTTTTTTACTTTGTCTTAGTGTAAATTTCAAGGAGGGACGGTTTCGAAAAATAAGGAAAAAAACATATACCAATTTAGAAAAGTGGACAATAATTTTGAAAAAAAAATCCCAAAATTAAATAGTAGACTCAAAAAATGAGACGGAGATAGTAATATTTTGACATGTACTTTAAAACGAAAGTAACTTTCATACCAAACATAGGATAACAAATGTGGACACCCATTTTTACAGATTGACACATACGTTACAATTTTAAAAGGAATAACTACTAATAAATCCTATTAACTCCAATTTATGTGCTATAAGCCCAAGTCCAAAAACTATATAAGCATAAGTCCATTAATATTATTAAGACCATTTAACCCCAATTCAATCTCACGCCAGTGGAAGAAAATCTCTCCTTCCAAAATCAAAGCTTCAACGGAAATTCGTATATTGCTGAAATCTCTCCATCACACCGTGATTACAGGGTTTTCAAATTTGAAATCACTACAATATGTTGCATTTGAGCTGTTATTTGTGACAAAATCATTATTTTCAAAACAAAGAACGATTTGAAGAACTCTTGGGTCTGAGAAATTCACAGAACGATCGCCACAGACGACGACAACCTCCGACGAACTCGAACAATGCATAGAAAAGTTAAATAAAAGCAACTGAGTTTTCGTTTGTTTTGGTAGATATTTCATTTACTTAGCTATCATTTTGATTTTTAGAACAAGTACTTTCAGGATGAAGAATGGAAAAAAGGGTTTTTTGGTAATGATTTGCATTTGCGATAAATCATATGTTGTTCATCTTGGTACAACTTACTGATTGATCAAAATCTTGGCTGCAGAGTTTGTGGGACATACACTTATTTTATGCATTTTTGGATCTTAATGGTTCTTTGAGGGGCTTGTATCATCTCCAACATACTGAATTTGGGGATTGAATAAGCTGCATACTAGCTGTTTGATAAAAGTTCTGAAAGACACCGTGTTGGTTTGGGGTATGCATTGGGGATGTTGGTGCTCATTACATGGCAGGTGTGGGTGGGATATTCACTGGTTAGTTATGGGGTATCCTTTCTTTGTAAGTTGATTTAGTATGATTGCTTCCTCATTTGTATGTTTGTTCCATTATCAATAAATTTATTATTGTTTAACAAAAACATGTATCAACACTCCCTTTAAGCTTATCTACAATTTGTGACAAACGAATATGTGTGGTTTTCTCATGCCTACTCGGCTACTCTTTTTTACAAGTTTTGAGTTAATTTATTCCCTAAATGAATTTGTCTTTGTATATTTGTGTGTCTCATGTGCTATCCTTTCTTTCTGGTCAAGTTATGTTTTTCCAGTTGGGTGTGTTAATGGATGCAATTCATATAAATGTCTATTCCTTGCAAAACCCAGAAACCAAAAAAAATAAGGTTTGTCATTGTCTTCTTTCTTTCTTTCTTTTTTTCTTTTCTTTTTTTTTTTTTTGAGAGAGAGAGAACAAATTTCTCATTGTCTTAGTTTGCACATGAACCAGAAAGAGGGTGTAGAATTTCACACTGATTGCATCATTGTCTTTGTCACTAAAATAATTGCAGTGTAAAATTACACTTTTTATTCAGTGTAAAAATTTACACTGCATGTAGATTACAATTAATTAATATGGATAACTGAGTAGGTTCTGGTTACTATAAAGACTAGTTTCCTTAGTATATCTAAACAAGTTCTATTTTTTGTGCTTGTGCTGTAATTGTGAACAGAGTTCCAAAAAATGTAGAGAAAAATCCTCACTAAAATATATACAATGTAAAAATGTACACTTACAGGCAGTGTAAAAATGTATGTTTCTTTCTAAGTCTTGGTTTAGGCGATTGTTTTTGTGTAAGCAAACATTTTATAAGTTATGAAAGAGATCTGCTTGGTGTAGAGGCAATTCTACATAGGCCATGTTTTCTCCTTATGTTATGAATGTGAGCAGGGCATCTGAAGTGCAGTTAAAAAATTTACACTGACAATGCAGTGTAAAAAAGAAGAAAAAGACAGTGTAAAATTCTACAATGAAACTGTGACAACTCACTGTTGCAAAAAAAAAAAAAAAAAAAAAAAAAAAAAAAAAAAAAAAAAAAAGAAGAAGAAAAACAGTGGGTTATCTAACAAAAGCATGTTGATAACATTAATGTGATACACAAACCCCAGCACTGCTCATAGAAAAAAAAATGCATCAGCAATAACACTACTCAGATTTGCACCAATATTAAATTTCACAACTATGATTATGCGATAATTATGAGATTTAATAATCAGAAAACGGTTACCTAAAATTATGGGATTGATTAATCTAAATTTGTTAATATCATGTTTAGTGCTATGTATTGACTGGTATATATATCGTATATAACTATATATATCATTATATATTAGTTGCTATATAAATACGGGGTAAAACAGTCAAACAAATATCACAAATTTGAAATTTTGGACTAATTTCAACAAACTTCATAATTAGTAGGATCCATTAATATAATCTTTTTTAGAATGGACCTAACCCAAAAGAGTTTGGCCTAGAAGGATTTTTGGATAGATTTTTATAAAAAGGAAAATATTATAAAATTCGGCAAAAAGGTTGTAAGCCTTGTCACCACTGGATGCCAAACTTTTGTAACTCAGTAGCATACAATCCAAATTTTGGCACCACTTGGTCACATGAAAGTCTTTCTCTAATCATGTTGTTGTGGGATTATTCAAAATAACTTTCAATAAAAATTTTAGATTGTACTGCAATTAAAAGTGATTTTACCCAAATTATTTAACTACGAGAGAGTGAAATGTTTTTAACCTAAATATTTAAAAAAAAAATAGCTTTTAACCTAATTATTTTATGAAGAGTTGGAAAACCACCTGTTTGCTATATTTTCGGTTCGGGCGTGCAGAGCTTTGTTAGGTAGACTCAAACTAATAAACACAAAATTTTCTAAATCACTTGTGTGAGTGATACACAAGGTTTTGAAAATCTGACTTCTAACAAGTGATTGTGATGGCCAAGTAGGAAAGTACCTTTGGCCTGTAGTCCCTAGACAGTATTGAAGCATATAAGTCTAGCAAGTGATGAAAAGTAGAGAAGAAGGAATTAAATAAAAGCATGTTTTATTTAATTGATGTAAAAGAGAAATTACAAGAGAGTAATTAAAATGCTAAGAAAATAAATGACTGCTTTATTTGCCTAAAAGCTAATCCTAAGAATGCTAAGAACGTTGTTGAATGCAGTTGAATGCGGTGTATCAAAGTGACGCGGAGTGCTTTGACTGCTTGGCCTGCCTGCTGATTTATAGCGGCCTGTACTGATAGAGATAAGGCAAGTAAAATCTGATGAACACAATCTGATAATATTTACCAGATTATCTCCTCCCATATCAGTATAGATAATGTCAATCAAGAGATAATAATCTCCAATTACTCTATAATAATCTTGATAATTCATCAACCTTCTAACGTGGACCCATTGTGTACGTCCAAATTGGCATTGTATTGCCCAAGTTCATGCATTGGCAAAACTTGGTTGAAATTACAACTTGGTCATCTAAAGTGGCAATAATGGCTGGTCAAATTGGGTCATCACCAACTACTACATGCCCGAATTGTATGTGCTAAAAATATCTCTCTATAATGTGGAAGCAAATAATATTGTCATATCCTTATAATTGATGAATCTGGTCCATATTATGCCTTAATTTGTTTCGCTTTCCCTCCAAGTAAATGATATACTCCCAAAATTTTGAAATATTATCTTCCCAAAAGTGATAATATTTTCTCCCATAAAAGATAATATCAAATATATTATCTTTTCTAATCTTGATCATATTCCAAATATTGATAATATTATCATATACTTCCCTTATCAATATAGTAATGTATATCACCAATATTAGAGAGATTGGATGCTGCAAACTTCCCAAAGTGGCCCACCTCACACTTTCCTATACTGATCAGAATAATATGCGTATATGACCAAATTTACATGACTGCCTTGGACCCCCCATAGCGTGACATCATCAATCATGTGCCCAATAGAGTGGCTGAAGTTGGCTGAATTGCCACAATGATTGGCAGCCCGATGAGGTTTGAATACTGCTTAAGTCACTGAGCATGATAAGCCCAAAATACTACTCCAAGCCCGATGGAGATGAACCGCCAAACAAGGCATAAACCCGAACACCCGATGGAATGCCAAATTAATGACTTGAATGATTGACCAAAATTACAAAATAGTCAACAAAGATGTCAAATTTATTAAATGCTTCAAATGAGTCTTTAAGACTTTTATGAACGTGACCCACCATATTCTTCCAACAGCAAACCAAAATACCAGCCAGCCCGATGGTCACATGCATCAGTCCGAATGAACTTGACTGACAGTCCGATTGTGGTCTGTGACGCCCCGCTCTGCCCCGACACGGGTCCCACAGGCGAGGGGATGCTAACTAAAATAAAATAATAGTACAATAACCAAGAGCGGAAGGACCGAACATACTTGTAATACTTCGAGTCCTAGACCCGAAGCTTTTTCTGAAAAACTTTCTTTAGAAAAACAAACGTTTAAACTTTAAAATCATTTAAAGTCCAAAGCTCTGAAACATTTAAACCTTGAAACCTCAAAACTTTGATACCATTTTACAACGCCTCGAGTCCTAGACTCCGAGAGTTACTGCGGAAGCATAGAATAGCCTTTCAAATCTTTGATGGGAAAACAAAATCTTTAAAGACTCACGGATCTGAGTAAAACTATAGCGGAAGCATTCAACTAGTCTTTTGAAAAGCTTTGCTTGTCAATTTAAAAGACATTAACATAAAATATTTATCGGTTCATCAAATGAACAACAGTGCAGCGGAAAATACATAGATTTGATAAACATTTATCAATCTCCTCCTCAAACTTTAGAATACAATCTTTAAATAGAAACTCAAACTTGGTTCCACATATTGAAAAGTAATACAATGATTTACTTCCTTTTTCTCAAGTTTAAGAAACTCTTAAAATAAAAACCCAAGGTTTTTATTAATACAAAGTATCATGATCTCACAATTTCTTCCCAAACGGGATCTTCACGAGTAAACTCTACTTCGGGCCTAAAAATTATATTCATTATTTGAAAAATATCAACAAAACAGAAATCGGGTTTTCATTTGAAAACTATCCTTTCTTGAAACAAATTATTTTCAAGATAAGCAACGAAAAGAAAATCAGAGTTACGCTATCATGCTATTTAAAAGCGGGTGGACTAACACTTGTCCAATTAAATCATAACATGCTCTTTGAACCAACATGTAAATTAAAATCCCATAAACTCGACCTTCAAACAAAGCTGAAGTTCATCAATTCTCGGGGGCCTTACCCTTATCTATATCACCTGAAAAGGAAAGGTTTGATAGTCCATAAGCCAAAAAGGCTCGTATAGTCATATAACCGCACAATAACATCTGTTATATAACATGTGTGAGTGCAATGAATGCCAATGTCATGTATGAAAATCACTTTTCGTGCATTTTCAAACACTCACCCTCAATCGTCAATATCATTACCCGGACCATGGGCTTCCCGTCCACGTAGGCCTAGCCTCAAACGTGCGGGACTTTGGGCCTTACGAATTACACGGAGGCCTAGCCTTTACCGTTACGGGGGTTTCTTGCAGCACATCCCACAATTTGAGTTCCTAGTGGTACCCATCTCACACGCCTACCCACAAATCCGGGATTTCTATCTTTCAAAACAAAATCCCTCCTAGAGGGTTTTATGCATGGAAGCCTCTAAGATCTTCCCTTTTTAAAACCTGGAAGCCTCTAAGGTCTTCCCTTTTCAAAAATTGAAAGCCTCTAAGGTCTTTCATCCCAAAATCATTTTCGTGATTTTCGTGATCATGCATGCGTATGAAATGTTATGACATATGCGAGCTCTAAGCATCCAGACATATTCAATATTTCATAAGACAGGTTATCAAAGTATGTGATCAATTTCAAACAACACAATAGACATGCTGAATCATCCAAGTAGACACATAAGATACAGCAATTCAAGTAAACACTTAAAACATCACAGCTTAAGTAAACACTCAAAGCATCACAACTAATCAATTCATGTAACATGTAAGTACACTGTTAACATGTTATACAACTTTATTGAGGGTTATACAGAACTACCGTTCACCGAGGATTGACTGAATAATTACTCAGAATAGAAATCGGAACTGCTCAATCTGTTACAAATCTCGATATACAATAATGCACATATATCAGTGAGGTACAACACCTCTAAGCACAAGTACAATTACTATTACAGTAAAGTACAACTCTTAAAGCATAGGGTACAAGGCCCCTTAGCTCATAACAGACTCAAGTACAACAAAACAGGAGATTTTACTAAACTGCCCGAGGTCGCGCGCGCGGGCCGCTCGCGCGGACCGCTCGGGCGAGTTATGCTCAGTAAGGTCACGGGGTTATTTTAAAACAGATTTCAAAATTATGCCTGGTCGCGCGCGCGGACCGCTCCCGCGACCCCTAGCTCGCGCGGGTCACGCGCGCGAGATGTCACAGAGTCGTCTTCTTCCTCTTCTCTTCCCCTGTTTTGAAATTAAAGGCTAAATTTTACCCAGTTTGAAAACTTAATCAAAACAGGACTTCCAATATATGAATCTCTTCCTTTTTCCGCGTAGATTTCAAATATGAAATCATATTTTATTGAAATCAAACGCAGCTCTCGATTTTATTGAAAAACCGAACGGTGACAAAACTTTGATTCGACCGTTCGTCGCAACCGCTATGAATTAGCTTCTAAAATTTGAAACACAGCCTCGTGGGATCGAGACCTTTCATTTGATATAAAGAAATCAAGTTTTGATCACAGTTTTTCTGTTTGCTATTTTCGGACCCTTAACGATATATATACAAAATCTATGTATATATATAAATGAATTCTATATATATCTATCTATATCAACAGTATCTCAATCAACTTAAAATTGGTATAGGAACCTTACCCATTTCAATTACAGAAAGGTATGAAAAGAAATCCACTACCCAAAGCTTTGTTATCAACCTCCATGGGTATATACATGTTTGTGTGTGTATGTAAGCAATAATATGGGTGTGTGTGTGTATGTTGATCAATATATGTGTGTGTGTATGTGTGTGTGTGTGTGTGTGTGTGTTTAGCCGAGATAGAGGGAGATGGCAGAGAGTTGTTGAGAGTGTTGGGGATTATGAGAGATTAGGAGATAGGAGGTGTGCATATATAATATATTCTTTACTTGCTCCCTACTCCCAAACACACACTACACCTTCACACACACACTGGACAATACACACACGCACACTACTGTGCACTTAAAAATTTGTTTGGTCACCAAGTCTCCTAAGGGAGATTGTCATGTGTGTTGAGCTCACGCGATGATACACACACGCAGATAAAAATTATACTGCTAAAATTTTAAAACTGGTATTATTCTCTTACGAAAAAGAACTAATAAATTTTAATATATGTTTTAAAATTCCGGGTCACTACATGGTCAGTCCGATCAGCTTTGAATCAATCACTTGGTCCCTAATTTTTGCAATCGGTCTAATAAGTCCGATTAAAAATTCCAATCGACCTCTTCTAATTTTGACTTTAAAAAATGTATTCTTTTAGGTGCAAGCACCACCTCATTTAATTTTTTTCAAAAGAGTTGCAAAACCACCTCATTGAGGCATGGTGGTCCGTGGTACAACAGCAGAAGTCGATTTGTTTCAATTATTTGTCGATTTCTCCTCAATATTATTTCTTGCCATTTCGCACTTGTCTAGGCTCCTTGACATTGGGGCCTTGTTCGTCTTGCGGGATAAAATAATTGGATAAGCTTTACTAAGTTTTTTTTGGGTTTGAAAGGATTACATTATTATATTATAATTCTATGTTTGGTAGTGTCCGAATACAAGTTTTTTATAGTAATCATTATGAGAGCACTACTAGACTCACATAGTGAACTACACCTTTTTTCCACACAGCTTATAAATGCATATACCCTATGCTGTATAAGTGGGGCATAAAAAGTGTAAAAAATTCAAACAGCACAAGGTACAAGCATTTAAAGCAGTGTGTGGAAAAGGTGTGTGATTCACTGTGTGAGTCTAGCATTTTCCTCATTAAAATTAAATTATTACTTTTTAACACCCCTAAAAAATTTATATTCCAAATTTGCTTTACAACCCTGACACTATTCTTGACGTATAAATGAATTTTTGTGTTTTGTTTCTCAACCATAGCATTATATTAGCATTATTTTCATTGAACAAAAGTTAAAAAAAAAATAGTTGAAATAATTGAGCAAATTGAATGATAACCAAGCTAATCAAAATTAGCACTAAAAATCAATCCTAAAAATATGGACTTAGTATCTCCCTAAAAATCAGGCTAATCAGTAAAATTGAACCAATTAGGTAAAAAAAAAATAGAGTAATGTTTGGGGCACAATCTTACACACCCAAACAATATCTATACCTTGAGATGGATCAATGAGAAGAGAAATAGAGACTGCGGGGTCTATTGTCAGTCTCTTCTCATTGGTGCGGTATCAGGATATGAATATTTTTTTGGTGTATAAAAGTATACCCTAGCATTGTTGAAAAAAATAAGCATCTCACACAGATTCTACCAAGATTGCCACCAAAGCATAATAAATTGAAGAAAAATCAAGCAAACCAAATATAATAAAACATTATAGTACAACAAACGAGGGAAAGAGAGAAAAGAAAGTTGTGTCAAAATTGGTGACTCTACTATGTATTGCTCCTATCACGTTCAGCCACTTCAGCCACTTTTTGATCAGCAAATGCGTGCTTGAAAATTTAAAATGTAATCTCTCTAGTCTCTAGTCTCAAATCTCCATGAATGAGTCAGCTCCTTTATTACAAAACTAGTGGCGCACTACGTTCGATGCCGGTGCCCGTCGGTAAAGGTTGTTCGCGTCGGTTGGTAAATGTGGATAAAATTTGTTATATATGTGCGCTTTGGAAAACCACCGTAATCAGTTCTATCACCGTAATCACTTTTGTTATCACAAATGCGTAAGTTTTTTCAAGAGATTGTGGAGAATTATTTACACTCTTTCATTATTAAGGGGACTAACACTACATTTTTCATAGGATTAATAATTAGTCCGTAGCATTTTTGGGTAAGTGTCATTTACTTTTTTGTAATGTCGTAGTTATTGCATTTTTACCCTACCTAGGTCTTAGCTATGAATTAAATCTTCATTTACTATACACTAAAAAAAAAGGTGATATATGTGCTCCTATTCTGTATTTGATCATTATTTTTTGGTGTCTGGCTTGGTTTGACACTTTCTATTTCTTTTCACGCTTTTTATTTACTTTTTCATTCTTGGTAGTATTTGTTGCATTTTAAAGTGATAATAGATAGTTTTGATACATACCTTTAGAGCATTTTTGACTTTTTAAAACTAAACTGAATTTTGGCGTTTTCTGTTTCTTTTTTCTTTGTTGGTAGTATTTGTTCCATTTTGAAGTGGTAATAGATAATTTTGTTGATTTGGTATGAGGTTTTAAAAGTCAATTTGCTATGGTTTTGTAGATTTCATTTTGTTGATGCTTTTAATACAAAAGTTTACCTTAATATAATTGTACCTACTGAACACTAAATACCCGAAATATAGTAGATTGACTTCAAAATTTGAAGTTCACTCAAACATTATTATTTGTATGGAATGAAACTAACAATAAAATAGCCGCCATAAAATTCACTGAAATGTAATTTTGTCTACAAAGGTTGACTGGATTGATAACGAAGTTTACTGAAATGTGACTAATCAAGGTAAAGTTGACCTAAATGTAATTATTTATGTAAAATTGATTAAGATGTAATTAGCCATCATATTGTTGACCTAAATATAATTAGCTATCATACTGTTGACTAAATACAATTAGCCATCATCAATGTTACTGACCTAAAAATAATTAACTGTCATACTATTGACCTAAATGTAATAAGACGCAATATAGTTGATCATTTGTGTTTTTTTATATTGATTTAATTTTAAAAGCTGACCTGAACATAATTATAAGTCTGAAATGACATAGTTACCTTCAGACAAATCAATATCTATCAAAACTTCTAAACTACAAATTATTTTTTCATAAAAAATTTATATTTGTAAGCTACAAAACAAGATCTATCAAATAAGATCCTTAGTGCCTATAAAATTCTTTTAAAAAAAATTCGATGTTTTTAAGTGCTGCCTAGGCAAAAGCAATAACATGAGACAATAACATAATGATACTATCGACAGTAACATTTCTTCAAATTGACCAAATAATTGCAAAATTATGGCCATTTCATCAGATGATACTGCCTTTGCAATATTTTTCTAGTAAATACAGTAACAGATTATCAAAAACTAAACGTTTTTACAAAGATATTAATATCATTGTTGCAAAAAGTTGCAAAATTAGGGTCATTTAGTAGATGTTACTGTCTTTAAAAACTATCCCCATGCAAAAACAGTAACATACTATTAAAAATGACCAACATGGTATTGACCAAAGAAACAGTAACATGTCGTCAATAATAACATTTTTTTCAAATTTGACCTAATCATCGCAAAATTATGGTCAATTTTCAAATGTTACTGTCCAGTTAAAGATAGTAACATATCATCAAATGCCAAAAAAAAAAAAAAAGAAGTATCATGTCATTGTCGTAAAAGAGACAATGACATTACGTTATAGTGGTCCGACAGTAATATGAATATATATATATATATTTACATTTTTTCATAGTCACTATGAATCTTATTTGATAGATCTTTCCTTCTAAATTACAAATGTATACAGAAACAGAGGGAAAGAGGGAAAACAAGAAACCTTTTTAGACAAGGCGGCAAAAAGAAAAAAAAGAGGGGGAAAAATAATATAGTAATAAGCAAAAAGAAAAGAGGGAAAGAACTTACCTTACCAACAGTGAGGATGTCACGCCCCGGAGCAGTAAAAATAAAGAAAATAATATTTTATTTTGGATCTGTAAGTCGTGACTGATGAAGTCACATAATTATCCACACTATATTTCTAACCACAGATAATAAAAAGACAACAATAAACAGATCTAAGGTTGTTATTTATTTTTTATGCACTACATAAATTAGAATTACATTTTTACTATATTGGCATTGTGGGGTTTGACTTGGTAAAATAGTAGTTGAGTGGTTGCATTCGACGAGGACAGTGCATGTGATTAAGGATTTTGTGGGATATATGGAAGATACATTATATGTGTTAGGGATATATACTAAAAATCATGCTTTATGTAGTTAATTTATTATTCATTTAATAAAATCAGTTATTCCATTTTTATGAGAATATGTGTGGGCAATGTTTGTATTGTAATATTTATTTAATATTATGCATGTGTGTCTCTCATTCTACATAGTAGGTGGTTTGGTGTGTAGAGTTTGGCTTATACACGGAAGATCAGACCATCGGATCTTGTAGAATGTAAGATTTTGGTTTACATTCTTAGATGGGTTTGGACACACCATCGGTGGGACTGCATCATGGTATTGTAGTAGATTTATTTTAACTACAGGAAATGGTATAGTTTCAACTCACTATGCTAGTACACTTTGTGTATTAAACAGGACCGACTTGTGGTAATTATCTTTATACTGACTTATAAAATAATTAATACCTCATGACTATTATGAGTGTTTATGCTCTAAATCCTAAGTTAATTTATAGACACATACATTTGATATTTACATTTTGATCCCTAAAAGAGTGAGATCCTGAAATAGGTCAATATCTCATTGGATTGGGTGACAATATTGATTGTGTGGTGGATATAAATTAATAATGGAATCCATGTCTTAATTTTTGGGATTGATGATATCCCACGAGAAACCTTATAAATTTTGATTATGTCAAACCTTGCAGGTGGATTTTGTATCCGACATGTCAAATAAGTTAAGTAGAGAATCTCAAGAAATTTTAAGAGATTAATTAAATATGATTGTCAGTAATTATATTTAATTAATGGATATCTATAATCTTAACGTAGGGAGATAATAAGCATTTAATAACATGGAGCTCGAAATATATTTTTGAGATAAGGGTAGGAGTGCAATTATAATTCTTTTGTAGTCTGAACTACAATTTATGGAAATAAGAATATGATTCAGTTCGAATTGGTTTCCTAATTCCAAAAGGAAGTCTATTCCTTATTGACTTCTTATGGTCCCTATCGTAGCCTATATATATAATGCTTTGGCTCTCCTATCAGTTTGCGTTTTTTCCATATAGAGTATTATAACTTGAAATAGAAAAGAGAGCGTAAAAAGAGAGAGCAGAAAACTAAAAGGATTTCAATAAATCCCACACTCAGTTCGATATTCTGGTAGCAGAGGGATACGATAGAAGATCGTGAGCTGTTATCGAGCCCGTGTTCTCGATTCGTCTACTACAATAATCCTTTTTGCAGTTCAAGGTAACCCTAGTTCCACCCTTGTAGAGTTATTGTAACTTTCACATAAATTTTTGCAGTACCAACTTATACGCACTATCAACGAATTCTGGGAACGTTTCCTAACAATAGCAGGAAAGATCAGTAACGTTCAATTACTTTAACGTTACCTGGCCTCCTTATTTTATGCCAAGTGGATATACACAATAGTCTATATATATGGAGAGTATTTTTTTCTCCATCATTAATTGGTCACCTAGGCTTTCACTGGGTGACACGTGTCCCCATTCTAGTAATTATGTTGATAGTACAGGGAAAAATGGGAATGAAATGAGACACATGTCGTCCAATAAAACCTGATTGAGCAATGATGGACCAAAAATAGGTGAACAAAAATGTTCTTATATATACAACCATGTATAGCTTCCGTTCATAGTGACCACACCTATGAAATACTATAGTGATAAAACCCAAGATCTCCCAACCACAAATCTGCGCATAATCCTATTCTGATTTATTTTCTTCAAATTCCTTCTTAATTTCTGGCTTCATTAGTATCGGAGCAGAAGATTTTTTGAAGAATGTAATTTGTTTATTGCACACCTTACCACTTGATAGGTTTTCTTCCCTGCAATCAAAAGTGACTTGTCCTCTTGCTTTTTTTATTTTTTGGGTAAATTATACTTTACACTGCTTAATCCTGTAGTTTCAATTTGATTTTTATAGTTTCAGTTTAATTAAGTTCAATATAGTCTATTTATTACAATTTCTTACAATTTTTGACAGATGCAGGTCATGTGATGCACATGTTAGGTATTATTAGGGGCATAATGATAAATTTACTTAGAGAAATTACACTTTACACACCTATATTGAACCTAAATACGTCAAACATTGTAAGAAAAATTATTGAGTAGACTAGATTGAACTTAAACTGAAACTGTAGGGATCGAAGTGACAAAAGTAAAACTTTAAAAACCAACATAAAATCATACCCAAACTATAATGGTATGAAATGTAATTTACCCTTTTTTTTCGTCTCTTAGTGGAGTCCCAAATAGATCAAAAGAGTGACATACGTCTCTCATATAAGAAGTTATTCAGTGAGTCTGTCATGCCACATCAGCATGATGACGTGGTGTGACCTCCCTAATAAAAATGAGTCATGTGCCCACTAACATTAGGAGGTTATGACATGTGGTGGGTAGTTTTTTTTTTAAAAAAAAATTGATAACCACATGACATGATCCCCTGGAAATAGGGGGTATATGTGCGGTTGAGATTGAGAGGTCACACCACGTCACCATGCTGACATGTTACTTTTTGTTTTTTTTCCAACACAAAAGCCATAACGAAGGTGCACTATTTTCTGTTATCAAACATTTCACAAGGATTACATCCACTGCCATTGTTTGACCAAGAGAAAGACCTTGATTGCATATTACCATTGAAGAAAATTGAAGCCATTGGTAGCGTGAAAAGGACCCTAATTTCTGCATCTTTCGAAGAGATTAGCACACACGATTATATTTGAGTTATCTAAATGGGTCAGTTGTTTAAACTTAGATCCACTACACCATATGGCTTCATTACTAACGGATATATCCGTTAGAATAAATGTTACTAGCGGATATATCCGTTAGAATTTTAGCGTTAGTAATATTACTATTCGGGACTTACTAACGGATATATCCGCTAGTAAAATTAATTATACTAACAGAATATATATCCGTTAGAAAGCTACTTACTAACGGTTTTTTTTCAAATAATTTTAAATGATTTATATTGAATACTAACAGTTTGTCAACTATTACTAACAAATATATCTGTTAGTAATTTAAAAAATATATATATATACTAACGGATATATCCATTAGAAATATGCATAAATCTAAAAACAAATATATGATTTATTCATATGATCCCAAATTTTTTCCACCTAATTAACAAGCATATTAATCTATACCAAACACAAAAATAATAAGATTAATCTATATCCAACACAACAAAAGTAATCTAAAGTAATCATAACAAGTAAATCGTTCATTCATGTCTAACCAACATCTCTATACCCAACACAACAAAAATAATCCATTGGGCTTGCATTGCAACATTCAATACACCATGATCAATTACAAAATAGACTACAAAACTAAATAGAAAGTACTCGTCTCATTGCTTGAAAAGGATACCTAAACACATATAACTCTTTATCTTCTGATGACCATCTATTAAGCCTTCTTTCCTCAACTTCACCAAGGAACAACATGACAAAGTACCTACATGCATATGTGTGAAATTTAGAGTAACATTCAATGGAAAGTTCAAAAATTGAATGAAATATAGAAAGACTATCGAGATCAAACGTAACACAAATGACTGGAGAAAAGTACGTTGGAGAAAAAAATCTAATAGCAAGCTCTTTCAATTGGGAATTTCATTATCTCAAGAAATTTAGGGAAATCAACTTGACTTATATGTTCAACAAGTTTCATATGATCATACTAATATGCATAAGAGAGTAGAAAGCAAGTTCAAACTTCAATTAAATTCATACCTTGTGACTTGCCCAAACAAAGGAAGTGCAAAATGCCATCCCTTGCGACTTGCCCGAACAAAAATCCTTCAAGAAGATCAGCCTCGAATATCTGCATAGAAAGAAAAATACATCAACTAAATCTTTTTAACAAGACATTGGAATTCATAAATTGTAAGAAAAATACAAGGTCTACAGAAAAAGAGAGATCAAAAAAATAGAAAATAAACGTGAAAAGGTTAACTTGGTAAGTGGAACGGATGCTTAACCTTCAACTATGTGTAGTTTTTTTTTTTTTTTTTTGATGATATCTTCAACGTTAGAACTCTAATTCAAGTCTAGGAAGGTATGCCACAGAAATTCATTAGCCACACAAAGTTAGACCAACTTTATCCTATCCCAACACTAACCTAGTGCATTTATGTGAACAAGGAAAAAAAATTACATAATCCACAGGATTGGCCAAAAGGCCCAGTAGCTTGAAAACTAAGATACTTGATATGTAGCACGGACACTTCTTTTTAGGTGCCGAAACGAATATCTATAAACTAAATTAAATACAAATAATTTTTTAATTAACCATATGTAACTTGCATTTTTAAGTTTGCTATGTCACCGTGTTCATGCAACATAGTTTCCAGGTTGAACATAAGAGTAAACAAGAGTAATCAAAGTACATCATAATGGAAATAAATAAAAGGGCACAATCATTCCAATACATCTGTAACATGCATTTTTGGGCACTATTTGCCACAAAGCATCTGCTTGAAAGCACTCAAACCATGCCCAAGTGGATATGCAACGCAGCGGCCAATGTGTGTGCACGGGTGCAGAGTAGGGGCTACCGAAGTGGTGACAGAAGAGGCTGTCCATGTGCTGCTCGCGTGCTGCTATGCACACTGTGCGCTACCTGTGCGCATGTGTGTGCTTTTGTGCAAGTTGTGCGTGTGCGCGTGCTACTGTGTGCTACCTACTTGTGTGCTGCATGTGTGCATGCTATGCTGCTGTAAAGAATGAAAATGAGGCATAGGTGAAGACCAAAAGGACCTACACCCTAAAACCCAACCTCCCAACGAAACTCCAGCTGTATTAATTGTATTATGGCACATGTAAACAGGAAAAGGAATGAAAATTACCTTCATGTTCATAAAACTAAATAAAAGACTAGCTTCCAACACGTATAAAAAGAAATACGTAAAACAAGGTGCAAGAACCACTAAAATTAATTCCATATATCTTAATCAACACATCATTTTCCAGTTTCAGCACATACTAATAAGTTTCAGCACATAATTTTCCAGTTTAGATCAACACATAATTTTCCAGTTTCAGCACATACTAATCTGATTTAGCACACAATTTAAGCACTTTCAACACATACTAATCAGTTTCAGCACACAATTTCAGCACATACTAATCAGTTTTTCAGCATAATTTCAGCACATAATCTCCCTATTTCACACATTCTAGTCGGTTTAAGCACAATTTCAGCATATAATTTTCCATTTACAGCACATAAATTTCCAGTTTCAGCACATACTAATAAGTTTTAGCACATACTTATCTATGTCTTGATCTAGAAGAAATATAGACAACAGAAAAAATGAAGTAACAGAGAAAAGGCATATTCACATACTTCAAGATTGCCAAACAATGTGATAACTGTTTCTATGAAATGGCCAAACAACATATATCATAAAATTTCAGATCAAAGCTACAGAGCTACCAAAGAAAAAACAAGAGAGCAATACCAAACACAATAAACAAAAAGTGAAAAAAGTGAGAAATAATCGTCTCCCAAGTGCCAAAGCAGTTGAGTAGTGCCAAAGTGAACTCAAAAAGCTGTCCTATTCATTTAACCCTTCTCCACTGTCTCTTTTGGCCACATTAACTTACCAAAATCACTATATGTTTTTTGCGGTTCCCTTCAGAGGAAGAACGAGATACAATTTAGAGAAGGATGAAGATCATTGATATTCTTTTGCAAATAAATGTGCGTTAGTTATTAATTCGTTCTCATTGATATTCTTTATATACCATCCCTATCCTATCTCTTCTCTTCATCCATTCTCTATCACTCTTTTTCTGTATATTAGTGTATATAATAGAAGAAGATGATGTCCTTTGTTTGGCCACACCACGTTCCACTATTTTCTCATGAACCCTATTCATTACTAAAACCATAAAAAAAAAGTCAAAGAACTGAACTCCTAGACCTAATCTTTATCAACATACAACATAATTAAAACCTCATAGTACCTTAAGGCTACCTAACAATAGATTCTAGCAATAAAACCCAATACTATTGTACCATAAGGCAACTTAGTTAATA
Organism: Hydrangea macrophylla; assembly: GCA_033977485.1. Taxonomy (NCBI): domain Eukaryota; kingdom Viridiplantae; phylum Streptophyta; class Magnoliopsida; order Cornales; family Hydrangeaceae; genus Hydrangea; species Hydrangea macrophylla. Next base: position 70,025,213 of record CM066990.1, on the reverse strand, counting down.
GGTAATTCTACATTTCTACCCCTCCTATATCTCTCTCCTTCGTTTACCTCTTTTCTCAACTAGGAAAGTGACATGACACTAGAATGAATTCAAAATTTCTTTGGGACATGACATAACTTACCTAGACTAGAATTCAATTTGATAGCTCATTTTCATTAACATGCAAGAGCACAGATCTTTGTATTAGGCACTCCTGAGATAGTGCATTCCTCACATATCCATTCATGACAATATTGCTGAACTAATATAATTAAGTAGAGGAGTACTTGTATGCCTCCCAAATTTGAGATGTCCCTAATACTATAGGAGTGGTACCCTGTCCGAAATTGTTAATTTGTAAGGATAAATTAAATCGCACATGCAAGGCTTTGTAATGTAAATCCTAAGACACAGAAAAGAAGAAGGGTGTGTTTGATGACCTAATTTAGAGCATTTTATGTGTACCACTTAATTGAAAAAATTAATGGAAAAAGTAGCCAAGTGAAAAAATTCTACAAAACTAATCATTGAATACAGTCTAGTTCAGTACTTGAAACACTGTTTTCAATATTGCAAATTCAATCGCTTAAAATTTTCAATACTTAAAATTCATCACTTAATTTTTCAATTTTTTAAAACCAACCTTTAGTAACAAACTCGACCCTAAGTAACAAACTCTTACTAATAAGAGAATATTTGGTTTTTGACTAGTTTAATATTTTTATAAAGAAAAAGCAGTTAATGGCTTGACAAAGTGTGTCGAAACAAACCATTTTCCTATTGGCTGTTTTATAAATTAATTCATGTCATGGACCTTTACTTATTAAATAAGAAGAAGACTAGAAACTCACATACAAGACTAGATAGTAAGATAACATCTACAGAAATAAAAAATCTCTTTGAACTTAAAAAAAAAAAAAGAGTGGCAACCATTAAAAGTTACCACAATATTTCACAAGCATCAATGCAATAACCCCCAAACGCACGACAAATAAAGCAAATTCAAATACTTACTGACTCTCTTGATCTGATGAGGACGCATTCCTGCCATTATCCAGTCCAGATTTATATTCAAAAGAAAGGTATTTATTACCATTAGCAACTCTTGACTCTTGATGCTGCATAACATCAAGGAGTGAATTAGTTCCAACTTGGTCTGACGAGGAATACAAAAGTACATGCTACGCAGTAAATGAAGCATCATCTACCATGCAGATACATGTTACTACAAAAAAATCCATAAAATTAATTATTAAATTAAATCAAAATAGGATTAGGGAACAACACTGTGGATCCAGAATGTTTATGTTGTGATTAAAACACAGTAGAGTTTGCTTGGGATAGCTTTTCAAATGGTCAATATTTGGAACAAGAGGTTTTTTTTAAAGCTACAAATTGGAGCTTTTCAAAAAAGCTGAAAACTTGATCAAAAGAGGATTAGGGAGCAACACTGTGCCTCCTGGATGTTGAATGCAACCTGTAACAACCTGCATTTCATGTAAATTTAATTTGCATTTCACATTAAATAGGTATTCCTGGTGTTAATATAAATTGCAATTCTCATGTTTTGAAATCTTATTTCTTGTGATATTTCATATTAAAATTCTTTTGGGGTCAAACTGTAATTTTACAAAATTTAGTCATACCTGTGTTGGATTTCAAAGTCTGTATTTCAAAATGGTGGAAATATTTTCTTTTAATTCAAACTGTATTTTTATAAAACCAGAAAACCAATCCTTACTTTAAAATGAATTTTCTATATTTTGTGACGAACACCGCGCAACGAAAATACCAGTTTACTTTCAAAACTGTCCGTGCCGTAGGGAACTTCCACAGATTTTGGAAGTGATGTAAAGTTGGACATGACTCATGCTTTATTTCTATTTATGGCAAGTAATCATTGGGTTGGGCTTGTTTGGGAATGCTTTGTGTGAGTGTGTGTATTCTTATGCCATAAGCTTGATTTCCCAAACATCTAGCACTTGACCCCTACTAGCCTATGTTTACCCCTTCAAAAACCTGTAGAGTTAATAAGTATGTGTATTGTGTATATACGTATGTGCTGTGTATGTTTTGTATATATGAAATTAGCTAAATTAAAGAAAAGAAATCAATTTGTAGTGTATGGTTGAAGGAACTTGGCCTCCAAGTATTGTGGTTATATGTACTCTTGCATACACTCACATATTTTCTCATCCCTTTACACACATTCTGCACACATACAAATATAAAGAGAGAAGAGTGAGTTTGAGAACTTATACAGAAATTATAGAGAGAGAGAACTCAATCACCATAGCCAAGCTTGGAAGGAACTTCTTATCTTTATTGCTTTCTCAACAATTACTTCCATCTCTAATTTCAGTGAGTATTTCTAACTCACCTAGAATGTAATTCAGATTGTATTTACTGTTTGGAATAGCTTAATTTGAAAATCTCCATTAATGACTTACGTTTGAAACTTGAAGCTTGAAAAATATGGATTTTCCAAACTTAATATGCAAGATCATAGTATGTAGAGTATACGGTTGTAATATTAGAGCTTTATTTGTTCGTATCGCAACGTATGATTAAAACGAAGTTTTGACGTCTTTCGGTTTTTCATAAAATTCATGAGCTACGGATTGATTCATGTAAAATTGATTGTGGATTCTTAATCCTTGCAAAAAATTGAAGAAAATCATATATTACATGTCCTATTTACTTCGAAATTGTAAAATAGGTCAAAAGTCCCCTGAAACAGGGGAATTCTAGGGAAGAAGACGAAGCTTCTGCATGAACTCGCGCGCGCGATCGCGCGAGCGGCCCCCGCGTGCGAGCCGTGTTGGTTCAGACAAATAGAAAAGATCTTAATAAGAAAAATGAAATTTAGGTAGATCGCGCAAGCGGCCCGCGCGAGCGGCCTGTGCGCGCGACTTCTGACAGTTTCTAGTTTTTGCTTATTTCATGTTAAGGAACTGTTTGGTTGTTATCTTGTGGGTCTTTAAGGCTCTGTTTGTGAAAAATGTTAAAACAGATTATATTTTGGGTATGTTTGACGATTAAAACATTGTATTGTGACTTATCAATTCTCGTACGCACGCTGTTTCTATATTTCAGTGATTTACTTTATGTTTAAAGTTTCATGACATACATGTGGAGTCAGTTGTACATGCATGGTGAGTGTAAATGTTGGGCAGTGTGGAAAAGAGTAATGGTCAGTGTGGAAAAGAGTGTGTGGTTGAGATTGTGTTGTGGACACTCCCTGGTAATTGTGTACCAAAGTGTGACGTGTTGAGATTGCGGTGAGAGTATCTTTGTAGTGCGACGGTGGCAAAACTGGACACTCCCTGACGCCCATGCAAGCGTTAAAGTGTATGATGCCAAACTTGGACATTCCCTGGCACCCATGGTAGTGCTAAAGTGTGGCCTACGGACACTCCCTGGTACCCGAGGCTGGATACTGCGTGAGGTTACCTCCGGTATTTGCGAGGCAGATTAGGTACTAAAATGTGAGGCATTGAACACTCCCTGGTACCCCGGACCAAAATGTGAGGCAAACTGGACATTCCCTGGCACCCCTGTGCTAAAGTGTGGCTATCAGAGTATTACAAGGATACAGGTGTGAGATTGTGGGTTGTTGTGCTTGTCAAGAGAAAAGAGTCAGTAAGATGAGATGGTGCATTGTTTTCATACACGGTCATATATATATTATATCTTTCAAATGATATTGTGGTTGTTTTCTAAAAATGAACTCCTATCCTTAATGTAAACTTATTGAATTAAATGAGAATTGGAAAATGCTAAATGAGTATGTGTTACATTCAAAGTTATGTTTTTAATACTCACCGGCTTCTTGAAGCTGACGGCGTCGATGCGCCCTGGACATTCGTGTTCAGGCTTTTCAGGTTACGACTATGCTAGACCCTATGATTATGCAAACTAAGAACGACTGCTTTGGATGATAGAACTGTTATCAATATCCTATGTTTTAAGTTATAAATTGTTTTGTAATAAGGATGAGTGTAATAGACGATATATATTGTTTTGTCTTAAGGCGGCTTGTGCCTTAGTTGACCCCGTATTATAATATGTAATAAGTTAGAAAATATTTGTAAGTTTTGATTGCTCTTCTCTGATCATGGTTTTATGTTGTTCGACGTTTGGGATGGAATCGATCCTTCAAACCGTCGCAACCTATGGGTCCATAAAGGAAATTAAACGCTTTCCATATTTATGCTACGTCAGGGCATGATAGGATTAAGTGGTATCAGAGCCAGGTTATTATTTATCTCAAGATAGTTTAGCCAGGTTAGGGTTTACCAGTTTAGACCCGATTCCACGATCTGTTAGCTTAAGCTTTGCACCCCGATGATATGACAGGGAGGATAGACTCAGTTACCCAAACGCCTAAGATTATTTCTATCCTGATTTAAGTTAGTAGCTTTTTCAGGTATGGATCCAGCTCAGCCCCTTTTTGTACCTGATGATTTTGGAGGGCATTGGGTTACTGTAGGAGCGATAGTGCCGGTTTCGACGATACTTTATTTCACCGCTGTTGGGCAACGTGCAGCTACTACCGTCGAGTTAGATCTCTGGCACTAGATCCACGTGTTAGGGCTGGTTGATTTGCCCCGTGCTCTCCTCGAGATCTTATACTTTATCGAGATTCAGCGCTTAGTGCTTGTAGAGATGGTTCGCTTGGCTAACAATGACGCTTTCTATTTACCCCTTGAGGTTCAGGTTGTGCAGGCTCACCTTGCACAGCTGGATATGCCTCCACCAGTTGTCCCCACTGATGAGGACGATGCTGAGATTGTTCATTTGGCTCCTATAGGTGGGGAGGGTGTCGATGAAGAGGATGGCGTTGGTTGGGACAACTTCACAGTTGACCTTGAGGAGGCACTAGCACTTGAGCTAGCTTTGCCAGAGGCAGATGCCCCTAGACATGCTTCGTTGTTGACCTCACATAGCTGTAATTTTGGGGCAGGCCCCTCTCATGTTCAGCGACTTCATCAGGCCGACTCGCTTGACCTTTTGATGGCTACCTATGGCGATCACTGATCGTTTAGATATCACTTTGTATATATTGACTATTTTTAACTAATAGCTCTATTCTCTTTTTGCAAACTGTATTTACATGCATTCGAGTGTAGGACAATGACCCCATTTTTGTGACTCTAACTTTGCATGGGCGATGTACGTCCTAACCCATATAGATAGGGTAGGCACTAATTTGATTATACACGCTTTTTGTATCAACTTGACAAGAAGTTATATATAGAAATACTCTTTTGATATTGTTCTCATTTAAACTGCTTTATACTTCTGTTGCATGCATTTTCCTCATTATCACTATCATGCATAGAATGGCTGGGAGACCGAGAAGAGACAGGAATTTGATCGAGGGAGCACCTGAGGTTGTCAATCCCACAGGAATGTTTGAAGCTTTCGTCAGACGTCTCGAAAGGGTTAGTAATCAGAACAAAAACTGACGAGACCGCCAAACGGGAAATAAGCTGCTGGAGTGATTCCGTGCGCTAAGGCCTGAGCAGTTTGCGGGTACCGCAGAACCATGGAAAGCGGAATAGTGGTTAAGATAGATGGACCGTATGTTTGAGGCTGTCCAGTACAACGAGATGGACAAGAGGAGGTTAGCTACCATCCAATTGACTGATGCCGCCGCAGATTGGTGGGATTCAGTCATAGCTACCATCGAGAATGAAGCTGCAACGGGAATGACATGGGCTGCATTTGAGGGGAGGTTTCTGGAAAAGTATTTTCTGGCTATAGAAAGGCACAGGAGGGAGAAGGAATTTATGGACTTGACTCAGGGAACTAAATTAGTGCAAGAGTACACCACTCAGTTTGAGAGGCTGTCTCGGTTTGCCCCTCATAAGGTTGATACTGAGGAAAAGAGGATCCGTAAGTATAACTAAGGGCTGACACCGCAAATTCGCCGCCTGACTCTCGGTCACCTAGATAAGTCATTTGAGGGATTGGTTTGCTTGCCTACTGATCTAGAAGAGGACGCTTGAGTGAACCGAAAGCAATTCAAATTCCAACCACCTCAAAGGGGTAACTTTGGAAATTGACCACCAATGAATCATACCCAAGGGCAGAAGAGGAATTTTGATGGAAGCAAGAAGACCCAAGCTATCACCTATCAGACTCAACCCCGAGTTGGTGAAGGAAGTAGCGCTGGGAAATGTTTCAACTGTGGCAACCCCCGGTTATCTGGCTCGAGATTGCAAGGCACCAAGGCGTGCTGCTCAGCAAGGCATAGTCTGCTACAACTGTGGTAAACCAGGTCACATTAGCAAGTTCTGTACTGCCCCTAAGCAAGTGACTTATGGTCAGCAAGGTTAGACTCGTGTGAGCGCTGTTATTCCTGATGCCACTGGATATGATGGGACTGTGTATGAAGAAGGAAGTTATGAAGAAGCTCAACCTGATCAACAAGCCGTGGAAGGTACATTAACTCTGTTTAGCTCCCATGTTAAAGTGTTGTTTGATACGGGTGCTGCTCTTTCGTTCATATATGTTAATACGATTCGGAGATTGGGTATCTTACCTCATCGTTTAGAGGAAGCTTTGAGGGCTACTTCACCATTAGAAGCCGCAGTCAGATTAGGACACGTGTGCAAGGATTGTCCCTTACGGCTAGGAAACTGTGAAATCCCTGCAAGGTTGATTGTTCTATCAATGAAGGAATTTGACATAATCCTAGGTATGGATTGGCTCTCTCAGAATCAAGCAAAGTTGGATTGTGCGAGGAAAAGAATTACATTCCCAGACAATGAGAATCAACCCTTTGATTTTCAATGTAACCCTTCGGGAGAAATGTTCCTCACCAGATGTTTGGCAAACATCAAAGTTGTCAGTACAGAAGCGACAGCGTCGTCTATACCTGTAGTCAAGGACTTCGAAGAAGTATTTCAAGACGTTTCCGGTTTGTCGCCCGAGAGAAGTATAGAGTTCTGTATTGAGCTTATACCAGGTACCGTACCGATCACGAAGGTTCCCTACAGAATGGCCCCCACTGAACTGTTCGAATTGAAGGAATAAGTTCAAGAGCTCAAGAACCTAGGTTTTGTACGTCCAAGTACATCGCCTTGGGGAGCACCAGTATTATTTGTGAAGAAGAAGGACGGGACGCTTCGGTTGTGTATCGACTACCGAGAATTGAACCGCATGACTATCAAGAACAAGTATCCCTTACCTCAGATTGACGATTTGTTTGATCAACTACAAGGAGCTACGACATTTTCCAAAATAGACCTAAGGCCGGGATAACATCAGTTGAGGGTATGGAAGGAAGATATACCTAAGACTGCTTTCAGATATGGTCATTATGAATTTCTGGTGATGCCGTTTGGAATGAAGAACGCCCCGACAATGTTTATGGATATGATGAACAGAGTGTTCAAGCCTTATTTAGATCAGTTTGTCATCGTCTTCATTGATGATATTTTGATCTATTCTAAGTCAGTTGAAGAACACGAACAACATTTGCGGATTACGATGCAGATGCTTTCAAGTCGTTTTTACTAAAAATGACTTTATATGAAGTCGGTTTTACAAAAAAGGACTTTAGTCGTTTCTGATTGGACACTTCTGACCAGTGATGTAAAGTCGGTGTTGCCAAATATGACTTTAAAGTTGTTTTTACTAATCACAACTTTAAATAAAATCGATTTTAGCAATCATGACTTTAAGTAACGTCGTCTTTACTAATGACAACTTTAAAGTTGGTTCTTTTTCCCCCCATTCTCATTTACTGAAAACATCTCTCATTATTCTCTCATCTCTCTCTGTATCTGGCAATTGCTCTCCCCCTCTCTCTCCGGCGATTGCTCTCCCCCTCTCTCTCTGGTGATCACTCTCCTCTCTCTCCGACGGCGATCACTCTCCCCTCTCTCTCCGGGGGCGATCTCTGTCCCTCTCTCTCCGACGACAATCTCTGTCCCTCTCTCTCTCCGGCGACGAGGTATGTATATATGTATAATATATATGTATATTTTTATATGTATGTATTTGTATGCATAGATTTATATGTAGACATTCTTGTATTGTACTTTAAGTATAAATAAATGCTTGTAGATTCATTCATACACTTTTGGTATTTGATCAATTTGTTTGCACTTTTCAGTAATTTGTCATTCCAAGTATGGATTTCATGCATGAACTTGGTTGTCAATAATTGCGGCTGGCTAATTGGATTTTAGCAACTTGTTTTTGAGTAATCCAATTAGCCAGCATAATTTTAGGACTTTTGTTGGCCTTATATGTAAATTTTAGTGCATAATATATTTGTAAATAATTATATGCTGGATAATTGGCTAATTGGTTGTCAATAATCAACCGGTAGGTGCATAATATATTATGTAAAATATGTAAATTTTAGTGCATATAAGGCTAATTTGATTCATTCTCCTCTAAAATCAATTTGTAATTAATTATTAAGAAGGAAAATTGATTTGGCCACAGCTATGAGCTCACATGCTCCCACACACACATCGCGATATAATCGCAGCTTTAAGTTGAAATAAAAATACATAATATCATATTAACTTAGGAATTAAATTCCTAGTTGTATAAAAATATCATTACAGTTTCAAATCTATAGTGAGCATTTCTTTATTTATAAAAAAATACGGTTTAACCCCAAACAAATATTTATGTATATATATTAAAAATAAATTTTGTGCCAAGAAGGTTATTCTTATAGTACTAGTCTCCAATATAAAATAAAGTTTAGAAATCATATCAGAGAGTCTCATTCATAGAAATGAAATATAATACTATGTATTTATTAATGAAAATGAAATAACAGGGTGTTACAATTCGAATAGATACGCTCATGCAAATGTGAGGGATGCTCACTTAACTATCAACAACATGTCAAGCCTCTGAAGGCAAACTGCTCTTTAGAAAGCACACTTCGAGCCATTTAAGCCAAACAATGAGTGTGGTGCATGAAACAGAAATGAGTATGCAATAAATTCATCATGCTATACGGGGACACCCGTTCAACTATTAAAAATCATGTAGAGACAGCAAAGGCAAACTATGTATGCATTGCACAATCATTATCTTGAAATCATGTGGATTAAATTTTTGAAATCATGGGGATTAAATTTTTGAAATCTGAGAGACGTGAACATTGCCCCTAGTTTAGACATTCATGCTTGATGATGCAATAATGCTCTGAACACGACTCACCTCAGAAGATTGCGCAGATGCTCATGGACTCATTTCTTTATACTTCAAATATTCTCATTCTATTGCTAATGATACACCCACAAAGTTTACGACTCCACGACTCAAACTTGCATTTAAAACTCAACCGAAGACAATAAAGACACCTAAGTCGAATAAGATTTGTTTTCTATTTCTTTTGACATAGTGCTTTACTACGAGTTATGTACCTTGCGCATGATCTAGATTATTCTTTTTCTATTCACCCAATTCTTTGAGATGAGGCTTCACGCATAAATTCAAGGATTGAAAATGTCACGCCCCGACGTAGCATAAATATGGAAAGCGTTTAATTTCCTTTATGGACCCGTAGGTCGCGACAGTTTGAAGGATCGATTCCGTCCCAAACGTCGAACAATATAAAACCATAATCAGAGTAGAGCAATCAAAGCTTATAAATATTTTTCTAACTTATTACATATTACAGCACGGGGTCTCTAAAGGCACAAACCGCCTTAAAACAAAACAATATCTATTGTCTATTACAGTCATCCTTATTACAAAACAGTTATAACTTAAAACATGGAGTATAGATAACAGTCTTTCTTCCAAACAGTCGTTCTCAATTAGCATAATCATAATGTTCAGTCTGATCATAACCTGAAAAACCTGAACACGAATGTCCAGGACGCATCAACGTCGTCAGCTTCAAGAAGCTGGTGAGTATTAAAAACATAACTTTGAATGTAAAACATACTCATTTACCATTTCCCAATTCCCTTTTAATTCAACAAGTTTATTTTAAAAATAGGGAGTTTATTTTAGAGAACAACCACAATATCATTTGAAAGCTCTAATTCACATATATGTGACCGTGTATGAAAACAATGCACCATCTCATCTTACCGACTCTTTTCTCTCGACAAAACCCAACAACCCACCATTACACATCAATATCTTTGAAACGCTAAGATAGCCACACTTTAGCACAGGGGTGCCAGGGAATGTCCAGTTTGCCTCACACTTTGGTCCGGGGTACCAGGGAGTGTCCAATGCCTCACACTTTGACTACCTAATCCACCATGCAAATACCGAAGGAACCCTCACGCAGTATCCAGACTCGGGTATCAGGGAGTGTCCGTAGGCCACACTTTAGCACTACCATGGGTGCCAAGGAATGTCCAAGTTCGGCTTCACACACTTTGACGCTACCATGGTCGTTAGGGAGTGTCCAGTTTTACCACCGTCGCATTTCAAAGTCACCCTCACCACAATCTCAATCACAACACACTTTGGTACTTGTGGTAGGTTCTTTCGTGATGTGTGTAAGAGATATGGATGGGTATAACACGTAAGCATGTTAGTACAGGTAGAACAACTAAAATATGATAAAATAATGTAAAAAGTGTGGAATAATAAATATGTAAATATAAAGCAGAGTAATGGGATTCGGAGAGACTCAGATCGGATGAGAACCGAAGTAGCCCCAAGTGAGAGACGTCAAGCACTTGGATACAAATTGTTCGTCCACATCCTTGTTCATACCTTCCCACCAGAAATTTCTCTTCAAATCCTTGTACATTTTTGTCCCTCCCGGGTGGACTGTATACCTTGATTTATGTGCTTCTTCCAGAATATCCTTCCTAAGCTCCACACCATCTGGCACACATAATCTATTCCTGCACCGATATCCTCCATCGACTCCCACCTTCCATTCTGTCGGGTCTTTCTCTGACATCTTCACGGACCACGCTTGAAACTTCTTATCTTTTTTCTGAGTTCCAATAATGCTGTCGATAAGAACAGGCTGTAGGGTAAGACATCTGAACAATTATCCTTCTCCTTCTTCAGCACTCTGTACATCGAGTTCTGCTAACGTCTCCAATGCTCGCCATTCTCTAACCATTAAGGAGGCGATCGTCCCACGAGTCTGCCGACTCAAAGCATCGGCGACCACATTAGCTTTTCTGGGGTGATACTCTAACATGAAGTCGTAATCTTTGATCAGCTCCATCCATTTGCATTGCCTCATGTTCAACTCTTTCTGTGTGAACAAATATTTCAGACTCTTGTGATCGGAGAACAAATCAAACTTCTCACCGTAGAGATAGTGTCTCTAAATCTTGAGTGGGAATACTACAGTCGCCAATTCCAAATCATGAATGGGATAGTTTAACTCATTTAGCTTCAGCTGTCTAGATCCATAGACGATAACTCTACCATCTTGCATAAGTACACACCCCAATACAGAACTTGCTGATGTGGCCTAGTTCACCACAATTGTAGCATACTATGCCTTGCTGAGCAGCACGCCTTGGTGCCTTACAATCTCGAGCCAGATGACCGGGGTTGCCACAGTTGAAACATTTTCCAACGCTACTTCCTTCACCAACTCGAGGTTGAGTCTGATAGGTGATAGCTTGGGTCCTCTTGCTTCTGTCAAAATTTCTCTTCTGCCCTTGGGTGCGATTCATTGGTGGTCTATTTCCAAAGTTACCCCTTTGGGGTTGGAATTCAAATTGCTTATGGTTCACTCGAGCGTCTTCTTCTAGATCAGTAGCCAAGCCAACCAATCCCTTAAACGACTTATCTAGGTGACCGAGAGTCAGGCGGTGAATTTAGGGTGTTAGCCCTTGGTTATACTTTCGTATCTTCTTGTCTTCAGTGTCAACCAGGTGTGGAGTGAACCGAGACAGTCTCTCGAACTGGGTGGTGTACTCTTGCACCGACTTGGTTCCTTGCGTCAGATCCATGAACTCCTTCTCTTTTCTGTGCTTCTCCGTAGCTGGGAAATATTTCTCCAAAAACCTCCCTTTGAACGCAGTCCACGTCATTCCCATTGTAGCTCCATTCTCGATAGTAGCTATGACCAAATCCCACCAATCTGCGACAGCATCGGTTAATTAAAAGGTAGCTAATCTCCTCTTGTCCATCTCATTACACTGGACAGCTTCGAACATGCGGTCCATCTGTCTTAACCACTGTTCTGCTTTCCATGGTTCCGCGGTACCCGCAAACTGTTCGGGCCTTAGTGCACGGAATCTCTCCAACAACTTATCTCCAGTTTGGCGGTCTCGTCGGTTTTCATTCTGATTGCTAACCCTTTCGAGACATCTGACGAAAGCTTCATACATTCCTATGGGATCGGCAGCCTCAGGTGCTCCCTCAATCAAATTCATGTTCCTCCTTAGTCCTCCAGCCATTCTATACATGATAGCGATAGCAGAATGAGGAAAATGCATGAAGCAATACTATGAAGCAATTTAAATGACGACAACATTCAAAGGTGTATATTTTATATATAACTTCTTATCAAGTTGATACAAAAAGCATGTATGATCATATCAATTCCTACCCTATCTGTATGGGTTAGGACACACATTGTCCATGCAAGAGTTAATGCCAAAAATGGGGTTATTGCCCTATACTATAATGCATGTAATTACAGTTTGCAAAAAGAGGTAGAGCTAATAGTCAAAAGTAGTTAATATGTACAAAGTCATATCTAGAAATCAGTCATCTCCGTAAGCAGCTATCAGGAGATATAGCGAGTCGACGGGGCAAAATCGCTAAATAAGGAACGGGCCCACTAAATCAAAATCAGAGCTCTGAGAGGTCAACGAAGAACTAGGCGCTAGGGCATCTGCCTCAACTGGCACCTCCTCAGGCAGAACTAGCTCAAGTGCTAGCTCCTCCTCGAGCTTAGCGGCGAGGTCATCTAGACCTATGCCATCCTCTATACCCTCTCTACCTACTAGCACCAAATGAACTGCCTCAGCATCATCCTCGGCGATGGGAACCACTGGCGGAGGCATCTCTAGCTGTGCAAGATGAGCATGCACAACCTGGATCTCAAAGGGGAAACAGAGGGCATCACTATCAACTAGCCTCAGAATCTCAACTAGCACTAAACGTTGAGCCTCCGCGAAATAGCGTATCTCAAGGCGAATACGTGTCAAATCAACTATCCCTACCACGTGAACCTGGTGCCACAGATCTGATACTATAGTCGTCGTGGCCAGCTACTCAATGGCGGCGTGATATAAATCGAGAAAAGCTGAGACTACTACCCCGGAAGTCACCAAATGTCCTCCAAACCCATCTGGTACGTAGAGCGGCTGAGCTGGATCCATACCTGATAAAAAGGTACTAACTTAAATCAGGAAAGAGATAATCTTAGGCGTTTGGGTTCTGAGTCTATCCTCCCTGTCGTATCATCGGGGTGCAAAGCTTAAGCTAACAGATCGTGGAATCAGGTCTATACTGGTAAACCCTAACCTGGCTAAACTATCTTGAGATAAATGATAACCTGGCTCTGATACCACTAAATCCTGTCACGCCCCGACGTAGCATAAATATGGAAAGCGTTTAATTTCCTATATGGACCCGTAGGTCAGGACAGTTTGAAGGATCGATTCTGTCCCAAACGTCGAACAATATAAAACCATAATCAGAGTAGAGGAATCAAAGCTTACAAATATTTTTCTAACTTATTACATATTACAGCACGGGGTCTCTAAAGGCAAAAACCGCCTTAAAACAAAACAATATCTATTGTCTATTACAGTCATCCTTATTACAAAATAGTTATAACTTAAAACATGGAGTATAGATAACAGTCTTTCTTCCAAGCAGTCGTTCTCAATTAGCATAATCATAATGTTCAGTCTGATCATAACCTGAAAAACCTGAACACGAATGTCCAAGACGCATCAACGTCGTCAGCTTCAAGAAGCTGGTGAGTATTAAAAACATAACTTTGAATGTAAAACATACTCATTTACCATTTCCCAATTCCCTTTTAATTCAGTAGGTTTATTTTAAAAATATGGAGTTTATTTTAGAGAACAACCACAACATCATTTGAAAACTGTAATTCACATATATGTGACCATGTATGAAAACAATGCACCATCTCATCTTATCGACTATTTTCTCTTGATAAAACCCAACAACCCACCATCACACATCAGTATCTTTGAAACGCTAAGATAGCCACACTTTAGAACAGGGGTGCCAGGGAATGTCCAGTTTGCCTCACACTTTGGTCCGGGGTACTAGGGAGTGTCCAATGCCTCACACTTTGACTACCTAATCCGCCATGCAAATACCGAAGGAACCCTCATGCAGTATCCAAACTCGGATATCAGGGAGTGTCCGTAGGCCACACTTTAGCACTGCCATGGGTGCCAGGGAATGTCCAAGTTTGGCTTCACACACTTTGACGCTACCATGGTCATCAGGGAGTGTCCAGTTTTACCACCGTCGCATTTCAAAGACACCCTCGCCGCAATCTCAATCACAACACACTTTAGTACTTGTGGTAGGTTCTTTCGTGATGTGTGCAAGAGATATGGATGGGTATAACACGTAAGCATATTAGTACAGGTAGAATAACTAAAATATGAAAAAATAATGTAAAAAGTATGGAATAATAAATATGTAAATATGTAGCAGAGTAATGGGATTCGGAGAGACTCGGATCGGATGAGAATCGAAGTAGCCCCAAGTGAGAGAGAGAAAAAGCAGTAAGTGTCTGGGAGTTATGTGTGCTGGAGTACGTTCAAAGGGTGGTAAACAAGTATTAAAATAGGGTAAAGTGTAGGGTGAAACGAAGGGTCTGGGAAGCCGAGGGTGTTGATAGAGACGAAGGGTCAAGATAAGGCGAAGGGCCAAGTAAGGCGAGGGGCCTTGCGGTCTAAAGGGTCTGATTGTGCTCGGGACAATGGGAATATTTTGTAAATGGGTTGGAGGAGTCACTACAAGGAAATATGCTATTTATGTCACTTTTAAAATCGTATTTATGTCACTTTTATTTCGGGTGACATAATTATTTCTTGCCTGAGCTTTTTATGTCACTTTTTAAGTTTTTATGTCAGTTTTTACAAAAGTGACATAAATACTTGATTATTTATGTCGGTTTGTTTAAAAAGTGACATAAATAATAAACGTATTTATGTCACTTTTTAAAATCCGACATAAATAAAAACGCGGTGGCAATTTTGTAAATAAAATAGTGTATTTTTATGTCACTCTGTGTAAAAGTGACATAAATAACAAAATATTTATGTCACTTTTACAAAAAAAACCGACATAAATGATGTTTCTAGTTTAGCGTATCACACAAAAGCGACATGAAAGTTAATTTATGCGCGCGCGGGAGATCCTGAAAACTAAAGTTAATTTTTTGTGTGTTCTTATTCATTTGCGAAAATCAGTCCTCTTCAGCTAATGAGAGTGGAGCTAGGGTTTTGTCTACCATTGTTGTTGTTCTTCTTCCAAGCAGTCCTCTCCCTCGATCTATCTTCCCTCCTCTCTATCTCTCTTTCTCTTCCCCGGCCACGCTCGACCTATCCTCCCTCCCTCTCTCTCTCACTCTCTCTTCCCCGTGACCGTCGCCTCTTCCACTGCTCACACGCCGCCATGGCCTCTTCCACTGCTCACACACCACCGCCGATGCTCCCTCTCTGCCTCTCTTATGGTGTCGCTCTCGATCTCGATCTGGATTTGAGGAAAAGCATAAAAAACCATCAACCTTCTGGAGCCGAAACTCAAAGGTATTCTCTTCTCGATCTCATCTCTATCTCTCTCTTATGACTTCTCTATCACATCTTTATCTCTCTATGGGATTTTATTCCAGATTTGTGATTTGGTCTATGATTTCTCTAAGTTAAGTAAGTTACCATTGTGATTCCAGATTTGTGCCACATGTTTTGATCTTTTTTACATATGTTGGGGTTGTGGATAGTTTTGTTTTGTGCGGTTCTTTTTGGGGTTCTCTTTGGGGTGTTTTATTTTGGTTGTTGTTGTGTAACTCCCTAAGTAGAGATGTTTCAGAGTGGGACTTTGAGTTGATTTTTTTGGGGCTCATGCTGTCTTTTTGAGTTACTGATGGTGTTCATGTTTAATGGAGCTCTTGGCTCCTTAATTGAAATTAACGAAATGTGCTTTTTCAAAAAAAAAAAAAAAAAAAAAAGAGTTACTCTTGTACAAATCATGGTTTGTTCACGTATTGTTTGGTTTAGTGTATTGCTGGATACTTTGTGAGACTAATAGTTGAAATTTCATAGTAAGTTTTTCCGAAAAAGTATATTGGCTGGAATTTTGGGTACAAAAATCAGAACAGTTTTTTGCTTCTCTTCTCTTGGTTGTGAGCTCTATTCTGCTGCCATTGTACTGCTGTGATTAATTATTCCTTGTATAAACAAAGTTTAATTTTTCATGTCTTCCAAAGATATTATCATGAATCTGTATTTTAAAAGTTGTGATTCCACTTTCTTATGAATGTTTTAACTCCATTTTCTTATGATATATATATATATATGTGTATATATATATACTTGCATGTAGGGGCATACACTATGGTAGTGGGTTCATGTTTGGGAAATGGGAGTTAATTGGCAATGTGCTTTGTTGCTTAGTTAACTGAGGTTATGAAGATATAGTACTGAAAAAAAATTATTTGAAAGCACCCACTAAAAGATGAAAATGCTTTACTCTTTTCCCTACGCCTCTTTGCTTTTTTCTGTAGCATGTCACACAAATGATCTGTTTTCATTTATTATTATTTTTATTTCTGTTATTTACAATAGCAGGTTACTTTGGCTATAACTGGGACTTATGTACATAGCAGGTTACTTCTTTAAGTATCTCTATGATTAATTTATTTGCATGTATCTCTATGATCCAATCGTTAGTTATGAGAGAACCAATTAAATTACATAAAAATAGAAAGATAGGGGGCATAGAGAGAGACCACTATTCATACCAACTAGCTTATAACCCGTGCGAAAACATTAATAAAATCAAATATTTTTGTAGTATAAAAAGCTAGTTGCTCCAAAAGAATGAAATAACTAACCTTGCGACAACAGTTGGAGTATATGCATATAAAACTAAACTTGATATCCATGTGTTCTGTACAGAACAATTATGAATAAGGTAGTTGCTCTTATCATTTAAATTTGTAGCACATGTTAAAACTGTAAGTAAATGTGTTTAGAAATATGAAAACCCCTCTTAAGTGGAAGTGTTACCAGATTATTATAGTAATCAAGTAAGAGCTCATTTAAAATAACATGGTAATGTATAAGCACCTTTAAATTGAAACATGAAGTCCAACCTTATCTCGGGAAGTCAGTGAGACTGGCAGAGAAATGAGAGTTATTTGCTTGAGAGGAAAAAAATTACTTGAATGTTATAATTTTTTTTTAAAGCTTGATTAACTTATTGAGCTTCACAATGTGGTTCCCAATCTTGTAGTTTTTAATCTAAATATACAGTTGGAAGAAGTTTCATACATTTTGAACCAATAGTAGTTTCAAATACACTATGTTGAGGGTTAGAACCTTGAACTCTTCTCATGACAACCATATTCCATTTTAATTTGGCAGAATGTATGGCACCTTATATAAAATAATTTCATGATATATATATGGTTGAACAGCTAAACATTGGCTACTGAATAGAAATGATGGATGGCAGTATTAAACGAATAATTAAATGATGAGACCAATAGCTCTAAATATTAAGTTCTTCATATTATACACAACTCATTGTCATGAGTAACAAAAAGGTTGAGCCCAAATTACAAATTTCATACTCTTGATCAGCTCAAGTTTAAGAATCTATACCTTCCAGGTGTTTCTGGTATGGAATTGTGAAATCTAACCGACCAAAATTTGGCATGTTTTGAAGGTGCAGATAATCAGATAAATCCACACATTTTTGCAAAGTCCCGAACTTCAAATTTCGAAAGCATAGCATAACTTGGAAAGCATAGCATTACTCCAAAGCCGAAGGCTTAAAACCCAATGGTGTCATTCCAAACTATGAAAGGGTTTTTGAAACAGCCTTGAGGAAAAGAAGAACATCAAACATCCGTAAAAAAATATCACAATGATGTACTTAATCATATTTTATACATCAAAATCTAAATATTTGAACTATCCAATATTAGGCTAAAAGGATACATAGGAACAGATAGTTAAACTGCCATATTCGATCGACTATACACAATGTCACAATTTGTCCTATGTACTCTTTTAAACAAAGGAGAATTTAGGGAGCCACCTGAATTGGTAAGTTTCCAAAAGAATAAACTCCCTGCCTAATTTTCTGCTACACTGCTATGATAGATTCTGGATCAGCAGGAATAGTATTTGATTTCCTACCAATTCTTTGCCATCAACAACCAACACAGTTTCAACTATATTTTACTCGAGTCATGTCTCATTCAACGTCCGCCTGTGTGCATTAGTTACCTATATATATATATATATATGTATATTTGAGTATGTAAGTTCTAAGAACCTTTTCAAATTTAATGATTGATCTAATGAGATGAAGGGACACATAAAGTAAAGAAAGGAATAGGTACGGGAATCGACACGTACGTTCAGTAGTTGTGTGTGAATTTGGTCTCTTTAAATCGTTGAATTGAAGTATTTGATAAAAAAAAATGTGTAGACAACAGGGGTCATACTGAATATTTTGCTACGTGGTGTACCACCCTTTTGGGCAGGTATGTGTTTTTCATCCATTCCATGTATTAAAGTTAAACAGCACACATTTTCAATTTAGATACACCGTTGCATTGAAAAAGTATTCTATTTGTTTTTCAGAAACACATCAGGGAATATTTGATGCAGTTTTGAAGGGACACGTTGATTTTGAATCAGACCCCTGGCCTCTGATAGCTGACAGTGCAAAAGATTTGATAAGGAAGATGTTATGCTTTAGACCGTCAGATCGATTGACTGCTGATGAAGTATTATGTACGTTATGTTTCTTGATTTACACTTTGAGTTATTTTGCATCTTTTAACGTGGATGGAGTTGTGGAGGTGGCTTTCCTCTTTGTTTTTTTTTAATTGTCTAGATACCTTCATGTTGGTCACCCCAATGTAAAAGTATATGAGATGGTTCATATCAAGCGCAGGCTGGGAGTTAGTTGTCAGCTGCACCTTAAAGCTATTAAAATAGGTTTTTCCTGTGAAATGTTATTACTTTTTCAAGGAAATTGAGTATCTGTAGACATACAGTCTTGATGAATGATTTTATCTTTCTTGCACAGTCATGCTATTTCGTTATTTGTTACCTGTGTTTGTGATTTGGTGGAGACCATGAGTTTGTGCAAATGTTCCTTTCATAATTCTGTAGGTCATCCTTGGATTTGCAAAAATGGAGTTGCTCCTGACAGAGCACTTGATATGGCTGTTCTTTCTCGTCTCAAACAGTTCTCTGCGATGAACAAGTTGAAGAAGATGGCTTTAAGGGTATGCATATGACAAAGTTAAAACACACATTTAATTTTGTCAATAAAAAAGTAGAGCATTGTTATTGATGACGTTATTCATAGTTCATTTCTGTTTAGACCAATTTGGATACTTAGAAGATGTTTGGGAAAGCAAAGAACCGGTGATGTGGTTCATAAGGGAACTAGTTCTACAAAGTCTAGTGTTTTGTTAATGCCAAGTTCTAGCATAGTAGTCTCTGCCTAGACTAATAACTCTTGTACATCAACATAACCTTGGTTCTCACAAGAACCAGATAAAAAATGAGACATGGATTGAACCAGGTCCACTTTTAGACTTCCCGCAAACAGACCCTTAAAAGAGTTTTCTGGAATTTCTTGGTGAAAGTGCACAATAAGGGTAAATTATTATTATTTTTTTGTGGGGGGGGGGGGGTGGTGGAAATCGATTATCAAGTTCACTCCATTATTTTATTCGTCATGTAGTGTGTAATAAAGTGGGTTTCTATAGCATGAGAGAAAACAAAACTGCGTAAAGTGATTCAATTATGGGGCAATTCTATCACACCCCCCCACTTACTTTCTACACCAACTGCTTTAATTTAAGTTAAAACAATTTATTCTCTAAACCCACCCTTTATCTCCAAAATAACCCTATCCTTCATCTCTCTACACCCACCATCTCATTCCAAAAATAACTCTTAACATTCATCTCTTTTCACCCGCCATCTTCCATCTTTTTACTTCCCATTGTCTCTTCATCTCTTTCTTTTTACATTCCTTTCATGTAATGTTGTAAATAAGGAAGCATACACAATGTGTATGTTAGCCATTGCCCTCATTGGCAATCCTGAAAATGTCAGTTGTGTTATTGACTGGGTCGTCCAAACAATGGTTTGTTTGGACGGCTTTTTTTTTGGAAACCATATACCATTAAGTTTTTTTTTTACTATTTTATTGGTGGGACTGCGGTGCAAATCGTCTACTTCATGGAATGAACTTTAAATGATCCTCAAGTTTTCCACCAAATAGCACTACTTTTTAAAAAGCTACCATTGTAACACTATTTCAAATAACTACCATTAGGATACTCGTTTTCTATGTAAGCCAAGGATACTACGTATATTGTTTTGTAACTATGTATACCGACCCTATACATACATACATACATTACATGTAGGCAAGGAACAAAATATTGTGTCGTGTCGGTCGAAACCACCGAAACTTTTCGGTTTCGTGGCCCACCGACATGAATCATGATGGGAATCTCGAAATACCATAGATTTTACAAGCTTTGTGAGTTTCCATGTGTTTCGAACGAAACACGTTTGTTTCGAACGAAATAATGACATGATTTGATTGTGAGGTAGAGAAATTTGGGGGAAATAATTGAAGAAGATAAATTTGGGGGAAAGATCTGTTTATAAAAACTTACTTGATCGGTGATTCAAGTCAGTTCTTCTTCTTCTTCTTCTTCACTGGTTTCTTGATTCAGGTCAGTTCTTCTTCTTCTTCTTCCTCACCGGTTCTCTTCCTGGTTTCCTCTTCTTTTTCACTGGTTTCTTCTTCTTCTTCCTCTTCTTCTTCTTTCTTCTTTCTTCTTTCTTCTTTCTTCTTTCTTCTTCTTCTTCTTACGCTGCCGCAAGAGAGGATTTCTCGTTTGATCAAGACTCTCGGACCGAGAGTAACCCTAAGGTAATTGGACTCTGTGTATATATATAATACTTTACTAGTTCTATAAGTTAAAAACTTGTAACTTATTACTTTATAAGTTATATAACTTATATTCTTAGAAATATAAAAAAAAAATAGTTGTAAATTACTAGTTAGTGTATATTAATTGCAATTAATACTAACTAGTAGGGGCCTAGGTAGCACCAGTACGAGTGCAGGGATTCGGGTACAGGGATGCGAGTGCGAGGGATTTGCCAATTTTCTAAAAAGTAAGGGTGCGAGTGCGGGGGGAGTACTTGGATAAAATATAAAAAAATATACTTTCAGATAGTAGTATATACAAATTATTTAAGGGTTAATTAGTATTATATCCCTATACAATATGAATAAGAGGCAATAGAACATTGAGTTAAAAACGATTTGTATCAAGTCCCTTCCTTTTTTCTATGTCCCAAAGTACCCTTGTAGGTCAAGTTGGTCAACATCCTTCCTAAAGATAACCTTTCATAATTGATTCTTCCCCAAATTTCTGTCCTAAATTTAGTCTTCCAAAATTGGAAATTCTGAAATTGACCATAAACATACATAACTTCCAGCAACAATTCAGTCCTAAATTTAGTCTTCCAAAATTGGAAATTCTGAAATTGACCATAAACATACATAACTTCCAGCAACAATTCATTTACAAATAAATTATAGATCTTTATGGTTCTCTTCCTATTATTGTAGAGAGAGAGAGAGAGAGAGAGAGAGAGAGAGAGAGTTGGCCATATGCATCTTTACGAGTTTGAAATCTTCCAGAGTGATGCCTTTCTCCTTATCTAGGGCATGCACAACATCAATCTCTTCTTGGTCCATAAGACGTTTGCTTCTTAAACGAATCATTAAAAAAAAAAGTTTTGGTGAGGAGTTCAACATTTTTCGTGAAGAATCCGACGTGGAAAGGGATCGTGCCGGGATTCTTATGCTTGATTATTGATATAGTCAACATGGGGAAGAAAAGTAAGATATTGGTGTAATTAGGGTCCTTTGAGACTATGATTTATGATGTTCCCACTTTAAAAGTACATTCTTTTTTTATGAAATTCATAGAGTTTGATTTTCATGAAACTAAGTTTCTTCTAAGAGTATTCGTGAAATTTTCCCATTGATTCCTTATATTGTTAGCTTCTTGTCAGATTTTTCGTTAAATTCACTCAATTGTGTGTGTATAGTTAAATTTACCCAGTATTCGTGAAATTTTGTGATTGCCTTGTCAAATGCTATTTTGGTGTTCTTCATGGTTTGCCTTATCAGGAGTTTCGTAGAAACAACCAAAAATACAGGTTGGTTGTGAAATTTACATGTGGTCGTCAAGTAGTAAAATTCACTATTTAACATCGGGGGGCTACAGTTCTATATGTGAAATTCACAGACCTAACAACACAATAAATTGGTGGGATTCAAATAGTATAATTGTGAATTTCACAAATGTCAACACCTTAATAACCTTTATCTGCTGAGACACTTCTAAAGACCTGAAAACTTACTAATAAAACATTGTTGGGAAATTCACAATTCACAAAATGCACTTACCCCATTACTTAGTTGTTTAATTTCTAAACTACACAATCCAACTAGAGAAAAATGGTGTTTGATATAAATTGTGAACTTCTCAAACCTAGTATGAAGTTATACAAATGCGAATGTGAATGTAGTTATCTATTTAAATGGCTTAATAACCTAATATAATCAGAATAATGTGTTTTGTGAATTTCACAAGTCTCACTTATGTGACTTATAATCCAAATTTTTTTTTGCTTTATATATCACCAGCTTATTTTGTGAATTTCACAAGTCTCACTTGTGGAACTTATAAACCATTTTTTTGGCTTCATGTACCAACAGATTGTTTGTGAATTTCACAAGTAAAATAATGACCAAAAAAATTGATGATGATCTTATTGTTTCAAGTTGGGCATAATGATTGATGTAGAAATATATTGTCTAGCATGTATGTAATTAATAGAGATAATAAATACCTTAATGCAAGGGTCAATGATTGAAGGAATTATAAGTACACTCTTTGAACACTAGGAGAAGAGTAATGATAGGCATATAACGAATTAATGCACAACGAATTGCACAAAGGTGCAGCACATGGTTGGACCTTGTGCTGAAAAGCCTATGCACACTTTTTTGTGTGTACAAGCTTTTCAGCACAAGGTCCAACACTGTGCTGCACATTTGTGCAATTCATTGTGCACCTATCATTATTGCAAGGAGAAACCCAGAAAAATCATCACAAAATGTGCTAAAAGGGCCGCATGGATTAAGGGGAGTAATGAATGTAATTAGTCTCACATTCAATATCTTTAGAAAAAAAAAAATTAGTCTCACATTCAATATCTTTAGAAAAAAAAAAACATCACATTCAATACAAATCACATTGTGGAAAATCAGGAGTTAAAAGACCAAATTAAGTAGAGCATTAAGTCACTGATTTACTGCATATATGCTTATACATATATATCTTACAAAGTATAAATAAGGGTATTCAGGGAATAAATAAAATTATTAACCATGATTAGGTGTATTAACTAGGATCCTAGGGATCTAGTATTAAATAAAGATATTTGGTGTCCTTTATCCATGAAAGTACATGGATGGGGGATTTAATGGCAATTGTCTAATTATTTAATAACTATTAGTGCATTAGTGTATACCCTAGATAATTGTTATTATTATTTTCTGTTATTTATCTTTTAAACCTCCAAAGTTTTCAAAATTGTATGAAGAATTTGTGTTCTTTTTCAAAAGAACACTACAAAAAAGTCCCAACCATACTCCAAAATAACTCAAAGAATCCACGGAGTAGTAATCCTAAGTTACATCAAACTTAGAAAATACTACTAGTACCTGAAATTAAAATGCACAAACAATAAGTAGTAATCCTAAGTTACATGAATTTTCTGCTGGGATTTTCCTTTCTTTCTTATGTTTAATTTTTGAAATATGAACCAGAGTGAAATTCAGAGGCTGTATGCACTTAATTTCCAATCTGGCATATCACTTGAGAAGTGTTTTCTACTTGATGTTAACTCAAAGGATGTGCCTTCCTTGAGAAGAAAATTGAAACTTTGCGTGAGAAGTAGTTCCATCATTGCCTGGTTTGTGTAACCTTCAGGTAATAGCTGAAAGCCTGTCAGAAGAGAAGATTGCTAGTTTGAGAGAGATGTTTAAGGTAATGGATACTAATAACAGTGGTGCAATCACATTTGATGAACTGAAAGCTGGTTTGAGGAGATACGGCTCTACCTTAAAGGATGTAGAGATATGCAATCTTAGGATGCGGTAAGACATTTATTTTCAATAAGATTGGGTATTTTTATTCTGTTCATTTTGAGGTGTCTGCGTCTGTTTTTCCTTTTGTCTTGGTTTCCTTGTTCCTCTTGTTGTTTCCTTCTTGGCAACTGTTTACTTTTATTTTGTAATCGTTGATGTTTTCTGATTCTGAGGTGAAATTGGTGTTGCGGTTGTTTGATTAGAGTACATTACATCTGATTAACCTTCCCTGCCAGGAATATTGGAAACTGCATTAGGTTATCGCTTTTTCGTGAAAAGAGTAAAAGAGCTAAAAAAAATATTGAAGGATTTCGGTCCGGTTCGTGTAAACGTTTTTCTGAACAGCCCTAAAAAAAATATTGAAGGATCATAATAGACCTATATTTTAAAGTCATATGAAGCTTCCATTTTCATTTCAGGGGTGATGGTTTTCTATGACATTCAGGATCTTACTGGCCTAATTCATCTTATATACTGCTGAATCTCAAGCATAACAATAACAATGTTAAACCGAATGGTAGAACAGCATGGGCATACTGCTGTTCCAAATTCTCTTGGAACATTAAAAGCCATGTTGATGGAGTTAATATTTTGGGGCCCTTCCTCTTTGGAAAAGTTTCCCTCTTCGGAACTCTTGTACATAGCATTAATGTGTGCATCCTAAAATCAAGTGGAAATTGAAGACGTATACGTGTATGTGTGCAGATATGTATGAAAATCAAAAAACCGTTGAAGTGGATTTCACTTACAGCCAGTAGTACTCAAGCACTCATTAAACTTTTAGTCTCTCGTCGGCTCCCACCTCATCGCCATCACCTCCTCCCAACGCCTCCCTCCCTCTCACCTCTCATGCATCATCTCTCTCTTTCACTCTTTCTCCATAGAGTTCAAAGAGATCTTGAATATTTTGGGGGCAAAATAGAAGGGGATATCAGAGGTGCTGAATGTGGTCAGTGAATGTGTAGATATGTCTAGTAATTATACACACACTAAATTGATACATATAAATGCTTATACACACACATTGATTCGCTATTCTGATTTGGTTTGTGTTTGTGAATCGGTTGTGATGATTGCTGATTGTTTTAGGCTATGTGAGAAAGATAGGTGCTGGTAAAGAATGTAAGTGCCGAGAATGCTGAAGAAAGCTGACGGCCGAATGGTTAGTGTGTTTTAGGTTCTCTTAGTTATTTAATATAGCTGATTTGTTTCTTATTTAAAGAACAAGGAATTGATTCTTTCATGTGCTCCCCTATGAGGCTGGTCATCATGTTTTAAAAATGAATTCCAGAATCCACTCGATTGCATTTATTTTGTCTAAAGCTTTTGATCAAGGCTTATTTCCTCAATGTCCAATACAGTATACATCTCCATTTTTATGAAAGCATTTGTGTGAATCACTGTGGCCAAGTTCTTCTCTTTTCATATTCTTTTGTCCTGTTGTGAATAGAGCAGCCTTTGAAGTTTGACTATTTCATTGATTTTCTGATTTATGTTCATTCTATTTCATTGCACTCCTCTCTTTGCTTATTTATTTGTTTTTTATTAAATGGAAATTTCAGGAACCATCATCACCACTACCTGCATTGCACAACATAATCTATGTTTTCTTCCAATTAGTGCCCACAATCTCTTCCAGCTTCACAACAAGGTAATTTACTTTCTTCTTCTGCTTTCTTTCCAAATTTTAGTTATATAACTTGTAGGATCTGCGTATGAAAACTTGAGATTGGCTGACAGGATTTGCATCTTGTGTATTTCTCTTTAAACCTGATAGAATTTTATGGTTGAAATTGTATGGACTTACATTGTCAACCTCAAGTGAAGATCTGTAAGTGTTTCTGTTTAAACTAATTAAAGCAAACCAGATTATGTGGCATTTGTATTAGAACTTGATATACACTATTGGTTAGTAAATTACTACTATTTTTTCTGGAAATAGTTCCATACTGGACAATGGCATGGTTTTGTGTCTTATAAACTTTTCAGGTATCAAAGATATCGCTTAATTTGACATTTCATTTGATAATGATAAATGGGTATAATCCGACTTGAGCCATTAATATGAATGTGAAACCACAAATTTGCTACTCTTTTTTATGTGTGGTCATATTCTTCACCTCTATTCTTTATTTACTCCACCTGTAAAAAAAAACTTTCGCAAATCTCTTTCTATGTTTGAATCTGAGCCATAAGAAGGTCCCTCCCTCCCTCTCTCTCTCTCTCTCTCTCACTGAGATTATAATTACCCTTTTATCAGTCGCTGCAGATGTACTCATACAACACGAGGAACAAATTTTGAACTATAACCTGTCAGATTCAGAGGTTGGTATTGCCTATGAAAACCAAGATGAGGAGGTTGTGGCAATGGTAGAGGAAAAACCACCTTCAAATGATGGAGTGAATGTGAATTAACTAGGAGTAGAGTGTTTTCACTTAACCAAGAGTTAAGCTTTCAGCCCGGAGAGCTCAAGTTTAAAAATTCTGCTGCAGCAACCACATTAGTGCAAGGAGGTGTACGCGGCGCCTAGGTACATCAATTTGGAGATTATTGTTTCTTTTTTTGGTTACTATTGATATTTCAACTTTTAAGCAATTTTGAAATAACTTATTAGGACACTAAACTTAGACCGGAATTAACGGAATATGATATTGAACTTAGGGACAAGAATGTGGAGAAGAGGAGCTAACCTTGAAGGAGACGCTGCTAATTTTATTGAAACCGAGCAAGTGCTGGAGTATCAAGTATGCAGGATTTAGGCCCTTGTTTTTGCAGGTAATTCTTCTGGAACAGTTAGGTTCTCAGATAATGATTGTGTGCTTCAATAGTTAATCTAACGGAATATGATTATTTCCTTGCTCTTCCAAGTAGGGTCTTTTTTTTTTATCCTCATTTTTTCAGAGGACCCAACTATGAAGAACTTGAGATTGAAAAAAATCAATCTTTTTCTTTACCTGCATTCAATCGGTAACCAAAAAACCCCAATTGGGTTGATTAGAGAACAGAGAAGTATAAACAAAACCACTTGCCTCTACTTTATTATAACAACCACTCAGCTAAACCAAAATATACACTTTTGTATATATATATCTGCACACATGTATATGCTTAATGTATAAGAGAAGAGTGTAGTAACTGACCGATATGGTGATAAGGTTCGAGACCCGCCATGGCCATTCTCTTAGAGAAAGTCTATAGGGGACATGTCTAGTGGGTCATGTTGGTGACCGTAGCTACAATAATAAATGAACTGGTAACTATTCATGCCAGAAAAAAGTTATCAAGAGGTATAACATTAGGAGTTGAGCAAAAATTTGGAACACTACTTGACTAATACTAACTATCAAGCTATAGGGAACTTTTATTCCAACTCAAGAAAACTGACTTTCAGGAGGTACTCATAGAAGGAGTCAATACTGGTACCAATTCTAGCATGCTGAAAAGAAACACAATAAATGAATTGGCAATAACTTGCAAGAACTGAACATGGACTTTATGTAAGATATGAACTTGTTATCCAATAATGAAAATTTAGAGGTAAATTTCATCGATTCTCTTCCTAGACATTGATTATCTCAATGCCTCGGTAAATAAAAGTTATTTATTTTATTTGTTGGTTGAATCGTTGGTTTATACGGAGATAAGGATATATCTTATGGTTATGTAACTAATGAAAACTTTTTTTTTTTTGTGGGTACAAAGGTTCAAATTTTGATGGGGGGTTCTAACTAACAAGTGAAACCACTTTTTGTTGTGTTAATGTTTTCACAATGATTTTTGTAGTACTTGTGGATGGATATAACATGTATATGTGATTATCTTAGTACGTGGGGATCAATTGTATTATTTTTTTGTTGATTCAATTGGTTGATATGTTGAGATGAATTGGTGAAATTTAGTGGTTGAAATAGATCATTGAGTTGGATTTAATTTTGTACAGGGTGGTATTGTATGTACAGGGTGGTATTATTTTTACAGTGTAGTATTGAATCAATATTATTGAAAATTGTTATGCCACTTTCATCAAGTATTTATGTCACTTTTATAAAGTATTTACGTCACTTTTAAAGTATTTATGTCACTTTTAAGACTTTCATGTAATAATTTTGTTTGGTATTTATGTCAGTTTTCTACTTTTATGTCACTTTAGGTTAAAAGTGACATAAATAAAATTGTATTTATGTCACTTTTTATTAACATATGTGTTGGTATTATGAAACATTTATGTCACTTTTCTACTTTTATGTCACTTTAGGTTAAAAGTGACATAAATAAAATGGTATTTATGTCACTTTTAAGTATTTATGTCACTTTTTATTAACATATGTGTCGGTATTATGAAACATTTATGTCACTTTTATTAAACATTTATGTCACTTTTAAAACATTTATGTCGCCTCCATTTATGTCACTTTTTACTGAAAAAAAAAAGTGACATAAATACCTATTTATGCCACTTTTTAAGTGACATAAAAGCCTTTTTTCCTTGTAGTGAGTAGTCACTGTTGATCTTTTACGGTAGTAAAGGATTTTGTGTGGCTGTCTTGGTCTGGTTGGATGTAGTAAATGAGACTACTATTTATACAGAAAGTCATATGAGGCTGCTAAGTTTTGATGTGGTGGAGAGAAGCTGAATTGGCATTCTCTGAGTGGATCGCTTGTTTTTAGGTAGATGGACGGTATGGATGGTTTAAATGCTCATATTTAAGGTAGGTGGAGGTATTGAATGAGATGTTGATTTGTCATGGTCTTCGGGAGAAATAAGTCAAATAGAGAAGGTATTGTCCCTCGGTGGCAGACGAAGGTTGTTGGGTTAGTCAAGGGAGAAAGATATATTATTGGTGCAGAGGTTTAAGCGAGTGAGGATACCGAGGCTCATGCCATTGGTGTAAAGGATTAAGCGAGGGCGAGTGTCGAGGCTGCAGAGGGTTAAACGAGGGCGGGAACCAAGGTTCTCTTTTATTGGTGCAGCACAAGCTTGAAGTGACTGAGCACTATTGGTTAAGGGTTTAAGCAAGTTTTACGCTAATGGGCTTCGCCCATTGGTTGTGAGACTAGTCGAGGTCAGGCACCTGAAAGTCACGTGTCTCTCTCTCTTTGGGACTAACCATAACCTTGCCTATGCGGCGCAGGCTAGGGAGATGCCTTTGGTTCTAGCCACCTAGCCATGAGCTTTCAAAATCCCAGCGGACTTAAACCACCCTTAGGTACTGCTTCCGGACCAAGGGTGGGTGTCCGAGAGGTGACTGTGTGTATAATTGAAGTGTGCTTCCTTTGAGGGCTACTTGAGATGGGCTTTGTTTTAATAAGGCTTCGGAGTGGAGTCATCCGTAGTGGGGGCTTCAGAGTGGGCTATTTTGGGCCTTCGGAGAATAAGGCTTCGGAGTGGAATCATAGGCTTTGACTTCCAAAGTGAAGCTTCGGAGTGGTAGGGCTTCGGAGTGGACTCATCCGAAGTGGGACTTCGGAGTGGGCTAGCGGGGGCTTTGGAATGGGCTACCAAGGTAGGGCTTTGGAGTGGGCTCATTGAGGTCGGCCTTGGGGCGAGTTTCTCAGTTGTGGAGCTTCACAGTGGGCTCCATAGGGTAGGTCTTGTTTGTAGCCATTGTTGTTGGTGGAGCCCATATTGATAAACGTGGAGTCGTTGGTGACGTGTACTGGTCAAGCTGTATGAGCGGTCAACTACTATCTACATTAGCCCCCCTGCCCGTATTCTAGGCGTGAAGTGGCTAGGATGTGGACATAATTCTTGCGTATCTTTCTGAGATTGTTTTTCTGATGATGAATGGACATTATCTCTTTTGCGGGTGGTGCTGGTGTTCTGATAACTTTGTTGACGGTTGACTTATGTCTCAGCTTTTGCAGATAGTACCGACTTTCTGGTGAAGTTTCTGGTGGTGAATCTTGTTGGTAGATTAGTTTAGTAAATAATAGTGTTACTCGATGTCTATATCCTTTGTACATCCTTGGAATAGCAGCTATAAAAAGGGGGTTTGGAGAATTCATACATCCAACTCTTCAACGTGCATTCTCTCTTACTCTTTCGGTGAAAGTGTGAGGCATGTTCCAGGTTCCACTTTATGTTGTAGAAAACTCTTTATCTGGATTTTTATCATGTGAGGCCAGAGTGTTTTGGCGATGGTGTGGGGTCAAAACTTCTTGGGACCTCCACCATGGCTTGTACCAAGCTTGTGCATGGAGTGGGGCTACAAGTTTTGCCTAGCATATTTCCAGGGATCTTTTCTATCAGTGCAAAAATGGGGAGAGGATGTTTTCATTAATACACGTATCTTATTTGGCTGTGTGTGTTCTATCCGGGTGTCATGCTTCTTCGTGGTGCTTGAGGTGAGTGAATGATTTATACTACCTTCCTCATATATTAAGGATGAAGTTCTTAATTATGGGATAGTTGGTAGTGCCATTGTGTTTTGCTATCAACCGCTGCGAGGCCCTCTTTGGTAGAAGTATTGGGCTACTGAGCTCGAAGCTTTAGCCTTCGAGGCTCTGTTGCAAGGTCTCGAATCGGATGACATTTTCAGGTGAAGCGGCGGCTCAGCTCTGTTCCCTATTTCAAATCAGACTCCAGTAGGCGCATGTGTATGCCCATTTTATTGTATGTATTGGGTCTGTTCCATGGTGCACCCACTGTCCTTGAATTGATGTATGTATTGGGTCTGTAACCTTATCTTTTTGTGGTATTGAGAATTCAATTTTGGTGTTTAAGATTGTGCATTTTGTTTTCACATTTCTCATGGCGTATCATTCTTTTGATGAGTGGTGGTATGGAGAAACCCGGAGATATTAATAACGTGGAAAAAAAAGAATAGAAGAAGGGGAGGATGTTGCTCGCTTTGTCCCTTGATGTCAATATATATATAAAAAAATGGGGGGTTTGTACCTGCACTGCCCTTGTGGGGCTAAGAGATAGGGAGTGTGGCGCTTGTCCCATCCTTGGGATTGGGAGAGGGAGAGTGTGTTACTCATGCCGCATACGTGATGGAATGCGTATTGCTTATGCTACCTATATGGAGACTAGAGTTGTGCTCTTTGGGGATTGGATATTACAACTGAATGATTTGGAGATAGGGAGATTAGGGAGAGAACGTGATGTTCATGCCATGTCACTATGCAGATTTGGAGATAAGGGGAGAGCGCGATGCTCGTGCCATCATATGGAGACATAGAGATGGGGGTCATGCCCTTCTTTGGAGATATGGGGATTAGGGGGAGAGCAGGTGCTCATGCTGCCACTCTGGTGGAGAGCGTGATGCTCGTGCCACCCTTCCCAAAGGGGGTGAGCATGTTGCTCATGCCACCCTAGTGAGGCTAGAGGGGGAGAGCGCGATGCTCATGCCACCTTATGGAGAGTAGAGCTCGTTTGTTATGGAGAGACGGAGAATAAATCATAATAATACTGATAGTGATAGTGGAGTTATTGAGCGTTTGTCAGCAGTGGAGTCTATATGTTGGTGATTACTCATGCTATGATGTATCATTTCGATGTATCAAAGTACTTGTACTACTTCGAGAGGGTACAGGGTGAGAGTGGGATGTGTTTGGTTGCCACAATTTTTAAAAAATCCTCATGCTTTGTCCTGCTTAGAGATATAGACCTAGTGAGCTTTGTGCCTTGTCATACCAATAGTGAAATAATGTAAACGCTTTACCGAGGGATACAAAGAACAGCAATCGAGTAAGCTTTCAAGTAAGCTTCGGCGGGGTACTTTGAGGTTGCGAGAAAGACCCTATCTGAGTGAATGTCTTTGACAGTAGCTTGTTTGCTTAGTCATTTTGAGGCTGTAAGCAGCATATCGCTGCCCAAAGACCAAGTGCTGGTGGCATCATATCACTGGTTAGAGAGTGAATTTGTTGGTAAGAGAACAAATGGAGCATGTTGCTGACTAGTAAGTGGTGGCAGTGTGTTGCTAGGGAGAGAACAAGTGGTGGTTATGGCAACATGTCTGTTGTGTGTTGATGGCCAGAGAGCAAGTGGTGGTAACATTTCTTGTGGAAAGCATGTTTGTAGGGACATTGTACGTTTTAATCGTGGTCTTGGGGATAGTGAAGTCGAAAATTTTGTATCTTCCCGAGGGCTCCCCTTTTTTTTTCTTCTTGGCTTCTATGTTGAAGTGGTGATGGTGAGGACGAGCCAAGATTTGTCAATCCATTACATTAGTTCTACCAACAACAAGTGTGTTATGACTAGCCGTATATATATGGAGCTGGTCATTGTAAGAGGCTTGCTCAACGGAGCGATAACTAGCGGGAGATAATAAAGTTGATCAACTGTTGGGCCTTATATTTGTATGGAGAAAAGATTTTTTGGAGAATGAGCTGTCTAAGATTGACCAAAAAAATTGGCAGTGCTTGTAACTCGGATGGTCCATTTGTCTGCTTATCAATGACAGTGGACTCCTTGAGGGGCACAAAGACTGTTTAGATCAGCGGATCCCCTCTCCTCCCCCTTAGAAAGAAATAACAACTGGCAGCTTAGGTGGAGCATTTTCTTCTCCCATAGTAAAGGGAGATAAGAATTGATAACTTGAGTAGAGAGTTTTCCTTCTCCCATCAAATAATAAAAGACAGAATGTTGTAGCATTTTTGTTCTCCCCCTTAAAAAAGGGGCTAAGGGTTGTAAAACATTTTTTTTTTCCGTCTCGGAGAAGAAACTGGTGGCTTTACTACGACATGGAATCAAGTGACAGTTGTGATGTACTATAGTATTGCACTGGTTGTACTGCATATGGATAGTATAGAATTCCTTCTGTAATAATGTATCTGTGTGCAGGTATGTAGGTGGGTTGTATTGGGAATCAGTATCTCTGGTGAGGGGATGAGGGTGGTTGGTTGTGCTGGTAAAGCAGAGTTGTGGAAATTATCTTGAGGTTAATCTGCCTGTAATGTATCTTTTCTGTATCTTTGGAGGCTCTTTTTTGTGTGTGTGTGTGTGTGTGTGTTTTGGTGTTTGGTTGTAGGGAAGAAAGAGGGAGTTGAGGGTAGGAGAGAAGCAGAAGTAAAAGATGTCATGAGTCCACAGTGTGAAAGATCTCGTGGGTGCAGAGTGAAAACTCTTGAGATTGCCTTGGGTCTGCAGATGCAAATTCAACGAGTGAAATGGGCCACAATTTCTCAAATGGATATTTAACAAGTGAAACTTGCCATGGACACGCGAATGGAGATTCTACAGATGAAATATGCCACGGTCTGGTGGGTAAAATATTTCATAGTATGTAGCTGGAGATTAAGCGGGTGAAATGTGCCGCCATCCATAAATAGAGATTCAGCGATTAAAATATGTCGTTGTTCGCTGATGGAGATTCAACGGATGAAACGTGCTGCAGTCCGCGGATGGAGATTCAACAGATGTAATGTGCCACAATCCGTGCCTGTGGAATATTTTTTTTACTGATCCGAGAGATAGAGAAATTTGAGAGGATATCGAGAGAGAGTGTGGAGCTAGGGAGAGAGATGGGTGGTCCGAAGGGGTGGGGTCCGGGGGTTGGTGGAGGCCGAATGGGGGTAGGTCGAAGGTCGGGGGGCCGATGCCCCATTTATTTGTTTTTTTTTAGTCCGGGTGCAGAGAGGGAGGTCCGAAGGGGTGGGGTTTCCGAAGGGTGGAAGTTCCGAAGGGGTGGGTCCGATACCCTTAGGGGTTCCGAAGGGTGGAGAGAGATCAAGGGATTTTTTTTTGTATGGTGTGATGGGACCCAATACCAATGCCGAGAGGGAGAGGGGGGGTGAGGTCCGAATGAAAGAGAGAGAAAGAGGGGGGTGAGGTCCGAAGGTAGGAGAGAGAAAGAGTGGGTGGTGAGTTTCGAAGGTAGGAGAAAGAAAGAGTGGATGTGAGTTCCGATGGTTGGAGAGAGAAAGAGCGGGTGTGAGTTCCGAAGGTTGGAGAGAGAGAGAGAGTGAGGTGGGTGGATGGGCTTTGAAATTTTTTTTTGTGGGCCCATGCCAAGCCGAGAGACGGAGTTTCTGAGAGTTTTTTTTTTGGGGGGTGGGGGTGGGGGTGGGGGTGGAGAGAGGGAGATTCGAATGGGTGGGGGTTCCAAATGGTGGGAGTTCCGAAAGGGATGGGTTCGATACCCTAGGGGTTCCGAAGGTTTTTTTTTTTTTTTTGGTCGAGGGTCCCAAGGAGAGAGTGGATGAGAGAGAGAGAAAGACTCGGGTTGGGGTCCAAGCGAGAGAGGGGGTCCGAAGGTGGGGGGGCCGATGGCCTTTTTTTTTTTTTAAAGGAGTGGAAGGGGGGGCCAGGTGGAGAGGGGTCTGAAGGAACATATCTATATATATTGTATGTATATATGAGAGAGAGAAAGAGAGACGAAAGAGTCAAGAGAAAGACCCGAGAGAGTGTTTTTTTTTTAGCCGATCCGAGAGATTGAGGAGTTTGACAGGATTCCGAGAAAGAGTGGAGATTCAGCAGATAAAACGTGCCGTGGTCTACGCAAGCACATTGTTAATTTTTTTTTTTTGGACTGATCCGAGAGAGTGAAAAGAGGGGTGCTAGAGGTGGGTGGGGGTTGGAGGCGGAGGTGGGCTGATGGTGGTAGAGGCAGAGGTGGGTCGATGGTGGTGGAGGCCGAGGTGGGTCGATGGTGGTGGAGGCCGAAGGGGGTGTGGGCCAAAGGTGGAGGTGATGCCTTTTTTTCTTTTTGGGAACACTGTTAGTAGCCTCAAATGAAGGGACCAAATGTTTGTAGCCGCAAAGTGAGAGGGCCAAAGGTGACATGTGATTGTTTTTTTTTTTTTTTTGGCATTCGAAGGTGAGTAGCCGCAAATAAGGGGGTGAATAACAGTAGGTGAAGGATTTTTTTTTTTTTTTGTGAGAGCAGGAGCTTCGGTTGTTGGTGGACAATGCCCCTTTTTCTTTTCTTTTTTTTTTTTACTAGTAGTTCTTTTTTTTTTTTGAAGGGTGAGGGTGAAGGAGTTGGCGACGGTGAAGATACGGATTGGATGAGAGAAAGCCGATGGTTTTTTTTTTGGTGGTGGGGTGGGGGGGGGGGGGGAGAGATAATTGTTAGTAGTCACAAGCGAGAGGGGCGAATGTGAGTAGCTGCAAATGAGGGGGCGGAGTTGAGTAGCAGTAAGTAAAGGGGGCCAAGGTGACACATTTTTTTTTGGGCCATGATTAGTAGCCGCAAGCGAAGAGGGGTAAAGGTGAGTAGCCGCAAATGAGGGGGTGGATGTGAGTAGCACCAAATAAGGGGCGAAGGTCCCCTGTGGCCGAAGGTCCAAAATTTGCTTACTCAAAACATATACCAATAAAATAATTTAGTATTTTAGTGGGGCACAAGTATGGGGTTGGTTTCGGATGGGGGACCCGAAGCTCAAGAGGATTTTTTTTCTTTTTTTTTTTTTTTTTTTTTTTTTTTTTTGGGGGGTATGAACCTTCGGAAAGTGGAGGGCGAAGGTCTCTTTTTTTTTTTTTTTTGCTGGTGGGGTCAATAGTTTTTTGTTTTTAGCTGGGGACGAAGGTGCTCAGGGATAGGGGCCGAAGGGTCTTGGGTTTTTTTATATATAATTTTGCTAAAGCCCGAAGGGTCTTCCGGTTGTTAGAGCCGAAGGGTGATAGTTTTTTTTTGTTTTTTTTACTAGGGGGTGGGGCCGAAGGTTATCGGGGATGTAATGACCCGAAGGGTCTTGGGGGGTTGGCTAGGTCAATGTTAGGTTTGTTTGTTTTTTATTTTATTTTATTTTTTTTTTGTGCTGGGTAGTTGGGTATCAAATGATGACATTTTTTTTTGTTTTTTGGTTTTTTGGCTAGGGGACCCGAAGGGTCATGGAGTGGAGTCTTGTTTTTGTTTTTTTTTTTGTTGTACATGCATGTTACATATATATATATATTAATATATTAATATATATATATATATGTAAGGAGGTAAAGATATAATTGTTAGATATTTAATCTATAAAACTGTAGAACCCTAGAGTAGTAAAACCACAGCCCTAGGATCATATCATGTTAAATTATCAAGGATATAATATAGTAGAATACATACCTGTATCCATTGTAGTAATTAGCAAACCTTTGAAAAACGATGATGACCGGTTATGTCTTCCTCAGTCAAATCTCCTTAGATCTGTAATGGGTTCCTTCTCTTGATGGGATGGAGGAGGAAGTAATATAATGATTTGACCTATTGGGGACCATAACCTATATGTCTTTATATACTGATATGTTAGGGTTCCCATTATTCCTAACATGATCAGTATTTGGTATCCACTCATTAAACCCATACCCAGTAGAAGTCCATGGCTTACTACAATTAGACCACATAATATAAGCCCATTTAATTAATAGCCCTTATAATATAATTGATATTTAATATGTTGCCCACTCTTATTAGGAAATACAATTTCCTAACAATCTCCCACTTGGGCTACATATGATTCCTGAAACAATTATATTACATGTTCCTTAGACGCGCACCTGTGCTATTTATCTTTGGACTTCACTTTAGTTTCAATCTGGTCCATTTTCTGTATTAATATGGGATCAAGGCGGCTTTCGTTACACATAATCGTAACTAGACCTTCAATGGTCACTATACCAACACATTCAATGACATAGATCAAGTATGGATGAGTAACATGGAAATTACATGCAATGTGATCTCAAACATGCCTATTTCCAACTGGTCCTAATTTAGTCTTTATTGAGATCAACCCGAAACAATGCAAAACCGCATATAGAAAATAGTTAGATTCAGAGATAAACTTTAAACCATCAACTTTATTCTGCAGAAAATAAAACCATAAATGTCAAAAATAGAACATCCAAAGTTAACTCTCACTAAACCAAAGTATCGTTAGACAACCTAACACCCATATGAGCAGTGTGCTCGTGAAAGACCTTGGGAGGTAATCCCTTGGTCAGCGGATCCGCAATCATGGAGTTTGTCCCTATATGTTCTATAGAAATTTGACCACTCTGAACTCTCTCCTTAACAACTAGAAACTTGATATCAATATGCTTCGACTTCGTAGAGCTTCTGTTGTTATTGGAATATAGCACTGCAGATTTATTGTCACAATATATCTTTAATGGCCTTTCAATGCCATCTACCACACGCAGCCCAGTGACAAAGTTTCGCAACCATATTCCATGATTTGATGCCTCATAACAGGCTATGAACTCCGCAGCCATGGTCGAAGAAGCTATGAGTGTCTGCTTAGCACTCTTCCAGGATATAGCTCCTCCAGCCAGCATGTAAACATAGCCTAACGTGGATCGCTTACTGTCTTGGCATCCAGCAAAATCGAAATCAGAATACCCAATGATCTCAAAAACATCTGATCTCCGGTACGTGAGCATGTAGTCCTTTGTTCTCTGTAAATATCGCATAACCCGTTTGACTGCTTTCCAATGATCCATTCCTGGGTAACTCAAATATCTGCCCAATACTCCCACTATGAACGCAATATCTGGACGCGTACATACTTGAGCATACATTAAACTTCCTACTGCTGATGCATAGGGAATCTTTTCCATCTCCTTAGTTTCAAGGTTATTTTTGGGGCACTGTCCGAGACAAAACTTGTCTCCTTTAGCTACGGGCGTATCTCCTGATGAACAACCTTTCATGCCGAACCTACTTAAAACTTTTTCGATATAGCTCTTTTGTGATAACCTAAGGATACCTTGAGAGCGATCTCGTAGTATCTGTATTCCTAATACAAAAGAGGCGTCCCCAAGATCTTTCATCTCAAAATTCTTAGTGAGAAAGCTCTTGGTTTCGTGCAATAAGCCTATATCGCTGCAGGCTAGTAGAATGTCATC
The DNA here is from genome assembly GCA_033977485.1 of Hydrangea macrophylla. Lineage (NCBI taxonomy): Eukaryota > Viridiplantae > Streptophyta > Magnoliopsida > Cornales > Hydrangeaceae > Hydrangea > Hydrangea macrophylla. Next base: position 69,987,024 of record CM066990.1, on the reverse strand, counting down.
GACATATAAAATCAGAAAGATATACTTACTCCCACTGAACTTGTGATATATACAGTCATCAACCACATTCGCCTCAAAACCATGCGAGGTGATTACTTGATGAAACTTGTGATACCATTGACGGGAAGCCTGCTTGAGACCATAGATGGATTTCTTTAATTTGCAAACCATAGACTTTGGATCTCCGCATACAAAGTTTTCTGGCTGGACCATATAAATCGTCTCATCAATGTTTCCATTGAGAAACGCTGTCTTAACATCCATCTGATGTAGCTCTAAATCAAAATGAGCCACGAGTGCCATTATTGTCCTAAAAGAGTCTTTCGATGAAACCGGAGAGAAAGTCTCTTTATAATCTATGCCTTTTCTTTGAGTAAAACCCTTGGCGACTAGACGAGCCTTATATCTCTCGACATTGCCCTTTGAATCCCTCTTGGTTTTAAATATCCATTTGCAACCAATAGGCTTCGTTCCTTCAGGCAATTTGACAAGATCCCAAACGTCATTGTCTTTCATAGATTTTAACTCATCATTCATGGCATCAATCCACTTTTGAGAATTAGAACTTTGTTTGGCTTGGTGAAAGTTGATTGGATCATCTTCCACTATCCCTATGTCAAACTCATGTTCTTGGAGGAATACAATATAATCATCCGGAATCGCATTTCTCCTTTCCCTAGTGGATCTTCTTAATGGCATCTCCTCTTGAGGTTGTTGAGTTTGCACTTCAGGTATAATTTGTTCATTTTGCACAGGGAGCTCTTGTACATTGTCTCGTATATCCGGATTTGCATCTTGAACAATGTCAGGAATAGGAATCTGAACATTTTCAATAGCAATATGATTAGGAATAAATTCCTCTTCAAAAACAATGTCTCTAACCTTATCTCCCCCCACAAACTCAACTTCCTCAAGAAATCTCGCATTTCCCGTCTCAAAAAATGTCCTAGTAGTGGGATCATAAAACTTAAAGCCCCGAGAGCGTTCAGCGTATCCAACAAAGTAGCAACTGACTGTTCTTGAGTCCAATTTCTTTTCATGTGGCCTATAAGGCCGTGCCTCAGCTGGACAACCCCAAATGTGTAAATGCCTAATGCTAGGCTTCTTTCCAGTCCATAATTCATAAGGGGTTTTGGTTACTACTTTACTTGGAACCCTGTTAAGGATATATGCTGCAGTCTTTAGAGCTTCTCCCCAGAGTGATTCTGGTAAAGAAGAATGACTGATCATACTTCTTACCATGCCCTTAAGCGTTCTGTTTCGCCTCTCAGCTACACCATTCATGCTAGGTTTGCCTGGCATTGTGTATTGAGGGACGATACCGCATTCCTCTAGGAATTTAGCAAAGGGTCCTGGACGTTGTTCACCTGATCCATCATATCTACCGTAGTATTCACCACCACGGTCAGATTTGACAGCCTTAATTTTCTTGCCAAGTTGAAGTTCAACTTCGGCTTTAAATGACTTGAAAACATCCAGGGACTGTGACTTCTCATGTATTAAATATAGGTACCCATATCTTGAGTAGTCGTCTATGAACGTAATAAAATATTGTTGTCCATTCCAAGAGGCTGTAGGGAATGGACCACATATATCAGTGTGAATGAGTTCTAAGACGTCTGTACACCTGTTGGCACCTAATTTCCTTATGTTTGTATGTTTTCCCTTAATACACTCAATGCAGACTTGAAAGTCTGCCAAATCTAAGGGGTCAAGAATCCTGTCACGCACAAGTCTTTCAATTCTCTGTTTAGAGATATGACCTAATCGCTTGTGCCATAAGGTGGCAGAATTCTCACTTAATTTTCACTTTGTACCATGTGAATTAGTATGCAGAATTTCATTATAGGAAGTAACAGTGTCAAGCATATACAGATTATCAATCAAAGAACCGGTACCAATAAGTTTTGAATCTTGAAATAGACTAACTTTATTATTTCTAAAAGAACAAGCATAACCAAATTTGTCCAAATTAGAAATAGAAATTAAATTCCGTCTAAAAGATGGTGCAACAAAAGTCTCAATCAAATCCAAATAAATACCAGTCTTTAATAATAATCTAAAATTTCCTATTGCTTCTACTGTAACTTTCTTGCCATCGCCCACAAAGATGAATCTTTCAGCATCAGTTGGCGGCCGGCTCCACAGGCAACCCTGCATAGACATACTTATGTGAGTAGTAGCACCAGAATCTACCCACCAAGTATCTTTAGGTACAGAAGCTAAATTAACTTCAGAACAAACCAAAGCGAGAAGCTTACCCTTCTTTGCACGCCAAGCAGTGTATTTGGGACAGTCTCTCTTCATATGACCTCTCTTCTTGCAGAAATAGCAAAGGAATTCCTCATTTTGCTTCTTTTGTTTCTTCTGCTGAGGTGTCACATTTGCAGCATCCTTAGCTCTCTTCTTTTTATTATTCTGAGAGGTTGATGCTAAGTGAGCACTTTCAGTCTTGTCTCGCTGAATTCTTTCCTCTTCTTGCACACAGTGAGATATGAGCTCATTAAGAGTCCATTTGTCTTTTTGGGTATTGTAACTCACTTTAAATTGACTGAATTGTGCAGGAAGAGATATGAGAACCAAGTGCACGAGCATGTCCTCAGACAGCTCTAACTTTAGTGCCTTGAGTTTCCCACTGAGATGAGACATTTCCATAATGTACTCCCTTATGTTCCCCTTTCCTTTATACCTCATGGAAATCAGAGTAGCCAAAACGGTACTCGTTTCCGACTTTTCATTTTTAGCAAAATATAGTTGTAATTCAGAGAGGAACTTCTTAGCATTTGTGCTCTCAGTGATTGAGCCCCGAAACGCTTCCGGAATGGAACGTTTCATAATCATCAGACTCATGCGATTCGAGCGATCCCACTTCTCAATTTTACCCTCATTCGAGTTTTTCGTAGTCGAAGTGGGTCGTTCGGTCCTTAGCGCAAGGTCCAAATCCATACATCCAAGAACGATTTCCACGTTCTCTTTCCAGACCTTAAAGTTTCCCCCATTCAGCATTGGGATAGCACTAATTTGAGCAGAAACATTTGTAGCTGTAGCAGAAACTGAATAGAGAACAAAATAAAATAAAATAACATACTCACAATTAATAACATGTCATAACATAAACATATCATAAATACTTTATATATACATGCATGACACATTAAATAATTTACTTAATGGTGGGCCCATCACAGGATTCCTAGAACAACATTGATATTTAGTCTTTGGACAGAAATATCAACTGTAAGTGGTACTCCCCGTGTAGTGATCAAATACTGACAATAAGACCTGTCAGACAGTAGCCTTCCTTTGGGCCGACTCACTGCCCACATGGATAATTAGCTCAATAATTGTCGCATATTTACCACCACATGTACACCCATCATTCGGCCAATTAAAAATCTTCCTTTGGGCCGATTGTTAATCGCATGAATAATAGATATACCATCTTAATATTTTAAAATAAACAAATTTTACACAATAGAGGTTACTTTGGCAACATATTATTTCAATTTATTTATTTAAAATATCAGACATATGTATTGGAGTCTAAAATAGACCCCAAAATCTTAAACTACCATAGAAATTAATTCATTTGATGAATTACCCAATATTCTATGTCCAAATAAAATACAAAAATTTATGTTATGATAAACATAAATTACCCAATATTCTGCTGTAAACCAAAAAACTATTAAAATAGAAAAGAGCAACTGATAATTATGTTCTTGGAGTGCAATTGAATTGCTTGCACAAGTTTCTTATAAAAAACGATTCTTGCCATGATAGACTTTCCAAAACCATTTTATGTGGGACCATGGCCTTGATTTAAGTTACATGGTAACTTTTTTTTTTTTTTTTTTTTTTTTTTTTTTTTTAATACTCCATTGTTTTCGAGAAAAGTTCTATCAAATTGCAGATGCCGAAAATAATAATGCAATCATTATCCATAGATCAAAGGTTTATTTGTCAAACGGCATTCGAGACATGTGTCTGCATCTAGATTACAAGTATATATATATATATGTATATACATGACATTCGACTTTTCCATATCATGAATCAATCGAATATTGGGTCTTTAAATAGAGTAGAACAAATTGGTCAATCTGTCAGACTTCCGTGAATCAACCGAATAAGTTGGTAAGGCCGAATATAAGATGATCAGAAATACGATCTAGTTGAAACTATATACACAACCTAATAATCAACATGATATAGGCTCTGATACCACTTGTTAGATATTTAATCTATAAAACTGTAGAACCCTAGAGTAGTAAAACCACAGCCCTAGGATCATATCATGTTAAATTATCAAGGATATAATATAGTAGAATACATACCTGTATCCATTGTAGTAATTAGCAAACCTTTGAAAAACGATGATGACCGGTTATGTCTTCCTCAGTCAAATCTCCTTAGATCTGTAATGGGTTCCTTCTCTTGATGGGATGGAGGAGGAAGTAGTATAATGATTTGACCTATTGGGGACCATAACCTATATGTCTTTATATACTGATATGTTAGGGTTCCCATTATTCCTAACATGATCAGTATTTGGTATCCACTCATTAAACCCATACCCAGTAGAAGTCCATGGCTTACTACAATTAGACCACATAATATAAGCCCATTTAATTAATAGCCCTTATAATATAATTGATATTAATATGTTGCCCACTCTTATTAGGAAATACAATTTCCTAACAATAATGAGATGGACTATCAAATGGGGTAGCTGCATGCATGGGCGGAGTCAGTAATTTTAGTCAGGAGGCTTGGTCAGGAGGCTTAAGCTACACAGGGGCTCGGGTGCAGCGGCACGAGATGATTTTTTGAAGTCTAATTATACATAATTGACATTTTTTTTAGGGATATACTTATAATATGAGACTAATTGGTGACACGTAAATATTGTATAGTGCTTTTCAAAATTCTAGAGGGGCCTATGTCTAAAATGTATAAATTCTTACACTAAAAGTGTAATTTTAAAAATTCTAGGCGTCTTTCCTCTTGAGTTGTATATACCTATATATCAATATAAATATAGTTGATGGCACGAATTCGGACCTTGTACTCCTTTGAAGGGCCAAAACATAAGTTGAGGAGTGGCCTAAAATGTGTATGTACATATATATAGAAATAGAGAGAGAGGTGAGAGATAAAGAGGGACGAAGGGTTGTGTGAGAAGGGTAGGGGGGTACAGTCCGAAGGGGGTTCCGAAAGGGGGGGGGGGGGGGGGGGGGGGGGGGGGTGTTTCGGGTCTTAAAGGCCCCCTTGACAAGTGAAGTGACTCTGTGAGGTATGATAGTGTAAAATACTGGTGATCAATATTAGATATCAGAAATTAAAAAAAAAAATCAAGTGGTCAAACTAAGCAAAGCTGAGGTGGTAGAATTTGCTCTCTTAAATCTGGAGGATAATGAGCAAATCTAGGGGGCTAGATGGTAGACCCCATATATATACATATAATGGCGTGTGAATGTGTGGATCTCAGGGGTCATAGAAGGCCAAGAAATGATAGTGTGGCAAAGAGAAACAAGTGTATGTTTGACTTTTAGATAATAAAAAAAAACTTTGACTAATCATAACTTTTTAATTTAATGTCCATTTGGGATGATTCAAAAAACCACGGCTCATATCCATGAGCACTTTAATTTAAAATGGTTTGGAGCATGTCTTTCTCTAAAAAAAAAAAAGACAATTTAAATGAACCATTTCAATGGGATTATTGGAAAATGATTTTAAATAAATTCTAGCTTGGAGAAAATTGTGACTCTTTACTTTGATAATAAATTGTAACAAAAAAAGAAATGTAACAAAAGTGATTTTGTGGTAAAAAAAAATATGTTAGGCACAAAATTAGCGGTTGTACAAAAAGTTGGGGCCAAGCCCTTTTTTTTTATTATATATACACCTTGATTAGGAGAGTTGTACTAATGTACCAGTAGATCAGGCTTTTGAGAGGTGAAGGGGGTGACCACGTGTAGACAATATAGATAGATGGCTAAGAAATGATAGGGTATGACAAAAAGTAGCAGTACAGTAAATGCAAATAAATAAGCCAAATGAATTATTTTTTAAAAAAATATATGTATATACATATCCTCAGGGGATGGAGGGGGTGGTACTAGTGGGTGTGGACCCCTTTGTCTAGCAAAGATGATATTGAGTATCAGCAATACCCAAAAATTGTTGTTACTCGCTATCCATGCTTGTGAGTATACCTCCCACTGTGGTCGCCAAAATGTGGTAGGTTCTTTCGTGATGTGTGTAAGAGATATGGATGGGTATAACAAGTAAGCATGTTAGTACAGGTGGAACAACTAAAATATGATAAAATAATGTAAAAAGTGTGGAATAATAAATATGTAAATATATAGCAGAGTAATGGGATTCGGAGAGACTCGGATCGGATGAGAACCGAAGTAGCCCCAAGTGAGAGAGAGAAAAAGCAGTAAGTGTCTGGGAGTTATGTATGCTAGAGTACGTTCAAAGGGCGGTAAACAAGTATTAAAATAGGGTAAAGTGTAGGGTGAAATGAAGGGTCTGGGAAACCGAGGGTGTTGATAGAGACTAAGGGTCAAGGTAAGGCGAAGGGCCAAGTAAGGCGAGAGGCCTTGCGGTCCGAAGGGTCTAATTGTGCTCGGGACAATGGGAATATTTTGTAAATGGGTTGGAAGAGTAGTCACTATTGATCTTTTGCGGTAGTAAAAGATTATGTGTGGTTGTCTTGGTCCGGTTGGATGTAGTAAATGAGATTACTATTTATACAGAAAGTCATATGAGGCTGCTAAGTTTTGATGCGGTGGAGAGAAGCTGAATTGGCCTTCTCTGAGTGGATCGTTTGTTTTTTAGGTAGATGGACGGTATGGATGGTTTAAATGCTCATGTTTAAGGTAGGTGGAGGTATTGAATGAGATGTTGATCTGTCATGGGCTTCAGGAGAAACAAGTCAAATAGACAAGGTATTGTCCCTCGGTGGCAGACGAAGGTTGTGGGGTTAGTCAAGGGAGAAAGATATGTTATTGGTGCAGAGGTTTAAGCGAGTGAGGATACCGAGGCTCATGCCATTGGTGTAAAGGATTAAGCGAGGGCGAGTGTCGAGGCTGCAGAGGGTTAAACGAGGGCGGGAACCAAGGTTCTCTTTTATTGGTGCAGCGCAAGCTTGAAGTGACTGAGCACTGTTGGTCAAGGGTTTAAGCAAGTTTTATTCTAATGGGCTTCGTCCATTGGTTGTGAGACTAGTCGAGGTCAGGCACGTGAAAGTCACGTGTCTCTCTCTCTCTTTGGGACCAACCATAACCTTGCCCATGGGGCGCAGGCTAAGGAGATGCCTTCGGTTCTAGCCACCTAGCCATGAGCTTCCGAAATCCCAGCGGACTTAAACCACCCTTAGGTACTGCTTTCGGACCAAGGATGGGTGTCCGAGAGGTGAGTGTGTGTATATTTGAAGTGTGCTTCCTTTGAGGGCTACTTAAGATGGGCTTTGTTTGAATAAGGCTTCGGAGTGGAGTCATCCGTAGTGGGGGCTTCAGAGTGGGCTACTTTGGGCCTTCGGAGTGGAATCATAGGCTTTGACTTCCAAAGTGAAGCTTCGGAGTGGTAAGGCTTCGGAGTGGACTCATCCGAAGTGGGACTTCGGAGTGGGCTAGCGGAGGCTTTGGAACGGGCTACCGAGGTAGGGCTTTGGAGTGGGCTCATTAAGGTCGGCCTTGGGGCGAGTTTCTCAATCGTGGAGCTTCACAGTGGGCTCCGTAGGGTAGGTCTTGTTTGTAGCCATTGTTGTTGGTGGAGCCCATATTGATACACGTGGAGTCGTTGGTGACGTGTACTGGTCAAGCTGTATGAGCGGTCAACTACTATCTACAGTACTCACTTACCAGGGAGTGTCCACAACACAATCTCAACCGCACTCACTATGCCACACTGACCATTACTCTTTTTCATACTGACCAACCTTCACACTCACCATGCATGTACAACTGACTCCACATGTATGTCATGAGAGTTTAAAACATGAGGCAATTCACTGAATTATATAATCGACGTGCGTACAGGGATTGATAAGTCACAATTCATCGTTTTAATTGTTCAAACATAACAAATTAAGATTCTTATTTAATAAATTTCCCAAACAGTATCCAAACAGTATATAAATTTTATCCCAAACAGTCCCTTAACACAAGATAAGCAAAAACTAGAAACTGCCAGAAGTCGCGCGCGCGGGCCGCTCGTGCGACCTGCCTATTTTTCATTTTCATTATATAAAATTTTCTGTCTGCCTGGAAACACACACCTCGCTCGCGCGATCGCGCGCGCGAGTTCTAGCAGAGACTTCATCTTCTTCGTCAGAACTGCTCTGTTTCAGTTTTAAGGGGTCTTTTTGACCCATTTTCAAATCCGGAAGCAAATAGGGCATGTAATATATGAAATTCTTTGTTTTTCAACAAAGATTAAGAAAATGTAATCAATTTAACATAATTCAAACCATAGTTCTCAAATTTTATGAAAAATTAAAAGTTGTCAAAACTTAATTTCTTATATACTTCTTTATATGAACAAACTAGGCTCTAAAACTTCAACCATAGTCTATATGTACTATCTTTCATTTTTATTTATGAAAACAGATTTTGATTAAGTTTAGAAAATCATGATTTCAAGCTATGGAATTTCAAACGAAAAATCAACAATGGTGATCACAATTTAAGCTATACAAAACAGTAAATATAATAAGAATTACATTCTAGGGGAGTTCTAAATACTCACTGATAATAAGGATTGGAAAATTGTTGAGAAAGAATAGAAATACAAGGAACTCAATTGAAGCATCAAGCTATGGATGATCAAGCTTCAACTCTCTCTCAATTCTTTGAATTTAAACTCTCAAACTCTTTCTCTTTTCTCTCTGCACTCTCTATATTTCTCAGTTGTAAACTTTCTAAATGTGAGAGTGTAGGTGGTGTTTATATAGAAGGTGAATTTGCCCAACTTGGAGCCCAAGCTCTTTGAGATACACTCAACAAAACATATATTGGTTTTTAACTTGTTAACATTACAAAATAAATCAGCATATACATATACGTATATACATCTCCAGATTGGAAGGGCCAAGCATAGACTAGTAGGGGGCAAGTGAAAATTGTTTGGGAACATTAGCTTATGGCATAAGAATACACACACACACAAAGCATTGCCAAACAAGGCCTAAGTCAATGATTAGTTGCCATAAATAGCAATAAAGCAAATGTCATGTCTTTGCTTTACATCACTTCCAAAATCTGTGGAAGTTTAGCACAGCGCGGACAGTTTAAAACAGAAACTGGTATTTTCGGGGCGCGGTGATCACCACAAAAATACAGAAAATTTATTTTAAAGTAAGAATCGATTTTCTGGTTTTATAAAAATACTGCTTTGAGTTAAAAGAAAATATTTCCACTATTTTGAAATACAGATTTTGAAATCCAACACAGGTATCACTAATTTTATACAAATTTTATACAAATTACAGTTTGACCCCATTAGAATTTTAAATATGAACTAAAGCAAGTCACAAGTTTCTAAAACATGAAGATTATAAATTAAAATAGCTCTATGAACACAGATTAAACATGGAATTTCAATTTGAATTTAAATATGTCAAATGCAAATACAAATAATTGCATGGAAATGCAGGTTATTACAGAAAACTTTCCCTAATCATGTTCTTAATCAATTTTTTACTCTCTCTGCATTATGACCTCAAGCTTTTGTTTCTAATCAAAGAGTGAAATATGATTCTGCCTACACGTACTCACATAAAGACATTACCTTAGAATAAAATTACCCCTTGTTTATAACAAGGGACGTAGACTTGGTTTGCCCCTTGTGTATGACAAGGGGTTGGAGTAGATTGAACAAAATGGGCAGTAGGGAGCTTGCCCCTTGTATATGATAAGGGGTTGGATTCGATCCGATAAAATGGGTGGTAGAGGGTCGTGCCCTTTTTCATTCAAATCAATGAGTGGTGAATTCTTTCAGTAATCAAACTAAACCCATGGAGTGAAGGGCTTGCCCCTTGTAAACAATTGGCATGAATTTTGGGATAAGGGCTTGCCCCTTACATGGAAAAAGTAATGATTTGTTTAACATTCAAGGAAACCCATCATTCAAGGAATTTGTCCGTCATGCAAATTTTGATTTTAAAGCTCTTGACGGGGCCTTGCCCCTAGTGTTAACGCAAAGTAGGACACAAGATTCATGGGTGACTTGCCCCTTGTGTGAAGGGCAAATGACTACAGGTCAATGGCTGAGACCAAACCTTTTGAGAGGTTGCCTACGTATCCCATAATGGGAATCAGGTCAAACGTAGTTCCAAGCAAGAACATGGCTAGGATAATATTGGGATTGAGGATCGGGGTTCGAATAAAGTCGAGACTCTAGAGATGAGGGTTAAGCATGGGCGAGACAAAACCTTTTGGAAGGTTGCTTACGTATCCCCTAATGGGAATCAGGTCAAACGTAATTCAACCATGACATGAGACATTTGGCCCTTGGCATAATGGTTTTTCTAAGTTTGGTCAAGCTAATGAATTTCAAGACAAATCACATTTAGATCTAAGAAAGATTTGATAGAACAAGACTTGAGATGAATCGATTTAAATTCAATGCTATGGTCAAAACTGTTGATCAGAGCATTTCACGATTAGGTTCATCTTAGTAAGCACAGGAATGCCAATTCCTGCTTAAGTAGGAATGACCAATCCAAAAGGAATGCCCATTCCACTGTATTTGGTCACACCAAACACAGGAATAGAATGAACCCAGGAATAACCATTCCATTCCAAGGTGCATTCCTGCCTACCAAACGTGCCCTTATAAACACGTTAGTGCGAGTCCACCAAAAAGTAGGACTCTTATTGGCAAAAAAAAAAGAGAAAAAATCGGACTCTCATAGACGGATCAAAAAAAAAGTGACATACTAAATTTACTAAAAACAATTCTAAGAAAAATCACTTAAGTAAAAGTTTATTGATTGATAAAAGTACACAACACTTAAGGGCATCGGTGCACTTATATATAGTATAGATATAGATAAAGAGATAGATAAAGATATAGATATAGATAGATATATCTTATATGTATATATATAATATATTTTTACTCACTCCAAAATTACTCACCCAACTCTCATATGGGTTAATCCAGTGGGACTCAAGATTAAATAACAGTTAATTAATCCTAAAAAGTCATAGATTCCACTGTATTAGTCAATAGAAGAGTTGGGTGAACAATAAAGAACAATTTTAGGATGAACAAAACTACACTCATATATATATATATATATATTATCACTTCACTTTGAATTCTCTCTTAAAATCACTATATATGGAGCTGGACCTCCTCTCTATGTATACATAGAGAGAGACAATACAAACATTACACTTAAAAGCAAAATTAAGTATGAATTATTTTTATGACAAAGTAAAATTAGTAATAAAATGCATCTTTAAAATTGTTGCTAATGAAATTGATTGTCTTTTTTCAATTGATAAGAAAGAATTCCGAAATTGCCATTCTAAACGTACCGACTCTTATCTTCCAAAGCCATTGTGCTTTTAAAAAGGAGTAATATTTGGGGCACTAACAACTTTCACTAACACTTACTAACACACTCTATCTCTCTCCTAGTGGTACTGTGGGGTCCGCAGTGGGTCCCACAGTACCACTAGGAGAGAGATAGAGTGTGTTAGTAAGTGTTAGTGGAAATTGTTAGTGCCCCTAGCATTACCCTTTAAAAAGATCACTTTGACTGGATGCAAATATTTATATTTTTTGTTTTTTGGGTTGTTGAATGAAAGAGGGTCTGGCATTTAATTGTCCACGTATAAGTGATCATCACTGTCAGAAAAGACACTTTGAGACACACAAACAAAAAAAAAGAAAAAAAAAAGAAAAGAAATAAAAAGGGCCCAACTGCAGGTCCAAACATAGCAGCCATCTTTGAAATACACTTATGGCTCACCAGTAATGATATACCCACTATCTCAATCACACTCTCAATTACATTTATTATATTCTGATTATTGATTGTCCTTAATTCTGGAGGATTTCACATAAATTTTATATAGAACCCACTAAAATTAAGAGGCAAGATATATTAAACATGGTTAAAAGTGTAATTAAAGGAGTGAGTATATCATTATTACATGACTTACTACCTCTTTTTACTCCCACTCAATAATGTCATTCTTTACTCCCTCCCAATAAATACCCTTCAAAACTATATCTTTTTCTCATCTCATCTCTCATCATCCACCCGAACAACCAAACAACAAAAACACTTATGGCTCAGTACCTCTCTTTACTCCCTCTCAATAATGTCATTCTTATCCTCATTTGCTTCTTTGCCGTTACCGCCACCACTCTGGCCCAAGTTCCGGCCAATGAAACATTCGAATTCGTAAACCAAGGTGAGTTCGGTGACAGGATCATCGAATACGATGCTAGTTATCGCGTGATTCGCAACGATAGATATACATTCTTCACATTTCCTTTCCGTCTTTGCTTCTATAACACGACTCCTGATGCTTATATTTTTGCCATGAGAGCTGGCATTCCAAATGACGAGGACCTCATGCGCTGGGTTTGGGACGCCAACCGCAATCACCCGGTGGGCGAGAACGCCACCCTCACGTTTGGCCAGGACGGTAATGTTGGACAACTTTTAAAACTTGTCAAATTTCAGTTCGTTTAATAAAATTGAAATTTAAGTGCTGAAAATTTTAATTGATTGAATATGCAATACTAAAATAGTGTTTCAAGTATTGAATTAAAATGCATTCTGTGATTATTTCAAATAGAAATTTTTTATTTAAAGTGTACGTACATCGGTCAGCCGGTTTTTGGTTGATTTTTCAATTAAGTGGTATGTTATTTAAAGCATTGAAAATTAATAAGTACTAAAAATTTCAATATCACCATTTAATTGGCTTATTAAATACATTTGCCTTAAAAAAAATTTCCCTTTGGAAACACATTCTCATTGCTTTTTTATCCACCGGATGCTTTGATTTTTTAGGAATCTAGAGATTTCACGCAACCACGCTCCTAAAACCTCCCATAAAAAATCTCAGAATTGCACAATTTAAAGGGTCTCAATTGCAGGTTTTTCCTTTAAAAAAAAAAAAGCAGGTTTACCGAGGTTTTATTATAGCGTTTCATTTTTAATGGTACAACTTTTATGAGCTTTTACAGCCCAGCCTACTCTAATCCTCTAAAGAGGAAGTTGATTTCTATAACTAATTTATTAACTAGTGACATATAAATTACTTGAGTACATATTCTGCATTTTATAATCGCTTTGAGGCACGCCAGTCTTCTTATGGACGTGCCCAATAATACAATTGCATCAACTAAAAAATAAAGTACAAATGTGGCATGGCGGCATGGGTCTTGGTAATCAAAACAAAATTTTATTTAGGCCCTCTAATATCAAATGTAATTATTTTTTAACATCTTGAATTAAACTTAAGTTTCATTTTGAAAACTGCAATTTTAATTGCATGTTTGCATTTTTGAGGAACCTACCTCCTCATAATACATTCCGTTATGTTTTTTCCATGTCATTAACGATATGTCGATATCCTAAAATGACCTGTGTTTACGAATCGGAAACTTTAATTGCTATAATTAATAATACAGAACAATGAGTAATGCTATCCTTCACAAATATAGTTCTCAATATATGTAGCAGTACTAAGATCACATTCAATAATTGAGGAACCACTTCAACATCCTCTAATAAAAATCAAGTGAGTTCACTGCCACACATATTGGGAACCATTTGTGCAATACAAATTTGTAAAAAGTGCAACATTACTCGATTACATGTTTTTAAGCCTCACTATTGAAAGATGAGTAAAGATTGAGGCACCGAAATGGTTGGTGTCGTCTATTTCGGTAGGACCCACGCCCTGCACGCGTGGGATCCACTAAGATGGACTGCACCGATCATTCGGTGTACCATTTCGTGCCTCTAAAAGTGTTGTTGAAAGATATATATATATATATACATATAAAAGATGCATAGTACGTAACTTCACTTAAATTTTCCAACAGGTAACTTTGTCCTTGCGGAAGCCAATGGTCGGATAGTGTGGCAAACCAACACAGCCAACAAGGGTGTCACGGGAATTAAGTTACTTCCAAATGGTAACTTAGTTCTTCACAACAAGCTTGGTAGGTTCATTTGGCAGAGCTTTGATTACCCATCTGACACTCTTTTGGTGGGCCAGTCGCTCCAAATCAATGGTCGTAACAAGCTGATTAGTCGTACCTCAGATATGGACCCTACAAATGGAAAGTACAGTCTTGCTCTCGAAAAAAATGGGTTCAACATGTACCTAAACAACGCCGGCCAACTCCTTTTGTACGGAGGGTGGACGGATCGGTCCGTCGGAAGCGCTGTCACATTCAATGCCATCTCAGAAAATATAAATGACACCGCGTACGAGCTGGTTCTCGACTTCAAGCTGGACAGTCCAATGCCGGCGCCGGTGATTGGCCGGCGAGGTCTCCTCCAATCCCGGCCTATCGGAAATGCCGGTCAATTCATCCTTAGTAAGCTCAACTACAATGCCACTTACTCTTTCTTGAGGCTTGATTCGGATGGAAATTTAAGGGCCTTAACTTACTATCCCCTAGTGAGTTATTTGAGGTGGGCAGAGAGCTTCGCTTTCTTTTCTAGAGACTTTGTCAGAGAGTGCGCTTTGCCGTCAAAGTGTGGGGCTTACGGGCTCTGTGATCGTAGAATGTGCGTGGCGTGCCCCACCTCGAGAGGCCTTTTGGGGTGGAGCGAGAGCTGTGCGCCACCAAAATTGGCGGCGTGCCGGAGCGGAGCTAAGGTTAGGTACTACAAAATTGTGGGTGTCGAGCACTTTTTGAATCCGATCTTGAACGACGGTAAGGGGCCCATGAAGGTCGAGGACTGTAGAGACAAGTGTAGTAAGGATTGCAAGTGTTTGGGATTCATTTACAAGGAAGATACTTTTAAGTGCTTGATTGCACCTTATCTTGGGACACTCATTAAAGACGTTAATACAACCTCAGTTGGGTATATCAAGTATTAGAAGTACGTTTAAGGAGTTGTTTGGGAATACTTGAAATAAAATCTGTCCAATTCCAGTGTAATTTTTTAATTTGACTCTTATCTAGTCAAGTTTATGTTGTTTTAAGGGATTATGTAGAATGGAGTAAGAGTACTAATGTGGATCACATGGACATTTGTTAAGGGTCTGGTTGGAGTAGTTTATGCTTTGCGATTGCTTTAGCTTTGGGATGGCGATAACTTTGCGTACGATGGTACGAATAAATGTGGGGTTTGGGTATTGTATTGTAAAATTAGTTATGGTGGCATAATCGATTATGTAAAGAATTTAGTTACATAAATACAAAAGTGATTTTGACTGCCTAAAATATGATTGTGCCCTTATACTTTATTGATATTGGAATTGTAATGAGTACATAGTTAATTTTGTTAATTTACTTTATTAATTGTGACTGTAGTTCAATTGTTAATCAATAGTACTATAACGTCATTTATACACTAATAATGATAAAATGGTGGTCTTTTTTCCTCTAGTGCTGGACACAAAAAATTATAAAGGCCAGGGGCACACAAAGAATCTTGGTTTGACTCTGGTCTGACCAAAAGCCCTTCAAATCACAATTGCGAATGGCTTTTGCGTTTAGCATTGAATGTCCAAACACCAGCACTAGGGATGGCAACGGGGCGGGTATGGGACCTATTGGGGTTGTAAACGCAATTTTGGGGCACTAATCAGGGTGCCCAAAAGTGAATTTATGAAACCGGTTTATTTTGCAAGCGGTTCTTTTACTTTCCGAAACGCCCACAAGTTATACATACTTGTGTTTAGGTGTGTTGTGACAGGTTGATGTTTAGAGTATTTTTATCTGTCTTATTTCATGTTATTACTTTGTTTACACGAATTTGTAATTGAATCGGTTTTGCAAGATGTTCCTAATTTTACATTGTGCATGGAAGATTTTCTAGTGTAGTGCATATTGTAAATGTATTCAGAAAGGATAATCGTTCTACCCTAGTGGTCATAGGCCCATTCTCCCATCCAAGTGGGTGTGTGTTTAATTCCCTCTCCCCAATGTATATAAAAAAAAAATGCATTCAAGAAAATGCAAACTTAGGGCCCGTTTTGGTTGCACGAGTTGTCTAACTATATGTCTAATTATTTGAATCATTCTTTTTCAATTAACTTATTTTGATTTTGTAAATAATTTTGTCTAAATTTATATTTTTTTTGGTTTCTTTGGTTTAGGAACTTTACACAGATAGTTGCACACATATACATATATTGTATTATTAAGAACAATGCCATGATTTTTAATTAGGGAGTTGGGATTTAATGGACGTGTGTATGCCCCTGCGACAATTATTTTTTGGGTTAACTCGTATTTTTTGTTTGAATTTTTGGCATATCACTTCTCTTTATTTATATATATACACATTTATATGCAAGGGATGATTGCTTATTTAATTTGTGAAGCTACACAAATAAAAATAATAATTTGAGATGGATTAAATTAAGAATTGTTAAGAAAAAGGTGTATGTGGACACCGCCGAAAGGTCCGACCTTCTTTCTTAGAAGCTAGGTCTTCCACATTTTGATTTTGATTTTGAAAAATTGTCACCACTTAATTTTTATGGAAAAATAAGAAACCATTTTCAAGGAAACTGCCACGACCCATCCCGTTACGGGCGAAAATAGGACACATGGCACGCCTCCAAGGCTTATCCAATTCAATTAAATATCTTAGCAGCGGAATAAACATAAGTGGAATCCATAATATCTGAGTTATAAACATATAAAAAAAATAAAAAAAATAAAAAAAAAAAAAAAGAAAAATTTTCCCATTTAAAACACTTATAAGAACAATCTCTTTTGAAAATAGGGATCCAGTTGACTGATCGGGGACCCAGTCGACTGCTTTGGAAATTGTTGAGAGCATAAAATCTCAGCTGTCCAATCCAGTCGATTGACTCATGTCCGGTCGTCTGTATTTTGGGTAGGTGGTGTACAATCCCAGTCAACTGGTACTCATCCGGTCGATTGTACTGAATCCTTCAGAATCTTCAATTTTGAAACTTCCAGTCAACTGTATGGAGCAATGCAGTCGACTGCAAATCATAAACTCTATTTTATTTTACCGATGAATCCAGTCGGCTGTTTCCTAAACCAGTCGGCTGTTTCCGAAACCAGTCGACTGTTTTCCGAAACCAGTCGACTATTTTCCGAACAGCAGAACATTCTGCAAAAAATCCTATTTCTAAGATTATCAATTCTTAACCAGAGGCTAACTACACATACCCAACTCATTCCGAATTAGTCTTAACTGTATTTCAACATCTCTCCAAAACATAATCACAAGACTTTCTACTTTCATGTATATATGTTGGCCCGGAATGGAAATCTTAGAGGGTGGATGAATAAGGTTTTAGCGAAAAATTAAACTTTTAAAAACTTAATACAAACTAAAACACAATCACAAACAATAAAGTGAAGAGAGAAGGGAAAAGATACTTGCAAACCGAGTTTGCAAGTGGTTCGTCAATTCGCACACCGTGACCTACGTCCATCCCTCAAGAACACCTCTTGAGGATTCCTTATCAACCTACTTACGGGTGTAGATCAAACTGTCTTGGTGCACTTCAGGGTTGTGTACCAAACCATTACAGGAGCCTTCAATCTATCCCAAAGAAGAACACATCTTCTTTGCAATCAAGGGTTACTAACCCTCACTCTTTACAAATGATTTAAATACAAAGATAACTCTCTTGAAGAGTAGATAATACAAATTAAAAGCTCACTACAATTTGCTCACTACAATTTTCTCTAAAAAAAAATACAATGAAGAAATAGAACAAATTGATTAACTCACACAGCTAGGGCTCAAATGTGATTAAAGATCAACAAATTGTGTGATTCAAATGATGTTTTCCAATAGAATGATCTTGATAAAATGGTTTGGGAAAACATGCATGTATTTATAGGCCTTGAAAGATTGTAGCCGTTAGTGGCAAAATGGTAAATAAAAAGCCTTTCAGAAAAACTAGTCGTTATTGCTGATTCTGCGCAATCTAGTCGATTGAGGTTACGATCCAGTCGACTGCTTTTTAAATCCTTTGTAATGCGCCATTAAAACAGTCAACTGAAGGAAGGGTCAGGTCGACTGAAACCTTAAAGCAG
This sequence comes from Hydrangea macrophylla, assembly GCA_033977485.1. Lineage (NCBI taxonomy): Eukaryota > Viridiplantae > Streptophyta > Magnoliopsida > Cornales > Hydrangeaceae > Hydrangea > Hydrangea macrophylla. The sequence goes on along the minus strand of CM066990.1, from coordinate 69,968,766 downwards.
AACCTATGTTTTTTGGAACACAAATCAGTCAACTGGTTTTACTATCGGTCGATTGAATATTGAAGTACTGTCCAAACGACTGGAGAAACGATCCAGTGAACTATTTTTCCAGTGAAAAATAGTTTTGAAGGTTTTGAAACAACTTTAAACTTTTAAGCCCTTTATGAATGGTTGATCAAAATGCTTTACAAGTAAATCCTAGTCTTCAACTAAGGATGGAAGATCTTCAAGTCTTCACGCTTGATCCTTGTTGAGCTTCATCACTTTTGGGCTTCACCATATGCTATCTCATGAAGTCAAACAAGGTTAGAATAATTAAGAACATAATTAAAGAGATTAGCACAATGAAAATGATGTGATAATAGTTTAGAATAGAACGACTAAGAACATGCTAATATCAATAGATTTGTCATCATCAAAACAAGCATAAATAATGCCTTTGTCATCATCAAGACAAATATAAATAATTCCTTAAAGAAATTCAAGGCTAACAATTTTTCCCTTTTTGATGATGTCAAAACATGCAATATAGAGATAACAATTAAAGCAAATAAGTGTCATTTTTAAGTTATCATTCAAAGTAACAAGATGTGCAAAGTATGAATCCAAGAATTATAACTTTCTAATAATCTCTATTATCATTTGCTCCCTTTGTAAAAATCTCTATTATTTTTTCCCTTTTTAACAATAACAAAAAGATAGGGGGTTTGAACTAAAAGTTCCTCCTCATGCTAAGCGAGCATGTCATGGAGGCAAAATAAACTAAAGTAAACATAATAATATTTTCCCCCTCAACATATGCATATATGAATAAATACCAATTATAAGATAAAAAATATGCATTATCTCGTTAGGAGGATGGATATTTGAACACCAAAATAACGTGCCATTTGAAATGCAAGCATGATTTCACAATCAAAACAAATTAATGTGATAAACAAAACATGACTAGCATGCTATCAAAATCAAGAGAAGTATCAAAACATATTAATCTATCATACTCCTACTAGGCTTATGGTAAGAGATTTAACCATTGTCCAAGCACCTCTTAGATGCTTCATTTGCCAAGATGGTAGGAGAGGATCCCTTCACAATCCAAACCATATTAATTTTCTTACGAAATAAACATTTGTAATTAACATGCCCATTTTTCATGCAATAATGACAAGTTATATGAGGGGTATTCTCATTTTGGTTTGAAGCTTTAATGACGAAGCTATTATGAGAATTTTGATATTTTGAAGTAGAAGACGTGGACTTTACAAAGAAGCTTTTGTACTTCTTTTCTTTGTATGTGAGATTAAATTCCAACCTGGCCTTATCAAAAACACATTTTTGCTTTTCCAAAAGTATGTTTAAATTTTGTTCACCTTGGGTAAATGTGGCCAAAGTTTTTGATAGATCATCAACCTCCTTTCTCAATTCTACATTTTCTTTTTCAATAAATTTACTTAAAGGTTGATTGGTTGAAACAAGTTTTTCTTTTCTCAAAATTTCATTTTGAGATTTTAAATCATCCAGTTGCTTTTTCAACTCCAAATATTCTTTTTCAAAAAGAATTGAAGATAGTGTTCTAGAAACATGTTTTTCATTTTCTATCTTCAAAGATTCATTTTGGAATTTCAAATCATCTAACTCTTTTGAAAGTATGAAAAAATTCTTTTTGAAGTGTAATGTATTTGGTTCCCATATTCTCCAATTCCTCATGTAACTCGTTAAATATACATTGAAGTTCATCATAATTAGCGGATGAGTTGGAGTTTACCTCTTTTACCTTACTTTTATTGGCGGTTTCTTGGTCGTTTGACTCCTCTTCGGAAGCATCACTTTTCAAATCGCTCCAAGTACCCCCTTTGCCATTTTTTCATTCTCCTCATCTTCTTCATTGGCAAATAGGTATACACAACTTTTTTCTTTCTCTTGTACAAAATCCTCTCTTTGAACTTCTTGTTGATGAGTTAGGTTTTCAACATTTCCTATAACATCATCAACTCTTTGTTGCAACTCAAGGATTTGGTTAGTAGCATTATGAATATTTTTTAAACATAACCAAATTTCATTAGCATTAAAGTATGAACGAATTCTATTATATGTGGTATTATCTAAAGCATCATATAGAATTTTCATTGCTCTAAGATTTAATAGAGCTTTATTTTGATCACTCTCATTCCATTCAATCTTTGGTTTAGGAGAAAAACCATTCTTGACAATACTCCAAAGATTGTAGTCAAGTGAAAGAAATAAATTTCTATTCTCCTCTTCCAATGATCATACTTATGATCACTCAACGATGGGGGAGTGTTAATTCAATAACCTATTTCAAAAAATGTAGTTTCCATGGATCTTAACTCTAGATTGTAAAATCTTTTTAAAATAGAATAGCCGAGGCTCTGATACCAATTGTTGGCCCGAAATGGAAACCTTAAGGGGGGGGGGGGGGGGGGGTTGAATAAGATTTTAGAGAAAAATTTACCTTTTAAAAACTTAATACAAACTTAAACACAATCACAAACAATAAAGTAAAGAGAGAAAGGAAGAGACACTTGCAAACTGAGTTTTCAAGTGGTTCGGCAATCTGCACACCGCAGCCTACGTCTACCCCTCAAGAAAACTTCTTGAGGATTCCTTTATCAACCTACTTATGGGGTGTAGATCAAACCATCTTGGTGCACTTCACGGGTGTATGCCAAACAGTTACAAGAGCCTTCAATCTCTCCCAAAGAAGAACACATTTTCTTTGCAATCAAGGGTTACTAACCCTCACTCTTTACAAAAAATTTAGATACAAAGATAACTCTCTTTAAGAATAGATAATACAAATTAAAAGCTCACTACAATTTTTCTCTCAAAGATATACAAATGAGGAAATAGAACAAATTGATTAACTCACACAACTAGGGCTCGAATGTGAATGATTAATGATCAACAAGTTGTGTGATTCAAATGATGTTTTCCAATAGAATGATCTTGATAAAATGGTTTGGAAAAACATGTATTTATAGGCCTTGAAAGATTATAGCCATTAATGGCAAAATGGTAAATAAAAAGCCATTTAGAAAACTAGTTATTGTTGCTGTTTCTGCGTAATCCAGTCGACTGAGGTTGCGATCCAGTTAACTGCTTTTCAAATCCTTTGTAATGCGCCATTAAAACAGTCGATTGAAGGAAGGGTCCGGTCGACTGAAACCTTAAAAGAAGAACCTATGTTTTTTGGAACACAATTCAGTCAACTGTTTTGACTATCGGTCGACTGAATATTGAAGTGTCCAATTGACTAGAGAAACGATCCAGTTGACTGTTTTTCCAATGAAAAATAGTTTTTCTGTTTTGAAGGTTTTGAAACAACTTTAAACCTTTAAGACATTTATGAGTGATTGATCAAAATGCTTTACAAATAAATCCTAGTCTTCAACCAAGGATGGAAGATCTTCAAGTCTTCAAGCTTGATCCTTGTTGAGCTTCATCACTCTTGGGCTTTACCATATGCTATCTCATGGAGTCAAACAAGGTTAGAATAATTAAGAACATAATGCAAGAGACTAGCACAATGAAAATGCCTTGATAATAGTTTAGAATAGAACGACTAAGAACATGTTATTATCAATAGATTTGTCATCATCAAAACAAACATAAATAATGCCTTTGTCATCATCAAAACAAACATAAACTATGCCTTAAAGAAATTCAAGGCTAACAATATATTTATATATATATATATATATGTTACAACAAAACATATCTGTTATGAGGTTTCCAAGATAGGAACATGGTTCTAACTTCTTACAACTCATATAACATTATCGGAATGGAAAACAAAATACATAAGATCTCAGCATCCTATCAGCCTCACTCCTCTCGCTTCTTCTTTTCTTTCTTCTTTTCACCTGCAATGAAGTAAGTCTCCACTGCTCAGCTATATGCTGCATGTACAATTCTAACAAATGCATATATGGCAATTCATGCTTCAATATCATCAAACACACATCAAATAGTCTCTAGGGAGAGAGATGCGCATTCATCCGGTATGCTGGCAAGTCCTATGTCTTAAATTACAATGCCAATGGAAAGTCTAAAGTCTATTAACTATTGCATCCAACTACTTTGGCAGGGCCGGTTCCCAAACCAAGCAAGTAACCATTGCTACTAAAATTCTAAAACATCGAGAAGCTTACCCCGGCATGAATTTGTACCAATCTCCCCTTTAACCCACATTGTCACGCCCCGGAACCGTACATACGATTCTAGGACATGTGGCCCTCCACCAAGGCATTCCTAGTACTCCCAAAGTCCATTAACCATCATAAAAATACAGTGTTATAAAAAGTTTTCCCACTTAAAAGACTTATAAAACTATTCATTTTGAAACAGGGAAATCCAGTCGACTGATCGGGAACCCAGTCGACTGTTTTGGCAACAATAGAAAGTCAGAAATCCAAAAGTTCTCATCCAGTTGACTGGACCATATCCGGTCGATTGTACATGTAGGAGTCCGGTCGACTGGGACCATGTCCGATTGACTGTACCCCTACCTCCAGAATGTCCTATTTTGAAACAACATCCAGTTGACCAGGTTGGCACCCCAGTCGACTGTTTTTAGACAGTAGAGCTCATTCTGTAGCAACACAAGTTCTAGCCAAACTAAACCAAACACACTTAACACCTGGTAAATGCGATCAAACCCAACATAACGTACATGATACTACTCTTATATTACAAAAGTTGAGCTTGTTAACCAACAAACATATGATCCAAAACCCGAAGTTTGGAATTCTACTACACATACTTAGTCTTTTGCAACCTAAAACATGAACTTAACTTTCATGAACCAGCAAGTCCAACTACTAACATAACTGATCCAATTACATCAGTAACTCCAGCCATAATACAAGTTTAAGTACAAAACAGAAAGTTATCTGTATTAGCTATACAATCCCCCAAAACCCACGTCTCCTCACCAATGCCATTTTCACTTCTTTGATGCTCCATCTTTGTCACCTACAATGATTATTCAATAACCACTACACTATATAAGCTATATGCTTGTGAATGGCAACAATTTTACACATAACTATGGTATCTGGGAATGCAAGTACCGGCCACCATTTCACGCTAGTCCGTGACTACTCCATTAGTCCGTTCAACTAACCGAGACCCACGCCTCTTTCTTTCAGACGTGCGACCTCATGCCCATTTTGGCAGCTAGTCATATTCTCGATGGCAAGTACAAGTTCCCCTTTGACCCACATTATTACACCGTGCAATTTCACAAACTATACATGGGCTATCAAAATTTCTCTAAGCATGTGAATTTAAGCTAATTAGACATGATTTTCATCACAAAGATCATTTCAAACATCCAATTATCCAAATTCTATAATTATTGCCACTCACCTCTTGGTTTTCTCTCCTAATTGCAGAATTAAGATCCTAGTATGATCCATGCATAATTCCTATACAAAATTTACAAGATATGAGCTAAATCCACGAATTGGGTTGCAGAAAAACTATCTTAGAAATCAATAAGACTGGTAGCATCGCATTAGATTCACCTTCAGGAGTTCGAATATGTATCCTGTTTTGAAATCTGATGTCAAACGACACGTCGTTTGGCATCTAGAGCGTCGGCGTAACTTTTCGTCGAAATTCTCGTTTTTCTCTTCTATAAATGTTTTTGGTGAATTGAAGAGGTTGAAGCTGGTGACTCCTCACCTTAGGTTTCAACTAGCATGCAATCCCCAATTCCATGTTTTAATAATAGCTTCCCCTAGGTTTTGTTAGTTTTGCGATTATATCCCCGCTAATTATGAAACTTATCAAAACTATCCCAAACTTAAATGGGTGTTTGTCTATGTCACATATGGGTCTCATAAGTGGTCCCACATAATATTATGAAGTTACTAATTAACCTTGTAACTACGCAACATGTCTAATTTGCTCTCACAAATGTATCCCTAATTGACCACAGAGGTGGTCCCTAGCAATTAACATGTTATTTAAACAACATAATAAATATTCACATATTCCTTAATAACATTTAAGCATATAAGAATTACTCCACATATATGTTCCATCACACGGGGACCTCTTATAACTGTCCCAAACTGAAATTGCCTCAATGGCCAATATTTGGGTTCGCAACTGGACACCCCTAATCAACTTAGTGAGCTAGAACTCACATAACACATATAACCACGTCATTAATATAATATTAATAATGTATGCTAAACGCCATTAAATATAACCCGCGGGAGTAGGTGTTACATCTCTCCCCTCCTTAAAAAAGAGTTTGTTCGCAAACTCGCTATATGGTCAAGAACCAGATCGAGACCAATAATTCTCGCACATGTCGTACACTTCTTTACCCACAGCTTCCTCCACCCTATAACAAAAAGAACAACTTTGTTTCTCAATACCTGATCTTCTTAGTTCAAGCATCCAAATAAATACTCAATATAGTTCGAATCTTCTTGAATTTCCCCCACAGTTCACATGTCATCACATAACTTAACTTCTACCAACAAAGTTGCAGTATCGACATTTAGAATGCATTACACATATTAATTACCATTGATAACAATTACAATTGATAAGCCATTGCTCCTTATACCATTGTTCGTAAGACACCATTCTGATATCCGATTTAATTGTCAAACTTTATCACAATAAGCATTTGCGTCCAATCACACATAGACTTAATTATACCCATTCATAACACACCTTCTTAAGATTCAGATTATCCCTTTTGATTCAATTACTCATATATAACTCAAATACTTCTCCATTTAGCATAACAGAAATAAACACTCCCCATCATTTCTTTATCTTTCTACACATAATGTAACAAACTCCAACAAATTACAATCTTATTATATCAACTCAATCAACTTGTTCTCATACGGTTCCATTGAAATACTAACAACCTCGCGAGTTTTGATATCATGTCCATCCCTCTGATAGGTTAAACACCTAATCATGCTATCCATAATTCCCATTTTACTTCATTCAATATTGTTGGCCCTAAAAGGAAACCTTAGAGGGGGGGAGGTGAATAAGGTTTTAAAAAACTAATTTGATACTTGTTCAAATTAACTTGCCCAAGAAAAATCACAATGGAAAAGGAAAATAGAGAGAAAAGATACTATGCAAACCAATTTTTAGGTGGTTCGGGAAACCGCACGCCGCGCCCTACTTCCACCCCTCAAGAACACCTCTTGAGGATTTCACTATCACAATCTCCTTCGGGTGAAGATTAAACCCTTACAATCTCTTCAAGGAAGAAAATCCTCTTCACTTGAACTAGGGTTACACCAACCCTTGATACACACTACCTTTAGAAATAAGATTGATACAAGAATGAAGGCTCTCTCAATAGAGTGGATGAGTACAATATGAAGCTTCACAATAAATTGCTCTTAAGATATACAAATGAAGACTAGAGCAATATAATTTATGATCTCACCAAAACTAGGGCTCAAGGAATAAATGTGATGAAGTTTATATTTGGATTTTCAAAAAGTGTCTTAAATGAAGTTCAAATATCTGCATTTATAGCTTCCTTAGGATTTCCAACCGTTGGAAGTAGTTGGGAGAAATAAATGCTTCATTAAATGCAGTTAACTAGCCGTTACTGTGTTTATCGCAGACATTCAGTCGACTGACTTCACAGGGCAGTCGACTGTCTTTAGAAAAAGTACAAGGTTCAGTCGACTGCGTCGGGAGGGCAGTCGACTGGATTGCACACAGATAGCATCTCTGTGTACACAGGTCGACTGTCCAGTCGACTGGATGATCAGTCGACTGAAACGACTTCACAGTCGACTGCTCTTTGCAGATTTTCAAAGATAGGTTAAGTTAACTATGTAAAACCTTTTTCCAATCAAATTTGAGCCCTTAAGTAAGATGTTCACATAAATAATTTGCTTACATAGAGTCCTAGAGAATGATTAAAACAAGATTCTTCAACTTGTAAAGCTCCGTTTGGCTTGAAACTATTGAGCACAAATCACCAAGACTTTATGTAATGAGAAGATATACTATCAAGTGAACATATATTGATGTATGATGTTTCCTGCGACTTAATCAACCTAAGATCATTAGAAAATACAACTAAGTAGTTTGTTAATCATCAAAATTATCCATTTAATCTAGTGGAATAGCACTTTGGGGCTAACAAATATTATCAATTAGATTGCAACAGCAACCATCATACCACCTTTCATTTTCAAAATCATTTCAATTCCTAATCATTTTAAGTCCCAAACATGTCCTTCTTGAGTAATTCAATATTCATACACAATATTAGAAAACTTTCTGTCCATACTAAATTCTTTGTCGTCTCTAGTTTTGACATCGGTCGTTACACTGACATCTTCTAAATGATAATAAATTCCAAGTCAATCCTTCATTATTTCCAATCTCTTACATTAATGCGTATCCATCTTCTACTATTTAAGAAGATATCCCCAATAAACTTGTAATCAACAAATGTCTCAGATATTTTCCTTGTACAAATAATGTCATATCCCAACCCAATAGAATAACTGCCGTGAAAACCCAAATATATATATATATATATATCAAATAATAATAATAATCTTTGTAGTTTTTTTTATAGACAGGCGATTTCCTTGTCGTGCTTTATCAACACAAAACCTAAGTTTCAATGCGAAGTTTTATTTCTTATTTTCCGAATCTCTTAATCTTCAATATAATACCCAAAGTAAATATCATCCCCAAACCAACTTCTAAGTTCTTAATATTTCTTCGTACCTCTGAATCTGCACAACTACAATCCCTTTCTACACTAATAGCTTTCTCGTTATCAGCATACCGAATAAATTCTGAACCAACTTTCAATAATAACTGAACAACTTCTAGATAATCACAGATTTTTACCTCATTCTTGAACCTTGAACAACATCTCACAATTTTAAATGTACCAAAATATAATATACTTGAAATCATTTCCAATAATCATAAAATGTTTCTCAAAATTGTAGAAATAAAATAGGTAACCAAGATTACGAAATTTCCAACCAAATCAAGTTCTAAATAGTGCTTGAAATAACAATCTGTAGTTTTACAATTTAATAAATCATAAAACAATGTAAAATAACTTTAGAAATTTTAAGAAAGAATAACGCTTCTTCAAACCACCACCATCTCTAACGTCTACGAATCGAATGAAACTTTCCCCAGCATACATTACCTAGAGTACAACACTTATCAATTCAAATTTATACCTTTTCGACCATCCTATACCACCTTTTTTCCCTTTGCTTTTGCATTACCAATTACAATCAGCTTTTAAACTTCTGGAATAATCCAAAGTAATGTTGTCTAACTACTACGATTCAAAACTTATATATCCCTTCGATACACTAACCACCTTGACCAATTCCGTGTCAAGTTGTAGTAACAACATTAAGCTTCCACACACAATCCAATGATCACCATCTACTAGAATTTTTTTTAAACTACCTATACATTTATCCACCATAATTAGTCAAATAAACCTCCCTCTTGCGACTTCAAATACTTGTTCTTACTGATAATACCAAAACTTTTCACAACAACATATAACGCTTCTTCAAACCACCACCATCTCTAACGTCTACGAATCGAATGAAACTTTCCCCATCATACATTACCTAGAGTACAACACTTATCAATTCAAATTTATACCTTTTCGACCATCCTATACCACCTTTTTTCCCTTTGCTTTTGCATTACCAATTACAATCAGCTTTTAAACTTCTGGAATAATCCAAAGTAATGTTGTCTAACTACTACGATTCAAAACTTATATATCCCTTCGATACACTAACCACCTTGACCAATTCCGTATCAAGTTGTAGTAACAACATTAAGCTTCCACACACAATCCAATGATCACCATCTACTAGAATTTTTTTTAAACTACCTGTACATTTATCCACCATAATTAGTCAAATAAACCTCCCTCTTGCGACTTCAAATACTTGTTCTTACTGATAATACCAAAACTTTTCACAACAACATATCTAGCTAAGTGAATCCTTTATCCCAAATAATCCTCACAATTCCGCTTCTAATTCATTTAACTCCATATATCATTCAACTCAACACTATACCTGGAATACCAACACATCTCTAATTTTACCCCAACAACAATTCAACATCCTCTATTAGTCAAACATTTAGCAAGCATACTAGATTCACCATAAGATATTATTTTGCTTCAAACACATTTGCCAGTTCTATCTCAATATCTCCCATACTAATTATCATACGGAGATCTCTGACAAAACCCCTTGTTTGATATTGTAATACCCGCTATTTTTATTGTACTTTTTTATCCCTGTATTTATAAATAAGATTCAGTATACTTGTATTTACATTTCCTCTAAATTTAACTTCGAGCGATCGAACTTCTTTCAATCGATCGAACTTGCGTTTCTTCAATCGATCGAACCCACTTCGATTGCTCAAAACTCTGCTAACCTAAATCATGACGTTGACTCACTTTCAATCGATCGAACTGACTTCAATCGATCGAACGTGACAGAACTTGTATACCAAGTTTATTTCCACGGCTCTCATTCACTCTTCTCCCTTATGTGTATAGGTTTGTTTGAATCTAGAGAGAGAGTTAGAGAGAGATATATAAGATTATATATATATACACACACGTATATATCTACACACACAAACCCCGATACATATATACACAAACACTCACACACATACACTCTTGACCTGAGAGAAGAAGAAGAAGAAGAGCAGGAAGAGATGAGACAGAGAGAAGAAGAAAAGAAAGAGGAGAGAGAAAAAACCCCGAACACTCCCGCGGCCACCCCAAGCTAGCCAGCATCACCAAACTTTAACAGTGAGTGTCCATAGCGTAGATAGGTTCGTATATATGTGTTTCGGTAAGAAAAAACAGACCTCGAACGTGTGAGGAAGGTCTAGTTCAGTTTGAGAAGAAAACCAACTCTCAATTGTTCGAATTGGTTTAGATCGATCGAACATAGACCGATCTCAATCGAATGAAACGACTTCAATCGATCAAACTTTCAATCGATCAAAATGACTTCGATCGATCGAACTTAGCAGAATGTCAAATATTTAGTCTAGTTATACCTGATGAATTGTTAAGTTGTTTTATATCATACGTGGATGGTTAGATGCTGTATTGGAATAATGCATACATGAATAATGGGCTTAATCCATTGAATAGTGGAACCAATGGTATAATAATGATATAATGTTGTTAATTAAATTGAAAAGTCGACGTGCATAGTAGTGAGTCTACGACCACATAGGTGGATACTATTTGTATTGGAAGTATGGATGCGGTCGCAAAGATTGTACAATGTCGGGTGTGGGATCCTACCCTATTGAGTGAGGATCGGGACTGCATGTCAGGTTTACATATGATAGAGTTGGACTGCGTGTCAGAATTGGAGAGGTTGTGTGATACATGACTGCGTGTTAGGCTTATATGTCGAGAATGTCGAGAAAGTTTATATGTCGAGAATGTCGAGAAAGCTTATATACCAGGAATCTATTGGACGTGTTGACCGAGAACGTATTGAATGTTTATATATCGGGAATGTATTGGGTGTGTTGGCCGAGAACATATTAAACGTTTATATACTGGGAACCTATTGCGCGTGTTGGCCGGGAACGTATTGAGCGTGTTGGCTAGGAATCTATTGGGCGTATTAGCCAGAGTACATTGGGGAGTGTCGGCCAGAATGGGTTGAGGCATTTTGATCAGAGGGATCTGGGACGATGTCTGTTGTTATATATTGAGATAATGCATTCATGAATGTGAACGACAAGATGATTATTAATGATGTTGTTGCTTTATATATGCTACATATCTATAGACACGCTGTTAGTATTTTCATTCACTCAGCTTTTGTAGCTGATGGAATTTTATGCCACTAGATGTTCAACGTCCAGCTGGTCAGGGTTTTGAAAACACAGGTGAGAAGTACATGGCTAGGGGCTATGAGGAGGAGGTCTACTAAGACGGGGCTATGCCGGAGATGACTACTACGCGAGCTGAAGATATGAAGCTTCACCGTAGATAGTTTATGTTTATGTTTTAGAGACTCTATAATAGTTAAGTTTAGAATCGGAAAATGTTGCCGTAATAATTTACTTACGTTTCTGTAGATACTTCAGGCTTGTAATAGTTTAATACTAAACACTGATTGTGTATGTTGAACTTAGATACTCCAATGCATCGTTTGAATCATTACTCTGATGGTTAGACTATATTCTTGGACAATATGGTGACTTTCAACTGTCATGGCCTACGGGTCCAAAAAGAAATTTATTTTCTCTATGTTTGCTACTACGGAGCATGACAGATATCCAATAAACCCATATACTATCACAATATGACATCATTAACAATCTCATTTAATTGCAATTTAGAATACTCCACTTGTATCAGAAATCACAATAATAAGATTACCTAATAGAATAGCAGCAACCTGACTCGATGTTGAAAGATTCCTCAACGAGCTACAAATGAACATCTAAACCCAGAACTTCTTATCACTCCACTAATCTGCACTGTACTTCCCATAGTTGGTATCCCTCTCCACCATGAACTCATAAACTCCTGAATTTTTTTCTAAACACCTCAGAAAATAACATTCACTACTTTCTTTTACAAAATTAAGAACTGTAATTTTCACTACAATGATCCAATTTGTGAACAACCTGAAGATATTACACAAATAGCCCTCAAAATACCCTTCTTTAATCCCCTCAGATCACTAATGACATCCAAACTTCCCATGTTCCCAAAACCACTTATATAAGAAAACATACAATGCTATCAAACTGAAGGAATATTACTTTTGCTGAAATAGACCAATACTCCACTTGACTCCCAAGTAGAATATTATATCTCTGGCTTGATTAATAACCTAAGAGAATATAAGAATAATAGTCCCACATTAAGAAATGAGAGATAAACAACAATAATGACTTACCCACTCATAATATCCAAAGAAATCCAGAATAGCCATAACCATAGATTTGACATTGAGAGTCAAATTAATAATAGAAAACCCGTCAGAATAGAGAGATTTAAATATCCCAATTACCACCAAAAGTGAATAAATGGTGTCGCACCCTGCCCGCCTTGAAAGTGGGGGGTAGTCCCTTCGAGGGTCGCGATCGATGGTACTCGAAAGGAAAATTTGTAACCAATACCATACTCAATTCCCAAAAATCCACTTTGAGTTAATCCCCTCATAGCTGTTTGGGATATATACTAAAAGCCATGCTTTATGTAATTCATTTATTATTCATTTAATAAAATCAGTTATTCCATTTTTATGAGAATCTGTGTGGGCAATGTTTGTATTATATTATGCATGTGTGTCTCTCATTCTACATAGTAGGTGGTTTGGTGTGTAGAGTTCGGCTTACACAAGGAAGATCAGACCATCGGATCTTGTAGAATGTAAGATTTTGGTTTACAGTCTTAGATGTGATTGGACACACCATCGGTAGGACTGCAATATGGTGTTGTAGTAGGTTTGTCTTGACTGCGGGAAATGGTATAGTTTCAACTCACTATGCTGGTACACTTTGTGTATTAAACGGGACTGACTTGGGGTAATTATCTTTATACTGACTTATAAGATAATTAATACCTCATGGCTATTATGAGTGCTTATGCTCTAAATCCTAAGTTAATTTATAGACACGTACATTTTATATTTACACTTTGATCTCTAAAAGGGTGAGATCCTTAAATGGGTCAACATCTCATTAGATTGGGTGACAATATTGATTGTGTGGTGGATATAAATTAATGATGGAATCCATGTCTCAATTTTTGGGATTAATGATATCCCCTTGAGAAAGCTTATAAGTTTTGATTATGTCAAACCCTGCAGTTGGATTTTGTATCCGACATATCAGATAAGTTAAGTAGTGGATCTCAAGAAATTTTAAGAGATTAATTAAATATGATTGTCAGTAATTATATTTAATTAATGGATATCTGTAATCTTAACGTGGGGAGATAATAGGCATTTAATAACATGGAGCTTGAAATATATATTTTTGAGATAAGGGTAGGAGTGTAATTATAATTCTTTAGTGGTATGAATTATAATTTATGAAAATAGGATTCTAATTCAGTTCGAATTAGGGTTTCCTGATTCCATAAGGAAGCCTATTCCTTATTGACTTCTTATGGTCCCTACCGTAGCCTATATATATGTTGCTTTGGCTCTCTTCTCAGTTTGCATTTTTCTATCAAGAGAATTATAACTCAGAATGGAAAAGAGAGCGTAAAAGAGAGAGCAGAAGCAAAAAGGATTTCGAAAGAGCCCACACTCAATTCGATATTCTGGCAACAGAGGAATACGGTAGAAGATTGTGAGCTGTTATCGAGCCCGTGTTCTCGATTCGTCTACTACAGCAATCCGTTTTTACAGTTCAAGGTAACCCTAGTTCCGCCCTTATAGGGTTATTATAGATTTCACAAAATGTTTTGCAGTACCAACTTATACGCACTGTCAATTGATTCTGGGAACACAGTTTCCTAACAGTGGTATCAGAGCAACGTTGATTCTGCGTATGGGTTGGACGCAACTATGTTGTCCAGTAATACAGATCTTAGGCGTGCATTGATGGATGGATAGAACGTAGAATCTGTGCTAACCTTTGTTTTGCAGCTTTCTTATTCCACTAGTATGGTCACTGGTTTTGTGTGATTGGATCCCACGATGGTTTTATCCGTGGTTAATATTACTATTTTGATATAGCATGTGAACTCCTTTATGGAGGCATAGGATTTGTATGTATTGGATACCACGCTTGATTGATGCATGGTTAATTTACTGTAAATAAATAGCATGTGAACTCCTTCGTGGAGGCATAGGGTTTATGTAATTTATCTCAAGTAAATCCGTGAAGATGGTTCATGAGAGCAGTTTTACAAGCAGTTTCCGAAAGAGATCTAGAAGCAGTTTCAGAAGGCAGTTTCAGAAGACTTTTCAGAAAACAATCTGAAAGGCAGTTGCTGATGGTAGATCGGATTTAGCTGACCGGACAGCTCGACCCCCGTGCGTAGTGGAGACATAGAGCTAATCAGGTTCAAGGAAGATTTCTTCATAACAGTTGCAGCTTGACCATAAAAGTGGGATTCCTATTTTATTGTGGTTTTCTTATTTATGTGATTGAATGATTATTATTGTTTCATGTTTAATGAATAAGACAACATGGATAATTGTTCCTAGACCTATTTTAGATGTCTAGGTGCATGTTTAATTTATATTAATTCAAAATGATGGACAACTACATGTGTATTTAGAAATAAAACTAATTCCATATTTTGAAAACACAAGTACTTATTTTCTAAAATCATGAGAATATAATAATTTTATTATCTACATATGTGTGTTTGACAAGTAAGGATGGACTAATCCTTGTCAACTATTCCATTATGTTTTATTAATTAAATTAAAAGTTTTTCTACAAAATCATAATCCTCAATTTTTTTTTTAAAATTCTAAGTGGGAGAGGGAATTTACCAAGTATAAATCCCATGGTCTCCATCACTGGTTTGTAGATGATATGATTAATTTTGTGTGATGGCTCTAGTGCCATCCTCCCCATCGAATGCAGTTGATCATGGAATCATCGGTACAAACTTCTTTAAAAGAATGTTTTGGGTGACTGTTAGTGTGGGTCACCTCTCCATCAGAGGTGTTCCTCACGGAACTCTTGACCTAGAATTAAGTGATGGTATACACTTAGCTATAAATAATAACCTCCTCTCCATCTAAGTCACTGTTATTATTTATAGGACCAAAGCAAGTCAGCAGTTTAATTTTACTAGGCAAGGTACATTGCCTGGATAGTAAAATGAAAAGGCAATTGCCTATCTGAACAAATGATGGATAGTTTATGGCTTCCCATCGAGTCATACTATTCGCAGTGTATCAGGTTGTTGGCGGATTCCTTTCAAAATAAGGTAGAGGGAACCAATATTTTCAACTCAAATCCATAGTAATTTTCTTCCAAATGTAATTATTTATGTTATATGATTCTCAGGCTTTTAAATGGGTACTTTCAATCCACTTGCTGTTAAACTTAAAGAAAACAAACTTACTGGACCAAACTATATAGACTAGAAAAGGAATTTAGATATTGTGTTAACTACTGAAGAGTACAAGTTTGTGCTTACTCAATAATGTCCTGAGCAACCTGGTGAGGGGCAACCGCTGAGGAAACCCAGGCTCACAAGAAATGGGTCAAGGCTGATGAGATGGCGCAGTGTTATATTTTGGCATCCATGTCAAATGTTCTGCAACATCACCATCAGTCAATGACCAGTGCCTATGACATAATGAAGCGCCTCCGAGAGATGTTCGGGGATCAATGTCGTGCTGCTAGGAAAGTTGCCATGAAAGACTTGATGAACACAACCATGGCTGAGGGGACGCCTATTAGGGATCATGTTCTTAAGATAATATCTCTTCTTAATGAACTAGAGATCCTTGGAGATAAAATCGATGGAAAAACCCAGGTCGATATCATACTCCAGTCACTGCCAGAGTCCTTTAAGCAATTCTTCGTCAATTACAACATGAATAAATTTAAATATACTTTGGCAGAATTGCTTAAAGAACTCCAAGCAGCTGAGGGTCTCAATAGAAAGTCAGGGAGTGCTCTTGTGCTCAAGAAAGGTTCTGCTTCCAAGTCGAAAGGCAAGAAGAAAATGAAAAAGGCTCAAAAGAAGGTCGCGGGTCCTCTGCCAATCCAAAGGCCAACAGGACAACCGGGAAAGCACAAAGGCAAATGTTTTGTTTGTAAGCCGCCAGGACACTGGAAGAAGCAATGTCCGGTTTATCTCACCAGATAGAACAATCAAGGTAAATCTCATTTACTAGTTGTTGAATCGTGTTTAGCGGTCCGATCTATTGGTACTTGGTGTGTAGATATGGGAGCCACTGATTAAGTATGCAATTCTTTGCAGGGGTTCCAGGGAACCAGGCAGATCAGTGATAGAGAGGTTTATCTATACATGGGAAATGCTACGAGAGTAGCAGCAGTTGTAGTAGGAGATCTACATCTTAGATTTGGTAGAGATAGGATTTTAATATTAAGAAATTACCTTTTTGTACCTTCTATAAGAAGGAATTTAGTTTTAGTTTCTAGTTTAGTAAAGAATGGATATTCAGTTCATTTTAATGAAATAGTAGTTATTAAAGAAAATAACATTTTATTTGTTCTGGTCAATTGGTGGATGATCTTTATATTATAAATCCTGTCTCTCCTATACTGCAACTAAATGAATTGAATAACACAAATAGTTTGCCATTTAAGAGAAAAGAACCTTCGAGGATGAACCAAACGCATCTTTGGCACTTACACCTTGGTCATATTAATTTAAAAAGGATTCAAAGACTGGTTCAAAATGGGCCATTAGGTTCATTGAAAGTGGAGGCACTTCCAGTCTGTGAATCTTGCTTGGAAGGTAAAATGACCAAGAGGCCTTTCTCGGCCAAGGGCTATAGAGCTAAAGAGTCGTTGGAACTAGTTCACTCTGATTTGTATGGTCCTATGACTATCCAAGTAAGAGGGGGATTTGAGTACTTTGTCACTTTCATCGATGATTACTCAAGGTATGGGTACATTTACTTGATGCGACGTAAATCTGAATGCTTTGAGAAATTCAAAGACTTCAAGGCTGAAACAGAGAAGCGTCTAGGTATATTTATCAAGACACTACGATCTGATCGTGGTGGAGAGTACCTCTTGGGAGAGTTTAGGTAATACTTATTGGAACAAGGGATTACATCCCAATTGTCTGCACCCTGTATGCCTTAGCAGAACGGTGTAGCAGAAAGAAGAAACAGGACTCTTATGGACATGGTAAGATCTATGATGAGTTATTCGCATTTACCAATTTCCTTTGGGGACACGCATTAGAGACAGCTGCATACATTCTAAACTTGGTACCATCTAAGTCAGTACCTACTACTCCCACAGAATTATGGACTGGGCGAAAGCCTAGTCTGCAGCATGTTCGGATCTAGGGTAGTCCAGCACATGTGCTAAAAGGGAACGCAAAAAAATTGGAATCGAGAACAGAAGTGTGTTTCTTTGTTAGGTATCCAAGAGGAACTAAAGGTGGTCTGTTTTATAGTCCTAAGGATCAGAAGGTTATTGTTAGCACCAATGCCACATTCTTAGAAGATGACTATGTTATGGACCACAAGCCCAGAAGCCATATTGTTCTAGAGGAAATGAGAGGAGAGACACCGACACATACTTCTTCGATACCAACGGTACGAGAAGAAACATCACAAGAAAGAGTTGCCGATATTCCATTACCACGTTGTAGTGGGAGGATTACCAAAACTTGTGTAGATCCCGAACAAACCATTAAGATGCAGGTTATTGGACCAGTACAGCGTACAGATAATGGTGTATTAGGTTCAGAATCTTCACAACAAAATATCAGTGATACACAGACACGGGTTGTGCCTCATCGTAGTGGGAGGGTTATTATTCAACCTGACTGGTATATGTTCTTGGGAGAGTCTTATGACTGGGTCCCTGATGAACAAGTTATTGATCCCTCTAACTACAATGAAGCACTCCAAGATAAAGATGCAGATCTTTGGCAAAGGGCTATGAAGTCCGAAATGGAGTCCATGTACTCCAATCAAGTCTGGGATCTTGTGGAACCACCCAATGAAATAAAACTCATTAGATGTAAGTGGATCTATAAGAAGAAGAGAGGAGCAGACAGTAAGGTGGAAACCTTTAAAGCAAGGCTTGTTGCAAAAGGGTTCACTCAAAAAGAGGGAATCGATTATGAGGAAACCTTTTCACCGGTGGCCATGCTAAAGTCTATCTGGATTCTCTTATCCGTTGCTGCACATTTCGATTATGAAATTTGGCAAATGGATGTCAAGACAACATTTCTTAATGGGAATCTTGACGAGTGCATCTATATGGTGCAACTAGACGGGTTCATTGCAAAGGGCCAAGAACACATGTTGCGCAAGCTTAAGAAGTCCATTTATGGACTTAAGCAGGCATCTAGGTCTTGGAATATCCTCTTTGATCAAGCAATCAAGTCTTTTGGTTTTGATCAATGTGCGGATGAATCCTGTGTGTACAAAAAACATGATGGAAGCGTTGTGGTGTTCTTAGTACTATATGTGAATGATATCTTGCTAATCGAAAATGATGTAGAGGTATTATCTTCTGTAAGGGTATGGTTGTCCAGTCAATTCGATATGAAGAACTTGGGAGAAGCCGATCACATCCTAGGGATCAAGCTTATACGAGATCGCAAGAATAGGATGTTGGGCTTGTCACAAGGCACTTATATCGACAATATTCTTGCAAGGTTTAGCATGAAAGATTCCAAGAAGGGATTCCTTCCCTTCAGACATGGAATTACTCTATCTAAGGATCAGTGTCTTAAGACACTTGATGAGATAGAGAAGATGAAGGCAGTTCCTTATGCCTCGACAGTAGGAAGCCTAATGTATGATATGCTATGTACTAGACCTGACATCTGCTTTGTTGTTGGCATGGATAGTAGATATCAGTCTAATCCAGGGCAAGAACATTGGACTGCGGTGAAAAATACTCTCAAGTACCTGAAAAGGACTCGAGACTATATGTTAGTTTACCAAGCAGACAGTCTTGTACCCATTAGGTACACAGATTCTGATTTCATGTCACATAGGGATTCCAGAAAGTCTACCTTAGGATATGTGTTTACCCTAGGAGGTGGAGCCATTAGTTGGAGGAGTATCAAGCAGTCATGTATTGCCGATTCAACCATGGAAGCCGAGTATGTGGCTACTTCGGAAGCCACTAAGGAGGCCGTTTGGCTCAGAAACTTCCTTATGGATCTAAGAGTAGTACCTGCGGTACAATCGACTATTACCCTTTATTGCGATAATAGCGGAGCGGTTGCTAACTCAAAGGAACCTAGGGTCCATAAGAAGGGAAAGCACATTGAGCATAAGTATCACCTGATACGAGAGATCGTGCAAAGAGGTGATGTTGAAGTGACCAATATAGCATCAGCAAATAACCTGGCAGATCCTTTCATCAAGAGCTTACCGACCAAGACTTTTGATAGTCACGTAGAAGGGATAGGATTGAGGTGTGTCGCATCATGGCTTTGAGTCTAAGTGGGAGATTGTTAGGGATACATACTAAAAGCCATGCTTTATGTAGTTCATTTATTATTCATTTAATAAAATCAGTTATTCCATTTTTTGAGAATTTGTGTGGGCAATGTTTGTATTATATTATGCATGTGTGTCTCTCATTTTACATAGTAGGTGGTTTGGTGTGTAGAGTTCGGCTTACACACGGAAGATTAGACCATCGGATATTGTAGAATGTAAGATTTTGGTTTACAGTCTTAGATGTGATTGGACACACCATCGGTAGGACTGCAGCATGGTGTTGTAGTAGGTTTGTCTTAACTGCGGGAAATGGTATAGTTTCAACTCACTATGCTGGTACACTTTGTGTATTAAACGGGACCGACTTGGGGTAATTATCTTTATACTGACTTATAAGATAATTAATACCTCATGGCTATTATGAGTGCTTATGCTCTAAATCCTAAGTTAATTTATAGACACGTACATTTGATATTTACACTTTGATCTTTAAAAGGGTGAGATCCTTAAATGGGTCAATATTTCATTGGATTGGGTGACAATATTGATTGTGTGGTGGATATAAATTAATGATGGAATCCATGTCTCAATTTTTGGGATTGATGATATCCCCTTGAGAAATCTTATATGTTTTGATTATGTCAAACCCTGCAGGTGGATTTTGTATCCGACATATCAGATAAGTTAAGTAGAGGATCTCAAGGAATTTTAAGAGATTAATTAAATATGATTGTCAGTAATTATATTTAATTAATGGATATCTGTAATCTTAACATGGGGAGATAATAGGCATTTAATAACATGGAGCTCGAAATATATATTTTTGAGATAACGGTAGAAGTGCAATTATAATTCTTTAGTGGTATGAATTATAATGTATGGAAATAGGATTCTAATTCAGTTCGAATTAGGGTTTCCTAATTCCATAAGGAAACCTATTCCTTATTGACTTCTTATGGTCCCTACCGTAGCCTATATATATGCTGCTTTGGCTCTCTTCTCAGTTTGCGTTTTTCCATCAAGAGTATTATAACTCGGAATAGAAAAGAGAGCGTAAAAAGAGAGAGCAGAAGCAAAAAGGATTTCGAAAGTGCCCACACTCAGTTCGATATTCCGGTAGCAGAGGAATACGGTAGAAGATCGTGAGCTGTTATTGAGCCCGTGTTCTCGATTCGTCTACTACAGCAATCCGTTTTTGCAGTTCAAGGTAACCATAGTTCCGCCCTTGTAGGGTTATTATAGATTTCACGAAATTTTTTGCAGTGCCAACTTAAACGCACTGTCAACGGATTCTGGGAACGCAGTTTCCTAACAATAGCAACACCATAGAGCCTTAGGTCCGTCACAACGATCCGTCGCATTAATTTCGCAAGGTATGTCCTATACCCGACTCGTATGCTTGCTTATTGTATTATTTACATTGGTATCAGAGCCTTAGGTCCTTGATTTGCTCGTGTATAGTATCCAAAACAAATCTGCCATTGATGAGTTTTCACGCTTTTTCAAAATTATCAAAACATGATTTTCAAAGTGGGACTACGTAAAAACTTTAATATTTTTCAAACTTTTTGTGTTGGATCTATTCTAATACATCATATGAGTCATCTGATGAAGTATCATATGTTAGTTATCTTCGTTAGTTATTTCCAAACTTCGAGCTTTTTTTTTTTTTCGAAAAACCAAGATTTGCAACAACACTGTTTTTTTTTTTTTTTTTGCATAATCGTAATCTATGCTATGAGGTCTTTCCAACGGTACAAAATTTAAGTAACGAAGTGGGAACAAATCCGCGAACATAGACCCCTAGGCGGCCTGTTTCTGCGTTTTTTTGTTAGAGGAAGAAGAAGAAGAAGAAGAAGAAGAAGAAGAAGAACCAGGCCCCCACACCACCCCCATGTGCGCCGAGGCACGGGCCCCACTCTGGCGAGTGGGCCGGATCCATCTCTGGGACCCAGTCCTTGATTTATTTTTTAAATATTTTTTTGGAAAAGTTATTTAATTATTAGATAATTAAAACATTTTTTGTTATTAAAATAAATAGGTTTGTGATGTTTTAAACTATTTTAATTGCATTAAAATTATGGAAAATTATGGAAAATTAAGTTTTTTATTTTTCATATATTAAGGACACTCAGAGGGACCTGAAATAATTTATAGGTAAATTATTTCATTATTGTTGATATTTTAGAGCATAAAAGATGTGTTTTGTACGTGTTTTTATGTGCTTAAATATATGGTGTTTAGTACACTGTAAGGGGACATGAGAAAATTTTTGGTGATTATCTCACATATTTATGATGTTTTAGAGCATAAAAAATCATGTTTTAGGCATTATTTTAATTGCTTAAAATATCTAATTATTATTAATTTGTAATTAATATCATGTGTTTGGAACACTGTTTAGGGCCATATGAAACTGAAGGGAGATACTAATATCTTTAAATGTTGTATTTTTGGGAATTTATACCTTTTTGTTAATTTGTTTAACAAAAACAGTTTAATTGGTTAAATTGATATAAATTTTTAGTTGTACCAATTAATTCTGGAAATTCTTTGTTAATACTGGTTTTTAGTTATTTAAAATTTTCCATGTGGTTTTAAATTATTTTTATGAATTTATAAGCCGTTGATTTAATTGGATTTTAATAAATTTAAAGCCTTAAAATTGCTTTAATAATTGACACAAAATTTAGTATTTTTTTTCTTAGCTTATGGGAGTATTCGGGCTGTTTCTTTTATTATTGAAATTTAGTTTAGAGGCTCATTGCATTGTTGGTCACATTTAAATTACTGTTGTTTGTGGTTGGTTGACCCCAAGACCTGTGATCCTCCTCCTAATTAAATGGAGTGATGGATTAGTCCATTCATTTTCTTAAATAGACCACATGATTGCTTGATGTATGTGATTAATATTTTAATCTAGAACAAATGAATGGACAATTAATTGATAATTTGTAGAGCTTGTGTTGTCATTGTTGTATGTTTAAGGTTGTTCTTGTGTATGTTTATGAACAAAGCTTCCCAGTTTTTTTGGGCTATAAATGTAATCTGAGGATGAGTGTTTCATTTTTTGTATTGGAAAAGCCTGTTTGTAAAAGGATGATTTTCTTTGTTCATATATCATATACTTGAATTACCTTAGCATTAGCTCTAAATTATCAATTTAGACCCACATGGGGTCCAAGAGCATTTTTTGTTGTATGACGCAATAGTTATCACTGTGGATGATGTTAGATAAGTTATGTACTTTCTATGCATGTTTTATTTAGAAAAATCAATTATGAGATATTTTCTTAAATTGCAAAAGTAAAATGATGACTACAAGTACAGCAAATTTTCGATCTTGAAATTGTAATAAGAGGAAATGTTTTTACAATTGGATTTCAAAACAAACTTTTTGGAAAATGTGCAATGTAATAATGTCAAAACCTTGTGCATGTTTTTAATGTAGTAATGGCCACCAATCAATAAGTTGTTGAACTTACAAAAGATAACAAACTCAATGGACTTAAATATGACCTACGGATGATCAAAGTGGGCTTCCTATTGAAAGATCAGGAGCTATTGCAGCACACTGAGATTTCAAGGGTCCAACCTGTTATGCCAGAAGACGGTCCTATGGCCCAACATCACCGAGATATCAAGGCCTACAATGCTTGGCATAAAAGGAATAGTCATGAACGCATCATTTTGTTGAGTAGTATGAACGACAATATCATGGTAGAGTATCAACACTACCAAATTACCAAAGAATTGTGGGACCAATTAAAATTTGCTTTTGGAGGGACATCAACAACTAGGCTTAGGAGCCTGGTGTTGAAATGTGAAGTGTACCGGAAAGATCCTAAACACACGATGATTGAGCATCTACGAGTGATGTCAAGTATGATTCGTGACCTTGGGACGGCTGGGAGCACCTAACAGACAAACAACAAATTCAAGCTGTGATTTGTTCATTGCCTGAATCCTGGGTCCATATGAAGCAGATTTTAACCCACAATAAGAATATCAAGAATTTTGCAGATATCTCTCGATATGTGGAGTTGGAGGCAGAGTGCCAAGAGGCGTAATGCATCACTGCACTCATGGCTAAAACTTCCATTAGTAGAGGTGACCCCAAGGCTAATAGACTTAAGGGAAAAGCCAAGGGGAAAAGTCACCAAGATAAGGTGGGACCAATAAGTTGGCTCCAAAGGCTGATAAGATTAAGAAGCACAAAGGGAAGCATACTGGTAAGAAAGACGCATCCAAGGTGAAATGCTTCAACTGTGGTGAAAAGGGACACTTCACTCATGACTGCACTGAGCCAAAGAAAGTAACTTTTCAACCAAACTCTCTTTATAGTTTTGGTGAGTTCACATATCTTATTTGCTCATTCGCTCCATGATTGGATTGCAGATACAGGAGCAACCCGGTATGTGACAAGAAGCAGAGGCGATTTTGTCGATTATCGTAGAGTTCCAGTTGGCACCAGTAGTGTGTACATGGAGAATGGGGCTTGTGAACAAGCAGTGGAAGTCTGTTCGTACCAGCTCCAATTGCGCACCGGGCATACCTTACTTCTACATGATGTGCTCTATGTCCCTGGAATTCAGTATAATTTACTTTCAATTTTAGCACTTTTTGATTTGGGATGTGTTTTTCATTTTGGTAGTAGCAGGATGGACATTTTATTTGATGGTAGTATTTTTGGACATGGTTATTTATCGAATAATTTCTTTAGAGTTGATTTGTTCAATTACATTTCTTCTATTTCTATTGTTGCTGATTCAAGTAAGAATGTTGACTCTGTGACATGGCATGCTAGACTTGGATACATAGGATGAGATAGGATGACCAGATTAGCAAGAGAAGAACTTCTGGGTCCGCTCGCTAAGGTTAACCTACCTATATATGAGTCTTGCCTCACTGGCAAAGCATGCCGTAAGCCTTTTGGTAAAGTTACCAGAGCTACTCAAGCTAGAACTAGTTCACTCTGACATATGTGGACCTATGAATGTAAAGGCATGTCATGGCGCCTCTTACTTCCTTACTTTCATTGATGACTAGATGCGATATAGGTATATCTACCTGATTTCTCACCGCTATGAGGCATTGGATTATTTCAAACGCTTTGTAGCAGAGGTTGAGAATGACTTCCCCAGTATTGGTTATGCCAAAAGAGACCTTGACCTCTATAAGTTGGAGGATGTTGTAGACAACATACCATCTTTAAGCGAGGGTGGGGAGATTAAGATTACACATCTAGTAGTTGCTGAAAATGGTACTAGTCTTCAGTCGAGTGGGAGTACACCTCTAGACGCTAGTGGGAGTGCACCACTAGGCACTCAAGATTCTCAGGTGGCACACCGTAGCAGTCGAGGAAGAGTTCCACGTCGGTGTTTTAAAATTGAGGAAGAAGTTCTCATATGTATAGTAGATGATGATGAGCCTGCTTCCTACAAAAAAACTCTTTCTTCTTCTGCCAAGTCTGAGTGGATAGTTGCTATGCAGGAAGAGATGAGTTCTATGTACAAGAACAAGGTCTGGGAGTTGGTTGATATTCCACCTGGCCTTAAGACCATTAGAAACAAGTGGGTTTCCAAAGTCAAACGCAAGGCAGATGGTTCAATTGACAAGTATAAAGCACACCTAGTGGCGAAAGGTTATACCCAGAGGGAGGGTATAGACCATGGAGACACATTCTCTCCAGTGGTGAGATTTGCCTCTATACGCCTTATACTAGCGATCGTCACATAGTTAGACTTAGAACTTTTCCAAATGGAAGTCAAAACTGCATTTCTTAATGAAGAACTAGACGAAGAGATCTATATGGATCAACCAGTTGTTTTAATAACCAAAGGGAATGAGCGCATGGTATGCCATCTTAAACGATCCATTTATGATCGCAAGCAATCATCGAGGCAGTGGTACTTGAGGTTCCATGACTCAATCACCTCTTTTGGTTTTGAGATGATTTAGGAGGACCACTGTGTGTACATAAATAGTCCAAGAAGAGTACTCTAATTCTTTCTTTGTATATCGATGAAATTCTTCTAGCTGAAATGAGATGAGTTCCATTGTCGCCACTAGAGAATGGTTGTCCTCTCAATTTGAGATAAAGGACATGGGTGAGGCCAACTATGTGTTAGGTGTTAATATTATGAGAGATATTTCCAAGAAACTTCTCTATTTGTCTCAAGAGACTTACATAAATAAGGTTCTAGCATATTTTCACATGAATAATGCAAAACCCATAGACACCCTAGTAGAGAAGGGATTCGCATTGAAAAGAGAGCAGTAAAAAGGATCATGTGACACTTCCACGGGACTATGGATCTTGCTCTTTTGTTATCATGGTGGAGATTTGAAGCTGAAAGGATATAGGGATGCTGATTGGGCTAGCGATAGAGATGAGTGCAAGTCCACGTCTGGCTATAGAGTCACACTGGGAGGTTGTACGTGGCTTGCTCAGCAGCCATTCAACAGGCTATATGGTTGAGGAAGTTTTTGCGGCATCTAGGCTCTTCGCCTCATGGAGATGATGTCGTGCTTATCCACTGTGATAGCACATCAGCCTTCGCCTCTACAAAAGATCCCAAGTACTATAGGAAGTCCAAGCACATAGACATCGGTCACCACTACATTCGAGATATGGTTGCACAAGGGGAGGTTGTCTTGAGGCACATCCCCACTGGCGACATGGTGGCTGATCCTTTGACTAAGCCCATTGCTAGAGATGTGTTCTTGTCCCACGTTATTAGTATGGTACTTTGTAGGATTAGATGTGCTTAGACATTTTGTTATATTTTGACATTATTATCATTATTATTATCAGTTAATAATATAGTTGTTTTCCATACATCTTTGAATCGACATGCTCACATGGGTGATTTGCCTTGGCGCTTATATAGCGGATTTGGGCATATGTGTCCACGGCGCATAGATAACGAGCAAGATGAGACATTTGTGTTCATGGCGCTTTGGTAGCTACCTAGGACATGTGTGTCCATAGTGCTAAAGGGTGAGCTATAACACTTATATCTATGTTGTGTAATAACAACGAACTAGATATAAATCTTACTATCATTATATATCGCCTTAGCTTAGAGCTAAGATGAGACCTAAAGTTTAGTACTTGGTTAAACGTAGAGAACACCACAACTCTATGTAGCATGCTTATAGCCGAATGTAAGATTTTAGACAGACGCCAATAGGAGCAACTATGCTGGAAATCTCAGGTTAGGCGTTTATGTAACATCTAGACTAAACTTCGTATGGCGTTACTTTTACCACGAAGTGACATGCCTATTTATATGGAAGAATGCCATAGCATTCATATCATATTGTATGTACTCTTTTTGCAATCGTTGTGGAGCAATGGATTAATCCCTATTTTATTGATGTGTGAGCCACGTAGTCTCCCTGTAATGGGGATTCTACACCAGTTTCCTTATGACCTAAGACTATGTCATGAAGAGGATGCTTGATGATGCTACATTAGTGTACTATCCTGGGGCAAAGAGACACAAACCGTCCTATGGGGCGCATCTAGGAAAGTGGTCAAGTCAGTTGAATTGACATTAGTAGACAGGGAAGACTCTTCAATAACACACCATGTTTTGAGACTCATTAACTGGCCAACGACAATCGTATATGTACTGGGTGTCATTGGTACATTATATATATGGGGTGTAGCACTGATTTTCTGAGGGATTAAGAGTGCTAGATCTGGTGTGGTTGAACATGTCTGGGTAAATATATGAGATGCCTCTGAGTGATGTGTTTTGTTAGTTATGTGATTGACTTAGCATATCAGCTCATGTCGTTGTATGTTTCTTTTCGTGAGGTTACACGTTCTATTTTCCATATGAAGAGATGATGAAAATTGGAATCTAAGGGATTTGTATTACGCAAGCCCTATGTGTGTGAGTGGGAGATGTTAGTATTATGCGTCGGCTTTTGGGTTACCCACAAATAGTAAGTAATTCGTGTATGTATGAGATAGATACAAGTGAGGTACGAATTACTATTCTTTGATACTTAGAACTTGTCATAGTGGATGATGAGACATGAATTACAAGTGAGATACGTACAAGTGAGATACGATTGTTGGAATTACTATTCTTTGATACCTGAATATGATTAGAAATTCTGACGATAGAGGAACATTCATACACCATACAAGTCTAGTTATCTTTTCGAATTTTTTCTTTTATGTTGGAGTTCAATTATCATTTTATAGTGGAGTAAATGTTAACTCATTAGTTAGTTGATCTGCTGATCAAAGAATTTGGTCATGGGGATTAATGACTAATTTGAGCCAATAATAAAGAACCTAGGAGGTCCCACTCTTAGCTCCAAAGGATGTACGAAGACAAGAGAGAAGGAGACCAATCAATTGGAATCAATCCAATCGATTGGTATGACAATCAATTGCCATACCAATTGATTGGACCTAAGGTCGGTGGAAATTCTTATAAATAGGAGACCTACGTGCAGAATTATTTTGCTCGTTAGTTTTTAAGCTCTACGATCCAAAAGAACAGAAAGTGTTTATTAGTACAAATGTTGTTTTCTTGGAGGATGATTATATCATGAACCATAAACCTAAGGGAAGGTTAGATCTTAAAGAGATAGAAGGAGAGCCCTCAGTCCTGCCCATAGTCGATAATGATGTATGACAAGAAAATAGCACTTCTTCACCCATTTTTGCACCGGTGACTCATCATAGTGGGAGGATGGTCAGCCAGCCTGATAGATACATGTTCTTAAGAGAAGTTTTTGAAGCGGTCTCCATAGAATCTGAATCTGATCCTACCGCGTACGAATGGGCAATGGCTGATGTTGATTCAGCTCATTAGGTTAAAGCTATGAAGGCTGAATAGAATCTATGGATTCTAATCAGGTCTAGGATCTTGTAGAACTTCCTGCCAATATTAAACCCATTAGCTATAAGTGGGTCAACAAGAGGAAAAGAGGATCTGATGGAAAGGTTGAGACCTTTAAGGCAAGGCTTGTAGCGAAAGGTTACACTCAGAGGGAAGGCATTGACTATTAGGAAACCTTCTCACCTGTAGCCATGCTCAAGTCCATCAGAATACTCTTATCCGTTGATGTATGCCTAGATTATGAGATTTGACAGATGGACTTCAAGAGTGCATTCTTGAATGGAAATCTTGAGGAGATATCTATATGTACCAACCAGAAGGGTTCATAGCTGGTGGAAAAGGTAACTTGGTATGCAAGTTACAAAAGTCCATTTATGGGCATAAGCAGGCATCCAGGAGTTGGAACATTCTTTTCGACCAAGCGGTCAAGTCATTTGGTTTCATACAGAATCTAGATGAGCCTTGTGTATACAAGAAGTGTGAAGGGAAAGTGGTAGCTTTTCTTGTGCTGTATGTTGATGACATTCTACTCATTGGGAATGATGTAGGGGCATTGTCATCAATTAAGGTTTGGCTAGCTAGTACTTTGGATATGAAGGATCTAGGAGAGGAAAGCTATATCCTTGGTATAAAGCTCTTTTGGGATTGTAAGCAAAAGATAATGGGATTATCTCAAGCTGGTTATATCGAGAAGGTACTAACTAGGTTTTCCATGGACAACTGGAAGAAAGGTTTATTACCTTTCAGGCATGGTTTAGCTTTCTCCAAGGACCAGTGTCCTAAGACACAGGAGGAGAGGAATCGCATGGCAGGAGTTCCCTATACTTTGGCAGTGGAAAGTCTCATGTATGCGATGTAATGCACTAGACCAAATATCTGCTTTGCCGTTGGCATGGTTAGTAGATATCAGTCGAATCCTAGTCTAGAGCACTGGATAGCCATTAAGCACATTCTTAAGCACTTGAGAAGGACTAACGATTACATGCTTATGTATGGCAGAGATGAGTTAATTCTAGTGGGTTACACTGACTCGGACTTTATGTCAGATAAAGATTCGAGGAAGTCAACATCCGGACATCTCTTGTTCAAGGAAATCGATATCCGGACATCTCTTTACCTTGGGAGGTAGTGCTGTTACTTGGAGGAGCATTAAGCAGAAATGCATTACAGACTCAACTATAGAAGCTGAGTGTGTGGCTGCTTGTGAAGCAGCAAAGGAAACTGTTTGGCTCAAGAAGTCCCTTATGGAGCTCGAGGTGATACCAGCGTCGCTGTTGCCTATTACGCTATACTACGATAATAGTGGGGCACTGGATTAGTCCAAGGATCCAAGGAACCACGGAAAGGGAAAGCACGTAGAGTGAAAATATCATCTAATTCAAGATATTATTCAACGTGTAGATGTGACTGTCACCAAGATTGCCACCACTGACAATCTTGCGGATCTGTTTACAAAGGCCTTTCCACAGAAGGTCTTTGATCGTCATCTAGATAGTCTAGGTCTCAGATGTAGTCCAAAATGTTTATGAGTGCAAGTGGGAGTTTGTTGGGATTGTGCCCTCAAACCATTACTTTATTTATGAGACATTGGCATTTTAATATATAGATATCAACTTTACATTTCATTGTGTATGTTTCTTTCATGAGATGATTGTTAATCCTTAAGTATCGTAGTAAGTAATTCGTGTATGTATGATATATATACAAGTGAGATACAAATTACTATTCTTTGATACTTAGAACTTGTCATAGTGGATGATGAGACTGGATCTCTCATCAGGTGTACACTGTAGCATGATTAACTACCATTGGATGGAGTGATGAATCTCAATTACTAGAGTTTTAACTCTTACTTAATATGCTAGTGCTTATAGTGCATTGACGGACCTGAGCTTTCCTATTGACGCTTAAGGCTGTCAAAAGTCGATAGGAACTCATAACTTGTATGACGTACGTGTTTTCAATCTTGAGACGATTATGAACACAGACTGTGGATATGGCTGCTTTGACTTCCCAATCAGTGAGGTCTTAAAGATCAACACTTGGGTATCTTGGGTATGTCATATTCATAGGGTTGTGAACATACATTGTCAAGATAGAATCTACCCTCTGATAAAGAGTAAGCATCTCTTGAGAATGTCACCAAGTTGATCACTGAGAACTGCAGTTTTGTTGATAAGTAGTTATCAACATGTTTGGTAATCATGAGAGGTGAATGTGACTCAAGGAATATAAGAAGTAATCATCATTCAGGTTAATAGTAACAGTTTATCTGACTACCTGAATATGATTATGAATGCTGACGGTAGAGGAACATTAGTACACCATACAAGTCTAGTTATCGCTTTGAATTTGTTCTTTTGCGTTGGAGTTCAGTTATCGATTTATAGTGGAGTAAACATTAACTGGTTAGTTAGTTGATCTGCTGATCAAAGAGTTTGGTCATGGAGATTGATGATGCCAAAATTTGGTAAGAGTAAATTAAAGCAGTTTAAGGAGAGAGAGAGTGAGAGACTAGTTTTTTGTATGTGGTTCAGCCCTGTTAATGAAGGAACCTACGTCCATGTGTGTCTAAGGACGTTCACTATACTGTAGAAAGCCGGTGACCTGTGGTGAACCAACAATATTTTGGAGCTACCAAAGGTCGGCCGGGCGTGTTGGTGACCGCTATAGAGGTGCTATAGAGACTGAAAAAGTTGATCCCCTTCTATGGGGGTGAGTGGTCTCTTTTATAGATGCAAGAGACCTGTTCGTACAAGGATAAGGAAATACAATACAATTAGGATTGATTGGCATTAATTGTGGGGGTTTCCTAATTGGATTAGGAAATAATGTGCTCTTTCCATTAGTCTTCTAGTTTGAATAGGAAACTGTCTGGAATATTTTGAGGTGTATCTCGTGACCAGGCTGTACTGCGCCCATTGCGGGCCGAGCCAGTGCTACAATCCTGACCTGTTTGGTCGGGCCTCGGGACATCGGGCATACCGCTCGGGATGAATTTGCTGACCTGTCCTTGTCCGTTTAGAAAGCTGTTGGAGCCGAGCTGTTTGAGATGTGCCGCTGAATTTATCTGAGCTGTTCGCATAACTGCTCGGTCACTGAGTAGAGCCAATTTTGGGCGTATCAGTTGCCCTCCATTTCCAAGGTTGGCTCGATGCTATATCGAGGCAAGTTTGGAAATCAGTTGATACCATTTGCCATTGTTTGAAAATCTGTTTGATTGCTCGGGAAAGCTGTCTTGGAGCTTCTGAGTCTCGTGAGTTCTCGTGAACTGGCTAAGAGTTGAGACTTAATCTAGCTCGGAGTCTTTAAGTGCTCAGGAATTGGCCAAGAGTTGAGACTCGGCCTAATTCTGAGTCTTTTGCTTGAGTTAGCTCCCAGGATGTTTATCTTCTACCCGTAAACCTTCGTCAAGGTTATGGGCAAAAGAATTTGACCATAGATGCAGGGGTTACCTGCCCCAGTGCTCAGAACATTCCAGAAATTGAGGATTCTGAACCTCTTCTGTCATGTCCGACGAGAACTAATTCAAATCCCATAAGTCAACTTCCAGATACTTTGGAGTCTATTGCTACTGTGCCATGTATTCCAACAGAACAGCCAGACCATGCCCATGGACCAGACCTATCTGCTGAACATGATAATCAGAACTCATTTACAGATGATAAGGGATAGCACTCCCAAGAAAAAAGTAGCTCAGATCTCTCAACTCATACCCCCCAACCCCAAGGCTTAGGTAAGGCTCACAAAAAAGAGGAATAAACACTCAGGAGCCTCAGGTAAAAGGAAACACTCTCATCATCGATTTTAATGGTAGTAAGTTGTTGGAACATTAGGGGTCTCAACCAACCCTTTAACAATCCGAGGTTGCTAAATTTATTTATGTAAATAGTATTGATGTCCTTGGCCTTATTGAAACTAATGTCAAACTTACAAATAAGGATAAAATTAGGAAAAAAAATTTTAAACATTGGAATTATGTTTCAAATTGCAACTTAGACTCAATAGGGAGGATCTGGGTGCGATGGAATCCTGATAAGATCAACCTTACTATTCTGAGAATATCTTCCCAAATTATTCATGTCCTCATTGAGAATGATGACCATAGCACTCAATTGGAGGCTTCTTTTGTCTATGGTTTCAATACAGGTCAAGAAAGAAAAGCATTATGGTCTGAGCTTATATCTTATTTTTGATCCCAATATTAATCATGTTATCCTTGGTGACTTCAATGTGGTGTTAAATACCAATGAAGTCTCTGAGCCCAATTTTGGCATTAACTCTGATATTACTGATTTCAGTAATGTGGTTAACTCTCTTTGTTTGATTGACCTAAGATATTTGGGTGAATTCTTTACCTAGAGTAACAGAAGATATAGGAGACCTGACTATAATCAAAGGAAATTGGATAGAGCTTTGGTGAACCAGACTTGGCTGGACAATTTTCCTGACTCTTATGGTCACTTCCAAGAACCAAGTGTATCTGGCCATTCCCCTTTTGTTATCGATCTTGATAAAATAGTTAGGAGGAAGGGAAGGTCATTTTAATTTTATTAATTTTTGGACCAAACTTGACCCTTACCCTTCTACTGTCTCCAATGCCTGGGATACTTCTGTGAATGACACAACTCAGTATCAAGTGTGTCTCAAACTTAGAATGGTTAAGCATGATTTCAAAATCCTCAGCAAAAGTTTTGTTGGGAAAGAGAAATTGTTGGCTGATAAAGCCAGGGCTGAGCTTAAATTAGTTCAATCTGAACTTCTCAAGAAGCCTACTTGCCCTTCCCTCATTTCCAAACAGATACAATGTAGGACTGATTTCTTAAAATCAATTTGGATTGAGGAAGAAACCCTTATGCAGAAATGTAGAGTGTAATGGTTAAAAGCAGGAGACAAAAACTCTAGATACTTTTTTCAACATAACAAAAGTAGAAGAAACTATAAAAAGATTTTCCAACTTGAAAAGCCTGATGGATCCTTTACTAGTAACATTGAGGATGCTAAATCAGAAGCAGTTAGGCACTTTAAAGAATTCCTTGGTACTCCTGCAGATAACCATTTTCCTGGGGTTGATGCCTTGAGAGAGGTCATCTATAAAAGAATTCCAGAAAACCCTTTGGAAAATCTTGATAGAATACCTACTTTTGATGAGATTAAAAGCACAATGTTTAGTTTGCATGACAACAAAGCTCCTGGCCCTGATGGTTTTAATATTATTTTCTTTAAATAGTCTTGGCCAATTGTTGGGACTGCTGTTATGGAAGCTATTCAAGAATTTTTTCTTTCAGGGAAAATGCTTAAAGAGTCCAACACCACTATTATAGCGCTGGTCCCAAAAGTTCCTAACCCTTCTAACATGGGGGATTTTAGACCTATATCTTGCTGTAATACCATTTACAAATGTATCTCTAAAATTATTGCGAATAGACTCCAAACTATTCTCCCTACCATCATTGACCAATCACAATCTGCTTTCGTTAAGGGTAGGAAAATTAGTGATAATGTTTTACTTGCTCAAGATCTTCTTAGAGACTATCACAAAGTGGGGGGCAAACCTAGACTTGCTTGCAAAGTTGATCTTATGAAAGCATATGATAGTGTTAATTGGAACTTTTTGTTTGATCTTCTTGATACCATTGGTGTTCTTCCAAATCTAAAAAAATGGATTTTTGCTTGTGTAACTTCCCCTAGATATTCCATTAATTTTAATGGGGAGTTTGTGGGATACTTTGATGGTGCGAGAGGTCTGAGCCAAGATGACCCTATTTCCCCTTATCTATTTTGTTCTTATCATGGAGGCTCTTAGGCAACTACTCCACCACAATATTCAGAATTGTCAATTCACCTATCACTGGAAATGTGAGAAACTTAAAATTTCTCACATTTGCTTTGCTGATGATCTTATTATTTTATTGAATGGTGATATTGATTCTGCAAAATTGGTTAGAAAAACACTAAATCAATTCTATGATTTTTTTGTTATTCAAGCCAACAATGCTAAGAGTTGTGTTTTCTTTTCTGGGATCGAAGACCAGTTGGTTAATAACATTTTGAGGGAATTCCAATTTACCATCAGATCTCTTCCTATGAGGTATCTTGGGGTTCCTCTGATTACTTCCAAATTGAAAAAATAACATTGCAATGAGTTGGTCAACAAAATTTGCTCTAGAATTACCTCTTGGAAATCTAAATTCTTATCCTATGCAAGAAGGGCTAAGCTAATACAATCTGTGCTATCTGGTATCCAACAATATTGGTCAGGGATGTTCATCCTCCCCAAAGGAGTTCTAAAACAGGTGGATCAAGCTCTGAGGAGGTTCCTTTGGTCTGGGACCACAGATAAGAGTCATGGGGCTAAATAGCTTGGACAAAGGTTTGCAAACCCAAAAAGGAAGCTGGCTTGGGGTTTAAATATGTTTTTCTGACAAATACTCTTTTGAATTTAAAGCACATCGGTAATCTTCTTAGACCCTAAAAATAAGTCCTTGTGGAAAGAATGGGTGCACATGTATATGATTAAATCTAAAAGTTTTGG
Source organism: Hydrangea macrophylla (assembly GCA_033977485.1). NCBI lineage: Eukaryota > Viridiplantae > Streptophyta > Magnoliopsida > Cornales > Hydrangeaceae > Hydrangea > Hydrangea macrophylla. The sequence goes on along the minus strand of CM066990.1, from coordinate 69,933,172 downwards.
GGAAATCAAAGCCCCAAGCCAATGCTCTTGGTATTGGAGAAAATTATTAAAGTTTAGGGATATCGCGAGACCCATCCTGATTCATAAGATTGGTGATGAAACATACTTCCCTCTTGTTTGATAATTTGCTACCCATTGGACCCTTGTTTGAGAAATATACACCTAGGATTTCTTATGATGATGTCATTGATCCTAGAGCAAAAGTGGCAACTATTATAAGCAATAATGATTGGAACTGGCCATCAACTAACACTATTGGCTTAAATGAAGTTAGATGTACATTATCTACTTTGTACAAGCCATCTGGAATGGTAGATTACTCATGGACCACTTCTCCTTCTAGAGGATTTATATTTGCACATATCTGGGATCATTTTAGAGAGATGTCCCAGTGGTACTTTGGCACAAAATTGTATGGTGTTCGGGGTGTACTCCTAGACAGAATTTCATCGAATGGATTGTTGTTCTAAATAGACTTGCTACACATGATAGGATCTTTGCCTATTGTACCAAAAAAAAAAAAGATAGGATCTTTGCCTATACCCCGGGACCCCTTGCTTGTGTTTTTTGCCACTGCCATATGAAAACTCATAACTATTTATTTTTTGAATGTACTTGTGCTTCTTTCATTTGGCAGGACTTAATGCAAAGATGTGAACTCAACTAGAATATGACAACTTGGGACACAACTGTTCGATGGATGGCACAAAATTGGAAAGGAATGAGAATCCAACAAGCTATCCCAAAGATGTGCCTTGGTGTAACTGTCTATGGTTTATGCAGGGAAAGGAATACGAGGACATTTAAAGGTTCTTCCATGCCTCCAGGACAACTACACTCCAAACTATGGTCTCTCAAATCAACACTCAAATTAGAATCGAATGGAAACAAGACCCCCAACTAGACAATTTTGTTAGATACTGGACATGAGAGGGTGATTGCTTGTTAGTTTTGTTGATTGTTTTGATGTTTCATTGGTTGATTGGTTGTTTTGGTTTTTCTGGTTGTTTTAGTTATAGTGGCTGCGTTTGCTCCTAGTCCTCCTGGCTGTGCATTTATGCTTATCCTGGGTTATGCCCTTTGTACATTTGTACATCCTTTTTTGGAATATATTTACCCATTTCCGAAAAGAAAAAAAAAACAAAACAAAAAAAACAAAAACAAACTTTTACTAAACATATGCCTTGGCTAGAAACCAGCTGTAGAGTATCCCAACAAGACAACCTTTTATCCACCATTCCTTCCATACTAGCTAGGTACCAGGCAAGCTAAAAAGAGAACAATGTGCAACTGGAAATTTGATCTGAATGTTAATGATGAGCACAAACTAGTAGGTATAGATATAAACCAGTTTAAATTGGGGAAGCAAAAAGATGCTCCACCGGAGTTTGGACAACACTTTTCACTTCTGCCAAACATGATCAAGCTCAAAGGTAAACAGGAACAACCAAAAAAAAAAAACAAATCATGATTTTCAACAAGTTAAAATGAAACCAAGAGCTTCCTTTCATACAGGGACCAAAAAAAAAAAAAACAAATCATGATTTTCAACAAGTTAAAATGAAACCAAAAAGCTTCCTTTCATAGGCCATTAGAAAGTAGAGGTTACCCATGAACTAATGTAGATTGATGATATCAAATTCCACGGATGATGGGTCAGATTCAATATGGGCAATCAGGGGCAACAGGTTCCACAAACATTCTGAGTGTAGTTATGCCTTCGCTTTCTACCCAAGTCATGCAGTGCTTCAAGCCAGTATCATTCGGGATAGAAATCAAAACGTCAAAGTCATAGTCAGCCTCAAACATATAATTAATCATAAAAGTACCCACCTTCAACTTCGCCCTCTTTGCCAGCTCCTCCTCCAAATCTGCCAATGATACCGATGACAAAGGGTACCTAAACTCAAAGACATGATCTCCAAATGTTGCCATTATCCTCACCGTATCCTCATCATCATCATCATCATATTGCATTTCACTAGACACCTCGGCTTGCTCAGGAGGCGTTTCAGAAGATGAGACCGATTCTTGCAATGTCATGGCAGGCTCAAAAGGCCGTTTAGAAGATGGAGGAGGGTGGTCACTCTGAGTGTGTATAATTTTGTTTCTTTTCTGTGATGGCCCTGGAGTGATTCCATGCTGTCTACCCACACGCTTCAATGTAGATGGAGTAACTGTAAAATGAAGGATTTACATGAGACTTACCCAAAAAAAACCAGTATAGCAATATGAAAATAACAAGAGAAAATGAAACAGTTTACAAGTTTGTGAAGATTACCACCAAGTTTCTCTGCAGCAACTTCAAGATTCAACTCCAGAACTTCATGACTAATCGTGGGTATAATTTTCCTATCCAATGATGTGTCTTCTTTCTTTGACTCAGCAGTCATAATGTCTGTATCTTCCATCGCTAATTCTTGAGATGAGGAAGGCATTGGCGAGAAATCTCCGAAATCGTCTATTAAGTAATCAAGAGCTTTAACTTTTTCCAAACTTTTACGCAGATTAAAAGAATTAATAAATTCAACTGATAAATCCTCTCCCAGTTCTTGACCAGAAGATAACTTAAAACTTCTGAAGTTACGCTTCAATGTAGCTAACAACAATTCCAGCCTTAACCCTAGCCGTTCTTCGCCACAGGGGATAAAGAACTCCAGGACGTAATCATTGTCTCCAGTGTAACTACTTCGCAAGCAAATTGCAAAACAACAATTTAACATACAATCCTGTGCACAGCGTGCCAAAGGGTATTCGACAGAGGTGAATTGGGTTACATCATTTGTCAAGCACGGGCGATGGGACAAATATGCCATCCCAGTAACCCCCTGCCCCTTTCGTAAACCAAACATTTGACTCACCCACTCAAATTCGTAGGCAGAATGAGAGTAACATGCTACTGCTTTGGACGATACTCTTAGAATGGAAGTGCTCTTCGGACTTCCACCACTATAATCTCTGCATGGTAACCAAGTCTGTGCCAAAGGTAACCGGAGAGTTACGCACGCCACTTTTAACACCTCGGAGATTTCGTGCAGTGCATGTTTGAGACCTTCATTACAAGTCTGATTCGCATAAGTATTGCAAGTATTGATATTATAGAGCCAAAAATACTAACTAAAAAATAACAAAAAAAAAAAAAACAGAAGCATGATACTTGAAATTTTAATTATAGTTGTCACTTACTTCCTTGTCAAAATGATTATGCTCAGCTGATGATTGAAGATCAACCTCCTGCAAAATGAATGAAATAACCTGAAGATCTGACTACCAAATTTTGAAAGGCTTGAAATGGAAGAGATAATTCACGCGCATATGGACACTGTCAAGGAAGAATTCAGCAGTGCTAAAAAGGAGAATGCAAGGGGTATATCAACAAACCTGAAGCCCATCAAGGACACTCTTAGTCAGATGACGGCAGTTCGAAGAGTACATGTTATCCAAAGGAAATACCATTTCAATTACACCAAGGCAGGCTTGGCTGAAAGGTTCAAGCACCGGCAATGCCACAAATCCCTGAACATTGCATCGTACAACATGTACAAGCGATGGATAATCTTTGGCAGAACGAGGATCCACATCTGGAAGCATTTCTGGCGATTTTTGCACGAACACACGGCCAATGTGACTAAGTTCTTTTCCAATCTCCGTATCCACGTAACACTTACGATCCATACACAGCTTCTTAAATTCATAAAGCTTTTCATTACAACAAGAGATAGCAAAAGGCTGATCTGAAGTGGCAAGGACACACCGACCCTCGGTCGTTATAGGTGCCCAAAACTGAACTAGAACATTTTGTGCAGCAGATGAAAATTTCAAGTGTTCAAGCACACTTACAATCTTCTTTTTGATCACCAGATTGGTGGTTGTGACCGTGGCGTCTATTTCCTTATTATAAATGTAAAAATCTGAAAGAAAATAAATGAGGCACTCAGTTCATAGTTACTGTAAATAAACTAGATGAAATTATTATATTGATGATATTGAAACGGATGCAATAGAGGCCTATATCATAGTTGTCTAAGGCGCACCAAGGCACAAAGGGCTTCCGGAGGCAAGGCGCACTTTTGAGAATATGTCAATAAAATACCCTTATTCAATTGGAGTAAGCAAGAAAATAAAGTGTAAGCACTATTCAATAAGAAACTACAGAAGAAAACAATAAGGGCGGGCCTGATTGTACATAAGTTTACATGAAAAGATGGTGAACTTGAATGATTCCATTTATAAAAAGAATGCTCGTCTCAGAAATGATGCTTGCAATCACGAAGTTTCCTTTATTTGTAAATGGAGTCATTCAAGGTGATGGATTTTGATTCAAGATTCTACACAATCTGAATGGAACTATTTGCTTACTATTCAATAAGAAACTACAGAAGAAAACAATAAGTAAAGGCATGATTGTACATAAGTTTACATGAAAAGATGGTGAGCTTGAATGATTCCATTTAGAAAAAGAATGCTTGTCTAAGAAATGATGCTTGCAATCGTGAAGTTTCCTATATGAATACATTTGTAAATGGAGTCATTCAAGGTGATGAATTTTGATTCAAGATTCTACACAAAATCTTAAAGGAACATTCAAATCTAGGTGACAATCAACATAGACCCTAACAGATTACATAAACAGAGTATAAAGAATCAGGCCAAAAAAATAAAAAGAGGAGAAAGGAACACGAAAGAATCAGCAAGAAAATAAACAATTAAACCAAAAAAAAAAGTAATCTTCATTTTTAGGGGAAAAAATGAAAAATAAATGAATATAAATTGAGTGAGTAAATATGTACTCTACTACTCTTAGATCGAAGTCGAAGAAGAATACTGTCGAAGTTGTAGCAGCTGTTTACGACTTAGGGCTTGTCCAATTGATTTGTTTGTAGCATCTGTTTGTTTAGGACCAAAAAGCTTTAAGGTACAACTTCTAGGGCACACATCACAAGTATACACATGATTTAGGCTTCTACAATAAGGCTTGCGCCTTAACGCCTTGAGCCTAGGCTTCAAGGCGCGTCTATATACAGGCAATAACAATAAGAGGAAAATACCAAAATTCCACTAGGGCTGACATAATGATAGCCTAAGCCCTAATACACTAAATGACTTAGCCTTTTAACACTCCCCCTGAACTAAAGGTGGTAATGAAAATTACACCGGATGTTTGGCAAGATTACAACCAAAAGAAAACAAACTCACAACCCGTTTTGGTTGGCACAAATAACTCACCATCACTGAATGTGGCCGGCAACGCAACTTGTGAGTGTATCATGATCGTTGAACAACGATCCAAACTGAAGCTTGTAACTGATGAATAACAAGCCACACGATGGATTGTCCAAAAACATCTCTCGACCATACAGGGTTGGTAACGGGTTTCTCGATTCCATGAAGATAATTGGCAAGGGAACATTTTCAATCGAAGAAGATTGGAAAACGAACATGAGAGAGCCCACAAACAAAGAAGTGTTCCTCATGCTCGCGGTTTGTTGCTCTATTTCTTCGACCAAACAACATAGGTGAGGAGTGTTCCTTTGTTTCTTGGCCAAACAATGGTTGGCAAGGAAGGTATTCTCGACCAGCAATGGTCGGCAACCAAACCAAACGGAACAGATGCAAGTGGTAGAGTTGCGATCTAGGATAACGAGGGCTTCGTCTTCCCACAATAAGGGCTGCGAACATGTTGGACACTCTCCTCTCTCTCCCCATGACCTCTGGGTTTTGGCCTCAACACTCTCTTCGACTTCCCGCACTTTTTTTTTCTTGGTTTCTCGACTTTCACGAAGGAGATCGGCAATGGAGACAATGATAGGTCTCCGGCAAGCGACTCTTGTTACCGCCCGCCAATGGAGGGAATTATGTGATGTTTATTCCAGAAAATAGGTTTGTCTCTGATACCATGTAAATAAACCAGATAAAATTAATATATAGATGAATTAGAGGCGGCAAAAGAAAATACCAAAATACCACTAGGGTTGACATAATGATGACCAACTACATCTTTTAGTACTTGCATTATTAAATGTTGATGTATTCTACATACATACTGTTAAGTAACCAACTACACTAAAAGCTTAATTAGTTAGAGAATGGGCCCAAAAATGTATATCAAGCTTCAAAATCCCCCGCCTAGCATGTGGAGAGCCAACAAACCAAAATCCAGCATGGTGGAGACAAATCACAGTGCAAATATGAAACACTAAAGCAGATAAAGAGAGTCGAACCCAAGACCTCTCATAAACAAGGCCCTAATACCATGTTAAGTAACCAACTAGACTAAAAGCTTAAGCTATTAGAGAATGGGCCCAACAATCAAGCTTCGACACATAGATGTGTGTGTCTATCTATCTACGACATATACGTGTACCAACCCCCTTTTAAGTGTTTTGCACTTTTATCAATTGGTCAGTACCACTTAATGAATATATGGCTTTTGTTAATCCTAGGTTAATTTTTGAAGTTGGTCCGTCTGCTGATTTACATAGTTGGCCAGCGACAAGGTTTGAGATGAATTCACTTTATTTTGAAACCAATAACTATGCCATGCGTGACCCGCTTTCCAAAATTTGACCTTGCAAACTCAATATATGACCCTTGTGAGCTAAAACCAGGCTGCATGTATCGCGGATCGATTCGGTACGAGGACCAGAACCAGGACCGGGAACGTGGATCGCCACATGCTATAAAATGTGGTACGGTGGGGGTATACTTCTTCCGATCTTAAGAGGGGAAGTAGTATGATAGATTAAAACGTGAAATGATTTTTTAATCATTTTATTATCAAGTAAACTTCTAAATGAGAAAATATAATCGATGGTCTGACAAGTTCACTCCATTTTGGTCGTGTTATTACAATATTAGGTGATTTAACGCAGGCATTCCCAAATTGGCGTTCCAATTTGCTAGTGTACCACGTTTCGGAACAATCATTCCAAAACGGGGATCGCAAGGCTCTGATAGTTTTCTGGTAACCATGTTCCCAAGATCACACAAACCTCCCCTGACATAAATTAGAAGTATTAAATTCCTCCATTCCGTTAAATCTTTGTTAGTTTGACTAACAAATTTTCGTTGACCTCAATTAGAAAAATGTTAAATGCCTAAACTACCCTTACTTTCGATAAATGTCTCAAATAACCTAAACATAAAAGGAAAAAATGACAAAATCCCATTCTTCCTCCTTCCTCTTACTAGTTAACCACCACCACCACCATTGCACTATCGATCCAACACCATTCACAATCACCACCACAGCTTCAACACACCATTCACATCCACCATAGCAACAATCTCCACCGCCACATCACCACTAATCAAAGACACAACCACGACCAGCTTCACCACCACCATAATCACCACCGGTAATGGCAAAGCAACGTAACCCAAGTCAAAAACAGAGAAACACAACCAAAATTTTTGCTCCAATTAAACCAAAAACAGACCTACTCTATGGGCAAGTGCAAACTGTGAATTGAATCATCAATTTCAAGAAATGAAATTTATGATTCAAATCAATTTGGTGCAAGCTTCATGAACGCAAACCCACTTCCATAAACCAGACCCAAACCCACTTCCCTAAACCAGACACACCGCCCTCCCCCACCCCCCCCCACCCCCCTCACTCTCATCCCCGAATCTGCCCTAATTTTCAATTTTAGCACAACCAATTTTTGCTCCAATTTTACCCAAAACAGACCCACTGTATGGGCAAGTGCAAACTGTGAATTGAATCATCAATTTCAATAAATGAAATTTATGATTCAATACAAATCAATTTGGTGCAAGCTTCATGCATGCAAACCCACTTCCATAAACCAGACCCAAACCCACTTCTCTAAAACAGACCACTCTCTCTCTCTCTCTCTCTCTCTCACATCCCCGAATCTGCCCTAATTTTCAATTTTAGAAACTCAACGCCATCGGAGCAATCCCTTGCTTCTTCATCGGAGATTTGAGCGAATAGCTTCCAACCTAGCGATTGCTTGCTGCATATATACATATATATATATTGGGTTTGAATTGTATAATACATATATATACATGTATAAATGTGTGTTTATATGTATACCGGGTTTACATTATTATTCTAAATAATTAATAAATAACTTCCTACAACCTCAGCCCCACTTTCTATATTTTTTTCCCTCTAACTGCTAATAGTATGAAATGGTGCAACATTGTCATCATTTTAGGTTGTGTGTATGTTCCTAAGTCTGCTCCATTTCATCGATAAGTTCATGAATCTTAGGCTTGTTAACAGTGAATTTTATGAACGAACTTGCCTTTCAGCATGTTATGATTTCCCATTTTGAACAATCAGTCTTTTCTATTTGAAATCGCAAAACGAAAATGAGATGCCTACATTCATGTGATAAAAACCTGCTATAAATTCATGGAAGCATTTAGCGAAAAGAAAATGGTTCTCTCCTTAGCGTGATGAGGTATGATGTTACAAATGCAAGCGATGTGCCTGGCTTACGGAAAATTCGTCCTTAACCAAAACAATGAATAAAAGCAACGACAACAAAACCACGGACACGGACATTGCTGCGTGGCAGCCCTTCACTAGTATATGCATATATTCACGAAGGGGTGTTGAAGAATATTGTATATTCTATATAGCATATTAGTGGGATATTGCAACTAGAGGTATTGCTTTAATTTTCCTTTTAGGTCTCTTTCTATTTGAGCCTAGCTTGTACTTGTATATATAGGAGCCCCTTACGAAAGCATGGACTGAAGAACCCGCACCCGATATGCACCAGCACTCTTCCAAAACATGACCTTAGGGCTTTTGGTTTCCTAACTTATGTTCTATGGATGGTTTATTTTGTAAATATTCAAAATATCGGGGGTGGGGCACTCTCTAAACTAGTGTCAAATTTCTAAAATTGCACGTATACACCATAAATTTTTAAAAAATTGGGGGGGGGGGGGGGGGGGGGGGGGGCTTGCCTCTATGTAGGTCCGCCCATGATCGATCACGTCTGTGTTATGTTTCCTGGCTTTTCATTCAATTAATCATATGTGAGTCAACTTACTAAATCCTTAAATTGCTTAGTAACTTTTTACTCCACCCACTGTGTTTTTCAGGATCTAAAGACAGAGGAGAATTGGTGGGGGGATACGACAATAATGGTTTCTACTACTTTCAGACATCTCCGCGCTCTGCTCCCTACAATTCTCCATTCTAGTGGCACTGTCGTCTCGGCACCCATCATCTCTTAGTCTAAAGCACCTAGTTCCTTATTCACACTCTTTTTTATGTTTAATTGTGAAACATGTGAACTTAGCAAATATCGCTGAGCTACTTTTAGAGGTTGTACATGACTTGAGCCACACAACAAGCCCTAGCGAACAGGTTCAATAAAGGCTCGGCTCGGCGCCTTTAACACACAAACCAAGCTCAAGCCCTTAGAAGCACGAAGCGGGGGCGGGGGCGGGGGCGGGAGCGAGGAAGCGTTAAACTTTAAGAGGTTCAAAGGTTGGAAGCGTTTAAGAAGCGTCTAAATATTTGATATAGATATTTTCTATATCTAATTATTGCATAGGAATTTAGATTGACATAATATATTTTGATTGTAAATTTTGTTTTTGAAAGTCTTAAGCCATATGTTCCGACATAAAAATATTTCTTCGGTAAAATATTTGAGCAAAATAAGAACTTGAATCTATTTATAGGCTATTTTGAGACTTGGATGTGATGGGGGCCGGGTGGCAGCGAGGTTCTAACATGAGGGGAGCAAGGATCCGACAAGCTTCAAAGTAAGAAGCGCAGAATCGAGAGTCTGAGGAGGGAGCGTGACCAATTTAGAAGGTTCCTGCTTCTAAGCTCAAGCCTAGATTTCAAGCTCATTTAATAAACAAACCAAGCTCAAACACACATGAGCTCAACTAAATAAGGCTCGTGAACACTTTGAATAAGACTCGTTAGAAGGCTCACAAAAAAAACTCATAAATAGGATTTGACAAAGGGCTTGTATACTAACTGTCATATATAAATCTATTACAAACTATGAAGTTTTAGAGGATATATGAGCCAAACTCTAGCATAAATAAGCCAAATTTGTTGAAAGGGCTTGAATTTCAAGCACGTGGAAAAGCTTGTGAACTTGATAAAAGGCTTCAATTTCAGCTCGTTTAATTAACCCCTCAAGCTCAAGCATACATGACCTCGCCTCGGGCTCGGCTCGTTTAGTAGACAAGCCAAGCTCAAACATAAAAGAGCTCAGCTTGGCCCGGCTCCAATACACCCATAAAGAGGAGAATTGGTGGGGGGGGGGGGGGGGTACAACAATAATGGTTTCTACTACTTTCAGTCATCTTCGCGCTCTGCTCCCTACAATTCTCCATACTAGTGGCACTGTCGTCTATATACAATATAATTCTAACACACAGAGTGAAGTAACCAAGTGAGGGATGGAGATGGCTCGCCACCAAATGGGACATTCACTTAGACTTCCTACTTCCTAGCCCGGTGTTGGAAGGGCAAAGCTGCCCAAGTGATCGAAAAGGAACAAGTCCGGATAATGATCAATAACATGAGAAGACAATCCCCCCATACCAACCTATCTCTATTTCCAAGGGATGACCACTTATGACTCTTTGATTGAAGCAGCCACCCGCATTGAAGATGCCATCTACAATGCAGCGATTCAACATTGAGTTCTTTTACTTAAGAACCAAAAGGGAGTTGCAGTTGTTAAAATCACGAGGAATGAATTCATTTCACCGTGTTTGGGTGTCTCTTGCTGGCTATCATTGCTCTTGCAATGTTAGGCTTGAGAGCATGTTATAGTATGAGAAAATTATATTTACATACACTACATGCATTTTAATTGGTCTATGTTGACTTAATATTCTCTATATAATTCCCCAATTTTATTTTTCTTTGCGTCTCTTTTTTTAACTATTAGTATACTATTTCTTTCCTTTGTTTATTAAGTCTTCGGACTCAGTGTAGTTTAGTTTATATAAACATGTTTGGGTTGTTGTGAATTCACAAAAGTACTAATTATATTTCCTTTATTCAATTTCATACATAGCAAATAAATAAAAATTTAATAATAAATAAATAAATGGAACTCCATTCTTGAAAGAGAAACAGAAACACAAAATACACAAATCAGAATGAGCACTAGTTACCGGTGGTAGAAGAATGTTTTATCTCACTCCAAAGGGCATCCGTAGAAGAAGAAGAACAAGAACCTCCTCCTTCCGCGTCCAGGATATCTAAGATCGCCAATCTCCAACTCATCCTACTGCAGTTCTTGACAACCAAACAAAGACCAAGGAATCAGAAGGGGGTTCGAAACCCTCTATATATATACTAGGTATTGCCCGTGGCTAAAGCCACTATCGAACAATATAAACCATACATGCGATCTGTCATCAATCTAAATTTAAGCAGTCATGTAATATGCTTAGAATAAACACACATTCCTGTAATATTGCAATAAAATCAATTCTAATATATCCCCGTGTAAAAAAAATAAAATAAAATATTACTGAGTTTGGTAACACCATCTAAACATTAAAAAATTACATTATTCTGTACTCTTCTTTCGCAACCAAACTAAACATAAAAGTTCAAGGTTAGTTCAATTACATGGAGATTCATTAACAACTCATTTCCAACTTCAATAACTACAACGTCGAAATGAAAACAAAAGATAATCTAAGGTGCCAAAGTTCTAGAACCCAAATTCAAAAAGCTTCAGTTAAATGGAACCAGTTATAATGAAGAATTGAACCTATTCTCGAACAATAATTGGTATTAGGATTGATATGTGCCAAACAAAATTGTAAATGTCCTTGGACCAATAACTGGTATCAGAATTCAAAATCAATCTATAAAGTGGGACATTTTCCCATTTCAATAAAGAAAAGAGAGAACACAAAAATCAATTGTAAAGTACGAGGCACGTGGCACATTTTAATGCACAAACATAAACAACTGTAAACAGATTGTAGTGCACATATTTAGCATGGAAGAAAGAAAGAAAGAAAAAAGAAAAAAAAAAGATTGTAGTGCACATATAGTAATGCACAAATATTTAAGTTGAAGAAAAGACATGTGGCTTGTTTTAAGGGGTATTAGTGGAGGTCATTTCTTGTCTCCTCATTCATCAAAAGACAAATTGGGTTGGCTAGTGGGAGTTCAAGGCTGTGACTTTTTGACCCCTTAAAACAAAGATGTGAACGCTTGCTATCCCTTCTCTTTTCCCAATTCTCACCTCTTATTGATAAGAGTAAGTGAACAAAAAAAACTCAGTGAGTTATAGATTCCCACATTTTCCTCTCATTAAAAATTGGAGGACAATAAGGAATGTCCATAGGTGAGTATAGATACATATCAGCAGTGGCATAAAACAGAGCAGCCAGATAGTCCAAAAATAACAATATCGAATCAAGCATTAGAGAAATGACCACTCAAAGCAAAATCTGCAAGAATTGACCATTTAGAGCATCTCCAACAGAACTCCAAATTTTCACACGTCTAAAAATATAGAGGCTTATGTGTCAAATTGACATAGGAAGAATTTGACATAACTACAGCTAAAAGCTCCAACCAATACGTCAAATTTACTGTTTTATTGTTTCTATGTTACTACTCATAACATCACAATAATTCAAAACCCATTAAACCACGCCACATCACCAACACAGTACTAACATATTGAAACCCATCATTTTCTATTGATGAAATGATTAGGTGATGACCCTACAGAATTTGAACCAAATCCAATGTAATTGGAAAAACTAAAGGTACAATGGGGTTGTTTAGCATGCTTTTGCTTCCACAATTCAAAGGAAAAAATAATGGGACGGCAAAGATATTTAGCATGATCATTGCTGCAATGATCAGGTCATATACAGAGGTTGTGTTTGCATTCAGATTGAAGTCATAAGAAGGATAGCTTTTAATTGTAATGCAAAGCACATTTTATTCAAATTACCAAAAATTGCACATTGTTCACTGCTTGTAGCAAAAAAATGAACAAACTACTTCATTGAGGTTCAAAAGAATGAACTGACTAAAAGAATGAACTGACTACAGGAGAGAGAAAAAAAAAGCCTTCAAGAAAAACATCACTTAACTAAAAATAAACAATACCCAAAAAAGAGAAAGAAAATTCTTGTCGAAAAAAAGAGATCGAGAACCCATATCTGAAACAGAAATCATTAAAGACCCAGATCACCCTTTCCTTTCACAGTCTACAATACTTTGTTAAGAAAAGGCCTGACGATGTAGAGAAGGAGAAAAGTTGTGAAAGATGTTACCTGGCAAGCTCTGCTGAGGATACTCCAACTGTGACTTCACACCTAAAATCCCCAAAATAATCAAACAATAGTTAGATGATATTGCAATCAATCAACTAAAGCAAAACCAGCTTAAAAACTACTTCATGGAGGTTCAAAAGAATGAATAAACTACTTCATGGAGGTTCAAAAGAATGAACAAACCAAATAATGTTTACATAAGAAAAGAAAACACATGGAAAAGTACAAGGAAGAACACACTTGGGAAAATTAAGAAGAATGTTAAATAAATACATGCAACACATACCTGTAAAATTATGCAGTATAAAAAACTTGTAAAAGGTTGAGATGGGAGATGGCTAAGGTGACTTTCAGAGAGAGAGAGAGCGCGAGAGAGAGAGAAGGATTATGTAAGTGAATGGAAAAGGGAGAGATTGAAGTGTATTATATATATAAGAAATGTGGCATTATAGAAGGTGTTGACTGAAATATTAGATTTTTTTGAAAGAGCAAATATAGGGAAAGAAAATGTGACAATTGCTAATTAGTAATTGTTTTTTATGGTATTGACTATCAATACAATTTTGGAATTGGCCCTAGATAAAAAGGAAAGAACAAGATTTAAGGAAGATAACAATATGGGATAGTTTTGGAAAGGAAATCAAATTTACTCAAGACTAATGTTATACACAGACATTAAAATAAAAAATGACATAATTTGGAGAAATACAGCAAAATAGGAGAGAGATTTTACCAATTAAAAGTATAAATGGAGTGAATCAAATTTACTCAAGAATAATGGGGAAAGAAAACGATTTTAGGAAAGGAAAATCAAATTTCATGGTATAAACAGATTTAAGGAAGATAACAATCTGGGCTAATGTTATACACACAACTTAAAATAAAAAATGATAAAATTAGGAGAGATTTTATTAATACAGCAAAATAGGAGAGAGATTTAGCAAGACTTCTATTGATCAATTAAGTTAGAAAACTTAAAATAAAAAAATATTTAAAAAATCCGGAAAAAAAAACCCAAATATTTTTTTCTTTTTTGACAAAAAACAATTCCATATCAATTTTTTTTTTCGGATAGATCATACCATTGATCACTGTTATTTTTATTTTTTAAAAAAAAACAAATAACAGTTCCAAATCAAGTCTTGATTTTTTTATTAAAAATAGTGATCGTGTTAAGTTAGAAAACTGATCTGATCAACACTTGAGAAAAACAGTACCGATTCAGGACTTTTGTTGATCAATTAAGTTAGAAAACTTGAACAAAAAAATCCGAAAAACGCAAATAACAGTTCCAAATCAAGTCTATTAAAAAATAGTGAACAACACTTAAATTAGAAAACTGATATTATCAATTGACAAAAACAGTACCAATTCAAGACTTTTGTTGATCAATTAAGTTATAAAAGTTCAACAACAAAATTCCGAAAAAAAAAACCCAAATAACAGTTCCAAAAAACAGTTCCTGATTTTTTGATTTAGAAAAAAAAAAAACCAGTTCCAAATCGATTTTAGTTAGATCCGAACACTTTGAAAAAAATCAAACAGTTCCATATCAAAAAAAAAAATTATTTCCCAGATAGATCAAACCTAATAACCAGATTAAAAGCAAGAATGTCAAAAGTGATCAACATTGATATTAGGAACCATCTTTCAACTGAAATAGTTAATTGAAGGATTGCAACTCAGATGTCAAAAGCAGTCCAAAAAAAAATCATCATGAACCTAACAACCATATGATGAGAAGGAAAAGGTTAAAATGTTTCATACCCAGATAAGAATAGATCTGGAGATCAGTGAACTCGAGCCTTTGATCGGAGCTTGAACTCGACGCATGAACTCGAGGCTGTGACCGGATTCTCTGGCAAAGCGGCGGCAGCGGCGGCGGCGGCGGGTGGTGGGTTTGAGAGAGAGAGAAGGGCGTTCGGGGTGAGTTAGGAAGTGGCGATGGGTTGTGGGGTAGAGAGAGAGAGAGAGAGAAAGGTGTGGGTTTTGAGAGGAGAGGAGAGGAGAGGCGAGAGAGGGAGAAGAAGGGGAAGGAATGGGTGGTGGTGGTTCGGTGAACCAGAGAGGAGGAAGAGAAAGGGGAAGGAAGAGAGAGAGAGAGAGAGAGATGTGGGGTTAGGGGAGAGAGGGTTTTTGTTTTGTTCTGTCATAGAGATAGGGTTTGGAGGTTAAGTTTTTGCGTATCCAGGGTAATACTACTCAGAATTGTCAGGTCATTAAAAATTTTTGTTATGGATTCTATTATTCGCGTGGCGCAATATTTTTGAGTACGAGTATCAAATAACATGCCACGTGGTATATTGGGAATACCCAAAAATTTCTTGGGTTTGGAGGGATAAAAATGGTACACTGCTCCCAGCAAAATTCCCCCTTAAATCACATTTTCTTGTCCCAGTCACGAGTGTGTTTTTTTTTTTTTTGAGTTAATTAATGACTGGCGATAAATGTACCTTTCATTTTTTTTAATTAGGGCATTTAAATTTAAGTTAGAAAATTAGTTTTTTACCTTTAATTTTAATTAATAAAGGCACATCATTTATTTTACTATATATTATATCTTTGTGTTTCTTTCCTTATTTATTTTCAAATTCTTGACTACTTCTGATTTCTTTCTCTATTAACTCTTAATCTATATTCAGCGTCTTCTTCGATTTGACTTCTTCTCTTATAAGTTTTTTTGTTTTCACTAATTGTGATTCTTCTCTCTTCTCGATAGGTGTCACAAGATCCTCCTAAGCATATTTATATAATAATATAAATTTGCTCATATCAGGTTTCGAGATTGATTCTTTGCATCATCAATTTATTATACTTTATGGTGAAATTACGTTTGCGTGTGTGTGTGGCATGGGTGGTATTTATTCCAGATTTATAATTGTCGCAATTTAGCAGCCACATGGTTTTCCCTTTTGTATAATCTAATGGTCTTATAATATCCAGATATCAAGTGACGAAGCCATAAAAACTGCAAAGCGTCTTGCACTGAAAGAAGGATTACTAGTAAGTTCAGCTATTATAAAACTCTATAATTGCAAGTAACACTATTGCAAGTACCAAATTTATTATTATTATTCTTTGAATATCTTTTAATTGTATAATATTTATGAAAATATATAATACCTAATTAGGTGTGTTGTGCTTGTCCCTATAGTTTGGTCCCTGTAATTTAGAAAGTGTCACTTTAGTCCCTGTAGGTTCACAAGTGTGTCAAATAAGTCCAATAAGTCCTTTAGTGATGTATAATTTTGCCACTGAAAGTAAAAAATTTATCACATAAAGTGTTTGAGGGACTAAAATGACACACTTATGAAACTACAGAGACAAGAATGACACTTTCTAACTACAGGAACCAAATTAACATAAAGGGCAAACTAAGAGGGTGTAAAATATAGTTAAGCCTATAATATATAATAAAATAAGTGAGGTGCCCTTACTAATTAAAGTAAAAGGTAAAAAAAACTAATTTTTTAACTTAAATTTAGGTGCCCTAATTAAAAAATGGAGGTGCCTTTATCGCCAGCCTAATTAATAAAATGTCCATTTTACCTAAGTTTCTTGCAATAGACTCAACCCATGAAACATTTTAGTCTGAAGTCCACACCACATATCCGGACCAAACTACCATTTCCATTTCCCATTCAAAACTGCAATTAATAACCCCAACCAATTTAGGGGTTTTCAAAATTCAAAACCCAAAATACCCAAATGAGAAGAAATCACATTCTATATCCATCAACAAGGTCTCTCTCTCTCTCTCTCTCTCTCTCTCTCTCTCTCTCTCTCTCTCTCTCTTTATACTAGTCTTTGTTTAGACAGAGAAAGCTCAGGCCATAGCTCAGACCATCCTCACACAAGATTTCTCCGACGAGCTCGCGCTAGTCGACGCCAAGCCAGATAAACTCTGCGGTGAGATACTCGATCTCCAACACGCCACCGCATTCCTCCCGAGGACCAAGATCACAGCTGACGTGGACTACTCGAGGACCAAGATCACCGTCGGGTCCGATCTCTGTATCGTCACCGCCGGCGCTAGGCAGACCCTGACGAGTCCAAGCTGAACTTGATACAGAGGAACAAGGCCATGTTCTCGATTATTGTGCCCCAGCTTGCGAAATACTCGTCCGATTCGATTTTGGTGATTGTTTCGAACCCGATTGATGTTTTGACTTATGTTGCTTGGAAGCTTTCTGAGTTTCAACAACAATGGCAATGCCGGATCTGCTCTCTCTCAATTTATACAATGGAACCCGATTGTATATTATGTTGAGGTTCAAAGGTTGTGGTCCAAAAGGTTGTAGTGTAAAATTTAACACTCATGTTCTTGCCAAAAGTTGTGATGTGAAATTGTATAATATGTTGTAGTTCAAAGGATATGGTTCAAAAGGTTGTAGTGTAAAATTTAACATTCGTGTTCTTGGCTTCACATGTTGTTGTGCGAAATTGTATACTATGTGAATGAAAATTGTGATGTCAATGAAATGTTGCAGTCAGTGTAAAATGAATGTACAAATGAATTTGTGATAAGGCAGTGTTCCTTTTGTTGAATAACTCGAATATGAGTGTGAAATTTAACAATTCTAGTGTAAAATTTAACACTCATATTCATTCTAGTGTGAAATTTAACACAATTTTTTTTTCCTGGGTGATGGTGATGAATGACTGTTAGATCACCCAAGAATGGTGAAATGCAAAATTAAAAAAGATGTGTAATATTAAACAGATTCTAACATATAAAGCCATACAATCATGGCATTTAGTAACTTCCCAAAATATATGCAAGATTTAGTAACTTCCCAAATATCTGCAAGATTTATGGGATTGAGTTTTACCGAAATATACATATCAGCATTATATATATAGGTTAGGGGTAGATTAGTCATCTAATAATTCCATAATAGGATATTTTGGACTAATCTCTAACAACAATTACAATTATAGGGCCTATTACAAAAAAAACATAGGTAAAATTGGACTTTGGACTAGATTTTTCTTCTTTTTTTTTTTTCTAAGCATATTTTATGAATGCTTAAATTTAGATTGGTGACAGATCGCATGTATGGTATATATTGTTCGGTAGTGGCTTTAGCCACGGGCAATACCTAGTATACATATATATATATATATATATATATATATTACAAGTGATAAAAATAGCGAAAACATTTTACACAACGAGTCTCTCAGTGATTTATTCTTCTTCTTCCAATACCCTTCCTTCTCTTCTCTTCTCTTCTCTTTCATGATTCCCTCGGATTCTTCAAGTTAGTAGCGCTGGAACTCACGATTTGTTTTGTAAAATAAGAAAGAAAGCCAAACCCTAGAATTGTAAACACATGCCCACTCACGTATGTATTCTACAATCAGTTCAGTTTGGCAGCTTCGTTTGCAGCTCAAAATCCTGTTCCAATCACAATCGCATAAGACAAAAGGTGTTTTCCAATTTTTTCGATTTGGGATCGCAACTTTTGGGATGTGCTTTTACTTCAAACACGATTCTAATGGAAAGATGGAGGAGATTCTCCTAGAAATGTTGTGTTTTTATTACTTATTTATTTATTAAAATAAATTTATGTGTGTGTTTTTTAACTTAAACGGCTAAGTGTGTGCCATTGAGCCAATTTTTTTTTGTAAACTTTTATATGGTGTGTGCAGTTTTGACTTTACACGGCTTTGTGTGTACTGTGTAGTAATCTACACCACTGTTAGTATCCGCTTGTTGTACAAACTTAGAGTAAGTCTTTGGACACAAATAAATCTCATAAACACAATCCACAAACACCACAATGTGTCCATCTCTTTCTTGGTCAACACCACAATGTGCCCATCTCTTTGTTAGCACCAAGAAAGAGATGGACACATTGTGGTGTTTGTGGATTGTGTTTGTGAGATTTGCTTATACTCTTAAACTCAAGCAAATTTTTTCTTAAGTTTATACTACCCATTGTGGATGCTCTAATTGCTTGGGCATATATTAGTTCACATTTGAATTAACCGTCAAAAATACCACAGGGTCAATGCATGTCATTAGAAAAGAATTTGATTTTAGCATCAAATCGCGCCCATCCTTTCATCAAAGGGCGATTTCATTTGCAACAGGTACTATCTTTTTGAAAATGTGATGGATGGATTTTGAAAGATGTGAGGGCCAAAAGTTCAGAATCGCCACCTAAACATTAAATTGGGGGCTAGGATCCCAACAAAGATAATAAAACTATCTTTGACTTGATTATATTTTTTATTTTCTTTGAAAGAAAGTGAGCCAATCTGCAAAAGGAAACTAGAGATTCGAGATGGGTTTGGGGACTCGATTATATCAAGGGAAGGTATTAGGCACCTGCAAACATCCATGTAAAACACGGTGGCCAGTTTCAATGACTTTTACGATAATGGGGCATTCACAACTTTAGAGAAAAAGACGGTTTTTGTATAAAGATAAAAAATTAAAAAAAAAAAAAGGTATGGTCGCACTCTTTGGAAGTAGCATATGTATCTCGAGTCGAGAATCAAGTCAAACTTAGTTATGTACTTTGTATGAGTGTGCAAGTGTTTGCGTATTTGGAAAAAGTTTGGTTGGGTTTAACTATGCGCGTGTGAATAGTGGTTTGGACAGAAAGTTGATATAGTTAAGGAACTTTAATCTCCGTGGTGTAGTCCTAAGTGTTTACCTTTGGGTATACAAAGGTCGTGAGTTTTTATTACTTTTTGAAAAAGTGATACAAGTAAGGAATAAATGAAATGATGATTGACAATTATCGACCAGTAGAACCTGATCTAGGGTAAAAGAGAGAGAATTTATAAAGTAAAAGCTGCCGATCGGGTCATGCCGGGTTTAGGGCAAAGGAAAGGGGAATTTACAAATTAAGTCGACCGAGTCATGTCGGATTTAGGACAAAAGAAAGGAAATTACAATAATAATGTACTGCCGACCGTGCCGTGCTGGGTTTAGGACAAAGGTGAAAGAAATTACAACAATAATTTACCGCCGACCGGGTCATGCCGTGTTTAGGGCCAAGGTAAAAGGAATTACAATAATAATGTATTGCTGATAGGGTCGTGACGGGTTTAGGGCCAAGGTAAAAGAAATTGCAACAATAATGTGCAGCCGACCGAGTCGTGCTGGGTTTAGGGCCAAGGTAAAAGAAATTACAACAATAATATATTGCCGACCAGGTCATGCTAAGTTTAAGGCCAAGGCAAAAAAAATTACAACAATAATGTACTGTCGACCGGTTCATGCCGAGTTTAGGGCCAAGGTAAAAGGAATTACAATAATAATGTATTGTCGATCGGGTCATGCCGGGTTAAGGACCAAGGCAAAAGGATTTACAACAATTTTGTATCAGCGATGGGGTCGTGTCAGGTTTAGGGCCAAGGTAAAAGGAATTACAACAATAATGTACCGTCGACCGGGTCGTGCCGGGTTTAGGGCCAAGGAAAAGGAATTACAACGATAATGTATAGCCGTCCAGGTCGTGCCGGGTTTAGGGCCAAGGTAAAAGGAATTACAATAATAATGTACCACCGACCGAGTCATGCCAGGTTTAGGGCCAAGGTAAAAGAAATTACAACAATAATGTACCGCCGACCAAGTCGTGCCGGGTTTAGAGCCAAGGTAAAAGAAATTACAACAATAACACCGACCAAGTTGTGCCGGGTATAGAGCCAAGGTAAAAGAAATTACAAAAAATTTCTTTCTTTTTTTTTCTTTTTTCTTCTTTTTCTTTTTCTTTTTCTTTTTTTTCTTTCTTTCTCTTTTTTTTAAGGGGAAATGTACATGGATTAAAAAAAAAAAAAGAAAACAAGACAATAAAAAAAATTAACCTCCTGAGTGAAAACACTGGAAATCGCCTTGGAATCGCATGTTGGCTCTTTAAACTTTGAAATTGGTGAAAACGGAGGTCACAGATGAATCTAGAATGGCCAGAAAATTTGGATAACCCACTAGTACAGGTCAAATCATGTAACACCCATACCCGAAAAAAAGGTGGTGATTAACATTTAAATGCATTATTTAGGTGTTCAATAAACACCAGAGATGATTAAGGTGGGTTACAGACCCACCAAAATAAAAGGTTTTTCGGGTTAGGAACACAGTGTGAATTTTCATTAAAGATGGAACTATTGGGGTTGTGCCCTCAAACCTAGCCTTTATGTATGTGACACTTGGCATATCATTTATACATTTCATTATGTATGTTTTCATGAGATGAATGTTTGTAATCCTTAAGTGTCACAGTAGGTAATTCGTGTATGTATGAGATGCATACAATTGAGATACGAATTAATATATTTTGATACTTAGAACTTGTCACAGTGAATGATGAGAATGGATATCTCATCAGGTATATATTGTAGTATGATTAACTACCATTGGATGAAGTAATGAATCTCGATCACTAGAGTATGACTCTTAATTAATATGCTAGTGCTTATAGTGCATTGACAGACCATGAGCTTTCCCATTGACATCTAAAACTGTCAATAGTCGATAGGAACTTATAACTTGTATAAGGCATATGTCCTCAATCTTGAGACGATGATGGACACAGACTATGAATGTGACTGCTTTAGTCTTGAAAAATCAACACCTAGGTATCTTGAGTAAGTCTATTCATAGGGTTGTGAACATATATTGTCAAGATAGAATCTACTCTCCCATAAACAGTATGCATTCCCTTGAGAATGTCACCAAGTTGGTTACTGCGAACTACAGTCTTGTTGATAAGTAGTTATCAATATGTTTGGTAATCATGAGAGGTGAATGAGACTCAAGGAATACAAGAAGTAATCATTATTCAGGATGACAATAAAAGTTTATCCGACTACCTGAATATGATTATGAATGTTGATAGTGGATAGACACTAGTGCAACCATACAAGTCTAGTTACCGCTTTGAATATATTCTTTTGCATTGGAGTGCAGTTATCGTTATGTAGTGGAGTTAATGTTAACTGATTAGTTGGTTAATTCGGTGATCAAAGAGTTTGATCATGGGAATTAGCAACTGGTCTGAGCCACCAATAAAGAACCTAGGAGGTCCTACTCTTAGCTCCGCAAGAATACTTAGAAAGGCATAAGGTGTTGAACCAATCGATTGAAAATGTTTCAATTGATTGATAAGGGTTCAATCGATTAAACAAGTTCAATCGATTGAACAAGTTCAATCGATTGAAACCAAAAGTCAGTTTGGAAATCTATAAATAAGAGAGCTACGTGCAGAATAAAGTTGAACGTTATATTTATTACTCCAGGTCTGCAGAAACTATTTTAGGGTTTTCCTAAGCCTCCTTACCTCTCTGTTAGGGTTCCCACAAACCCTAGCGTCTCCGGGAAGTGTTCAAGGAGTCATAAGGGTGAAGATCATCTGGAGGAAGTTACTGGGCTTTGCTGCATATCAAAGAGAGAACAAAATCAAAATTGTTCAAGACCTAAAGGTAAAATCTCATTCCTACGCATCCACAAATCGATAAGAAGTAGATCTAGCTAACAATCAAAGTTTTGAACTTGGTTTTTCTGCTGTGCTTGATTTAAAGTTTTTTGAAACCTAAATCCTTCAATTGGTGTCAGAGCCACGCTTATTTGAATCTCTAGATGCATTTTGCAACCCTAGTTTGATTTAAATGTTTGATTTTAGTACTTTTTTTGAAACTGCATCGTCACAAATCTGTTTCTGCAGCAGTTTCGTAGTAGAAAACAAATATGTGATTGTAATGGATACATGGCAGTTTTAATCGATTGAAAGTGTTTCAATCGATTGAAACTGGCTGAGTTCAATCGATGTCCAGAGTTCTCATAGTTTTAAAAATCTGAAAAATTATTCATTTCAATGTTTTTACCTCTCTGGAAAAATTTTTAAGTCCTTTTTTGAAATTTCTGTTTCAATCAATTGAACTTAGTTCAATCAATTGAGAGTGCTCAATCGATTGATTTGTTTCAATCGATTGGACTGGACAGAGAGCAGAAGATGGTGTTTTAAAGTACTAATCACTCCATGAACTGTTTTATGGAGTTTGTAAGTTAGTTAGGGGTTCCAATGTACAATATAATTTGTTATATATTTATACGTGGATGTGTATATCTAACCTTTTGCAGCAAGAATTAAGACCACTGCCTCCCATGGCACCAAGATTTTCAGTGTTGTATTTAATTTGTGATTGGTGTTGTACTTTAATTTGGTTTGTTTTAAAGGCATGTATAAAGGGTGCTGTGACTTCATTCCTGCGAAAAGGAAAGTTGCACCGGTTTCCCTAGCCTATTTATTGTTTTTCTATTTCTAGATAAATTGCAAGTCTCGAAAGAAGCATAGGGCAATGTAATAAGAATAGGATAGTCCATGAAAATGGAGCAGCACGCTGTTGTCCATGAAGATGGAGCCAGAGGCGATCACACCAAAAGATGGATCTATGAAGATAGAGTCATGGGAGATAGAGGCATCTTGAATGCCTTTATCTCGATTTTAGTTTTTTGTTTTATATGCTTATTTGTGATTGGAATTTTATATTGTCACTACATGCATACAAAACAAGTTTTCTAAAATAAAATTCAAAAACCATTTTAACACGTTAGTAAACATTGGATGTTTATGAGTAATGTGAAGAAACAATTTTTCTAAAAGCAAAATCCTTAATTATTAAATCTAGTGGGAGAGGGACTTGTTAGTAACTCCCATGATCTTCCATTAATGGTTCACTGTAAGATGAGTAAAGTATTCTGTGTCACCCAGCAATGGGTGATCATTCCATACAGAGGGTACGATACTCATTGGTTACTAGATGTGAACTTCTATGGATAGGATCAATGAGACGTGTTAGAGGGTGACCACCACAAAGAGGCACTGCTTAAGGCGGTTGTCATTGGATCCTAGTTATTGGTGCACACTAGCTAAACTATGAATAAGGGATCCCACAGGAGGCATAATTCAGAAACTTAGAGGTCAAAATGGTTCAGGTGTTATGACCTGTTTTGCAAGAGTTGCATAGCACGGACAAGTCATGATTAATCAAAAGATCGAATAATGACCACCACATAGAGGATATATTTTTTCGTTTTGATATTCCGACGACTTTATCATTAAATAAGACTTTTAAGGATTCTTTTATTTCATGCTATCTAATTTTTGAAATCAATATTTATTATGTCTGTTATTCTTTTCAGAATTCATCATGTCTGGATCTGCATTTAGTCCACTTACCACCATACTCACACAAAACAAGCTAACTGGAAATAACTACATCGAATGGAAACGTAACTTGGACATTGTTTTAACTGCGGAGGTTCACATTTATGTCCTTACTACCCCATGCTCTACGGAACCCGCTGCAAATGCTTTGGCAAATGCTAGGCACAAGTTTGATAAATGGAAGAAGTCAAATGGAATGGCCCGTTAACACTAGCCTCAAAGAAATGTTTGGGGAACATGGTAGACTTGATAGGCAGATCGCCATGCAAAAGATAATGAGTGTGGAGATGTTGGAAGGGACTCCAGTCAGAGAACATGTTTTAAAAATGATTAGAAATTGTGGGTATCGCAGTTTTCTTTCGACCCACAGCTTTTCTTTTAAAATTCTTTTTCAAAATTTCAAATTCAAAACAAACGAGTCGCCACTTAATTTTTTAAAAGGAAAACTAAGAAACCATTTTCAAAGCAAACTAATCTTTTAGAAACCAGAGATTAACTAGGTCCGGGGATTATGGAATGAGAGAGGAAGGAGCCCGTCGGACTAAAGCACCCTCTCTCATCCTATCTTGCGATAGGCCTCTACTCAACATCCTTTTAATCGAATTAATTATCTGAGTATGTCCTCGACTAATACATATATATAGATATACATCACAAAAGCATGTCTAAAGGGGGGTAAAATTGCAATTGATAAATATCATTCAAAAGCCACATAAGTCAAGTAGCAGGCAATATGATATGCAATAGGGAACAAGAGAACTTACTCGGGATCCAGCAGCGATATTAAACGTGCAATGCATACAAACAAAATAAAATCCTAAAAAGAGTCTCTAATCACATATACACATAAGACAAGATCCTAATTCTAATGTGTCGCGCATGAGGTTGAAAAATCGATAAAATCAAGAAATTAAAATAAACTAAGGAGGAGTCCTAGAAATCATACCTTATTAGCGCTACAAGAAAAAAGGTTAGTCCACATGATATACAAGATGTGAAGTTAGAAATAACAATCCTAAATTTCTAGCCTAAACCTATTAAATGCCATTGAATCTAAAGCAAATAAATCCTAATTACAAGTGTCAAGCCATATGGGTGAACACACACATGAACAAGAATAAATTGTGACATACTTTTAAACTTTGAGTTCAAATTCAAAAAATCATTATTGAAACAAAGTTTGAACCTTAACTCATGAAAATATCATCTAAGCCATTATTCATAAGATTGATTAAGACTATTGCAGAATTTTGGAAATTGCTGAGAGCAGATCGTAACTTAAAAAAATAGAAGGGTATGGTTCTCATGGGTTGATCTTGATGAATTTCGGACATGATATGCCTCTGTGAGTCTATTTTATATCCCAAAAAGAAAATCAAAGTTCCAACGGTCGGATCTCAGGGAATTGGACAAAAATTGGACATCACTCAGCATTCTACGACCTTCTGTCCAGAGTTCTTGCATGATTTTTTAAAAATAGCAAAAAGATCAGAAATGCTTGGTTCATTTTAGGGTGATTCCCTAACACATTGATCTACTTGGAAAAAATTATTTTGGGCCCCAAATACCTTGTTAGGGTTCCGATTTGCTTATTTCAAAAGAATGTTGCTGTGCTGAAATTCTGGGCAGATTGTTATGACCTCACAAAACTCATGGCCAAACCATTTTAAATACAATTCTTCTTAAAACAAAAATCACAGTGGTAAAACATTGTGTTATTGACACTTTCCCATTGATTTCACTCAATTCCAACGGTTAGATTTCGAACTAAAAATCTTTGATCAAAAACAGTTTGTGAACTCACTGTTTTCATTTGTCAAGTTCAACTTTTATTTGTTAACCCCAACTATTAAACCATGAAATTGGACTTAAGCTAAACCATTTTCTCCTACCCTTTGATGGTCATTGGAGGCTAAAGACCTTTATATTTGTAGATTTCAAATGAAGTATGAATAGACTTCATAAAATCTCAAGATAAGGAATCTAAACCATGGAGATGGGCTTAGACTCAAAACCACTTTCTCCTACCATTTGATGGTCATTGGAGATGAAGACATGACTAATACTCATGAGTCTCAAAGGAATATAGAAAGGATTCCATGAAACATCAAGTTTAGAGGACCCAAGTCATGAGTATGGACTTGGATCCATCTATTTGCTTATAAAATGAAGTGATGATCAAACTTTGATTCTCATGTGAAGCACAAGCTTACATGGGATTCAAGAGATCATGTTCAAGAGATTTCAAGAGAGATATTGAGAATCTCTAAGAGTCTCAAGAAGGGAGTATGATCAACAAAAGAAATGGAGCAAAGAAAATAAAAATAGTTTGAGGATTAGCGATTCAAAAAGGAAGAATGTAAATCGACAACTTATGGTTAGAGGATCACCTCCAAACTATCCTCAAAGTTTATCTCCTTTGAAGATCTTCCAAACTCTTCTTCAAGCTCTCCAAAACTCTCTTTTCTTTCTCAGAAATATGTTAGTGTAGTGGTGGTTATTTCGTATGTATTGTGTTGTATGTCTCCCCCCCCCTTTTCCTCAAGGAAGATCCTCCCTCTTTTATAGACAAAATTACCAAGTATTTTTCAGTGAATTCGGAGTAAAAGACAGGTGTAAATGTCTCATTCGGTGGTACAATACGTACTTCCTGAAATTAGACAGACTGCTCCCCAGGGCGGTAGTCAAAAGTCATCTGCAGCAGTCCGTGGATGCCGCTGCGGCACTCCGTGACTGTCGCGACGGCATTCCGTGACTGCCGCGCTGCTCTCAGTTAGTGCCGCGCCAAATTATTGATTGCCGTATTTTCGTCAACCTTACTTTATCAGTTTTTTGTTTTTATCCGCATACATATACGTATTGTACCACAAAATACGGACTTTAAAAGCAAACGGCGGTCAGAAAATGTCGGCGGCACTCAGTAAATGCCGGGCCGGCATTCCGTGACTGCCGTCCGGCACTCACCGAATGCCGTTCGGCAAAATAATTCCGTGTGCCGGTTTTTGTTGAACTTCCCCTCTTTAGGTCTTTTCTTTCCTCCTTTTTCTTAAAGATACTTATTTTCGAAGATCTTGTCCAAAAATGATGTTTTATACCTGAATTCTCCTAAATACTTGGTATTTTATTCTTTTCGTGAAATTTTATTGCGTTTGGAGAACTTTCTGAAGAGCTTGGAATACTTCGAATCTTTCGGTCCTTATCATCATTGGACGTGGAGGTGACGCTCTCCTAAATTCGACGGTCGGTCAAAATTGGGGTGTCTACAGTTTGCCCCTCTTTGACAGAGCTTGTGGGGCAACGCGTCCCATAAGTGAATGTCAAAGCCTGTGTGAAGACAAGCTTTTGACCAGACTGTCGAATTTAGGTAAAACAAAACGCGTTGCAAAAACGGCTTCACAAACGGTTCATGTTGGTCGTGCTCAACGGTGAGCTGCCTACGTATCCCATCAGGAATCAGACCAAGACGTAGTTCGGGCAGGAACCAAACATACACAAGCGCAAATAGTCATACGGATGAATGCACCTATCTTATCATGACGCACGTGCTCAAGCAATCTCGTGCTCCATATAATGCCTTTAGCAACATATTGTTCTTTCTTAGAAAAAATGCACCCTATGCCATTCTACTTATGATGTCATTCTATTCTGGGAAAGTCATAACCGTCATAGATGCGCTTACTATGCTTAATTCCCTGACATTCTTCAAGAGTCATCTAATCGACTGAGATGCGCTTTGCGCCTTATACTCCGGTGTCAAATCAAGAACCGCGCTGAAAGACTGAGATGCGCTTCGCGCCTTATACTCCAGTGTCAAACTAGGAACCATGCTGAAAGACTGAGATGCGCTTCGCGCCTTATACTCCGGTGTCTTCCAAAAATCATCTGATCGGCTGAGATGCGCTTCGCGCCTTATACTCTGGTGTTAAACCAGGAACCACGCTGAAAAACTGAGATGCGCTTTGCGCCTTATACTCCTGTGTCTTCCAAAAATCATCTGATCGACTGAGATGCGCTTCGCGCCTTATACTCCGGTGTCAAACCAGTAACCACGCTGAAAGACTGAGATGCGCTTCGCGCCTTATACTCCGGTGTCTTCCAAAAATCATCTGATCGACTGAGATGCGCTTCGCGCCTTATACTCCGGTGTCAAACCAGCTAGCAGGCTGAAAGACTGAGATGCGCTTCGCGCCTTATACTCCGGTGTCTTCCAAGAATCATCTGATCGACTGAGATGCGCTTCGCGCTTTATACTCCGGTGTCGAGTGAGTTTGCTCTAAAAAAATCCGCAGCCCTTCTGCCCCGTCGGATATGTTTGCTTTGAATTTGGGATCAATCAAACCCAAATTCATTTCAATTTTCAAAATCGAAAGTCAAATCATAGTTAATTTTAATTCAAAATTTGGAGTCAGTCAGACTCGAATCAGTTCAATTCCAAAAATCCAGAGTCCTTTAGACTTAATTTGATTTTCTAAAATCGAAAGTCTATTAGACTCAACAAATTCTCTTCTTAGTCAAACAAATTTCATTCCATTTACTTTCAAAAATTCGGAGTCTAGTACTTCAGACTCAATTTACTTCAAATTTCTAAATTGGGAGTCCGATGGGCTTAAATTATTTCAAACCCAAATCCATGTCA
Source organism: Hydrangea macrophylla (assembly GCA_033977485.1). Taxonomy (NCBI): domain Eukaryota; kingdom Viridiplantae; phylum Streptophyta; class Magnoliopsida; order Cornales; family Hydrangeaceae; genus Hydrangea; species Hydrangea macrophylla. Next base: position 69,904,072 of record CM066990.1, on the reverse strand, counting down.
ATTTCAAAAATCGAGAATTAGTTAGACTCAATTTAATTCAATTTTCCAAAATTGGTAGTCAATCGAGCTTAATAATAAAAATTCTATTTCACAAGATTGGGAGGTAACCAGACTCAAAAGAATTTCTAATTTCCAAAAACATGAGCCAATCAGACCCGAAAGAATTTCTAACTTCCAATTTTCAAAAACCTGAGCCAATCAGACGCGAAAGAATTTCTAATTTTCAAAAACATGAGCCAATCAGACTTAAAAGGATTTCTAATTCCAAATCATGAGTCAATCATACTCAAAAGAATTTCTAATTTTAAAATCGGAGTCAAACAGACTCAAAATAATTTCAAATTTCTGGAACAGGAGTCAACTGGACTCGAATCGGATTCTATTTCACAACACCGAGAGTCAATCAAACTCAGATCTAAAATTGGGAGTTGATCAGATTTAAATAAAAACAGACTCAATTCGATTCAAAACTCTAAAATCTGGAATCAATCAGACTCAAATGAATTTTTCTAGAATTAGGAGTCAATTAGACTCAATTCAATTCAATTTCTAAACTCGGGTGCTAAGTTAGACTTTCATGAAATAGGGAGTCAGACGGACTTAATGATTTTAATTTCAGCAATCGGGAGCCAATCAGTTTTAACTTAATTTAACATTAAATCTAGCGATAGTTAGATCCATTTTAGCCCAAACTTTTGAAAGTTCGGAGTCGGTTAGACTTAAAGAATTCAATTCCAACAAAATTCAGAGTTAAGCAGACTCACAAATTCAAAGGGAGCCACGTGGACCCAAAAATTCAATTTTCTTACACAAGGAGTCAATAGATTCACATTTCAAAAAAAGAGTCATTTGGATCCATGGACCCACATTTCCACAACAACGGAGTCACTAGGACACAAAAACTCGCATTTTACAACCACGGAGTCATTTGGGCTCAAAATTTGCACTTTTTGACAATAGAGTCACTCGGACTCATTGAAATTCACGGAGTCACACGGACTCAACAAAAATTCACTTTTTATACAAATGGAGTCACACGGACTCAAAGAAACTTTATTTTTACACAAACGGAGTCATACAGACCCAACAAACTCACGTTTTACACAAATAGAAGCCCTCAGACTCAAAGAATTGGTTTTACAAAAATGGGTAGTCCAAGGACTAAAAGAATTGATTTTACAAAAAAAATGGGGAGTCCTCGGACTCAAAGAATTTAAACGGAGCTGACGGGGTTTGTGCTGCCCTAGTAGTCTTTTGAAAGCATGATTTTCTGTACTTGAGGGCCATTTGGAATAAGCATAATGATTGTGTCAAAAGAGGGAAGTCACCTTTGCCCCTAGTCTTGGACCATTCTCATATTTCCACTTTTAGCACTGAGTTGTGATAGTGTCTTGCATTGCTCGTGGGATGCTTATGGAGACTTTTCAAATCTTTATTCATCATCTTAAACCCACACATTTGAGATTATTATTGACTCAGGACAGACTCAACAAACACAATGTGATTGAATCATACTCTGAACTGATGTGCTTTTGTCGTGAATACATGTATCAACTTACCTCTTTCATTTTTTTTTTCATTTTTCAATTTTAGTGCTTTGCTGATAAATCTGAACTTTAAAAACTTCTCCTTTTCGATTTAGCTGATTCTTTGCCTGTCTAGAGTGTGCTTCGAATTAGTGCTTTACCTTATAGAATAAAAGACACTCTATTTCAGTCTATTTAAAACAAACTCAAATACTTGAGAACTTGCCTTTATCATAGAGGGATTTTGGTAAACAAAGTTTGTCCCTAGTTTGAAAGAAACTCAGGGGCTTGCTTCAAAAATAGGGCTTTTAGCAAACGAAGTTTGCCCCTAGTTTTAAGGGCAAACAGGCTCACCCCATGGGCCTTGAGAACATGTTGGTACAGGATGCTTGCAATGATTTTGCTCCCAATCTGGAGGTAATCATCATGAATGTGATGGGCTAAAGGGAGATGTCCCAATGCCGATCGACAAACTTTGTTTGCCCCTAGTTTGGTAATACATATGTGGTCCTAGGCACATGCAAGTTTGCTCCTAGTTTTAAAAGAACGTAACCATATGAGCAAAGGATTCAACTTATCCCCAAATAGGAATCAAGTCCAAGGTACTATGGCCAAGGCCTGAAAGAGCACACCATATTATGACGATGGTGGTGATCGAACCAGATAGGTTGCCTACGTATCCCCGAGTGGGAATCAGGTCGAGCGTAGTTCAAGTACTCTGGAGGTCTTGAAAGAATTAGGCTTCAAGAATTGGTGGGCTTTTCGAGCCATGTTGCCATTTGGGTCTAGGGAGTGCATGTCACTTGTGGTAGCCCTTGTGTAGCATGATGAACTACCTTTTTTCCTTTATTCTCTTTTTTCTTTTCTTCCTTTTTTATTTGTCGGTTAATTCTTTAACCTTTTCACTAGCCAGTTAATCTTTACAACTTTCATCATGTTTTATTCATACTCTATCATATTCACAAAGCAATATCAGCCCTCCAAATCACTCTTTATTTTTCTCAAAGATATCTTTACATTGTTTTATGCCCTCTTAGCCATTGAGCCTCTCACAAAATTGTGAGCTTAATTGATACTTTCAAATCTCTCTTTTCATTTCCAATTTCTTTAGAACAAAACAAAGTCTTGAGATAGCTCATGTGCCAATGATCTACTTTGAAGTGCTCAAGAATTCTCAATCTTATCTATTCTCTGCCTTTTCTTTTCTCTTTCCTTTCCTTGCTCTTCCTTACTATCTCTTATTCTCTCTATGATTTTGACTGGCTAGGATTAGGATTTTTGAAATCAACACGCATCTTATTTTTGCTCTAACTTTTGCCTAGGCACCCTTTCGGGTTTTCATCCTAGCGAGCTCCCTTTTTCTTTTTCTTTTTCTTCTTCTTTTTTTGTGCTCTAACTTTTGCCTAGGTGCCCTTTCGGGTTTTCATCCTAGCGAGCTTTTTTCTTTTTTCTTTTTCTTCTTTTTTTTTTTTCTCTTGGAAGAAGCAGTTCATTTAAAATGTCTGGCTACCATCAAGGACCAAGTTTATGGCTTTAGACTGGTTGGGCTCATCTTTGAGGCTTGGTATTTGAGAAAATAGGATGGTGAGCAAGCTTCAAGTTCCAATTTTGTCTTTTCAAGATTGAGCAACAGCATCTTTAAATTCTTAAAGTAAAGCTGATCAATTCTCTGCTCCTCCTTGGTTTTGGCACAAAATTTACTTTGATTACTTGGGGATCCTTTCCAATGCAAAGATTTATTAACAAAGTATTTTCCATGATCGTTTGAAAAAGTGACTTTTTTCTTTTTCTTTTTTTTTTTGGCTTAATGATCCATACATTCACGACTTAGCACATTGAATCAAGCAAAATGAGATTTTATTCAACTAGTAGGGAATGAGGATTACATTACTCGACTCGATAAACTCGACAAAGACTTGCAAACAGACTTGATAATAGACTGACCAGAAGACTCGACTGGACTTGACATTTGACTCCAACCTAACATAACTCGACTGCTAGACTTGACTTGGTCTCAATTGGAGTGTCACAGATAATTTTCAATTTATTGGGTCCCCAAGAGCATCCACATTTGATTCAACAGTAGCATTTCCAAACACTATTACCTCACTGGCATCTTCCTCAAGTTCATCATTCCCCTTTTGTATCTTTGTAGGAACATCGTCTTACCTTATGGCCCATTTTTCAGTCGAATGGCCCTTCTCTGACCCATACCGAGTATTGTCAATGCCTTTTTCGATTCTGTTGATCGGGTCGGGGCCAGTTGGTTATTGCGCACTCATGGAGGCAACGAATCCCTTGAGAGTATTCAACGATGGCTGTGGTTGAAAAGATTGTATGTCATGCCAGATGCCACTTGGTGGGTTCAGCAAAGGAGTGATGATTTTATGCTCAATGAGATCTTGGATATCATGGCGGAGTTTCATGTAATAGTTAGTTGTATGGACAGGGGTCTGGTGGTAGGCACAGTACAAAGACAGGGCACATATGCGGGGTAAGGGATTTGGTAGTGGCTTTGGGTTCAGGGGGATGAGGTGACCATTCTTGACAAGGTGACCAAGGGCCATGGATAATGGCATGCCAAGGTTGGTGAAGGTTCTCGGCTTGCGGGCTTGGTTTGATTTTGAATTTGACTTTGAGCTAGAGTTGGTTCTTGGGTTGAGATGTGGACTTGGAATAACTCTTTGGTTAGTTGGGATTGGGCCTAGATGTGGGCTTTGGTGAATGGTTAAGCTTGGACATGGGCTTCGGCGCACAGGTGGGTTCAGACATGCCTGTTGGTGCTTCTTTAAGCAATCCGTTATTCTCTGATCCGTCTTTTCCTCATCAGGGCCCATTTAATCTTTCAATAATTGAATGAACTCAAGCATGACCCCTTCCAATTGCTTTACCCTAGAATCTTGTTGCTCAACAACGACTTGCAGTTTGCTTACTTTCTCCTCCAAAGCTCTGTAAGCCATTGGTGGGTCTGTCTCGACATGATGGTCCATGACCTCCTCTAATTAAGAGAGATAAACCCAAGAAGATTAGAAGTGTCCTTACTAGGGGCTCCGGTTGTTCCACTCTTTCTAAAAAAACAGATAGGAAAAAGGTTCGCATGCAGGATTGAACAGTAAGGGATTTTTGAGGGACTTTGATCTTAATTGGGAAGAAGATGTTGTGAGTTTGTACGCCACACGTATGTATTGATATCGATTGGTGAGAGTGCAAAATGTACATGCTCTTATGATTTGATGCATGCACTGCACATATGGCACACGAATGAAATGCAAGTGTGTGTGTGCCTACTCTATATGCCAAAGCAAAGAAAATTCTAATCGTAACAGGTAAACACATAAGCACATAAAATCCTCACCCATGTCAAGTGCGCCAACTCCTCCTTTCATTGTGACCCCCACTACCCGTTCAAAGGTTGGGTATTTTAAAAAAAAATTCAAAATTCATTTGAAAAGCATTTCTTTAAATGATGAGATCTTTCAAAAACAATTCCCAAGGATTTTGAATCTTTTATTAAAAAGAGGATCTGAAAATATTTCTCAATAAAGGTGATTGGATTGAAATTTTACTCTGAAATTCATTTGAAGAGCATTTCTTCCAAAAACAATTCCCAAAGATTAGTTTGGAGCTTTAATCAAAAGTGAACTCCAAAGATTTTTTGAAAGAGCAATTGAAAACTTTGGGATAAAGATTGCAAAAATCCGTTTGCTTTCAAAGATGGATTTAAATTCTTTGGGCAGAAGGATCACATGATCGGATTATCACCGTACTTTTCATGAATTTGGATACATACAAGGTCAATGATGCTTAGCTAACAGGATATAAGAGATGTAATCTTATAATCAAGATTCAACATGTTCCCCAAATGTCATGGGACATGAAGAGGAATTGTTCAAGAGTGATTAAGAGGTTACACATCTTTCATCAAGCAAGTATCGTCATCATCTCAAGTAATCCCTTCCGGGCACACAGGACTTCCTAGCACATAATCCTAATCAAGAATTAATTTCCTAAGATCGAATGGTTCTATAGGAGCTATCATGCAAAGGCCGGGTTTTGGTCAAATAAGGGACCCTTGACACACACCCGATAGGATGCATTATATACCAAAATATGGTACGAGATCAAGGGTGATCACACGGTCCCATGATGACTTGACCGACCGGGTTGCCCCGAGCCTCCAAGGTCATAGTCCCATGCAATCGACTGGCAAAACATGCAAGTGCAATGCAACGGGCATACAAAGATTAATTAATTCGATTAAAAGGATTCAAGTCTAATCCTCAAGTGAACCCAAAATCAGAAATTCTGGTCTGCGAAACCAGAGATTCTGGGTTCGATCCCCAGAAGAGTCGCCAGATTGTGGGTATCGCAGTTTTCTTTCCACCCATAGCTTTTCTTTTAAAATTCTTTTTCAAAATTTTGAAATTCAAAACAAACGAGTCGCCACTTAATTTTTAAAAGGAAAATTAAGAAACCATTTTCAAAGCAAACTGATCTTTTAGAAACCAGAGATTAACTAGGTCCGGGGATTATGGAATGAGAGAGGAAGGAGCCCGTCGGACTAAAGCACCCTCTCTCATCCTATCTTGCGATAGGCCTCTACTCAACATCCTTTTAATTGAATTAATTATCTGAGCATGTCCTCGACTAATACATATATATAGATATACATCACAAAAGCATGTCTAAAGGGGGGTAAAATTGCAATTGATAAAATATCATTCAAAAAGCCACATAAGTCAAGTAGCATGCAATATGATATGCAATAGGGAACAAGAGAACTGACCCGGGATCCAGCAGCGATATTAAACGTGCAATGCATACAAACAAAAGAAAATCCTAAAAAGAGTCTCTAATCACATATACACATAAGACAAGATCCTAATTCTAATGTGTCGCGCATGAGGTTGAAAAATCGATAAAATCAAAAAATTAAAATAAACTAAGGAGGAGTCCTAGAAATCATACCTTATTAGTGCTACAAGACAAAAGGTTAGTCCACATGATATACAAGATGTGAAGTTAGAAATAACAATCCTAAATTTCTAGTCTAAACCTATTATTTGCCATTGAATCTAAAGCAAATAAATCCTAATTACAAGTGTCAAGCCATATGGGTGAACATACACATGAGCAAGAATAAATTGTGACATACTTTTAAACTTTGAGTTCAAATTCAAACAATCATTATTGAAACAAAGTTTGAACCTTAACTCATGAAAATATCATCTAAGCCATTATTCATAAGATTGATTAAGACTATTGCAGAATTTTGGAAATTGCTGAGAGCAGATCGTAGCTTAAAAAAATTGAAGAGTATGGTTCTCATGGTTTGATCTTGATTAATTTCGGACATGATATGCCTCTGTGAGTCTATTTTATATCCCAAAAAGAAAATAAAAGTTCCAACGGTCAGATCTCCGGGAATTGGACAAAAATCAGACATCACTCAGCATTCTACGACCTTCTGTCCAGAGTTCTTGCATGATTTTTTAAAAATAGCAAAAAGATCAGAAATGCTTGGTTCTTTTTAGGGTGATTACCTAACACATTGATCTACTTGGAAAAAATTATTTTGGGCCCCAAATACCTTGTTAGGGTTCCGATTTGCTTATTTCAAAAGAATGTTGCTGTGCTGAAATTCTGGGCAGATTGTTGTGACCTCACAAAACTCATGGCCAAACCATTTTAAATATAAAATCTTCTTAAAACAAAAATCACAGTGGTAAAACACTATGTTATTGACACTTTCCCATTGATTTCTCTCAATTCCAACGGTTATATTTTGAACTAAAAATCTTTGATCAAAAACAGTTTGTGAACTCACTGTTTTCATTTGTCAAGTTCAACTTTTATTTGTTAACCCCAACTATTAAACCATGAAGTTGGACTTAAGCTAAACCATTTTCTCCTACCTTTTGATGGTCATTGGAGGCTAAAGACCTTTATATTTGTAGATTTCAAATGAAGTATGAATAGACTTCATAAAATCTCAAGATAAGGAATCTAAACCATGGAGATGGGCTTAGACTCAAAACCACTTTCTCCTACCATTTGATGGTCATTGGAGATGAAGACATGACTAATACTCATGAGTCTCAAAGGAATATAGAAAGGATTCCATGAAACATCAAGTTTAGAGGACCAAAGTCATGAGTATGGACTTGGATCCATCTATTTGCTTATAAAATGAAGTGATGATCAAACTTTGATTCTCATGTGAAGCACAAGCTTGCATGGGATTCAAGAGATCATGTTCAAGAGATTTCAAGAGAGATATTGAGAATCTCTAAGAGTCTCAAGAAGGGAGTATGATCAACAAAAGAAATGGAGCAAAGAAAATAAAAATAGTTTGAGGATTAGAGATTCAAAAAGGAAGAATGTAAATAGACAACTTATGGTTAGAGGATCACCTCCAAACTATCCTCAAAGTTTCTCTTCTTTGAAGATCTTCCAAACTCTTCTTCAAGCTCTCCAAAACTCTATTTTATTTCTCAAAAATATGTTAGTGTAGTGGTGGTTATCTCTTATGTATTGTGTTGTATGTCTCCCCCCCCTTTCCTCAAGGAAGATCCTCCCTCTTTTATAGACAAAATTACCAAGTATTTTCAGTGAATTCGGAGTAAAAGACAGGTGTAAATGTCTCATTCGGTGGTACAATATGTACTTCCCAAAATTAGACAGACTGCTGCCCAGGGCGGCAGTCAAAAGTCATTTGCGGCAGTCCGTGGATGCCGCTGCAGCACTCCGTGACTGCCGCGATGGCATTCCGTGACTGTCGCGCGGCTCTCAGTGAGTGCCGCGCCAAATTATTGATTGCTGTATTTTCGTCAACCTTACTTTATCAGTTTTTTATTTTTATCCGCATACATATACGTATTGTACCACAAAATACGGACTTTAAAAGCAAAGGGCAGTCTGAAAATGTCAGCGGCACTCAGTAAATGCCGGGCCGGCATTCTGTGACTGCCGTCCGGCACTCACCGAATGCCGTTCGGCACTCACTGAGTGCCGCAAAATACTTCCGTGTGCCGATTTTTGTTAAACTTCCCCTTTTTATGTCTTTTCTTTCCTCCTTTTTCTTAAAGATACTTATTTTTGAAGATCTTTTCCAAAAATGATGTTTTATACATGAATTCTCCTAAATACCTGGTATTTTCTTCTTTCTGTGAAATTTTATTGCGTTTGGAGAACTTTCTGAAGAGCTTAGAATACTTCGAATCTTTCGGTCCTTATAATCATTAGACGTGGAGGTGACGCTCTCCTAAATTCGACAGTCGGTCAAAATTGGGGTGTCTACAGAAATTTAAATGAACTAGAGACTCTAGGGGGCAACATTGATGCATAGACCCAAGTTGATATGATCCTTAACTACCTGTTGCCATCATTCACTCAATTAAAACTTAACTATAATATGAATCAATGAATTTTTCCATGAGCGAATTGATGAGTTCTCTTCAGGAAGCGGAAGGGGTGATCAAACCTGGGAGCAATGTTATGAACATTGAGAAAAGCAGTTCTTCTTCTTGATCTGCGCCAAAAGGACAGAAAGGGAAGAAAAAGGTTGGCACTAATGGTCCAAGTGTTGGACCATTCCTAAAGATTGCAAAATCTAAGGAAAAAGGGCAAATGCAAGGGGAAGGCAGGTGGTCAAGGCAAAGAAAAGTGTTTTCAATGTGGAGAAAAGGGCCACTAGAAGAGGAATTGTCTGGATACTTCGAAAACTTGGTGCATTGATTCTGGTACGACTAACTATATTTGTAATTCATTGTAGGGGGGGGGGGGTTTCAGATCAACCCTGAAAATGCAGTGATGGGGAGATCGTGCTGACTCTAGGTTCTAGAACAACCGTTTTTACGGTTGTTATAGGAGTGGTAGTTTTAGAATTTTTAGACAATAAGATAATAGTTTTATCAGATGTACTTTACGTCCTTTTAATGAGACGTAATTTAATTTCTATTTCAGAACTATCGAATCATAGTTATTCTTTTTATTTTGGAACTGAAGTTGTCATTAAAAGAAATGGTTCTTTTATTGTATGTGATCACTCCAAGTATTGCTAAAGATTTTAACATGGAACTTAATAACTTAGTGGTAACCATCTAAAAGAAAGGTACCTTCCACTAATCCTACAACGCTTTGGCACATGAAGCTAGGTTATATCAATCTAAATAGGATTAGCAGACTAGTCAAAGAAGGGATCTTAGGCGATTTGGTTTTAGAACCAATGGAAGTCTGTGAATAATGTTTAGAGGGTAAAATGACCAAAAGGCCCTTACTAGCAAAGGGCAATAGAACCAATGCATTGTTGGAATTAGTTCACACTGATGTCTGTGGTCCAATAAATATTAGAGCTCGGGGTGGTTATGAGTATTTTATAACATTTACTGATGGCCACTCTAGGTATGGATATGTTTACCTGATGTACCACAAGTCTGAAGCCTTTGAAAAGTTCGAAGAGTTTAGGGCTGAAGTGGAAAAGCAATTGAGCACACATTCAATCTGATCGAGGTGACGAGTACCTCTCTAATGATTTTATTGATCATCTCGTACAGAATGGGATTCTATCATAGTTCACTGTACCTGATACGCATCAGCAGAACGGTGCAGCGGAGAGAAGGAATCAGACTCTTTTAGACATGACTAGGTCAATGATGAGTTATTTGGAGTTGCCATCTTTTCTTTGGGGTTATGCTTCGGAAACCGCTATGTACATAATAAATCTAGTTCCAAGCAAATCTGTTCCTAAGACACCACGGGAGATGTGAATTGGGCGTAAGCCCTCTTTGCAACATCTCCGGATATGGGGGTGTCCAGTACATGTGCTGAAAGGAAAGATGAGCAAGTTGGAAACTAGATCGAAAGTATGTTACTTTATAGGGTATCCGAAGGGTACTTATGGTTGGTATTTTTATGATCCGAGAGAACATAAAGTGTTTTTTAGTACAAATGCTATTTTCTTGGAGAATGATTATATCGTGAACCATAAACCTAAAGGAATGATAGATCTAAAAGAAATAGATAGAGAGCCCTCTATTCCTCCAACAGTTGAAAAAGATGTAAGACAAGAAAATACCATGTCTTCACCTATTTTCGCACCGATACCTCATCGTAGTGGGAGGATGGTCAGCCAGCCTGACAGATACATGTTCTTAAGAGAAGTTTTTGAAGCTGTCTCCATAGAATCTGAATCTGATCCTGCCACATACGAAGAGGCAATGGCTGATGTTGATTCAGCTCATTGGGTCAAAGCTATAAAGGCTTAATTGGAATCTATAGATTCCAATCAGGTCTGGGATCTTGTAGAACCACCTGATAATATTAAACCCGTTGGCTATAAGTGGGTCTGCAAGAGGAAAAGAGGATCTAATGAAAATGTTGAGACCTTTTAAGGCGGGCTTGTAACGAAAGGTTATACTCAAAGAGGGGGCATTGACTATGAGGAAACCTTTTCGCTGGTAGCCATGCTCAAGTGCATCAGAATACTCTTATCCATTGTGGTATGCCTAGATTTTGAGATCTGGCAGATAAACGTCAAGACTGCATTATTGAATGGCAACCTTGAGGAGGACATCTATATGCAGCAACTAGAAGGGTTCATAGCTAGCGAAAAAGGTAACTTAGTATGCTAGCTGCAAAAGTCTATTTATATGCTTAAGCAGACATCTAGGAGTTGGAACATTTGTTTTGACCAAGCGGTGAAATCGGTCTTACACAAAATCTGGATGAACCTTGTGTATATAAGAAATGTGAAGGAAAAGTGGTGGCTTTTCTTATTCTTTATGTTGATGACATTCTACTCATTGGGAATGATGTAGGGGCATGTCATCAATCAAGGTTTGTCTAGCTAGTACTTTCGATATGAAAGATTTAGGAGAGGCGAGCTATATCCTTGGGATAAAGCTCTTTCGAGATCGTAAGCGAAAGATAATAAGATTATCTCAAGCTGGTTATATTGATAAAGTGCTAACTAGGTTTTCTATGGATAATTCGAAGAAAGGTTTGCTGCCTTTCAGGCATGGTTAGCGTTCTCCAAGGACCAGTATCCTAAGACACAAGAGGAGAAGAATCGCATGGCAAAAATTCCCTATGCCTCAGTAATGGGAAGTCTCATGTATGCGATGTTATGCACTAGACCAAATATGATCTGCTTTGCTATTGGGATGATTAGCAAGTATAGTCAAATCTTTGTCCAGAGGACTGGACAGCTGCCAAGCACATTCTTAAGTACTTGAGAAGGACTAAAGATTACATGCTCATGTATGGCGGCGATGAGTTGATTCCAGTAAGATACACTGACTCAGACTTTATGTCAAATAAAGATTCGAGGAAGTCGACATTCGGACATCTCTTTACCCTAGGAGGTGGTGCGGTTAGTTGGAAGAGCATTAAGCATAAATGCATTACAGACTTAACTACAGAAGCTGAGTATGTGGTTGCTTGTGAAGCCGCAAAGGAAGCTGAATTGAAGCTGGACAACTTAAGATAAAGCTTATAAAACGATGAAAATTAAAGCAATTTTGAAAAACTCAAATTTTATTAGAGAGTACTGATAAATAATGGTGCAGTCAACTTAAAAGAAAGAGGAAACCTAAAAGAAATAGGAAACCTAGCTTATTTAAAAAATACTTCCTCTCCAAGAAATCTAAAATAAGAAGTCCTACTATTAACCAAACTCTCCTAAAACAACCATTAATAACCTATAATCAATAAAATATAGAAATAGACTTTCTTATTGGAATTCAATCATGACCCAACTTGGTCAAACTTAAGTTGACCAGGTTTGACTGAGTCAACTCGTCCGGAAAGTTTTGCCCAGATTCGATTAGCATTACTTTCTTCACCTTTTCCTTGTCCCTTTTTTTTTTCTTTCTAAATATTCAAATTCAATCCGATCTTCATCTTGGAGATGTTCTACATCAGGCCCCCATTCTTTTAGAAAACTCATCTCTGAGTTTGTTGAAGTAGAAAAACTGTCCTCCTGAAAGCAAGGATAAATGTCCTTTATATTGAATGTCGGGGAGATGTGCATATTAGCAGGCAAATCTACCACATAAGCGTTATTGTTAATCTTCTTTAAGATACGAGGTGGCCCAATTTTCTTCATCTTGGTCTTGTTGTAAGTGCCAGTGGGGAAGCGATCTTTACTAAGGTAAACCATGACCAAGTCACCTATTTTATGGCTCTTGAATTATCGATGCTGATCAACATCTGCTTTGTACTTGGCATTAGAAGGTTCAAGGTTCTTTTTTACTTGTTCATGGAGCTTATGAAGGTTTTCAATCATGTCATTGGCTGCGACGTTGGAATTGGGAAGAGACAGACCTGAACCAAATCCAAGGTGTGATTAGGTACCTTAGAGTAGACTATTTGAAATGGTGCATAACCCATAGATCTATTAGTGACTGAATTATAAGCGAACTCAGCTTGTGCAAGTGCCAAGTCCCATTGTCTCGGTTTGTCACCCAAAAGGCATCGAATCAAGTTGCCGAGAGTTTGGTTAACAACTTCCATTTGCCCATCGGTTTGAGGATGTGCAATGCTGGAAAACTTAAGTTCAGTTTTCAACCTGGCCCATAATGTCTTCCAAAACCAACTCAAAAATTTAGAGTCACAGTCCGAAGTGATGGTCTTGGGGATACCATATAGACGAATGACCTCACAAAAGAAAAGGCTTGCAATATTCACTGCATCGTGTGTCTTGTGACAAGGGATAAAGTGTGCCATCTTAGAAAAGCGATCAACCACAACGAAGGCAGAGTCATTGCCTCGCTGTGTTCGAGGCAACTCGAGTACAAAATCTATGGAAAGATCTTCCTAAGGGGCATTAGGGACCGGTAAAGGTATGTACAAACCAGTGATTTGTGCGTGTCCTTTCCCTTTTTGGCATATAAGGCAGCTACGAACAAAGTCTTCAACATCTCTTTTGAGAGACTTCCAAAAGTACCGTTGTTCCACAAGCTTAATGGTTTTGTCCCTTCCAACGTATCCCGAGAGTCCTCCGCTATGTAATTCTTTGATTAAATGTTCTCGAATAGAACCATTGGGAATACATAATCTAGTGCTCTTGAAGAGAAAGTCATCTTGAATTAGAAAATCAGAGGTACCTTGCTGTCTTGAAGTGCACTTTTCCCATAATTCATGAAATTCAGGATCATCGTAGTAAAGCTCCTTTAGAAAATCAAACCCGATAATTGTGCTTTTGAATGTAATAAGTAAAGAATCCCTTGATTTGGAAGCCATAGAAGGGTAGCAACTTAGTGCATCAGCAACTTTATTATTGAAGCCATATTTGTGTTGGATAGTGAAATTGAATTCTTGAAGTAGGGTGATCCAACTAGAGTGCATGCGGTTGGATGAACTTTGATTTTGGATGAATTTAAGTGCTTGGTAGTCGGAGTAGAGCACAAATTCTTTTTGGATGAGGTAGTGACGCCACTTTCTAAGTGCTCGTACCATGACATAGAATTCTAGTTCATAAGTACTCCATTTTTGCCTTGCTTCAGTGAGCTTTTCTCTAAAGAATTCAATTGGTTTGCTCTCTTGTGACAAATATGCACCAACACCATGGGCAGAAGCATCATAGTGTACTTTGAAAAGCTTGTCAAAGCCAGGAAGTGCTACAATGGGAGTGAATGTGAGTTTAGCTTTTAACAAGTGAAAACTCGAGTTTGCTTCAGGTATCCACTAAAATTTTCTATCTTTCCAAGTATCTGTAAGAGGGGAGGCAATTGAACTAAAGTCCTTGATTACTGCCTATAGAAAGATGTGAGGCCATGAAAGCTGCGCGCTTCTAAAGAGGACTTCAGCATAGGCCAATCCATGATGGTTGCAATCTTGGTTTCATCAACTTGGATGCCTGCCTTAGATGCCACATAACCCAAAAGAGCACAGAATGAGTGCAAAAGTGACACTTCTTCAAATTGATGTAAAGAGTATTCTCTTTAAGGGCTTCAAAAATAGTCCAAAGATGTGACAAGTGCTCCGAATCTGTTTTGGAGTATATTAGGATGTTGTAAAAATAGACAACGACAAACTTCCCAATAAAAGGTTGTAGGACTTGGTTCATGAGGCGAATGAAAGTGCTTGGGGCATTAGAAAGACCAAAGGGCATTACCAACCACTCGTACAAACCATCCTTTATCTTAAAAGCCATTTTCCATTCATCACCAAGATGAATTCGGATTTGGTGATAGCCACTTTTGAGGTCAAGTTTGAGAAAATAGTCGATCCCATTAGCATATCAAGCACGTCATCAAGCCTAGGGATTGGAAATCTATACCGGATGGTGATTTTGTTGACCGCGCGACTATCGATGCACATCCTCCATGTGTCATCCCTCTTTGGGACTAATAAGGTCAGAACTGCACATGGGCTCAAGCTCGGTTGTATGAGACTCTTAGAGAGCAATTCTTCCACTTGTTCCCTTAAAATTTCATGTTCTTTTGGGTTCATTCAGTAGTGGGGCAGAATATGAAGTCAAGTGGGCTAATTTCAAGGTGGGTATGAATTATGAAATGAAGGAGCAGATTGAGGGTAGTTGGTCCTTCGATTGTTGTTGTAGGACAGATGGGAATACAGCTTAAGTTCAGTCATGAAGGACTTAACTTTAAGGGCATTAACTATGGCTGCATGCAAGGAAGTGTACTGATGAGTCGCCAATCGCTCTTGAATTTTCCGATTTAGCCCATTAATGAATCGTCCAATGGTTTGATCTTCATTCTCTTGTAGTTCATTCCGTGAAAGAAGACGTGAGAATTCGTCCACATACTCTTGCACACTTTGATAACCTTGACTACAATTTTATAGGTTAATAAAGAGTGTTTAGACGTAATCCGGGAGAAGATAACATTGTTTCAACAATTGCTTCATGGCTGCCCATGATTGCACTTGGCAAAATCCTTGTCGAAGTTGGTCTCTTTGGAGATGGTCCCACCAAGACGAGGTGGCCCCTGTGAGTTTAAAGGCGACCAACTTCACCTTTTTGTCTTCTGGAATACCTATGTAGTCGAAATATCTCTCCATAGTAGGGACCCAATCAAGGAAGTCTTCTATGTGCAAGAGCCCATTGAAGGGGGGAATATCCGCCTTGAGTCGGTATTCGATTGGCTGCCCTTGCAGTCCATTATGACAATTGTTTTGGGGCTGAGGGGGTAAGAACATGTTTTTAGCCTCCTCAAAATCATGTAAGGGCTGAATGGTAGGTTGTGGGTAATGGCCTCTTCAGAAGTTGGGTTCGCGGTATGGAGGTGGGTGGGTGTGTGGGAGGTTTGGGGGGTTTCTTTCCATGTCAAAATATAGGTTTTGGGTTTGTGGAGGGGTGGAATATGGATCCAACTCATCAATATAATCAAGGTAAGGGGTAGAATTGGTGTTTGAAGGAAGTTGATGGGTAGTTGGAGGGTTCAGTTACTGAGAAAAGTGTTGTGGGGTTTGATATGAGGTTGCGGTATGGTTATATTGGCCCAGTTGTGGGTTTGACAAAAGATTTTGGTGACCATGCACAACAGCTTGGGAGGATGCAATTTGGGTATGATTGAGAGTGTGGGCTGGTTTTTGGAAATTGGTAAGTTCGGCCTCACTAGTTGGTATTATAAAGGCTAAGTTATGAGTGGAATTGAAGGAGGGTTGATGAGAGTCCTTGGGGTCTTCATCTCTTATGCTTTTTTTTTTCTCCCTTTTTTCTTCTCAATTGAGTTGAGAACCATGCCATGAACAAGATCCTACAGTTTGTTAATGATCCTCTCTTCAAATCTCTCGAATTGGGCTTCCAATTCAATTTTAGTAATGAATTCTCCTTCACCAGCCATGAATGTGGATCGTAGCAAGTGCTCTGATACCACTTGACATAGCGGAAGTGATTATATTTGATGTTCTGATAAAAAAACCACCAGTACAAGGCTTTGAATCAATTGAATCGAAGCTGGACAACTTAAGAGAAAGCTTATAAAACAATGAAAATTAAAGCAATTTTGAAAAAACTGAAATATTATTAGAGAGTACTGATCAATAATGGTGCAGTCAAGGCCTTTTATAGGCTAAAACCTATAGCTGAAAACAAAAACTTAAAAGAAAGAGGAAACCTAAAAGAAATAGGAAACCTATCTTATTTAAAAATACTTCCTCTCCAAGAAATCTAAAATAGGAAGTTCTATTATTAACCCAACTCTCCTAAAACAACCATTAATAACCTACAATCAATAAAATATGAAAATAGACTAAATTATTGGAATTCAATCATGACCCAACTTGGTCAAACTCGAGTTGACCAGTTTTGATTGAGTCAACTCGTCTGGAAAGTTTTGACCATATTCGATTAGCATTACTTTTTTCACCTTTTCCTTGTCCCTTTTTTTTCTTCTAAATATTCAAATGCAATCCAATCTTCATCTTGGAGATGTTCTACATCAGAAACTCGAGGTGGTATCAGCGTCATTGTCACCTATTACACTAGACAACGATAATAGTGGGGCAGTGTCTCAGTCCAAGGTACCAAGGAACCACGGAAAGGTAAAGCACGTAGAGAAGAAGTATCATCTCATTCGAGATATAGTCCAACGTGGAGATGTGACTATCACCAAGATTGCCACTGCTGACAATCTTGTGGATCCGTTTACAAAGGCCTTGCCACAGAAGGTCTTTGATCGTCATCTAGATAGTTTAGGTCTCAGATGTAGTGGGTTATGAGTGCAAGTAAAGGTTTGTTGGGGTTGTGCTCTCAAACCCGGCCTTTATGTATGTGACATTTGGCATTTCAAATATGGATATCATTTATACATTTCATTATGTATGTTTTCATGAGATGAATGTTTGTAATCCTTAAGTGTCACTGTAGGTAATTCGTGTATGTATGAGATGCATACAAGTGAGATACGAATTACAATTCTTTGATATTTAGAACTTGTCAGAGTGAATGATGAGACTGGATATCTCATCAGGTATACATTGTAGCATGATTAACTACCATTGGATGGAGTGATGAATCTCAATCACTAGAGTATGACTCTTAGTTAATATGCTAGTGCTTATAGTTCATTGACAGACCAAGAGCTTTCCTATTGACATCTAAAACTGTCAACAGTCGATAGGAACTCATAACTTGTATAAGGCACGTGTCCTCAATCTTGAGACGATTATGGACACATACTATGAATGTGACTACTTTGACTTACGAATTAGTGAGGTCTTGAAAGATCAACACCTGGGTATCTTGGGTAAGTCATATTCATAGGGTTGTGAACATACATTGTCAAGATAGAATCTACTCTTCTATAAAGAGTAAGCATTCCCTTGAGAATGTCACCAAGTTGGTTACTGAGAATTGCAGTCTTGCTGATAAGTAGCTATCAACATGTTTGGTAATCATAAGAGGTGAATGGGACTCAAGGAATACAAGAAGTAATCATTATTCAGGTTGACAGTAACAATTTATCTGACTACCTGAACATGATTACGAATGTTGATAGTAGAGGGACACTAGTGCAACCATACAAGTCTAGTTACCACTTCGGATATGTTCTTTTGCGTTGGTGTGCAGTTATTGTTATATAGTTGAGTTAACGTTAACTGATTAGTTGGTTAATTCGCTAATCAAAGAGTTTGATCATGGAAATTTGCAACTAAACTGAGCCAACAATAAAGAACCTAGGAGGTCCCACTCTTAGATCCGCAAGAATACTTAGAAAGGCATAAGGGGTTGAACCAATCGATTGAAAATGTTTCAATTGATTGATAAGGGTACAATCGATTGAACAAGTTCAATTGATTGAAGTCTGGTTCAGTTCAATCGATTGAAAATATTTCAATTGATTGAAATGAAAAGTCGGTTTGGAAACCTATAAATAGGAGAGTTGTGTGCAGAATAAAGTTGAACGTCGTATTTATTACTCTAATTCTGTAGAAACTATTTTGCGGTTTTCCTAAGCCTCCTTCACCTTTCTATTAGGGTTTCCATAAACCCTAGCCTCTCCGAGAAGTGTTCAAGGAGTCATAGGGCTGAAGATCATCTCGAGGAAGTTGCTGGACTTTGCTGCATATTAAAGAGAGAAGAAAATCAGAATTGGGTTCAAGACCTAAAGGTAAAATCTCATCCCTACGCATCCATAGATCTACAAGAAGTATATCTGGCTAACCAATAAAAGTTTTGAACTTGGTTTTTCCGCTGTGCTTTATTTAAAGTTTTTCGAAACCTAAATCCTTCATGAACATGAATGAATGTGGGGCCTGATGAGAGTCGTAATTAAATAAATTACATTAGTTGCATTTATATGCTTAAATGATTTAATTGTTAAGTGCTTTAATATTATATTATTGTTCATGATCAGATATGGTGTCAATTTGGGGTACCCTTGTGAGGGCCTAAATGAACACGAATCATAATTACTAAGTAATTAGATACTTCAAGGAAATTATTGGGACCACGTTTGGGAACCAAACAGAACTTAGACAGATACTTAAATCAATTTTGGGTCGTTTTCACAATTAGCTATATAGCATTGGGGGGTTTAAATAAAATTATGGAAAGTTAGTGGATTGCTACTAACTCATTAGTATAAATATAGAGAGAGAAAGAGATGATATCTCATCTCTCCCAAACCACACAAATTACAGGCGATTAAACACCGAGAGAAGACGACGAGGGTTTCGCCGACGTTTCTCGCCGAACGACGTCGAAATTACAATCCGAGACCGGATTCGGGATCGGGGAGGTAAGGCTAATGTCGTGATGTAGTTTAATTTCAGTTTCGCAATGATTTTTATTGACGCTAGTTCGGGTCAGTAATCGTATGTCACTCCCCGGAACGACAAAAATAGAGAAAAATAAATTTCCTTTTTGGGTCCAAAGACAGCGACAGGTGAAGTCACATGATTGTCCACACCACGCAGTACCAAGCAACATAAATGAATAAGGATCACAAGGATTTAATCCAGGTTTTGGATAACAATGTAACTTAAAGTCAAAAGAAAGTTACTAACTATTATA
Organism: Hydrangea macrophylla; assembly: GCA_033977485.1. Classification (NCBI taxonomy): domain Eukaryota; kingdom Viridiplantae; phylum Streptophyta; class Magnoliopsida; order Cornales; family Hydrangeaceae; genus Hydrangea; species Hydrangea macrophylla. The sequence goes on along the minus strand of CM066990.1, from coordinate 69,884,563 downwards.
ATCAGAGTCTCGAATCAAATAGAACATAATAAATTACAAACGTCAAGGAAACATATGCCTGATTACCTAAAGGTTAGAAAACAATAAGGATAATTAAACTACAATCTAGCCTAGTCTGCAATTGGCGTAGAGGTAGTCCTCGGCGTAGAAGTCCTCTTCTGTCTGACCTTTATCGAGATAATCTTCCATAAGAACATTGTCACCGGCATAGTAGTCCTCGCCTATAGGTCCTTCACCTGAATAGTCATAACTAGGGTGGGCTGGAATGTAGAAATGTTTAGCGACATAAACGCCATCAACTTAATGAAAGCTGAGTGAATTAGATACTAATAGGGTATCAACTATTGAAGTTATTATGAGTTATGAGCGATAAACAATTAGATTTCATTGAGGGTATATTCTCTTTAATCAAACCAATTATCCGATTACTAACGTCTTACTAAATCAAGACCGACAACACATTCTGATAGAAGAATAGACTCGACAGTAGTTTACTTCTAAAGATACACCATTGCTCCGTCCACCGCTTTTAAGAACATATGCATAATCCATCGCATGTCATGGACACCACGTCAGTCCATCCCCAGCTTTTAAGAACATATGCCCAGTTCACCGCACTACAGGAATATAACACTTTAAGCAATAGTACATCATTCTAATGCCACGACTTAGCGATGTCTACCAGTGATCACGGACCACCGCAAGTCATAGACACCTTCGTCTGTCTACCGCTTTTAAGAACATATGATTAGATCATCTGGCTATCTTAAGACTACTGGTTCGGTGCACCTCAAGTCATAGACACCTTCGTCTGTCTACCGCTTTTAAGAACATGTGATCGACCAAGACGCAAGATTCCCGAATCTTAACAAACCTACTTAAGTTCAACTCTAACATCAATACATGACAATCCCATGTGGCATGACTACATTGAATGAAATAAATGATAGCTACAAAGGATTCATAACAATACATTATCTAATGTCACAACCATTATCCATTAATCTTATCGTCATTACTATCCTACGTCGCATTATCTCATTATCAAGTTGGTATTACAATAGTATAGCATGCACTGAATTCAGAACAGTAAATAATCAACCAAACAGTTATAATATAAACTAAACAAGATCAATATCAACATTCTTAAACTGCCAATCAATTGGGACAGAGGTCCAATTGATTGGTATAAAAATAGTAACAATCGATTGAGAAAAAGTCCAATCGATTGGATCACAATCCATGACAATAGATTGTATAAAATGGTAATCGATTGGGATCTCAAAAATGGAAATCGATTGGAAAACTTGCCAATCGATTAGGACTTCATCTTCTTCACAGTGAAGACAGTCCAACATATATAAAACGGGAAAACACATGATCCATGCTTCATAGCTTCATCTAAATAATTCCTAACATCAATACATTATACTCAGTGAGTTTAAAACTCACCTTTGATAATTAGGGGGTGTTTGGGTGTGTGTATTGAAGCTTGGAAGCTCCAAAGACTTTTCCTTTCTCTCCCTATCTTCTCTCTCTTCTCTTCTCTCTTCCTTCTGTCTTTCTTTTCTTTTCTTTCTTCTCCTGGTTTCCTTCTCTTCTCAGTCCATCTGTGTGTGTGAGGGTATAAGGATGTGTATATATATGTATTTATATATATGTGAGTGTATACATATATAAAATACACACACAAACACTTCCTCTCTCTAAAACTAGTTTCTGGAACCCCAACTATGCAGAAAAGGGTCACCTATATATAGGGGATTTGTGTTCATGTGCCAAACCCCAGCCAAAGTAAGAGACTCTGTCCAGCTACTGCCAATTGATTAGCATAAATGGAAATCAATTGGTGTTAGGTATTAAATGCTCTGATCGATTGGTATAAGTGGCAATCGATTGGCATCCAAGATAAGGCAATCGATTGGGAAAACTTGCCAATCGATTGGGGTGCAGATTATACCAAAGGTAAAGCTAAACTCATATAAATATTTAAAAGAAACATACAAGGTCTTATTCACAAAATACAGGGTATTACATCATCCACCACTCAATAAAGATTTCATCCCCAAAATCTAAAGTAAGAAGGGTTAAAACAAAAATGGAAACTTCTCTCGCATCTCTGACTCCTGTTCCCATGAAGCTTCTCCCTCGTCGTGGTGCTACCACTGAATCTTCACTAGCGGAATCTCCTTGTTTTTGAGCTTCTTCACTCCTCAGTCTAGAATATGCACTGGTCCTTCGTTGAGTGTCACATTCTTGTTCACCTCAATATCTTCAAAACTAATCTCGTGTGCTGGGTTATGGGCACACTTCCTCAACATGGTGATGTGGAAATGTTGTGCACTCCTGACATCTTTAGTAGCAACGCAAGTCTATAGACTACTTTTCCAACGCGCTCTAAAATCTCGAATGGTCCAATGAATCGTGGCGGTAGCTTGCCTTTCTTCTGTCTGAATCTGACGATACCTCGAACTGGCAAAACTTTGAGTAGTACATGATCTCCAACTGTGAACTCTAGATCTTTGCGTCGCTTGTCGGCATAACTCTTGTGTCTGGATTGTGCTGTCTTCATCTTTTCATGTACAACTTGGATCTTTTCGCTGGTTTCTCGAATTATCTCAGGCCCAAGTAGTTGAGTATCTCTAACTTTGGCCCAATATAGTGGCGATCGACAAGGTCTTCCATATAAAGCTTCGAATGATGCCATCCCTCTGCTCGTGTGATAGCTATTGTTATAGGCAGTGTTTTGAAAACTGGACCGTTCGTCGAACCAGAAAATTGACCAGGTCACGGGTTAGAGGTTCAACCGTCGGGTGAACCGTAATCAACCTGTGATGTCATAATTATGTAATATTTAATTATTTATATTTATACATAAGTTTTATTAAGTAAATATAAACAAAAAAAATACAAAAATACACAAAAACTCAAATTTTATTTTCACACTATCCTATCATAAGTATATATTATTGAGATATTCAAAAAAATGTAGGGGAAATAAAAAAAAAATAAAAATAAATAATAAAAAAACTTTTGTAGGCAAAAAACGGTTTTGAGCGGTTTTGGTCAAAAAATGGTTTTTGAACGGTTTTGAACAGTTCTGAACGGTTTCCGAACGGTTCTCACCGGTTCTGGACGATTTTGGTGCCAATAACGGTTACCGAGTCAACCCGGACCGGAAAACTGACCGGTCGACGGTCCAACCGGTCGAACCGACCGGTCCGGTCCAGTTTTCAAAACCATGGTTATAGGAAAACTCGATCAAAGGTAGGTACGTCTCCCATGACCTTTCGAATTCAATGACACATGCTCGCAGCATATCCTCCATCACATGGTTGACTCGTTCTGTCTGACCGTTTGTTTGTGGATGAAAGGATGAACTCAAGTTCAGTGAAGTTCCCAGTGCTGTCTGAAGGCTCTTCTAAAGTTTTGCGGTGAAGTGCGAATCTCGATCCGATACTATTGAGACAGGTACCCCGTACAGTTACACAACTTGCTGTAGATACATTCGGCTCAATCGTTCAACTGGGTATGTCATGCTGTAAGCGACGAAATGCACCGACTTGGTGAGTCGATCCACTATTACCCAAATAGCGTCGTGGTTTTGCTGTGACTTCGGCAAACCTACCACGAAATCCATGGTGATGTGTTCCCATTTCTATTGGGGAATCAGTAGCATTTGTAGAAGTCCAGGTGGTTTCTGATGTTCTGCCTTCACTTTTTTTGCAAACAAGACATTGGGATACATACTTGGCCACTCTCGCTTCATTCCTTCCCACCAGAAGTTCCTCTTCAAATCCTTATACATCTTGTTTCCTCCGGGGTGGTTAGTCATCCTTGACTTGTGCGCTTCATCCAGAATATCCTTTCGGAGACTACCGTCATTCAGCACACAAAGTCTACCTTTGTATCTCAATGCTCTGTTCGTACTGATACTCCATATTTCTGGTTCCTTTGCATACATCTTAGTAAACCATAACTTTAAATCCTCATTTAAATGATGAGCTTCTAAGATACGACTGATGAGAGTCGGTTGCACGACAAGGCATCCAAAGTGTTGTCCTTCTCCTGATTCCACTGGTTGGAGGTCGAATCAAGCTAACGTCTCCAATGCTCGCCATTCTCTAATCAAAATTAAAGCAATCAAAAGGCGAGGTCTTCGCCTCAATGTGTTAGCTACAACATTTGCTTTACCCGGATGGAATTGCAAAGAGAAATCGTAGTGCTTGAGTAGTTCCATCCATCTTTGTTGTCGCATATTCAACTCCTTTTGAGAGAACAGGTACCTTAAACTCTTGTGATCCAAGAATATATCAAACTTCTCTCCATACAAGTAGTGTCTCCAAATCTTCAAGGCAAACATGATTGCAGCTAGTTCCAAGTCATGCGTCGGATAGTTCTTCTCATGCGACTTCAATTGTCTCGATTCGTATGCAATAACATTCCCATCTTTCATTAGCACACAACCAAGTCCTTGGTGCGATGCGTCACGGTAGATTATGAATCGTTCACCACTCTTGGGTATCGCAAGTATTGGTGCTGAGGTTAGTCTTTCTTTCAATTCCCGAAATGCATCCTCATGCTTGTCGGTCCATTCATACTTTGTCTCTTTCCTTGTCAGGCTTGTCAACGGTCCTGCAATCGTAGAGAATCCTTCCACAAATCTCTGGTAATATCTAGCCAATCCAAGAAAACTCCTAACTTCGGTCGCATTGGTCGGTCTATTCTAGCTCAAGACTACATCGATCTTAGATGAGTCTACAGAAATTCCGTCCTGTGATATCACATGTCCTAAGAATTTGACTTCCTGAAGCCATAATTCACTCTTGCTGAATTTTGCATACAGACTGTTGTCTCTGAGAGTCTACAGAGCAATCTGTAGATGCTTCTTATGCTCTTCTTTCGTCTTTGAGTAAATCAGAATGTCGTCGATGAACACTATAATGAATTGATCCAGATATGGTCTGAATACTCTATTTATTAAGTCCATAAATACTACTAGGGCATTGGTCAATCCAAAAGACATCTCTAGAAACTCGTAGTGTCCATACCTCATCCTGAAGGCAGTCTTTGGTATATCTTCCAGTCGAACTAGCAACTGATGATAACCTGAACGCAAATTAATCTTCGAGAAAATTCTTGATCCTTGTAACTGATCGAACAAGTCGTCTATCCGGGGAAGTGGATATCTATTCTTGATTGTGACCTTATTCAACTCCCTATAGTCGATACAAAGTCTTAACTCTCCATCCTTCTTCTTCACAAATAGAATTGGCACTCCCCAAGGTGACGTACTCGGGCGAACGAAACCTAAGTCTTCAAGTTCCTGAACTTGCTTCTTCAATTCTAGCATCTCTGTTGGCGCCATCTGGTACAGGATCTTGGAAATCAGCAATGTTCCAGGTGCTAGCTCAATGCATAAGTCTATCTCTCTCTTCGACGGAAGTTCTGAGATACTTCAAAATACATCTTCAAAATCTCTAATAACGGGGATCTGATTGATAGTAAGCTTCGTGCTTGAAGTCTCGATCGTGGCTAAATAGCTCGTAAGAAATATATTGCTCAATGGTTGGCACCGAAATCAAATCTGCGTACATTCGGGAGTTGAAAAGACAATGGTCTAACTAACATAATCCAGGTTAGCACCATACTTGGTAAGCCAATCCATCCTAGGATCACATCGAATCCAGACATTGACAAGACTATCAAGTCTACCGAGAGATTTCTATCTTCTAAGGGGTCAAGGAACAATCCTTGCACACCTTACCTAACTTAATAGTTACTCCCAAGGGCGAAATGACATTAAGGGTTGGCTTAAGTGCTAGGGGTACCAAACCCAAATCACGCACAATCTTAATAGCTATAAAAGAACGGACAGCACCGGTATTAAACAGAGCTTTAACTTGACTATGAAATAAAACGAGTGCACCTTCCATGTTCTACTGTTCCTTAGCATTGTATCCTGCATTGTCAGGGATGATGGCATTCACCCTAATCTGTCCTTATTGTTCCTGAGCAAACACTCCATAGTAGCCTCCATGAGGTGATCAGCAATCCTTGCTTATGTGACTAGGCTTTTACAGTTACGGTAGACGAGATCATTACGGCGGTTGGTTTTGGGAGCTGTGCAATACCTTGCAATGTGTCCGGGCACTCCACAGTTGAAACATCCATCAGTGTTCTATTGCTGGGTGGCGGGCTATGCTTGAGGTAGTCCTCGCTATTGATTCTACTGTCGAGGAAAATTAGCTTGGGGCTTCCTTGTCCCATCCCAAGTGTGCTTGTTTCCCTGGTAGTTGTTAATCTGGGGTTTCCATCCCTGATTATTCCTCGATGGTTGCGTGTGAGAGTTCCTCAGTTGCAAGGTCCTGGGTGGAGGTCGATTCACTTGTGGTCCTTGTACTTGATAAGCATCCTTTTCCAAACTTGAAGCAAGACGGACAATCCCCTTGAACGTCTGGCCCAGATGGCCTATCATTATGTGTCGGAGGTGTGGGCTGAGTCCTTGATGGAATTGATTGACCTTCTTGGCAGGGGTATCTATCATGTGCATAGCGAAAAGGGAAAGTCGCTCGAATTGTGTGGTATACTCCCTGACCGCTCAGTTCCCTTGAGTTAGACTCAGGAAATTCCTCTTTTGTTTGTCTCTTTCGTCCTGGGGGAAATACTTCTCGAGAAATTGAGTCTTGAATGCTTCCCAAGGCATTTTCCTTGCAGCATCGATTCCAATTATGGCTCTCTTGGCCTCCCACTAGTTCGCGGCGGAGTAAGTCAGCTGAAATGCGGCTAGACATCTCTTGTCAAGCTCGCTGTACTCCAGGGCTTCGAAGATTAGCTCCAACTCTCGTATCCATTGTTATGCTTTCCACGATTCTGCCTGCCGTCGAACTTCTTGGGTCACAGGCCACAAAATCATTCCAATAGTTTATTGCCTGTCTGCCTTGAAGGAGCGATGTGGTTGTTGCCGTTGTTAGCTCAGTGGGTGGCATTGTTGTAGGTGTCGCCAACGAGTTCCATTGGTTGCATTAATGCTTCAAAGACTCCTGTTGGGTCCATACCCTAAGGAATGGGTGCTCCTAGTCGCGCTTGATATCTCATGTTCCCATCCATAGTGTCCCATGTAAGATGTACCTATGAAAGATCTATCGAATAGCTAGAAATCTTCTCGGGGAAACAACCAGAAATAAAACAAAGAGAAGCATAGCACAACTCTAAATCACAACATAATATAAATAATGAGATGAGAATAGAAATAATCAAAAGAAATGATCTGCCATATATATATCCAAAAGATGTACATCGGAGTACACAACAGATCATCTGTGTACCGCGTAGTACATGATCCTATACAAGATCTAGCAAAAGAAATATAAACAAACCACCTTTAGTAGCTTCCTATACAAAAGGCTATGGTCAATAGCTGTCTATGTAAGCATCAAAAGTAAGTGGACAACATGTCATAAAGTCAAAAGCAAAAGTCTAAGGCTTAGTTTAGCCCCCATTTTGGTGCTTTTCCTTTTTTAAAGCACAATTTTGTGTTAATTCATTTGGCAACTAGTTTATGAGTTTTGCAAAAATTGAACTTAGGGATTTTTTGGGGGAGCTTTTAAAATCTCTAGAATAAAGCTTTTAAAAGCTCAAGGTTGCTTTTTGGTTTCATGATGTCTTTTTGAAGAGTAGTGTGTCACTTGTATAAAATTGTCAAACAACTTAGTAATAAATTTCATAAGCTCCTTTTAAAAAGCTACGTGGGGGCCAAACTAAGCCTAAGTCCTAAAGGTACTGGACTCAAAAGTCACGTCAGATCCATATATAGAAGCCTTATTCTCTGGGACAACCTCGGACAAAACATCATCCTCATCCATGTCATCATCCTCCATCAACTCCTCATCCTCCATCAAATCCTCCTCGGGTTGCTCGGGTCCATCACGCTTCACAACAACTCCTAAATCTCCCACATCGGCCATATCGGCTTGGGCTACATCGAATGCAGCTACAAGTGCCTCAACCTCTACCATAGCATGGGCCAACTCTGCTACTTCTATCTCGAATCCATGGGGATGTGCAGCCATCTTCCTAGCCCACTCTGCTGCCAGCTATGCTATTATGCCGCCTGGTAAGACTGGTACTACTGCATCATCACCTGTGTCATCCTCTGCTATAGCCTCATCCTTTACCGGGTAACCCTCTGCTACTACAATATCCACGCCAACCGGTACATCCATACCAGCTGGGTCCTCCTCCGGATTCTCATCGTCGGTATCCTCGTCCTCCTCATCCTCCATCTCCTCATCATCATCCTCTGGTTCATCATCATCGTTGCCCTCACCCTCGTCCAGATCCTCATCCTCTGGATCCTTATCTGTTGGGGGTGCATCAACCATGTCCTCCTCTGGTGGTGGTGGAGGTGTCTGTAGTGGGGTACTCTGTCGGGGAAGGTGGAGGCACTGCTCTAACCTCTGCAAGTAAAACCTGGTATGAAAAATGGTCATGCAACATCTGTAGGGAATCCTCCTCAATGTGTCAGAAGGTGTCTTTGTGGTATATCATCTCTTGATGTATCACCTCTGGGTCTTGGGTCCTAAATCTCTGCTGCTTAATCTGCATGTCTCGCACTGTCTCTGTGATGGCTCTCTACCTAACCTTCCAGGGATAGTACTATAGATCTACTGGCTCAATACTGCCCTCATACACATAGTGTCCTCCAAACTCGTCTAGAACGAAGCGCAGTGGTGCCATGCTACCTAAAAAGAGACTACCTTAAGTCAGAACTAATCTTAATACCACTACACCAAAGAGGCACATTTCTAACGGAAATTTACCATTAGTAAACTTATTACTAACGGACTGTTACCGTTAGGAGTAAAGTGTGACTAATATTTCTAACAGAATTACTAACGGTAAATGTCCGTTAGGAAAATTATTTAAACTTACGGTAATTTACCGTTAGAAATATGTTTCCTAATGGCTATTTTCCGTTAGTAATTTATTATTCCTAACGGAAATGGTCCGTTAGGAATATTTATTCTAATGGTTTATTTTGTAACACTTTGTATACAAAATACTAATGGATATTTGTAACGGACATTGTCTGTTAGTAATTTCATTACTAACAGTATGTAATATGGCAGTTATCCTTAAATACAAACTGTTTCTACACCAAACCAAAACTATTTGAAGCTTTGTTCTAACGTAATTAACAGAGAATTATAAGGTTTCAACATGATAGATTAACGATGTTTTATGGCCAAACAAAGCTTGTAATCTGAAATAACATTTGAAATTAGGCCTTCTACTACTTACTCCATGTATCATAAGAAGTAATTCCAAATCGCTGAAAAAAGGAAGCAACAAAATAAGAGAAAGAACAACATTAAAGTGTCTTTATTATGTCATGCATGTATGTATTGTGTGCATTATGAAGGTTGACTATACATAATCAACATAAATAAATAGCCACCTTGACATGGTTGGGATGTTTCCAGCAACAATTCTAAATGTTGACGGCACTGAAACAACACAGAAAATAGTCAATTCACTCATAAGAAAGCTTGATAATTCCTTAAGGCTCCATTTGATTCATCAAATTAGCGAAGTAAAAGAAAAAGGAAAGGAAAACAAGAAGGAAAACTCGTTCCCTTGAATTTTCCACCATGTTAAAATACATTATGAACTAAAACTTTTCAAAATATAGTTGCAACTCAGGAGAAAAGGGAGGAAAGTGACTAGCAAAATTCAAAATTTTGAATTTTTTTTCCTCACCGTGTTTTCTTTTCCTTTCTATATTCCTTGTTAACCAAACAAACAGAAGTGCTCTCACCAGTGTCTTCTATTCCCTTCCCTCACCAAATCCAAGAACCAAACCAAGCCTAAAGCAATAAGAATGTACAATTTGGTAACAACTCTAAAGTAATGCCAAACACACTTGGAAATAGAACCATGCCAAAAAATGCTAAGAAGAAATAGAAAATCCAAAGTGTTCCAAAATTTGACCTCATAAACTGGAACTATAACATCAGACTTGAGATGAGAGTAAACATCTTGCACATCAAGAACTATGAGCATCAACGACTGGAAATATGTATTGAACGTTAAAAAAGAGCAAAAGCAATTCAAGTTATTCAAGAACTCTTTTTCCTTTGTGCATCAGCAAACAAACTTTAAAGATACAGTAGGTAGGGTATTCTTAAAGCTCCACAGAGCATGATAACAATAAGAACCTGTTTGGTGTCATCAACAAGAAATCAATGAGAGGGAGAGGGAGAGGAAGAAGGTGTCCTATGAGTGTTTCGGGGAAGAAGGTTATATATATATTTTTAATTTTTTTTTGTGTTGGGGTGTATTTGTATGTATATACTGAATGAAGGGGAGGGGGAGGTGTTTGGACAGTAAAAAGCAAGCAAAAAGAGAAGACAGAGAAAGTAAGAGAAAAGAAGAAAAAAAGGGGGAGGAATTCTCCTTCTCTCCCTCTTGACCTATCAAGACTCAAACACCATAATCACCACCTCTACTTGGCCGAGCCTCCTATGGCCACCATCTAAACCACCACTGCAAAAAAAAAAAGGAGGGGGGAGGGATGATGAATAAGAAAAAAAGAATGAAGAAGAAGAGAAACAAAGAAGGAGAAGAACTCCATCTCCCTCTCTCTCTCTCTCTTTCTCTTTCTCTCTCGGCCTCTCTCCCTAACCTCACCACCACTACCCAAAACCACCACCATACACTACCCCACACCACCTAAACACCACCACAAAACAACCCCTTAATCCCCTCAAGAACCAAAAAAAAAATAGAAAAAAGAAAAAGGGCATTTCCCCCTAAAATAGCCCAGGTGCACGCACTGCAGTGTGAAGCACAGAGCACAACACAACACCTACACTGGCACACGCGCTGTGCTTACACACCTAGCCGCACTACCATGTACACAGCATAGACGATTCACACCACTCGCGTGCACATGCAGCAGCCCAACTCAGTCCCCTGTACATGCACACATGCTAGCAACTACAGTTTTTCTTTTCTCTTTAAAGACGGAGAGAGATTTGCATAAATTGTGCTTAACTGTAATGAGAACAAAGCTAAGCTAGAGAGATGGAAAAAGAAGAGCTTTGAGTTTTCCTATTGACACTTAAGATTGTCAATAGTCGATAGGAACTCATAACTTATATAAGATACGTGTTCTCAATCTTGAGACGATTATGAACACAGACCGTGTACATGGCTGCTTTGACTTATCAATCAGTGAGGTCTTAAAGATCAACACCTGGGTATTTTGGGTATGTCATGTTCATAGGACTGTGAACATATATTGTCAAGATAGAATCTACCCTCTGATAAAGAGTAAGCATTTCCTCGAGAATGTCACCAAGTTGATTACGAAGAACTGCAGTCTTGTTGATAAGTAGTTATCAACATGTTGGTAATCATGAGGGGTGGATGGGACTCTAGGAATATAAGAAGTAATCATGATTCAGGTTGACAGTAACTGTTTATCCGACTACCTGAATATGATTATGAATGCTGAAGGTAGAGGGACAATAGTACACCGTACAAGTCTAGTTATCGCTTCGGATATGTTCTTTTGCGTTGGAGTTTAGTTATCGTTTTATAGTGGAGTAAACGTTAACTGACCAGTTGGTTAGTTTGCTGATCAAATAGTTTGATCATGGAAATTGATAGTTGGTCTGAGCCAACAATAAAGAGCCTAAGAAGTCTCACTCTTAGCTTCGGTAGGATGCTTGGAAAGGCACAAGAGGATCTTGTCAAGATAGGTTCGATCGATCGATCGAAGAAGTCTCGATCGATTAAAGTCAAGACAAGTTCTATCGATCGAATGTTGTTCAATTGATTGAAGGTTCGATCGATCGAAGCCACTTCAATTGATTGAAGGTAAAGTCGGTTCTAGGAATCTATAAATAGGGCAGCTGTGTCCATAAATTTGAGTTCATTATTTTATTATATTAGAAGCTACAGAAACTATTTAGGGCTTCCCAAACCTTCTCTATCCTCTCTATTAGGGTTCCCACCAACCATAGTCTCTTTGGGAGCATCCATAGGAGTCATAAGAGTGATGACCATCTAGTGGAGGCTGCTGGAAGTCAAAGATTTCAGAATTGGGTTCAAGACTCAAAGGTATAATTCTTGTCCCAACTAATTACGCATCTATAGAGTTAACGAGTAGTAGATCCAGGCTACCAATTAGTTTTATAAACTATATTTTCTGCTGTGCATAACTTAAAGTTTTTCAAAACCTAAATCCTATAATTACTATCAGAGCCATGCTTGTTTGGATTTATAGATGTGTTTTAGGAATACTAGTTTAATTTGCATGTTAGTATTTAGTGGTGTTTTGAAACTGCATTGTCACAGATCTGTTTCTACAGTGTTTACGCAGCAGAGAAAGAATCTGTGATAGCATTAGATGCATGGCAGTTTCGATTGATTGAAAGAAGGGCAGAGAACGAATCTGTGATAGCATTAGATGCATTGCAGTTTCAATCGATCGAACTTCTTTTAATCGATTGAAACTATCTGTGTTTGATCGATTGAAAGAGTTTTGATCGATCGAAAGAGTTTTGATCGATCGAACCAATGCAGGCTTCGAGCGATCAAACTAGCTTCGATCGATCGAAACAGATTCTCTGACCAAATCTTCTTTTCATAGTTTTAAAAGTTTTAAAATTATCTACTTACTATTTTATACTGTTCTGAATTTTTTTTTAAATCAGTTTATGAAATTTTGAGTTCAATCGATTCAACCTTCTTCAATTGATCGAAGTGTGACAGAGAACCAGGGACCCTATTTTTAGTTCTAATTACTTCCATAAAGTGTTTATGGTGTATGCAAATCAATTAGTAGTTCCAATGCATGTATATATGGATGTATGTATATCTAACCCTTTTGCAGCAAGTTAGTCCGCTATCTTCCATGGCACCAAGTTTCGATGATTTAAATTATTGTATTTGAATTTATGTTTGAGATTGGTGTGTATTTTATTTTGGTTTGATTTTAAGGCATGTGTAAAGGGCGCTGCGACTTCAATCCTATGAAAGGAAAGTTGCACCGGTTTCCCTAACCTTTTATTTTAATGATGTATTTTCTATTTCTAGATAAATTGTAAGCTTCGAAAGAAGCATAAGACCAATGTAATAGAATTAGAAATCCATGAAGATGGAGCCAGAGACAATCAAACCAAGAAGGTGGTTCTATGAAGATTGAGCCATGGGAGTTAGAGGCATCGTTTGAATGTTTTTATTTCATTTTAGTTTTTTGTTTTATGTACTTGGTTTGTGATTGGCGTTTTATACATTGTTACTACTTGCACGCACGTAAAACAAGTTTTCTAAAATAAAAATCAAAAACCAGTTTCAACGCATTAGTAAACCAACGCATTAGTAAACACTGGATGTTTATGGGTATTGTGTGGAAATAATTTTTCCAAAAGCAAAATCCTTTACTATTAAATCTTGTGGGAGAGGGTCTTATTTATCACACCCACGATCATTCATTAACAGTTCACTGTAAGATGAGTAGTGTATTCTATGTCACCTCACCAGAGATCATTCCATATGGAGGGTATACTACTCATTGGTTACTAGATGTGAACTTCCTACAAATAGGATCAATCAGACGTGTTAGAGGGTGACCACCACACAGAGGCACTACTTGAGGCAGTTGTGATTGGATCCTAGTTAATGGTGCATACTAGCTAAGCTATGGATAAGTGATCCCACAGGGGCATTATTCAAAAACTTAGAGATCAAATAGGTTCGGGAGTCATATTTTGTTTTGCAAGAGTTTCATAGTGAACAAGTTATGATTAATCAAAAGATCGAGTATTGACCGCCACACGGAGGCTTTACTCTTTCGCTTTGATATTCTGACGACTTTGTTTTAAAATAAGAGTTTTAAGGATTCTTTTATTCCAAACTATCATATTCTGATATCCATATTTGTTTTATCTGTTTGATTTTTCAGTAAATCATAATGTCTGGATCTGCGTTTAGTCCACTTGCCACCATACTCACTCAGAACAAGTTAACTGGAAATAACTACATTGAATGGAAACATAACCTTGACATCGTTTTAACTGCGGAGGATCATATATATGTCCTCACCACCCCATGCCTCTGAAGAACCCGCTGTAAATGCTACGACTGCTGCTAGACGCAAGTTTGATAAATGGAAGAAATCAAATGGAATGCCTCATTGCTACATTTTGGCCTCTATGGCTGGTGTGTTGCAACACCAATTCCAATCGAATGATTCTGCCAGTGCCATTCTCAAATCCCTAAAAGAAATGTTTGGGGAGCATGGCAGGCCTGCCAAATAGGTTTCCATGCAGAAGATAATGAGTACGAAGATGTCAGAAGGGACTCCAGCCAAAGAACATGTTTTAAAAATGATTGGTTATTTGAACGAACTAGAGACCCTGGGTGCCAAATCGAAGCACAGACCCAAGTTGATATGATCCTCAATTCGCTGTTATAGACACCCAATTTTGACCACACTGTTAGGATTTAGGGTGGACAAAGTCTTGGAGGATTTAATGATGAAAAGTACCCCCCATGGAAGGTACTAGATTCCACACAATCGAAAGATCAAACTTTGAAAAGTGACTTCGAGCTTAAAAAAGCCCTTTTCCATGCATAAATCCCGATTTTGTCAAAATCGTCTCTCAGAACTCATATTTACTCAGGGTTATATGAATATGAAGTGTTTTAAACATAGTATTCTAGGTATCCAGAGATTTAATTTCAAAGAAAAATGCAAAATTGATGCACATTGAAAAGCAATTTTGAAAAAGAAGTCGTTTGATTTCAAAAAGACGACGAAAGTTCCAGAGGACTTTCGGACTTCAATTGAACTTTAGTTTTCATTATAAATCCTCTTGGAATATTTTTATACTAAAATTCAACTTGAAAAATTTCCAACGGTACGTAAATCGATGATTTCGGACACTAAGAAGCATTTTTACAAAAATTTGGAAAAGCAGTGCACGTAATTTTTGAAACAGGACATAAGGGCAACCAGAGGATCAAGAATAGTAAGTGGTGGGTCCTATATGTGGGGTGGTGGGTCCCCCCTAAGACGCCACCTATATAGTGCCCCCTCTATCAAGCTTTTTGAGTTCCAGACCCTTCAAGAGGCTTCCCACTACGAGGAAATTGCTCAGAAACTGCGTTTAGGCTCTGAAATGGCCATTTAAACCCTTTTCTGATCTCTAAAAATCCTGTTTTAACCCTAAAACTTAAGAGTTAAGTTTTCAAAACTCTATATATAGATCCCTATGACATCATATTTGACAAAAAGAAAAAAAAACAAAGAGAATGTACAAGAGGATAAGAGAAGAATACAAGTAGATATACTTACAAGATACATAAGAATATCTTTGAATCTAAGAGAAAATTCTTGAGAGAGAATTATGAATTGAAGTTTTCTAAACTAATCTTAGGCTAATTAGATTACAACTTGACATCAATTGCCTCCCTTAAACTTCCACCATGGATGAGTGCTTGAAGAACTTGAAGAACATTTGAAGAAGAAGATCCTTCAAATCAACTTTGATTACATAATTGAGAATCCTCCAAGAGGTATACATCATAATTCATCTCTAATTCTTAATTTTGTATATAGATCTATAAGATTTGGATCTAGTTTAGTTTTGTTTTCTTTGTTAGGACATTCATCTTCTTCTCTTGTTCTTTACACACTCACATAGCTAGATCCAAGTCTTCCTTGATTTTGTTGATAATTCATGATTAGAGATTGATTTTCACTTTAATTTTCAATTTTGATTTCATTCTTCTATCTAGTATTAGATCCATGCATACATGATTATATATATATATATATGTATCTACTTTGAATTCTATGATGGTTTGGAAGTATGATCTATGAGAAGGATGATTCCTATGTTCATAGCTATCTCTTGATTATTCCTATAACCTAGAATTCCTATTGAATTTCATCTCCAATAGGATATTTGTAAGTCCCTTTGATCCATGATCTAAAGTTCTTCATAGAACTTAAGGGCTAAATTGATTGGGAATCATGATAGTCAAGTTGATCTATGAGTTTGATCTCTCTAAATAAGCTTAAACCAACACCTAAGATGTTTTCCTCACACTTAAAATGAAGTAGTTAAAATTCAGCAAAACAGATTGGTATTTTCCATAGGATTTGGTCCATCAAAACCCATAGTATGATGGATTTCAAATTTTCTGGGTAAATTTTGATGAATTAGCTTTCATTCGATCCGTTTTGAGAATCATTAGGATCCATATGCTATTTTTAGAAATTGTTGAGAAATCGATTGACAGATTTGAACATACTCTCTTTGTGCTTGAATTTCAGAAAATCTATAATAGTTATCAACAATCCATCTTTTGGGGATGATTCCTAACTCACGTATCTATATGCCGAAGTAAAATCGTGAGCATACGATCAAGTTAAGATCGTTTTCTAAGCGTTTGAAGTTGGTACAACTATTCTGGAATTTTCTAAGTTTAACTACAATCATGATTATGTATACAAAATGGTCATACCTTGATCACTCAACAACAATTGATGAATAAAACTTGGTTTAGAAATCATCTAGGATAAATGGATTAGAGATTAAAAGCCTAGATCAACTTGATTAACATGATTCATGAACTTCTATTATGTTTTACACTCCTTTGTCGAATGATACCAAATTTCCAGAATAATAAAGTCTGGTTAAAACAATTTTTTAGAGACCTTATGCTCATAAAATGTCCATGGGATTATTTTTTCATGAACTACAATGAAATAGCTTTCTTTTGACACCAAATAGAACTTCATATGATTTTTGTAGAATTAATTATGATTTTTACAAGAACAGTGGATAGTCCTGATCCACTGTTCCCAAAACTATTATTTCTCGGACATCAAAAATGCTAATGAGGTCCTACTTTTTGGAAAAGTTCGCTAATGCTAATGAGGTATCTAACTTTCTGTAAAATGATTTTAACACAGCTCATGTTTAAGATCACTTTTGATAGGATTTATTAAAGGTCACTTAATCTGGAAATTTGATTGATGACAACTTATTCTTGTTTATCATGCATATCATTTGTTTGCTTGTATTTTTGCAATGCTTGGGTATTCCTTAGTGTCATAGTGCAGAGAATTTAATGCCGTAGATTTGTAGTGTGGAAGTAGAGGTCGAATCCACAGAGATTGAAATACTACAGTACTTTAATTTTAAAACCTAAGTCTAATTAATTCAGAAAACAGAGTTTGATTTGAATTTTAATAAAACTAAGAAACTAATGAAAATAAATCTAAATTATGAAAGTGATTAAAAGTTGTTTTAATAAATATATGAATTGAACCTAGGATTGCAAATCCACCACTAGCTTCATAATAAGGGTATTTATGAATTCAATTAGCTTATTAAGTTGGATGATAATGGGGAATTGTAGCTACAAGCCCAATTCCTCCGTCAAGAAGATAACTACGATTCAAGTGCCAACATAATTCATCTTCGGTTGGCACGGATTGTCTCACACTAAACTAGGGTTGCGATACAATCCGTCTTTCCTAGACATGAACTATTCGGCAACTTGATATCATAATTCAATTAAGCACCATTACATGTAAATAATCCATACAAGCACAACAAATATAGATCATTGAGCACATCATAATGAAAATAGATCTAAGACAAGAATAAACTTTGAAAGTAATGATTTAATCAATAGAAGTACGATTTTATTATAAAAAAATCCTCTAAACATGTAATCATCATCCATACATAATAAACTAAAAGAAAAACATAAAATACACCCTATTACTTGGATAGGATTTCATTGAAACCCTAGATCTAGGTTTAGTTGGCCATAGAATTGAAGATTGGCAAGAGGTTGATGGAGGAGGCCATGGGAATCCTTGGTCTTCTTCTTCTTCTTCTCCTTGATTTTCTCTCTTCAATGGCTGAAGTTTTTGTTGTATATGGATGTGTATCATGTTGTGTAATGATGTGTAACCTTAAATTTGATTTAGAATAGGATTTATATAGATTTTGGATGGATTAGGAAGCTTTCCTAAGCCTAATTGCACTAAAACTGCTATTTTTACATTTTTGGACATATTCAGCCAATTTGGATTGCACAGAGCTCTTCAGGACCTCAAAATACGCATTTTTTGACTTTTTCAATGGGTCGCTCACGCGGGTCGCTCCAGCTAGATCCCATTTTTCCAACTTTTTCTCAAATTTTCTCAGCTTTACGCACTGATCGTAGAATTGCGAGAACATTTGATTTGGATCTCGTATTAACTCACCGTTTACGTCCACGCATTCGTAAGTCGAAGATATGTATTTTATATCTCTAGAGAAATTTCTCAAATTTAAAGTATTCCTTGTCAAAAAAGCAATTTACCGAGGATGCTACTGCATTCAACTTTCACCGGGATCAACTTTTGATCCCAGAATGTCTTCTAAAGCCATTAATCATTGGATTTTTGTACATTTTCACATTAAAGCTCCAAAATCTACAAAAAATAGTATACTTATTAAAAAACAGCTGATAACTAAATGAAATGGGCTAAGAAAGCGTAGCTTAAGGACTATAAACGGGAACTATTCGTTCCCGATCAAGTATGATGGAGGAAATTCACACAGGGGTATGAGGCCCTCATATGAATGGGCACATGTTAGCAAAGAAAATAGTGAGGCAGGGATCCTACTGGTCCACCATGGAACATGACTGCTGTAAGTACGTAAGGAGATGTCACCGTTGTCAGATCCATGCAAATCTTATGCACACCGCACCGTCAGAACTCTATAGCCTCACTACACCTTGGCCATTCTCAGTATGAGGGATAGATATAATTGGAGAAGTGATACCAAAGTCATCAAATGAGAATAGATACAACGTAGTAGCTATCGATTTCTTTACGAAGTGGGTGGAAGCAGCATCTTATACGAAGTTAGAAGCCAAGGATGTGGCAAGATTTATCAAGCATAATATCATCTGTCGGTATGGGGTCCCCCATGAGATGATATCAGATAATGGGTAGCATTTCAAGGATGAGGTACTAGCACTGCTGGAAGAGTATAAGATCACTCACCATAAGTCGTTACCCTATAGGCCATAGACCAATGGGGCGGTAGAAGCTACAAACAAGAACGTGAAGGCAATTTTACAGAAGATGGCAGACACGTATAAAGATTGGCATGAGAAGCTATCGTTCACCTTGTGGGGATATAGGACATTTGTGAGGACATCCACTGGAGCTACGCCATACTCGTTGGTATATGGGATGGAGTCCGTGTTGCCAATAGAGCTAGAAATACCATCCTTGAGGGTAATGGCCGAGTGTGAGTAAAGGAATCCCAATGGTTGAGAGATAGGTACGAAGAGCTAGATTGATAGATGAGAAACAATTGGAAGCACTGAACCACGTCCGAGAATATCAACAAAGGATAGCTAGAGCTTACAACAAGAAGGTTCACCCGAGGAAGATTGTTGAGGGTGACCTGGTCTTGAAGGAATTAAGAGCGCCAGTTTTTGATCCAAGAGGGAAATTTAAGCCCAATTGGGTCGGACCCTACCTAGTTAAAACCATTCTCAAAGGGGGAGCAACCTACCTAACAGACCTAGACGACCTTGAATTTAAAGAACCCATTAATCTCGATCGCCTCAAAAAGTACTATGTTTGGCCCACCCATGCACATCTTACCCGAACTACGTAAATGGACCTGATTCCCGCTAGGGGATACGTAGGCAGCCTGGAAACAGGTTCGGTCTAAGTCCTTAAGCCATTCCCATTCGTTTCTTATACTAGGGGCAAGCCCTTCCCAATCTTGATTTTCCTTGACTGTCCCTATACTAGGGACAACCCCCGTCTTGAACCCTAACCATCCTTTTAAAAGGGCTAGCCCCATCTTTGACCTAAACATTAATGTAAATTTCAAGGAAAAAATTTAGACATGCACTCAAAAGATCAAAATATAACAGTTTTGAATCGAATTAAGTATGATAAGATTGGCTTAACAAAGAATGAGTGAAAAGCTGAAAGTAGAGTAAATAAGGAGAATCCTCAAGTCTAAGTTTATTTATTGAAGTTTTCTTCCACTAAAAGCTAAAAAAAGAAAAAGAAAAATAAAAGAGGGATCTATGCTATTCTAAAGACTAGTCTCAAAAGCAGGAGTTGGGGTCTTCCTCATTCCCTTGGTCATTTTTTGTTTTGTCTCTTTTCTTTTTGTATGGCCTTGATTACATCTTTTGATGGAGGAAGAGATAAGGATTCCTTGTTGTGTTCTATGGATTGGCGCAGTTCCCAACGCTTCTTAAAATAAGGGATGTCTGAGGCTTTATAAGCAACTTTCTTAGGAATCCTGAGAGGATGGATATGAACTTCTTTAAGGTGATTGAATTGATGGAGAATCCGATTGGGAAGATAAAAGGACCACATATGGAGACCCAAAATACTGACGCTCGAAATCGAGCATGTTATGAAAGTAGAGGTCTTAATCTTCCACCACTCGATATTCTATTGAATGTCCTTGTGAGTAAGGCCATGGAACCAGATAGTCCAATCTTGCAGAGATTTACAAAGGTGAGTAATTTCACGAGTATGATAGAGCGTAAAGAAGGTGGATAAATGCTTAGGAGGGCCCATGAGTTTAGTTCTTTCAAGAAGCTATACCAGCAGTAAAATCATGGACCCATGAAAGTTTTCTACAAAGCGCACGGAAGCCTTGTCTAATCCGATTATAGTTTCAGCCAAGCAGATCATCATTGGATTCTTTCCCTTGCTTACCTCTAAGGCTACGTGGATAAGCTTGACATTCTCCATTGTGGTACCATCATTGAAAAGGAAGAGGGCAAGCATACACAAAGCAAGAACACCCCATTTGTGTTCACGGCCAATGGTAGGATCATCCGAGGAGAAGAGCTTGATGAGGGGGAACAGTAAGACATGACCCCCTACAATGAGATCATCGCATTTAGGAAGAGCCAGCCCGCTTAGGGAGGACAATAAGGGAGAATACCCAGAGTGATAAGGAGGAAGCATGAGTTCGGATTCATAGTCATAGCCTAGCATAACAGAGAATTCTTCAAGGGTTGGGCATAGCTCCTCATAATTGAATAAAAAAAAATGATATTTAGGATCCCAACAAGAGATCGCAGCTTCCATAAAGTTTCTTGGAAGCCTCAGGTGACAAAGGGATAATAGGCTATCCAAACCAAAAGGTTCGAAGTAAACGCGATCAAGACCACCGAATGCATCCATCCATTTAAAGAGAGCATGAACTATGATAGTTGCCATTAAAAAAAAGGATTTTGGGATGATTATGAATGAAAAGAGGGGAGTTTCTAGGGCATATATAGAGTATTAAGTCGAATTTGGGAAGAATTAGGAGTCCAAAGTCGGAAAGAAGTCAAAAAATTGCCAAAAATAGTCAAACGTCACAAAATAGTCTGAGAGCCATGGTGGCAGTCATATGAGTGTTGTGTGGCACTCTTGAGTGCCACATGGGCCCTCTGAGTGCTTCGTGGCACCCTTGAGTGCCACAATGGTCCTCCCTTTATGTAGATGCATCCTTGTGCATTTTCGTTGATTTTAGGCCTCCGTTTTGAGTCTGAATGGATGTTTTTGTTCGTTCAAAGTCCTGTTATGTGTGTGAAAAGTCATACTGTGTGTTTTTAAACCATTCATTCCTAATCATGTAAGAGTAATAAGAGTCTTAGAAGGTCTCCCAAGGGAACATGCTACTCATACAATTCAAGCACGAGTTCAAATAAAAATGCAAGAAAAGGATCCATGAGTACAATCCATAAGTCAAGTACAGTCATCCATAGTAGTGCAAGGAAAGTAAAGATAGAACATATAGCTAGTCTCGAGGGTGTCTCTTTCCTGCATTTTCCCTCCTTGACTGCTGACACGATTATTTTTCTGTGTACGCTTGTGTGCTATACCCAAGTGTAGGTAGACATGCAAGTAGTAACTGGTAAGACCAGGTCGATCCCACAGGGAAGGATAAGACTTAAATTACTTAGATTAGACTCTAAAAGAAAAGAAAAAATCAATATTTTAAGAAAAGTGTAGAACACAAAGTTCTACAATTAACAACTACTAAACTTAAAAACAACTAAATTAAATTAACTATTGATTAACTATTTAACTAAAGGAGATTTGAAAACGGTTTTTCTTGATAAAATAAAGTGTTGGGATCACGCAAATCCACTATGACTTGGCCATCTACCATTCAAATGCAATTAAGCTCAACGGAGGGCAACTTCTACAGTATCCCGTACTTCTCTAAGGATATAGAATCAATAGTCCTTTCATGACCGGGACTATATCATCACAATTAAGTTCAAAATACACAAAGGTGGTTTAATTCAATAGTTAAGACTCGCACCTACAATGGTGTTAGCATTGAGGGTGGTTTGCAAAATATATTGAAAGAAAATGTCTTAAGGCTTAACGTTTAAAGACTGTTTTGACAAACTGAGCATTTAGGGACAGTTTGATAACGAATCAGTAAAGCAGAAAGTCTTGGAATACTGTATTGAATGTCCTCAAGAATCAGAGGTCTCGATCGATCGACGCGCTTTCGATCGATCAAACTTCTTCATCTCTCGATCGATCAAAATATCTTCGATCGCTCGAATATGTCTCTGGTTCGAGCGATCGAACTACATTCGATCGATCGAACACAGGAATAAAAATACTGCATGGCAGAGGCCTGAAATCACGGTTTCATCGCGATTTCCCAACCCCGGACTACTCAGACATGATCTGGGAAGTCTCAGATTTATTTTTAACGTAAAGGTTCATTAAAGTCATGTTTGTTTGCGAGTTCTTCATGAAAACTATGAAAATCAATGATTTCAACTCATCTAACATACAATACTACGATATTAAAGATTATACTACGAGTAAATAAGTGCAGAATGTAAACAAAATAAAACGAAGTAACCTGGAGAAGAGCAACTACTATTAAACCTTACGAAATCCAAGCTACAATGAAATCCTTGATAAAAACCTACAAAATGAGATAAAACTCTCTACTCTCTATGGAAAACTGATGAAACAAAAGTATGTGCGTCCTCTTGGGACGTAAACAAAACGATTATATATAGCCTAAACCTAATGCTAGGGTTAAAAACCCGTTTCTGCTGCATGCGCGTATAATCTGATAAAAGGCACATTCGATCGATCGAAACACTCTCGATCGATTGAACTCCTGGAAAATTCGAGCGCTTGAACTTTACTCGATCGATCGAACCTTCGATCGCTCGAAACTTCTGCGATCGCTCGAACCCTGTATTTCAGCTTTGAGTTGTCTTCATCTAGACTAAGCAGTTCCTTTTATCAACAGTCTTCAATCTTGTGCACACCAGCAGTAATCTGCACAAATAATCACTAAAACAATACCACTTATCATAGTTTAATCAATTTGTGTAGAAACTGGTATTGTAATTCAAACTGCAGATAAACAGGGGAATTGTAGACTTTTCTAGTGTATTTTCCTCTTTTAGCGCGGTTGTATTTTACAAATACCCCCTCTTGTCAACTGCACTCGTGGAGGTTCTTCCTCTTCCTCCTCGTTTTCTTCAATGATGACACGACGATGAGAAGTGGAATGCCTAACCAGCTCAGGCATAGGTCTAGTAGAGGAGGCTGGTGTGATGATGATTCCCCTAATCGTATCTCCAACTCTACAATGCGCCTCTGCCCAACATAGATTTCATTGCGCTGAAAGAAAAAGAAATTGTTAATCAAATCAAGAAAAGGGTAAAAGTGAGAACGAGAAAACATGCATGCATTCATTGATTTTAGGAACTTAAAAGAATAACTTGCACTGGTTTATAGAAATGCCCGACTCACCATGCTCGTCTTTTCAACGTCAAACTGGGCGGGGCAAGACTGTAGGGAACATTTAGCCGATTTAAGCTATTAAGAAGAGGGAAAAGAAAGAAAGAAGGTTTATAAAAGTCATGAAACTAGGGGCAAGGCCCTTTTTTTTTTTTTTTTTTTTTTTTAGAACATGAACTACTTCTCCCTTTTATTTTCTTATTTATTTTCTTCTTTTTTTCATTTTTTTTGTTTGTGGCGGTTGATTCTTTTCACCTTTTCACTTGCCAGTCAATCTTTACAACTCTCATAACACATCGTGTTATAATCATACTCTATCATACTCACAAAGCGATATCAACCCTCCAAATCACTCTTTATCTTTCTCAAAGATATTTCTGCAATGTTTTAGGCCCACTTAGCCATTGATCTTTCCACCAAATTTTGGGACTAATTGATTCTTTCAAATCTCTCTTTTCATTTCCAATATTTTTTTGTTGAGAACAACACAAAGCCTTGGGATAATTCATGTACCAGTGATGTACTTTGAAGTGTTCAAGAATTCTCAATCTTATTTATTCTTTGCTTTTTCTTTTCTCTTTTCTTTCTTTTCTCAATCTCACTATCTCTTATTCTCTTCATGATTTTGACTGGCTAGGATTCGGATTTTGAAATCAACACGCATCTTATTTTTTGGACTAACTTTTGCCTAGGCACCCTTTCGGGTCTTCATCCTAGCAAGCTCCTTCATCTTCTTCTTTTTCTTCTCTTTTTTATTTTCTCCCTTTTTTGTGCTCTCACTTTTGCCTAGGCGCCCTTTCGGGTTTTCATCCTAGCGAGCTTCTTTTTCTTTTTTTTTTGTTTGGAAGAAGAAGTTCATTTAAAACATCTGGCTACCATCAATGATCAAGTTATGACTTTGGACTGGTTGGGCTCATCTTTTAGGCTTGGTATTTGAGAAAAGGAGATGGTGAGCAAGCTTCAAGTTCCAAGTTCATCTTTTCAAGATTGAGCAAGAGCATCTTTAAATTCTTAAAGTAAAGCTAATCAATTCTCTACTCCTTCTTGGTTTTGGCACAAAATTTGCTTTGATCACTTGGGGATCCTTTTCAATGCAAAGATTTATTAACAAAGTATTTTCCATGATCGTTTGAAAAAGTGAATTTTTTTCTTCCCTTTTTTGGTTTAATGATCCATTCATTCACAACTTAACACATTGAATCAAGCGAATGAGATTTTATTCAACTAGTAGAGAAAGAGGATTACATCACTCGACTCGATAAAAAGAGACTTAAAAAAAAAACTCGATAACCGACTGACTCAAAGACTTGACTGGACTTGACATTTGATTCCTACTTGACATGACTCAATCATGGACCATACTAGACTTGATTCGGTCTCAATTGGAGTGTCACAGATGATTTTTAATTTATTAAATTTGCAAGAGCATCCATATTTATTTTAGCAGCGACAGTTCCAAACACTATCACCTCACTAGCATCTCCTTCAGTTTCGTCATTCCCCTTCTGCATCTTTGTAGGTACATCATCTGCCCTTACGACCCATTTTTCAGTCAAATGACCCTCCTCTGACTCATACCGAGTGTTGTCAATGCCTTTTTTGATTCTGTTGATTGGGTCAGGGCCAATTAGTTGTTGTGCATTCGTGGAGGCAACAAATTCCTTGAGAGTGCTTAGCAATGGCTGTGATTGAAAGGATTATATGTCATGCTAAGTGCCATTCGGTGGGTTCAGCAAAGGAGTGATGATTTTATGCTCAATGAGATCTTGGATATCGTGGCGGAGCTTCATGCAATGGTTAGTCGTGTGACTAGGGGTTTGGTGGTAGGCGCAGTACAAAGAAAGGTCACATTTGTGAGGTAAGGGATTTGGTAGTGGCTTTGGGTCCAGGAGATTGAGGTGGCCGCTCCTAACAAGGTGACCAAGGGCTATGGATAATGGCATGCCATGGTCGGTGAAGATTCTTGACTTAAGGGTTTGGCTTGATTTCGGGTTCGACTTTGAGCTTGAGCTAGCTTTTGGGTCCAGATATGGGCTTGAAATAGCTCTTTGGTTAGAGGGGATTGGGTCTGAATATGGGCTTTGGTGATTGATTAGTCTTGGATGCATGGCTGGATTTGGACATGGGCTTTGGTGCATGGCTGGATTTGGACATGGTTGTTGGTGCTTCTTTACGCGATCCATTATCCTCTTCTCCAATTGATCCATCTTTTCCTCATTATGGCCCATTTGATCTTTCGATAATTGAATGAACACAAACATGACCTTCTCCAATCTAGGAAGCACCGACACTTCAGAAAGGGCTTCGTACCTGTGTCCGACAGGTATCGGACATCGACACTTGCCCGACACACTTTCGACATGTATCGGACACAAAAAATACGTGTCTTGTTTCTGTTATGCAATGTTTAGAGGCGGACACATCACCGACACATGGCGGGACACTTCAAGGGACATGGAGGGTAACTCTTTTTTGACCAAAAAGTTGTATTTTGTTAGTTTTTGTTAACATTTTGAAAACCAATCGAAGTTGATGTTGTCAAGCATTACTATCTCCTCACGTTCTCCCGACATTAGTCTCTCAAGACCCTCGTTGTCCGATCTCATCTATCTCTCTATCTTCTTTGACCATCTCACTCTCTTCATTTTGTTAATATTGAACAATAACACTCAAAAAATGTGAAGTGAACATTCTGTAGATAACATTTTAACAACATTTCTGAAAAGCATAAGAATGAACTTAAAATTAAACTTAATTTAAAATATATATATATATATAAGTATCCCCACCATGTCGTGTCATCATTTTTTAGGATTTAACGTGTCGACGTATCGGTGTCGTATCGTGTCCGTGTCGGCGTACCTGTGTCCGTGCTTCATAGTCTCCAATTGCTTCACCCTTGAATCTTGTTGCTCAATGGTGGCCTGTAGTTTGCTCACTTTCTCCTCCAAAGCTCTCAAGGCGATTGGTGGATCAATCTCAACATGATGATCCATGTTCTCCTCTAATCAAGAAAGACGAATCCAAGAAGGTTAGAAGTGTCCTTACTAGGGGATCTAGTTGTTCCACTCTTTCTACAAATTCAACAACATAAATAGGTAAAAGGTCCGCATGCAGAATTGGTTTTCAGGAGGCAAGGGATTTTGAGGAACTATTGGATTACTTTGTGAATTTGTATTCTACATGCATGTAATGATATTGACTGATATGATTAGAGTGCCAAAATGTACATGCTTTGATGATTTGATGTGGCTAAATGTATGCACCGCACACATGGCACACGGATGAAATGCAAGTGTGTGTGTGCCTATTCTATATTCCAAAGAAAAGAAAATCCTAATTCTAACACATAAGCACATAAGCACATAAAATCCTCATTCATGTCAAGTGCGCTAATTTCTCCTTTCATTGTGATCCTCATTACTCCTTCAATGATTGGGTATTTTTTTCTTAAAAGAAGTTGAAATTCATTTGGAAAGCATTTCTTGGATGATAAAATCTTTTGAAAACAATTCTTGAGAATTCGAGGATGTTTGGACATTCCCTAACAAAGATGACTAAAAATTTTGCTTTAAAATTCACTTGGAAAGTACTTCCCTTGAAAATAATTCTCAAGATTTTTGAATTTTCCTTTGAGGATGTGGAAACATTTCTTAATAAAAGATGGTCGGATTTCAACCTCGCTTGATTAAAAGGTAAACCTTGGACCTTTTCTTTGAAAGAGTGATTTTTCAAAACATTCTTGGATAAAAGATGAAATATCAAAATTCGTCATTATCAGCGAATTTTGAATTCTAGGATAGGAGTATCACATGATTGGATAATTTTTCGCACTTCCCATGAACTTGGATACATACAAGGTCAATGATGCTTAGCTAAACATGATATAAGAGCTGTAATCTTATAATCAAGATTCGGCATGTTCTCAAATGTCTTAGGACATGAAGAGGAATTGCTCAAAGGTGATTAAGAGGTTACACATCTTTCATCAAGCAAGCATCGTCATCATCTCAAATAATCCCTTCCGGGCTTACAAAACTCCCTAGCATATAATCCTAATCAAGAATTAATTTCCTAAGAATTGAAAGGTTCTATATAAGCTACTATGCAAAGGCTGGGTTTTGGTCAAATAAGGGACCCTTAACATACATCCGATAGGATGCTTCATATACCAAATCATGGTACGAGATCAAGGGTGATCACACAGTCCCATGATAACTTGACTGACCGGGTTGCCCCGAGTCTCTAAGGTCATAGTTTCGTGCGATCGACGGGCGAGACATGCAAGTGCAATGTAACGAGCACACAAAAATTAATTAATTCGATTAAAAGGACGCTTTCAAGTCTAATCCTTGAGTGAACCCAAAATCAAAAATTCTGATCTGCGAAACCTGAGATTCTGGGTTCGATCCCCAGCAGAGTCGCTAGATTGTGGATACCGGCATTTGGGCCCACAGCTTTTAATTTTAAAACAAAATTTCAAATTTCAAAGACAAAGAGTCGCCACTTAATTTTTAAAAGGAAAATTAAGAAACCATTTTAAAGCAAACTGATCTTTTAAGAAACCAAAGATTTTCTAGGTCTGGGGATTATGGAATGAGAGGGGAAGGAGCCCGGCGGACTAAAACACCCCTCTCATCCTATCTCGCGATAGGCCTCTACTTAAGATCCTTTTAATCAAATTAATAATCTAAGCATGTCCTCAACTAATACATATCTATAAATAGACATTACAAAAGCATGTCTAAAGGGTGTAAGATTGCAAGTGATACAATATCATTCAAGAACCACATAATTCAAGTAGCAAGCAATATGATATGCAAATAGGGAACTATAGAACTTACCCGAGATCCATGACGTGAATATTAAACGTGCAATGTATGCGAATAAAAGAAAATTCTAGAAAAAGAGTCTCTAATCACATATAAACACATAAGGCGAGACTTAATCTAAGGTGTCGTGCATGAAGTCGAGAAAATGATAAAATCAAGAAATTAAATAAGCTAAAGGGGGTTTTGAGAAATCATACTTTAATAGCGCTACAAAACAAAGGGGTTAGTCCACATACTTTAAACAAGACATATTATTGAATCCTAAGTAACAAATCCTAACACAAGGTGAATTCTATTTACAAGTATCAATCTATATAGATATATAATCATAAACAAGAATGAGCTATGAATTATTCATTGATTTGGATCATTTAGCCTCTGCATTTAAGTTTAACTAATCATTATTAAAGCGTGGTATAAACCCTAGTTCATGAGAAGATCATTTGAACCATTATTTACAAAGTTTATCCAATTGGTCACAACATTCTGAAAATTGCAAAGAGCAGACCAGAACTTTAAAGAAAGAAAAAGCATGCTTCCCATGGTTTGATGTCTATGAATTTTGGACATAAGATGCCTCTATGTGTCTAGTTCCCATCCCAAAAAGAAGATCAAAGTTTCAACAGTTAGATCTCTGGAAAACGGACAAAAACCAGACATCACTCAGGGATGTACAACTCTCTGTCCAGAGATTTTGTTTGATTTTTTCAAAATAGTAAAAAAATCAGAAATACTTTTATCTTTTTAGGGTATCCTCCTAACACATTGAACTACCTAAAAAATTTTATTTGGAGTCAAGAATGCTTGATTAAGGCTCTGATTTACTCATTTCAAAAACGTGTTACTGTTCTGAAACTCTGGACAGATTGTAGTTATCTCACAAAACTCTCAACCAAACCACTTTAAACATGAAATCTCCTTAAAACAAAAATTGCAGTGGTAGAACATTGTGTTATTGACATTCTCCAGTTGGTTTTACTCAATTCGAACGGTTCATTATTTAACTAAAAATCCTTGATCAAAAACAATTTATGAACCCACTATTTTCATTTATCAAGTTCAACTTTATTTGTTAACCCCAACTATTAAACCATGAAGTTGGGCTTAAATCAAACCATTTCTTCTACCATTTGATGGTCATTGAAGACTAAAGACATTCATACTTGTAGATTTCAATGAAGTATGAATAAACTTCATAAAATCTCAAGACAATGAATGTAAACCATAGAGATAAGTTTAGATTCAAACCACTTCTCCTTCCATTTGATGGTCATTGGAGACTAAGGACATTTTAAACTTGTGGATTTTAATGAAGTATGAATAAACTTCATAAAATCTCAAGACAATGAACCTAAACCATAGAGATAAGTTTATATTCAAACCACTTCTCCTTCCATTTGATAGTCATTGGAGACTAAGGACATCTTAAACTTGTGGATTTTAATGAAGTATGAATAAACTTCATAAAACCCCAAGACAATGAACCTAAACCTTAGAGATAAGTTTAGATTCAAACCACTTCTCCTACCATTTCATGGTCATTGGAGACTAACAACACTTGAACTTGTAGATTTTAATGAAGTATGAGGAAACTTCATAAAATCCCAAGGTAATGAATTCAAACCATGGTAAAAGTTTGAACTCCTTGACTAAAATCCACCTTAATCCTCTCATGAATCATGAGTTCATAAGAATATTGAGGGATTCTAACACAAAGATTCAAGTAAGATATTGAAAGTCTTATGAATATCAAAAAAGACATAGTTAAAAGAAAAGAAATCAAAGTCCAAGTAATATCAAACTCCAAGATTCATTTAAACTTTAATCCCAAGGCTATTTTGATCCAAACTAATGAAATGAGAGTTCAATCACAATATATGTGGTGTGTGATGAAATGAGGTGGGAAGAGGAGTTTTGAAAATGTGCAAAAGATACTAAGTATCTACATATTGTGATTGAACTTGGATGTTAAAACTAAGTGATTTAGAGTTTACCTCTAATTATCCTCAACTCCTTTTGTTGCTTTTAGATCTTCCAAGGATGATGATCAAGCTCTTCTTCTCTTAATTTAGAATTTTCGGAAGAGAATCAATATTGGGATCCTAACATTGTATATTCCAAGTATGTATTAATGGAACACACATCCTCTATATATAGGCAATCTTTAGGGGGTTATTTTGGGAAATTTGCAGCCAAAACCCTAATTTTTGCCGCCTTTTGATGGTATAAATCGACCTATTTTTGGACAGGCTGTCATAAAAAAGCGGCATTCAGGAAAAAGGAACAGCACTCAATAAATGCCATGCGGCACTCATTGTATGCCGAAACGGCATTCAAAAAATGCCGCAACGACACTAACAAAATGCGGCAACATCTCCCTCGACTGTCGTGTTTTAGTGCAAGTTAAAAAATTTGTGGTACTTAGTGAAATCCGCGGCATTCAGAGAATGCCGTACAGTACTCCATAGAGTGCCGTACGGCCACCCGTGACTGCCGCAAACATCACTATGTGCCGTTTTCCTCTGTTTTTCCTTTTTTCTCTTTTTTCTTTTTGTTTAAATTGAAAGAGGCTTCGGAAGAGCTTAAATCACCTTTGGAAGTCTCGGATTAGTCGGACGCTTGTCATCATTGGATTTTAGAGGTAACACTCCCCTTAATTCGACGTTTGGTCAAAATTGGGGTGTCTACAGAAGGATTCATACCTCGGTGTGACCGATCCTAGGAAAATTGGACATGAGATGTGAGACTCGAAAATCCTCATAGCCCCTCCTATCAACCACTAGTTGTGTCCCATCCACTCCCATGAGAGCCTCCTCGAGGTCGTCACCCCGGAGCTTGTAAGTGTCTAGCATGTTAGGAGGAGGGACGTTGGGTACAACAAAGTGATCTAGGAGGCATGCCTGCCTTAAGACCCTCTCTCCCAAATACCAAGCAGCGGCGTAAGGGCCCATGAATATATTGCGTTGCTTTGACAATTGAATCACTAATGTATAAGGAGCCTTCGTAGCACGAGGAAAAGAATCCCATGTTACCGTCTCCCCGGTGAGGCGAGTTAAGAATTCCCAGCACCTTCTAAGATCGAGAGCTCCAACTTTCACCCTACCTTCTCCTTTGCCTATTTAAGGCCCCTTGGGAATAAGCTAGCACTCAAATCCATAGGCTTAGGAGCAAGCATCCCAAGATACTCGAAGCTCCATAATTATCAAGAAAAGAAGAGAGAATACCATTAGAGTGCCATTAGGAAAAAGAAAAAAAAAGACAAAAGAGAATGAGTTGAGTGATACCTCCCAAACCCTCCAAAAACCCCCAACTGAGGGTGAGCACATCCGAGAGATTTCTCCCATTTGCTTATAGAGAGTAGCTAAGCTAGCACCACCCTAGTTGTATATATGGATTCGATCGACATTAGCCAAGCTCCCCAGGATAGATAGATAGATCTGATCTACTTTAGTGCTAAAGAGGGAACACCCTAGGATGTACATGATAAAGGCTCGGGGAACTTGGTCAGTGGTGAATTGGTTGTACCTTTGGAATGTCTCAAGAAACCAGGCGTAAGGAACCGCTCTGCTCACCACTCTGGGTGGGTATATTCTCAAGAGATTAATCACCATTTGCCAAGAAGTCTCCAATGTAGGGTCCATAATAATTTGTTCTCCCCCCACTCGAAGCCTGGTAATCATAGAAAAGTCATTCGGGGTCATGGTCATCTCCCCAAAGGGAAGATGGAAGGTACTAGTAGAGTCCCACCACCGTTCTGCTAGACTAAATAGATTCAACAAATCGTTGGAGCTGTTCACCAAAAGTTTCACAAACTCGCCGAAGCCAACATCTTTCACCTTGTTTTTAATGGCTTTTGGAAGTTTCCCGTACCATTCGTAGCCATAAGTCAGGCACCCGTGTCCTTTCAAGGTTACCTTCTCACCTAGAATGACAAGAGTGAAGAAATTGGTGAGTTGAACATTTCTACGAACACCTTGTGCACACAATTTGAGAATCCTTGTTTTGAAAATGGTGGCTTTTGATTCTTACCCAGGGAATGGAATCAACCACAAGAAAAACATATTAAAGCATGCATGCATCCATTATTGAGCTTCAATTCGGTAATACATTGTTGGGTTTGTGCCCTCAAACCATTACTTTGTGTATGAGACATTGACATTTTAATATATGGATATCAGCTTTACATTTTCTTATGTATGTTTTCTTTCATTAGATGATTGTTAATCCTTACGTATCATAGTAAGTAATTCGTGTGTGTATGAGATACATACAAATGAGATACGAATTACTATTCTTTGATACTTAGAATTTGTCACAGTGGATGATGAGACTGGATACCTCATCAGGTCTACACTGTAGCATGATTAACTACCATTGGATGGAGTGATGAATCTCAATCACTAGAGTGTAACTCTTAGTTAATATGCTAGTGCTTATAGTGCATTGACGGACCTGAGCTTTCCTATTGACGCTTAAGGCTGTCAACAGTCGATAGGAACTCATAACTTGTATAAGGTACATGTTCTCAATCTTGAGACAATTATGAACATAGACTATGGATACGACTGCTTTGACTTACCAATCAGTGAGGTCTATACAAGATCAACACCTGGGTTTCTTGGGTATGTCATGTTCATAGGGTTGTGAACATATATTGTCAATATAGTATCTACCCTCCGATTCAGAGTAATCATTCCCTTGATAATGTCACTATGTTGATTACTGAGAACTGCAGTCTTGTTGATAAGTAGTTATCGACATATTTGGTAATCATAAGAGGTGAATGGGACTCAAGGAGTGGAAGATGTAATCATCATTCAGGTTGACAGTAACAGTTATCTGA
Source organism: Hydrangea macrophylla (assembly GCA_033977485.1). Classification (NCBI taxonomy): domain Eukaryota; kingdom Viridiplantae; phylum Streptophyta; class Magnoliopsida; order Cornales; family Hydrangeaceae; genus Hydrangea; species Hydrangea macrophylla. The sequence continues at coordinate 69,851,034 of CM066990.1, read as the reverse complement.
CTACCTGAATATGATTATGAATACTGACTATAGAGGGACATTAATACACCATACAAGTCTAGTTACCACTTTGGATATGTTATTTTATGTTGGAGTTCAGTTATCGTTTTATAGTGGTGTAAACGTTAACTGATCAGTCGGTTAATTTGCCGATCAAAGAGTTTGGTCATGGGAATTAACAAACTGATATGAGCCAACAATAAAGAGCCTAGGAGGTCCCACTCTTAGCTCCGCTAGGATGTTTCGAAAGGCACAAGAGGATCTTATCAATACAAGTTTGATCAATCAAAGGAGTCTCGATCAATTAAAGTCTGGACAGGTTCGATCGATCAAAGCCACTTTGATCGGTCGAAGGTTAAAGTCGGTTTTGGAAATCTATAAATAGGGCAGCAGCGTACAGAGTTTAATAATCATCATTTTTTCTATACGAAAGCTGCAGAGACAGTTTAGGGTTTCCTTAACCTTCTTATCCTCCCATTAGAGTTCCTACCAACTCTAGCCTCTCCGACAGCATTCGTAGGAGTCATGAGAGTGAAGACAACCTAGTGGAGGTTGTTGCATCATCAAGAAGATTAAAGATTTCAGAATTGGGTTCAAGATACAAAGGTATAACTCTTGTCCCCTCTTGTGCGCATCTATAGAATTAATGAGCAGTAGATCCAGGCTACCAATAAGTTTTTGTAACTTAATCTTTTCCGTTGTGCATTTAAAATAATTTTTAAACCTGTTTTTCCTTCAATTGGTATTAGAGCCTTGATTGTTTGGATCTATAGATGCGTTTTGGAACACTAGTTTTTATTTGCATGTTGATTTTAGGACTGCCTTTAAAATGACATCGTCACAGATTTGTTTCTACAGCAGTTTCGCAGCAGAATATAAATCTGTGATTACATTGGATGTATGGTGGGTTCGATCGATCGAAATAGTCTCGATCGATTGAACCTTCTCTGTTCTCGAGCGATCGAATAGGTTTCAATCGATCGAACTTTATTTTTTTCGATCGATTGAACTTGGTTTGATCAATTGAGACTGATTCTTTGTCCAGGTGTTCTATTCACAGTTTTAAAAGTTTTAAAAATTTATTTACTTTATTTTATAATATTCTGTAAAATTTTTCAAATCATTCTGTGAAACTGAAAAGTTCAATCGATCGAACTATGTTCAATCGATTGAAGGTTCGATCGATCGAACCTTTGTCGATCGATCGAAGTGTGACAGAGAATTGAGATGCTATTTCATTTCCTAAATCAGTATATAAAGAGTTTATATACTGTGCGAATCAATTAGGGGTTCCAATAGGCACATGTATTTATTATATATGCGTGGATGTGCGTACGCTAACCCTTTTGCAGCAAGATTAGTCCACTATCTCCCATGGCATCAAGTTCTTTTAAATTTTATTATTTGAGATTGGTGTTTGTTGTATTTATTTTGGGTTGGTTTTAAAGAGTGTGAAAAGGGCTCTTCGACTTCAATCCTACAAAAAGGAAAGCCGCACTGGTTTCCCTAGCCTTTTATTTTATTATTGTTTTTCTATTTCTAGATAAATTGTAAGCTTCAAAAGAAGCATAGGACCAATGTAATAGAATTAGAAAGTCCATGAAGATCGAGGAGCAAGCCGTTGTCAATGAAGATGGAGTTGGAGGCGACCAAACCAAGAAAGAGGTTCTATGGAGATAGAGCCATGGGAGATAGAGGCATTGTTGAATGTTTTTATTTCATTTTAGTTTTTTATTTTATGTGCTTGGTTTGTGATTGGCGTTCTATACATTGTTCCTGATTGCATGCACATAAAACAAGTTTTCTAAAATAAATCAAAAAACTATTTCCAACGCATTAGTAAACATTGAATGTTTATGGGTAATGTGTAGAAACAATTTTTCTAAAAAGCAAAATCCTTATTTATTAAATCTAGTGGGAGAGGGTCTTATAAATAACACACATGATCTTCCATTAACGGTTCACTGTAAGATGAGTACTGCATTCTGTGTCACCTCGCCACGGGTGATCATTCCATACGGAGGGTACACTACTCATTGGCTACTAGATGTGAACTTCCTACAGATAGGATCAATCAAACGTGTTAGAGGGTGACCACCACACAGAGGCACTACTTGAGGCGGTTGTGATTGGATCCTAGTTAATAGAACACACTAGCTAAGCTATGGATAAGGGATCCCACATGGGGTAATTATTCAGAAACTTAGAGATCGAATAGGTTCGGGAGTCATAACTTGTTTTGCAAGAGTTGCATAGTGGGCAAGTCATGATTAATCGAAAGATCGAGTATTGACCACCACACGGAGGCTTTGCTTTTTTCGTTTTGATATTCCGGTGACTTAGTTTTAAAATAAGAGTTTTAAGGATTCTTTTACAGATTGGGAATTTGGGAGGCTTTTCAAGGACTAAACAATTGAGATAGTGAATAATAGTAATTAGCTTTCATTTCAAAAAGTAATTAGTTTAAAATCTCACCCAAGCATATTCTAAGAAGATGATAAAGACCATACTTCTTAAGCCTCTATCTGCAACACAATAATCTAACAATTGGAACACCAAATTGCTTATTAAGCAATTGGGGCAGCCACTCTAAAAATTGACCAAATGGGATACAAAGATCAGGTTCTTCATTTTGAAGTGAATCCAATCAAGTCTAATGAACTAAACGAAAAGAATCATAAATCCACAAAATTTTCTTTTGTCTTTCTCAATTTCCCTAGCAACCAAAATTTTTTGTTGTCTGTCCTTCTCAATTTCAATATGACTCAAAGAGGAGATCTGAAACCTCACACAACTAAGCTATAAACAATCAAATGCACATCAACATCTATACCTGAAGAAACAGAGTTTTTTCGATGAACAAACTGCGAATGAGAAGATAAAGGCATCAGACCGAACCCACATTTTCTTAAAAGCCAAACAGAACCTACTTCTCCAGCTTTTCTTGAAGCCAAGTTCTAATGTGAATTGACTGCAAGAGAGAAAAGCGAGTGGGAAGCCAATTACTGTAATCACACTTTCTATATACTTGCTCAAAATCACATAAAAGACTACTAAGGAGATCCTAATCAAACCAACTTTATAACCATTTAGGACCCAAGGTTGGGAGCCATAACATCACTTTTGATGCCCTCTTTTGCAAATGGTAAGAAGTACTACAGAAAGAGAAATGAAATATGAAAATGTAAAATCAAGAAAATAGGAAAAGGTACTCCATTAAATCAGTGAAGAAGAGGAAAAAGTAGTCACTGAATTTACTGAAACAAATTAAACAAAAAACATGAGGTTACTATTGCAGTCACATCTCTCTGGTTAATAGGCCGTACCCAAACGAAAACTCGGAACCATATACTATTGAAGAAAAAAATAAATAAATAAGCGAGAACCAGTACTTTCTTCATGGAATTTGTAGAGAGAGATGATACCTCATCCCCTCCATAACTAAATGGTTTCACCAGCCTTCCTACAATATGAACATCCTCAACTTCTTATTTGGTTGCAAAAAAAAGAAAAAAGAATGATATGGTATTGTAATACACATAATTAATTAGGATGGTATGTGATTGTAATGCTTACCAAGCGGCACTGAAGGTACTGAAACAAATTAAACAAAAAACATGAGGTTAGATTTGGTTTTCCATGGCTCAATCGAAGAAAAACATAAAGAAAATGAAAAAAAAAATAGATAAAGACCTTATTTTGAAACCTCTAAGCCAAACCCTCCTAAACACACCGACGAAGAGATACATAAGAAGCCCTAAATCAATTAATACTAAGAAGCCCTAAATCAAAAATCAGAATTACTAATCAAAATCAAGTAACAAACCCACTTCGCCCCTATTGGATGCGAGTGGTGGAGATAACCGTTGGCGGTGGGGTACGGAGAGAGAGAGAGAGAGAGAGAGAGAGAGAGAGAGAGAGAGAGAGAGAGAGAGAGAGTGTGTGTGTGTGTGGTGGGGTAGGGGTGGAGAGTGAGCCAGAGAGAGAGAGAAAGAGAGATGGATCGGCGTAGGGAATGGGGGTAGTAGTGATGCCCGTCGGTGGTGGCGGTGAGAGAGAGAGAGAGCGAGAGGGGTTGGGATAGAGAGACTAAGAGCTCCCAGAGGCGGTTGTAGGGGTGGAGTTCTTGGTTGGAGTGGGGTAGAGTTCTTGAGAGAGAGAGAGAGAGAGAGAGAGAGAGAGAGAGAGAAGAAAGAAGAGAGTTTAAAAAAAAATTGATCGAATTGCCACAAATTTTAGGGACAGAATCTCATCCGTTGGTTAAGATCTAAGGGTTCAAAATGCGTCTTGCAAACAGAAAAGATATAGTGTATTTATGGGAGATGGAAGAATTGTGTGAGTGAGTTTTAGAACACTTGATGAAGATCATGTGGATATAGTTATAAGAGCCCCTCACTCAACATTGTAGGTTATTATATAGATGTATTATTTGAGAGCATGCTTAAATTATTAATTTGATTAAAAGAATGTTGAGTAGAGGCCTATCACGAGATAGAATGAGAGGGGGTGTTTTAGTCCGCCGGGCTCCTTCCCCTCTCATTCCATAATCCCCGGACCTAGAAATCTCTAGTTTTCAAAAGATTAGTCTACTTTTGGTGGTTTCTTATTTTTTCGTTTAAAAAATTATGTGGCGACTCTTTATTTGATTTGAAAAAGTTAAACATGGTTAGCCTTCGATATCCATAACCATCCAATTATGGATGCACATACTCAAGCTTGAAAGTAAGATCATTATGGTGGAAAAATTCTATGAACACTGTGATTAAACAAATTCAAAGTTACCTAACCCACTCTTCACTCAAGTCTATGGTAAAACAGGCCACGTATAGTTAAAAAGCTCACAAGCCAAGCATAATAAAAAAAATTATAACAACACATGAACAATCTGAACATGAAGGTATGAATTGGAGGCAACAATAAGAGATCAAAAAAAATCAAGACAGAGAACTTTTTCTTTTTCAATTTACCTTTTTGGGACAAACGATCCTTCACTGAGACACAAAATCAGCCATTTCATCTTATTGAACCTGTTAAATCAAACCGATAAAAGCTAAACATGTTGAAGGAGAAATCCAAATTTGAAAAAATAAAAATAAAAATAAAAATGAATACAAAATGAAGGTATAATTACTTCAGTGGCATAAACGAAATGACAGAAAAATGCAACCCCAAAGAAATAGAACACTAATTAAGATTAATGAAAAGAAAAAACAAACCCACCTCAAATGTAGTTCGTGAATCAAAGAGAGGCAAAAAAACCTACAGTGAATATGAAGATTAATGGAGAGAGAAGTTAAGATGAGAGATAGAAAGAGAGTGAGTGGCTACCGATTGTGATAGCGTCGGAGGTGATGGAGACGTCGGTAGTAAGGAGACGATGATAGGCGGCGGTGGTTGGTGGTGGCCACTGCTGGTGGTCATGGTGCAGAGAGTGAGAAAAGACAGAGAGAGTACCTAAAATCACAAACCGTCTAGGAGCTTCTGGCTGCTGGTTTGAGAGAGAGACAGAGAGAGAGAGAGGGGGGGGGGGGGGGTGGGGGTTGAGGAATGAGTGTGAGAGATTGAGACGGTTTGAAATTCAAAAAAATTTGGGGATGGGATGAATATGGGGAGCTGTGTTCACATGGGAGAAACGATAAAGGTTTGGGGCATTAAGGGTGTTGTGCGTGGCTGAGAGAGTTGTGTATACGGTATGTAAGCGTGATACAGAGAGTCCGTGTGAGTGACTCTCAGACCACTTGATGAAGATCATACAGATGTAATTATAGGAGCCTCTCACTCAAGATAAGTACATCTATGCTTCAAAATTATATAAAAACTTTTGCATAAAAAATGTGTCCTAGCGTATTCGGTTTTCATGCCTAACTTGATCTCTCAAGTTACTAAGGGCTCGCATGGTAACGTTTCCTGTTTAGAGTTTTCAGTTTTTTAAAAACGAAAACCAGCTTTGGGATTTTTTTTTTGAAAAAAAAAAAACAAAAACTTGTTTGGTAACATTGTTGATTTTTTTTTAAAAAAAAAAAGAAAAGAAAAACAGGAAACTCAAAACGACTTTTTGGTGTTTTCATTTTTTACCCAAAATTTGAAAAAGTTTTTTAAAAACAAAAAACAAAAACGTTACCAAATGTGTTTTCAATTTTCGTTTTCTAAAAAATGAAAACAAAAACAGAAAACAAAAAATAACAACGTTACCTAACGAGCCCTAATTGTTTAATTTCAAAAACTACATTCATTAATTCTTCTGAGTCAATCAACATATAATTTCATGACACAAAAAAATCAACATAGAACAAAGCTATCTACAAAGTTCATCAACAATATCATGACACAAAATACAACAAATATGTGAAGTCAATTTGGAAGACACCAAAATCTTAATATATTTTCTTCTAATCCCCCAAATCAATGAGTGCCTATAATTTGAAACGAATGCGGAAATTTGAAGCTGCAAAAGTATTTTCATTTCTGCTCCACGATTTCTTAGCAACCAAACGAGGGAATCAAAAATTGTATACAAAACCTTCACAACAGACACTAACCAAATTTGGAATATAATTATTTGGTCACCACAGAATGAATTCATGAATGAAGACATCCAATTTATGGGAAAAAATCAAGCTTAGATTAAGGATGTACTAAATCAAATTAGTCAGCAAGTGTGGGAAAAAACGAATAATAAAGATTGAACTCTCAAAAACAAAAGCAAGCACTGTGGGACCAAGTGTGGGAAAAAAATGAATAATAAAGATTGAACTCTCAAAAGAAAAGCAAGCACTGAGATTGAACTTACTTATGCTCAAAAGCAAGCACTAACATAGCACAAATGAAATAAGAGAGGGTCAAGATGGTTACTCCTATGAGCCCTAAGGGTACAGGGACTGTTTCAAAATAATAGGAGCCCTAAGAGCAAAATCAATTTTTTTTATAAAAAGGAAAAAAAATATGTATTAAAAGGAGAGAGTGAGAGAGAGAGAGAGAGAGAGAGAGAGAGAGAGTACAACAGAAGTAAGTTCGAGCAAATGGGTGAACAACGGCAACATAGAGGGAGAGAGAGAGGGAGAGAGAGAGAGAGAGAGAGAGAGAGAGAGAGAGAGAGAGAGAGAGAGAACAAATAAAAATGATTTATTTCATGATTTCTCTTCTTACTCCTCACCAAAACCCACAAATTAAAAAGGCCATTTCAAGTAACTTGGCGCAGTGCAGGGTAGCCAAACTAATCCAAACTAACATTAATAGTAAAAAAAAAGTGTCAATTTAAAACTGGTGGGCAACCCTCAACAATTCCTTTTGGATGATCAAGTGAAATTGAAAGTGAAAAACAGTAACATATATCACCATGTAAAAGTTGCACTTGCAATTGAAGATCATACTATTCTAAAGAAAATAATTATTGTGTTCTCACCCTTTAATAGAGTCTGCCTGAAGAAGCTCAAAGTATGTGTCCAATTGCTACTGTCAACAGTAGAGACCAAAGCCATATTCACTGCGGTGATATCTTATGAAACACTGCAGTGATATCACTACATAAAAGGCCTTACCTCAATTTTCTAAGCAACCAAACATTACAAAATTTCCAAAAGAGATGCTGGAGTTGGGTCTTACCAGTCACCAGAATTTTGTGAGTATAGGAAAAGATTTTCAATACCCTAATCCAAAATTGCCTAGACGAACACACACTAACACACATGCCTGTAATGCAGAGAAATCCTGTTGCTCAAAAATAACATGCTTGTAATACAAAAATGGTGGTTGTCCAGCCCTACATTTCAGAAATTTCCTTAGAAATTACCAAGGAAAAGAGAGAATTTGTGTGTGTAAGAATGTGTGAGTTCAGGCAAAATGTGACTAAACCTGATCCAACCCACTAAGTTAAAAAAAAAACAATGTGATTAAGAGTATATCATCAAATCATCAAGTAGATTTCCAGACCTTGGTCAATGTAATTTTTTCGGAGATATGAAAGTGCGCCAGCTTGAAATTTAAAGCTCTTTCAATCTATAAATTCAAGAATTAATCAGTTAATCAAAATAAAAAAGTAAAATGGAATTTTAATTAAAGAAAGAATGGGTGAGATAGAGAGAGAGAGAGAGAGGAGTGGGTGAGAGAGAGGCTGAGAGAGAAGAAAGGAGAGAGGGGGAAATTTAAAATTGGTAGGTACGCAAAGTGAGACATAGAGAGGGTGAAATAGCAAAGTATGTAGGGTATTTGTGGGAGAGTGAAGAGTTGTGTGAGTGTGTTATGGACAGTTGGATGAAGATCCAAGGGTTGTAGTTATAAGAGCCCTCTGTAAGTCTAAAATTGATAAAATAATCATACTTTCATGCAAAAAATATACATATCTTGAATCTAATACATCTCAAGATCTCTCAAATACTGAAATAAATGCGTACCGTTGTTTGCCATTACATTGAGAGTGACATGAATCAAAAAACTACCTTGATAAATCAAATCTTCAAATGACTTCTTCTTCTCTCTGTCTCTCAATATGCACAAAACCAAAATACTGTAAATTGATGGACGTTCCTTCCAAGGGGAAGTTTTGTTCCTTTAATAGAGGAGAGAAGGGCCATGTGAATAACTACCTTTTGAGAAACCATTCCACCATAGTTTTCTATATTCTTCCAATTAGTTATTTATTTATTCATATTAACTTAGACATATTTTCTTATTGGCAACTAAACATAGTGGAGTCCAAACTAAATAGGAGACTAGTGGGGCACTAATATGGGCCTAAAAGTCCCGTGAAATAACATTTTCTCACTTGGTCCACTAAGTCGATTATAATGTAATGTTTAGTTGTAATAAAATATTCAAATTTATTTAAAGTATTTGACCTTGTTGGATTCCACATATAAACCTTTGACACATGATCAAGAATTCCTGAGAAACTAGCCAATAAGCCCAGTTAATAAAATACTGTAATACTATGATTAGCTTAGACTATTAATGTGAGTCATAGCGGTTGTACAACATCTATGCCATACTTCCCTCTATGTACCACGCCATTAATAACCTTTACTAACCAAGTCTATTATGCCAAAATGCCCCTGTAATTTGTCTTGTTAAGACATTTCCTATTTATCAAATAACCAAACATAATATGTGCACACATAATTGAAAACAGAAAACAAACATAAACAAGCTATCACTGCGCAAAAGCGTCAAGTACACAACAATTGAAATATCCATCATTATACATATCAAGGATTACTCAAAAGACCCATCCTAATAACATGTTCCTTATATGTCCTTGGAGGTAATCCTTTAGTCAATGGATCAGCAACCATAAGAGTGGTACTTAAATTCTCAATTGACACTTGTTGTTTCTGGACTCTTTTTTTAACAACCAAGTACTTAAGTTCCATGTGCTTGGAACCACTAGAGTACTTTCCATTCTTGGAGAAGAAAAATGTTGCAGTATTGTCACAATAAAGTTTCAGTGGCCTGCCAATGGAGTCAACTGATGGATAAACAGGTTTAAAATTTAATTTAAACGCGCAGCGGAAATGGTTAAGTTATAAAACTTTGTTGGCATGCCCGAATCTACTACCTGTCAACTCTATAGATGCGTACTAACAAGAGGGAGAAGGATTATACCTTGGTGTCTTGAACCCGATTCTGAATCTCTGACTTTCAGCAGCCTCCAAATAGTTTCTGCAGCTTCTACCTATATAAAATGACGATTATCAAACACTGTACGCAGCTGCCCTATTTATAGATTTCCAAAACCGACTTTAAACTTCGAGTGATTGAAGTTGTTTCGATCGATCGAACCTTCGATTGATTGAGCCACCTTCAAGCGATCGAATATGTCTATACTTCAATCGATCGAGACTAGTTCGATTGATCGAACCTGCCTAGACAAGATCCTCTTGTACCTTTCTAAACATCCTTGCGGAGCTAAGAGTGGGACCTCCTAGGCTCTTTATTGTTGGCTCAGATCAGTTTGTTAATTCCCATGACCAAACTCTTTGATTAGCAAATTAACCGACTGATCAGTTAACGTTAACTCCACTATAAAACGATAACTGAACTCCAACGCAAAAGAACATATCCGAAGCGATAACTAGACTTGTATGGTGTACTAATGTCCCTCTACCTTCAGCATTCACAATCACATTCAGGTAGTCGGATAACTGTTACTGTCAACCTGAATCATGATTACTTCTTGTATTCCTTGAGTCCCATTCACCTCTCATGATTACCAAACATGTCGATAACTACTTATCAACAAGACTGCAGTACTCAGTAATTAACTTGGTGACATTCTCAAGGGAATGCTTACTCTAAATCAGAGGGGATTCTATCTTGACAATATATGTTCACAACCCTAGGAACATGACATACCCAAGATACCAGGTGTTGATCTTCTATAGACCTCACTGATTGGTAAGTCAAAGCAGCCATATCCACAGTCTGTGTTCATAATTGTCTCAAGATTGAGAACACGTACCTTATACAAGTTATGAGTTCCTATCGACTGATTGACAGTCTTGAGTGTCAATAGGAAAGCTCAGGTCCGTCAATGCACTATAAGCACTAGCATATTAACTAAGAGTTACACTCTAGTTATTGAGATTAATCACTCCATCCAATGGTAGTTAATTATGCTACAGTAAACCTGATGAGATATCTGGTCTCATCATCCACTGTGACAAGTTCTAAGTATCAAAGAATAGTAATTTGTATCTCACTTGTATGCATCTCATACATACACGAATTACTTACTACGATACTTAAGGATAACAATCATCTCATGAAAGAAACATACATAACCAAATGTAAAGCTGATATCCATATATTAAAATGTCAATGTCTCATATATAAATTAATGGTTTGAGGGCACAATCCCAACATCAACAACACCAAATCCTGAAATAAAATTCTGCAACCATAAAGCATGACTCGTCGCCTCAAAGCATGCCACAAACTCGGCCTCCATCGTGGATGAAGCAATAATGGACTACTTTACACTCTTCCACGAGATTGCTCCATCAGGTAGTAGAAACACAAAGCCTGATGTGGACTTTATGCTATCTAAGCAACTAGCAAAATCTGAGTCTGAGTACCCGATCACTTCTAACTGATTTGATCTCCTATCTGTGAGCATATAATCCTTCGTCCCTTTAAGATATCGAATAACCTTCTTCGCTGATTTCCAATGTTCCATTCCTGGGTTACTTTGATATCTACCCAGCATTCCAATTACAAAACTAATATCTGGTCTGGTACAAGTCTGAGCATACATTAAGCTCCCCACAACTGATGCATATAGAACTTTCTTTATTTTTTCCTTTTCTAAGTCATTCCCAGGGCACTGACTTTCATTTAACTTATCACCTTTCATGATTGGTGCATCACTGACTGAACATAACTGCATATTGAATCTTCCCAAGACTCGATTGATATAACCTTTCTGAGTTAATCCTAACAATCCTCGAGATCGATCCCTAAAGATCTCTATGCCAATGACATAGGATGCCTCACCCATATCAACCATATTAAAGCTCTTGTCGAGATACTCCTTGGTTTGGTGCAACAAACCAAGATCACTACTAGCTAGCAAAATATCATCCACATACAAAACTAAAAAGATAAACTTGCTCCCACTCATCTTCAGATATATACACTGATCAACAGTGTTTTCCTTAAATCCAAAAGCAGTAATGGTATCATTAAACCTTATGCACCATTGTCTGGAAGCTTGTTTAAGACCGTAAATGGACTTCTTTAATTTGCAAGCCAAATATTCTTTCCCTTCCTTTGTGAATCCTTCAGGTTGCTCCATATAGACATCTTTATCCAAATTTCCATTCAAAAAATTGGCTTTCACATCCATTTGATGTAACTCTATGTCATAATGAGCTATAAGTGCCATTATAATTCTTAGTGAGTCCTTCTTAGATACGGGAGAGAAGGTCTCTCTGTAGTAAATGCATTCTTTCTGAGTGAAACCTTTAGCCACAAGTCTGGCCGTATATCGTTCGATATTGCCTTTAGCATTGCGCTTGGTCTTGAAGACCCATTTACAGCCGACTTTCTTACAATTATTAGGCAATTCAACGAGATCCCAGACACCATTCTGGTCCATCGATTTTAACTCTTCATTCATAGCATCGATCCATTTACTAGAATTATCACTTTCTATGGCTTGTGAAAATGAAACCGGATCCTTGTTAATCCCAATATCAAAATTAGATTCTTGTAGATACACCACATAATCATTTAAAATGGCAGGTCTCCTTTCCCTCTGTGATCTTCTCAGAATTTCCGGTTGTGGTGGTTCTACATTATTTTCAATGGCAATATCCTCATGAAGTGGTAAATCATTTTCATTATGTTGTTCGTTTGCCTCAACTGGTTGAATAGGCTGAGGAACAACAATTTCTTGAGGAGAAAAGGGTGGTGGGATATCCAATCTTATTTCCTCGAGATTTACTTTTCTTGATTCATCACTCCCACTAATTTCGCCATTCTGTAAGAATCTGGCATTACCTGTTTCTACTATCCTCGTACTATGGTTAGGAAAATAAAATTTGTACCCTTTGGACTTATCCGGATAACCAATGAAATATCCAAATATTGTCCTTGAATCTAACTTTTTCTCATGTGGATTGAAGATCCTTGCTTCTGCTGGACAACCCTAAACATGTAAATGTCTCAAACTAGGCTTCCTACCAGTCCACATCTCGAAAGAAGTTGTTGGGCCACCTTATTAGGAACCCTGTTCAAGATATACATTACAGTCTTTAATGCTTCACCCCATATGAATCAGGTACAGTTGAAAACTCATCATACTCCTAACCATATCCAAAAGAGTACGATTATGCCTTTCAGTAGCTCCATTCTGCTATGGCATACCTGGCATTGTGTATTGAGCACAAATGCCATGCTTTTCAAGAAATTTGGTAAATGGGACAGGATTTTGGCCTGTCTCATCATATCTACCATAGAACTCACCACCTTTATCAGACCTCACTATTTTAACCTTTCTATCTAACTGTCTTTTGACCTCAGTAATGAACACCTCAAGTATGTCAACGGCCTGAGACTTTTCATGGATTAGATATACATAACCATAGCGAGAAAGATCATCTATAAAGGTGATAAAGTATCGCTCTCTAGTAAAATATTGAATGGAGAGTGGTCCACAAATATTTGTATGATTTATCTCAAGAAGCTTAGTACTTCTTGTGGCACCTTTCTTAGTGTGTTTGGTTTGGTTTCCCTTAATGCAATCCACACACACTTCAAAATTAGTGAAGTCTAGGTTATCTAAAATCCCAGTCTTCACCAATCTCTTAATTCTATCCCTGATTATATGCCCCAGTGGCCTATGCCACAAGATTGAAGACTTTTCATTAATTAGGCCACGTTTTGAACCAACATTTGAATGCAGGGCTATTAAAGATTGTGCAAACTCATGATTCAAGGAAATTTTATACAAACCATCACATAAAATACCAGAACCAACTACAACAGAATTAAACAGCAAACTGAGTTTTGCACAACCAAATAAAGCTGAATATCCAGTAACATCCAACTTAGACAAAGAAACTAAATTCCTAGAAATTGAAGGTACATATAAAGTGTCAATAAGATCCATCTGATGACCCATCTCTAAGAGTAGGTGGTAGGTTCCAACAGCTACCACTTCCGCTTTGAGACAGTTCCCCATATAGACTAATCTTTTACTGTCCTTCGGCTTTCGGGTGGTAAGGAATCCCTGCATCAAATTTGTTATGTGAGTCATGGCCCCAGAGTCAATCCACCAAGTATTAGAAGGTACTTCAACAAGATTGATTCATAACATACAAAAGAAAGATTTATACCTCACCTTTCGAACCAAGCTCTACGCTTGCTACAGTCTTTCTTCATATGTCCTTTCTTGCCACAGAAGTAACATTTGACAGTGACCTTTCCACGGCCTTGGCACTTTCCCTAGGTCTATCTCCTTTCTTTGGTGGAAATCTCTTTCCTTTCACAAACTTTCCTTTCTTTTTAGCTCCTTGAGTAACAACCAGCACAGAGTGGGATCCTTCTTGTCTCAGTCTCACTTCCTCTTGAATGCACATACCAGTCATCTCATTCAAATTCCACTTATCTTTGTGAGTGTTATAGTGAATTTTGAATGGGCTAAACTAAGGAGGGAGTGAGTTGAGAATAAACTGCACCAAGAAGGATTCATCCACTTGCATTCTTAGTGCTCGAAGCTTTGCAGCTTTGTCAGTCACATAGAGGATATCTTCCTGAACTCCTCTATTACCATCATATTTGACAGTAGTTAACTCTGTCATAAGTGTGCCTGTAAGTGACTTATCTGCTGATTTAAAACGTTCTTTGACAACAGTCAATAGTTCTAATGAGCTATTAGTTTAAGGGAAGGAGGGAGGGCTTGATGTTATTAGCTATGGTCATCCTCATAAACATAAGACTAAGTCTGTTCGATCTCTCCCAGGCTTTCATAGTATCAACCTATTATGCAATACCATCAGTAGTAACTTCTTCAGGATTTTCAGCCAAAAGTGCCATGTCGAGATCTAACACCCTAGTATGAATTGGACTTGTTCATTCCATTCTGAGAAGTTTGACCCATTGAGAGTCAGAATGCTAGATGCTTGAGAGTGCAGTGTAGTGGGAATAGTCACTGAAATAAAATGGAACAATGCTCACGTTAAAGCTTTGAGTCTATTCATAATATAGAATTATAAATTCTAAACAGATGAACTATTGATATCACATCGGTTCCACCTTTGGGCGAAAACCTTACCATATCTAGTGTCCACTCTATAAGTGCAAATATTATCACCCATATAGGTCTAATGTAATTTATGTCACCTACTAGTTAGTTATGTTACCTTTGGGTATCCAATTCTACACTACTAAATGACACAAATTACATTACCCTATCCAGTTCATAGTTAGTTGAAAGTGACTCTCCTTTGGGCTAGTCCCAATATTCTAACTATGACTACCATTGAGAATATTGTTGTCTTTTATGTCACCCTTAATGACTACTCTTTCATGTAATTCTATATTCATAAGGCTCACTAACCTAGGTCACTTTGGTGACTACCAAATTAATAAACCCTATAAATATAAAACTAACCAACAATATTCTCTAACCCTTTTATTAGAGTTGTTATTTAATTACTAAAAATTATCATTTATTAACTCAATCACTTTTATAATGTGAAAAAGTAAAAATTAGACTTTCCTTTATGTGATTGAAATTCATTCAATGATAAAGAATTAGTAATAACTCTTAAACTGTAGATAAAACAAATAAAAACAAGAATCTGTAATCTTCAGCTAACACAGTGGGTATGATCAATAAAGCATATAAAGCCAAAAGACAATTATCTAATCTTGTTTTGGTATGTCAAAACTATGCACAGTACCCAAACAAATTTTGTTTCCAAAAGAAAATTATTCAATCAAACCTTTGTCTATGGAACCCATAATGCCATGATCTAAGCCTGCATATGTCTATGGACTATATGATTATTATTATTTTAATCCATGATCGTCTTGGAAATTGTCTTGGAAACCGAGACAATTTAAAGAATGCATGTATGAATTCTTTAAGTTGTACATACTCCTAATCACAGTACCTCAAGTTAACCCTACTATTAAGTTGTATATACATGAGATGCATATCGCATATACTATATACACGCACAAATATATATACATATATTTGTACAGTCAGATCATTGGGGTTTATATGATTACGCATAGGTTGCAATTAACAGTCAAAAATTAATACTTCTTACAGTTTCAATCCAAGATGTATTGATTCAAACACTTGCTATGATACCAACTATAAGTCTAAAATTGATAAAATAATCATACTTTCATGCGGAAAATATACATATTTTGAATCTAATACATCTCAAGATCTCTCAAATACTGAAATAAATGCGTACCGTTGTTTGCCATTGCATTGAGAGTGACATGAATCAAAAAAACCCCCTTGATAAATCAAATCTTCAAATGACTTCTTCTTCTCTCTGTCTCTCAATATGCACAAAACCAAAATACTGTAAATTGATGGACGTTCCTTCCAAGGGGACATTTTGTGCCTTTAATAGAGGAGAGAAGGGCCATGTGAATAACTGCCTTTTGAGAAACCATTCCATCATGGTTTTCTATATTCTCCCAATTAGTTATTTATTTATTCATATTAACTTTGGCATATTTCCCTATTGGCTAGTAAACATAGTGGAGTCCAACCTAAATAGGAGAATAGTGGACCACTAATATGGGACTAAAAGTCTCGTGAAATAACACCCTCTTTTTGTCCTCCAATTTGTTGTAGGTTATTATATAGATTGGTGTCCTTTCTAGATACCCTTTGTTTCGGACCATAGCAAAGAGAGTGAAGCTCAGGTTGGATCAACGAAGTGGGCTTTTCTAGAGGAGGGCATTGTGAAACTTAATGTGGATGGTGCTTTATTTAGAGATTTGAGGGGAGCTGGGGTTGGTGCAGTTCTATGGGATGCTCAGGGAGATGTTTTATTGGCTTTTTTTTTTATTTTGTTAAAGGTATTACAGACATGAATTGTATCAAGGCCCTGGCACCAGCAAAAGTGCTCAAAGTTACTATGGATGCAGGATTTAGTGGGATTGAGCTGGGGTCTGATTCTACAACAATTGTGACAGGTTTCAATACTTGTGATTATGATCTTTCTCCTTTTGTCCATATTCTTCTTGCGACAAAGCAATCAGCTCTAAGGTTCTCGGTTCGGGTGTTGTAGACACCTTGATTCTGACCAACAGTCGAATCCAGGGGATGGTTACCTCTGGAGTGATGACGACACTGTCCGGCGAAATTTGAAGACCTCTAAGTAATTCAAGCTCTTTAGAAAAGTTCCTCAAACTCAGATAATATTCTTAAAAAGAAAGAGAAGAAAGATTGAGTGTTCAAAAAACCCGGATATCGAAGTACGTATGAGAAAGGCAGTCTGCAAAATAATTTCAAAATTTAAATATAAGAATTTTTAGAATAAAGGAAAGAAGGGAAGAAAATAAAGAAAAGAAAAGGAAAAGAAAAGAAAAAAAATATGAAGTATATACTAGTATACAGGTATACATTTGGTATATTGGTATAATATACTAAAGTATATGAGTGTATTGTCATATAGATACATTAGTAATCAAGTATGAGTTAAGAAATAATTTGTAAATTTAAAAAGGGTGAAAATTCTGTTAGCCGCGGCACGCGAGAAAGCTGGCAGCACTCTCTGAGTGCCACGCCGGCATTCAATGAGTGCCACTCGGCATTCACTGAGTACCGGAACGACACTCCCTGAGTGCCGCAGACAACTCATCGAGAGCCGCCCGCTGTAACAGATTGTGTTTTTCAAATACGTATGAAATATTCTTGCACATGGGTTTTCACCCGAAATTACTCATTTAACCCTTGAAGAGTGGTCTATATAAGGAGGTTTTCACCTCTATTATAGGGATCTTCTTCTTCCACCATCTTCCATTTGAATATACATTAAAATATAGAGAGAGAATAGAGAGATTTGAGAGATTTCTTGAAGAGAGCTTTTGAAGAACGTGAAGAAGTGATTGAAGAATTGAGAAGATCTTCAAGAAACAACCAAGAATTCCCTGAGGTTATAAGAGGTAACCCTCTAATTCTATATAGAATTAGGTAAATTCAATCACAAATTCACAGCTCTAGGATCTTTACACATTTTCAAAACCTCTATTCTTACCTCATTTCATCACACACCACATAGAATTTGTGATTGAATCTCAAGGTAATTCACTAGTTTGGATCTAAATAATCCTTGGGTTTAAAATAAAACTAGTTCATAAGGAGATTTCATTTTGGATTTTCTCAAATAACTTTTGATTTTATTTTATTCTTGACAATATTTCTTTTGAAAATCTATGAGATCTTCTATATCTCAAGAGTTTTCTTCAAGGTTGATCATAATTGTACCCACATAAGTTTGGATGGATTCAAAGTCTTAATTCATAACTGGAGCCTTCAACTTGAGAATCTCATAGGACCCTCTCTATGTTCTTTGAAGGTTCACATGAGTTTGGTTTTGCATAAGTCTCCAAGGACCATTTAACTTGGTAGGAGAACTAATAAAATGAAACTATATTCCTCAAGGACCATGTATTTGGGAGGGGGATTAGTTGTGTTTTGAGTTTATTTAAAATCATATTCACTAATGGTGCAGTGAATCCATGAACACTGTGATCAAGGATTTTTTAATTAAATCATGGTCCATTGGAATTGGATGAGACCAATTGGAAAATGTTCATAACTCATATGAGTACCTCTGTAATTTTTGTTTTGATTAAATTTCATACTTAGGACGGTTTGGTCTCTTGATTTGTGTGCTAACTACTCTCTGTCCAATATTTCAGAACAGTGAATCCGTTTTAAAATTAGTAGATCAGAACATAAACCAAGTTTCCTTGACTTCAAATAAATTTTTCTAGGAATTTTTATGTGTTAGGAAGGTTCCCTAAAAAGAACGAAGTCATTCTGATTCGTTTACTATTTTTAGAAAATCATACAAAATCTTCGAGCGCTTGAGCATCGTTCGATCGATCGAAACCTTGATCGATTGAGCGTTCTTCGATCGATCGAAACTTCATATTCCAGCTTTGAATTGTCTTGCTTGTAATCAAGCTTTACCCTTTCTCTGTTATTCATTCCTGCACACAGCAAAACAGTAATCTGCACAAATAACAGCTAAAATAACACAACTTATCATGGATTTGTCACATTGTATAAGAGCTGGCATTGTAAAAAAACCTGCATATATAATGGGAAGGTATAAACTAAATCAGTACGTTTTCTTATTTTAGCGCGGTTGTATTTTACAAATACTCCCGCTTGTCATAGATCTAAGCTAAAAGTTTAAGATTGATCATTAAATATCATATTTTGTCTAAAGCATGTGGACTAACCCCTTGTTTTGTAGCGCTTTGAGGTACAATTTCTCTCTCCTTCCTCTAGTTTATTTTACTTCTTGAATTTATTGATTTTCTACTTCATGTGCGACACCTTAGACTAGGGTTGCCTTATGTGTATACATGTACTAGAGACTCTTTTTCTAGGATTTTTTTTTTGTGTGCATATCACGTTTATTTCGCGGCTGGATCCCGGGTAAGTTCTCTAGTTCCCTATTTGCATATCATATTGCTTGCTAATTGAATTATGTGGTTTATGAATGATATTTTATCGTTAGCAATCTTACACCCTTTAAGACATGCCTTTTGTAATGTATATGTATATATGTATTGGTTGAGGGCATACGTAAATTAATAATTCGATTAAAAGGATGTTGAGTAGAGGCCTATCACGAGATAGGATGAGAGGGGGTGTTGTAGTCCGCCGGACTCCTTCCTCTCTCATTCCATAATCCCCGGACCTAGAAATCTCTGGTTTTCTAAAAAGATCAATTTGCTTTTATAACGGTTTCTTAATTTTCCTTTAAAAAATTAAGTGGCAACTCGTTATTTGAATTTGAAATTTGAAAGGGTTTTAAATGAAAAAAAGCATGGGTCAGCATGCGATGTCCACAATCTGGCGACTCTACTGGGGATCGAACCCAGAATCTCTGGTTTTGCAGACCAAAATTTCTAATTTTGGGGTCACTCGAGGATTAGACTTGAAAGTATCCTTTTAATTGAATTAATTAATTTTGTGTGCCTATTACATTGCACTTGCATGTCTAGCCAGTCGATTGCACGGAACCATGACCTTGGAGACAAGGGGCAACCCGGTCGGTCAAGCCATCATGGGATTGTGTGATCACCCTTGATCTCGTACCATGTGTTGGTATATAAAGCATCCTATTGGGCGTGTGTCAAGGGTCCCTTATTTGAACAAAATCCAACCTTTGCATGGTAGCTTCCATAGAACCTTTCAATCTTAGGAAATCTAATTCTTGATTAGGATTACGTACTAGGGAGCTTTGTATGCCCAGAAGGGATTACTTGAGATGATTACTTGAGATGATGACGATGCTTGAATGATGAAAGATGTGTAACCTCTTAATTACTTTTGAGCAATTCCCCTTCATGTCCTATGACATCTGAGGACATGCCAAATTTTGATTATGAGAGTACACCTCTTATATCATGTATAGCTCAGCATCATCGACCTTGTACGTATCCAAGTTCATGAAAAGTGCAATAGTTATCCAATCATGTGATTTTCTTATCTAAAAGATTTTAAATACGTCTTTGCGGATCCCAAAATATTTTGGAAAATCCATTTTGCAAGGAAAATCTTTGAAACTCACTTTCTTTTGACCAAAGTAAACTCAATCATTGTCTATTGAGAAATGTTTTACATACCCTCGTCTTCAAAGAAAAGATTTAAAATTTGCGAGAATTGTTTTGAGAGACTTCATCATCCAAAGAAGGAAAAATCCAAAGTTGTTGAGAATTTGGAAAATTCGATTATGTTTTTTTTTTTTTTTTTAAATATCCAACCTTTGAGAGGTTAGTGAAGATCACAATGAAAGGAGAAGTTGGCACACTTGACATGATTGAGGATCTTATGTGCTTATATGATTATGTGTTAGGACTAGAATTTTGTTCCTTTCTTTAACATATAGAATAGGCACACACGCACGCATGCATACCATCCGTATGACATATGAATCATTCATGAACTTTTGTTTGCAAAACATTTGATAAAATTAGAAATAGAGCAAAAATATATGAAAAGGGAGAAAATTAAAAAAAAAAATGTAATGGAACATTTTCTTTAAAATTGAGTAAGAAATAAGATTGTAGGTAAAGATGGAATCTGCAACAAACACAATTTGGGTTAGGGATTCAAGTGCAAGACTAGTAAGACTAGAGCAAGAGACAGAAATGGATCAAGGACAACATGCCGTAGAAATATCACAGCTGAAAGAAAGGATGGATCAAATGATGACAATGCTAGAAACACTGACCCGACAAAGGCCTACCATTAACCCACCGATTACGACCCTCCTCCTGCTCAGGATATGGGAGATGATTGGTATGAGGACCCAGAACTACCCAAGGCTGACGCAAATAGGGCAGAAAGAGAAAGAGTTGAGAAAGCTGAGAAGGAACGTGTCGAGATGAGGGAAAAAGTGGAGAAATTGGAAAAAGTCATCCGCAAGTATAATGGGGTCGACAGCTATCTATTGGAGTTAGAAGGTTTATTTGAAGGAACTCGAGAGAAGCATCCAGTCGGCTTCAAGATGCCCGAGATAGATAAGTTTGATGGTTCTGGGAACCCCAGAAACCACGTGAGGATGTGCATTGGGGCCTTTCAACCAAGTGGCCTAAGTCCTGCCATGATGGCTATGTTTTTTCAACAAACCTTAACTGGAGCGGCTTTGTCTTGGTATTTCACGCTGGAGCCCAGCAAAAGTCATGTATGGGAGGAAATGGTAAAAGCTTTCATTACCCAGTATGAATACAATCAGGAACTCGATGTGACTGTGTGAGATCTGGAAACGACCACGCAAGAGAATAGAGAGTCATTTGCTGAATTCTTGACACGTTGGAGGGGAAAGGCTGCAAAAATGACCCAACGACCGTCAGAGAAAGAACAGATCCGAATTATAATCAAGAATCTGCAGAGTATTTATCAAGAAAAACTCATGTACCAATGCATCCATACCTTCGCAGAATTGTTTGAGATTAGAACAAGGATAGAGGATGCAATCAAAGATGGGAAGATCAAGAAGGAAAAATCCCAAGGGTATCGCTCTAGGAGACCATTTTGTGGAAGGAATATAGGAAATCAAGTGACAACTGATGTAAATGCGCTGAGTGAACCAGAAAAGAAGTTCGATGTAACAAAAAGTTATCTGAAAAAAGGTGGAGATAAGCCATTAAGAAAATTTTCAGATCTGGGGGTATCGCTGTCTACAGCTCTCGACAGGCTACTGGCAAAGAGGCATCTGCGTTAGTTGGAACCACGGCCGAGGTCGAACCCACTTCCTCCAAACTTCAAGCCTGACCTGTACTGCAAGTTCCATCAAGAGCAAGGACACTCTACCGACCGATGCCTGAGATTGAGACACGAAATTCAGGACCTAATAGACAAGAAGGTGATATCTGAGCCTCCTGTCAATCCGCCCAATGTCACCAAGAACCTGCTACCAAATCATTACGCAGTGCCACCACCACCAGGCATTTATTTCTTGGAATTAGAGGAAACTTCCTTCGATCCTTCTGATTGGATTACTAAAACTGGGGAACCGAGGGAATCGTATCAACTGTTAGAAATCATGTCAATTTACACGATCGGGAAGTGGTCGGGTGAATTTGGAGAGAAGACAACAAAAGAGGATATTACTTTGGAATGGTGGGCATCAGAAACTAATAACTCGGTCTGGTATGAAGAGGATGGGGATTAAAGCCTCGATCAGGCAGAAGACTTATGGTATGATGATGATAAGGGTGATGAGAAAGGTTTGGAAGTAACTGGGGGACAGGACAGCCTATGGGTGAAGGAAGGAATCAGTCATTTAACTTGGTCAGGAAGACACTTTAAGCCACATGAGTTGGAAGAGGACCATATGGGTCAAGATTTAGGAAAAGGGAAAGGAAAGATGGATAAAGAAGAGGAGGAAGATAGGGTTTTAAAACAGATGAAAAAGAAACAAGCAAATATCACTATTTGAGGGTTGTTGATTTCCTCAAAGCGTCATAGGCAGGCAGTCCTTGATGCCCTCAATCAGTCGGATGTTTCCATCGATATCACCCCATAAGATCTTGTCAGTATGATTAACAAAAGCCCAACTCTCGCTATCTCATTCACTATAGCTGATCTACCCCCTGGAGGGCCCGCTCATAATAAACTGTTGCATATCATTGTTCAATGTCTAGGGAACTCGTTGCCCGCCTGTCTCTTTAACAGCGGGTCTGCCCTAAATGTATGCCCATTTTGAACGGCTAGGAGGATAGGGCTTGATGAGTCAACATTTATACCATCAGAACAAAAAGTAAGAGCCTATGATAATACTCAGCGAGCGGTCATGGGGATCATTTTTCTGAATCTCTCTGTTGGGTCCGTGGAAAAGGAAACAGAGTTCTAGATCACTGACATTCCTGCATCATTCAACTTGCTCTTAGGAAGACTGTGGTTAGACAGCTTGGGTACCATTCCATCAACCATCCATCAGAAAGTTAAGTGCATTTGGGGGAATAAGGTTTGCGATATTCTGGGGGACAGTTGGGTTCATATAGCTGAAGCTTCATCCAGTACCCCAGTTTTGGAGGTACAGGTGCAAGAGGAAGAGGCAAGCTTGGGTGGATTTGAGTTCATTAATGTGATAGAGGATAGCAAGCCAAGAGAATTCCTACCACTTTATTTTGACCAACATGCAAGTCCGTTGGTAGCCAAAATTATGAGAAAGATGGGGCTCTTCCAAAGATTGGGTTTGGGTAAGAAACACCAAGGATTACCAAAATTCCCAAATATCATCACACAAACCCACACTCGTGGGTTAGGATATCAGCCAACAAAGGAAGAAATGAAGAAAAAGAAGAAAGCAGTTGATGCGCCAATAGAGCCATACTTGAAGACTCTCAATGGGTATTTTATTAAGGAAGGGGAGGATTTTTAATTTTGTAGTTTTCCACAGCCGTGGGTGGATAGCATAGACAAGTGTGTGAAGCCAGGATTCAAAATTTTCTTCAAACATGATATCTCCGAGTATGAGGATCCTTACCTCCAGGTGCTTGTAAAACCTGCTTTGGTTCAAAACTATATTGGTACACTAGATGGTTCGGCAATGAAGAATCTACTGGTGGAAGAAAATGGGGAAACCAAAGAGGGTAGTTCTGAGAAGATTGAGAAAGAAGAAAATGGAAAGGGAGAATTCAAAGATGTCTTTGCATGGTCTTATGATGATATGCCAGGAATTGATCCAGAGATTGTCCGACATCATATTCCCCTATTCCGAAATTCAAAACCTATAAAACAAAAATTGAGGCGAATGAGGCCAGAATAGGCTCTTAAAGTAAAAGAGGAAGTTGAAAAGCAATTAGGAGCTGGATTCTTGATTATCACCGAGTACCCAGACTGGGTCGCCAACATCGTGCCAGTCCCAAAGAAAGATGGTCATGTTAGGGTTTGTGTAGATTTTTGAGATTTGAAAAAAGCCAGCCCAAAAGATGATTTCCCTTTACCCCATATCGATGTCTTGGATGATAACACCGCTGGGCATAAGTTTTTGTCTTTTATGGACGGATTTTTGGGGTATAACCAGATTCTTATGGCACCGGGGGATAGGGAGAAGACCACTGTCATCATGCCTTGGGGTACCTACTACTATAAGGTAATGTCGTTCGGTCTTAAGAACGCGGGTGCTACTTACCAAAGGGCTGCCACCACACTATTATACGACATGATTCATAAGGAAGTGGAGGTATATGTAGACGACATGATCGTGAAATCTAAATAGAGGGAGGGTTAAGAAAGTTCTTTGAGAGATTAAGGAAGTTCAGGATGAGGTTAAACCCACAGAAGTGCACTTTTGGAGTTACCACTGGGAAGCTGCTAGGATTTCTCATCACACAAAGAGGGCTAGAAGTGGACCCAAGCAAAATAAAAGCCATAACTGAATTGAACCCACCAAAGAATAAGGAGTTAAGGGGTTTTTTGGGTAGGATACAGTTCATAAGCTGTTTTATATCCAAACTTACCATAACCTGTGACCCACTCTTTAAGTTGTTGAGGAAGGGAAAAAGTTTGAATGGGTTAACCAATGTCAAAAAGCCTTTGAAAAGATCAAAACCTACCTACCTCCAAAACCCACCTGTCCTGTCACCACCTAAACCCGGAAAGCCTTTGCTGTTATACCTATCTATAACTAAAAATTCTGTGGGATGCTTGTTGGCCCAAGAAGAAGAAGAGGGACATGTGGAAATAGCCATATACTATCTGAGCAAAAGGATGACTGGGTATGAGCTGAACTATTCACCGTTAGAAAAAGCATGTTGGGCCTTGGTATGGTGTACCCGCCGCCTTAGGCACTATATGTTAGCCTTTCCTGTGACCCTTATTTCCTAAATGGACCCACTTAAATACCTATTTGAAAAACCCGTCCTAACTAGCCGAATTTCCCGTTGGACCATGATGCTAGCCGAATTCGATATAAAATATATCACTTCTAAATTTGTCAAAGGGAGAGCTGTGGCCGAATATTTGGCCGATCTCGACATAGAATTTGAGGAAAGGGAGAGTTCAAGTTTCCTGATGAGGGAGTAATGGAGGTGAAACAAGATTTGTGGATAATGTATTTCAACAGGGCAGCCAATCAGATAGGGTATGGAGTAGGAATCATTCTCATATCACCTAGTGGAGCCCCTACCCCGTTAGCCGTGAAGCTTAAGTATAACTCAACCAATAATATGGTAGAATATGAAGCATGCATAATTGGGATGGAAGCATCCTTGGCCTTAAAAGTTGAGAAGATCGATGTCTTTGGAGATTCTAACCTGATAATATCACAAGTGCGGGGAGAATGGAGAGTGAAACATGAGAAATTGAGACCTTATCATGAGTACTTGGAGAGCTTGAAAGCACAATTTAAAAGGATCTCATTCTATTACCTTCCCCGTGAAGAAAACCAATTAGCGGATTCCTTAGCAACCCTAGCCTCAATGATCCAGATCCCCGTAGGAGTTACCATGATCTCGTTGTCCATAGAAGAAAGAACCCAACCCTCATTTGAGATAACCGCAACCATTAAAGTAGGAGAAGAAGTTGAAGTACCATGGTACTGTATGTTTGGAGTTTTATTGAAAAGGGAGAATACCCCGAGGGAGCTTCAGAGAAAGATAAAAAGGTGATACGGAGGTTTTCTGCTCAGTTCGTAATATACGCAGGAAAATTGTGGAAGAAGTCCTATACTGGGTATAATTTGGAGTGTTTATATGGAAGAGAGGCGAGAAGAATGATGAAGGAAATACATGAAGGAGTTTGTGGACCCCACATGAACGGGCACATGTTAGCAAAAAAGATAATCTGACAAGGATATTATTGGACAACCTTAGATAAGGATTGCTGTGAGTTTGTTAGGAGATGCCATAAGTGTCAGATCCATGCAAATCTAATTCACATCCCGCCTTCCCAACTCTGTAGCATGACTACCCCATGGCCATTCTCGGTGTGGGAAATTGATATCATTGGTGAAGTAGTCCCGAAGGCTTCTAACCGGCACCAATATATAATCGTCGCCATTGATTATTTTACGAAGTGGGTGGAAGCAGCGTCATATGCGACCCTGAAAGCTAAGGATGTGATAAAATTCATCAAGAAAAATATAATCTGTAGGTATGGGGTCCCAAATGAATTTATCTCTGATCATGGCAGTCACTTCCAGGGAGAAGTCATCCCGCTCATGGAAAAATATAAGATCATCCACCATCAATCTTCCCCATACAGGCCTCAGACAAACGGAGCAGTGGAAGCGGCGAATAAGAATGTATAAGCAATTTTGGGAACGATGACGGATGCGTACAGGGAATGGCACGAGAAATTACCATTTGCATTATGGGGATATCGGACTTCTGTAAGGACCTCAACGGACGCTACGCCGTATTCATTGGTTTATGGGATGGAAGCTGTTCTTCCGATCGAAGTAAAAATACCATCTCTTAGGGTTCTGGCAGAATGTGAAGTAACCAAACTTCAATGGCTGCGGGGAAGGTAGAGGAGTTAATACTACTGGATGAGAAGAGGTTGGCGGCAATAAATCACACTCGGGAATATCAGAGGAGGATAGCTTGTGCTTTCAACAAAAAGGTTCGCCCAAGGAAGCTTGCTGAGGGTGACCTGGTCCTCAAGGAACTTAAAGTGCCTGTTTACGACCCTAGAGAAAAATTCAAACCCAACTGGGTCAGATCATACATCATTAAGACACTCCTCTCTGGAGGGGCTCCTATCTTATGGACCTAGATGGGGTTGAATTTAAACAACCAATCAACTTTGATCGCCTCAAGAAATATTTTGCTTGAAACCTTGCCTTTCAATACCTCCTACATAGGTGAACTACGCTTGACCTGATTCCCGCTAGGGGATACGTAGGTAACCTGCTCGGTTTGGTCATAAATTGCCTTAAGGGCGCTTTCCTTCAAACCTCGGCTGAACTACTGCGGACCTGATACCCACTCGGGGATAAGTAGGCTGGCCCTCAAAGCCTTCAGTCCAATTAGAACCCATACTTTTGACATAAGCCTGTGTCTGAAGTTTTTTCATACCAAACTAGGGGAAAACTTGCATTTGCCCGGAACCACGTTAAAGCCTCAAAATCAGGGGCAAACTTCGTTTGCTAACCAAATAACCTAGATAAATACCCTAAACCCATCTCTGGATCTAACTGGCTATCAAAAATGAATACTATGCAATAACAAATAAGAATTCATGGTATAGAAGGATTAATTCCAAGCAAGATTCAAAGCAAGGTGATAAAGGCTAAAAGAAATATGGAAAGAAAGATTTTCATAACCCAAAGATAAATTGAAAGAGTGCAAACTTTTATTCAACATGCTTAGAACATTTTCTAGAAACGAGGAAATTCTTTGAAAAGTAAATACATCACATGGTTCAAATACAGCGCAGTAAAGAGTAAATAGGATTTGTCAAAGCTTTGGAAAATAAAATCTTGTTGTTGCTTTACTTTTGTCTGTCTAGTCATGAGCCTATCTCCCGATCAAATTCTGAATCTCAAAAAGGTACTCGGCGATGGGTGCAACTAAAGCAAGAACCCTCGGGGAGGGAGTAGCCACCCTGTCATGCCAAGCCTCGAGGAAGGTCGTCACGGTAGAAGGTCGAAGCATAGAGCTCCTCATAAAGTCAACAACAACAACATCAGGAACATCCTACAGTAGCCCAAACTGACGAACTACATGACCGGGATGTAGACAGTGGTAGCATGTAGGCTAGGCAGCTAAACGCCGGGACATCCAGGAAGTTGCACTGTGACTGAATAGTAAATCCATCGGGGGTAGTTCCAATGGATATCCTCGTAGAAAAGACCCTGAACCCAAGAGAACCAGCCGACGTCAGAGTGAAATAGGCAACGAACCTCCAAGCGGTCGTAAGGGAGCTGCCTCTCGGAGTAAGAAGGGTGAATAAACAGACCTAAGCGCTCTAGAAGCCAAACCTGAAGAACATGAGGAGCCCCAGAAGCGAGCATGGCCCTGGTAGCATGAGCATGGTCTAAGCCTAGTAGAGTCTCCCCGAGGATCAACATGACGACACTCTTCATCTCTCGAAGGCCGCAGACGATGGGTACAGGGATGTCAGCGGATGACTGGAAAAGGAAGTAGGAGAGCATAGCTATGGAGAGGGCACTACGCCTGATAACATGATATCCTCCATCATCCGGATCTCCAATGGGGGCATAAACGGAGGAGAGGCAGTCAAAGTCAACATGTCGATCATGAATAAAGGAGCTGGCAGCACTGCGGGAAATATGAAGAAGAGCTGCTAGATCTTGAACGTATCCTGCCTGTACTCGAGGGACTATCAGATCAGTGTAAGGGTCAGTATGGAGAATGGCGCTAAACTCCTCGAAAAGCAGTCATACCTCTTCCTGACCAAATCGGAAGACATGTAACGAAGGATCCCAACACCGGATAGTAGCTCGGAGCAAGTCCTCGTCTAGAGCCATATGGCAAAAAGAAAAGAGGTCTATCAATCTGTGGGACTCAAAGTTGAGTCGGTCAATACCAGAAAGAGAATCCATCCATGGAAAAAGAATGTCAGAGCCGATGGGAGCCATGAGAGGTGAAGTGAGGATGAGTATAGGATGAAAGAATAGGTAGGAAGAAGAATAAAGAAGTTTGAGATTCCAAATGAGTAAAAATCAGCTTTTATAAAAAAGGAGGCACTGGGCGGCACTCGATAAAAAGCGGTGGCACTCGCTAAGTGCCGACCGCCAGTTGTTGAGTGCCGCGCGACATTCAGTGAGTGCCGGTTAGCCTCACTGAGTACCGGTCAGCATCCAGGCAGTTCCTGAGGCAGTTTGCAATCTTAATTAGCCCAAACCTGCATGAGAGAACTAAAAATATTACCACTGGGCATTCAAGCATTGATTCTTTTTTCACCAATTCATCAATAAGCAAGATCGAATTAATAAAGTATCCACACTTTGAAATTGGAAAATAAAAGCGAAGTATTTGATACTGTAAGCACAATCAAGCATGAGCATAAAGCAAAGTTAAAAAAAAAATCGGCTAGCAAGCCACCATGCATGACTGTCATCTATCCTTACCCTTCATCTAAATCCATAAAAGTGAGGGGGAAGGAAAAGAATGAATAAAATAAGGAAATCTTAAAGAAGTTTCGACTGTCCTGTCCACGCAGGGACATCAAGAAACCAAAATAGAGAGGGAAGTGAGCTGCAGATCATCGTCATCGGCGATGAGGATTTCTCCTAGGCTCCTACGGGGCTGTGTGGCTTCCTCTAGCTCCACCATCACCATCTCCAACATCTCCTCCATCACCACCCCCGCCTTGACCACTGCCTCCAGCACCTCCATGATAGCCACATCCCTGGCCCATTTGGAACCCTTGCAATTGCCTCCTCATAGCATTAAGTTCCTCCTCGTATGTAAAAGAAAACCAAAAATGAAAAGAAATTCTTTTGAGGATTTTAGACTCAGTCTGGTAACATGTGGATTCTTTTGAAATTCTTAAAATTCGAAATTTTATGAAAATGAATTCTTTTCCTCGGATTCAATTTTGTGAAATGAATTTTCTTTTGAGTCGTCGCACTCGCTTTCATGAATAACGATTCTTTAAGTTTATAAATTCTTTTCTGTAAATATGAAATTCTTCTTTTTAAGTTTTAATCTCAAATTCATTTTTTTTGTAAGTAAGAACAAATTCTTTTGAGTTCGCAAACTCGCTTATGCAGTCTCAAGAAAAAAAGAGAGAGAGAGAGAAATGAAAGTTAAGAGACACACCATGGCTCTGACTTGAAGCTCCGCATTGGCCCTCGCTCCATCAGCCTAAAAGGAATTGAGATTCAAGCATTAGTGCTAAAGTAATTGAAAGTAAAAGAATGAAAAATGAATAAAAGCAGAAAAGTGCTTACCCTCCATTCGCGGCCATGAATCGAATGGCGAACCGTATGTGCATACAACAGCCCCTCCTCAGCATAGTCTCTGGGAACAATGTTGTACTGTAGGGAATGGTCGGCACGTCCTCAGTGTACGGAGGTAACTGATATAGAGATTCTTGGCCCATGTGTACCGTAGGCACATTCCAGTTCCACTGGGGGAGGGCTGGAGGATCAGCTGCCCCAGGAACGGGCTACAAAGAAAAATTCAAGTTTGACAAGCATTATGGCAAAAGTTAAAAGAAAATTTTGAAAAAGTAAAAAGGAGAAAGTCGATTACCCGAGTGACGTCCATGAGGGGAAAGTTGTGCATCAACGAATTCAATCTGAAATTGTCATAACCAGTGGGGCCTTCCAAGTAGTCCACCATATCCTCCCTGGCTAAAGCAGTGATAAGATCGTCATGATCTAGAGTCTCGGTGCTCATCATAGTAGCCAGAGCAGCCGATGGCACGAAGAAACCAGGAGCGGCGAGAGACTGCCTAGTCACCCGCTCACCAAGATACCACTCTCGGCATGCCTCTCCCACCATCAGGATCCTCATCCTAGTAGGACCCATAGCAGCCTGAAGCGCCGCGTCAGCCTTTGGAAGAGCCGCTGCCTAGGGATTCCATGTCACATGGACCTCCCGCAAGTTGGTGAGGAGATTTTGGTAGCCGACGATGTCATGGGCTCCCACCTTCTGGCCCGTCGCCTCTTTCGTCCATTTTAGGCCATGTGGTAGAATGGCGGCCTCGCTTTCTCTCGTACTAGGAGCCCTCATACGTAGGTACTCGTGGGACCATATCTGCAAAGAATGTGTTAAAAGATGAATTCAATGGTCAAAAAGAAATCAAGAAAGAATTTTGAACAAAATAATGATAAATAAAAGATAAGTGAATAAAAAAAAGGTTCTACCTCCCAAGCTCTCCAGTACCCGCCAGTGGAGTGGAAATTACCCCTAGAAACCTCACTCATATGGTGGTAGAGGGTGGCCAACCCTGCCCCTCCCCAATTATACTGATGTATGCTATTAAAGTCTGCTAAGGATGCTAAGTACCCCAGATTAATCCTATCTCCTCTCGTGCTCATCAGGGAGCAACCCAGCACGTACATAATGAAGGCCCTGATCATCTGATCATCAGTGAAGACCTGGCCTCTGAAAGTGTCCAGGAACCATTTCGTTGGAACGATGAATTATCCAGGATGGGCCTCAAGGAGGTCAATAATCTGCTCATGATGACTCGGGAGGTCATCGTAGTAGGCCACCGGGAGGCCGCCAAATGGGATGCCTGTGATCATAGCAAAATCCAGAGGGGTCATGGTCATCTCCCCGAATGGCAAATGGAAGGTATTTATTGTATCCCACCACCGCTCTGCTAAGGACTGAATGTGGGTCATATCATTTGAGCTCTTTTCCAAGAGCAGCGCAAAGAGCCCGAAGCCGGCATTATTAACTCCAGTCTTAACTTAGTCGGAGAGCTCGTTATACCATCGGCATCCGTGGGCCAGGCTCCCATGACCCTTGAGGGTGATCTCGGGCATCTGAAAAAGAAAAAAAAGGAAAGGGAAGCAATAAAAACAAGAAGGATAACAAAGACAATAAAGTCTGTGATTTTGGAAAAAGAAAAATTCCTGGGTTTAAGTGACACAAAAAGTATTTGTGTGCGCTTGTGTGAAATACCCAAGTGTAGGTAGACGTGCAAGTAATATCAGGTAAGACCAGGTCGATCCCACAGGGAAGGTTCTAAACTAATTACTTGGATTAAACTCTAAAAGAAAATAAAAATTCAATGATTATGAAAGGTGTAGAACACGAAGTTCCACGATTAACTACTACATATAAAGCAACTGAACTAAACTAATGATTAGCTAATTAACTAAAGCAATATTTAAAATAGTTTTTCTTTATAAAAAGGGGAACATTGGGATCACACGAATTCACAGTGACCTAGCCATCTACCATGCAATTACATTAAAGCTCAAAGGAGTACATCCACTCATAGTATTCCGTATTTCTCTAAAAATAAAGAATCAACAGCCCTTCCATGACCGGGACTGTATCATCACAGTTAATTTGAAACACATGAAGGCAGTTTAAAACAATAGTTAAGTCTCGCACTCTGAATGGTGTGAGCATTCAAAGTGGTTTGAAAAAGTTATTGAAGAAAAATGCCTTAAGGCTTAAAGTTTAGAAACTGTTTTGACAAACTGAGCATATGGGGATAATGTGATAACAAATCTCAAAAACAGAAAGTCCAGGAATACTGCAAAGGACATTCTCAAAATTCTGAGTGCTCGATCGATCGACGCACTTTCGATCGATCGAACATCGTCATCTTTCAATCGATCGAAATGTCTTCGATCGCTTGACTGTAACTCTGGTCCGATCGATCGAACTAACTTCGATCGATCAAACACAGGTTTCACACTACTGTATGGCAGAGGCTGGAGATCATTGTTTCATCGTGATCTCCCAACTCTAGGACTACTCAGACATGGTCTAGAGTGTCACAGATCTGTTTTTAACGTAAAGATTTGTTAAGGTTGCGTTTGGTTGTGATTTAAACATGCAAACTGCGAAAACTATGGATTTTATCACTAATACTATAAAAACCTACGATTATATAACAGCTTCAACTACGAGATTAATCAAGCAGAATGTAAATTAACTAATGTATAAAAACCTGGAATGAAAAACTGTGATTACTTAATAAGAATCCAAGCCAAAATCAATATTAAATCTTGAGAAACCTACAAAACCAACAAATCTCTCTATCTTTCTATAAAACTGTTGTAAACAAAGTTGGGCGTCCTTCTGGACGTATACATAACGCATATATATAGAAAATCCTAAGCTAGGGTTACAAAAACACGTCTCCGCTGCGTGCGCGTAAGTTTCTGATAAAATGCATGTCTGATCGATCGAAAATCACTCGATCAATTGAACTTCTGAAATTCGCGAGCGCTCAAACTATCTTAGATCGATCGAAACCTCGATTGCTTGAAACGTCTTCGATCGCTCAAAGTCCACTTTTCATCTTTGAATTCTCTTGTTTATAATCCATCATTCCCTTTATCCTGTTATTCATTCTTGCACCCAGCAAAATAGCAATCTGCACAAATAGCAGCTTAAAACAACACAACTTATCATAGATTAGTCATATTGTACATAAACTAGCATTGTAATACGAGCTGAAGATAAATTAGGGAGTTGCAAACTAAATCAACGTATTTTCTTCTTTTAGCGCGGTTGTATTTTACAAATACCCCCGCTTGTCACAACCCCCAACTAGCTTATTGCTAGTCCCTAGCGATAAAGTGATAAGAAAAACAAGCTAAACTAATACTACAACGACTAAAAGAAAACAAGACTAATTAAAACAAACTAATCGAACAAGAAAGAGAAAATCCTAACTCACTTTCACAGGAATCGCGGTTGCATTTAGCAAATGCAACAAGCCGTTAAACCCCAAGGCTACGCTAGTGGACGAGTGTTGTCTCGTGAGGGTTTACAGTGAATATACCCACAAAATTCAAAAATTTTAAGCTCAAAAAGATATAAAAAAACTTTTAAACGCTCCATCCCATTCAACTGTCAACTTAGCTTTATAGAAACATACTAATCTCAAACAAACCATGAAAGAAATCCACATGCTCCTCATGCCACCAAGATAGAAATAACATATGCATCGCGTTCATGTATCCATGTGTGTGTGAAGTTAACAGCTAAGCATTAACCTTATTTAGAGTTATTTAGACCATCATACCCTCAGAAATTGTAGTTTCAACTCAATTCTCACATTGGTTTACACTCAAAAATGAACGTCTCACTGACACTTAGTTAAAAATGATCACACATTGCAGGAAAGCTTTGATAGGAATGGAATTTAGGATACTAATGCTTTCGTGCATAACTCTATGAAAGACGAACATTTAGAGTGTATAGTCTTGCGAAAAGGATTACTTACTAGAGGAGCGAAATACTGTGGATAGCCCAAATTACACGTTTATGTTCAAACTAATTTGTTAAGAATCGTTAAGGCTTTGACTTTTCGGTTTTTATATAGTAGGACAGAAATAAGAAGAGAAGGAATTGCACATCTCAAACATGTGATGGAGTCTAATTTTTTTTTTCTTCTCTCTCTCTTTTTTTTTTTTTTTTTTACTTTCACATTCAAACATTTTTATAAGGCCACTCCCACAACTACTCCCTTCCATACTTCAACAGTTTAATCATATTAGATGTGCAATGGGGGTCCATTGAGGTCAAAGTATAAGATTTAGGAGTTCAGATTTTCATACTAGAATTGGCAATATTTAATTGGTATGGGGTTGGGAACGAAACAGGTTCTTGAATGTAGATAATGGTATATGAAAAGGTTAAGGAGTGAATAACGATGGCTTAAATCATTTTATTAACTTCTTAGTTTTAGCACTTCAGTGTTCATTGAGTTTAGTTGGTAAATCCTGAACTTTCTCCTCTAGTACGCAGCCAAAACGAAGAACTAAATGAGACTATTCAATGAATTTAATACGCATATTCAAGAAAAATAATTCAAATTTTATGTGATAATTCCCTCAGAAATGAAGATTGGATCAAATGCTCACTAAGGGTAATTAGTTTCTACTACTCGTTCTTTAAACACAATAGTTGTATTAACTCATTTTTAGGTTTTTACATAGCTATCAACTAGTGCATATGGATGTTGGATACATGAAAGATCAACAAATGTAATCATCCTAGTGATACTAGAAAAAACGCGTGAACGTAATTCATGAAAGGATGAGGCTAATACGATTGTATCATTGCCTAAAAACAGCTAAGCAGGAGTGAATGTTCAAAGTTATTCTACTAATAAAGTTCAAAAATTTTAAAATTTGTCCAAATTTAAAGTTTTTTTTAATAGAGGATGTATGATATGGGCAATGGTAATTTTCCAGAGTGCTAAGTGTGAATATGAATAGGTGAATATCTATCTGCATCCCACCCCCAACTGAAAATAACAATGTCCTCAGAAGTTGATTTTCAAATGAAAATAGATGGATATCACCTGATAGAAGTAATAACAGCAATCACAGCAACCTGTTTTAAAGCATACAATCTCCACAACCATGATCAATAGATAGAGCAATACAAAATAGGATCCATGCACATAAGAAAACCAATCACTGGAAATATAAAACAATAATGTGACAGAGCAGTGATCATACAGTCCAAAAATATCCCAATAACCAAAAATATCTAAATAACCAAAAGAGTACTCAGAGAGCGGAGAGAGAAAAACAGAAATAAAATAAATACATCAAAACCCTTATTCTCTCAAGTACAGCCAGAACCTATTCATCACCAGCATCAGAAGGGATCTCTATCGGCGCGTCAGAAGCGACGGTCCCAAAAAGAAGGGTGGATGAAGGAACAGTGATGATAGGTGGTGGTGGAGGTGGAGTGGCGGAGATAGTCGGCGATGCCATCGATGTCGATGGAGCAGCAGGATCAGAAGATGGTGGAGGTGGGGTAACAGATGAAGGATCTGTGGAAGGTAGTGCAGCAAGGGTGGTGGATGATGGAGTGACTCGTCAACCCCTATCTGGACCAAGATCGCCTCAAGTAGAAATGTTATACGGTCCATCTTGCCCTCAAGTCGCACCCGGTCCTCCCTCTCCTCAATGAACAAAGTATGGAGAGTCTGGAGAGACACAAATGACGACTCTCCCTGGGCTGGAGCCTGAGATTGCTGTCTCAGCTCAAACTGCTCAACCTCAATGCGAGGGTCAACCTCGTTATCTGAATAGCACTCCTCAGCCTCAAAAGGCGTCCCAAAAGTCACACCCTCAGTGTCCGTCCCACCCACTCATCTCCTCTTCCCAACCGTCGCTTTTCCCTTACCTTTTAACTTCCTCTTTTTTTTAGCATCAGAACAGCGTGCCGCCGTCTCGCCAAATTGACTGGATGCCTGAGTGATCACATCCGTGGGTAGTGGGATTAACCCAGCCCGCTCTATAACCCGATGAATGGGCCAAGTGCCCTTCAGATGGTGCTTGGTAGCAATGTAGCATGTCGGCTAGATGAAGAAGTCGATGTACATGCGAGGCAGACAAACTCGCTATCCGGTCCCAATAGCGTATAAAATCCGAGAATACCATGCTACAAATTTCTCATGATAGGATGTCATGAGGATACAGTTACACAAGGCAAGGTGGAGGAGGTGGTAGGCCTTAGTAAGATGCCGATCCTCGATCAAGGATTCGTCGTTCCATGTCTGAATCGCTCCTCTTGTAATCTCCCGTATGATGGTGGTGGGATGAGTCTCTGAGGCACCCGGTAACCGTGGATAGAAACAGTCTGGTACCTCTGGCACTCCCACCGCATCGACGATAGTGGCAGGGCTGAAAATGATCTCCAGGCCATAGAAGAATGTGCGATATATGAATGGGGCGACCGAGTCCTTAATCATAGAGGTGCACGCCTCCCAAACCCAAGAAATGTTAACCTATTTTGCATGGGTTAACATGTCAACCAAAGTGGCATATCTCGTATCCTGGCTAAAAACCACAGAGCTGTTAACCAAACTGACTCGAGCGGGCGCTCGATCATCACCTTTCGTTTGTGGAAATAGCGGTTATACCACACTCGTTCCTGGCTATTCCAAAACCCATTTTCGGGTATCGGATCTGGAATGGTAAGATCGAGGGGTTTGTATTTGTGATACCCTATGATAGGATTCATAATGGGTGGCCTGAAATAGAAAATGAGAAGAAAAGACTAAGCAAAATAGGCAAAAACAAAACAAAAGAAGGAAACTACCTCTACATCAGTTCGATCGATCGAACTATTTTCGATCGATTGAAAAAGGGTTGGGCTCAATCGCTTGAGCCCAGTTGGATCGATCAAACACAGAAATTTTGCAGAGATAGAAAAAAAAATGCAGAACCAAGAGGAATCCTAAAACTAAGGTTACTATTAGTTGGTCTTAGGTCTAATGGGGGGCACCCTCTCACGGTTTTGAATAGAAATGAACATAGGGGGCCATGGAGACCTTACCTCAGATGAAGGCGTCAGTGGTGAAGGAGTGGAGATGATAGTGATGAGTTGGAGGCACTGGGGATGATTCGATTGATGTGTGTGTACGGGGGAAACAAAATTGCCGTAGCTCGCTCTCTCTGTGTAAAATCGCTCGAAGGAATGAGGGAGAGAGAGAGACTGAAGAAGAGTCTGAAAGACGCTTCATTTAAAAACAAAGTTCGATCGATCGAGAACTTTCATTTGATCAAAAGTTAGATCGATTGACCCTGTTAAAGCGCTTGAGGATTCCAAGACTTCGATCGATCGAGATAAGTTCGATCGATCGTGTAAATATTCATAATATTGATTGTATTGAGATAACAATAAGGTTACAAGAGTGGCCTATACATAGGTAATTTCTTAAAATGAAAAATACTAAAATGCCCATAGGGCTTACATAATCAATGACCTAAGCCCTAAATACTAAATGACTATTCTATCCTCTAACACTCCCCCTCAAACTGAAGGTGGTAATGAAAATTACAACCAAAGTTTGGAAAGGGATTACAATCGAAAAATAACTCTCAACTCCATTGGAAAGAAAAACTTCAACTCCAAGGTTGGCACGAATAACTCTCGGCTTCACTGAATGTGCCGGCAATGCAACTTGTGGCTGAATGATGATCGTTGAACAACAACGATCCAAACTGAAGCTTATAGAAAATCTCGATCATACGGGGCCAACAAAGAGTGGTTCTCGATTTCATGAAGACAATCGGCAAGGGAACACTCTCAATCTCTCGAAAAAGATTGGCAAAAAAGGATAAGATTCTTCTCGATCTCAGAGTACTAATCGGCAAGTGGAAACTCTCAATCACAAAGAAGATTGGCAACAAACACTCTCAATCTTACAAGAAGATTGGCATAATATCACTATAACTTTGGCTTGGGGCACACCTCTACTACTCTCTCCCTCAAACTGAAGGTGGGAATGAACATGAACACCGAAGTTTGGAAGGAAAGCCAAACAAGCCTTTGAAGACATAGTAGATCTGGTTCTCAATTACACAAGAAAAATCGGCGAAGAAGGGATTTGATTTCTGAAATCAAAAGCAAGCAAAACCAGATCTCTGAAATGAAACTAGATCGGAAAACAGAAATAAAAAGAAAACACAGCAAGCAAAAAAAAAAGACTATGAACAGTGCTGCATGAATAGTAACTTCAATGAATAGTGCTACAAATAGTAACTTTGACGAACAGTAACCCGATGAACAGTATCGGCAAATAGTGCTCATGAACAGTAACATGAACAGTGTCGGGTGAATAGTACCGATGAATAGTGGCGGTTGAAACTTATTTCTGACAATATTATTAGGGACTCTCGACGATGGGTCGGAAAAGATGAAAAGTAAGATGGCTACTAGAATTCTGGCGGGAGGTGGCCGCCTCCCACCGGTAGACGAAAGCGGAGAGACTATCCCAGAATAGGGTTTGGCTCTGATACCATGTAAATATTCATAATATTGATTGTATTGAGATAACAATAAGGTTACAAGAGTGGCCTATATATAGGCAATTTTTTAAAATGGAAATTACTAAAATGCCCATAGGGCTTACATAATCAATGACCTAAGCAATGACCTAAGCCCTAAATACTAAATGACTATTCTATCCTCTAACAGATCAAACGCAAAAATTTTTAGAACTCTTTGAAAAGAAAATTTGTGTACCCCCAACTAAAAGAAACTATTCTGGTCATACAGGAATATGATAAAAACGGTTCATTCACAAGACATGTAAGCCAGAACAGATCATCATCATAATAAAATCACTGTAAATTTTATAAATATATTAATTTTCAATAGCATCCATTTGCAAAATAATTTCCCCCAACATGGTACTTAAGACCTTATTGCAAAGAAAAACTAAAATTAAAACCGAAACGAATAATGCTTTGTCTTGGATTACACTTCAATTGATAAAGATTGATCAAATGACAAAACACAACTGAAGTGAAGCACTAATCCTCGAGTATGAAAATTTCATCTTCCACAATTGTTTCATTTGTCGCCAAATCTTCAATGGCAGAGTCCAAACTTGATGATTCCCTTTCCCAAAATAGTCGAAAAGCGACAAGGATCTCATCAAGCAAGTCTGAAATCTCCAAGGAATTGATTACACAGTCAAGAGGTGAGCGAGATGGAGACATGGATATAAGAGTGTAACTCCTTAGTTGTTCTTCCTCTTGCGGCGGAGTACCAGGGGACCTTACGGAAAGTCTATGAAATAGTGCAATACCCTGTATTTTCAATAATTAATTATGCAGAGAGATTCTATATACTTCCCTTGTTCATTCATGAAATTCTATCTGACTTTGATCGATCGAGCACCTCCACAGTTCAAGCGATCGAACGTGGTCTAATCGATCAAAACTCTACCGACCTTAATTTAATACGTGGTCCCCACTTCAATCGATCAAACTTTTCTCAATAGTCTAATCTGACCGATCTGCTTTTGATCGATCGATCAAACTATTCTCGATCGATCGAACCTGTAATCATTTGGATTCCCAAGTTTTCGTAGAAACGGCCATATGCCCTCTCTATTCTCTATATATATGTTGTATTCATGAGTGTTGAGTGTTTAGAACACTAGAGAGTTTGAGAGAGAGAGAGTGTGTGTGTGTTTGTGTATTGCTATATATATATACATCTATACATCTTTAATATATATACACACACATAGATATATATATACACACTCAATTGAAAAGAGACAAAAGAAGAAGAAGGAGAGAAAGAGAAGGCAAAGAGAGAGGAGACAAATGGAGGAGAGAAAGAGAAGAGAAGAGAGAGGAAGTTTGGGCCTCCATAGCTCAAAGCTCAAGCCAAACGTGCCCTAGGTAAGTTTTTACTCACTTGGTAACTTTAATATATTGTTCTATGAGTTTTAGTATGTTTAGTTATATTTAAAACATTCCAAAGACGTATAGATGTGTGCTATTCAGAATCTGCTAGAGAAGATGACTCTCGAGCGTTTGAACAGAGTTCAATCAATCGAAGGTTCAATTGATTGAAGCAACTTCGATCGATCAAACTTTATTTTCCCTCAATCGATCGAAATGGTTTCAATCAATTGAGACATGCAAAACATGGTTTAGTTCTTTAGTTTATTTTATATGAGGTTCGAATACTCGATTCACGATTCGGACTTCTATTAT
This sequence comes from Hydrangea macrophylla, assembly GCA_033977485.1. Lineage (NCBI taxonomy): Eukaryota > Viridiplantae > Streptophyta > Magnoliopsida > Cornales > Hydrangeaceae > Hydrangea > Hydrangea macrophylla. The sequence goes on along the minus strand of CM066990.1, from coordinate 69,810,718 downwards.
GCGATTATGGGTTAGTCAGGGAGAATGTGACAACACAGATAAGTATGATTAACAATAATGGTTTAACATAATGACGTTAGATGATTTCGGTTCCTGTATGAGTTCGATATTCATTCTTTTAATCAGAGTAGTCAGGCCACATGGGAAGTCATGTATCGATAGTAATGATGATCTTAAGTAGGTTTTATAAGTTTTGAAAATGGTACGCGGGCGGACGCTTGGTCATGATATACTTTCGCATGCGGTGGATGGTTTATATCCTTAACGAGCAGCGAACAGTGAGCAGGACCATGTAGTCCTAAGGTAGCCTGATGATCCATATTATATCCTTAACAAGCAGTGGATGGTTTATATCCTTAACGAGCGGTGGATGGGTGATCACTGGTATACTACGAGAAGTTGTGGCTATAGATTGATGTGCTATTGTTCAAAGCGTTATATCCCTGACATGCGGTGGATGGTTTATATCCTTAACGAGCAGGGGATGGACTGACGTGGTGTCCATGATGCGGTGGATGGCTTATATCCTTAACGAGCAAATGGACAGAATGATGGTATGTCTATATATGTGAAATGATCGAGTCTGTTCTTTCTAGAAAGAGTATGTTGATTATCGGTCTCGGGATAACAAGATGATAAGGGTTGAGTTGCAACATTTGGAATACAGAGAAGATATTATTTAGTATAACTATATCTTATGACTTTCACAACTTGTTATATGTTATATCATTGATACCTTGTGAGTTTCTATTCACTCAGCTCTCAGTAAACTGACGGCCTTTATTGCCTGGACATTCCCCGTCCAGACTATCCTGTACCTTATTCTACAGGTGAGGGTGCTCATGATGACAACTTTTACCCCGAAGGGGATTACGCAGAGGATGACCCCACTGATGCCGGTTAAACTAGAGAAGGCTACTATGCTGAGCACTACCCTTACGCCAGCTGAAGATCTGAAGATCGTTTATCTAGTTTATGTTTAAGTTTTACATTACTGTTGAACTTATTTAGTTAATGAGTACTTGGGTATATTTTGTCTCCAGACCTGTTGTGATCTTGTGGACCACACTCTGATGTTTTGTAATAGTGATATTGTTATTATTTCAGTTGTTTACTATTCCTGTTTGGACTAGTACTGTGTGGTGTGGATTATCAGTGACTTTCACCAGTCATTCCCTATGGACCCATAAGGGAAATTTATTTTTCTCTATTTATGTTGTTTCGGGGCGTGACAGGATTTTTGCTATCAGAGCCGTATGTTGTGATACTTTTGTGAACTGATGGATTCCACACCATTTGGTCCTAGTATTTGAGATTTCCTTGAGATGAGATATGAGTTTAAGATAAGTTTGTCTTTCTGACGATAGATAGTTTCCTTTACAGGATAGCATGGATCCCGAGTTCCATCAGTTTGTTATCGATGCTTATGGAGGACACGTGATCCATGGGGATACCGTGGAGCCAGCTGACCCAGATTTTTATCGTGAGCTCGTGTGCTAGATAGCTAGTTAACATTTAGAGGAGGATATATGGAGATCACTATATGTGACCAGGAGTACTCACCCGACACAGATGCGTATGGATGCTTACCATTTAGCGAGAGTTGATAGGGATATTTGCCAGGAGATGTTATGATTGGTTCTGAGTAAGCCCGAGATGGATGAGATTGAGCTGAGAGCCATTTTAGGTGGTCCACCAGAGCCTATAGCTGTACCAGCACCGGCAGCCCCACCATCACCAGTACCCGACATACCAGCCCCAGAGCTTGAACAGATGGAGGATGAAGAGGATCCAGAGCCAGAGGATGAGCATCCTGACGAGGATATTGATGGGGATGGAGAGGAGGAACCAATAGATGATGAGGACCCAGTAGAGGATGAGCCTGCAGATGATGATGCAGATGATGATGACCCAGAGGAGCCATACTTTGATCCAGAGGATCCAGCACCAGACCCAGAGGCTATGGAGGCAGACATAGTAGTAGAGGGAGTAGATGAGGATGTGTTTGTGCCTGAGGCACCTGTTGTGCTTCAGATACCGACAGGACCTATTATGCACATGGCAGCCATGGCCGATATGGTAGTGGGATGGATTGCTCAAATGGTAGCACAGCCAGCAGGTTTTGTCATGGGAGAGGCAACTATAGCAGGAGCTCTTGATATCGCCGACAGATTCGCCGCAGTAGCTGTTGATGTCGCCAACCAGGCGATAGCAGACGTAATGCACGCTGATGCAGAGGTGATAGAGGATTGGGATATAGGAGTAGTGGTTGGAGATATTGTTATACCAGTTGAGGATGCTCCACTCGAGGAGATGGAGATTGATTCAGAGGATGAGGCACCACCAGCAGGATCAGATGTTGATGACTTTTGAGTTAGGATCTGCAGGGTGTAGGTTTTTGTTTGTTTTATATCAGGACATGTTGTCCACCAGATTTTTGGGAGCTTGAGAGATAGCTATTTGACCATAGCTTTGTATAGTATTAGCTGACTTCAGTACTGTATTTATGCTTATGTCCCACGTAGTACATGGTACGGTTACTATGTACTCTATGGAACATCTTTTGATATATATATATAAGTAGTACTTTTGATATTTAGTGTATGATTTTTCCTTGACGTGTTATTTCGTAGAACTGTTAGTTCTTGTTGCTTCCTGTTATCTTGTCTTCCTTTCTTCGAGAAGACTTTCAGCTAATTCGTGAGTCTCCTATAGGCAACACTCGTTATCAATATGGTCGGATCCTTGAGAAATCACCAAGCGCGTAATGGAGCACCTATACCGGAAGGGATGGACCCGTTTGGAGTTTTTGAAGCATTCATACAAAGAATGGATCATGTAGGGGACACTTACAATCATGCTACAAATCAGCGACCTGTTCAACCCCCAGTAGCACCATTTCAACAGAGGCACACTGGAGATAAACTACTAGCAAATTTCTGTGGGTTACGTCCTGAGAAGTTCGATGGACTAACAGAACTATGGAAAGCTGACCAATGGAGAAGAGAAATGGAGCTAATCTTTAAAGCCTTGGAATGTAGTGAGCAAGAGAAGCATCGCCTTGCTACGTTTCAACTCACTTACGCTACCGCAGATTGGTGGGAAGCTGAGCGAGCAACCATAGGAATGAATGCTGTAAGAACGATGCCTTGGGAAACGTTCAACGGTAGATTTTTGGAGAAGTATTTTCCAGAGGATGAAAAGGATCAACATGAGAAGAACTTCATGAGTTTAGTTCATGGAGAATGGACGGTGAGGGAATATACCACTCAAACTATTGAACGATTGTCAAGATTTGTTCAGCATATGATCGATATGCCACAGAAGAAGGTGAAGAGATTTCACCAGGGACTAAACCCCCACCTTCGACATATGACAATTGGTCACCTGAACCAAAGTTTCGAGGGACTGATCAGACTTGCTATAAGTTTGGAGAAGGACGCTTATCCAGTACAACGACCACAGATGAATAGACCCCATTCGTCGAGAAGTTTTCAACAACCAAGGAATTTTTAGAACCTGCCACAGAGGAATACCTAAGGTTGGAGGTCACAGGGGAATTTCCAAAGTAACAAGAGGATGTGGGAAGGAACTAAGAAGCCTCAGCAGGGTTATAATCGACCCTAGCCATATCACCAACAAGTACTACAGCCGCAGGCATTGCTGATAACCCCATCTTCAAACACTGGAGGGTGTTTTAATTGTGGGAAGCCGGGGCATATTGCAAAGTTCTGCACAGCTTCCAAGGTTAATCACCGGATGGGTGCTAACTGCCGAAATTGCAACAAGCCAGGGCACTTGAGCAGGAACTATTGTGCACCATAAGGAGGATACTATTGGACTCAAGTTCAAGGAATTCAAGGACCCCCGAATCAAACAAGGATTTATGCTATCATTCCAGGAGAATCAGGCTTCAATGCGGATGAGCAGCAACATTTGGAAGGTACGCTTGTACTCTTTCATAGTCCAGTTAAAGCTTTATTCGATACTAGAGTTGCACGTTCATTTATCGCTGTTAAGATTGTGCGTCAGTTGGGTTTAGAACCTTAGACACTTGCACCAGCTCTTAATGTTGTGTCACCATTGGGAGTGACTGTTAAGTTGGGTAAAGTGTGTAGAGATTACCTATTGATCTTGGGAGATAGGAATCTTCCAGCAGACTTAGTAGTTCTGTCAATGTCAGAGTTTGACATTATCCTTGGGATGGATTGGTTGATTAAGTACAATGCCAACTTGGACTGCTCTACTAGGAAGATTGTGTTTTTCAATACCAGGATGTCAAACAATTAGATTCTAGTGTCAGTTGAGGAGTGACATGTTTCTTACGAATAATATGGCAACGATTGGGAGCACGAGTACAGAACTTAAGATATATCAGATTCCTACCGTACAAGATTTCCAGGATGTATTCCAGGATATTAAAGGACTTCTACCAAAGTGAGAAATAGACTTTTGTGTGGAATTAGTACCTGGTACATTACCGATATCTAAGACTCCATATGGAACCAATTGAGATGTTGGAACTAAAGAAGCAAGTTCAAGAACTTGAAGATCTAAGTTTTGTCCGTCCAAGTACGTCACCTTGGGGAGCACTAGTTCTGTTTGTGAAAAAGAAGGACGGAACACTTCGACTCTGTATAGACTACAGGGAGTTGAATAAGGTTACAATCAAGAATAGATATCCACTACCTCGGATAGACGATTTATTCGACCAGTTACAAGGATCTAGGATCTAGGATCTTTTCCAAGATTGATTTACGTTCAGGATATCACCAATTGTTAGTTCGACCGGAGGATGTATCGAAGACTGCATTCAGAATAAGATATGGGGATTATGAGTTTTTAGTTATGGCTTTTAGATTGACGAATGCGCCAGCAGTATTCATGGACTTGATGAATAGAGCATTCAGACCATATCTGGATAAATTCATCATAGTGTTCATTGATGACATTTTGATTTACTCGAAGACGGAGGAAGATCACAAGGAGCATTTACAGATTGCTTTGTAGATGATCAGAGATAGTAAGTTGTATGCAAAGTTCAGCAAATGTGAATTTTGGCTACAAGAGGTCAAATTCTTGGGACATGTTATATCTCAGGACGGTATTTCGGTAGACTCATCTAAGATTGATGTAGTCTTAAGCTGGAACAGACCAACCAACGTGACCGAAGTCAGAAGTTTTCTTGGCCTAGCAGGATATTACAGAAGATTTGTAGAAGGATTCTCCAAGCTAGCGAGACCTTTGATGAATTTGACAAGGAAGGAGACGAAGTACGAGTGGACGGACAAGCATGAGAGTGTATTTCAAGGGTTGAAGGAAAGGTTAACTTCTGCACCAGTACTCGCGATCCCCAAGAGTGGAGAAAGGTATATGATCTACAGTGATGCATCGCACCAAGGACTTGGCTATGTGCTTATGCAAGATGGGAAAGTGATTGCGTATGGATCCAGACAATTGAAGGTACATGAGAAGAATAATCTGATGCATGGTCTGGAATTGGCAGCAATAGTGTTTGCATTAAAGATCTGGAGACACTATCTCTACGGAGAAAAGTTTGATCTATTTTCCGATCATAAGAGCTTGAAGTATTTGTTCTCTCAAAAGGAGTTGAACATGCGACAACGAAGATGGATGGAGTTACTGAAGGACTACGATTTTTCATTGCAATACCATCCAGGTAAAGCAAATGTCATAGCAGATGCTTTGAGTCATAAACATTGACTATTAATTTCTACAATACTAATTCGAGAATGGGAAGCATTAGAAGTTTTAGCTGAATTCGACATTCAGCCAGTGGAACCAATTGAAGGATAGCATGAACTATCTTTGGGGTTGCAATGTCCCCCCCGAACTTCAAACAGTTGAAATGTCCCCCTTGAACTATCATCTGTTTTGAAAAGTCCCCCCTAAACTATCTTTCGTGTTGCAATATCCCCCCTAAACTATCTTTCGTGTTTCTTGATGGAATGTGATGACAGGGTTGTTATTGCAACATGAAATATAGTTTAGGGGGGACTTTGCAAAACAGATGATAGTTTAGGGGGGACATTTCAACTTTTGAAGTTCAGGGGGGACATTACAATCCTAAAGATAGTTCAGGGGGGAAATTGCAACTTTTTAAAGTTCGGGGTGCAAATTGCAAAAGCGTGTATAGTTTGAGGGGGCAAAATGCTTTTAACCCAAAAATAAAATAGTTGAAATAATTGAGCAAATTGAATGATAACCAATCTAATCAAAATTAGCACTAAAAATCAATCCTAAAAATATGGACTTAGTATCTCCCTAAAAATCAGGCTAATCAGTAAAATTGAACCAATTAGGTAAAAAAAAAAAATAGAGTAATGTTTGGGGCACAATCTTACACACCCAAAAAATATATGCCTTGAGATGGATCAATGAGAAGAGAGATACAGACTGCGGGGTCTACTGTCAGTCTCTTCTCATTCGTGCGGTATCAAGGTATGAATGTTTTTTTGGTGCGTAAAAGTATACCCTAGCATTATTGAAAAAAATAAGCATCTCACACAGATTCCACCAAGATAGCCACCAAAGCATAATAAATAGAAGAAAATTCAAGCAAAACAAATATAATAAAACATTATAGTACAACAAACGAGGGAAAGAGAGAAAAGAAAGTTGTGTCAAATTTGGTGACTCTACTATGAGGCTGTTTGTCATTGCTTATTTGTCCATTTTAAGCAGTTCTGGTGGCCCAAACTGCTTATTGATCTGTTTGTTTCAGCAAAAATATAAGCAGATTTGGTCCAAAAAGCAGTTTGACAATAAACAGGTGGGGGAGTGCTTTTTAAGATTATCTCTATATTTGATCAATTCACAGCATATTAACCAAACACCCAAATCATAATAAACAGTTCTACTAACCACGATCAAGATCGCAGAAGCATAAGCACAGACAAACAGGCTCTATGTATTGCTCCTATCACATTCAGCCACTTTTTGATCAGCAAATGCGTGGTTGAAAATTTAAATTTAAAATGTAATCTCTCTAGTCTCTAGTCTCAAATCTCCATGAATGAGTCAGCTCCTTTATTACAAAACTAGTGGCGCAGTACGTTCGATGCCGGTGCATGTCGGTCAAAGTTGTACGCGACGGTTGGCAAATGTGGATAAAATTTGTTATATACGTGGGCTTTGTGTAAATTGAGAAAAAATTAGCACGGATGTATGGCTATTATAATATTTGATAATTCAATACTATTTATGTAATCAGTTATGTCACCGTAATCACTTTTGTTATCACAAATGCGTAAATTTTTTCAAGAGATTGTGGAGAATTATTTACACCCTTTCATTATTAAGGGGACTAACACCACATTTCTCATAGGATTAATAATTAGTCCGTAGCATTTTTGGGTAAATGTCATTTACTTTTTTGTAATGTCGTAGTTATTGTATTTTTACCCTACCTAGCTCTTAGCTATGAATTAAATCTTCATTTACTATACACTAAAAAAAAAGGTGATATATGTGCTCCTAGTCTGTATTTGATCATTATTTTTTGGTGTCTGGCTTGGTTTGACATTTTCTATTTCCTTTCACGCTTTTTATTTCCTTTTTCATTCTTGGTAGTATTTGTTGCATTTTAAAGTGATAATAGATAGTTTTGATACATACCTTTAGAGCATTTCCGACTTTTTAAAACTAAACTGAATTTTGGCGTTTTCTGTTTCTTTTTTCTTTGTTGGTAGTATTTGTTCCATTTTGAAGTGGTAATAGATAATTTTGTTGATTTGGTACGAGGTTTTAAAAGTCAATTTGCTATGGTTTTGTAGATTTCATTTTGTTGATGCTTTGAATACAAAAGTTTACCTTAATATAATTGTACCTACCGAACACTAAATACCCGAAATATAGTAGACTGACTTCAAATTTTGAAGTTCACTCAAACATTATTATTTGTATGGAATGAAACTAACAATAAAATAGCCGCCATAAAGTTCACTGAAATGTAATTTTGTCTACAAAGGTTGGCTGGATTGATAACAAAGTTTACTGAAATGTAACTAATCAAGGTAAAGTTGACCTAAATGTAATTATTTATGTAAAATTGATTAAGATGTAATTAGCTATCATACTGTTGACTAAATACAATTAGCCATCATCAATGTTACTGACCTAAAAATAATTAACTGTCATACTATTGACCTAAATGTAATAAGGCGTAATATAGTTGATCATTTGTGTTTCTTTTATATTGATTTAATTTTAAAAGCTGACCTGAACATAATTATAAGTCTGAAATGACATAGATACCTTCAGACAAATCAATATCTATCAAAACTTCTAAACTACAAAATTATTTTTTCATAAAAATTTTATATTTGTAAGCTACAAAACAAGATCTATCAAACAAGATCCATAGTGCCGATAAAATTCTTTTAAAAAAAAAAATTCGATGTTTTTAAGTGCTACCTAGGCAAAAACAATAACATGAGACAGTAACATAATGATACTATCGACAGTATCATTTCTTCAAATTGACCAAATAATTGCAAAATTATGGCCATTTCATCAAATGATACTGCCTTTACAATATTTTTCAAGTAAATACAGTAACAGATTATCAAAAACTAAACGTTTTTACAAAGATAGTAATATCATTGTTGCAAAAAGTTGCAAAATTAGGGTCATTCAGTAGATGTTACTGTTTTTAAAAACTATCCCCATGCAAAAACAGTAACATACTATTAAAAATGACCAATATGGTATTGACCAAAGAAACAGTAACATGTCGTCAATAATAATATTTTTTCAAATTGACCTAATCATCGCAAAATTATTGTCAATTTTCAAATGTTACTGTCCAGTTAAAGACAGTAACATATCATCAAATGCCAAAAAAAAAAAAAAAGAAGTATCATGTCATTGTCGCAAAAGAGACAATGACATTCCGTCATAGTGGTCCGACAATAATATGAACATATATATATATTTACATTTTTTCATAGTCACTATGAATCTTATTTGATAGATAGCCTTTTAAATTACAAATGTATACAGAAACAGAGGGAAAGAGGGAAAACAAGAAACCTTTTTAGACAAGGCAGCAAAAAAAAAAGAGGGGGAAAAATAATATAGTAATAAGCAAAAAGAAAAGAGGGAAAAAGATAGGGAGAACAAGAAAAAAGAAAAGAGGGAAAGAACTTACCTTACCAACAGTGAGGATGTCACGCCCCAGAGCAGCAAAAATAAAGAAAATTAAATTTTATTTTGGATCTGTAGGTCGTGACTGATGAAGTCACATAATTATCCACACTATATAGTTCTAACCACAGATAATAAAAAGACAACAATAAACAGATCTAGGGTTGTTATTTATTTTTTATGCACTACATAAATTAGAATTACATTTTTACTATATTGGCATTGTGGGGTTTGATTTGGTAAAATAGTAGTTGAGTGGTTGCATTCGACGAGGATAGTGCATGTGATTAAGGATTTTGTGGGATATATGGAAGATATATTATAGGTGTTAGGGATACATACTAAAAGTCATGTTTTATGTAATTGATTTATTATTCATTTAATAAAATCAGTTATTCCATTTTTAAGAGAATCTGTGTGGGCAATGTTTGTATTGTATTATTTATTTAATATTATGCATGTGTGTATCTCATTCTACATAGTAGGTGGTTTGGTGTGTAGAGTTTGGCTTATACACAGAAGATCAGACCATCGGATCTTGTAGAATGTAAGATTTTGGTTTACAGTCTTAGATGGGTATGGACACACCATCGGTAGGACTGCATCATGGTGTTGTAGTAGAATTGTCTTAACTGCAGGAAACGGTATTGTTTCAACTCACTATGCTAGTACACTTTGCGTATTAAACAGGACCGACTTGTGGTAATTATCTTTATACTGACTTATAAGTTAATTAATACCTCATGGCTATTATGAGTGCTTATGCTCTAAATCCTAAGTTAATTTATAGACACATACATTTGATATTTACATTTTGATCCCTAAAAGGGTGAGATCCTGAAATAGGTCAATATCTCATTGGATTGGGTGACAATATTGATTGTGTGGTGGATATAAATTAATTATGGAATCTATGTCTTAATTTTTAGGATTGACATCCCACGAGAAACCTTATAAATTTTGATTATGTCAAACCTTGCAGGTGGATTTTGTATCCGACATGTTGTAACAGCCTGTATTTCTTTTCTTTTAATAAATGAGCGTTTCATTTAATTTCCATTTCTATCATTTTATTTGGGGGTCAAACTGTAATTTTCATAATATATAAATACTTTCTATGGTTTTAAAAACAATATCTATATACACCGGGAATTTATTTCCTACACTAAAATAATTTTCTGTATTTTTATTTCAACTGTAAAATACCAGTTTTATGTTTTGAATCTGCGTTATACCGCATTTTGGGTGTGGGAGCACGTGAGCTCAACCACACCAGGAGAAATCTCCCTATTGCTTGGAGCCTACATATATTTCAGTATATATGTGTGTATATCTCACAGTCTCTCAATCTCTCTCAATTTCTCTCATTCTCTCTTGCTCTCAAGGGATATAACACACTCATACAGTATATACATATGCATACACACGGTTATACATACATAGATATGTATATATACATAAATCAAGAACGGAGAAAACTTCTTTGTCGACGGATTATTTCGGCGGAATTCTCGACCTCTAATTTCTACCATTTTAGCCTCTGTGAGTATTATAAACTCACTCTCAATGTTTATATATGTGTATTTCAGTGTATATAGATGTGTATATACATATATATGTATAATCACCATTGAAGCTTGAAAATTGGAGTTTTATAAAAGTTAACCAAAATCAATTCCGTGAATTGGGAATGAAAGATCTTAGTCCCAATAAGCTGCGGTTCGAGTACTACGGCTTAATTCATCCGTATCGCGACGTACCATTGATTTAAAGTTTTGTCACCTCTCGGTTTTACGTGAAATTCGAGAGCTACGATTGAAATTAGTTTAAACCGATCGTGTATTCATAATCCTTGCGGAAAAATGAAGAAATACATATATTACATGTCTTGGTTGAAACAGGATTGAGAAATGGGTCAAAAATAGGCTTCAAATTCGTAACAGGGGAGAAACTGCTGATACCAATCGATTGGAATGATTACCAATCGATTGGCATATTTACCACTCGATTGGCATGTATTCCAATCGATTGGCACTTTTGCCAATCGATTGACATTTTTTAGCATTGACAGCTTTTACTAAAATGGTCATAACTTCCTCTAGAAAACTCAAAAACGCGCACCGTTCGAAGCGTTGGAAACTAGACTCAATGACCTTTCTTTTGATGTGTAATTCACCTATAAAAAGTATAACTCATTTTTTAGGGCATTGCTTCAAAGTGGATATGCTTGTGTACTAGTAGCTGTAAAAGCGTATTAAAGTAGTTTTGATGAATTTTACCTGTTGTTTTATATATGACTTGATAATTTAGATCATGGGTACTAACTCAATGATTCTAAGGACGGTGTACTTTGTTAATAAAGAAAAGGAAAACAGATTATAAAAGCGAGATTTGGATAAATCGATTTAATCAATAATAATAAGCTGGTACAGAACCTTGTTTGAAAGATTAAGTTAAAAAGAAAGATAGAAAGACTTGATTTCTCGTACATTTTTGTGGTGTTACAATTCCTTGAAAATTTACATGCATGATAGGGTCGAGGTTTTGTCGACATACATGTGTGTGAGAAAGCGTGAAAAGAGTAAAGAGTGGCGGTCTGGTGTGCGACCTCAATATCGATCGGATATTATTCCTGGTATTGGAGGCGATAGTGTTGTGTATGACTTAGATATCGATCGGATAGTATTCCTGGTATCTAAGGCGCGCGTTTTAGATATTGATCGGATAGTATTCCTGATATCCGAAGCGATGGTGATAGTGTTGTGTACGACTTAGATATCGATCGGATAGTATTCCTGGTATCTAAGGCGCACGTTTCGGATATTGATCAGATAGTATTCCTGATATCCGAAGCGGTGGTGATAGTGTTGTGTACGACTTAGATATCGATCGGATAGTATTCCTGGTATCTATGGCGCGCGTTTCGGATATTGATCGGATAGTATTCCTAATATCCGAAGCGATGGTGATAGTGTTGTGTATGACTTAGATATCGATCGGATAGTATTCCTGGTATTTAAGGCGCGCGTTTCAGATATTGAGCGGATAGTATTCCTGATATCCGGAGCGATGGTTTATTGTGATTGGCCCAGATATCGATCGGATATTATTCCTGGTATCTGAGGGGATAGAGTGGTGTGTGACTTCAATATCGAGCGGATAGTATTCCTAATATTAGAGGCGATAGTATGGTGTGTGACTTGGATATCGATCGGATATTATTCCTGGTATCCAAGGCGACGATGTGTTGTACGATCTAGGTACTGAGCGGTTATTACTCCTGGTATCTGAGGTGATGTGTTAGTTGAACTGAGCTATTTAAATAAAAGAATTGGTAAGATAAGATGTTACATGATTCATGTGCGATTACGTATTTATTGCTTACTATATTCCCCCGTGACTTTTGTTGAAGTTGGAACCTTGAATCTATTTTTCTATCAGTTTATATTGTACTGTTGATTATATGCTTATATATACATTGCGAGCACATGTTTATTTTACTCACCAGCTTTCATAAGCTGATGACGTTGATGCGTCCTGGACTCTTTGTCCAGATTTTCAGGGTCAGGAGCAGCCAGGGTATTTCGACTATGCTAGTTAGAGGCAGGGGACTTTCCAGGAGGCTGTTTTATATTTCATATGTCTTTTAATTTGGGGTTGTAATAGACTTTATGATAGATTTGAATAAGGCTGTTTGTGCCTAAGATTATGACTGCTGTAATAGTTTAGTAAGTTTTAATTTTGGAGCTTATGTTTATTAGCATCCTTCTCTTTAGAAATGTTGTTTAAGTTATTCATTGCAGGGACAATTGGTTATACTCACTTGTCACGACCTACGAGTGCATAAAGGAAATTAAATGCTTTCCTGAATTATGCTACGTCGGGCCGTGACACATGTCAAATAAGTTAAGTAGAGAATTTCAAGGAATTTTAAGAGATTAATTAAATGTGATTGTCTAATTATATTTAATTCATGGATATCTATAATCTTAACGTAGGGAGATAATAAACATTTAATAACATGGAGCTCGAAATATATTTTTGAGATAAGGGTAGGAGTGCAATTATAATTCTTTTGTGGTCTGAACTATAATTTATGGAAATAGGAATATGATTCAGTTCGAATTGGTTTCCTAATTCCAAAAGGAAGTCTATTCCTTATTGACTTCTTATAGTCCCTATCGTAGCCTATATATATGATGCTTTGGCTCTCCTCTCAGTTTGCGTTTTTTCTATATAGAGTATTATAACTCGAAATTGAAAAGAGAGCGTAAAAAGAGAGAGCAAAAAACTAAAAGGATTTCGATAAATCCCACACTCAGTTCGATATTCTGGTAGCAGAGGGATACGATAGAAGATCGTGAGCTGTTATCGAGCCAGTGTTCTCGATTCGTCTACTACAATAATCCGTTTTTGTAGTTCAAAGTAACCCTAGTTCCGCCCTTGTAGAGTTATTGTAACTTTCACATAAATTTTTGCAGTACCAACTTATACGCACTATCAACGAATTCTGGGAACGTTTCCTAACAATAGGAGGAAAGATCAGTAATGTTTAATTACTTTAACGTTACCTGGCCTCCTTATTTTATGCTAAGTGGGTATACACAATAGTTTATATATATGGAGAGTATTTTTGCTCCCCCATTTTTGCTCCATCATTAATTGCTCACCTAGGCTTTCAGTGGGTGACACGTGTCCCCATTCTAGTAATTATGTTGATAGTATAGGGGAAAATGGAAATGAAATGAGACACATGTCATCCAATAAAACCTGACTGAGCAATGATGGACCAAAAATAGGTGAACAAAAATATTCTTATATATACAACCATGTATAGCTTTCATTCATAGTGACCACACCTATGAAATACTATAGTGATAAAACCCAAGATCTCCCAACCACAAATCTGCGCATAATCCTATTCTGATTTATTTTCTTCAAATTCCTTCTTAATTTCTGGCTTCATTAGTATCGGAGCAGAAGATTTTTTGAAGAATGTAATTTGTTTACTGCGCACCTTACCACTTGATAGGTTTTCTTCCCTGCAATCAAAAGTGACTTGTCCTCTTACTTTTTTTATTTTTTGGGTAAATTATACTTTACACTGCTATAGTTTGTTTATGATATCATTTTGGTTCCTATAGTTTCAATTTGATTTTTATAGTTTCAGTTTAATTAAGTTCAATATAGTTTATTTATAACAATTTCTTACAATTTTTGACAGATGTAGGTCATGTGATGCACATGTGATGTATTATTAGGGGCATAATGATAAATTTACTTAGAGAAATTACACTTTACACATCTATATTGAACCTAAATACGTCAAACATTGTAAGAAAATTATTGAGTAGACTAGATTGAACTTAAACTGAAACTATAGGGATCGAAGTGACAAAAGTAAAACTTTAAAAACCAACATAAAATCATACCCAAACTATAACGGTATGAAATGTAATTTACCCTTTTTTCGTCTCTTAGTGGAGTCCCAAATAGATCAAAAGAGTGACATACGTCTCTCATATGAGAAGTTATTCAGTGAGCCCGTCATGCCACGTCAGCATGATAACGTAGTGTGACCTCCCTAATAAAAATGAGCCACGTGCCCACTAACATTAGGAGGTTATGACATGTGGTGGCTAGTTTTTTTTTTAAAAAAAAATTGATAACCACATGACATGATTCCCTAGAAATAGGGGGTATATATGCGGTTGAGATTAAGAGGTCACACCACGTCACCATGCTGACATGTTACTTTTCGTCCTTTTCCCAACACCAAAGCTATAACGAAGGTGCAATATTTTCGGTGATCAAACATTTCACAAGGATTACATCCACTGCCATTGTTTGACCAAGAGAAAGACCTTGATTGCATATTACCATTGAAGAAAATTGAAACCATTGGTAGCGTGAAAATGACCCTAATTTCTGCATCTTTCGAAGAGATCAGCACACACGATTATATTTGAGTTATCTAAATGGGTCAGTTGTTTAAACTTATATCCACTACACCATATGGCTTCATTACTAACGGATATATCCGTTAGAATAAATGTTACTAGCGGATATATCTGTTAGTATTTTAGCGTTAGTAATATTACTATTCGGGACTTATCCGTTAGTAAAATTAATTATACTAACAGAATATATATCCGTTAGAAAGCTACTTACTAACGGATTTTTTTCAACTAATTTTAAATGATTTATATTGAATACTAACAGTTTGTCAACTATTACTAACAAATATATCTGTTAGTAATTAAAAAATATATATATTAACGGATATATCCATTAGAAATATGCATAAATCTAAAAAAAATATATGATTTATTCATATGATCCCAAATTTTTTCCACCTAATTAACAAGCATATTAATCTATACCAAACACAAAAATAATAAAATTAATCTATATCCAACACAACAAAAATAATCTAAAGTAATCATAACAAGTAAATCGTTCATTCATGTCTAACCAACATCTCTATACCCAACACAACAAAAATAATCCATTGGGCTTGCATTGCAACATTCAATACACCGTGATCAATTACAAAATAAACTACAAAACTAAATAGAAAGGACTCGTCTCATTGCTTGAAAAGAATAACTAAACACATATAACTCTTTATCTTCTCATGACCATCTATTAAGCCTTCTTTCCTCAACTTCACCAAGGAACAACATGACAAAGTACCTACATGCATATGTGTGAAATTTAGAGTAACATTCAATGGAAAGTTCAAAAATTGAATGAAATATAGAAAGACTATCGAGATCAAACGTAACACAAATGGCTTGAGAAAAGTTGGAGAAAAAATCTAATAGCAAGCTCTTTCAATTGGGAATTTCACTATCTCAAGAAATTTAGGGAAATCAACTTGACTTATATGTTCATCAAGTTTCATATGATCATACTAATATGCATAAGAGAGTGGAAAGCAAGTTCAAACTTCAATTAAATTCATACCTTGCGACTTGCCCAAACAAAGGAAGTGCAAAATGCCATCCCTTGCGCCTTGCCCGAACAAAAATCCTTCAAGAAGATCAGCCTCGAATATTTGCATAGAAATAAAAATACATTAACTAAATCTTTTTAACAAGACATTGGAATTCATAAATTGTAAGAAAAATACAAGGTCTACAGAAAAAGAAAGATCTAAAAAATAGAAAATAAAGTCATGTGAAAAGGTTAACTTGGTAAGTGGAACGGATGTTTAACCTTCAACTAAGGGTAGTTTTTTTTTTTTTTTTTGATGATATCTTCAATGTTAGAACTCTAATTCAAGCCTAGGAAGGTATGCCACAGAAATTCATTAGCCACACAAAGTTAGACCAACTTTATCCTATCCCAACACTAACCTAGTGCATTTATGTGAACAAGGAAAAAAAATTACATATTCCACAGGATTGGCCAAAACGCCCAGTAGCTTGAAAACTAAGATACTTGAAATGTAGCACGTACACTTCTTTTTAGGTGCCGAAACGAATATCTATAAACTAAATTAAATACAGATAATTTTTTAATTCACCATCTGTAACTTGCATTTTTAAGTTTGCTATGTCACCGTGTTCATGCAACATAGTTTTCAGGTTGAACATAAGAGTAAACAAGAGTAATCTAAATACATCAGAATGGAAGTAAATAAAAAGGCACAATCATTCCAATACATCTGTAACATGCATTTTTGGGCACTATTTGCCACAAAGCATCTGCTTGAAAGCACTCAAACCGTGCCCAAGTGGATATGCAATGTAGCGGCCAATGTGTGTGGACGGGTGCAGAGTAGGGGCTACCGAAGTGGTGACAGAAGAGGCTGCCCATGTGATGCTCGCGTGCTGCTATGCACACTGTGCGCTGCCTGTGCGCATGTGTGTGCTGTTGTGCAAGCTGTGTGTGTGCGCGTGCGCGTGATGCTGTGCGCTACGTACTTGTGTGCTGCATGTGTGCGTGGTATGCTGCTGTAAAGAATGAAAATGAGGCATAGGTGAAGACCAAAAGGACCTACTCCCTAAAACCCAACCTCCCAACAAAACTCCAGCTGTATTAATTGTATTATGGCACATGTTAACAAGAAAAGGAATAAAAATTACCTTCATGTTCATATAACTAAATAAAAGACTAGCTTCCAACACGTATAAAGAGAAATACGTAAAACAAGGTGCAATAACCACTAAAATTAATTCCATATATCTTAATCAGCACATCATTTTCAGTTTCAGCACATACTAATAAGTTTCAACACATAATTTTCCAGTTTCGATCAGCACATAAATTTCCAGTTTCAGCACATACTAATCTGATTTAGCACACAATTTAAGCACTTTCAACACATACTAATCAGTTTCAGCACACATTTCAGCACATACTAATCAGTTTTTCAGCACAATTTCAGCACATAATCTCCCTATTTCAGCATATTCTAGTCAGTTTCAGCACAATTTCAGCATATAATTTTCCAGTTTCAGCACATAAATTTCCAGTTTCAGCACATACTAAAAAGTTTTAGCACATACTTATCTATGTCTTGATCTAGAAGAAATACAGACAACAGAAAAAATGAAGTAACAAAGAAAAGGCAAATTCACATACTTCAAGATTGCCAAACAATGTGATAACTGTTTCTATGAAATGGCCAAACAACATATATCATAAAATTTCAAATCAAAGCTACAGAGCTACCAAAAAAAAAAAAGAGCAGTACCAAACACAATAAACAAAAAAAAGAAAAAGGTGGGAAATAATCGTCTCCCAAATGCCAAAGCAGTTGAGTAGTGCCAAAGTGAACTCAAAAAGCTGTCCTATTCATTTAACCCTTCTCCACGGTCTCTTCTGGCCACATTAACTTACCAAAATCACTATATGTTTTTCGCGGTTCCCTTCAGAGGAAGAACGAGATGCAATTTAGAGAAGGATGAAGATCATTGATATTCTTTTGCAAATAAATGTGCATTAGTTATTAATTCATTCTCATTGATATTCTTTATATACCATCCCTATCCTATCTCTTGTCGTCATCCATTCTCTATCACTCTCTTTCTATATATTAGTGTATATAATAGAAGAAGATGATGTTGTGGATACCGCAATTTTCTTTCTTATCCACAGATTTTCTTTTTAAATTCTCTTAAATTTCAAATTCAAAACAAATGAGTCGCCACTTAAGTTTTCAAAGGAAAACTAAGAAACCATTTCAAAAGGAAACTGATCTTTTGCAAAACCAAAGATTAAATAGGTCCGGGGATTAAAGAACGAGAAGGGAAGGAGCCCATCGGACTAAAACACACCTTCTCGTCCTATCTCACAATAGGCCTCTACTTAACATCCTTTTAATTGAATTATTAATTTAAATGTGCCCTCAACTAATACATATGTATAGATATACATTACAAAATCATGTCTAAAGGGTGTAAGATCACAAGTGATAAAATATCATCCAAAAAACCATATAATTCAAGTAGCAAGCAATATGATATACAAATAGGGAACTAGAGAACTTACCCGGGATCCGGCCGCGAATATTAAACGTGTAATGCATACAAATGAAAGAAAATCCTAGAAAAGAGTTTCTAATCACATGTATTCACATAAGGCAATATCCTAATTCTAAGGTGTCACACATGAGATTGAAAAATTGATAAAATCAAGAAATTAAAATAAACTAAAGAGGAATTCAAGAAATCATACCTTAATAACGCTACAAACAAAGGGTTAAGTCCACATGGTATACAAGATATAAAGTTGGATCTTAAATAACAATCCTAGACTTCTAGCTTAAATCTATCAAATGTAATTAAATCTAAATCAAATAAGTCCTAATTACAAGCATCAAGCCATATGGATGAATATGTACATGAACAAGAATAAATTATAAAATACTCAGTGATTTAGATCACTTAAACTTTGAATTCAAGCTTAACTAATCATTATTGAAACATGGTTTGAGCCCTAGGTCATAGAAAAGTCATTTGGACCATTATTTACAAAGTTGGTCAAATATGTCATAAAATTTTAAAAATTATAGAGAGCAGACCAGAAAGTAAATGGCATAAAAAGCATGCTTCCCATGCTTTGATGTCGGTGAATTTTGGACACAAATGCTTTTGTGTGTCTAGTTTCCATCCCAAAAAGAAAATGAAAGTTTCAACGGTTAGATCTCTGGGAAATGGACAAAAACCAGACATCACTCAGAGATTTACAAATATCTGTCCAGAGATTTTGTACGATTTTTTAAAAATAGTAAAAAAATTAGAAATGCTTTGATCTTTTTAGGGTATCTTCCTAACACATTAAACTACCTATAAAAATTTATTTTAGATCAAGGAAGCTTGATTAAGGTTCTGATTTGCTTATTTTAAAAGAGTGTTACTGTTCTGAAACTCTGGGCAGATTGTAGTGACTTCACAAAACTCATGACCAAACCACTTTAAACATGAAATCTCCTTAAAATAAAAATTAGAGTGGTAGAACTTTGAGTTATAGACACTTTCCCATTGGTTTCACTTAATTCCAACGGTTAGATTATCAACTAAAAATCTATGATCAAAAATAGTTTGTGAACCCACTGTTTCAATATTAGGATTTATCATCCTTTTTGCTATATCTACCAACTACGCCATGGACATTGGCTTATCCTAAACCTAACTTTCCTTTCCATTGAGGGTCATTGGAGATCAAGACATGACTAGTACTCATGAGTTTTCAAGGAATATAAAAGAGATTCCATGAAAACTCCAAGTTAGAGAACCCAAACCATGGTAGGGGTTTAGATTCATCGACTTGTTCTTATTGAGATGGTGATCAAAGTTTGACTCCCATGTGAAGCATAAGCTTACATGGGATCAAAAGATAAAACTCAAGAGATTCAAGTGAGGTATTGAGGACCTCCAAGAATCTCAAGAGAGAAGTATAAACAAGAAGAAGAAATGAAATAAAGAAAGCTAAGAGAGCAAATGCTCTAAATCTACCAAGGAATCTTTTAGAAAACTTGTTTACCTCAAGTTCATGAGCATTATTGATCAAAATCAAAGAAAGAAACAAAAGAATAAAAACATAACTAAAATTTAGAGGAGCACCTCCAACTATCCTCAACTTCTTGATGTTTTTAGGATATTCCAAAGGCTAATCAAGCTCTTCTTCTAGCTCTTACAACCCTTTAATTCTCTTAAACTTCTTTTGGAATCTCTAACTATCAAAGTTTAAAGAAGATTCAAAATAGGATTCAAGTCTAAAAATGAGAGAGATAGAAATTCTAGAATCAAAGACTAGAAAAAGAAAAAGGGATCCCATGTAATGGGATATTCATCCTCTATATATAGGCAAACTATAGAGGGTTATTTTTGTAACTTCATAGTAAAAAATCCTAATTTTGGATGTCCTTTTGAAGGTACAAAATGTGCTGTATTTACAGTTGGCTGCTAGAAAACGCGGCACTCAGTGGAGATGGAAGCGACACTCAGTAAATGCCGCAGCGGCACTCAATGAATGTCGTCGCGGCATTCAATGAATGCCGATGCGGCACTCAATGAGTGCCGCAGACAACTCCAGGGACTGCCGCCTTTTTTTGAAAATCTATTTTTAGCGGCACTTGATGTGAAATTGCGGCAGTTACGGACTACAGGTCCGGCAGACACAGAGTGCCGCTACGGCACCGCGTGACCGCCGCAGCCCATACCATGTGCCATTTTATTCTTATTTCTTTTATTTTTCCCCCTTTTTTTTGTTTGAATTAAAGAGCCTTTTGAAGAGCTTGAATCAACTTGGAAGCCTTAGTTTTGTTCGAATATTGTCATCATCAGATTTGGAGGTAACACTCCCCTTAATTCGACATTTGGTCAAAATTGGGGTGTCTACAGTTTGTCCCTCTTTGACAGAGCTTGTGGAGCAACGCGTTTCATTAGCGAATGTCGAAGCCTATGTGAAGACAAACCTTTGACCAAACTGTCGGATTTAGGTAAAAACAAAATGCGTTGCAAAAAGAGAACATGCACGCTGCAATGGTTCACGCTGGTCGTGCTCGATGATGAGCTGCCTACGTATCCATTTAGGAATCAGACCAAGACGTAATTCGGGCAAGGGTCAAACACACACAAGCGCAAATAGTCGTACGGATGAATGTACCTATCTTATCGTGATGCACGTGTTCAAGCAATCTCATGCTCCATATAATGTCTTAGCAACATATTATTCTTTCTTAGTATCAAAAATGCACCCTATGCCATTCTACTTATGATGTCATTCTATTCTGGGAAGTCACAACCGTCATAAATGCGCTTCCGATGCTTAATTCCCCGACATTCTTCAAGAGTCATCTAATCGACTAGATGCGCTTCGCGCCTTATACCTAGGTGTCGAATCAGGAACCACGCTTTTTGAAAATACTGAGATGCGCTTCGTGCCTTATACTCCAGTGTCTTTCAAAGATCATCTGATCGACTCAGATGCGCTTCGCGCCTTATACTCCGGTGTCGAATCAGGAACCACGCTTTTTGAAAAGACTGAGATGCTTTTCGCGCCTTATACTCCGGTGTCGAATCAGGAAGCACGCTAAAAGACTGAGATGCGCTTCGCGCCTTATACTCCAGTGTCTTTCAAAGATCATCTGATCGACTGAGATGCGCTTCGCGCCTTATACTCTGGTGTCGAATCAGGAAGCACGCTGAAAGACTGAGTAGCGCTTCGCGCCTTATACTTCAGTGTCTTTCAAAGATCATCTGATCGACTGAGATGCACATCGCGCCTTATACTCCGACGTCGAATCAGGAACCACGCTTTTTGAAAAAACTGAGGTGCGCTTCGCGCCTTATACTCCGGTGTCTTTCAAAGATCATCTAATTGACTGAGATGCGCTTCGCGCCTTATACTCCAGTATCGAATCACGAACCACGGTTTTTGAAAAGACTGAGATGCGCTTCGCGACTTATACTCCGGTGTCTTCCAAGAATCATCTAATAGACTGAGATACTTTTGGCGCCTTATACTCCGGTGTCGAGTGAGTTTTCTCTGGAAAATCCGCAGCCCTTCGGCCCTGTCGAATATGTTTTCTCAACATGATCCGCAGCCCTTCGACCTAGTCGGGTGTGTTTGCTCAAATTCTTTTCAATTTTCAAAATCAGGAGTCAAACAGACTCAAATCAATTTATTTTCAAAACGGGAGTCCAACAGACTCAAATTATTTCAAATTTCAAAATCCGGAGTTAGCCGAACTAAAAAAGAATTTCTATTTCCAAAGTTGGGAGTCAACCAGACTTAACTCAATTTAATTTCAAAATTTGGAGTCAGTCAGACTCGAATCAGTTCAATTCCAAAAATCCGGAGTCCTTCATACTTAATTCGATTTTCTAAAATCGAGAGTCCATTAGACTCAACAAATTCCCTTCTTAGTCAAACAAATTTCATTCCATTTACTTTCAAAAATTCCGAGTCTAGTACATTAGACTCAAATTATTCAAAATTTTAAATCGCGAGTCCGATGGGCTTAAATTATTTCAAATATTTAAAGTCGGGGGTCCAATGGACTCAAATACACTTCAATTTCCAAAATCGAGAATCAGTTCGACTCAATTTAATTCAATTTTTCAAAATTGGTAGTAAATCGAGCTTAATAATAATAGTAATTTTTTTCAAATTTCGATGAGGAGTCAGCCAGACTCAATTCAATTTCACCAAGTTCGGAGTCAATTTGACTCAAATCAAATTCAAATTCAAATCCTAAATCAGGAGTTAATCAGACTTGATTCAATTCATATTTCGCAAATTCGGACAAAACCAGGAGTCAATCGGACTCAAAGAAATTTCAATTCACAAAATTGGACTTACAGAATTTCTATTTCACAAAAGAATTTTTACAAAATTGGGAGTCAATCGAACTCAAAGAATTTCTATTTCACAAGATTGGGAGTCAACCAGGCTCAAAAGAATTTCTAATTCCCAAAAACATGAGCCAATCAGACTCAAAAGAATTCCCAATTCCAAATCATAAGTCAATCATACTCAAAAGAATTTCTATTTCACAACACTGAGAGTCAATCAGACTCAAATCTAAAAGTGGGAGTCGATCAGACTCAAGGAATTTCGAATAAAAAAAAAATAGAGCCAATCAGACTCAATTCGATTCAGAAACTCTAAAATCTGGAGTTAATCAGACTCAAATAAATCTTTCTAGAATTAGGAGTCAATCAAACTCAATTCAATTCAATTTCTAAGCTCGGGTGCTAAGTTAGACTTCCATGAATTGGGAGTCAATCAGATTCAGCTTAATTTAACATTAAAATCTGGCGATAGTTAGATCCATTTTAGCCTAAACTTTCGAATGTTTGGAGTCGGTCAAAATTCGGAGTTAAACAGACTCACATAATTTCAAATTTCTAAAACTAGGAGTCAATTTGAATTAAGATTTCAATGTCACAAAAAAAATCGGAGTCAATTTGACTCCTTTCTATCATCAAGATCCTATCTTTTGGTTAAATTCATGATTGAACACCACAGCATTTCATGTGTTGCTATGTTTTCCTCTTAAGCCTTTCAAAAATTGATTCTCCTCACTCTTTCTTGCAGATCTATTCCTATGGCTAGTGGTTCAGGCTCCCCAAATCTCATATTTTACATCCATGGAGGCACTTGGACTCAACAATTCAAATTCATTCAACTTTCTGACAAAAGGAGTAACGCAGACTCAAAACTTCAAAAGGAGTCACGTGGACCCAAAAATTCAACTTTCTTACACAAGGAGTCATGGGAACTCAAGAATTCAATTTTCTGACAAAAGGAGTCACGGTGACTTAAAAAATTCAAAGGGAGTCACATGGACTCAAAACTTAAATTTTTTGACAGAGGCAGTCACAATTGAAAAAATTTTACAAGACAAAGGTAGTCATGCAGATTCAAAAATTCAATTTTCTTACACAAGTACTCAAAAATTCACATTTTAAAACAAAAGAGTAATTCGGATCCATGGACCCGCATTTCCACAACAAAGGATTCATTCAGACTCAAAAATTCGCATTTTACATCAACGGAGTCGCTCAGACTCAACAAAATTCACGGAGTCACACGGACTAAAAAAAATTCACTTTTTATACAAATGGAGTCACACGGACTCAAAGAATTTCTTATTTCAAAATCGGGGGTTAACATTTCAAATTTTCTTAATCAGAATCAATTTTAACTCAACAAGAATCTCAAATCTCAAAATTAGAGTCAAATCGCCTCAACAAAAATTCCAATTTTCAAAATCAGGAGTCCATTAGACTCAAAGAATTTCTCTTTCACAAAATTGAGAGTTGATCGGACCCAAAGAATTTCTTCTTCAAAAAACTAGGAGTCAATCAGACTCAATTTATTTCAAACTCATGAATCAGGAGTTAATTAGACCCAAACAAATTCAAATTCTCAAAATCCGGAGTCTGGAGTTGGTTCAACTCAACTCAATTCTCATTTCCAAGTCAGGAGTCGATTCGACTTGAAGCAGTTCCTATTTCCAAAAGGGAGTCGCACTGACTCAAATAATTCACATTTTACAAAAGAAGAGTCATATGATCTTAAAAATTTCACATCTCTTAAACATGGATTTATACGGACTCGAAAATTCACATTCCATAAACCCGAAGTCACATGGACTAAAAAAATTCATATTTTACACAGACGGAGTCACGCGGACTCAAGAACTCAGTATTTTACATAAATGGAGTCCCATGGACCCAACAAATTCACATTTTCCACAAACGGAATCACACTGACTCAACAAATTCACATTTTACGCAAACGGAGTTATGCAGACTCAAGAGTTCATATTTTAGATAAATGGAGTCATGCGGACTAAAAACATTATTTCATATAAGCGGAGTCATGCGAACTCAAAGCTTATATTTCATACTAACAGAGCCAAGTGGATTCAAGAATTCATATTTTATACAAACGGAGTCACGCAGACTCAAAAATTCATATACGGAGCCATGCGGACTCAAAATTTCATATTTCACAAAGACGGGGTCACGCGGACTTGAAATTTCATTTCTTTATTCGAACAAAGTCACACAGACTCAACAAATTCACTTTAAACGAAGTCATGTGGACTAAAAAAATTCATATACAGAGTCAAGCGGCCTCAAAATTTCATATTTCAAAAAGACGGGGTCACGTGGACTCAAAATTTCATTTCTTTATTCAAACAAAGACTCAACAAATTCACTTTTTACACAAACAGAGTCATACAGACCAAACAAACTTTACTTTTATACAAATGGAGTCACACAGACTCAAAGAATTAGTTTTACAAAGATGGGAAGCCCTCAGACTCAAAGAATTGGTTTTACAAAAATGGGTAGTCCTAGGACTAAAAGAATGGATTTTACAAAACAAGATGGGGAGTCCTCGGACTCAAAGAATTTGAACAGAGCTGACGGGGTTTGTGCTGCCCTAGTAGTCTTTTGAAAGCAAGATTTTTTGCACTTGCGGTCCATTTGGAATAAACATAATGATTGTGTCAAAAGAGGGAAGTCACCTTTGCTCCTAGTCTTGGACCATTCTCATATTTCCACTTTTAGCATTGTGTTGTGATAGTGTTTAAAACTCCTGCTTGCATTGCTCGTGGGATGCTTATGGAGACTTTTCAAATCTTTATTCATCATCTTAAACCCACACATTTGAGATCATTATTGACTCATCCGACGAGGACAGACTCAACAAACACAAGGTGATTGAATCATACTCTAAACCGGATGTCCTTTTGTCGTATTAACTTACCTCTTTCATTTATTTATCATTTTACAATTTTAGTGCTTTGTTGATAAATCTAAACTTTGAAAACTTCTCCTTTTCGATTTAGCTGATTCTTTGCCTATCTAGAGTGTGCTTCGAATTAGTGCTTTACCTTATAGGATAAAAGACACTCTATTTCAGGCCATTAAAAACAAACTCAAATACTTGAGAACTTGCCTTTATCATAGAGGAATTTTGGTAAACAAAGTTTGTCCCTAGTTTGAAAGAGACTCAGGGGCTTGCTTCAAATATAGGGCTTTTAGCAAACGAAGTTTGCCCCTAGTTTTAAGGGTAAACGGGCTCACCCCAAGGGCCTTAAGAATATGTTGGTACAGGATGCTTGCAATGCATTTACTCCCAATCTGGAGGTAATCATCATGAATGTGATGGGCTAAAGGAAGATGTCCCAATGCTGATCGGCAAACTTTATTTGCCCCTAGTTTGGTAATACATATGTGGTCCTAAGCAAATGCAAGTTTGCTCCTAGTTTTAAAAGAACATAACCATATGTGCAAAGGATTCAACTTATCCCCGAATAGGAATCAGGTCCAAGGTAATATGGACAAGGCCTGAAAGAGCACACCATATTATGACGATGGTGGTGACCGAACCAGATAGGTTGCCTACGTATCCCCGAGTGGGAATCAGGTCGAGCATAGTTCAAGTACTCTGGAGGTCTTCAAAGAATTAGGCTTCAAGAATTGGAGGGCTTTTCGAGCCATGTTGCCATTTGGGTCTAGGGAGTGCATGTCACTTGTGGTAGCCCTTGTGTAGTATGATGAACTACTTTTTCCTTTATTCTCTTTTCTCTTTTCTTTTCTTCTTTTTTTTATTTGACGGTTGATTCTTTAACCTTTTCACTAGCCAGTTAATCTTTACAACTCTCATCATGTTTTATTCATACTCTATCATATTCACAAAAAGCAATATCAGCCCTCCAAATCACTCTTTATTTTTCTCAAAGATATCTTTGCATTGTTTTATGCCCTCTTAGCCATTGAGCCTCTCACAAAATTGTGAGCTTAATTGATACTTTCAAATCTCTCTTTTCATTTCCAATTTTTAGAACAACACAAAGTCTTGAGATAGTTCATGTGCTAATGATCTACTTTGAAGTGCTCAAGAATTCTCAATCTTATCTATTCTCTGCCTTTTCTTTTCTCTTTCCTTTCCTTTCTCTTCCTTACTATCTCTTATTCTTTCTATGATTTTGACTGGCTAGGATTAGGATTTTTGAAATCAACACACATCTTATTTTTGCTCTAACTTTTGCCTAGGCGCCCTTTCGGGTTTTCATCCTAGCGAGCTCCTTTTTCTTTTTCTTCTTCTTTTTTTGTGCTCTAACTTTTGCCTAGGCGCCCTTTCGGGTTTTCATCCTAGCGAGCTTCTTTCTTCTTCTTTTTTTTCTTTTTTTTTCTCTTGGAAGAAGAAATTCATTTAAAATGTCTGGCTACCATCAAGGACCAAGTTTATGGCTTTAGGCTGGTTGGGCTCATCTTTGAGACTTGGTATTTGAGAAAAGAGGATAGTGAGCAAGCTTCAAGTTCCAATTTCGTCTTTTCAAGATTGAGCAAGAGCATCTTTAAATTCTTAAAGTAAAGCTAATCAATTCTCTACTCCTCCTTGGTTTTGCCACAAAATTTGCTTTGATCACTTAGGGATTCATTTCAATGCAAAGATTTATTAACAAAGTATTTTCCATGATTGTTTGAAAAAGTGACTTTTTTCTTTTTTCTTTTTTTTTTTTGGGCTTAATGATCCATACATTCACGACTTAGCACACTAAATCAAGAAAACTGATATTTTATTCAACTAGTAGGGAAGGAGAATTACATCACTCGACTCGATAACCTCGACAAAGACTTACAAACAAACTTGATAATAGACTGACTAGGAGGATTACATCACTCGACTCGATAAACTCGACAAAGGCTTGCAAACAAACTTGATAATAGACTAACCAGAAGACTCGACTGGACTTGACATTTGACTCCAACCTAACATAACTCGACTGCCAGACTTGACTTGGTCTTAATTGGAGTGTCACGGATATTTTTCAATTTATTGGGTGCCCAAGAGCATTCACATTTGATTCAGCAGTAGCATTTCCAAACACTATTACCTCACTAGCATCTTCCTCAGGTTCATCATTCCCCTTCTGTATCTTTATAGGAACATCATCTGCCCTTATGGCCCATTTTTCAATCGAATGGCCCTTCTCTGACTCATTCAGAGTATTGTCAATGCCTTTTTCAATTCTATTGATTGGGTCGGGGCCATTGGTTATTGCACACTCATGGAGGCAACGAATCTCTTGAGGGTATTCAGCGATGGCTGTGATTGAAAAGATTGTATGTCATGCCAGATACCACTCGGTAGGTTCAGCAAAGGAGTGATGATTTTATGCTCAATGAGATCTTGGATATCATGGCGGAGTTTCATGCAATAGTTAGTTGTATGGCCAGGGGTCTGGTGGTAGGCACAGTACAAAGACAGGTCACATTTGCGGGGTAAAGGATTTGGTAGTGGCTTTGGGTCCAGGGGGTTGAGGTGACCATTCTTGACAAGGTGACCAAGGCCCATGGATAATGGCATGCCAAGGTTGGTGAAGATTCTCGGCTTACGGGCTTGGTTTGATTTTGAATTCCACTTTGAGCTAGAGTTGGTTCTTGGATTGAGATGTGGACTTGGAATAGCTCTTTGGTTAGTTGGGATTGGGGCTGGATGTGGGCTTTGGTGAATGGTTAAGCTTGGGTATGGACTTTGGTGATAGGTTGGGTTTGGATATGGGCTTCGGTGCACAGGTGGGTTCAGACATGTCTGTTGGTGCTTCTTTAAGCAATCCATTATTCTCTGATCTGTCTTTTCTCATCAGGGCCCATTTGATCTTTTAATAATTGAATGAACTCAAGCATGACCCCCTCCAATTGCTTCACCCTAGAATCTTGTTGCTCAACAACGACTTGCAGTTTGCTCACTTTCTCCTCCAAAGCTCTGTGAGCCATTGGTGGGTCTGTCTCGACATGATGGTCCATAATCTCCTCTAATTAAGAGAGATAAACCCAAGAAGATTAGAAGTGTCCTTACTAGGGGCTCTGGTTGTTCCACTCTTTCTAAAAAAATAGATAGGAAAAGGTCGGCATGTAGAATTGAATAGTAAGGGATTTTTGAGGGACTTTGATCTTAATTGGGAAGAAGATGTTGTGAGTTTGTACGCTACACGTATGTAGTGATATCGATTGGTGAGAGTGCAAAATGTACATGCTCTTATAATTTGATGCATGCACTGCACACATGGCACACGAATGAAATGCAAGTGTATGTGTGCCTACTCTATATGCCAAAGCAAAGGAAAATTCTAATCCTAATAGGTAAACACATAAGCACATAAAATCCTCACCCATGTTAGGTGCAATAATTTATCCTTTCATTGTGATCCTCACTACCCGTTCAAAGGTCGGGTTTTTAAAATTTTTCAAAATTCATTTGAAAAGCATTTCTTTAGAACGATGAGATCTTTTAAAAACTATTCTCAAGAATTTTGAATCTTTTATTTAAGAATGAGGATGTAAAAACATTTCTCAATAAAGATGATTAGATTAAAATTCTGCTTTGAAATTCATTTGAAAAGCATTTCTTTTAAAAACAATTCCCTTGATTTTTGGGTTCTTCAAGGATGAGGATGTGCAAATATACCTCAACAAAAGTTGACTTGGAATTTTAGTCAAAAGCGAACTCTAAAGATTTTTGAAAGAGCGGTTAAATGCTTTATAATCAAAATCTATTTATTTTCAAAGATGTATTTAAAATTCCCTGGGGTAGATGGATCACATGATCAGATCATTACTGTACTTTTCATGAATTTAGATACATACAAGGTCAATGGTGCTTAGCTAACAGGATATAAGAGATGTAATCTTATAATCAAGGTTCAACATGTTCCCCAAATGTCATGGGACATGATAAGGAATTGCTAAAAGTGATTAAGAGATTGTACGTCCTATATCAAGCAAGCATCGTCATCATCTCAAATAACCCCTTCCGGGCACACAAAACTCCCTAGCATATAAACCTTAGTCAAAAATTAATTTCCTAAGACTGAAAGGTTCTACAGAAACTATCATACAAAGGCTGGATTTTGGTCAAATAAGGGACCCTTGACACACATCCGATTGGATGTTTCATATACCAAATCATGGTACGAGATCAAGGGTGATCACACAGTCCCATGATAACTTGACCGACCGGGTTGCCCCGAGCCTCCAAGGTCATAGTTCCGTGTGATCGACTGGCCAAACATGCAAGTGAAATGAGGCACACAAAGATTAATTAATTCAATTAGAAGGATGTTTTCAAGTCTAATCCTCAAGTGAACCCAAAATTAGAAATTCTGGTCTGCAAAACCAGAGGTTCTGGGTTCGATCCCCAAAAGAGTCGCCAGATTGTGGATACCACAATTTTCTTTCTTATCCACAGTTTTTCTTTTTAAATTCTCTTAAATTTCAAATTCAAAACAAATGAGTCGCCATTTAATTTTTCAAAAGAAAACTAAGAAACCATTTCAAAAGGACTGATCTTTTGCAAAACCAAATATTAAATAGGTCCGGGGATTATAGAACGAGAAGGGAAGGAGCCCATTGGACTAAAACACCCCTTCTCGTCCTATCTCACGATAGGCCTCTACTTAACATTCTGTTAATTGAATTATTAATTTAAATGTGCCCTCAACTAATACATATGTATAGATATACATTACAAAAGCATGTCTAAAGGGTGTAAGATCGCAAGTGATAAAATATCATCCAAAAAACCATATAATTCAAGTAGCAAGCAATATGATATGTAAATAGGGAACTAGAGAACTTACCCGGGATCCGGCCGCAAATATTAAACGTGTAATGCATACAAATGAAAGAAAATTCTAGAAAAGAGTCTCTAATCACATGTATTCACATAAGGTAAGATCCTAATTCTAAGGTGTCGCACATGAGATTGAAAAATTGATAAAATCAAGAAATTAAAATAAACTAAAGAGGAATTCAAGAAATCATACCTTAATAGCGCTACAAAACAAAGGGTTAGTCCACATGGTATACAAGATATAAAGTTGGATCTTAAATAACAATCCTAGACTTCTAGCTTAAATCTATCAAATGTAATTAAATCTAAAGCAAATAAGTCCTAATTACAAGCATCAAGCCATATGGATGAATATGTACATGAACAAGAATAAATTATGAAATACTCAGTGATTGAGATCACTTAAACTTTGAATTCAAGCTTAACTAATCATTATTGAAACATGGTTTGAGCCCTAGGTCATAGAAAAGTCATTTGGGCCATTATTTACAAAGCTGGTCAAATATGTCATAAAATTTTGAAAATTACAAAGAGCAGACCAGAAAGTAAAAGGCATAAAAAGCATGCTTCCCATGCTTTGATGTCGGTGAATTTTGGACACAAAATGCCTCTGTGTGTCTAGTTTCCATCCCAAAAAGAAAAAGAAAGTTTCAACGGTTAGATCTCTGGGAAATGGAAAAAAACCAGACATCACTCAGAGATTTACAAATCTCTGTCCAGAGATTTTGTACTATTTTTTAAAAATAGTAAAAAAAATCATAAATGCTTTGATCTTTTTAGGGTATCTTCCTAACACATTAAACTACCTATAAAAATTTATTTTAGATCAAGGAAGCTTGATTAAGGTTCTGAGTTGCTTATTTTAAAAGAGTGTTACTGTTCTGAAACTCTTGGCAGATTGTAGTGACTTCATAAAACTCATGACCAAACCACTTTAAACATGAAATCTCCTTAAAATAAAAATTAGAGTGGTAGAACTTTGAGTTATAGACACTTTCCCATTGGTTTCACTTAATTCCAACGGTTAGATTATCAACTCAAAATCTATGATCAAAAACAGTTTGTGAACCCACTGTTTCAATATTAGGATTTATCATCCTTTTTGCTATATCTACCAACTACGCCATGGACATTGGCTTATCCTAAACCTAACTCTCCTTTCCATTGAGGCATTGGAGATCAAGACATGACTAGTACTCATGAGTTTTCAAGGAATATAAAAGAGATTCCATGAAAACTCCAAGTTAGAGAACCCAAACCATGGTAGGGGTTTAGATTCATCTACTTGTTCTTATTGAGATGGTGATCAAAGTTTGACTCCCATGTGAAGCATAAGCTTACATGGGATCAAAAGATCAAACTCAAGAGATTCAAGTGAGGTATTGAAGACCTCCAAGAATCTCAAGAGAGAAGTATAAACAAGAAGAAGAAATGAAATAAAGAAAGCTAAGAGAGCAAATGCTCTAAATCTACCAAGGAATCTTTTAGAAAACTTGTTTACCTCAAGTTCATGAGCATTATTGATCAAAATCAAAAAAAGAAACAAAAGAATAAAAACATAACTAAAATTTAGAGGAACACCTCCAACTATCCTCAACTTCTTGATGTTTTTAGGATATTCCAAAGGCTAATCAAGCTCTTCTTCTATGTAATACCCTGTATTTTGGTATATTAATAAAACCTGGTATTTCATTTCTATACTCGTATAAACTTTCTCTTCCTTTTGATAAATTTTGATACCAATCGATTGATAAGTCTTCCCAATCGATTGACACTTTTTAGATACCAATCGATTGACATGTTCTCAATCGATTGACATTTAACCGACTAAAAGTGATTACGTGTCAACATTTCCAATCGATTGCCATTCATCTCAATCGATTGACATTATTCCAATCGATTGACTACAAATATCTATTACTAATCGATTGACATGTTTATCAATCGATTGACATAACCTAAGAAATGTTTTCTTCTTTCTTTCAGCTTTAAACGTGTGGCACTCCCTTATCTCTATATATATGTTTCATTTATTGGCCTTGGGGATGTTTTTCAGACCATTGAGAGAGAGAGAGACATACCTCTTGTGAGATATATACATACATATATCTATCTATATATCTATATCTATATACACACACACACACTGCCCTTGGCAGCTGGGAGAAAGAAGAAGGAGAATCAGAAAGAAGAAGAAAGGAAGAGACAGAGAGAGAGAGGGCTGGACAGAGAAGAAAGAAGGAGGAAAGAGAGAGCTTGGAGATTTCAAACTTAAACACCCACCCAAACTCACCCTAAGTGAGTCCTAACTCACTTGGTCCCTTTATATGAAGTTCATATAAGTTATTATGATGTTTTGATGGATTACATGCATGTAGTGCACGTTTAATTATGCTATTTTTACAATCTACTGGAGAAGACGTAGTACCAATCGATTGACATAATCTCAATCGATTGACATCAGTTGTATCCCAATCGATTGAATAGGATTTCAATCGATTGACATTCTAATCGATTGACGTGTTTCTCAATCGATTGATATAACTTTTTGTCCCAATCGATTGAACCTCTGTTCCAATCGATTGGCATGATCAGAACATGGTTTCCTTTGCCTATTTATTATATAAGAGGTTTAGTTGTTCGATTTCTAATTCGGAATTTCCATTATGCGACTATGGGGTAGACAGAAGTAATGTGACACCAAAGATTTATGGATAATGAATAAAACGTAATATGAAGACGTGGATGACGTGTTGTTTCTGATATCAATTTGATGTCCGTTTTCTTTTAATTCGAGTAGTCAGGCCACATTGGGAATTGTCATGTGTCGATGTAGAATGGAACGTAAGTAGGTTTGGTAAGTTCTGGGAATGGTACGTGGATGGACGATTGGTCATGATATGCTCTTAAAAGCGGTGAATCGGATACAAGGTTCTTAAAAGCAGTGAGCTGGACCAAGAAGTCTTAAGATAGACTGGATGATCTATGAAATGCTCTTAAAAGCGGTGAACAGGACCATTGTTCTTAAAAGCGGTGAGCTGGGATCACTAGTAGATGACGTTAAGTCGTGGCAATAGATTGATATGCCTTGTTCGAAACGTTATATCCCTGAAATGCGGTGAACAGGACCATTGTTCTTAAAAGCTGGGGATAGACTGACGTGGAGTCCATGACATGCGATGAACAGGACCATTGTTCTTAAAAGCGATGGACAGAATAAGGGTGTATCCCTAGAGTTAAACAATTGAGTCTGTTCATAGAAATCAGAATATGTTGAGTTCGGTATTCGATTAACAAGACGTTAAGGGTCGGTTTACAAGGTAGATAAAGGAACAAGATAATGTTATTTTTATAATAAGAGGTTAACTCGTATCTTCATAAGCTTATGTTTACTTCAGATAATTGGTACCTCGTTAGTTTATGCTCACTCAGCTCTCAGTAAGCTGACGGCCTTTTATTGCCTGGACTTTCCCCGTCCAGAATATCCTGCCCCTTATTCTGCAGGTAATAACCAGTACACTGATGACTATTATCCAGAGGAGGGCCCCACCGATGACAGTTACGCCAGGAAGGATTATCCTTATGCCAGTTGAAGACTGAAGATGTTATAATTAGATTTAATTTCGGTTGTTTTGTTAAACCTTTTGTTAACGGGTACATGGGCATTTGTTGTCTTCAGACCTGTTGTGATCCTGTGGACCATACTCTGATATTTTGTAATAGTTAGTACTGTGTGTTACTCTCAGTTGGTTACTGTTGCTTTTCTTTTGGACTAGTATTGCGTGGTGTGGATTATTAGTGACTTTCACCTGTCATTCCTTATGGACCCATAAAGGAAATTTATTTTTCTCTATTTATGCTGCTCCGGGGTGTGACAGGGTTTTTGGTATCCGAGCCTAGGTTCGGTATTCTAGGTTGTGATACTTTTGTTCACTAAGTATTTCCACACCATCTGGTCCTAGTATGATAGAATTTCTTTGAGATGAGATATGAGTATAAGATAAGTTCGTCTTCCTGACGATAGATAGTTTCCTTTGCAGGATAGCATGGATCTGGAGTTTCACCAGTTTGTGACTGATGCTTATGGAGGACATATTATCCATGGAGATACCGTGGAGCCAGCTGACCCAGAGTTTTATCGTGAGCGTGTGTGCCAGATAGCTAGTCGACATTTAGAGAAGGACATGTGGAGAGCGCTTTATGTGACCAGGAGTACTCACCCGACACAGATGCGCATGGATGCTTACCATAGTGCGAGGGTCGGTAGAGACATTTGCCAGGAGATGTTGCGACTAGTTTTGAGTAAGCCAGAGATGGATGAGATTGAGTTGAGAGCCATTGTAGCCGGTCCACCAGAGCCTGTAATTGCACCAGCTCCAGCAGCCCCACCATCACCTGTGCCCGACGTACCCGTCCCAGAGCCAGAGCCTGAGCCAATTGAGGATGAGGAGGATCTAGAGCCTGAGGATGAGCATCCCGATGAGGACATGGATGGAGATGGAGAGGAGGAGCCGATAGATGACGAGGACCCAGTAGAGGATGAGCATGCAAACGATGCAGATGATGAACCTGAGGATGACCCCGAGGAGCCAGAATTCGAGCCAGAGGATCCAGTACCAGACCCAGAGGCTATTGAGGCAGACGTAGTAGTAGATGAGGAGGATGACCCCGAGGAGATAGTTGTGCCAGAGGTACCCGTTGTGCTTCAGATACCAGCTGGACCCATTATGCATATGGCAGCCAGGGCCGATATGGCAGTAGGATGGATAGCTCAGATGGTAGCACAGCCAGCAGATTTTGTTATGGGAGAGGTGGCTATAGCAGGAGCTCTTGACATAGCTGACGGTTTTGCTGCAGTAGTTGTTGATGTCGCTAACCAGGCGATAGCAGATGTGATGGAGGACGATGATGCAGAGATGATAGAGGATTGGGATATAGGGGTAGTAGTCAGAGATCTTGTCGCACCAGTTGAGGATGATCCACTCGAGAAGATGGATATAGACCCAGAGGACGAGGCACCACCAGCAGGATCAGATACTGACGACTTTTGAGTCAGGATCGGCAGGGTGTAGATTTTGTTAGTTTATATTAGGACATGTTGTCCACCAGATTTTTGGGAGCTTGAGAGATAGCTATTGACCATAGCTTTGTATAATATTAGCTGACTTTAGTTGTTGTAACTCTTGTCCCATATGGTACACAGTTTGACTAGTGTGTACTATACGGTACATCTTTTGATATATATATACGAGCGGTACTTTTGTTATTGTTTGGTTGTTGCGTTGTGCTGTGTTGTTTAGTAGAATGGTTAGTTTTGCTATTTCTTGTTCTATCTTGAGTTCGTTTCTACGAGAAGACTTTCAGCTGATCAATATGTCTCTTGTAGGCGATACTCGTTAGCATCATGGTAGGACCCTTGAGAAATCACCAAGCACGTAATGGAGTACCTATTCCGGAAGGGATGGATCCGACGGGAATTTTCGAAGCATTTATGCAGAGGATGGAGCATGTGGGGGATACATATAATCACTCCACCCACCAGAGACCTCTTATACCCCCGC
The DNA here is from genome assembly GCA_033977485.1 of Hydrangea macrophylla. Classification (NCBI taxonomy): domain Eukaryota; kingdom Viridiplantae; phylum Streptophyta; class Magnoliopsida; order Cornales; family Hydrangeaceae; genus Hydrangea; species Hydrangea macrophylla. The sequence goes on along the minus strand of CM066990.1, from coordinate 69,774,371 downwards.
CACCAAGACAGACTGGAGATAAGTTGTTAGCAAATTTTCGTGGGTTACGTCCCGAAAAGTTCGATGGACTAACAGAACCATGGAAAGCAGAACAATGGATAAGAGAGATGGAGTTAATATCTGAAGCATTGGAATGCAACGAACAAGAGAAACGTCGCCTTGCTACATTTCAACTCACTTATGCCGCCGCAGATTGGTGGGAAGCTGAACAAGCCACAATTGGGATCAATGCCGCTAGAGCTATGTCGTGGGAGACATTCAAAGGCAGATTTTTGGATAAGTATTTTCCAGAAGATGAGAGAGATCAACAGGAAATGAACTTTCTCAATTTGATCCAAGGAGGATGGAATGTATGGGAATACACAACACAGTTCGAGCGTTTATCCAGATTTGCTCAGCATATGATAGACACTCCGCAGAAGAAGGTGAAGAGATTTCACCAAGGACTGAACCCCCACCTCAGACATATGATGGTTGGTCATCTGAACCAGTCGTATGAGGAAATTGTTAGGTTTGCTACAGGATTAGAAAAGGATGCTAATCCAGTACAGCAATCACAGACAAATCGACCTCAGTTGTCACGAGGGTTTCAACCGAGAAATTTCCCTAATCGACCACTGAGAAATACCCAAGGATGGAGACCTCAAGAAAATTTTCAAGGAAACAAGAGAATCTGGGAAGGAGCCAGGAAACCTCAGCAAGGTTATAATCGACCCCAGCAAAATCAACAGCGAGAACTACAGCCGCAGGCATTACTAACAGCCCCACCAAGCAATAGTGGAGGATGTTTTAACTAGGGGTGGGAAAACAGTTCGGTTAACCGAATTAACTGAATTATCGAACCGAAATTTTCATAACAGTTCAGTTAACCGAAATATTTATTTCAGTTCAGTTACAAACCGAACCAAATGATCTTATTTAGTTCGGTTTTCGGTACAGTTCGTCCAAACCGAACCGAACCAAAAAACCGAACAAGACATTTGCTATATATATGTAATGTCTGATACATATAACATATCACAAAGTTAGGGTCGTTTCTCATTTCATTTGCGCCGCATAGAGAGAGAGAGAGAGAGAGAGAGAGAGAGAGAGAGAAGTGAGAGAACTGGTAGTGAAGCTCCAGCGATGGGAAGAACCACGAGATCGTCATCATCATCAAACACCCATCATCCAAGATAGCCCCTGAATGACCACTGTCATCTCCAAGATGAAGTCACTGGTGTTGATCTTGAAATTGGTTGCTGGGTTTTGGAGATTGGGGATTTCTTGGTGTTGGTATTGGGTTTATGAGGTTTGATTTTGGAAGGGGGGAGAATTGAGGAGAGAGGATGAAGAAGAAGGAGATTTAACTGACCGGACGACCGCTGATCTCACACACCACTAGTCGCCGTCGCCCGTTGCTCCACCGCCGACCTCACAAAGACACAGTCGCGACTCAGACTCACACTCACACACCGGGTCTTCTTGGTCTTGTTCAGTCTTCTAATCTCACTATCTCAGTAAGTAGTTGTTCAGTCTTCTAATCTCACTAGTGTGTATAATATTATTAATATATTCATCCAAAACCATTATATGATGTATCATAGAATCTGCCTACCTTCAACATCATCAATACAAGAAAGTTGTTTCTCGTAATGATTAATCCTTACTATTGTAGCCAAATTAGGACCTCCAACTTTTTTATCAGATTTTTCTAGGGCTTCTTTTCCCTTTTTCTGTCGTTAAATTTTCTTTTATGTTTTTCCTTTTGATGTGGAAGTGTGGAACCATGCAGACAAAAATTGAACATGATTGAAATTTTGGTGTCTGACATTGTAATTTTAATTTAAATTTTTCTCAGTTGTAGATCTTTAATTGAACATGATCAAAGATCTACAATGTCATTGAACTTTGGTCCCAGTCGGTACTCGGTACATATTTAATTCTAATGGGGTCTCTGACATTGTAATTTTAAATTTTATTTTTATTTTTATGGTGTTCTTTACTATTTCGGTTAACCGAACTGAATTACTAATTCGGTTAACCGAACCGAATCATTCGAAATACAATTCGGTCAGTTAACAGTTGACATTTTCTTTAACCGAACCGAACCGAACCCAAACCGAACCGAATTATCCCAAACCGAACCGAACCGACCGAATGCCCACCCCTAGCTTTAACTATGGAAAGCCCGGACATATTGCAAGGAACTGCACCGTCTACAGACCTAATCGCAGGCCAGATATCGTCTGTCACAACTGCAAGAAACCAGGACACTTGAGCAAGGATTGTCGTGCACCACGAGGAGGATACTATGGGGCACCAGTGCAAGGAATTCAAGGACCTTCTGATCAGGCAAGGATGAATGCTATTATTTCAGGAGAAGCAGGCTTTAATGCTGATGAGCAGCAACATTTGGAAGGTACACTTATACTCTTTCATAGTCCATTTAAAGCTTTATTTGATACTGGAGCCGCACGTTCTTTTATTGCTGTTAAGATTGTGCGTCAATTGGGTTTAGAACCCCAGACACTTGAGTCAACACTGAATGTTGTGTCACCGTTGGGAGTGACAGTTAAGTTGAGTAAAGTGTGTAGAGATTGCCCATTGACTTTGGGAGATAGGAATCTTCCAGCAGACTTGGTAGTTCTGTCGATGTCAGAATTCGATGTCATCCTAGGGATGGATTGGTTAACTAAATATGGTGCCAATTTGGATTGCCCTACTAGGACGATTGTATTTCCAATACAAGGAAAGTCGACGATCAGATTTCAGTGTCAACCGACAAGCGACCTGTTTCTTACGAGTGGTTTGGCTACGATCATTAGTACGAGTACGGAGCTTACGATGGTTCAAATTCCTATTGCACGAGACTTTCTAGATGTATTTCAGGATATTAAAGGACTTCCACCGAAAAGAGAAATAGACTTCTGCGTGGAATTAGTACCTGGTACATTGCCTATTTCTAAGACTCCATATAGGATGGCACCAACCGAGATATTAGAACTGAAGAAGCAAGTTCAAGAACTCGAGGATCTAGGATTTGTTCGTCCGAGTACGTCGCCTTGGGGAGCACCAGTTCTGTTTGTAAAGAAGAAGGATGGAACACTTCGACTCTGTATAGACTACAGGGAGTTGAACAAGGTTACGATTAAGAATAGATATCCATTACCTCGGATAGATGATCTATTCGACCAGTTATAAGGATCTAGGATCTTTTCCAAGATCGATTTACGTTCAGGATACCACCAATTGTTAGTTCGACCAGAGGATGTATCGAAGACTGCATTCAGGACAAGATACGGGCATTACGAGTTTCTAGTTATGCCTTTTGGATTGACGAATGCGCCGGCAGTATTTATGGACTTGATGAATAGAGTATTCAGACTATATCTGGATAAATTCATTATAGTGTTCATTGATGATATACTGATCTACTCAAAGACAGAAGAGGATCACAAGGAGCATTTACAAGTTGCCTTACAGACACTTCGAGATAGCAAGTTGAATGCAAAGTTCAGCAAGTGTGAGTTTTGGCTACAGGAAGTCAAATTCTTGGGACATGTTATATCTCAGGAAGGTATTTCGGTAGACTCATCTAAGATTGATGCAATCTTAAGCTGGAACAGACCGACGAATGCGACCGAAGTCAGAAGTTTCTTCGGTTTAGCAGGATATTACAGAAGATTCGTCGAAGGATTTTCCAAGATAGCAGGACCCTTGACAAACTTAACCAGGAAAGAGACGAAGTATGAATGGACAGACAAGCATGAGGGTGCATTTCAGGAGTTAAGAGAAAGATTGACTTCTGCACCAGTACTCGTATTACCTAAGAGTGGAGAAAAGTATGTGATCTACAGTGATGCATCGTACCAAGGACTCGGGTGTATGCTTATGCAAGATGGAAATGTTATCGCATATGGATCAAGACAATTGAAGGTACATGAGAAAAATTATCCTACGCATGATCTGGAATTAGCAGCAATAATGTTTGTATTGAAAATTTAGAGACACTATCTCTATGGAGAAAAGTTTGACTTGTTTTCCGATCATAAGAGCTTGAAGTATTTGTTTTCTCAAAAGGAGTTGAATATGCGACAACGAAGGTGGATGGAATTACTCAAAGACTATGACTTTTCTTTGCTATACCATCCCGGCAAAGCAAACGTAGTAGCAGACGCTTTGAGCCGTAAACCTCGACTAGTGATCGCTGCATTTCTAATTAGAGAATGGAGAGCATTGGAAGAAATTGCTGAATTTGATCTTCAGCCAGTGGAGCCAATGAAAGGACAACATTTTGGATGTCTTATGGTACAACCGACTTTGATCAGTCGTATCATGGAGGCTCAACAGACAGCAAAGGATTTGAAGTTATGGTTCGCCAAGATGTCAGCCAAGGAACCAGAAGTCTGGAGTATTAGTACAGACAGAGCTTTACGATGTAAAGGTAGACTCTGTGTACCTAATGAAGAAAATCTCCGAAAAGACATATTGGATGAAGCTCATAAGTCACGGATGATGATTCATCCCGAAAGTACGAAGATGTACAAGGACTTGAAGAGAAATTTCTGGTGGGAAGGAATGAAGCGAGAAGTGGCTGAGTATGTAGCTCAGTGTCTTAGTTGTAAACAAGTAAAGGCAGAACATCATAAACCACCTGGACTTTTACAGTCGTTACCTATTCCTCAATGGAAATGGGAACACATAACCATGGATTTCATGGTAGGATTGCCAAAGTCACAGCAGAATCACGATGCTATATGGGTAATCGTGGATTGACTTACTAAGACGGCACATTTTATTGCCTATAGCATGATGTATTCAGTAGAACGTTTAAGCCGAATGTATCTACAACACGTTGTACGATTACATGGAGTGCCTGTATCTATTGTGTCAGACCGAGATTCGCGCTTTACTGCAGAATTTTGGAAGAGTCTCCAGACAGCGATGGGAACGACATTGAACTTGAGTTCAGCTTTTCATCCGCAGACCGATGGACAGACTGAAAGAATTAATCAAGTGATGGAAGATATGTTACGTGCTTGTGTCATTGATTTTGAGAGTTCTTGGGAGATACACTTACCTCTGATTGAGTTCGCCTATAATAATAGTTATCATTCGAGCATAGATATGGCGCCATTCGAAGCTTTGTACGGAAGACCTTGCCGATCGCCGCTATGTTGGACCGAAGTCGGAGATAGTCAACTTCTTGGGCCAGAGATGGTACGAGAAACCAGTGAGAAGATTCAAGTCGTACGTGAGAAGATGAAGATAGCTCAGACCAGATACAAGAGTTATGCTGACAAGCGACGCAAAGACTTGGAGTTTGCCGTTGGAGATCACGTATTACTCAAGGTTTTACCTGTTCGAGGAATCGTCAGATTTGGTCAGAAAAGGGGAAAATTATCGCCACGTTTCATCGGACCATTTGAAATTCTAGAGTGTGTTGGGAAAGTTGCTTATCGCTTGCGTTGCCACCAAAGATGTCAGGAGTGCACAACGTTTTTCACATCAGTATGCTGAGGAAGTGTGTTCACAACCCAGCGCACGAGATCAACTTTGAGGATATCGAAGTCAACAGCGACGTTACATTCAATGAAGGACCTGTTCGTATTCTGGATCGAGGAATCAAGAAACTCAGGAACAAAAAGATTCCGTTAGTCAAAATTCAGTGGAAGCATCACGATGAAGGAGAAGCTTCGTGGGAACTAGAGTCAGAGATGCGCGAGAAGTTTTCGTTTTTATTTTAGATCTTGTTGCTTTTGATTTCGAGGACGAAATCTTTTTGTTGAGTGGTGGATGATGTAATACCCTGTATTTTGGTATATTAATAAAACCTGGTATTTCATTTCTATACTCGTATAAACTTTCTCTTCCTTTTGATAAATTTTGATACCAATCGATTGATAAGTCTTCCCAATCGATTGACACTTTTCAGATACCAATCGATTGACATGTTCTCAATCGATTGACATTTAACCGACTAAAAGTGATTACATGTCAACATTTCCAATCGATTGCCATTCATCCCAATCGATTGACATTATTCCAATCGATTGACTACAAATATCTGTTACCAATCGATTGACATGTTTATCAATCGATTGACATAACCTGAGAAATGTTTTCTTCTTTCCTTCAGCTTTAAACGTGTGGTACTCCCTTATCTCTATATATATGTTTCATTTATTGGCCTTGGGGATGTTTTTCATACCATTGAGAGAGAGAGAGACATACCTCTTGTGACATGTTCTCAATCGATTGATATAACTTTTTGTCCCAATCGATTGAACCTCTGTTCCAATCGATTGGCATGATCAGAACATGGTTTCCTTTGCCTATTTATTATATAAGAGGTTTAGTTGTTCGATTTCTAATTCGGAATTTCCATTATGCGACTATGGGGTAGACAGGAGTAATGTGACACCAAAGATTTATGGATAATGAATAAAACGTAATATGAAGACGTGGATGACGTGTTGTTTCTGATATCAATTTGATGTCTGTTTTCTTTTAATCCGAGTAGTCAGGCCACATTGGGAATTGTCATGTGTCGATGTAGAATGGAACGTAAGTAGGTTTGGTAAGTTCTGGGAATGGTACGTGGATGGATGATTGGTCATGATATGCTCTTAAAAGCGGTGAACCGGATACATGGTTCTTAAAAGCAGTGAGCTGGACCAAGAAGTCTTAAGATAGACTGGATGATCTATAAAATGCTCTTAAAAGCGGTGAACAGGACCATTGTTCTTAAAAGCGGTGAGCTGGGATCACTAGTAGATGACATTAAGTCGTGGCAATAGATTGATATGCCTTGTTCGAAACGTTATATCCCTGAAATGCGGTGAACAGGACCATTGTTCTTAAAAGCTGGGGATAGACTGACGTGGAGTCCATGACATGCGGTGAACAGGACCATTGTTCTTAAAAGCGATGGACAGAATAAGGGTGTATCCCTAGAGTTAAACAATTGAGCCTGTTCATGGAAATCAGAATATGTTGAGTTCGGTATTCGATTAACAAGACGTTAAGGGTCGGTTTACAAGGTAGATAAAGGAACAAGATAATGTTATTTTTATAATAAGAGGTTAACTCGTATCTTCATAAGCTTGTGTTTACTTCAGATAATTGGTACCTCGTTAGTTTATGCTCACTCAGCTCTCAGTAAGCTGACGGCCTTTTATTGCCTGGACTTTCCCCGTCCAGAATATCCTGCCCCTTATTCTGCAGGTAATAACCAGTACACTGATGACTATTATCCAGAGGAGGGCCCCACCGATGACAGTTACACCAGGAAGGATTATCCTTATGCCAGTTGAAGACTGAAGATGTTATAATTAGATTTAATTTCGGTTGTTCTGTTAAACCTTTTGTTAACGGGTACTTGGGCATTTGTTGTCTTCAGACCTGTTGTGATCCTATGGACCATACTCTGATATTTTGTAATAGTTAGTACTGTGTGTTACTCTCAGTTGGTTACTGTTGCTTTTCTTTTGGACTAGTATTGCGTGGTGTGGATTATTAGTGACTTTCACCTGTCATTCCTTATGGACCCATAAAAGAAATTTATTTTTCTCTATTTATGCTGCTCCGGGGCGTGACATTCTAGCTCTTACAACCCTTTAATTCTCTTAAACTTCTTTTGGAATCTCTAACTATCAAAGTTTAAAGAAGATTCAAAATAGGATTCAAGTCTAAAAATGAGAGAGATAGAAATTCTAGAATCAAAGACTAGAAAAAGAAAAAGGGATCCCATGTAATGGGATATTCATCCTCTATATATAGGCAAACTATAGAGGGTTATTTTTGTAACTTCATAGTAAAAATCCTAATTTTGGATGTCCTTTTGAAGGTACAAAATGTGCTGTATTTACAGCTGGCTGCTAGAAAACGCGGCACTCAATGGAGATGGAAGCGGCACTCAGTAAATACCACAGCGGCACTCAATGAATGTCGTCGTGGCATTCAATGAATGCCGATGCGGCACTCAATGAGTGCCGCAGACAACTCCAGGGACTGCCGCCTTTTTTTGAAAATTTGTTTTTCGCGGCACTTGATGTGAAATTGTGGCAGTTACGGACTGCCAGTCCGGCAGACACAGAGTGCCGCTACGGCACCGCGTGACCGCCGTGCCGCAGCCCATACCATGTGTCGTTTTATTCCTATTTCTTTTATTTTTCCCCCTTTTTTTGTTTGAATTAAAGAGCCTTTTGAAGAGCTTGAATCACCTTGGAAGCCTTAGTTTTGTTCGGACATTGTCATCATCGGACTTGGAGGTAACACTCCCCTTAATTCGACGCTTGGTCAAAATTGGGGTGTCTACAGATGTCCTTTGTTTGGCAATGCCACATTCCACTATTTTCTCATGAACCTTATTCATTACTAAAACCATAAAAAAGTCAAAGAACTAAACTCCTAGACCTAATCTTTATCAACATACAACATAATTAAAACCTCATAGTACCTTAAGGCTACCTAACAATGGATTCCAGCAATAAAACCCAATACTAATGTACCATAAGGCAACTTTGTTAATAGGTAATTCTACATTTCTACCCCTCCTATATCTCTTTCCTTTGTTTACCTCTTTTCTCAACTAGGAAAGTGACATGACACTAGAATGAATTCAAAATTTCTTTGGGACATGACATAACTTACCTAGACTAGAATTCAATTTGATAGCTCATTTTCATTAACATGCAAGAGCACAAATCTTTGTATTAGGCACTCCTGAGATAGTGCTTTCCTCACATATCCATTCATGACAATATTGCTGAACTAATATAATTAAGCAGAGGAGTACTTGTATGCCTCCCAAATTTGAGATGTCCCTAATACTATAGGAGTGGTACCTTGTCCGAAATTGTTAATTTGTAAGGATAAATTAAATCGCACATGCAAGGCTTTGTAATGTAAATCCTAAGACACAGAGAAGAAGAAGGGTGTGTTTGATGACCTAATTTAAAGCATTTTATGTGTACCACTTAATTGAAAAAATTATTGGAAAAAGTAGCCAAGTAAAAAAATTCTACAAAAACTAGTCATTGAATACAGTCTATTTCAGTACTTGAAACACTGTTTTCAATATTGCAAATGCAATCGCTTAAAATTTTCAATACTTAAAATTCATCACTTAATTTTTCAAATTTTTAAAACCAACCTTTAGTAACAAACTCGACCCTAAGTAACAAACTCTTACTAATAAGAGAATATTTGGTTTGTGACTAGTTTATTATTTTATAAAGAAAAAGCAGTTAATGGCTTGACAAAGTGTGTTGAAACAAACCATTTTCCTATTGGTTGTTTCATAAATTAATTCATATCATGAACCTTCACTTATTAAATAAGAAGAAGACTAGAAACTCACATGCAAGACTAGATAGTAAGATAACATCTATAGAAATAAAAGATCTCTTTGAACTAAAAAAAAAAAGAGTGGCAACCATTAAAAGTTACAACAATATTTCACAAGCATCAATGCAATAACCCCCAAGCGCACGACAAATAAAGCAAATTCAAATACTTACTGACTCTCTTGATCTGATGAGGACGCATTCCTGCCATTATCCAGTCCAGATTTATATTCAAAAGAAAGGTATTTATTATCCTGACTCTTGATGCTGCATATCATCAAGGAGTCAATTAGTTCCAACTTGGTCTGACGAGGAATACAAAAGTACATGCTACGCAGTAAATGAAGCATCATCTATCATGCAGATACATGTTACTACAAAAAAATCCATAAAATTAATTATTAAATTAAATCAAAATAGGATTAGGGAGCAACACTGTGGATCCAGAATGTTTATGCTGTGATTAAAACACAGTAGAGTTTGCTTGGGGTAGCTTTTAAAATGGTCAATATTTGGAACAAGAGGTTTTTTTAAAGCTACAAATTGGAGCTTTTCAAAAAAGCTGAAACCCTGATCAACTTACAGTGCCTCCTGGATGTTGAATGCAACCATTGAAATGATAAACTTACAGTACTCAAAACGAGACATTAGTGCCTCGTAGCTCATCAACGTACACAAACTCATTCCAAAATCACAAGTCAAAGGAGAACAGCAAGTGCTTCCAGTACTTGAAAGTACACATGCTAGTTGCAGTAAGAGAAATTTCATGCAATACTTCATGTTTATAGAAATTTCACTTGCGCAATACTCTTAATGCAGTGACTCTTTGATAACTAATCCTTATAGGAGATATGAGGATTCTTGAGTAAGACCATTAAGTATCAATTTTTTTTTTTTGCTTTTATTTACCAGAAAACTTACAATATACAACTTCCTGTGTTAAAGAAAACAATATCAATATAATTGCGAGCAGAATTTTACATTTTTAATATTCAATAGAGAGCTATGAGTCAAAAAAATAGCAATAATATACAAAGATCTGTGCAGAGTTTAGATACTTTTAGTACATAGACACATACAAAACAGTAAAATCTCCCCCAAATCAGTCAATACCCTATCCGAAATTGTAGCAGTAAAATCTGAGAAGTATTAACTTAATTTCTGGAAATCTGAACTGAGGTTCTTGAAGAAGAAGAAGAAGAAGAAGAAAAAGAAGACGGAAATCTAGAAGAAGGAAATCTAAAAAGTAAAATCTGGACTGAGGCTCTTAAGCCGAAACGTACCATTGCCGGCTGAGAGTCCAGGCGGCGGTGTGGGGGGGCAGCGAAAGGGCGACGGTGAGGGGGCAGCGAGATGGTGGCGGCGAAGGGTGGGCCAGGGCGCCGATCTCTTCTCTTCTCTCTCTCTCTCTTTCTCTTCTCTCCCAGACCTAAGTTAGGTCTTCTTTTTTATGTTTGGGACCCGAAATTATAGTCTCCTTTTTTTTTTCCTCCTTTTTTGTATTAATTTTAATTTCTTTAAATATTACTAATGGTTATATCCGTTAATGTTTTCCAATCTGTTATAAATAATGTCAGAATATGGAGAGTCATTACTAACGGAAATATAAGTATACTAACAGATATATCTATTAGAAAGCATAAAAGTTGTCCGTTAAAAAATATGCTCATATGGTATAGTGATCCTTTTTAATTTATTGCATTAATCATGACTAGCAAGGTTTTTAGTCAAGAATTAATCAAAAATTAAAAATTAAAGGGGAAATTACTGAAAAGGACAATTATGGAACACTTGTTAAGTTTAAAGTCAATTTAAAAGTACACTTAACAAAAAGGACAAAAAGTTGACAGCTAGTGTTCGCAAGGTATAAGTGCGCGCACCATAACATATCCCATCACAACCACCTCAACCCCCACGCGCCACACGCGCGCGCGGGGCTTCCTTTGCCAGACTGCTCGCACCGTGCGAGTAGTGTACCGTGTCATTTCCAATTTCAAAAAATGTTTTTAAACTTTAAACATCCATAACTTCTGACCTACAACTCCATTTTTCACAAATTTTATACCGTTGGAATCGTGTCGACGAGAGCTACGAAACTAGTACCATTGTTGATATGTTTTGAGAAAAAAAAATTCATGTTTTTACATAAATGAATAATAAGTAAAATTTCACTTGATATATATAAAATATTAAATGAAATTTCACTCAATTCTAGAGCTATTAATAGCTCTCCCCAAAAAAGTCGTATGTTCAATTTGGCAAAGCTCATAAACTAGTTATCAAATGAATTAACATGAAATTGTGATTTTAAAAAAGAGAAGAACCAAAATGGGGGCCAAACTAAGCCTTAATGAGGTAGCAATGACTTTATTGCTATTCGTCTTTTTTTTTTTTTTTTTTTTTAAATTTCTCAAAGCATATAAATTTGGCATACATAAATATTAAGTGAAAATTCACTGAACCCGTACATGCTTTCTTCCTGAAAAACTTGAAGTTAAACTTAACATTCGTATACTCGTTCAGTGATATTTCACTTAGGGTGCGTTTGATAAAACTGAAAATTAAGTGCTGAAAATTAAGTGCTGAATTTTAAGTACTGAAAATTTTAAGTGATTGAATTTGTAATACTAAAAACAGTGCTTCAACTATCGAAATAGAATGCATTCAGTGATTATTTTCAGTAGAAATTTTTCACTTAAAGTTTTCAGTGGTTTTTTGGCTGCTTTTTCAATTAAGTGGTAAGTTATCAAACGCACTGAAAAAGAATAAGTGCTGAATCTTTTCATTTTCAGCACTTAATAGGGTTATCAAACATACCCTTAGTATGTCAAGTGAAAATCCACTAACTATCCCAAAAGTCGCTAGAAGTAACTCTCTAGAGTTTAAGGTCTAATTTGATACTTACTTTGTTAAAAAGTCCCTCAAATGTCAATTTAAGTAAAATTTCACTTAATATTCATATACAAGTTCAATGAAATTTCACTTAATATTCATGTATGCCAAGTGAAATTTCACTTTTTTTTTCCTCTCATATTAAACAATGGATATTTCTTTAAAAAAATAATTCAAATTTTACAAATCAATTATAAAACATAGTTTTTCAACCCAAACAAATGTAAAATTTTTGTGAAATTTCACTAAAACTCTCCTTTAGAACAAAGTGAACATTCGGTTTTTTTCCTCACAACATATTAACTTGTCATACGTGAATATTACGTGAAAATTCAATAAATCATACACAAATATTATGTGAAAATTCTATTAGGTTTGTCTGGAACATGACATGTAAAAATAAGAGTTTTTTTTTCTTTTGCTCAAAAGGTATCAACAATGGTACTTGTTTTGTAGCTCTATTCGACACTGTTCCAACGGTATAAAATTTGTAAGAAACAGAGTTGTAGATCAAAAGTTATGGAGCTTTAAAGTTAAAAAAAAAAAAAAAAATTATTTTCGAAATGGATATCATATGGTACAGCAACTCACACGGTGTGAGTGGCTAAAGGAATCTTGCCCGCGTGTGAGGCACTTGGGCAACGTGGGATATTCTATTGTGCATGCACTTATACCGTGTGAGCACTGACTTAGATTCCTTTTGTCCTTTTTAGAAAATGGTCAAACCAAATGAAGTTTTAAACTTTTGAGGGTTATTTGTAGGGATTTTCCAATAATTTTCTAAAAATTAAATGGGACTAATTTTTCAATTTGGAAGCACCGTGTCCGTCACATACTATTTCAAGACAAGGTGAAATATGTGATTGATATGTATGTTCCACCTCACCCCCTGAAAATGCTAGTGTACATGTAAGTGTTAAAAGGTCATATGAAAATACATGGAGGATAATAGGGTAGCTAGAAATGATGAGTTGTTTCCATAAAAAATGCATAAAAAATACTTAATTATTAACTGTGGTGTTTTGAAACTTAAAGACAAAAACAGAGTAAATCGTCGTTACTAATAACGACTCTATAGAGTCGTCTTTTGTAAAAATGAGTTTTTATTTAAAAATCGGTATTACTAAAACGAGTTTAATATCGAATATTAATGATTTTCTACGAATTTTTGAAAAAAGGGGAAAATTGAATATTAGTAAAAGTCGGTTATACTGAAAAACTGACTTTATATAAAGTCGGTATTAACAATAATGGCTTTCAAGTCATTTTTAGTAAAAATGACTTTATATAAAGTCGGTTTTACAAAAAACAACTTTAGTCGTTTTTGATTGGACACTTCTGACCAGTGATGTAAAGTCGGTCTTGTCAAATATGACTTTAAAGTCGTTCTTACTAATCACGACTTTAAATAAAATCAATTTTAGCAATCACGACTTTAAGTAAAGTCATCTTTACTAATGACGACTTTAAAGTCGGTTCTTTTTCCCTCCATTCTCGTTTACTGAAAACATCTCTCATTATTCTCTCATCTCTCTCTGCCTCCGGCGATTGTTCTCCCCCTCTCTCTCCGACGATTGCTCTCTCCCTCTCTCTCCAGCGATCACTCTCCTCTCTCTCCGGCGGCAATCACTCTCCCCTCTCTCTCCGGCGGCGATCTCTGTCCCTCTCTCTCCGGCGGTGATCTCTGTCCCTCTCTCTCTCCGGCGACGAGGTATGTATATATGAATAATAAATATGTATATTTTTATATGTATGTATTTGTATGCATAGATTTATATGTAGACATTCCTGTATTGTACTTTAAGTATAAATAAATGCTTGTAGATTCATTCATACACTTTTGGTATTAGGTCAATTTGTTTGCACTTTTCAGTAATTTGTCATTCCAAGTATGGATTTCATGCATGAACTTGGTTGTCAATAATTGCAGCTGGCTAATTGGATTTTAGCAACTTGTTTTTGAGTAATCCAATTAGCCAGCATAATTTTAGGACTTTTTTTGGCCTTATATGTGAATTTTAGTGCATAATATATTTGTAAATAATTATATGATGGCTAATTGGCTAATTGGTTGTCAATAATCAACCGGTAGGTACATAATATATTATGTAAATGATGTAAATTTTAGTGCATATAAGGCTAATTTGATTCATTCTCCTCTAAAATCAACTTGTAAATATTTATTAAGAAGGCAAATTGATTTGGCCACAACTATGAGCTCACATGCTCCCACGCACACATCGCGATATAATCGCAGCTTTAACTTGAAATAAAAATATAGAATATCATATTAACTTAGGAATTAAATTCCTAGTTGTATAAAGATATCATTACAGTTTCAAATCTATAGTGAGCATTTCTTTATTTATAAAAAATACGGTTTAACCCCAAACAAATATTTATGTATATGTATATTAAAAATAAATTTTGTGCCAAGAAGGTTATTCTTATAGTCTCCAATATAAAATAAAGTTTAGAAATCATATCAGAGAGTCTCATTCATAGAAATGAAATATAATATTTATTAATGAAAATGAACTAACAGGGTGTTACAATTCAAATAGATACGCTCATGCAAATGTGAGGGATGCTCGCTTAACTATCAACAACATGTCAAGCCTCTGACGGCAAACTGCTCTTTAGAAAGCACACTGTCGAGCCATTTAAGGCAAACAATGAGTGTGGTGCATGAAACATAAATGAGTATGTAATAAATTCATCATGCTATACGGGGGACACCCGTTCAACTATTAAAAATCATGCAGAGCCAGCAAAGGCAAACTATATATGCATTGCACAATCATTATCTTGAAATCATGGGGATTAAATTTTTGAAATCTGAGAGACATGAACATTGCCCCTAGTTTAGACATTCATGCTTGATGATGCAATAATGCTCTGAACACGACTCACCTCAGAAGATTGCGCAGATGCTCATGGACTCATTTCTTTATACTTCAAATATTCTCATTCTATTGCTAATGATACACCCACAAAGTTTACGACTCAACGACTCAAACTTGCATTTAAAACTCAACCGAAGACACTAAAGACACCTAAGTCGAATAATATTTGTTTTCTATTTCTTTTGACATAGTGCTTTACTACGAGTTATGTACCTTGCGCATGATCTAGATTATTCTTTTTCTATTCACCCAATTCTTTGAGATGAGGCTTCACGCATAAATTCAAGGATTGAAAACTTTCCCTAATCATGTTCTTAATCAATTTTTTACTCTCTCTACATTATGACCTCAAGCTTTTGTTGACGGAAAAAATGATTTAAATTAAAAGTTTAAACGCGCAGCGGAAAAGTCAAGTTATGAAACTTTATTGGCATGCCCGGATCTACTACTCGTCAATTCTAGAGATGCGTACTAACTTAACTGAGGGAACAAGTATTATACCTTTGTGTCTTGAACCCAATTCTGAAATCTTCAACTTCTAGCGGCCTCCACTTGATGGCCTTCACTCTTATGACTCCTATGGATGCTCACAGGAAGGACTAGGATTGGTGGGAACCCTAATGGAGAGGATTGGGAAGGTTTAGGAAAACCTAAATAGTTTCTGCAGCTTCTAAATATAAAAATGACGATTAAAAACATTCAGTACGCAACTGCCCTATTTATAGATTCCCAGAACCGACCTAACCTTCGAGCGATCGAAGTGTATTCGATCGATCGAACCTTCGATCGATCGAATAACCCTCGAGTGATCGAACCTGCCTAGACTTTAATCGATCAAAATTCCTTTGATCGATTGAACCTGCCTTGACATGATCCTCATGTGCCCTTCCAAGCTTCCTAGCGGAGCTAAGAGTGGGACTTCCTAGGCTCTTTATTGTTGGCTCAAACCAGTTTATTAATCACCGTGACCAAACTCTTTGATCAGCAAACTAACTAACTGGTCAGTTAACATTTACTCCACTATAAAATGATAACTGAACTCCAATGCAAAAGAACATATCCGAAGCGATAACAAGACTTGTATGTTGTACTAATGTCCCTCTACCTTCAGCATTCGTAATCATATTCAGGTAGTCGGATAACTGTTACTGTCAACCTGAATCATGATTACTTCTTGTATTCCTTGAGTCCCATTCACCTCTCATGATTACCAAACATGTTGATAACTCTTATCAACAAGACTGTAGTACTCAGTAATCGACTTGGTGACATTCTCAAGGGAATGCATACTCTGAAATAGAGGGTAGATTCTGTCTTGACAATATATGTTCACAACTCTATGAACATGACATACCCAAGATACCCAGGTGTTGATCTTCTGTAGACCTCACTGATTGGTAAGTCAAAGCACCCATATCCACAGTCTATTTTCATAATCGTCGCAAGATTGAGAACACGTACCTTATACAAGTTATGAGTTCCTATTGAGGTAGTCGGACATTAGTCTGTATGTTGTACTAATGTCCCTCTACCTTCAGCATTCGTAATCATATTCAGGTAGTCAGATAACTGTTACTGTCAACCTGAATCATGATTACTTCTTGTATTCCTTGAGTCCCATTCACCTCTCATGATTACCAAACATGTTGATAACTCTTATCAACAAGACTGCAGTACTCAGTAATCGACTTGGTGACATTCTCAAGGGAATGCTTACTCTGAAATAGAGGGTAGATTCTGTCTTGACAGTATATGTTCACAACTCTATGAACATGACATACCCAAGATACCCATGTGTTAATCTTCTGTAGACCTCACTGATTGGTAAGTCAAAGCAGCCATATCCACAGTCTGTTTTCATAATCGTCGCAAGATTGAGAACACGTACCTTATACAAGTTATGAGTTCCTATTGACTGTTTGACAGCATTAAGTGTCAATAGGAAAGCTCAGGTCCGTCAATGCACTATAAGCACTAGCATATTAACTAAGAGTGACACTCTAGTGATTGAGATTAGTCACTCCATCCAATGGTAGTTAATTATTCTACAGTGTATATCTGATGAGATATCCAGCCTCATCATCCACTATGACATGCTTTAAGTATCAAAGAATGGTAATTCATATCTCACTTGTATGTATCTCATACACACACGAATTACCTACTATGATACTTAAGGATTGATAATCATCTCATGAAAGAAACATACATAATGAAATGTAAAACTGATGTCCATATATTAAAATGCTAATGTCATACATAAAGTAATGGTTTGAGGGCATAAATCCAACAAACTCCCACTTGCACTCACAACCATACAGGAATACATCTGAGACCTAGACTATCTAGATGACAATCAAAGACCTTCTGTGGCAAGGCCTTTGCAAACGGATCAGCAAGATTGTCGATGGTGGCAATCTTGGTGACAGTCACATCTCCACGTTGAACAATATCTCAGATAAGATAATATTTCCGCTCTACGTGCTTTCCCTTTCCGTAGTTCCTTGGCTCCTTGGACCGAGCCACTGCCCCACTATTATCACAATAAAGGGTAATAGGTGACAGCGACGCTGGTACCACCTCGAGCTCCATAAGGAACTTCTTGAGCCAAACAGCTTCCTTTGTGGCTTCACAAGCAGCCACATACTCAGCTTCTGTAGTTGAGTCTGCAATGCATTTTTGCTTAATGCTCCTCCAACTAACAGACCACTTCCCAAGGTAAAGAGATGACCGAACATCGACTTCCTCAAGTCTTTATCTGACATAAAGTCTAAGTCAGTATATCCTATTGGAATTAACTCACTACCACCATACATAAGCATGTAATCTTTAGATCTTCTCAAGTACTTAAGAATGTGCTTAACGGTTGTCCAGTGCTCTGGACCTGGATTCGACTGATACCTGCTAACCATGGCAACGGCATAACAGATATCTGGTCTAGTGCATAACATCGCATACATGAGACTTTCCACCGTCGAGGCGTAGGGAATTCCTGACATGTGATTCCTCTCCTCCTGTGTCTTAGGACACTGTTCCTTAGAGAATGCTAAACCATGCCTGAAAGGTAACAAACCTTTCTTAGAATTATCCATTGAAAACCTAGTTAACACCTTATCGATATAACCAGCTTGAGATAATCCTATTATCTTTCGCTTGCGATCCCGAAAGAGCTTTATCCCAAGAATATAGCTTGCCTCTCCTCGATCCTTCATATCGAATGTACTATCTAGCCAAACCTTGACCGTTGACAATACCGCTACATCATTCCTAATGAGTAAAATGTCGTCAACGTAAAGCACAAGAAAAGCCACCACTTTTCCTTCACACTTCTTGTATACACAAGGTTCATCCAGATTCTATATGAAACCAAACGACTTGACGGCTCAGTCAAATCGGATGTTCCAACTCCTGGATGCCTGCTTAAGCCCATAAATGGACTTTTGCAACTTACATACCAAGTTACCTTTCCGACCAGCTATGAACCCTTCTGGTTGCTGCATATAGATGTCCTCCTCAAGATTGCCATTCAAGAATGCAGTCTTGACGTCCATCTGCCAGATCTCATAATCTAGGCATGCAGCAATGGATAAGAGTATTCTGATGGACTTGAGCATGGCTACCGGCGAGAAGGTTTCCTCATAATCAATGCCCTCTCTCTGAGTATAACCTTTTGCTACAAGCCTAGCCTTAAAGGTCTCAACCTTTCCATCAGATCCTCTTTTCCTCTTGTAGACCCACTTGCAACCAGTGGGTTTAATATTGGCTGGAAGTTCTACAAGATCCCAGACCTGATTAGAATCCATAGATTCCAATTCAGCCTTCATAGCTTTAACCCAATGAACTGAATCAACATCAGCCATTACCTCTTCGTATGTGGCAGGATCAAATTCAGATTCCATGGAGACAGTTTCAAAAACTTCTCCTAAGAACATGTATCAATCAGACTGACTGATAATCCTCCCACTACGACGAGGTACTGGTACAGAAATGGGTGAAGAAGTGGTGTTTTATTGATTTACATCGTTATTAACTGCGGATTGGACTGAGGGCTCTCCTTCTATCTCTCTAAGATCTATCCTTCCCTTAGGTTTATAGTTCATGATATAATCATCTTCCAAGAAAATAGCATTTGTACAAACAAACACTTTCTGTTCTCTTGGATTATAAAAATACCATCCATAAGTACCCTTTGGATACCCTACGAAGTAACATACTTTTGATCTAGAATCCAACTTGCTTATCTTTCCTTTCAGCACATGTGCCGGACTCCCCCATATCGGAGATGTTACAAAGAAGGCTTGCGCCCAATCCACATCTCTCGTGGTGTCCTGGGAACAGATTTGCTTGGTACTAGATTTAGTATGTATGCAGCGGTTTCCAAAGCATAACCCCAAAGGAATAATGGCTACTCAGAATAACGCATTAGTGACCTAGTCATGTCTAAAAGAGTCCGATTCCTTCTCTCCGCTACACCGTTCTACTGAGGCATACCAGGTGCAGTCAACTGTGACAGAATCCCATTCTATACAAGGTGATCAATAAACTCATTAGAGAGGTACTCGCCACCTCGATCAGCTCGAATGGCCTTGATATGTGTGCCCAATTGCTTCTCCACTTCAGTCCTAAACTCATTGAACTTTTTAAAGGCTTCAGACTTATGCTGCATTAGGTACACATATCCATACCTAGAGTGGTCATAAGTAAATATTATGAAATACTCATAACCACCCCTTGCTCTAATATTTATTGGTCCACACATATCAGTATGAACTAATTCCAACAATGCATTGGTTCTATTGCCCTTTGCAGGAAAGGGTCTTTTTGTCATCTTACCCTCTAAATAAGACTCGCAGACTTCCATTGGTTCTAGAACCAAATCGCCTTAGACCCCTTCTTTGACTAGTCTGCCTATCCTATTTATAATTGATATGGCCAAGCCTCATGTGCCAAAGCCTTATTGGATTAGTGGAAGGTTCCTTTCTTTTAGATGGTACAATTACCATTGAGTTATTAAGTTCCATACAAGAGTCTTTAGAGATATTGGGAGTGATCACATACAAGCCATTAGTTTTAACACCAGGACATATAAAAGAACTATTTCTTTTAATAACAACTTCTGTTCCAAAATGAAAAGAATAACCATTATTCGATAAATTTAAAACTGAAATTAAATTACGTCTCATCAAAGGAACGTAAAGAACATCTGATAAAACTATTGTCTTATTGTCCAAAAACTCTAAAACTACTACTCTTATAGCAACCGCAGAAATGGTTGCTCTAGAACCCAGAGTCATCACGATTTCCCCATCACTGCATTTCCTGGTTGATTTGAACCCCTGCAACAAATTACAGATATGGTTAGTCGCACCAGAATCAATGCACCAAGTGTTTGAAGTATCCGTAATAAAACTTACTTCAATCACATGTGACTCAATCATACCATAAACTCTTGTAGCTAAGAATTCTGGATAGTTTTTCTTCCAATGGCCCTTCTCTCCGCATTGGAAACACTTTCCTTTGCCTTGGCCACCCACCTTCCCTTTGCGCTTACCTTTTCCCTTAGATTTTGCAATCTTAGGAACCGATCCAACATTTGAACCACCAGTGCCAGTTTTCTTCTTCCCTTTCTTTCCTTTCGGCATAGATCGGGAAGAGGAAGCGCTTTTCTCAATGTTCAGAACGTTGACCCCAGGTTTGATCACCCCTTCCGTTGCCAGTAAAGAACTCATTAATTCGCTCATTGAAAAATTCATTTTATTCATATCATAGTTTAGTTTAAATTGAGCAAATGACGGTGACAGCGTGTTGAGGATCATATCAACTTAGGTCTGTGTATCGATGTTGGCACCTAGGGTCTCCAGCTCATTCAAATAACCAATCATTTAAAACATGTTCTTTGACTGGAGTTCCTTCCGACATCTTAGCACTCATTATCTTCTACATAGCTACCTGTCTAGTAGGCCTGCCATGCTCCCCAAACATCTTCTTCAGGGATTCGATAATGTCACTGGCAGAATTGTTCGATTGGAATTGGTGTTGCAACACACCAGCCATTCAGGCCAGAATGTAGCAACGAGCCATGCCATTCGACTTCTTCCATTTATTGAACTCGCGTTTGGTAGCTACCGAAGCGTTTGTCGCGGGTTCTTCGGGGCATGGGGTGGTGAGGACATATATGTGATCCTCCGCAGTTAATACGATGTCAAGGTTTCGTTTCCATTCAGTGTAGTTATTTCCAGTTAACTTGTTTTGAGTGAGTATGGTGGCAAGTGGACTAAATGCAGATCCAGACATTATGATTACTGAAAATCAAACAAACAAAATAAATATGGATATCAGAATTTGACAGTTTGAAATAAAACAATCCTTTAAAAAACTCTTATTTTAAAACAAAGTCGCCGAAATATCGAAACGAAAAAATAAAGCCTCCGTGTAGTGGTCAATATTCGATCTTTCGATTAATCATGACTTGTCCGCTATGCAACTCTTGCAAAACAAGTTATGACTCCCGATCCCTTTTGATCTCTAAGTTTCTGAATAATGCCCCGTGTGGGATCCCTTATCCATAGCTTAACTAGTGTGTACCATTAACTAGGATCCAAATCACAACCGTCTCAAGTAGCGCCTCCGTGTGGTGGTCACCCTCTAACACGTCTGATTGATCCTATCAAAGGAAGTTCACATCTAGTAACCAATGAGTATTGCACACTCCGTATGGAATGATCACCCCTGATGAGGTGACACAGAATGCACTACCCATCTTACAGTGAACCGTTAATGGAAGATTGTGGGTGTTTATAAATAAGACCCTCTCCCACTAGATTTAATGAGAAAAGGATTTTGCTTCTAAAAAGGTGTTTCCACACATTACCCATAAACATCCAATGTTTACTAATGCGTTGAAAATGGTTTTTGAATTTTATTTTAGAAAACTTGTTTTACGTGCATGCGAGTAGTAACAATATAATTAAATTCCAATCACAAAACAAGCACATAAAACAAAAAACTAAAATGAAATATAGGCAATCAAACAATGCCTCTATCTCCCATGGCTCTGTCTCCATAGAACCACCTCTTCTTGGTTTGATCGCCTCCGGCTTCATCTTCATGGACAACGGCTCCTTGCTCCATCTTCATGGATTTTCTAATTCTATTACATTGAACCTATGCTTCTTTCGAAGCTTACAATTTATCTAGAAATTGAAATAAAAAAAAACTATAATATAAAAGGCTAGAGAAACCGGTGCGACTTTCCTATTCGCAGGATTGAAGTCGTACCGCCCTTTACATATGCCTTAAAACCACAATAAAATAAAAATGCACCAATCTCAAAACATTCAAATACCAAAATTTAAATAGATCTTGGTGCCACGGGAGATAGCGGACTAAATTGCTGCAAAAGGGTTAGTCGTACATGCATCCACGTATATATAACAATTGGAACCGCTAATTGATTCACACAGTACATAAACTCTTTATATACTGAATTAGGACTTAAAACAGTATCTAACTTCACTGTCACAGTTCGATCGATCGAAGACCGTTCGATCGCTCGAACCTTCGATCGATTGAACATTGTTCAATTGCTTGAACTTTCTATTTCACAGAATGATTTGGAAAAATTTACACAATAATTTAAAATTAAAGCATATAATTTTTAAAACATTTAAAACTGTGAAAAGAACAACCTGACAAAGAATCTGTCTCGACCGATCGAATGCCATTTGATCGATCGAACATATCCAATGTTCGATCGATCAAAACACGTTCGATCGCATGAGCATAGAGCATCTTTGATCGGTCGAACCTACTTCGATCGATCGAATCCAACATGCATCCAATGCAATCACAAATTTGTATTCTACTGCGATAACGCTACAAAAATAGATCTATGACGGTGCAGTTTTGAAAACAGTACTAAAATCTACATGCAAATCAAAACTAGTGTTCCAAAACGCATCTATAGATCCAAACGAGCCTGGCTCTGATACCAATTGATGGAAAAAATGGTTTAAATTAAAAGTTTAAACGCGCAGCAGAAAAGTCAAGTTATGAAACTTTATTGGCATGCCCGGATCTACTACCCGTCAATTCTATAGATGAGTATTAACTTCACTGAGGGGACAAGTATTATACCTTTGTGTCTTGAACCCAATTCTGAAATCTTCAACTTCCACCGGCCTCCACTTAATGGCCTTCACTCTTATGACTCCTATGGATGTTCGCATGAAGGACTAAGGTTGGTTGGAACCCTAATGGAGAGGATTGGGAAGGTTTAGGAAAACCTAAACAGTTTCTGCAGCTTCTACGTATAAAAACGACGATTAAAAACATTCAGTATGCAGCTACCTTATTTATAAATTCCCAGAACCGACCTAACCTTCGAGCAATCGAAGTGTATTCGATCGATCGAACAACCCTCGAGCGATCGAACCTACCTAGACTTCAATCGATCGAAATTCCTTCGATCGATCGAACATGCCTTGACATGATCCTCATGTGCCCTTCCAAGCTTCCTAGCGAAGCTAAGAGTGGGACCTCCTAGGCTCTTTATTGTTGGCTCAAACCAGTTTGTTAATCACCGTGACCAAACACTTTGATCAGCAAACTAACTAACTGGTCAGTTAACATTTACTCCACTATAAAAAGATAACTGAACTCCAACGCAAAAGAATATATCTGAAGCGATAAGACTTATATGTTGTACTAATGTCCCTCAACCTTCAGCATTCGTAATCATATTCAGGTAGTCGGATAACTGTTACTGTCAACCTGAATCACGATTACTTCTTGTATTCCTTGAGTCCCATTCACCTCTCATGATTACCAAACATGTTGATAACTCTTATCAACAAGACTGCAGTACTCAGTAATCGACATGGTAAAATTCTCAAGGGAATGCTTACTCTGAAACAGAGGGTAGATTCTGTCTTGACAACCAGGTGTTGATCTTCTGTAGACCTCACTGATTGGTAAGTCAAAGTAGCCATATCCATAGTCTGTGTTCATAATCGTCGCAAGATTGAGAACACGTACCTTATACAAGTTATGAGTTCCTATTGACTGTTTGACAGCATTAAGTGTCAATAGGAAAGCTCAGGTCCGTCAATGCACTATAAGCACTAGCATATTAACTAAGAGTGACACTCTAGTGATTGAGGTTAGTCACTCCATCCAATGGTAGTTAATTATGCTACAGTGTATACCTGATGAGATATCCAGCCTCATCATCCACTGTGACATGCTTTAAGTATCAAAGAATGGTAATTCATATCTCACTTATATGTATCTCATACACACACGAATTACCTACTATGATACTTAAGGATTGATAATCATCTCATGAAAGAAACATACATAATGAAATGTAAAACTGATGTCCATATATTAAAATGCTAATGTCATACATAAAGTAATGGTCTGAGGGCATAAACCCAACATTTGTTTCTAATCAAATAGTGAAATATGAATCTGCCTACACGTACTCACATAAAGACATTACCTTAGAATAAAATTACCCCTTGTTTATAACAAGGGACGTAGACTTGGCTTGCCCTTTGTGTATGACAAGGGCTTGGAGTAGGTTGAACAAAATGGGCTGTAGGGAGCTTGCCCC
This sequence comes from Hydrangea macrophylla, assembly GCA_033977485.1. NCBI lineage: Eukaryota > Viridiplantae > Streptophyta > Magnoliopsida > Cornales > Hydrangeaceae > Hydrangea > Hydrangea macrophylla. The sequence goes on along the minus strand of CM066990.1, from coordinate 69,749,625 downwards.
TTGTATATGATAAGGGGTTGGATTCGATCCGATAAAATGGGTGGTAGAGGGCCATGCCCTTTTTTATTCAAATCAATGAGTGGCGAATTCTTTCAATAATCAAACTAAACCCATGGAGTGAAGGGCTTGCCCCTTGTATACAATTGGCATGAATTTTGGGATAAGGGCTTTCCCCTTACATGGAAAAAGTAATGATTTGTTTGACATTGAAGGAAACCCATCATTCAAGGAATTTGTCCATCATGCAAATTTTGATTTTAAAGCTCATGATGGGGCATTGCCCCTAGTGTTAACGCAAAGTAGGACACAAGATTCAAGGGTGACTTGCCCCTTGTGTGAAGGGCAAATGACTATAGGCCAATGGTTGAGACCAAGCCTTTTGAGAGGTTGCATACGTATCCCATAGTGGGAATCAGGTCAAACGTAGTTCCAAGCAAGAACAGGGCTAGGATAATATTGGGATTGAGGATCGGGGTTCGAATAAAGTCGAGACTCTAGAGATGAGGCTTAAGCATGGGCAAGACAGAACCTTTTCGGAGGTTGCTTACGTATCCCCTAATGGGAATCAGGTCAAACGTAATTCAATCATGACATGAGACATTTGGCCCTTGGCATAATGGTTTTTCTAAGTTTGGTCAAGCTAATGAATTTCAAGACCAATCACATTTAGATCTAAGAAAGATTTGATAGAACAAGACTTGAGATGAATCAATTTAAATTTAATGCTATGGTCAAAACTGTTGCTCAGAGCATTTCACGATTAGGTTCATCTTAGTAAGCACAGGAATGCCCATTCCTGCTTAAGTAGGAATGACCATTCCAAAAGGAATGCACATTCCAATGTATTTGGTCACACCAAACACAGGAATAGAATGAACCCAGGAATAACCATTCCAGTCCAAGGTGCATTCCTGCCTACCAAACGTGCCCTTATAAACACGTTAGTGCGAGTCCACCAAAAAGTAGGACTCTTATTGGCAAAAAAAAGAGAGAAAAAATCAGACTCTCATAGACGGATCAAAAAAAAAGTGAGATACTAAATTTATTAAAAACAATTCTAAGAAAAATCACTTAAGTAAAAGTTTACCGATTGATAAAAGTACACAACACTTAAGGGCATCGGTGCACTTATATATAGTATAGATATAGATAAAGAGATAGATACAGATATAGATATAGATAGATATATCTTATATGTATATATATATAATATATTTTTATTCACTCCAAAATTACTCACCCAACTCTCCTATGGGTTAATCCAATAAGACTCAAAATTAAATAATAGTTAATTAATCGTAAAAAGTCATAGATCCCACTGCATTAGTCAATAGAAGAGTTGGGTGAGCAATAGTGAATAATTTTAGGGTGAACAAAACAACACTCATATATATATATATATATATATATTATCACTTCACTTTGAATTCTCTCTTAAAATCACTATATATGGAGCTGGACTTCCTCTCTATGTATACATAGAGAAAGACGATATAGATGCAAATACAAACATTAAACTAAAAAGCAAATTTAAGTATGAATTATTTTTATGACAAAGTAAAATTAGTAATGAAATGCATCTTTAAAATTGTTGCTAATGAAATTGATTATGTCTTTTTTCAATTGGTAGGAAAGAATTCCGAAATTGCCATTCTAAAGGTACCGACTGTTATCTTCCAAAACCATTGTGTTTTTAAAATGGCAACGCTAAGGGCACTAACAACTTCTACTAACACTTACTAACACATTTTATCTCTCTTTTAGTGGTACTGCGGGGTCTATTGTGGACTCCACAGTACCACTAGAAAAAAGATAGAATGTGTTAATAAATATTAATGAAAGTTGTTAGTACACCAAATATTACTCTTTTTAAAAAGATTACTTTGACTGGATGCAGAATTTTTTATTTTTTGTTTTTGGGTTGTTGATATGAAAGAGGGTCTGGCATTTGATTGTCCACATATAAGTGATCATCACTGTCAAAAAAGACAGTGACACACACTGACACACAAGCAAAATAAAAAGGTCCCCACTGCAGGTCCAAACATTGCTGCCATCTTTGAAATAACCGCTCACGTGTAATGGTATACTGACACTTTCAATCATATTTTTAATCACATTCAGTATATTATAATCATTAATTGTCTTTAATTTTAGAGGGTTCTACGTGAGTTTCACATAAGATCCATTAAAATTAAGGATCAAAATATATTAAATGTGATTGAGAGTGAGATTGAGGTAGTGAATATATCATTATTGTACGGCTTACTACCTCTTTTTACTCCCACTCAATAATGTCATTCTTTACTCCCTCCCAATAAATATCCTTCAAAACTATATCTTTTTCTCATCTCATCTCATCTCATCTATCATCGTCTACCCGAACAACCAAACAACAAAAACACTTATGGCTCAGTACCTCTCTTTACTCCCTCTCAATAATGTCATTCTTATCCTCATTTGCTTCTTTATCGTCACCGCCACCACTCTGGCCCAAGTTCCGGCCAATGAAACATTCGAATTCGTAAACCAAGGTGAGTTCGGTGACAGGATCATCGAATACGATGCTAGTTATCGCGTGATTCGCAACGATAGATATACATTCTTCACATTTCCCTTCCGTCTTTGCTTCTATAACACGACTCCTGATGCTTATATTTGTTTGCTATATTTGTTGGTTTGGGCGTGCCATGGCCTTGTGAGGTAGACCCAAACTGTAAACACAAAATTTCCTAAATCACTTGTGTGAGTGATACACAAGGTTTGAGAAATCTAACTTCTATCAGTGCGATTGTGTATGGTGAGTAGGAAAGTACCCTCACCAAAGATCCCTAGACAGTGTTGAAGCACACAAGCCTAGCAAGTGATGAAATAAACAAAGAGAAATTAAATAAAAAGCAGGATTTTTATTTAATTAAAATAAGGAAGAGAAATTACAAGGATGTAATTAAAATGCTAAGAACTAATCCTAAGAATGCTAAAGAATGCTTTAGAATGCTTTTGAATGCGGTTTATCGAGAGTGACGCGGAGTGCCTTGAAAGCTTGGCCTGCCTGTTAATTTATAGCGGCCTGGACTGATTGAGATAAGGCAAGTAATATCTGCTAAACATAATCTGCTCTTGACTTCCATATTTTGAATAATATATATATACAAGTGTATATATATGTATATTGAACCTGGTCCCTTTTGTGGCTTCATTCGGCTGACTTCCCCTCCAAGTAAAAGATATACTTCCTATAATGTGATAACATTATCTTCCAAATTAATATAATTCCATAAGTGATAATATCTTTCCCAATCTGATAATATTACCATAGTCTGATAATATTATACCTTATCACAATATAAAATTTATCACTTTAGAGAATTTGTAGGAATTGATTTTCTTCCCAAAGCTGACCAATTCTATATCAACTTCTCCTCCATCGGGCTGAATTGAAGTACTGTCAAACATACATCAGTCCGATCATTGGGAGTGGTGTACAGTCCGAAACAGTCCTATAGCATTGAGAGTAGTGAAAGCATATCTTCTTCATTCTTCACATAATTGACATGGGCCCACTCATGTCTTTTCACAAGCAAACAAATAAAGGGAAAGCCAAAAAACACTAAGCCCGATTTGCCCAAGTCCGAATGAATTGGTGAAGCCATGTGTATTGCCCTACTTGACTTGTCATTGATGAAAACCAAACCCAATAACTTGGGCCCACCACTCTTAGATTTGACCAAATGCCAACGTGAGGCAAACACTCAGAATCCCAAAATGAGACTTCTTATATCACTTTACAAAGTGATGATGACATGAGCCAATCACTCTTAATTTATTGCATACCATCACTGTTAAACCTCAAATGGCAGTCCGAATAAAATACACCCCCAGCCCGGTAAACAATGACTAGTCCGAATAAAGTGATAGTCAGCCCGGTCATATAATCAGTCCGAACAATTAATAACAAATCACTTGGTCCCTAATCATTTAATTGGTCTATAAGTCCGATTAAAAAAAATCACCATCGGCCTCTACCCAATTTTGATTTAAAAAAATGTATTTTTTAGGTGCAAACAATGCCCCCCTGGCTGTTTAAAAATGAAATCAATGCAATTTTTGAATAGCCAAATTTTTCTAGAGACCGATTACCTTTAAACTGATCCCGGCCTTGGTCATGAGACCGATGCTACACCATAGTTTTAACGCCAACTTGATTAGTCATTGTCATCACTGCACATCTACAAACTTTAATAACGGGCCAATGATGACGTGGCCACACTTGGTAAGTAGTTTTGCACTTACTAACTCCATGCCCGATTAACTCATTGCAGCCACATGAAAATGCCATACAGATACACCATAGCATTTGATCCTCAGGCCCCACCATGTGTATGAAGTCATGCACTGCCACGTCCCAGTCTTTACTACCAGAAGCTGTAACACCATAAGTTGGGCCAAGCAAGCCAAATTGAGGACAAGTGTAAACCGGGCCCACCATGTGATCAGACTTGATAATCAAGCTTGAAAGCTTGGTTGTATCACTGCCCTGATGCATTGAATAAAGCGAGCGGTCAATCAAGAAGTCACCTCAAAACTGATTCCGCTCAATCCAAGGCGACATCTAAATCATAGGCCCAACCTGTTGAACCAGTCAGCATCAATTTGTACCAATAATATGCGTGAATCAGCCTCCAACAAACTATGATCAACACCAACTGTGAGACTTGTGCTTGTATCGGCCTGTATGTCCGATTTTTGCATTCAAAGCTTCCTTTTAGCTTATTTATTATTTTTCCTTCTTTCAGCTTGTGAGTCCGAATAGCACTATTGACTGAATTAATTCAGTCCGGTCTTCAGCACCTTTCAGTCTTTTGATAGTACCACTGTTGTAAAAATAACCACCAAATAACATTTAGTTTTTGGTGACACCCACACAGCCATTGTGGATGCAGATCAATCCAAGCCAAATAATTAATTGGCCTAAAATATAAATAATAATCGGTCATAACAAAGAGACCGAAAAAATTAAACAATTCCTTGAGGTTGAGTTTCCTCAAAGGAATATTTTCAAAAGCTTCATGGACCGATTTACAGTCAATCGGTCTCTGCGAAACTTGTCCCCCGAGCGGTTCATCACCGATTTCTTCAACATCAAGGGGGCCTTCGTCATCGTCCTCCTCATCACCGGGAGGTTCTATGGCCGATATAAGATCATTCGGCCTATCCTTAGAAATTATTTTTTCGCCGTCTTCTTGCCCCCCGAGCGGCAAATTAGGAAAACTGCTAGGATTTTCCCTCCAACTACCGTTTAAGAAATCTTCCATGGACATGAAATTTTCTCCATAAGGTGCTGGCTCTTCTGCTTCACTTACAGCAAGAAGGAGACCGATTTCATTGTTGAAAAATTGTCTATCGGTCTCTAATCGGTCAATCTCAGTTTTTAGTTGACCGATTTCATCCTCATGTCGGCTTATTTCACGACTAAGTCGATGACCTAGTTGCAAATCCCATGGCGATCCCAACTTTTGGCAGAATGAATCGCAATGGAGCATCGCCTTTTTGAAGTTGAGATGAGAAATTAAACCTTCAAGAAGGCTTATTTTTTCGTCCCTGCAACGAACCTGGTCGCGGTAGAATTGCAGCCATGTCTCACGGTATGCTTGGCTCATCACTTGGCGGTCCCACCGGGCGTGCCAAATTGTTTGCTATATTTGTTGGTTTGGGCGTGCCATGGCCTTGTGAGGTAGACCCAAACTGTAAACACAAAATTTCCTAAATCACTTGTGTGAGTGATACACAAGGTTTGAGAAATCTAACTTCTATCAGTGCGATTGTGTATGGTGAGTAGGAAAGTACCCTCACCAAAGATCCCTAGACAGTGTTGAAGCACACAAGCCTAGCAAGTGATGAAATAAACAAAGAGAAATTAAATAAAAAGCAGGATTTTTATTTAATTAAAATAAGGAAGAGAAATTACAAGGATGTAATTAAAATGCTAAGAACTAATCCTAAGAATGCTAAAGAATGCTTTAGAATGCTTTTGAATGCGGTTTATCGAGAGTGACGCGGAGTGCCTTGAAAGCTTGGCCTGCCTGTTAATTTATAGCGGCCTGGACTGATTGAGATAAGGCAAGTAATATCTGCTAAACATAATCTGCTCTTGACTTCCATATTTTGAATAATATATATATACAAGTGTATATATATGTATATTGAACCTGGTCCCTTTTGTGGCTTCATTCGGCTGACTTCCCCTCCAAGTAAAAGATATACTTCCTATAATGTGATAACATTATCTTCCAAATTAATATAATTCCATAAGTGATAATATCTTTCCCAATCTGATAATATTACCATAGTCTGATAATATTATACCTTATCACAATATAAAATTTATCACTTTAGAGAATTTGTAGGAATTGATTTTCTTCCCAAAGCTGACCAATTCTATATCAACTTCTCCTCCATCGGGCTGAATTGAAGTACTGTCAAACATACATCAGTCCGATCATTGGGAGTGGTGTACAGTCCGAAACAGTCCTATAGCATTGAGAGTAGTGAAAGCATATCTTCTTCATTCTTCACATAATTGACATGGGCCCACTCATGTCTTTTCACAAGCAAACAAATAAAGGGAAAGCCAAAAAACACTAAGCCCGATTTGCCCAAGTCCGAATGAATTGGTGAAGCCATGTGTATTGCCCTACTTGACTTGTCATTGATGAAAACCAAACCCAATAACTCGGGCCCACCACTCTTAGATTTGACCAAATGCCAACGTGAGGCAAACACTCAGAATCCCAAAATGAGACTTCTTATATCACTTTACAAAGTGATGATGACATGAGCCAATCACTCTTAATTTATTGCATACCATCACTGTTAAACCTCAAATGGCAGTCCGAATAAAATACACCCCCAGCCCGGTAAACAATGACTAGTCCGAATAAAGTGATAGTCAGCCCGGTCATATAATCAGTCCGAACAATTAATAACAAATCACTTGGTCCCTAATCATTTAATTGGTCTATAAGTCCGATTAAAAAAAATCACCATCGGCCTCTACCCAATTTTGATTTAAAAAAATGTATTTTTTAGGTGCAAACAATATTTTTGCCATGAGAACTGGCATTCCAAATGACGAGGACCTCATGCGCTGGGTTTGGGACGCCAACCGCAATCACCCGGTGCGCGAGAATGCCACCCTCACGTTCGGCCAGGACGGTAATGTTGGACAACTTTTAAAACTTGTCAAACTTCAGTTCGTTTAATAAAATTGAAATTTAAGTACTGAAAATTAATTAATTATTAAATTTTAAATATTGAAAATTTTAATTGATTGAATATGCAATACTAAAATAATGTTTCAAGTATTGAATTAAAATGCATTCTGTGATTATTTCAAATAGAAATTTTTTATTTAAAGTGTACGTACATCGGTCAGCCGGTTTTTGGTTGAATTTTCAATTAAGTGGTATGTTATTTAAAACATTGAAAATTAATCAGTACTAAAAATTTCAATATCACCACTAAATTGGCTTATTAAATACATCTGCCTTAAAAAAAAATTCCCTTTGGAAACACATTCTCATTGCTTTTTTATCCACCGGATACTTTGAATTTTTAGGAATCTAGAGATTTCACGCAACCACGCTCCTAAAATCTCCCATAAAAAATCTCAGAATTGCACAATTTAAAGGGTCTCAATTGCAGGTTTTCCTCCAAAAAAAAAAAAAAATATTTGCAGGTTTACTGAGGTTTTATTATTGCGTTTCATTTTTAATGGTACAACTTGTATGAGCTTTTACAGCCCAGCCTACTCTAAAGCTATAAAGAGGAAGTTGATTTCTATAACGAGTGCATTTTTGCTCACCCAGAATTTGGTACATCAATGCTCACCCAAGCATTCTATTGGCCAATGCAGTGGGGCTCAGGATTAAACAAATGTTAAACAACATTTGTTTAATCCTGAGCCCCACTGCATTGGCCAATGGGATGCTTGGGTGAGCATTAGTGTACTAAATTTTGGGTGAGCAAAAGTATTTTCTTCTATAACTAATTTATTAACTAGTGACATATAAATTACTTGAGTACATATTTTGCATTTTATAATCGCTTTGAGGCACGCCAGTCTTTCTTATGGACGTGCCCAATAATACAATTGCATCAACTAAAAAATAAAGTACAAATGTGGCATGGCGGCATGGGTCTTGGTACTCAAAACAAAATTTTATTTAGGCCCTCTAATATCAAATGTAATTATTTTTTAACATCTTGAATTAAACTTAAGTTTCATTTTGAAAACTGCAATTTTAATTGCATGTTTGCATTTTTGAGGAACCTACCTCCTCATAATACATTCCGTTATGTTTTTTCCATGTCATTAACGATATGTCGATATCCTAAAATGACCTGTGTTTACGAATCGGAAACTTTAATTGCTATAATTAATAATACAGAACAATGAGTAATGCTATCCTTCCCAAATATAGTTCCCAATATATGTAGCAGTACTAAGATCACATTCAATAATTGAGGAACCACTTCAACATCCTCTAATAAAAATCAAGTGAGTTCACTGCCACACATATTGGGAACCATTTGTGCGATACAAATTTGTAAAAAGTGCAACATTACTCGATTACATGTTTTTAAGCCTCACTATTGAAAGATGACTAAAGATTGAGGCACCGAAATGGTTGGTGTCGTCTATTTCGGTAGGACCCACGCCCTGCACGCGTGGAACCCACTAAGATGGACTGCACCGATCATTCGGTGTACCATTTCGTGCCTCTAAAAGTGTTGTTGAAAGATATATATATACATATAAAAGATGCATAGTACGTAACTTCACTTAAATTTTCCAACAGGTAACTTTGTCCTTGCGGAAGCCGATGGTCGGATAGTGTGGCAAACCAACACAGCCAACAAGGGTGTCACGGGAATTAAGTTACTTCCAAATGGTAACTTAGTTCTTCACAACAAGCTTGGTAGGTTCATTTGGCAGAGCTTTGATTACCCATCTGACACTCTTTTGGTGGGCCAGTCGCTCCAAATCAATGGTCGTAACAAGCTGATTAGTCGTACCTCAGATATGGACCCTACAAATGGAAAGTACAGTCTTGCTCTCGAAAAAAATGGGTTCAACATGTACCTAAACAACGCCGGCCAACTCCTTTTGTACGGAGGGTGGACGGATCGGTCCGTCGGAAGCGCTGTCACATTCAATGCCATCTCAGAAAATATAAATGACACCGCGTACGAGCTGGTTCTCGACTTCAAGCTGGACAGTCCAATGCCGGCGCCGGTGATTGGCCGGCGAGGTCTCCTCCAATCCCGGCCTATCGGAAATGCCGGTCAATTCATCCTTAGTAAGCTCAACTACAATGCCACTTACTCTTTCTTGAGGCTTGATTCGGATGGAAATTTAAGGGCCTTAACTTACTATCCCCTAGTGAGTTATTTGAGGTGGGCAGAGAGCTTCGCTTTCTTTTCTAGAGACTTTGTCAGAGAGTGCGCTTTGCCGTCAAAGTGTGGGGCTTACGGGCTCTGTGATCGTAGAATGTGCGTGGCGTGCCCCACCTCGAGAGGCCTTTTGGGGTGGAGCGAGAGCTGTGCGCCACCAAAATTGGCGGCGTGCCGGAGCGGAGCTAAGGTTAGGTACTACAAAATTGTGGGTGTCGAGCACTTTTTGAATCCGATCTTGAACGACGGTAAGGGGCCCATGAAGGTCGAGGACTGTAGAGACAAGTGTAGTAAGGATTGCAAGTGTTTGGGATTCATTTACAAGGAAGATACTTTTAAGTGCTTGATTGCACCTTATCTTGGGACACTCATTAAAGACGTTAATACAACCTCAGTTGGGTATATCAAGTATTAGGAAGTACGTTTAAGGAGTTGTTTGGGAATGCTTGAAATAAAATCTGTCCAATTCCAGTGTAATTTTTTTTTATTTGACTCTTATCTAGTCAAGTTTATGTTGTTTGAAGGGATTATGTAGAATGGAGTAAGAGTACTAATGTGGATCAAATGGACATTTGTTAAGGGTCTGGTTGGAGTAGTTTATGCTTTGCGATTGCGATAGCTTTGGGTTGGCAATAACTTTGCGATTGCGATGGTACGAATAGATTTTGATAATTGTGGTATTCGGGTATTGTATTGTAAAATTAGCTATGGTGGCAGAATCGATTATGTAAAGAATTTGATTACATAAATGCAAAAGTGATTTTGACTGCCTAAAATATGAATGTGCCCTTATACTTTAATGATATTGAATTGTAATGAGTACATAGTTAATTTTGTTAATTTACTTTATTAATTGTGACTGAAGTTCAATTGTTAATCAATAGTACTATAACGCCATTTGCATACTAGTAATGATAAAATGGTGGTCTTTTTTCCTCTGTACACAAAAAATTATAAAGGCCAGGGCAACACAAAGAATCTTGGTTTGACTGTGGTCTGGCCAAAAGCTTTGGATAAACGTGCGAAAAAATCTCAATTGCGTGGCTTTTGCGTTTAGCATTGAATGTCCAAACACCATCACTTTACCTATTGGGGTTGTAAATGCAATTTTGGGGCACTAATCGGGGTGCCCAAAAGTGAATTTATAAAACCGATTTATTTTGCAAGCGGTTCGTTTACTTTCGGAAACGCCCACAAGTTATGCATATTTGTGTTTAGGTGTATGTTGTGACAGGTTGATGTCAAGAGTATTTTTATTTCGTCTTATTTCATGTTATAACTTTGTTTACACCAATTTGTATATTTTGAGGATTTTCCTGTGTAATGCATATTGTAATGTATTCGGGAAGGATAATCATCTTACCCTAGTAATCATAGGCCCATTCCCCTACCCAAGTGGGTGCATGGTCAATTCCCCCTCTCCAATGTACATACAAAAAGAAATTTAAATTAAAAAAAAAAAATGCATTCAAGAAAATACTAACTTAGGTCCAAGCAAAAAAAAAAAAAAAAATACTAACTTAGGGCCCATTTGGTTGCACGAGTTGTCTAACTCTATGTGTAATTATATGAATCATTCTTTTTCAATTAACTTATTTTGATTTTGTAAATAATTTTGTTTAAATTTATATATTTTTTGTTTGCTTTAGGAACTTTACACAGATAGGTGCAGGCATATACATATATTGTATTACTAATACCAATGCCATGATTTTTAATTAGGGGTTGGGATTTAATGGACGTGTGTATGCCCCTGCGACAATTTTTTTTGGGTTTACTCGTATTTTTTGTTTGAATTTTTCGCATATCACTTCTCTTTAGATATATATATATATATATTTATATTTATATGCAAGGGATGATTGCTTATTTAATTTGTGAAGCTAGACAAATAAAAAAATAATTTGAGATGGATTAAATTAAGAATTGATAAGAAAATGTGTATGTGGATACCGCCGAAAGGTCCAACCTTCTTTCTTAGAAAGCTAGGTCTTCCACATTTTGATTTTTATTTTAAAAAATAATCACCACTTAATTTTTATGGAAAAATAAGAAATCATTTTCAAGGAAACTGCCACGACTCATTCGGCTACAGGCGGAAATAGAACACGTGGCACGCCTCCGAGGCATATCCAATTCAATTAAATATCTTAGCAGCGGAATAAACATAAGTGGAATCCATAATATCCGAGTTATAAAAATAAATAAAAATGTAATAAATAAGTAAAAATTTTCCCATTTAAAATACTTATAAGAACAATCCCTTTTGAAAATAAGGATCCAGTCGACTGATCGGGGATCCAGTCGACCAAATTGCTGAGAGCATGAAATCTCAGCAGTCCAATCCAGTTGACTGATTCATGTCCGGTCGACTATATTTTGGGTAGGTGGTGTCCAATCCCAGTTGACTGATACTCATCCGGTCGACTATACTGAATCCTCTAGAATCTCCAGTTTTAAAACAACTTCCAATCCACTGTATGGAGCAAAGCAGTCGACTGCTTTAAGAAAATCATAAACTTTATTTTATTTTACCGACGAATTCAGTCGGCTGTTTTCGGAACCAGTCGATTGTTTTCCGAACTGTAGAACATTCTGCAGAAAATCCTACTTTTAAGATTACCAATTCTCAACTCGAGGCTAACTACACATACCCAACTCATTCCGAATTAGTCTTAAATGTATTATATACATCTCCAAAACATAACTACAAGAGTTTCTACTTTCATATATATATATATATATATGTTGGCCCAAAATGGAAACCTTAGGGGGGGGGGGTGGTTGAATGAGGTTTTAGCGGAAAATTAACGTCTTAAAAACTTAATACAAACTTAAACACAATAACAATTAATAAAGTAAAGAGAGAAGGGAAGAGACACTTGCAAACCGAGTTTTCAAGTAGTTCAGCAATCCGCACACTACGGTCTACGTCCACCCCTCAAGAATACCTCTTAAGGATTCCTTTATCAACCTACTTACGGGTGTAGATCAAACCATCTTGGTGCACTTCACGGGTGTGTACCAAACCGTTACAAGAGCCTTCAATCTCTCCCAAAGAAGAACACCTCTTATTTGCAATCAAGGGTTACTAGCCCTTATTCTTTACAAATGATTTAGATATAAAGATAATTTTCTTGAAGAGTAGATAATACAAATTAAAAGCTCACTACAATTTTCTCTCTCAAAGATACATAAATGAAGAAATCGAACAAATTGATTAACTCACACAACTAGGGCTCAAATGTAAATGATTAAAGATTAACAAGTTGTGTGATTCAAATGATGTTTTCTAATAGAATGATCTTGATAAAATGGTTTGGGAAAACATGTATTTATAGGTCTTGAAAGATGATAGCCGTTAGTGGAAAAATGGTAAATAAACAGCCTTTCAGAAAACTAGTCGTTATTGCTGTTTTTGCGTAATCCAATCGACTGAGGTTGCGATCCAGTCGACTGCTATTCAAATCCTTTGTAATGCGCCATTAAAACAGTCGATTGAAGGAAGGGTTCGGTCGACTGAAACCTTAAAGCAGAACCTATGTTTTTTGGAACACAAATCAGTCGACTATTTTCACTATTAGTCGACCGAATATTGAAGTATCCAGTCGACTAGAGAAACGATCCAGTTGACTGTTTTTCCAGTGAAAATTAGTTTTTCTGTTTTGAAGGTTTTGACACAACTTTAAACCTTTAAGCCCTTTTTCAGTGATTGATCAAAATGCTTTACAAGTAAATCCTAGTCTTCAACAAAGGATGGAAGATCTTCAAGTCTTCAAGCTTGATCCTTGTTAAGCTTCACCACTCTTGGGCTTTACCATATGCTATCTCATAAAGTCAAACAAGGTTAGAATAATTAAGAACATAATTCAAGATTAGTACACTGAAAATGACTTGATAATAGTTTAGAATAGAACGACTATGAACATGCTATTATCAACAGATTTGTCATCATCAAAACAAACATAAATAATGCCTTTACTGTCTTTGTCATCATCAAAACAAACAAAAATAATGCCTTAAAAAAGTTCATAGCTAACAATTTCCCTTGTTTTGATGATGTCAAAAAATGCAATATAGATATAACAATTAAAGCACAATAAGAGTCATTTTCAAGTTATCATTCAAAGTAACAAGATATGCAAAGTATGAATCCAAGAATGATAACTTTCTAATAATCTCTATTATCATTTTCTCCTTTTGTAAGATCTCTATTATTTTTTCCCTTTTTAACAACAACAAAAAGATAGGGGATTTGAACTAAAGGTTCCCCCTCATGCTAAGCGAGCATGCCATGGAGGCAAAATCAACTAAAGAAAACATAATAATATGTTCCCCCTCAACATATGCATATATGGATAAATATCAATTATAAGATCAAAATTATGCATTATCTTCTTAGGAGGATGGATATTTAAACCCCAAAATAACGTGCCATTTGAAATGCAAGCATGATTTCACAATCTAAATAAATTAATGTGATAAACAAAACATAACCAGCATGCTATCAAAATTAAGAGAAATATCAAAACATATTAATCTATCATACTCTTATTAGACTTAAGGTAAGAGATTTAACCATTGTCTAAGCACCTCTTAGATGCTTCATTTGCCAAGGTGGTAGGAGAGGATCCCTTCACAATCCAAACCATGTTAATTTTCTTACGAAATAAGCATTTATAATTAACATCCCCCTTTTTCATGCAATAATGACAAGTTATATAAGGGGTATTCTCATTTTGGTTTGAAACTTTAATGAAGAAGCTATTATGATAATTTTGATACTTTGAATTACAAAGAAGCTTTTGTACTTCTTTTCTTTGTATGTGGGATTAAATCCCAACTCGGCCTTATCAAAAACACATTTTTGCTTTCCCAAAAGCATGTATAATTTTTTTTCACCTTGGGTAAATTTGGCCAAAGTTTTTTTATAGATCATCAACCTCCTTTCTCAATTCAACCCTTTCTTTTTCAATAAATTCACTTGAAGATTGATTGGTTGAAACAAGTTTTTCTGTTCTCAAAATTTCATTTTGAGATTTTAAATCATCCAATTGCTTTTTCAACTCAAAATATTCTTTTTCAAAAACAATTGAAGATTGTATTCTAGAAACATGTTTTTCATTTTCTATCTTCAAATATTCATTTTGGGATTTCAAATCATTTAACTCTTTTGAAAGTATTGAAAAATTATTTTTAAGAGTGATGTATTTGGTTCCTATACTCTCCAACTCCTCATGTAACTCCTCAAATGCACATTGAAGTTCATCATAATTAGCGAATGAGTTGGAATTTACCTCTTTTACCTTACTTTTATGAGCAGCTTCTTGGTCACTTGACTCCTCTTCGGAAGCATCACTATTCTAATCGCTCTAAGTGCCCCCTTTTGCCAATTTTTCATTCTCCTCATCTTCTTCATTGGCATATAGGCATACACAATTTTCTTCTTTCTCTTGTACAAAATCCGCTTTTTGTACTTCTTGTTGATGGGTTAGGTTTTCAACATTTCCTATAACATCATCAACTCTTTGTTGCAACTCAAGGATTTGGTTAGTAGCATTATGAATATTTTCTAAACATAACCAAATTTCATTAGCATTAGAGTATGAACAAATTATATTATACTCTCTCCGTCCCATAATAAGTGTCCACTTCTATTTTGCACAATGTTTAAGAAAGTTGTATTATATTAATTTTTTTAGTTCATTAAAGAGTCACTTTCCAATTTTATCCATAGATGTGATGGGTGTTTGACTTTTTGCTTGTTTTAGGACCACAAATAAATGCTACTTTGTCTTTATTATAAGGGTAGTTTTGGAAAGCATGTAAAAGCTACATACCAATTTAGGAAAGTGGACACTTATTGTGGGACATCCAAAAAAGGAAATGTGGACACTTATTATGGGACGGAGGGAGTATGTGGTATTATCTAAAGCATCATATAGAATTTTCATTGCTCGAAAATTTAATAGAGCTTTATTTTGATCACTCTTATTCCATTCAATATTTGGTTTAGGAGAAAAACCATTCTTGACAATACTCCAAACATTGTAGTCAAGTGAAAGAAAATAAATTTCTATTCTCCTCTTCCAATGATCATACTTATGATACTCAATGATGGAGGAGTGCTAATACAATAACCTATTTCAAAAAATGTAGTTTCCATGTATCTTAACTCTAGATTGTAAAATCTTTTGAAAATAAAATAGCCGAGGCTCTGATACCAATTGTTGGTCCGAAATAGAAACCTTAGAAGGAAGGGGGGTTGAATAAGGTTTTAGCGAAAAATAAACCTTTTAAAAACTTAATACAAACTTAAACACTATCATAAACAATAAAGTAAAGAGAGAAGGGAAGAGACACTTGCAAACCGAGTTTCCAAGTTGTTCGGCAACCACACACTGTGGCCTATGTTCACTCCTCAAGAATACCTCTTGAGTATTCCTTTATCACCTATTTACGAGTGTAGATCAAACCGTCTCGGTGCACTTCACGAGTGTGTAACAAATCGTTACAAGAGCTTTCAATCTCTCCCAAAAAAGAACACATCTTCTTTGCAATCAAGGGTTACTAACCCTCACTCTTTACAAATGATTTAGATACAAAGATAACTCTCTTGAAGAGTAGATAATACAAATTAAAAGCTCACTACAATTTTCTCTCTGAAAGATACACAAATGAAGAAATAGAACAGATTGATTAACTCACACAACTAGGGCTCAAATGTGAATGGCTAATGATCAACAAGTTGTGTGATTCAAATGATGTTTTCCAATAAAATGATCTTGATAAAATGGTTTGGGAAAACATGTATTTATAGGCCTTAAAAGATTATAGTAAATAAAAAGCCTTTAAAAAACTAGCTTTATTGCTGTTTCTGCGCAATCTAGTTGACTGAGGTTGCGATCCAGTCGACTACTTTTCAAATCCTGTGTAATGCGCCATTAAAACATTCGACTGAAGGAAGGGTCCGATCGACTGAAACCTTAAAGCAGAACTATGTTTTTTGGAACACAAATCAATCGACTATTTTCACTATTGGTCGACTGAATATTGAAGTATCCAGTCGACTAGAGAACCAATCCAGTCGACTGTTTTTCCAATGAAAAATTGTTTTTCTGTTTTGAAGATTTTGAAACAACTTTAAACCTTTAAGCCCTTTATGAGTGATTGATCA
Source organism: Hydrangea macrophylla (assembly GCA_033977485.1). NCBI lineage: Eukaryota > Viridiplantae > Streptophyta > Magnoliopsida > Cornales > Hydrangeaceae > Hydrangea > Hydrangea macrophylla. The sequence goes on along the minus strand of CM066990.1, from coordinate 69,732,992 downwards.
AAATGCTTTACAAATAAATCCTAATCTTCCCCAAGGATGGAAGATCTTGAAGTCTTCAAACTTGATCCTTGTTGAGCTTCATCACTCTTGGGCTTCACCATATGCTATCTCATGAAGTTAAACAAGGTTAGAATAATTAAGAACATAACTCAAGAGATTAGCACAATGAAAATGACTTGATAATAGTTTAGAATAGAACGACTAAGAATATGCTATTATTAATAGATTTGTCATCATCAAAACAAACATAAATAATGCCATTGTCATCATCAAAACAAACATATATTATGCCTTAAAGAAATTCAAGGCTAACAATATATATATTACAATAAAACATATCTGTTACTGTTAGGAAACTGCGTTCCCAAAATTCGTTGACAGCGTTCCCAAAATTCGTATACGTTGGTACTGCAAAAAATTTTGTGAAAGCTATAATAATCCTACAAGGGTGGAACTAGGGTTACCTTGAACTACAAAACGGATTGCTGTAGTAGACTAATCGAGAACACGGGCTCGATAACAGCTCACGATCTTCTACCGTATTCCTCTGCTGCCAGAATATCGAACTGAGTGTGGGCTCTTTCGAAATCCTTTCTGTTTTTTGCTCTCCCTTTTTATGCTCTCTTTTCTATTCTGAGTTATACTACTCTTGATGGAACAACGCAAACTGAAAAGAGATCCAAAGCAGCATATATATAGGCTACGATACGGACCATAAGAAGTCAATAAGAAATAGGCTTCCTTATGGAATTAGGAAACCCTAATTCGAACTGAATTAGATTCCTATTTCCATAAATTATAATTCATACCACTAAAGAATTATAATTCCACTCCCACCCTTATCTCAAAAATATATTTCGAGCTCCATGTTATTAAATGCTCATTATCCCCTCACGTTACGATTACAGATATCCATTAATTAAAGATAATTACTGACATATTTAATTAATCTCTTAAAATTCCTTGAGATCCTCTGCTTAACTTCTCTGATATGTTGGATACAAAATCCACCTGCAGGGTTTGACATAATCAAAACTTATAAGCTTTCTCAAGGGATATCATCAATCCCAAAATTGAGACATGGATTCCATCATTAATTAATATCCACCACACAATTAATATTGTCACCCAATCCAATGAGATATTGACCCATTTAAGGATCTCACCCTTTTAGGGATCAAAGCATAAATATCAAATGTACGTGTCTATAAATTAACTTAGGATTTAGAGCATAAGCACTCATAATAGCCATGAGGTATTAATTAACTTGTAAGTTAGTACAAAGATAATTACCCCAAGTCAATCCCGTTTAATACACAAAGTATACCAGCATAGTGAGTTGAAATTATACCGTTTTCCACAGTCAAGACAAACCTACTATATCACCATCCTACAGTCCTATCGATGGTGTGTCCAATCCCATCTGAGACTATAAACCAAAATATTATATTCTACAAGATCTGATGATATGATCTTCCGTGTGTAAGCCGAACTCTACACACCAAACCACCTACTATTTAGAATAAGAGACACACATGCACAATGAACAATATAATGCAAACATTGCCCACACAGATTCTCATAAAAATGGAATAACTGATTTTATTAAATAAATAATAAATTAACTACATAAAGCATGGCTGTTAGTATATGTCCCTAGCAGTTATGAGGTTTCCAAGATCAGAACATGGTTCTAACTTCTTATAACTAATTTAGATTATCAAAATGGAAAACAAAATACACAAGAAACGATCTCAGCATCCTATCAGCCTCACTCCTCTCGCTTCTTCTTTCCTTTCTTCTTTTCAACTGCAATGGAGTAATTCTCCACTGCTTAGCTATATACTGCATGTACAATTATAACAAATGCATTTATGGCAATTCATGCTTCAATATCATTAAATACACATCAAATTGTCTCTAGGGAGAGAGATGCGCATTCATCCGGTATGCTGGTAAGTCCTAAGTCTTAAACTGCGAAGCCAATGGCAAGTCCAAACTCTATCAACCATTACATCCAACAGGTCTGGCAGGGCCGATTCCCAAACCAAGCAAGTAACCGTTGCTACTAAAATTCTCAAACATCGAGAAACTTACCCTAGCATGAATTTGTACCAATCTCCCCTTCGACCCACATTGTCACGCCCCGGAATCGTACATATGATTCTAGAACACATGGCCCTCTACCAAGGCATTCCTAGTACTCCCAAAGTCCATTAAGCACCATAAAAATATAGAGTTATAAAAAGTTTCCCATTTAAAAGACTTTTAAAACTATTCATTTTGAAACAGGGAAATCCAATCGACTGATCAGGAACCCAGTCGACTGTTTTGGCAACAATAGAGAGTCAGAAATCCAAAAGATCTCATCCAGTTGATTGGACCATGCCCGATCGACTGTACATGCAGGAGTCCGGTCAACTGGGACCATGTCCGGTCGACTGTACCCTTACCTCCAAAATGTCCTATTTTGAAACAACATCTAGTTGACCGGATTGGCACCCCAGTCGACTGCTTTAGATAGCAAAGCTCATTCTGCAATAACACAAGTTCTAGCAAAAACTAAACCAAACACACTCAGCACCTGGTAACTGCGATCAAACCCAACATAACCTACATGACACTACTCTTATATTACAAAAAATGGTCTTGTTAACCAACAAACATATGATCCAAAACCTAAAGTTTTGAATTCTTCTACACATACTTAGTCTTTTGCAGCCTAAAACATGAACGTAACTTTTATGAACCAGCAAGTCTAACTACTAACATGACTGATCCAATTACAACTAACTCCAGCCATAACACAAGTTTAAGTACAAAACATGAAGTTATCTATATTAGCTACACAATCCCCCAAAACCCATGTCTCCTCACCAATGCCATTTTTACTTCTTTGATGCTCCATCTTTGTCACCTACAATGGTTATTCAATAACCACTACACTATATAAGCTATATGCTTGTGAATGCCAATAATTGTACACATAGATAATAGACATGCTCAATCTCATCTTTCACACATAACTATGAGATCTGAGAACGCAAGTAACGGCCACCATTTCATGCTAGTCCGCGACTACTACATTAGTCCGCGCGACTAACCGAGATCCACGCCTCTTTCTTTCAGACATGCGACCTCATGGCCATCTTGGCACCTAGTCATATTCTTGATGACAAGTACAAGTTCCCCTTCAACCCACATTAGCAGCTCAACATGCTAAAGTAATCATTACACCGTGCAATTTCACAAACAATACATGGGCTATCAAAATTTCTCTAAACATGTGAATTTAAGCTAATTAGACATATTTTCATCACAAGGATCATCTCAAACATCCAATTATCCAAATTCTATAATTATTGCCACTCACCTCTTGGTTTTCGCTCCTAATTGCAGAATTAAGATCCTAGTATGATCCAGGTATAATTCCTATACAAAATTTACAAGATATGAGCTAAATCCCCGAATTGGATCGTAGAAAAACTATCTCAGAAATCAATAAGAATGGTACCATCACATTAGACTCACCTCCAGGAGTCCGAATATGTGGCATGTTTTGAATCCCGATGCCAAATGACACGTCGTTTGGCATTGAGAGCGTCGGTGTAACTTTCTGTCGAAATTCTCGTTTTTCTCTTCTGTAAATGTTTTTGGTGAATTGAAGAGGTTGAAGGTGGTGACTCCTCACCTTAGGTGTCAACTAGCATGCAATCCCGAATTCTATGTTTTAGTAATAGCTTTCCCTAGGTTTTGTTAGTTTTGTAATTATACCCCCACTTATCAAAACTATCCCAAACTTGAATGGGTGTTTGTCTATGTCACGTATGGGTTTCATAAGTGGTCCCACATAATATTATGAAGTTGCTAATTAACCTACTAATTATGCAATATGTCTAATTTGCTCTCACAAATGTATCCCTAATTGACCACAGAAGTGGTCCCTAGCAATTAACATGTTATTAAAACAACATAATATAATATTCACATATGCCTTAATAAAAATTTAAGCACTTAAGAATTACTCTGCATATTTGTCCCATCACACGGGGACCTCTCATAACTGTCCCAAACTGCAACTACCACATTGGCCAATATTTGAGTTCACAACTGAACACCCTTAATCAACTTAGTGAGTTAGAACTCACTTAACACATATAACCACGTTATTAATATAATATTAATAATGCATGCTAAACGCCATTAAATATAACTGGCGGGGGCGGGTGTTACATCTCTCCCCTCCTTAAAAGGAATTTGTTCGCAAACTCGCTATATGGTCAAGATCCAAATAGAGACCAATAATTCTCACACATGTCATACACTTCTTTACCCATGGCTTCCTCCACACCATAAAAAAAAATAAAAAAAATAAAGGAGCAACTTTGTTTCTCAATACCTGGTCTTCTTAGTTCAAAAATCCAACTAAATACTCAATATAATTCGAATCTTCTTAAATTTCCCCCACAGTTCACATATCATCACATAACTCAACTTTTACCAACGACGTTGCAATATCGACATATAGAATGCATTACACATATTAATTACCACTGATAACAATTAGAATTTATACGCCATTGCTCCTTATACCATTGTTCATAAGACACCATTCTGATATCCGATTTAACTGTCAAACTTTTTCACAATAAGCATTTGCTTCCAATCACACGTAGACTTAATTATACCCATTTATAACACACCTTCTCAAGATTCAGATTACCTCTTTTTTATTCAATTACTCCGATATAACTCAAAACCTTCTCCATTTAGCAAAACATGAATCAACTCTCCCTATCATTTCTTTATCTTTCCACACATAATGTAACAAACTCCAACAAATTACAATCTTATTATATCATGTCCATTAAAATACTAACAACCTCACGAGTTTTGATATCATGTCCTTACCCTCTGATAGGTTAAACAGCTAATTATACTATCCATAATTCCCATGTTACTTCATTCAATATTATCAATTAGATTGCAATATCAACCATCTACCACCTTTCATTTTCAGAATAATTTCAATTCCTAATCATTTTAAATCCCAAACCTGTCCTTCTTGAGTAATTCAATATTCATACACAATAACAGAAAACTTTCTGTCCATACTAAATTCTTTGTCGACCCAGTTCAGACGTCAGTTTTTACGTTGGCATCTTCTAGATGGTAATAAACTCCAAGTCAATCCTTCCATTATTTCCAATCTCTTACATTAATGCGTGTATCCATCTTCTACTATTTAAGAAGATACCCCCTAACTTTTTGTAATCAGCATATATCTCAGATATCTTCCTTGTACAAATAATGTCATATCCCAACCCAATAGAATAACTACCGTGAAAACCCAAATAGATACATATATATCAAATAATAATAATAATCCTTGCAGTTTTTTTTATAGGCATAGGCGATTTCCTTGTCGTGCTTTATCAACACAAGACCCAAGTTTCAATGCAAAGTTTTAATTCTTATTTTCCGAATCTCTTAATCTTCAATAGAATACCCAAAGTAAATATCATCCCCAAATCGACTTATGAGTTCTTAAAATTTCTTCGTACCTCTGAATCCGCATAACTACAATCCCTTTCTACTCTAATAGCATTCTCGTTATCACCATACCAAATAATTTTTAAACCAACTTTCAATAATAACTAACCAACTTCTAGATAATCACAGATTTTTACCTCATTCTTGAACCTTGAATAACATCTCACGATTTTAAATGTACCAAAATATAATATACTTAAAATCATTTCCAATAATCATAAAATGTTTCTAAAAATTTTAAATAAAATAGGTAACCAAGATTACGAAATTTCCAACAAAATCAATTTCTAAATAGTGCTTGAAATAACAATCCATAGTTTTATAATTTAATAAATCATAAAACAATGTAAAATAACTTTAGAAATTTTAAGAAAGAATATCGCTTCTTCAAATCACCACCATCTCTAACGTCTACGAATCGAAAGAAATTTTTCCCAACATATATTACCCAGAGTACAACACTTATCAATTTAAATTTATACATGTTCAACCATCCTATGCCATCTCTTTTCCCTTTGCTTTTGCATTACCAATTACAATCAGCTTTTAAACTTCTGGAATAATCCAAAGTAATGTTGTATAACTACTACGATTCAAAACTTATATATCCCTTCGATACACTAACCACCTTGACCAATTCAGTAGCAAATTTTAGTAACAACATTAAGCTTCCACACACAATCCGTTTATCACCATCTACTAGAATTTTTTTTTAAACTACCTGTGCATTTATCCACCACAATTAGTCAAATAAACCTCCCTTTTGCAACTTCAACTACGTGTTCTTACTGATAATACCAAAACTTTTCACAACAACATATCTTGCAAAGTGAATCCTTTACCCCAAATAATCCTCACAATTCTGCTTCTAATTCATTTAACTCCATAAATATCATTCAACTCAACACTATACCTGGAATACCAACTCATGTCTAATTTTACCCCAACAACAGTTCAACATCCTCTATTAGTCAAACATTTAGCAAGCATACTAGATTCACTATAAGTTGTAATTTTGCTTCAAACACGTTCCCCAATTCTATCTTGATATCTCCCATACCAATTACCATATGGAGATCTCTGATATTGGAATACCTGCTATTTTTAGTATACTTTTATATCATTGTATTTAAAAATAAGATTCAGCATCCATGTATTTACATTTCCTATAATTTTAACTTCGATCGATTGAACTTCTTTCAATCGATCGAACTGGCGTTTCTTCAATTGATTAAACCCACTTCGATTGCTCGAAACTCTGCTGACCTGAATCATGACGTGGACTCACTTTCAATTGATCGAGCTGACTTGAATCGATCAAATATGACTGAACTTGTATACCAAGTCTATTTCCACAACTCTTATTCACTCTCCTCTCCTATAAATACCCCTTCTCCCTTATATGTATAGGCATGTTTGAATCCAAAGAAAGAGTTAGTGAGATATGTATAAGATTATATATATACACACACGTATATATATAAACACACATACCCGGCTACATTTATACACAAACACTCATACAGACACATACACACACACACACACACACACACACACACACACACACACTCTTGGCCTAAGAGAAGAAGAAGAAGAAGAGCAAAAGAAAGAGCAGGAAGTCGCCTTTCGGCCTCATTTTGACATCGTAGCCTTACGGCATTTTAACCATCTCATCAACTAAACCCAGAGTCTTTACTCTTTCTCACACTTGACCAAATGAACGGACGAAACACAAAGAATAGACCGACGGATATGAACGTCTTGTTATTAACTACATTGAATCGTTAACAACTATCATACGTCGTACAAATCATTAATGCACATTATTCTCAGAGTCGTGTACTTAAGTACATTACATTAACACACCCGCAACCACCCCAAGCTCGCCGAAGTCACCAAACTTTAACGATGAGTGTCCATACTCACTTAGTAGCGTAGATAGGTTTGTATATATGTGTTTCGGCAAGAAAGAACGGACCCTGAATGTGCAAGGGAGGTCCAATTCAGTTTGAGAATAAAACCAACTCTTAATCAATCGAACTTTCAATAGATAAAAATGATTTCGATCAATCGAAGTTAATAGAATGTTAAATATTTAGTCTAATGATACCTGATGTATTGTTAAGTTGTTTTATATCATACATGGATGGTTAGATGTTGTATTGGAATAATGCACACGTGAATAATGGGCTTAATGCATTGAACATTGGAAGCAATGGTATAATAATGATATGATGTTGTTAGCCAAAACGAAAAGTCAATGTGCATAGTAGTGAGTCTATCGACCGCAGAGGTTGATACTATTTATATTGGAAGTATGGATGCGATTGCGAAGATTGTACAATGTTGGGTGTGGGATTCTACCCTATTGAGTAAGGACTAGGACTGAGTGTCAGGTTTACGTATGATAGAGTTGGACTGTGTGTCAGAATTGGAGAGGTTGTGTGATACGGGACTGCATGTCAGGCTTATATATATGTCAAAAATGTCGAGAAAGCTTATATGCCGAGAATGTCGAGAAAGCTTATATGTCGAGAATGTCGAGAGAGCTTATATACCAGGAATCTATTGGACGTGTTGGCCGAGAACGTATTGAACATTTATATACTAGGAATATATTGGGCGAATTGGCCAGGAATGTATTGAACGTTTATATACCAGGAACCTATTGGGCGTGTTGGCCGGGAACATATTGAGCATGTTGGCCGGGAATCTATTAGGCATATTGGCCAGAGTACATCAGGGCATGTCGGCCCAGATTGGGTTGAGGCATTTTGACCAGAGGGATTTGGGACGATATCTGTTGTTATATATTGAGATAGTGCATTCATGAACGTGAACAACAAGATGATTATTAATGATGTTGTTGCTTTATATATGCTACATAACTATAGATACTCTCTTAGTATTTTCATTCACTCAGCTTCCGTAGCTGTCAGCGTTTTATTTCACTGATATTCGACGTCCAGCTGGCCAGGGTTTTGAGAACACAGGTGAGAAGTAAATGGCTAGGGGCTATGAGGAGGAGGCCTACGAAGACGGGGGCTATGCCGGAGATGACTACTACGCGAGCTAAAGATCTGAACCTTCGCCGTAGATAGTTTATGTTTATGTTTATGTTTTAGAGACTCTGTTGTAGTTAAGTTTATAATTAGCACATATTGCCGTAATAATTCACTTACGTTTCTGCAGATACTTGAGGCTTGTAATAGTTTAATACTAAACTCTGATTGTGTATGTTGAACTTAGATACTCCAATGCGTCGTTTGAATCATTGCTGTGATGGTTAGACTTTATTCGTGGACAATATGGTGACTTTCAACTATCATGGCCTACGGGTCCAAAAAGGAATTTATTTTTTTTATTTTTGCTACTGCAGGGCGTGATAGATATCCAATAAACCCATACACTATCACAATATGACATCATCAAGAATCTCAGTTAATTGCAATTTAGAATACTCCACTTGTATCAGAAAAAAAAATTTAATAATAAGATTACCCAATAGAATAGCAGCAACCAGACTCGATGTTGAGAGATTCCTCAACGAACTACAAATGAACACATAAACCCAGAACTTCTTATCACCCCACTAATCTGCACTGTACTCCCATAGTCGCTATCCCTCTCCACCATGAACTCATAAAGTCCTAAATTTTTTTCTAAACACCTCAGAAAATAACATTCACTACTTTCTTTTACAAAATTAAGAACTGTAATTTTCACTACAATGATTCAATTTGTGAACAACATAAAGATATTACACAAATACCCCTCAAAATATGCTACTTGAATCCCCTCAGACCACCAATGACATCCAAACTTCCTATGTTCCCAAAACCACTCATATAAAAAATATATAAAACGCTATCAAAATGAAGGAATATTACTTTTGATAAAACAGAGACCAATACTTCACTCGACTCCCAAGTAGAATATAATATTCCTGGCTTGATAAATAACCCAAGAGAATATAAGAATAACAGTAATATTTGGGGCACTAATAACATCCACTAATACTTACTAACACACTCTATCTCTCTCCTAGTGGCACTGTGGGGTCCGCAATGGACCCCGCTGTACTACTAGGAGAGAGATAGAGTGTGTTAGTATGTGTTAGTGGATGTTGTTAGTGCCCCTAGCATTGCCCTAAGAATAATAGTCCCACATTAAGAAATGAGAGATAAACAACAACAACGACTTACCCACTCACAACATCTAAAGAAATCTGGAATACCCATAACCATATATCTAATATATATATATATATATATATGAAACCGGAAGAAAAGTGTTTTGACACGTGGCAATAAACTTTCAAAACACATCTATATAAATGACATGTGGCAATGAACTTTCAAAACACAACTGTGTAACGATAATTTCTCAAGAACGTCAATCTCTCTCCCTCTTCCCTCTCTCACATAACCCTTCTCTCCCCCTCTCTCTCTCCTCAATCAACCCTGATACATTATTCTTCCTTTATATGTACAGGAACCCAATAAGAGGAAAGTCATTAATTTTTTCAAATGAATAACAAATCAGAAATTGCAAATCATATAATCAGATTATCGCCTCTTTGTCGTTCTTGCCTCCCAAAGCATCAGTTTCTTTGCTATGCTTCTGTGAAAAAGGCCTAAGAAGAAGGTGAAATATAGATATAACCAATCAATTTATTCCCATCACCACTATTTACATCCATCCCTATCGTTCTCTGTAGGAAAATCTCTGTCTCTCACACACTGCACAATAGTCTGTTACATAGTTTTCCGATTGCCTCTGTCGTCGTTCATTGATGTCCAACGGGACATTCATTGATGTCCACGGCGTTTTCAAGCCGGAAGCGACGACGACGAAGCCGGAGAAAAGTGAATCAAGGGCTTTGACCGAAGAAGCAGGAGATGTGGTTGCGGCCAAAGAAGAAGTCACAAGGGATCCCCTGTAGTCAGAGCAGAGGTTGATCGTGAATATGTGACAGTGACAACCAAAGCGTGAGGATTCAAAGCCTTATCTCTTCTTTTCTTCTTCTTTTTTTCCCTACTTTTTCCTCTTTTCTCTATTATCTCTCTCTATTTTGGGTTCAATTAGTTTTGCCCTAAAAGTCTTTGTTGTGTGGTTGATGATTATTAATTCAGGAATTCAACGATCTCCAAGATTGAGAACAACCGAGAGGAAAAATTCCCGATAGATCTGATGGTGAGGATTAAGATAAGGGTCTTTGTTTTTTAGATTTATTTCATGTAATTGATGGTAGAACTGTAAGTTGTACCTTTTGCTGTGAATTTTCTTTTGGCATTATGAGTTTTGATTAATAGAAAATTCTGTCAAGCAAATATATTATTTTGCTTTAAGAATTGTTTATTTAACCAGAGAATCATGGTTAGTTCGGTGTTGGGATAAAGATTCTCTTATCGTTAATTTAACTTATGAGGACATGGAAATCGAAATTATTTCATATTCATATTTGTCTGGGCTCATGTACTGCAGACAGTATGGCACATTTTAATTGAAATTTGATCAAGATCTACTTAACTACCACGCAAAATTGTTTTGCCAAAGATTGCCTATATAGTGGTTATTGAGATAGAATCACTTTTGTATCATTCGTACTGTCAAGCTTTTATTTAATCTATTAAGCGTCTTAAAGTTAGGCTTAATATTAATAAGACATATTGTAAAACAATGATTAGTGTGATTGAAATGCTAAGAAGAACATCTTGTAGAGGTCCTAGAAGAAAAAATTGGTGCCATGTGCTTTTACTAGGTTTCTATAGAAACTAAGCATCGAAGGAGAGTCTGGACAGGAGGGACAGTGTTACCAATAGATCAAATGGAGGTAAGGTTTTTCTTCGTTCCTTTTTCCTCTTTTACTTATTTTACAGTACTTCTTAAAATTGTTTTATATATTACTTCTTATTTCGGTTTCCCTACATGCAAAAGCTAATGAAAGTAGTTAATTCGGTGCCATAAAATTGGGCTTTTTGCATATAAAGTGATTGATAGTTCCTGTTTTCTTATCATAAAATGTTATCTATCATATGCCATTTATTTCTTCTTCTTTTTCTCTATTTTTTTCCTCTTTTCTCTAACATATTTCTCTATTTTGGGTTCAATTAATTTTTTCCCTAAAAGTCTTTTTTGTGTGATTGATGATTATTAATTTAGGAATTCAACGATCTCTGAGATTGAGAACAATAGAAAGGAGAAATTCCCGATAGATCTGATGGTGAGGATTGAAGATAAGGGTCTTTGTTTTTTAGATTTGTTTAAATCATTAATTTGGTTATTGATTTTTAAAAGTTTTTTTCTTTCTTTTCAGGCTCCACCTTCTCAGTTGAGATCATCTCATCATCCCCAGAAAGGGAATGGGCAATCAAATTTTCTGCTACAGCAGCAGATCATAAATCGATGGTTTCTGATGTTGTGGTGAGTAAGCAAACTGAAAGCATTTTCTTTCTCTTCCTCATACCCATCTTCTTCTCCATCTATTCGCCTCCGGTGTTGGAGTCAACTCAGATCTCAAACCCTAACACGAAGACATCACCACAACACGATAGTGACCTTCCAACCAACGCTTTGCGCCGACTTAGTAGATAAACTTGGTCGGGGCATGGCATCGTTGGTAAAGGCACGACTTTGGTCCAACTGTGGCTTTTGCAGGATTTGTATTTCTATGATTTCTTTGATTGGCCTTTTTAGTTTTCTAATAATCTGAGATTTGGGTTGGGGTTGCACAATTGTTGGCCTTTTGAAAGGTTCTCATTTTTCAGACCAAGATTGTGCAATCTGAGAAGAAGCCCAAGAGAGCAGGGTTTGGGAAGATAGATTGCATAAGTTATTGATTGGTTTACTCCAAATTTTAATTTGAATGTTTGGTTGACTGAAAATTGAAAATTTTCGTTTTTAAATCATTTTATTTTTCGTCTATGTGGGAATACTTTCCCATCAGATATCGATGCGGAACAGTGAGGGACAGTGTCTAGGATTTAAAAATCAGCTTTTTCAAACACGAGCATTCACATAAGTTGCTTATGGATATGATTCTCCTCTCTTCACTCACTTTTTTTTAACCTTGGCTTTCTATGTAGTCAAATTTAAGCAAATTTAACAAAGAATAATTTGATACGAGACTCTTCAATGGCCATACTCAATCCAAACACAATTTAGGTACGCGTCTGGGTTTTGGGTTTATTGTGGCAATCTGTTTATTTTTTTTATTTTTATTTTTTTTTACCATTATGTTTTGTGCAAAGCCATTAGAGTCTGGATTAAAAATAGAGAAAAGGAAAAAAGATAAAAAGAAAAAAAGAAAAAAAAAAGGGGAAATTTGGGGTTTGATTAATTTCATCTGTATATTGTCTCACAACCGACTCAATCTCTCTCTGGTAAGTCTATCTCTACATGCACTATATATAAACAGAGATGGAATTTAACTATTCAAATATATATATATATGTTCTTTATTGAGATTGTATGATAATAATTGTTAATTAAACTGATCTTCGTATATAGTCTCTACTCTCTACAACTTTGTGCTCAAGTGGTCAGCTTGAGATAGGAGTATGCAATGGATTACCTATTTCTCAAGAGGAATCGGTGAGTAAATTTCATTTATTTCCCTAAATTTGTTTGCGGGTATAACTTTTATATTGTTGTAGCACCGTTCATAGTTTCTTTTTATTTTCTTTTTTCTTTTTGGCTAAGATCACCGTTCATAGTTTCAGTAATACTATGATCCATTCTATTCTTTCTCCATTGATATTCTTACGATTCTCTTTACCTAAGAGCTATCTTCTGGAGGGGTTAAATTAACCAATTTTCTCTATTTATCTAGAATAGAAAATAGGAAAACCAGCTATTTAAACTCATTTCAAATTCTTCATTGTTAACATGCCATCTAAAGAGTGCTCAATATTCACATTCTACTCAATTCAACCTCCTTTTAAGGATGTAGAAACCGTACAGTGAAGGTTTGAATCCCACACCAATTGGCATAAAACAATTTCCACTTCAAGTTTGCAATGCATATCACTGGGGTGAGACCACTCCGTTAATATTTAATTACCAAATAAATCTCTATTTATTATTTTACAGGAGTGCAAGATTAGCCATTTAAATTGAAGATTCAATTGTCTAAATTTGGATATCTCAAATACTATTAGAGATGTACCACATGTTGTATAGTGGAGTACAAATCATGTTATCACATACCACTGTATGTGGTACCTCTTCAACAATAATTAGGATATCCCAAATTTATGTTTCAAAGTAAATTTTTTTTGTTTATTATAGCTAGACCCTGAAAAGCAATATGAATAAACTACACGAATACCCCCTGAAGTTTGGTTATAATACAGTCCACCCTCGATAAAGTAATGCTTGAAAAGAAAATGTGATTGATAAACCTGGAAGTGTTTTGGATTTTGATAATACAAGCGTACAAAATATTTTGAGATTTTTTAGAAAGCAATAAAAAAATTCTCATAAGATGGAGTGCTAAAACTGTTATTCAGATACACTATATTACACTGCTTGGTGTATTCTTTTATCTGGAATTATATTGCTCTGCTTGGTGTATTCTTTAAACCGAATTTTTTGTGCTTCGTTTGTCTAATGTTAGTTCCATCATCATGTTTGTTTCTTATTCTATATATATATTGTTGTGACAAGACGAAACAACATTATTCTGTGTTTATCTATTAATGTGAACTTGCCAAGAGAAATTTGAACGATTTTTGAATATTCTGTTCAACAGTGCAGTTCAATTGATTGTTATGAAACAGTGATATGTTTTGGCTCCAAAATGATTTCGCGAATGGATCCCTTTTGTAGTTTAGTCCAACAGCAAGGGCGTCGATTGGTTTGGTTCAAATTATTAATATATATATATATATAATTTTGTTTGATCGATATAAAGTTTAGTATTTGAGTGTGCAAATGGTGGAGATCAAGCTGGGAGTGTGCAAATGGTGGAGATCAAGCTGGGAATGATAAAATTCCTCCTCAGAAGTCAAGGTGCAAGAACTGCACCATTGGAAAATTAGCAATGGATCAGTTTTTTTCTGAACCAACAATAAGGGTCCTGTTCATGGTTGATCAAGGCAGCATGTCTCCAAGACAACAAGCAACATTCATGTATCTATCATACACAAATATGAGTATTGTATATATATATATATATATTTATGGATATGTCAAATTTACATTTTCCTAATGCCTTTTTTGTCTTTCATTGTTGGGTTGTTTGAATTTGGTTCAAAGTTTATAATTTTTAATTGAATTTTCATTTTTCTTCATCGGTTTAGATAGTTTTAGTTCTTTTATTATTCCTATTGTGTTTTTCTGTCCCTTTAATCATGTATTAGTTGGGACTTGGGAAACTTAGACCTTCCAAGTACTCACCAAATTTAAAGTGAAGTCCAATTTGAATTTTCAACTAGGTTTGCATACCAATTGGCACCCTATTTTGTATTCTGATAGTCCTGCTGCCAGTATGAATTTGTATCTAACAGGACGCCATGGACATCATCTGCACGTATGAAAATGCTATTTGTTTTGCATAGCAATTGGCACACTACTTTTCCTTTTCCTTATTTTTTTTTAAAAAATTCTTGCCTTTGTGGATTTGTATTTAACAGGGCGCTTCTTATTTGTTTCTCATTAGATATAACTATCTATAAGTTCCCAGTTTGTTGAATAGTATTCAAGGTACTTCGAATGAAAGCCATATCTGATATCAACAGCCAACAATTTTTCTTCTAAAGGAATTGTGCATTGAAATGTTAAAGAGAAGCAGTTTTATTTTACGTCCCTTCATAATATGCAAAAATTATTAGATGTAATTGATCAAAATAGCAACACATGAGTTTTTTAAAATTGTTTTTCCCAACAAAAAAAAAACAACTACATGCATTCCATAATGTTCATATTCATATGACTCGCTTCTAAATCCATTTCCTTGGATACATTTTCAACTGATGTTGTCACAAATTTATCATATTCTTATTCATTATGAATGTGTTAAATTAGCTGGTCAATACGCTTATATAGCATACAGCCCGTGCATAGCACGGGGTAACGACTAGTTTGACATTGAGAGTCAAATTAATAATAGAAAATTCGACATAATAGAGTGATTTAAATATCCCAATTACCACCAAAAGAGAATAGATGGTACTCGAAAGGAAAATTCGTAAACCAATACCATACTTAATACCTAAAAATCCACTTTGAGCCAATCCCCTCATCACAACACCATAGAGCCTTAGGTCCGTCACAATGATTCGTCGCGTTAATTTCGCAAGGTATGTCCTATACCCGACTCGTATGCTTGCTTGTTGTGTTATTTACATGGGTATCAGAGCCTTAGATCCTTGATTTGCCCATGAATAGTACCCAAAACAAATCTTCCATTCAAGAGTTTTGAAGCTTTTTCAAAATTATCAAAACTTGATTTTCAAAGTGGGACTACTTAAAAACTTTAATATTTTTCAAACTTTTTGTGTTGGATCTATTCTAAGACATCATATGAGTCATCTGATGAAGTATCATATGTTAGTTATCTGCGTTAGTCATTTCCAAACTTCGAGTTTTTTTTTTGTTTTTCAAAAAATCAAGATCTGCAACAACACTATATATTTTTTTTACATAATCGTAATCTATGCCACGAGGGCTATCCAATGGTATGAAATTTATCAATTTTGGAAAAGTAACGAAGTGGGAACAAATCCACGAACATGGACCCCTAGGCTGCCTGTTTTTGTGTTTTTTGTTAGAGGAAGAAGAAGAACCAGGCCCCCGCACCACCCCCACGCGCGCCGGCGGCGCGGGCCCCACTCCGACGAGTGAGCTGGGTCCCCCTCTGGAACCCGATCCTTGATATATTTTTTAAATATTTTTTTTGGAAAAGTGATTTGATTATTAAATAATTAAAATAGATTTTGTGATTTAAAATAAATAGGTTTTTAATGTTTGAAACTGTTTTAATTGCATTAAAATTCTGGAAAATTATGGAAAATTAATTTTTATTTTTCATATATTAAGGACACTCAAAGGGACCTGAAATAATTTATAGGTAAATTATTTCATTATTTTTTATATTTTAGAGCATAAAAGATGTGTTTTGTACGTGTTTTTAAGTGCTTAAGATACCCAAAAATAAATGTTAATATTTGTTAGTAATGTATGGTGTTTAGTACAGTGTAAGGGGACATGAGAAAACTTTTGGTGATTATCTCACATATTATGATGTTTTAGAGCATAAAAAAAATCATGTTTTGGGCATTATTTTAATTGCTTAAAATATCTAAATATTATTATTAATTTGTAATTAATATCATGTGTTTGGAACACTGTTTAGGGCCATATGAAACCGAATGGAGGTACTAATTTCTTTAAATGTTGTATTTTTGGGAATTTACACCTTTTTGTTTATTTGTTTAACAAAAACTGTTTAATTGGTTAAATTGATTTAAATTTTTAGTTGTACCCATTACTTCTGAAAATTCTTTGTTAATACTGAAAATTTAGTTTTTAGTTATTTAAAATTTTCCATGTGATTTTAAGTTATTTTTATTAATTTATAAGCCATTGATTTAATTGATTTTTTGATAAATTTAAAGCCTTAAAATTGCTTTATTAATTGATACAAAATTTAGTATTTTTTCCTTAGATTATGGGAGCTAACCGGACTGTTTCTTTTGTTATTGAAATTTACTTTAGAGGCTCATTGCATTGTTGGTCACGTTTAAATTACTGTTGTTTGTGGTTGGTTGACCCCGACACCTGTAATCATCCTCCTAATTAAATGAAGTGATGGATTAGTCCATTCATTTTCTTAAATAGACCACATGATTGCTTGATGTATGTGATTAATATTTAATCTGGAACAAATGAATGGACAATTAATTGACAATTTGTAGAGCCTGTGTTGTCATTGTTATATGTTTAAGGTTGTTCTTGTGTATGTTTATGAACAAAGCTTCCATATTTTTTTGGACTATAAATGTAATGTGAGGATGAATGTTTTATTTCTTGTATTGGAAAAGCATGTGTTGCAAAGGGATGATTTTCTTTGTTCATATATCATTTACTTGAATTACCTTAGCATGAGCTATAAGTTGTCAATTTAGACCCACAAGGGGTCCCAGAGCATTTTTTGTTGTCTGGCGCAATAGTTATCACTGTGGATGATGTTAGATAAGTTATGTACTTTCTATGCATGTTTTATTTAGAAAAATCAATTATGAAACATTTTCTTAAATTGCAAAAGTAAA
This sequence comes from Hydrangea macrophylla, assembly GCA_033977485.1. Classification (NCBI taxonomy): domain Eukaryota; kingdom Viridiplantae; phylum Streptophyta; class Magnoliopsida; order Cornales; family Hydrangeaceae; genus Hydrangea; species Hydrangea macrophylla. The sequence goes on along the minus strand of CM066990.1, from coordinate 69,715,161 downwards.
GTGATGACTATAAAGTATAGAAAATTTTCGATCTTGAAATTGTAATAAGAGGACACGTTTTTACAATTGGATTTTAAAATAAACTTTTTGGGAAATGTGCAATTTAATAATGTCAAAACCTTGTGCAAGTTTTTGAATGTAGAAATGGCCACCAATCAATTAGTTGTTGAACTTACAAAAGATAAAAGACTCAATGGACTTAACTATGACCTATGGAACATCAAAGTGGGCTTCCTATTTAAAGATCAAGAGCTATTGCAGCACACTGAGATTTCAATGGTCCAACCTGTTATGCCAGAAGACGGGCCTATGGCCCAACATCACTGAGATATCGAGGCCTACAATGCTTGGCATAAAAGGAATAGTTGTGAAAGCATCATTTTGTTGAGTAGCATGAACGATGATATCATGGTAGAGTATCAACACTACCAAATTAACAAAGAATTGTAGGACCAATTAAAATTTGCTTTTGGAGGGACATCAACAACTAGGCTTATGAGCCTGGTGTTGAAATTTGAAGTGTACTGGAAAGATCCTAAACACACACTGATTGAGCATCTATGAGTGATGTCAAGTATAATTCATGACCTTGGGATTGCTGGGAGCACCCTCACAGACGGACAACAGATTCAAGCTGTGATTCATTCATTGCCTGAATCCTGGGTCCACATGAAGTAGGTTTAACCCACAATGAAAGTATCAATAATTTTGCAGATATCTCTCGATATGTGGAGTTGGAGGCGGAGTGCCAAGAGGCATACCGCATCACTGCACTCATGGCTAAAACTTCCACTAGTGGACGTGACCCCCAATGCTAATGGGTCTAAGGGGAAAACCAAGGGTAAAAGGGCACCGAGACAGGGTAGGACCAATAAGTTGGCTCAAAGGATAATAAGATTAAGAAGCACAAAAGAAAGCGTACTGGTAAGAAAGACGCATCCAAGGTAAAATGCTTCAACTGTGGTAAAAAGGGACACTTCGCTCAAGACTGTACTGAGCCGAAGAAGATAATTTTTCAACCAAACTCTCTCTATACTTTGGTGAGTTCACATGTCTTAATTGCTCATTCGTTCCATGATTGGATTGTAGATACAGGAGCAACCCGGCATATGACAAGAGACAGAGGTGGTTTTGTACATTATCGTAGAGTTCCAGTTGGCACCAGCAGTGTGTACATGGAGAATGGGGCTTGTGAACAAGTAGTGGGAGTCGGTTCGTACCAGCTCCAATTGCACACCGGGCATACTTTACTTCTACATGATGTGCTCTATGTCCCTAGAATTCAGTATAATCTACTTTCAGTTTTAGCACTTTTGATTGGGATGTGTTTTTCATTTTGGTAGTAGCAGGACGGATATTTTATTTGATGGCAGTATTTTTGGACATGGTTATTTAACAAATAAATTCTTTAGAGTTGATTTGTTTAATTATATTTCTTCTATTTCTATGGTTGCTAATTCAAGTAAGAATGTTGACTCTGTGACATGGTATGCTAGACTTGGATACATAGGATGAGATAGGATGATCAGATTAGCAAGAGAAGGACTTCTGGTCTGCTCGCTAAGGTTAACCTACCTACGTGTGAGTCTTGCCTCACTGGAAAAGCATGCCGTAAGCCTTTTGGTAAAGCTACCAGAGCTACTCAAGCTAGAACTAGTTCACTCCGACATTTGGGGACCTATGAATGTAAAGGCACATCATTGCGCCTCTTACTTCCTTACTTTCATTGATGACTACACGCGAAATAGGTGCATCTACCTGATTTCTCACCGCTATGAGGCAATGGATTGTTTCAAATGCTTTGTAGTAGAGGTTGAAAATGACTTCCCCTGTATTGGTGATGCCAAAAGAGATTTTGACCTCTATGAGTTGGAGGATGTTGTAGACAACATACCATCTTTAAGTGAGGGTGGGGAGATTGAGATTCCATATCCAGTAGTTGCTGAAAAAGGTACTAGTCTTCAGCCGAGTGGGAATACACCTCTAGACGCTAGTGGGAGTGCACCACTAGGCACTCAAGATTCTCAGGTGGCACACCGAGCAGATGAGGAAGAGTTTCACGTCGGTATTTTAAAATTGAGGAAAAAATTCTGATATGTACAGTAGATGATGATGAGCCTTCTTTCGATAAAAAAAAAGAGTGCTTTCTTCTTCTGCCAAGTCTGAGTGGATAGTTGCTATGCAGGAAGAGATGAGCTCTATGGACAAGAACAAGTTTGGGAGTTGGTTGATATTCTGCCTGGCCATAAGACCATTGGAAACAAGTGGGTTTCCAAACTCAAACGCAAGGCAAATGGTTGAATTGACAAGTATAAAGCGCACCTAGTAGTGAAAGGTTATACCTAGAGGAAGGGTATAGACCATGGAGACACATTCTCTTCAGTGGTGAGATTTGCCTCTATACGCCTTATACTAGTGATCGTCGCATAGTTAGACTAAGAACTTTTCCAAATGGAAGTCAAAACTGCGTTTTTCAATAGAAAACTAGACGAAGAGATCTACATGGATCAACCCGTTGTTTTCATAACCAAAGGGAATGAGCGCAAGGTGTGCCGTCTTAAACGATCCATTTACGGTTGCAAGCAATCGTCGAGGCAGTGGTACTTGAGGTTCCATGGCTCAATCACCTCTTTTTGTTTTGAGATGATTGAGGAGGACCACATTGTGTACATAAATAGACCAAGAAGAGTATTCTAATTCTTTCTTTGTATGTCGATGATATTCTATGGATATCGCAGTTTTACCCACGCTTTTTAAAATATTTTTAAATTCAAAATTCAAATAGGAGTCGCCAATTAATTTTTAAAAGGAAAATAAAGAAACTATTTTTAAAACAAACTAATCTTTTGGAAACCAGAGATTTCTAGGTCCAGGGATTATGGAATGAGAGGGGAAGGAGCCCGAAGGACTAAAACACCCCCTCTCATCCTATCTCATGATAGGCCTCTACTCTACATCCTTTTTAATCGAATTATTAATCTAAGTATGCCCTCAACTAATACGTATAAAGATACATACAGTACAAAAGCACGTCGAAAGGGGTGCAAGATTATTAACGATAAACATCATTCATAAACCACATAATTCAAGTAGCAAGCAAGATGATTTGCAAATAGGAAACTAGAGAAATTACTCGGGATCCAGCCGCGAATATTAAACGTGTAATGCATACAAATAGAAAAAAAAACCTAAGAAATGGTCTCTAATTCATATATACAAATAAGGCAATACCTAGTCTAAGGTGTCGTACATGAAACTAAAAATTTATAAAATCAAGGGATAAAATAAATTAGAGTGGAGTCAAGAAATTGTACCTCAATAGCGCTACAAAAAGAAGGTTAGTCCACATGCTTTGATCAAGATATGATATCGAATAACATTCCTAAACTTCTAGCTTAAATCTATCAAACATAGAGAGAGTTGATATATTAATAACTCTTTCTAATTAGATGAAGATACAACACCTCTATAGATATACAAGTCTCAACTATGAGCCAATGTAATGTCCATATAGAGATGGTATAATCCCAACTTGATCATATAGAGCCCACAGTCATATTTAACTAGGTTAAATTAAATGCAGTCTCAAGCCAAAAATTAGTCCTAATCATAAATATCGACATGTATGAATGCATGCATGGACATGAGCAAAAATGAGATATGAGATATTCATTGATTTGGATCTTTTAGCCTCTAGATTTAAGTTCAATTAATCATAATTAAAATATATTTCAAGCCTTGGGTCATTTGAAAGACATTCGGATAATCATTTGTAAAGCTTATCAAAACTGTGACTGAATTTTAGAATTTTACAGAGAGCATACCAGACTTTCAAAAAGAGAAAAATCATACTTCCAACGATTTGATCTTAATGATTTTTGAGTATGTTATGCCTCAGTGAGTCTAGTTTCTAACCCAAAAAGAAAATAAAAAATTAAACAGTACAATCTCTTGGAATTGGGAAAAAACCAAACATCACTCAGAAATTTATAACTCTCAGTCCAGAGATTTTGTGTGATTTTCTAAAAATAGCAAATAAATCAGAATTACATTGATCTTTTTAGAGAATCCTATTAACACATTAAACTTCATAGACAAATTTATTTAAAGTCAAAAAGGCTTGATTAAAGCTTTGATCTACTTATTTTAAGACGGACTTACTGTTATGAATTTTGGACAGAGAGTGACTAGTTAACAAATCATAAGACCAGACCATGCAAATTATAAACTTTAATCAAAACAAAAATTTTAGAGATACATATATGAGTTTTGAACACCTCCAATTGGTCTCATTCAATTCCCATAGACCATGATTTAATTAAAAATCTTTGATCATAGTGGGTTCATGAATTCACTACACTAATACCAACATTTGAGTCATAAAAGTTGTCAAGACATTCCCTCTCTCAAGTTGATGATCCTTGAGGGACATGAACTTATTATATCCTATTCTCCTCTCAAATTAATGATCCTTGGATATTAGTTAACCATATCCACACAATCCTTCATGGAATATGGAGAGAATTCCATAAGATTCATAATTTGAGGATCCAAGTCATGAGCCAAGGCTTGGATCCACTAATTTCATATAAACATGATTATGATCAAACTTAATTCTCATATAGATCATAAGATAATAGAGGACAAAATGATCAATCTCAAGGGAATCAAATGAGATATTGAAGATCTCATAGATTCTAAGAGAAGAATATAAACAAAAGGAATAAGAATAAAATTTTATTAGAAAATCCAAGTCAAAATTCTTTCTTAAACTTGTTTTGCCTTAAACCCAAAGCTTATTTAGATCCAAATCAATGAAAACAAATGAAAATTTAATCACAATTCTAGTGGTGTGTGATGAAATGGGGTGGGAAGAGACTTTTTGAAAATGTGTAAAAGTCCTAGATCTATGAATTGTGATTGGATTATTATATATGAAGATAGATTTGAAGGTTTTACCTCTAGACCTTCTCAAAATTTACAGAGATGTTGAATTCCTCAAGCTTTTCATCTTCTTCTTCCTCAAGCTTCAAGCTCCTTCAATGGTGATTTGATGGATTGTATGAATTGGGTAGAGTCTGGTGGGGTTTGGGTATGAGATTTAGTAGAGTTTCTCTCTATATATTTTTCTACTCTAAAGCTCTCCCAATATATTTCTCTATATAATTCAAGTGTCCAACCCCCCAAAAATGAGATAAATGAGTTTTTTTTATAGACTTTGATTTCCTTGATGGCTAAGATAAGGGTAGTTAGGTCATTTTGGGGTGGGTTAGAAATAAAAGAATATTCTATAGCATCTCTAACTCTCCATGGCACTTCTATGTAATTCCAAGAAATTTGAAAGGCATTTAAGTTGGGTAGAATAAATGAACATTCTAAAGCATCTTCAAAGCACATGAGAGATTAGTGCCCAACATAGGGTTCTTTGGGTATTTGCTTAAATTAGGAATATGGCAAGGAATCTCTAACTCTCCAAATCACATGGGATACTTTCTTTTCTTTTCTTATATACTAACCCGTGGATTTTTTCAGGCAAAAACAAAATGTTCACCGGGTATGTTCACTCTATCCTGTTCACTCTAGAGCATGACCGATATATATACGGCCAGGCTCTAGAGTGAACATGGTAGAGTGAACATTTATTTTTGCCTGAAAAAACCTGCGGGCTGCTATGCTGATCCGCTGACCCGTGCCCGCCCCACTAACCCGTGAGTTTTTTCAGGCAAAAAAAAAATGTTCACTGGGTATGTTCACTCTACCCTATTCATTCTAGAGCCTGACCAATATATATACGGCCAGGCTCTAGAGTGAACAGGGTAGAGTGAACATACCCAATGAACATTTTTTTTTGTCTGAAAAAACCCGTGGGCTGCTCCGCTGACCCACGTGCGCCCCACTAACCAGTGGGTTTTTTCAGGCAAAAAAAAAATGTTCACTGGGTATGTTCACTCTACCTTGTTCACTCTAGAGCCTGACCATATATATATGTATAGACACATTTTTTATTTTAAATCCAAATTAATCATTTGAGTCACTAAATAGAATTGTTTTTTTTTTTTTTTGAATCTAAAAATATGAGAAACAGTGTTAGTTTTAGAAAATATCATTATTATTATTTAATCAATTCCATTTTTTTTAGAAAGTAACCTATGATCCAATGAGCTCAAGACAGATGGTCAGTGATTGGCCAAATCTAGGGGTATTAGGAGCAAGGTTTGGGAACTTGAAGCTTTTCAGAAGTCGAAGTGATGAACTTGAAGAAAATCGTCGGGACATTATTCACCATCGATTTCTAGAGGTAAATCCCCCTAAGTTTAATAGTTCGGTCAAAATTGGAGTGTCTGTACATTCTTGTAGTTGCAAATGAGATGAGTTCCATTGTCGCCACTAGAGAGTGGTTGTCCTCTCAATTGAGATAAAGGACATGGGTGAGGCAAACTATGTGTTGGGTGTTAAGATTATGAGAGTTCATTCCAAGAAACTTCTCTGTTGATCTCAAGAGACTTATATAAATAAGGTTCTATAAGGTTTCCGCATGAATCATGCAAAACCCATAGACAACCCAGTAGAGAAGGGATTTGCATTGACCTTGGATCATTGTCCTAAGAATGAAGAAGAAAAGATAGCAGTAAAGAGGATCCTATGATACCTCTGCAAGACTATGGATCTTGCTGTTAGTTATCATGGTGGAGATTTGAAGCTAAGAGGATATAGGGATGCTAATTTGGCTAGCGATTGAGATGAGTGCAAGTCCACATTTGGCTATACATTCACACTAGGAGGTTGTACGTGGCTTGCTCAACAGCCATTCATGAGACTGTATGGTTGAGGAAGTTTTTGAGGGGTCTAGGCTCTTCGCCTCATGGAGATGATGTTGTGCTTATCCACTATGATAGCACATCGGCCTTTGCCTATGCAAAAGACCCCAAGTACAATGGGAAGTCTAAGCACATAGACATTCATCACCACTATATTCGAGATATGGTTGCACAAGGGGAGGTTGTCTTGAGGCACATCTCCACTGGCGACATGGTGGCTGATCCTTTGACTAAGCTCATTGCCAGAGATGTGTTTTTGTCCCATATTAGTAGTATGGTACTTCGTAGGATTAGATGTGCTTAGACATTTTGTTTTAATTTTGACATTATTATTAGTTAATAGTATAATTGTTTTCCTTACATCTTTGAATCGACATGCTTACATGGGTGGTTCACCTTGGCACTTAGATAGCGGATTTGGGCATATGTGTCCAAAGCGCATAGATAGCGAGCAAGATGAGACATTTGTGTTCATGGTACTTTGGTAGCTAGCTAGGACATGTATGTCCATAGAGCTAAAAAGGTGTACTGGAACACTTATATCTATGCAGTATAATAACAACGAACTAGATATAAATCTTATTATCTTTATATGTTGCCTTAGCTTAGAGCTAAGATGAGACCTAAAGTTTGGTACTTGGTCAAACATAGAGAACACCCACAAATCTATGTAGCCTGCTTATAGCCGAATGTGAGATTTCAGGCAAACGCCAATAGGAGCGACTGTGCTGGAAATCTCAGGTTAGACATTATGTAACGTCTAGACTAAAACTTGCATGGCGTTACTTTTACCACGAAGTGACATGCCTATTTATATGGAAGAACACCATAGCATTCATATATCCTACTGTATATGCTCTTTTGTGATCGTTGTGGAGCAATGGATTAATCCCTATTTCATTATTGTGTGAGCCACGTAGTCTCCCTGTAATAGGGATTCTACACCAGTTACCTTATGACCTGAGACTATGTCATGAAGAGGATGCTTGATGACGCTACTGTAGCATACCATCCTGTGGCAAAGAGACAAAAACCGTCCTATGGGGCAAGTCTAGGAAAGTGGTCAAGTGAGTTGAATTGACATTAGTAGGTAGGAAAGACTCTTCAATAACACACCATGTTTTGTGACTCATTAGCTAGCCAACAACAATTATATATATACTGAGTGTCATGGATACATTACATATATGGGGTGTAGCACTGCTTTTCTGAGGGATTGAGAGTGCTAGATCTAGTGTGGTTGAAACGAGAAGCCTCTAAGTGATGCGTTTTGCTAGTTATGTAATTAACTTAGCATCTCAGCTCCTGTCGTTGTGTGTTTCTTTTCGTGAGGTTGTGCATTCTATTTCCCATATGAAGAGATGATGAAATTTGAAATCTAAGGGATTGTATTACGCAAGCCCTATGTGGGTGAGTGGGAGATGTTAGTATTATGTGTGGGCTTTTGTGTCCCCCACAATGGGCTTTACTTAACCTCCAAGTAATCCCATAGGGATTAGTGTTGGAAACCAAGTGAAGCCCTAAGCTAGCTATGGGGATAAGTATACATATGATATATATACGTATAAGATATAAAACACACACATATATATCTCCCACTCGGCTCCTTCCCCCTACCCGCGACTCTCTCTCTCTCTCTCTCTCTCTCTCTCTCTCTCTCTCCATTGTGATTTGTTTCTCTCTTTAGCTAAAATCACACAAGTAGCTTGGGATTTAGCACGTGGAAATAAAGGGGGTGTCTCTAGTAGGTGTTCTCACGGCCCTTTCGAAGCCTTAGAGCATACACAGAGGTAGTCTAGGTGCATCAGCTCGTGAGGTTCTTACCGGGTTCTTAACAACAACGCTACAATGACCCGTCTTGTTAATTCTGCTAGATATGTCCTATACATGACTCGTATGCTTGCTTGTTGCATTATTTTCATTTGGGATTTTATTTGATTTTGTGTGATTTTATACAGTATGATTAAATTAAATTGGGTGTGACAAATAGTGTATTTAGAGATACTCGATATTATTTTTTTTGAAAATCTTATTGTTAGAAATACCACGAGGATTGATTTGATTGTTTTATAATTCACTATGTTGACTTCTACATGGTATTTGGTCACACATTTGGGTATCAATTTAATCCCATAATTGGACCCATTTGTATACCGTTGTATGGTAGAAAATATTTTATAAAAATGGTTGGGAAAATCCTTTGAACACATTTGAAAACCTTTTTTCTATAAAAACATTTGAGCCACTTTTATAATATCTCAAATTGAACTTCCGTGTGTTAGTGTGTGCTTTTCACTCATGCTTCAAAGTTCTATTCTGGGGGTCGTATTGGTCTTTTGGCTCTGAAATTGGGCGGGATAGGGCCATGAAGTTTTCTGAACAGCACGGCGTTCCATTGAGAGAGATAGAGTGTGTTAGTAAGTGTTAGTGGAAGTTGTTAGTGCCCCTAACATTGCCCATTAGTATATTATACATAATATTTTTCAAAAATTTGAGAAGGGCTGATAAAGAAAGTACAATAATTGTATCTAAGCTAGCGGCAAGAGGTGTCAAGACTGAATTCCTGTACTTTGAATTAAGACATTTTTAGTTTTTTGAGAAATTACCTTATTAGATAATTGTTGGAAAATCTCTACAAGTAACCCTCATAAGTTTTTAAACTCTAATTGTTTTGACCATTTTTTAAAAAGTACAAAAGGACTCTAAGTCAGTGCTCACACGGTATACATACACGCACCATAGAAAATCCCACATGGAACCCCAGCCCTCAGGCGCACTTTTGTTGGTTTCAGCCACTCACACCGTGTGAGTGGCTGTACCATATAATATCTATTTCTAAAATGTATTTTTAAACTTTAAACTTCCATAACTTTTGATTTACAACTCTGTTTCTTACAAATTTTATACCGTTGGAACCGTGTCGACGAGACCTACAAAACTAGTACCATTGTTGATACCTTTTGAGTAAAAGAAAAAAATTCTTATTTTTATATGTTATGCTCCAGACGAACCTAATAAAATTTTCACATAATATTTGTGTATGGGTTATTGAATTTTCACGTAATATTCATGTATGCCAAGTTGATATGATGTGAGGAAAAAAAAATCGAATGTTCACTTTATTCTTAAAGAGAGTTTTAGTGAATTTTTACAAGAATTTTGCATTTGTTTGGATTGAAAAACTATGTTTTATAATTAATTTGTGAAATTTGAATTTTTTTAAAACGAAATATGCATTGTTTAATATGAAAGAGAAAAAAAAAAAAAAAAAAAAAGAAAAAAAAAAAAAAGTAAAATTTCACTTGACATATATGAATATTAAGTGAAATTTCACTGAACTTGTAAATGAATATTAAGTGACATTTTATTTAAATTGACACTTGAGGGACTTTTTAACAAAGTAAGTATCAAAGTAGACCTTAAACTCTAGAGAGTTACTTCTAGCAACCTTTGGGATAGTTAGTGAATTTTCACTTAACCTACTAAGTGAAATCTCACTAAACGAGTATACGAATGTTAAGTTTAACTTCAAGTTTTTCAGGAAGAAAGCATGTACGGATTCATTGAATTTTCACTTAATATTTATGTATGCCAAATTTATATGTTTTGAGAAAAAAAAAAAAAGACGAATAGCAATAAAGCCATTGCAACCTCATTAAGGCTTAGCTTGGCCCCATTTTGGTGTTTCTCCTTTTTTAAAGCACAATTTCATGTTAATTCATTTGGTAACTAGTTTATGAGCTTTGCAAAAACGGAACTTAGGGCTTTTTTGGGGAGAGTTTTTAAAAGCTCTAGAATTGAGTGAAATTTCACTTAATATTTTATGTATATCAAGTGAAATTTCACTTAATATTTTATGTATATCAAGTGAAATTTCACTGATTATTTATGTATGTAAAAATATGAAAATCCTTTTTCTCAAAACATATCAATAATAAATTTTAAAAAAGATGAATTTTACCAAGAATTTATGCATTTGTTTTGGTTGAAAAATTGTGTTTTATAATTGATTATGAAATTTACTTATTTTAACAAAATATGCATTGTTTAAAAAAAAAAAAAACACAAATCACCATACCTCCATGAATATTTAGTGAAATTTCACTTAACTCGTACATGAACATTAAGGCTTAGTTTGGCCCTCATTTTGGTGCTTCTTCTTTTTTAAAGCACAATTTCATGTTAATTCATTTGGTAACTAGTTTATGAGCTTTGCAAAAATTGAACTTATGACTTTTTTGAGAGAACTTTTAAAAGCTCTAGAATTGAGTGAAATTTCACTTAATATTTTATGTATATCAAGTGAAATTTCACTTATTATTCATGTATATAAAAACATGAAATTTTTTTTCTCAAAACATATCAATAATGGTACTAGTTTTGTAGCTCTCGTCAACACGATTCCAACGGTATAAAATTTGCGAAAAATGGAGTTATAGGTCAAAAGTTATGGATGTTTAAAGTTTAAAAACATTTTTCGAAATTAGAAATACTACGGTACGCTGCTCGCACGGTGCGAGCAGCATTTGAAGGTGACGCGCGCGTGGGCGGGCGTGGCGCGCGCATGGGCTGATGAAAGTTGTTGGTTGGAGATTCTATGGTGCGCGCATTTATACCGTGCGAGCATCAGCTGTCAACTTTTTTGTTTTTTTTGTTAAGTCACTCTCTAATTTGTACTTTAACTTAATAAATGGTGTACTGAAATCCTTTTTGGTAAATGCCCCTTACCTTTGTAGCAATAGTACAAGGAGTAATGCTAGATGCACTCCCAATTGCACAACCAAATGCACAACTTTGCTTAAAAGTGTTGGACCTCGTGTTGAAAAGTCTGTACACAAAAAAGGGGATGTGCAGGGTATACAAGCTTTTCAGCACGAAGTCCAATATTTTTAAGCTGAGTTGTGCATTTGGTTGTACAATTGAAAGTACATCTAGCATTGCTCATAGTACAAGTGTTGGAGAAATTGCATTTGAAAACTACTTGGGATGTAAAATTTAGGGTAAATATCACTTACCTCCCTCGAGGTTCAGCCTAATAACACTTACCTCCCTCCACGTTTCAAAGGTAACACTTACCTCCCTTATTTTTGAATTTCAGTAACACTTACCTCCCATCCGTTAACACAAACCGTTAGAAAATTAACGGAATATGATCACATCACTTAATAATAATCTGAAATACCAAAATTACCCTCCATTACTGTTCATCTTCTTTCTCTCACCTCAATTCATCCTTCTTACCCATTTCGCTCTCTAAAAAGCAGACCCAATTGGATAGAGACTACTTATGGGTTTAATGATTTCTATTTGAATCTTCCCCCAAAACAACAAATCACGCAACAACCGCATCAATTTATGAATCTGCCGCAAAATAGGATGTTGCTTCTGAAAAACAACCGCAACAATCATCAATGGCGCTTTCGGCCCAATTTCAGAAGCAGAGGCAAGAGATTGATCGGTTTATCATTTTACAGGTGAGAATTCTGATATGGGTTTTGCTTCAATAATCAAATCAAGATACTTAGAAAACAATTCTATGATATTTCAACTTAATTGGATTTTATTAATGGAAATTTATTTTTTATTGACCAATGTTCTTATTTTCATGGATATTGTTTTCTGGAAACAGAATCAGAAATTGATGTTGGCTTTGGAAGAGCAGAGAAAGCAACAAGTAGCAATGCTTTTGAGAAAATACAAAGCAAAAACACACTTTCTAATGAAATTGAAAGATGAAGAAATATAAAAAGCTATGCAGAGGACAATGGAGCTTGAAGATTTTCTAAGAAGAGTTGAGTTTGGAGCCAAACTTGGCAAAGAGTGGCAAAAGAAAATGAAGCAATAGTGATAAATCTGAACAATAAAATCGAACAACTCAGAGAAAATGCTTGTTTTGAATGTTGTGAAATCAAAACCCTCTAGTTACTCATCGTCGTCCTCTTTCATGGCGGCGGCGGTGAATTTGTGGTGGTCTTTTGGGTTTGCAATTTGGTAAATGGATGATAGATTGGAAATGGATTGTTCATTTGTTTGTGGAGGAAATTAGTAGTAAGAGAGATGAAATCAAATACACACAGAGAAAAAAGGGGAGAAGAGAATGAAGAAGAAGAGAAAATGGGCCGGGATTTAATTTTGATTTTTTTATTTGAACAAAGTGTAAGGGCAAAATAGTAAAAAGACCACCTCTATTAGCGGCGTCTACTAAGAGGGGAGGTAAGTGTTACCTTTGAAACGTGGAGGGAGGTAAGTGTTATTAGGCTAAACCTCGAGGGAGGTAAGTGATATTTACCCTAAAATTTAAGAAGGATAGCTTACTCTTATATCTACCCTATAGGGATTTCGCATGAGATATTGCCTTCTTTTTTTTTTTTTTTTTCGGTTAGCCCATCGATGTTGTTCCAGATACGGCAAGAATTCCTGACTATACCATATATCTATTACTATAGCATATATCTATTACTACAAGGGAAGATTGAGCAAAAATGTGGAGAAATTGCAATAGTAACTGGCAAAACATGTGAGGAGAAAACTGTTTGAGAAATTTTACAGTGTACTTAAAAGCATTGCATTTTCCAGAAAACTGTTGAAGAAATGCTTCTTCTTTTTTCCCAGAAAAATGGTCGAAAAATCTCACAAAGTGCTCAAAAAAATTATTTTTGTAGAAAACAATTTGAAAATCTCACAACGTGTTAATGATGTGTTTTCTAGATGAGTCATGAAGTGTTCAAAATGCTAATATTTCAAGAAATTGTTTGAGAATTTCTCAAGGTGTTCAAAATGTTGTGAGTATGCATCTGTCTTTTTTTTTTTTTTTTTTTAAGGAAAACTATGAGAGAAATTTCAAAATGCATTTTGAAATTTTCAGAAACAAAGTGTTGAGAAAATTAACCAAACATGGTCGAACAAAACTCAGAAAAATACAATGAACGTGTCTATATGGGTGTTGGTATATTACACGTAGACCTGTCTACATGTGTGTGGCTATATATAAGCATACATGCAGATTTTCTAAGAAAATATAGAATGTTAAACAAATAAAAATATCAAACATACCCATCTAACGAAAATGACTAAAAATTCGTTATTAGAGATTGAGCTTGCAAGTTCTAAGTCTCCATAATACCTGCATATCTCTCTCTCTCTCTCTCTCTCTCTCTCTCTATCTCTCTCTCTGTGTATTATATATAAAGACAAGTAATGCACAGAATCTATTCAAATCCTATGCATAAAATTGTCCTTGTCATTCAAGAACAACCCACATGCTATTCAAATGCATGAAGACATTGATTCCACGGACACGGATCAATATATTTTTAAATCATTGATTTTGATTTAAAAATTAAATACAGATGTGGTTGGCTCTTTTACAATAATAGATTAATGTAAACCACAGTAACAAATATAAATACAAAAATGTGATAAATATTCTACTGCATTTTTTTTAAAGAGCCACTCTTGATTCTCTAAAGAGGTTCTCCTCTCTTTATTAAAGAGAGGACCTCTGTTTTGACCGTCATCCACGGCCAAAATAGAGGCCCTCTCTTTAATAAAGAGAGGGCGCCATGTTTAGAGCCTGACTGTATATAAATATATTTATTATATAGTGGTATAATCGTATCTATCTAAAGAAACCCTAGCCTCGTTTCCCAATTTCACATATGGGCCTCATTCTCTCTCTCTCTCTCTCTCTCTCTCTCTCTCTCTCTCTCTCTCTCTCCTGCCCCTCCTCGAGGTCCTCACTCACTGTAGCCATTTCTTTCTATGTCGATCATCAACACAGATGGTCAAACCACCGTCGAAGCCGCCATCAAACCCATCAATCGAGATCGTCAAAGCAAAAAACCATTTGTAGATCTGTGGATTTTGATTTGGATCTAGTCGATCTGTCACACCCGTTCCAGAAATTTATGATTTTGAAAATGCATAATTTGAGATTTTGAAATTATTAATGTTATTAATAATTTGAGTTGAGTTGACGTGGGTCAACGGTAAGATGTCAGTGAGGACACGAGAACACGGAATTTCGCAGTTGCATTGGCATGACTAAATGACATTTATATGATTTAAATGTTATTTGACTTTATCTGGTATTCATGTGAATAGTAATTATACCTGTGTAGTATAATTCTGGTATTTGAATACTGTAGTATATCATTTTGAGAACTGTGGTGAGAACGTGAGTGATACGTTAATTAAAAAGGTAGGTTGTGTAGAGATTCCACAGAATATAGTTTTCGGACGTTACTTTTGGACCCAAACGAAACCTAGTCGAAAACTTTTGGAATTTATAGTTTTCACTCGTAAAGTTATAAAATGGACGTGTGCGAAGTTTCGAGAGCTAATTAGAAGTTGAGGAACTCTTGGGGAGGTAAACGCAATTTCCGAAAAGTTTGCCTATATATAGTGGTGGATGAGATTCATTCTCATCCAAACGTTCCAAAATATCTAGAGAGAGGAGAGAGAAGGGAGATTTGGAGCCAACGGACTTTGCGACGCCGATCGACGACCGTTCGTCCGTCAGATTTTCTCCAGATTTTAGATTTGAACTCGTGGAGGTAAGAGCTACGTTTTGATACTACTTAGGCCATGTTTGGCAAATTTTTGTAAAAATCTTAATTCTAAACTTTTGGGAAAAACCCAGTAAAACTTGTAGGAATCGTCCCAAATTTGAAATCCGACGATTAATTAGCCCCCTAGACGATCCTTCAAAGTTTGAAGAGAATCGCACGACGTATGAATTCTAGATCTATGAAATATATGGATTTTCATGTTTTAAACATCAACTTTGATATTCTTGGATCCGGGCGAAATTCATGTATTAATTAGGCCCGTCAATTATGCACGTGAAATTATATGAAAAGCACGTATAACTGTTTATGTGAGCATGTTATGTGTCTACTTGGGGCAAAGGGGAGTTTGGTGCAAATTCATCCGGGGTAAGCTCCTCGAACCTTGAGGATTATGATTGTGATTGAAATGGAATTGGAATTGTGGTTGTGTCTGGATTGGAGGTGGGCCCAACCAGTACACGGTACCTGGTATGGAGGAAGGCCCAACCAGTGTACGAGATGCGTGGGAGAGGTGGGCCTCCTACGACATCGACCGGATGAATGCGTACCACTCACCCTAGAGACTATTTCTATATGTTTTAGATGCTTAAACCATGAATTGTCATATAAGCATACATTTAGAATTGTACGCTCAACATATAGCTGAGCAGTGGAGATGTACTCCATTGCAAGTAAGAAGAAAGACAAGAAGTAGCGTAATGAGTGAGGATGATGAACGCCGGGGGAATTACCTTTGTATATGTTTTTGTTTTAATCCTAAAACTTGTGTAAGGATTGGGAATTGTAATATGTTGTAATAGAATCATGGATTAGTTTCGTAGTATCGAAATCTTGTAATTAAACGTCTGTGGTTATGTTTAAATGTTGTATTTCAGTCATGGTTGTGATTGTTGTTGGTTTGGAGAAGCATGTGTTGTTAGTTTCAGCAACAGGGCTGCCCAGCAGGGGAGTAGTCGACTGGACCCTAGATCAGTCGACTGGATCCCGTGTGATTGAGATACTGAAAGTGAATAGTAAGAGACGCAGTCGACTGGACCCTTTATCAGTCGACTGAACACTGTTGATTTTTGGCTACTACTTCTATTAATGACAAAACCAGTCGACTGGACCCCCTGATCAGTCGACTGGACCCCTTTTGAAAATGTTGCATTTTGGTTCTGCATAACACAGTCGACTGGGGAAGTGATCAGTCGACTGAACTACTGTAGATTTTAGCTACTGATCCAAATAGTAACCAGTGCAGTCGACTGGGTTCCCTGATCAGTCGACTGGACCTCTGTTGAGAATTTTAGGTTTTGGTTTATGCTAAGTACTGGACCCTAGGCACAGTCGACTGAACCTCTGTTTTCAGAACTGATTCTTTTGGATGTGTTTCCAATTGGCCAAAACTTTTTATAACTCTGATTTCAATGGATTTTTATAACTCATAGGGTAATGTTTCCTAAAGTTTTAAATACTCAAGGTTGTTTTAAAGTTCTTTTCGCTGCGTATAATTATATTGATGTTTGGATGAGCCTTGGTGGTGTACCACGTGTCCTATTTCCACGCGTAGTGGGATGGGTCGTGACACGATCTATTGAGATTGTTTCTCATTTGAACATTGATTTATTTTTTACTCAAAATCTGATTAACTTGTCATGTGTGTATATATATATATATATATAGAGAGAGAGAGAGAGAGAGAGAGAGATCTAAGTAACAAGTTTAGCTCCTCTGCTACCTTTGGCTTTCTGTTCAATATTCTTTGTTTGGCTCTCTATCTGAAGATCTGTTGGTAAAAGTCAAAACTGACTTTTAAGATGAGCTTGATCGAATAAACGAAGAAGCTGGTGTCCAAAACCAGATCAGGAAATACTAGCGTGATAGCATCGAGATTGGTTGGGAGAACCAACGATGAGGGCGTTGACTAGGACCAGACCGAGAAACGCAGGCATGAAAGCGTTCGGTTGGATTGGGAGAACCATTGATGAAAACCCTGATTGGAACCAGACCAGGAAACACGGGCATGATAGCATCGAGTTGGACTAGGAGAACCAACGATGAAAATGCTGACTTGAACCATGCCGAGAAACATCGTCATAACAACATCGAGTTGGACCGAACAGAGGTGGTCGCGAGCTGACGATGAGGGAGAAGGAAGACGACAGTGGAAGATGACTAGAAAAAGGAGAAGATTGCTGCCATGTGATGGTGCGAAGGCAGCGATCGGTGGTCCAGCAACGAGGTGGCAGAGTCGACCGGACGGAGGAGGAGGCGATTGTCGGGTGGTGGTACGGCATGAACAATTGTTGGTCCAGCATCGAAGGTAACCGGATATAGGAGGTGGTAGTGGTCGAGGCAGCTGGGCAGAGGCAGAGGAGGCAGTGCAACCGCATCGGCCAGACGGTGGTCCGGCAAGCAGTGGTGTGCCACTTGGCGGTATTGGCGGCTATAAAAAGGCTACCACTGGAAGTATTTCTGATGCAAAGGATCCACTAATGATGTCGTCCACAGAGCATACTTTACTCTTGATAGGCCTAGAATTCATGACCACTCAAAAATTATCTCTGATACCATGTTAATATATGTATATATATATATATATATATAAGAGAGAGAGAGAGAGAGAGAGAGAGAGAGAGAGAGAGAGAGAGAGAATGTGAGACAACATGGAGAGTATCTCTTATATTTAATATGGTGTAAGGAACGAATACAAGATAGGCCTATTTATGGCCTTCGAGTGGACAAATATTCTTATAGCTAAGCAATGTGGGACAAAAGTCATATGTGTAAAGTATATTGTACTACAAGTGTAGTACAATAAATATATTAACAAAAACAACTAATACTTTATTGAGAGAGAAGTGAGAGGTGTGCATTTTATAAAATGAGGAGTCCTCATAGAAACCTATAGTTTTTTACATTTATACATGAGAATTTTAGTCAAATGTCCTTTAAAGTAGACTTTTTTAGTATTAGGTCAACCCACACTATAAGGAAAATGCTATTTAATTATGTCAGGCTAAAAACTGACATAAATGATTATTTATGGCGGTTCTTATTTTAGTACAAACTGAGATAAACGAGACCGACATAAATGTTCGTAAAATCGACATAAAAGTACTACTATTGCTATAATTATTCTCATTTTGTGTAGAAACGGACACAAATGTTGATTCACTTATGTTAGTTTCAAATCTTTTATGTCTATTTTTTAAAAAACTGACATATTGATCGTCTTTTATGTCTATGTTCTAAAAAACTGACATAAATGTTGATTACTTTTATGTCGATTTCAAATCTTTTATGTCTATTTTCTAAAAAACCGACATAAATGTTGAATACATTTAAGTTTTGGGAAAATTGGCTAAAAGGTCATTAAGTTGTCCTTTATTGGGATCAAGGACAACTTAAAATACACATTGGGTATGAGTCCTCCCAATGTCCATAGACAAAAATACCCTCACCTTCAACCTCTAACCTTAAACAAACCCAAGCCACCATTACCCCTACTTCACACCACCTCCGACCACCATCCCTTCCACCTCCGGCCACCACCCTCGCCATCTCCGGCGACCACCACCCTCATCTCCGGCGACCACCACATGGCCATCTCCGGCAACCACCTCCATTGCACCTTTTGACCACCACAACGCCACTCCTAACCACTAGTGACCACTCCCTACCACTCGATTGACCTCCAGCCACCACCCTCGCCATCTCCGGCGACCACCACCCTCGCCATCTCCGACGACCACTCAGTAAGTGAAATTTGACTTAGGATATAGCCTAAGTGAAATTTGTCTTAAGATATATCCTAAGTGATATTTGTCTTAGAAATTTATCTATTCAAATGAGACAGTGGTGGTGGTGGTGGTGGTGGCGGTGGAGACTGGTGGTGGTGGTGGATTAGGGACGGTAGCGGTAGAGACTGGTAGTGGTGGTGTTGGAGGTGGAAGTGTCGGTGGTGGAGGTGGACTGAGATCAGTCATCGTAAGAAAAATTTCTCTTAGGATGACTGAGATCAGTTTGGCCATGATTTTTGTGTGGCCGGCGGTGGTGGTGGACGGCGGTGGTGGTGGTCCGCGGTGGTGGCGGCAATGGAGGGGGAAGAGAGAGAGAGATGGTGGTGGTGGTAGCTATGGAGGGGGAGGAGAGAGAAAGAGAGAGAAGAGAGTTGGGGTAGTGGCGATGGCTTCGGCGACGACAAATGGGACGGTGGTGATGGTGGTGGTGGTGGCGGTGGAGACTGGTGGTGGTGGTGGTGGTGGATTAGGGACGGTGGCGGTAGAGACTGGTAGTGGTGGTGGTGGGGGTGGAAGTGTCGGTGGTGGAGGTGGACTGAGATCAGTTATCGTAAGAGAAATTTCTCTTAGGATGAATGAGATCAGTTTGACCATGATTTTTGTGTGGCCGACGGTGGTGGTGGCAATGGAGGGGGAAGAGAGAGAGAGAGATGGTGGTGGTGGTGGCTATGGAGGGGGAGGAGAGAGAAAATTAGAGAGAGAAGAGAGTTGGGGTAGTGGCGATGGCTTCGGCGACGGCTCCGGCGACGGCTCCGGCAGCGACTCCGGCGACGACGAGGACAGCTTCGGTAGTGGCTCCGGTGGTGGTGGCTATGGAGGGAGGAGGAGAGAAAGTTAGAGAGAGAAGAGAGATGGTGGTGGTGGCCGTGGCTATGGAGGGTGAGGGGAGAGAAAGTTAGAGAGAGAAGAGAGTTGGTGGTAGTGGCGACGGCGACGGCTCCAGCTCCGGCGACGACGGCGACGACGACAGCTCCGGTGGTGGCTCCGGTGGTGGTGGTTGTGATGGTGGTGGCTATGGAGGGAGGAGGAGAGAAGGTGGTGGTGGTGGCTATGGTGGGGAAGGAGAGAGAAGATGGTGGAGGGAGGAGGAGAGAAGATGGTGGCTATGGTGGTGGTGGTTGTGATGGTGGTGGCTATGGAGATGGTGGAGAGAGAGATGTTGGTGGTGGTGGCTATGGATAGGGAGGAGAGAGAGATGTTGGTAGTGGTGGCTATGGAGGAGAGAGAAAGTTAGAGAGAGAAGAGAGATGGTGGTGGTGGTCTCTTAGGATTCCATGAGCAATTTTGCCATTTAGAATGAAATTTAAAATTTTATAGGATTAAGAGAGATAGTTTAAATTTTAAAAGACTTTAGGAGGAAAATTTTTTTTAGAGTTTGTCTTTGTATGGGTTGATTATGACTTGTCATTTAGTTCAACTTAACCCAACCTTAAGGGCCTTACACCAAGTCTCCCTTAAGTTTTTATGTTTATTTTCTAAAAAAACCGACATAAATAATTTCAATTCAATTTTAAAAAAACTGGTGATTGCATCCAGATCACCACCCTATACACAACTAAATCAGGCTCAATAAACAATTAATCATTCATCTCCATTGTATTCATCTCAATACTAACCAATTAGAATCAACATATATATATATATATGTATATATAATAAAAAAATAAAAAAAATAGCATCGATCTCCCATCTCCATTCTATTCACCTCAGTAACAACCAATTTAAATCAAGAAAAAAAATTATCATCATGCATCTCCGTGTACCTCATCTCCATTATACTAAATGTACCAAAATTACGGATTCGACAAAATATTTTCTCTAGTATACCATTATAAAAAACGAATGTTGTCAGAACTTCTATCTCAATTTGAACGTACAAAAAAATAGTTTTAATTAGTTACTTAAATTAATAAAAGAATAACGCCAAGATGCATGTTTAATTTGATATAAGCAAGTTACCTATGATGTCATTCGTCGGGGATATGTTCCACAACAAACTGTATAAACTCGGTTTGCACTTCATTTATATACATGTATATCAATATATATGTAGTTAATAACATATAATGTTTAAGTTTTACAAATAGACTCATATTATAAGTAGACCAAAAAAAATCGCCAATTATGTATAAGTAAACCCTAAAAAATATTGTCAATTATATGTATAAGTAGACCCCAAAAAAATTACCTCGGCGGCGCTGCCCCCGTATAAGGGCCTCCATTTTAATAGTTCGTCCCGGGCCACCAAATACTCAGGACCGGCCCTGCTCCCAATCTTAATCAATACACAGCTAAGAAAATGAAATGACCTTTAATGTCTTTCACCTTCCTACTCAGTGACATGTGTCACAAATACATGCAAAGCTTAGAAACATGAGTAATATTTGGGGCACAAATACTTTACACAAACACTTACAAATACACTGTATCTTTCTCGTGGGTGGCACTGTCGGACCCACTAAAATTATCCGGACCCAACAGTGCCACCCAGGAGAGAGTGTGTTTGCAAGTGCTTATATAAAGTGCTTGTGTCCCGAGTATTGTTGTAGAAACATAGTTGATCTCAAGCATCCCAATAATTCAACAATACAATATAAACATATGATAAACAATGTGCAATCTGATCCTGACCATCAATTCTCATTAACTTATGAATCTCCTAACTCCATGCCACATGTCCAAAAATCAATGACTCTTGCAAAAAACATTTAATGCTCCTACAACCTACCAAATCAAAGTTTTTCTCTCTCCTAAGCAAAGTCTATATGTGGATTTTTTTGTATAACATTTTCTCTCTAAAATATAGCCCTCCATTACAGCAGTAAACAAAAAATCCTTCAATATTAATGTTAGGCACACAACACCAACCACAACACAAAGCACAACCTTCCTTTAAATGCATGTACCTTATGCTTTTCAAAAAAGTGTGGATCTTGTGTGAAAAATTCACATAGCACAAGGTACATGCATTTAAAGTATGTGTTGTGATTTGTGTTGTAGTTGATATTGTGTACCTAGCATTATTGTACAATATATTTGTTTAATTGCATATATATATATATATATTAGCACTTATGAGCAAAAAAAAATATATATTAGCACTAAATGACTTGAGCCATTACCTATTCGTCTTTATCATTAAACCTCATAAAAGCCTTGCGGTGATAGAGGAGGCTCGATTGATGCTCACTCCTTTAATGTTGCATGGATTTTAAACTTTCACCTTAATCTCTCGGTATATACATTATAAAATCAAAAGACGAGAATTGATTAATTATAATGGAGCTACTCATTAAGAATTATGACCAATTCATTGAGACATTTTACCGGTTATAATGGAGCTAATTAATTGAGAATTATGACATCTTTATCTCTTTATAAGACATCCCTCAATCGTAAACTAATTTTCACAGTACTTTAAGAGGTTTCCCACAATCCCTCTGTGTGAGTATCTAGATTGTTCATCTCGACAATCTTAATTATTGATAGCAATTTAACTTTTCGTTTGCTCTTGGTCATTTTTGATTTATCATTTTCTTCACTGTATATCATGCGTACATAAACATGTTCTTTATGCAGAAGCCTTCTTTCTTTTCTTTTCTTTCTTTTTTTTTTTTTTTTTTTTTTTTCTTTTTGCTTCGTTTGATTATTAGTTTGGCCTCTGTTTGAATTGTTGAATTACATATGTAAAGCATTTTGAGTACGTATGATATCTAAGAAATTCTTCAATACAGTCATGCACGTTTGGTTGGAAATGATACAACCAATTCTAGGTCTCAATCTATAATAATTACGCGCCTTTGGTTGTAACTTGATACAAATGAGTACTAACTTTTTTTGAGATGCAATTTCATTATTGAATAGTAACATCTTAAGGAGTCATTTAGTAGTTATAATTGACCATATTGTATGGTAACTAAGTTCCAAACAAGAATAGTTATTAGACAATGAATATATGATATAATGAAATTGTTTGATTGTATCCAAGAAGGTACTCAAATGCTTCAACTTCACAACAGTTTGCTCACACTTGTAGTTAATTAACAGAATTGCAACAGAAACTACTATTCTTTCATTGAAGTAGAGTGAAAGAAACTAAGATATTGATTCGAGGTAATCAATTGAAATAAATCATAAGTATGCATACACATGTGCATATTGACTATATGAGTTGTTTGGGCCTGTGACTACATGGGTTGTCTGGGCTTGTGGTCAGTGGCGGAGTCACATTGATGATAGTGGATTCAAGTGAACCCACTCAAATGTGGGAAATTTTTTTGTATGTGGTGTTCTATGATTTAGAAAAATTATATCTACTATTTGGAACTCACTAAAATAAAGACAAATTAAGATAAGGGGTGTCAAATTTGCAATCTTCAGAATTCATACAGCCCCATTATGTTTCACAATGCATTTTCCATGTGCACGTTCAAGCTACTATTAGAGAGACATATTTAAGCCTACCATTCAACTTTTTTTAAAATATGAAAATGGACAAAAAACAGTTATAAAAGGTGGTGTTGTCTTTGGGACATTTTGTTTTTGTCAAGATAGTTTAATATATAAAACTAGCTTTTGATGTGCTATTAGTTAAGGTATTGAATGATACTACAGGAATTTTTTTTTTGATTTCGCCACTACTTGTGGTTATTATTATTATTTTTGGTAAAATTATGACTTGCATGATATGTATTGACTTAGAAATAATTTTCAGTGCAGCATTTAATTATGCTAATGGTGATACATTTTCAAATATATTATACATACTCTGTTATTTTATTTAAAATTTTTTTATCATTCTAAATATCACCTTAATAATTTTCTCCTGTGCATCGCACGGGTTCATAAGCTAGTTGTGATAACTTGAAAGAATATGACCCATGGTAATAAGGGAAATAATAAGGGAAATTACTCAAGAAAATAATAAGGGAAATTACCCCCAAATATCAAAATTTGTAATTTAACCCTATTTTCTTTTCCACACTACAAGTGATAGAACTTCCTACGGCTTATTTAGATCCATGAACCAAACAGAGCCTTGGGTTCTCATGACTTTCAAAGAGGTCTTTACTTATGTACCTCAAATTTATTGCAGCATTCCACATAAGATTTCCTTGGAGACAAAACATGTTGAGTAGAACCAATGTAAAAAAGCAGAAAGCTAGAGAAAATAGACTAGACCTCCATGAGGTACAATTCATAAGTATTAGCATATATTTCATAAAACGAGGGGGCAAATATTTCAAAAGCTTGTCGTATATTTTAATATACATTAATATAGTTTGTAATATTAAAATGTGTATGAAGAGAATAATAAAGGGTGTCATTTAGGTCAAAGGTTACTACCCTTTAAGAGGTGTCTAATTAAGATACCTATTAGAAATAGGTGCCTAATAACCAAAGGGTGCCATCTTTTGGAAGAGGCACTAAGTGGTCTATATAAGATAAGTGGTATTATTCCTTTGATAGATGTGAAACTACTAAGTATACATTCTCTCTTATCGTTTCATGTGTTAGTTAAAACTAATTTCCTAGAGGTTTTTCTGAAAATCTTCAGAATTGCTATCTGGTAGATTTTCAGGCTTTGTTGTATCGTGGAGAGAATTTGCTAGAAACCCTATAGCAAAATCTTTGTGAGTGGGGGCAAATAACTTCTTAAAGAAAGCGTTCCAAACGGGCCTCAAAGCTTTACAGATTTCATCTTTATTTGTTGATTCTTCTTTCATGGCGACCCGACCCCAACAATTTTAAGGAGTTATTTTATGGAGGACGAATTAGACATGCTAAACTGCTTCGAGATTTTGATTCAAATTTTCACAATCTGTTTCGGCTTCTCATAATATTCTCTACCGTTGATTATTGCAATTTGGTTTAAAACTCTTCTGTTTTGAAGTGTTCGTGTTTGGATCTACAACAATTTTGTTACACATAAGGTGCATATACTTATTAACTTCATCTATATATATATATATATATATATGTATGGTTTACTAATATGGTTTTGCATGCGCCATGGGTATATATACAGTCAGATTTTTCTTTACTGTTTCTCAGTATCAAAAACTGACTTGGAATTCCAATATTTTGTTGTTTACTAACAATCAATCCATATTTGGTTTGAATTGGGAAATTGAAAGACTTTTGCTTACTATAGTGATAACAATTCACTTTTCCGACATTTCTCAAAACATTGCACTGCTTCGTACAATCTGGAAGTTCTATTGACACTAACTTTAAGGTTGCATGTGTTTTAGACGAAATACATATGTAGTGTATTTGTTTACTTTGATTCTTTAATATATAAATATGCATACACACACATATAAAGGAAAAGAGAATTGGGTATGCGATTTTGCAAAGTGGGTAGAATAGTTTTGTTAAAGCAGTGGGAGTTTGGCACCCATTGATGTAAATCCAAAGGCTGCATTTGATATCCCTTGGTTTAGACTGAAACGGTTTGTCGAAGCAAGCTGGAAATCATAAATGTGTTTTTGGGCAAACTGAAAATTGTGTGAACAGTTTCTTAAATCTGGAACAATTTCACTTCTACAAAGCATATACAACGTGTGTGTTTGTATTTTTTCATACGTTAGCATTTTTCAATTTAAGTGATTTATAGTGACTGAATAAATACATGCACTGACATATCAAAGTAGTGACTTAACTACTTGTTGAAGTACAGTGGATTAAATGTTACACACTGTGTGGATATTTTCTAAAACGGTTCCACCTGTAAAGGTATACTGTGCCTAGTAAATGTATATACAGTGCAGTTTATGCAGTAAACGGTGCATATATGTATGTACATATGTTTTGATTGTGTAATCAAATAAACAAGGAAACCTTTTAGAATAGATACTACGTATAAACAATGCCACATTTGAAAACCTTTGTCAAACATTGCACTGATTTTCTTTAAATAGTTTTGGTTTATATTTGTTTGGGTTATAAACAGAAACTGGTTTCTAATTGTTACCAAATTAATTTTGTTTTGCGCATGCACTCTTCTTGAAATCAAATCTTGTTTGATTTTATATTAGTATTTGAATCTAGAATTTTAGTTATATGAATCAAGGATGATAATGTGCAATGACGTGTTCTTGAAATTTCGACAAATGTGGGGGTAATATTAAAAAGTGTTCTTACTTGAAAATTAGATTATAACAAGCACTAGATAATGACATAAGAAATTTGACAATGTAGTGATGTTAAATGAGATTTAAAATTAATTAGTGTGACAAGTATGTGTAAATATCAAAAGTACAAAACCCGTTATTATTATTTTATATTGTGTGTAATTACACGTAGATTCTTAAGTAAGAAACTACAAAATAAATATGCCTCTCAGTTGTTGAAATAGATTTGTAAAATAATTTATGCTATAACAGATATCCCGGAGTGATAGTATTGGCGCATGTTTAGTAGCATGAAATTTAACAGAAATAACGAAACAATTTATTTGTAGTGGGGGCTAATCTTTTGAGATTGGAAGAAGTTGTTGGACTTATAAAATAAAGAAATAGAATGGCTGGTGAAATAAATTGGAAGAGCAAAGTTGTGGCCACAACTAAGTCATCGATTTCTTTATGAAGTGCAATTTCTAAATTATTTACTCTAGAAGGTTTAGCAATGTCTATGGTGCTAAAGCTTTGGTATATTTGTCGGAGAAATAAAAAATGTGAAATAGTTGGAATAATTTTTATTGCCAACATAGTTATTTGATCATGATAATGGATAAAATAAGGAATTTTACAGAATTTTATAGCTAGCTAATTGATTGGGTTGTGAAACCTATGTTTATAGAAGTCAAAAGGAGGCTGCGGTCCTTTGATTTGTACAGAAAACATCTAGTGGAATAGGACTGGAACTCGATTTTCTATTAGTCACTGGTAATGGTAACCCGACCTTATTTTAGAACATCACTAATTTCAAGGTTTAATGGGTAATAACAAGTTACTGTTATATGACATCACTACAAGAAAATTCACTTTTAGTGGCACAAAATATTGCCACTAAAACACCAATTTTTGTCACTAAAAGCTTTAGTGACAATAAATCTTGTTGCCACTGGGTTGTGACTAATTGTGCCGTGACTAAATCTTTTTGTGACAAGATTCAATTTATCGCCACTAAAGTCTAAAATTTTAGTCATGACCTTAAAACTGTGACAAAAGTAATACTTTTAGTGGCAACAAATTTGCCATCACTATTCTTCGAAGTTTCTGTGGCAGAAAATATGTCAACACTAAAGTACTCCTTTAGTGACAATAAGTATTGCCACAGAAAATAACACTTTTTGTGACACAAAACAGGTTGACATTAAATTGTCCTTTTGTCATGACAATTGTTGTAAGTAATAAAAATAAATCTTTTAATAATTCTTCTTAAAACATTTCTAAAAGGTTTAGTGGCAAAATGTAATTGCTATATTTGTCACTAAATAACCAATTTGTGATAACCTTGCATTGTCATTGTCTTTAGGACTTCTTCTCACAAGTTTATGCACATTACATAATAGTAACCACAGAACCTAATCACAACAAAATTATTGACAATTGAAATAAATTTACCAATTTTTTTTCCAGAATAGTAAACTTTGATAAACTGACAAGCATACAGAACCATATTCTGTAAATGTGCAAAAAACACAAGGAATTGATCCAATATTATGTAACCAAACAAGAAAGTGGCATTACAGATTGCTTACATACTTGATCGCCAAAAATAATTGGCATACAAAAAATTCTTACTTTTAGGCCTTGGAATATACAAAAATTCAAAAGAAGCCTTGATTACATAACATCTGAATGTACAAAAATACTACTCATGAGTAAGCCTTATAACTTGGAACTGAATGTACAAAAATACTACTCATGGGGAGGCCATAGAACTTCGAACTGTGAGCAAAAGGGCCATGGTTAGTAGCTTTGAAATATGTTAACTTCAAACGTCTCCAGCCTACAAATAGAAAAAAATGTATTTAACATCAGTGATACACCAAAAACAAGGGAAACAAATCGACATGTAAGCACAAAAAGACATAAAATGCCTTTGACAAAAACAACATATGTATACACGTATCATGACCACAAAGAAATCAAGAACAAATCTGC
This sequence comes from Hydrangea macrophylla, assembly GCA_033977485.1. Lineage (NCBI taxonomy): Eukaryota > Viridiplantae > Streptophyta > Magnoliopsida > Cornales > Hydrangeaceae > Hydrangea > Hydrangea macrophylla. The sequence goes on along the minus strand of CM066990.1, from coordinate 69,686,875 downwards.
AGCAACTTAACATTTCTGAGATGTTTTCAACCCGGATCCTACTAAAATAATCAACTTTGACTCTCAAGGACTTGTACAATTTGTTTTGAACTCATCCTAGGCAAACCAAATAATATGTATTATGACGTAATCTATAAAATTTAACTCAATAACATAGCAAAAGAGTTGTTACCCTGTCGGGAGGCACATGCATTTGTCCTGTCTGCCTAAACTGTTCAAGCATACTTGCAAACTGAGAGTGGATCGCAGCCTGTGAGGCTAACTGAGAAGCAAGGTACTCAACCCTTGAAGCCATATCGTTGTTTTCCTTTTCCAACAGTACCAAGCGCCCCCTGTCTGCCTCAGCTTGCCTCCTAAACTCTTCATTCTCCTTCTGAAGCTGTGCATGACCATTTTGACTAGCTGATGAAAGCTTAGGACCAGCTCCACGACCACGCATCTGTCCTGATCGCTCTGGACCAAGAACTTGAACAAACCTCTCATCCTCTGTCATAGGAGTAGCACCGTCCTCTACAGGCTGAGATTCTAAGCTTGTAAGTTTTTCCTGCATTAATGAAGTAGTTATAACAAGTAAATGAATTCATGGCTTTGGTCGCAAAAAAAAAAAAAAAAAAAAAAAAAAAAAACAAAAAGAACCAGAAAAAACAAATGGCTAATTCCTTGTAAATCATCAAAAAACAATGCGATTATTATATTCCAAGTATTACGTGTGCTACAATAGAATTAACAAGTCATTTATGCTGATGTGATGTTAGTCATAACAACACCCAAGTTGGTCAAAAGGAACTCGAACTATTTATGATCAATAACAGGTTAAATAAGAAACAAAATAAAGATTCTGTTCTAAAACATAAACTTTTCATTAGGGACCAAATCTAAGTGAAGCTCACGTGGGTGTAACTAGGAGTGAACAAAATTCTATCATGTAGAAAAGCGCAGAATTCAATGTTGAAATCCATATAAATTGGATGGCTAAAGTAGTAAAGCTTAATGATAAAAAGGTTCACATGATAACTTACATAGACTTGTTGAGAAGTTATATCCACCCATTTCTTCTTTTTCTCGCTAAACCGCGTCAAGTACCACAAGGAAGTTCGCGATGGTTCCTCTCCTGTTACTTTATCACGCTATTGTTCCATACGTTAATTCATATATATTCTTGTCAAACTTTTCAACTAGAAATGCTATAATTGCTGGAAATTCAAACCTCAATGGGCTCACCTTATCATAGCTAGTCCTAGCAAAGCCCTTCGTCCCAGCAATGTGACCAATCTTCTGCTTTTCTCGATTCTTTTTGTTTCTGTCGCTAACTTTCTGTATTTAATCAAAAAAGGAACAAAGACACATGAATTACACCATTTAGAAATATGTATAGAAGTAGCATTTTACCTTAAATTCCTCAGATCCAAAATGTTTGACAAGATGCTCCCAATCACTTTGACTAATTCCTGATGGACGATTTTGCAACCTCACCTCATCATTTTCATATGCAAGGTAATGTTGTTTATGCAGCCTATACCGATATGATCTGTACTGGGTATTCAATTGCCTATATATAGCATTTTGGACGTGAGGTTCTTCATCGAGAGTAAACTTTTGCTGCAATGTCAATTCAAACTCGTTAAATAAAATTCAGTAAAGAAAAATTAATCGATTATGGGTCCACCTCACAGTTTCATTTATAATCCAAAGAAATCCTAGGTTCAAATTTTAGTTTTAAATGCAATCTCAACTAAAGAAAATTATTCATGTTTTCATTCCAGTAGTTTATTTAAAATGTAGGCCAAATTGTATTTGAAAATTTTTAATATATTATGTAGCAAACAAATTTTTTTTTTGACGGAACCACTGGAATGTAGAAGGAACAAGCCCAATGCTCAATGTATCAGTTCAAATGATTACCAGAAGGGACAACCTCTAAACAAGGGAGAAGGTTAAAATTTATGTAACAACAAGACGTGCAATAACAAACAGATTATATGACATGCAAGCAACATAATGCAGAAGATTAAACTGGCAAACTAAAAAAAATACAACCAATAGCAAACTCCAAAGTCTTAACACCAGCAAAGAACCAAATTACCAAGTAGAAAGATAAGTACATAACCCACCTAAGAAGATCTTAACAATTTGAACAGAATTGAAGACATGACAATATTGTCAACAATATAATCAAGTCCAAGTCTCTAACTAACAACAGAATAACACCATATGTGTGCAAAAAGAGGACAAAAAGTTGTAATCTATACCAAAAATGCAGACATAAACATAAGAATAAACCATTACAAGCTACAACCAAACAAAAAATAACAAACTACGTTTCATTCCATACCATAAGTGCATGTAATCAGAGAATTTTTAACTATTTCTCTGAATATGATTATGTAGCGTATGTTAAGACTCGTAGGGGTTGAAGACTTACTCTCAAAGACTGCCACATCTTCCTCTTATCATCTCCTGGAATGTCCTTCCATTTCACATACTGTAGTGAGGCCATTTGTCTCACAATAATTCCTGATTCGGTAATCAGCTCTTGTGAATTTGTTCCAACAGCTCGCCAAAGATAGAGTGGAATGTTAACATAAAGTTTTTCTCCAGCACGCCTCTTCTTTGCAAATGCAATACCTCTAGTTTTCCCCCGTCCCCTCTTTACTGATGTGTGTGCCCCTATTCAACACATACAACTCATAACCTTTTGTAAACATAATTATCAATATGTAACCAAATAAACCAATAAAATTAGGACGATGGTAGACAAACCAATTTCATTGATGGAAACTTGCTCTAAAGTAGGTGGTGAGTCAACCATAGCGGGGTTTGAAAGCCCATCTTCTGATGCAAGTTGGCCTATGTCTACGGATTGCTGCAATCCTGATTTGCTTTGGCTACTTCGAGTTTGACTTCTACCTACCATTTGGACTAGCATACACCATTTACATTAACTAAAGTGTTAGTTCGTACTCAAATGAAATCAACCACTTAAAATAAACATATATAAATAATAATAATAATGTGAATCAATGAAAGATACTGCCTTGGCATGTTAATGAATCATGCAATCTAATGAAATTCTAAATGTACAAGATAAATGAATGAAACTACAAAGCTGCATAACATAAACAACAAATGAAGAATGGAGGGGCTGAAACTTTTTGCTTAAGCAAAATAGAGAAGTTTTCGATTATCTAGTAATTCTCTCAAAATAAAATACACGTCATAAAATTATATCACCATATCAGTATAGTAAACAAAGTAAATTTGTCTAAAGAAATTGAAAAACAAGCCATATCGTAGAGATGTAATATACTGTGGTGTCAATTGTAGCAAGATTTTGAGTTTTATTAGAATTTGTAAACTCAAGAACACTAGAATAGTAGCAATACAATTACAACTAGAATAAGAATTTAAAAGTCCGAATGAACGAAAACAACAGCTTAATACTAAAATTAGTGCTTGTATACAACCACCTAGAGTCAAAAGGTGAAAAAATTGAGTCAATAAGATAGAGCTTGAAGACAACACACTAACTAAGGTGAGACACTTGCTGATAGAGTTCCACGAATCTGCAAAACAGAAATAAATAAATAAATCATAACATAGACTTCATAATCATAATCATTAAAAAAAACAAGATGTGCAATTAATTCAAGAGCTACAACCACAATATAAAATTCTCTTGCGATTTGTAATACAGGATCAACACACAAGCATATGTAAATGACTAATGCTATGATTCCCAAAACTTGTATACCAAATTGCTTCCCAACACATGTATCAGTGGGACCACCTTTAATAATGGTGGGACCACTTCAACATCCAATGAAAATCCAATGGGTCCACTACCTCATGTTGGGAACTAATTATTTGGGACACAAAATTTGGAAAGCATACCATTATTCCGGCCAAGTAAATACATGGACATTGTCTAGAAAATATGTATAGTCCTATTCTATGTAACTACATGGAGATTGTCTAGAGAATGTATGTAGTCCTCCAAGTATACTTCTAATGCCTACTGTCATAGGCAGAGGCACCCTTCTCCTTTCACAAATATTCCCTCTGTCTCATTTTATGTGTCCCTCTTTTTATTTTTGGCCATCCCAAAATTATTGTCCACTTTTAAATTATTTTCAAAACTACCCCTATGAGTTAACACACCAAACTACTATCTTAAGCAAAAGATGGGCAATTTGGGAAAAAATCTCTTATTTAAGCCCATGTGTACTGCAATCATTATGTTCCCTTAAAAAGTTGAACTCCCCAAAAGGGACACATAAAATGGGACGGAGGGAATAATAAATACACTATTGATTCAAGAACTATTGTTTCATCAATAACAAATATCTATATTTATATACATACACATATGTATTGTTTGTATAAAAAATAGTAAGCGAGGGAAGTTTAAGTGCTATAATTAAACATGTAGGATACAAAACACTAATTGCCAAAAGTAGCAATACCCTGTCACATACTACATCAATTGAGTGCAATGAAGATCATGACAAGTCCATAGTATCAATATTTTTAACTAAGGATTGGGAAAGATTAAATCCAATTGGTTTGTGAGTGGAAAACAAGAGAAGCTCAACCAGAGAATATTACCTTTGATATCACTTTGTTTCCAATGTGGTTCTCAACACATGTGGCAATGCTAGCTACGATTTGCATATTTGTATCCCAATTTTGGTTTTCAACATATGTGGCAATTGAAACACATAAAACAATCGGAGTAATGCTACACTTTCCAAATTTGGTTCCCAAATGCTTCGGAAGTTGTATTGGATTTAGTTACCGTGGGGACCAGTAAATTCACATTGGAATATTGTTTTAAGATGCGACCATCAAGGAATTTGGGAACCAAATTTGGGATACAAATTTGGTAATTAGGTGGTCCCACCGCCACGTGTTAGGAACAAATTTTGACATAAATTTAGGGGAACCATAATGATACTCAAAAACTAGTAGAGAAATCAAACCAAATTGCTCCTTAAGTCTTAGATAGTCACCAGCAACCACATTCTAAATTCTACAATTTTTTCAATCTCTACCAACACTAGTAAGTTTTATGTGACTATCAATAAAGTACAACATATCAGTAACCCAGAATCAAACACCACCACCACCATTAAATCAGCCAGACCAAAAGCACATAACAAAATAATGAAAGAGGAAAAAAAAATGTAAATGTTGCCAAAAGGTAATGTAGCCGCAAGTGTTGGTCTATGCAATATTAAATAGAGTTTTTAATGCCATTCACAAATTTCTCAAGTGAAAAAAAGAATAAATAAATAAATAAAACTTTGTATAACCTGGGAAGTTATTTTTAATTTAAAAAAGAAAACAAGGGTATACATGGGAGAGAAGAATAGAAAAAGGAGGCGGCATGAGGAAAATTACCTTATCAACCACTTCACTTCAATTCTCTCCAATGTTTAAGTAGACCACCTGAAATCAAATGAAGACCCAACAAAAAAAGACAGAAAAAATCAGAGTTCCAAGTAATTGCAAAGGGAAGTCAGCTATATATGTCTAGACCTAGGTAATATGAACATATATATAATATGAATATATATATATATGTGTGTGTGTGTGTGTGTGTTGCATGTGTGTAGATGTGCCTTGTTGTGGAACCAAAGTTTCTTGCCATGTCATATAATCAGATTTAAGATGAGATTGGAAAGATGCAAATAACCAAAAAGAAAGAAATGCCAAACCACTATCAGACAACAATCACAACCAAAAAGTAAATATGTGGCATTTATAGGAGTGATTGTTTTCCCTCTCTAACCCTAAAATCAGTTTTTCTATCCACCCCAAAATGAAATTCCTCATATCAGGGGGCAGATTTTCATCGATACAGCAAGAAAGAAGTTTGAGGATTTCAAACTTAAAGAAAAGAACTAACCTGAAAAAGCCTTTAAGAAAATGGAAGTACCCCGGTGTCAATGAAGGTAGGTTATAGGTCTTTGACAGAGGAATTGGTGGAAATTGAGGGAGAAATTGATGAGAATAAGGGTTATGCTTCACAATGAACTCCAAGAATTTCCCTACCGACGGGATACCACCCGCCGGAGGAGCGAAAGACGGTGGAGAGAGAGAAAGAGGTAGACGACGACCTAGAGAAACTAATGAAACTTGAGAGATAAATCACTGGGTATCAGTAGATGGTTATAGAAGAACCTAGATTACACATATATATATATATATCGATGTACAATGGCAAACGTGACCCTAAAATCTAGACCCTTTGCTTGCAGTTGGCCCTGTTCTTGTGACAAAAGATCTCCTAATCAGGCGCCAAATAAAAAAAAAATTCCCGCCAAAGTGATTACTCACGACTCGTTCATCTAAAAAAATATTTGTGACTAATAAATCTAATTTTACTAGTTTTGTGATGACCCCTGTGTTTGCCACTTAAACATACATTTTAGTGACAAAACTTTAGCTGCTACTAAGAAAATTGCCACTAAAAATCATTTTTCTTGTAGTGGTACAGTTTGAGTACTGAAACAATTTATAGTCCATTCCAAGATGATTAGTGCTGACTGCTACGTTTTAGGAGGATGAGTTACATACTCTTAATAAAGTTCAAAATTATCTAAAGTGTCTACAGTAGCAGAGACACATTGATCGAACTTCAGCTATGTGAATATAAAAGTGGTGCCGCTTATAGCAAGAATTTGAGTTTATTCTTGTAAATATTCATGAAACCAAGATTTAGCACATGACCATAATAGTGCTAAAAGATAGGAAAGTCTCAAAAGAAATTGGATAATTTCATGTGTGTGACATTCCCGATTTTGACATAAAGAGGATATGGTTTAATCGACTAGACACCATACACTTCGTTAAAACTTTGAAATGTTTGTACTAATTGAAGGTTTAAATCGAAAGATACCTTCTTGTATGAATGTTTGTATACTTTAACTGACTAGTGGTTTTAATATTACAACCTAGTGGGGATTGTTGTATATTTTAATATACATTAATATAGTTTATAATATTAAAATGTGTATAAAGAGAATAATAGATAAATGTGAAAGACACTATTGAAAGGGTGCCTTTTAGGTCAAAGGAACCTATTGGAAATGGGTGTCTAATAACCAATGGGTGCCATCTTTATGAAGAGGCACCAAGTGGTCTATATAAGACAAATGATATTATTCCTTTGATAGATGTGAAATTACTAAGTATATATACTCTCATATCATTTCATGTGTTAATTAAAACTAATTTCCTAGAGGCTTTCCTAAAAATCTTTAGAATTGCTATCTGGTAGATTTTCAGGCTTTGTTGTATCTTAGAGGGGATTTGCTAGAAACCCCGTAGTAAACTCTTTGTGAGTGGGGGCAAATAACTCGTTAAAGAAAGCGTTCCAAACGCGCCTCAAAGCTTTACAGATTTCATGTTTATTTGTTGATTCTTCTTCCATGGCGACCCGACCCAAACAAAGCTATTACAGGAAATTAAGAACTTATGATTGCTTCTCCTTTTTTATAGGGCAAATCCAAGTTAATTCATTTGGTAACTAGTTTATAAGCTTTGCAAAAATTGAACTTAATTAGAGTTTTTTTTTTTTTTTTGGGTGGGGGGCTTTTAAAAGATCTAGAATGGAGCTTTTTTATTTCGTGATAATTTTTTGAGGGTGATGCTAATGCCAAAGCACATGTGCTAATGCCAAAGCACAAAGTGTCACTAAAAGCTTTAGTAACACTTAGATATGTGTCACTAAAGCTTTTAGTGACACTTTGTGCTTTGGCATTAGCACATTGTGCTTTGGCATTAGCACTAGCCTTTTTTGAAGAGTAATGTGTCATTAGTACAAAATTATCAAACAGCTCAATAATAAATTTCATAAGCCACTTTTAAAAAGCTACATGAGAGGCCAAACAAAGCCTAACTCTTCTTGAAATGTCACCAACAAAGGTCCACATGGTCATCAGAACTTTGTTCACAGATATCAGTCCACAGACTGTACATCGCCCACTAGAAAAGGCAGCAAGTAACATGTTCCAAGTAACACTGACAATTTACCGGAATACTACCAGCCAAAGTATTAAAGAAGAGCTTTTATTAATTCTTTGACACCACGTAATCCAAAGTTAAACCATGTAATGCAAAGTTAGAAACGATGAATATCACTCTAGAAGTGAATTGGAAGTGATAACAATGTAATAAGGCCATAAATGGTTGAGAAAAAAAAAGTAAGACCTTACAAAGCTGAATTTATTGTCAACCAAAAAAAGTAAATTCGTAAATCGCATTTCTTGTTAACTTAAAGTCATAAATTTTTAGCTATAAACTAATGTCTTCGTCTCAATAAGAACTCGAATGCAACATTGATTTAAGAAAAAGTACTGACTAAAGAACATGTCATTACAGCATCTTGACCCTAAACTATCAAAGGAAAAAAGAAAATTGACCGAAACAAACACAAAGAAAGATGAATTTATTGAAGAACAAATTAAAACACATCACAACGAACAATCAAAAGGAACTAAGTAAACTCAAGATATACTTAAATTCATAGATCAAACCAAAGAAGTGTAATCCTTCTAATTATTGCTTGCAACGGACAAATTCAAACTCAATCCAAGCAAATGGTCTACAGATTGTGAACCAATACAAACAGGAAAAAGAGTACTCCACCAAACAAGTAAATTAGGTAACACTTATAGAAAGTCGAAGAGAAGACGAAGTCGAAGCAAACCTGATCGGCGAGGGGCAGAGAAGACGAAGTCTATTTTATTTAATTCATTTTTCATCACTTGTATGGCTTGTGCGCTTCAGTACTGCCATAGGATCTTAGGCCAAGGGTACTTTCCTACTTGGCCATCACAATCGTTTTGATAGAAGTCAGATTTTCAAACCTTGTGTATCACTCACACAAGTGACTTAGGAAATTTTGTTTTATTAGTTTGGGCCTACCTAACAAGGCTCTGGCACGCCCAAATAAATATTATAGCAAACAATTTGGCACGCCCGGTGGGACCGCCAAGTGATGAGCCAAGCATACCGTGAAACATGGCTGCAATTCTACCGCGACCAAGTTCGCTGCAGGGACGAAAAAATAAGCCTTCTTGAAGGTTTAATTTATCATCTCAACTTCGAAAGGGCGATGCTCCATTGCGATTCATTCTGCCAAAAGTTTGGATCGCCATGGGATTCGCAACTGGGTCATCGGCTTAGTCGTGAAATAAGCCGTTATGAGGATGAAATTGGTCAACTAAAAACTGAGATTGACCGATTAGAGACCGATAGACGGTTTTTCAACAATGAAATCGGTCTCCTTCTTGCCGTAAGTGAAGCGGAAGAGCCAGCACCTTATGGAGAAAATTTCATGTCCATGGAAGATTTCTTAAACGGTAGCTGGAGGGAAAATCCTAGCGGTTTTCCTAATTTGCCGCTCGGGGGGCAAGAAGACGAAAAAATAAGTGCTAGTGAAGAGCCGATTGATCTTATTTCGGCCATAGAGCCCCTCCCTGATGTTGAAGACGACGAAACACTCGGGGGGCAAATTCAAGACGAGCCTCAAAATTCTATTGAGGCCGAAGAAGAAGAAGAGGAAGAGTGTGATGGGCCGAGTGATCCTATATCGGCCATAGAGCCTCCTAGTGATGAGGAGGACGATGACATAGCCTCTCTTATTGATGAAGAAATCGGTGATGAACCGCTCAGGGGGCAAGTTTTACCAAGACCGATTGATTCTAAATCGGTCCATGAGATTTTTAAAAATATTTCCTTGAGGAAACTCAGCCTCAAGGAATTGTTCAATTTTTTCGGTCTAGTTGTAATGACCGATTATTATTTTTATTTTAAGCCAATTAATTATTTGGCTTGGGTTGATCTCCATCCACGGTGGCTGAGTGGGTGTCACCAAAAACTTACGGTTATTTGGTGGCTATTTTTACAACAATGGTATTATCAAAAGAGACTGAAAAGGTACTGAAGATCGGCTGAATTAATTAAGTCAAAAGTGCTATTCGGACTGGGTACCAGACCGAGAGCAAGAAAGAAAAAAAATAATAAATAAATAAAAGTATTGCTGGATGCTTCAGAATGCTTGGAAAGCAATTCGGACTAGTAGGCCGATAAAAGAAGAGGTTGGCAGTTGGGTCAAACAAGTCAATATAAAGGCTGATCAATTGTTGGTTTTGAAATCAGTTTATTGTTTACACAAGTATTGTGGTTGCACGTGGAAGTGCCATGCAGAGTGGCGGGCCCGAGAAAGTGTTGAAGAATAAATGTGTGTCATATCTTAGTCTCGGGCTTATTGCTTGTCAGTATACATGAAGTATGGCATTGATACATGTAAAAGTGGTAGGGCCCGAATCAGTGGGTGTAGGCCTGCTCATCAAGTACTATCACGCCATCATTAGCCTTTGACTGGAGTTTTGATATGCAATGAAGTCTTTGGTTTGAGGTGTTCATTGATCAGATTGGTGCTAAAAATTTAGGCCACACTATGGTGTATCATCGGTCTCATGACCAAGGCCGATGTCAGTTTTAAAGTAAACGGTCTCAAAAAAATTTGGCTATTCAAAATTACATTGTTTTCATTTTAAACAGCCAGGGGGGCAATTGTTTGCACCTAAAAAATACATTTTTTATATTAGAGTTGGTAGAGGCCGATTGGAATATTTCAATCGGACATAGAGACCGTTTGCGTAAATTAATAGTCAAAGTGATTGGTTTAAAGTTGGTAGTGATTGGAGTATTTTAATCGGGCTGCATCACCAGACCGATTTATCAAAACACTCTCATGAGCCCGATTAGAGTTATTGCCATAACTTTTGATTGGCAACATTAGTGGGCCATCTTAATTTAATGGTCACTTTATTGACCATTTTATAATTTTGGTGATATCTACACAATTCATTCGGACTTGGGCAAATCGGGCTTAGAGGTTTTTGGCTTTCCCTTTATTTGTTTACTTGTGAAAAGACATGGTGGGCCACCTAAGCATGACATTAAATGGCCAAATCATTCATTTGGTTATATGGATGGTAATTGGAATTTTTTGGTTAAGTCAGCCATATCACCAATCGGGCTGGTATATATTCGGGCTGCTCCACTTTGGCCATGCAATTGTAGGTGGACTAATTCATAATTTTGGTGACTTTATTGACCCTTTTGTAATTCTTGTGATGACCTTTCATCAATTCGGGCTTATTATTATGGCTATTGGCTGGTAAGTATTTGACCACCTTGGGGAAAGTAACAGTGGTGGGCCATCAAATGGTTAATTCATGTCAATACAAATTGGTTGGCATCAAGTGGAGTTCGGACTTAAGCTTCGTTTGGCATGATTCCATAGTTATCGGGCTGAAGAGCTATTGCGATGTTGAAGGATTGAGGTCATATGATGGTGGGGCCCATGCAAATGTTTAACTTTGAATCAATACAAATGGGTTGGCAGTATTTTAATGAGTCCGTGCGGTGTATTAGCTGGCCTTACCAGTTTGGTGCAATCACGTAAGCAAAAGATATGGTTGGTCAGTTTTGGGAAGTGTCCTCAATCCCTACAATTCCTCTATAAGATTATATTATCTTAATTGGAAATATTATCACATTAAGGGAAGCATATCTCTTACTTGGAGGGTAAGTCAGCCGAACCGAGCCTCAAGATGGACCAGATTCAAGCTACATATATATATACATATATATATATTATTCAAGATATGGAAGTCAAGAGTAGATTTTGGGAGATAAATCTGGTATTTTATACCAGATAATTATGGAGGATAATTACTTGCCTTATCTCAATCAGTCTAGGCCGCTATAAATCAACAGGCAGGCCAAGCAGTCAACTCACTCCGCGTCTCTTCGATACACTGCATTCAACCGCATCCCAAATGCATCCTTTAGCATTCTTAGTTTAGGCAAATATAGCAGTCTTTTATTTTCCTAGTTTTTCAATTACTTCTTGTAATTTCTTTTCTTTAATTAAATAAAAGTCTATTTTATTTAATTCATTTTTCATCACTTGTATGGCTTGTGCGCTTCAGTACTGCCATAGGATCTTAGGCCAAGGGTACTTTCCTACTTGGCCATCACAATCGTTTTGATAGAAGTCAGATTTCCAAACCTTGTGTATCACTCACACAAGTGACTTAGGAAATTTTGTTTTATTAGTTTGGGCCTACCTAACAAGGCTCTGGCACGCCCAAATAAATATTATAGCAAACAGATATATATGATATATATATACATATATGTATACCATACCTTCAGCGACGGCGGCGATGTCACGGCGAGGCGGCGGCGGCGGCGGTTGATCTAGTGATTCTAGTCGCGGTGATGGATGATCGTGGGGCTAATCGTCATAGAAGCCCAGGACAGTTGTCGATCAGTCTTCAGAGCTCTCAAATGAAATGATAATCCTAAAATGATTTTTTTTTTTATGTCAGTTTTTTTTTTGTTAATTATTTATGTCAGTTTATTTCAATACTAACCCATTTACTAATGTCGGTTATTAAATAACAGAAATAAATAGTCCAACTATTTTTGTCATTTATTTCCTTAAACCATTTATATATTAGAAATATTAGTTTTAGTCCTTGAATATGCATTTATTGTAGATTTGGTACTGTTGATATTTGATGTACATAAATTGATACCTCATTTAATATTTGATTTAGAAATTAGTCCTTCCCCCAATGGGTTGTGTAATATTTTTTGACTTATATACCCTTGGATTTATATTATCTGTATATGAATTGATTTATTTAAATTATTGATATTATAACCATTTATAGATGGGGCGTGATACTAGGGATGTGATTCATCCCAGGATAACTCCTAAATTATAGGGTAGTGGAGTAATTAGAAATATGCTTGAATATTAAATTTTGATTTCTGCATCCTAGCTTTCTAATTGACTACATGTCATTTGGTATACCCTGATGTTGAATTCGTATTGATAGCTTTTCTCTGTCATTGACATCCCATTTTGCTTATTGAATGAGGACGCTAGATTTGGTGGTATATTCATTGTTATATTTGGATCAGGATAACCAGGTGAGAAATTTAATATCAATTTGATATTTGTAATCCAGCATTCTAATTCCTATGGTGATGTTTTGAAGGCTCCTATGGTTTTGAAAGATGATATCACAGTCAATCAAAGATAGTGCAATTTGCTGCTTGACATCTTCAGTTTGGCCTTTGAAACTATTGCAGACGAGATCAGAAGAAATTTAAGTCTAAAAGAGAAGAACACAAAGTGGAAAGATGTTGAACACCCTCTGAGAGAGCTCTATAGGGTCATCAAAGAAGGTGAGATCTATATCAGAAATTGCATGGACATTAGAGACTTTTGGAGCAAAACAATTATTAGTCTCCATCAGAACAAGGACTGTGTTGAGTTTCACATTCACAATCTTCTCGGTTGCTTTCTTGTTTTTATTTTTTTATTTTTGGTGAGAAATTTGTATTATTAAACTTCCATTGATATTTTTGTCTTCAAAAATATATAAGGACCAATTTTTAAAGGGGCTTATAAGTTAGGCCTATTTCTAGAATGCATGTATATGAAGGACTAAATATTAACTAACCCCTTTATATATAATAGAAGAGGGCCACACACTCCGTGTGTACGTGTTATAGGTAGTTTTTTTTCTCATTTGTTGAATTAGTTTTTTTTAATTAATTGGACATTTTAATACCTTTCTAATATTTTTTTAAAAAATAAAATATAATAATTTAACTGTAATTATAAAGAATTTAAAAAATAATGTTAATAACCCAACCTTTCACTTTAAAATTGTATAGATGTCGGTTATTAAATAACTGCCATAAAAAGTCCAACTATTTATGACATTTTTTTCTTAACAGAGTTGATATCAATGCTAACATAAAAATGCCCATTTATTTAGGGTGATGCTATTGCCACTTCATCATTGAACCAAGGCACTCCACGGTACTATTCTTAAGACATGTGGTACATGCATGTCATGCATTACATACATGATACCACATACTCTGATAGTGGTACCATGGAGTGTATTGGTTCAATGATGGAGTGGAAATAACAATTCCTTTTATTTATGTCTATTATTAAACTGACATAAAAAGTCCAACTATTGGTTTTTGTTTTTGGACAAGTCTATAGCGCGAGTTTTAACTGTTGAATGAGCATCTGACAATAAATGTATCTCCAGATTCTTGGGAATCTTATAGCCATATTTTCATCCAATGGTTAAAATCCGTCTTTTCATATGAGAAGTTTCTCACAATAGACTTACCATTTTTTACCATTTATGTCGGGCCTTTCAATGCTGACATCATTTATTTATGCCGTGGGTTATTAAACAACTGACATACAAAGTTCAATTAACCATTTATGTCAGTTGTTTCAATACTAACATTAAAAAAAAAAAAATGTCCAGGTATTTAGGTCGGTTATTGAACAACTTACATATAAACTCTCTTATTTATGTCAAACACTCAAAAACCGACACAAAGGGCTAGCGCGGGAAATAATTATGTCACTCAAAATATAATTGATATAACAACAATTTTAAAACTGACATAAATAGTACTTTTACTTGTAGTGCCATTTTTTTTTTTTTTTTTTATATAGAAATATAAGAGTTGGTCTCTATTTTGAATCATTAATAGAAATTGATCATAGTCAGATTGCATGTATAGTGATTAGTCCCTGATTTTGGAAGGTAATCAATATTTAGTAATTTTTTCCAATTTAATAGAGATTTTATGGACCAATATGCCCTTTGTTACATACATACATATATACATATATATATATACAGTCTGGATCTTAAGCGAAGCTTAAAAAACAGACCTAAAAGGCAGACAGTGTAAAAAGTAAGAATTTCTCACAAAAAAGTGAGAATTTCTCACTTTTTTACATGGTTTTCACTTTATTGTGAGAAATTCTCACTTTTTACACGGTCTTCCATCTTTTAGGTCTATTTTTTAAGGTATGCTTAAGATCCAGACAGTGTATATATATAGTAACAAAGACTTGAATTTAGGGATTTCAAATTTAAATATATATATTATATATATATAGAGAGAGAGAAGTCTCTCTCTCTAAAATACAATCACAGAAAGGATTATATGCATCATCATCATCGTCATTGAGATGAAGTTTGGGAAGGCGTTTCCGATGCATATTGAAGCAACCGTATCCGATTGAAGGGATTAATTTCTCTGTTACTAACCATTGAAGAAGCTCTTCAATCACTTTCCGGTGGTCACTACCAATCAACCTTACCTTCTGATTGACGCCGATGCTGTCACCGAAGTTGACAATTCAGAGAGTAGCGGGCCATCTTTGGAGGTTCTACAGGATTGGTAACAAATTGGGTTGTGGATGAGAACGAGAAGCTTGAAAGCCGGAGTTCTCGACACAGATTGATGCAAGAAAGAGAATCACAGATCAAAAATTCGAGAGAAGCACAGTCTTGAGTTCTAGTATAGGGAGAGAAGTGAGAATTTCTTTGAGAAAAGTGAGAATTTTTCACCGAAAACTGAGAAATTTGTATTAAAAAGGTGAGAAATTTATTTTTATTTTATGAGAAATTACTCGTCATATCAATTTAAAAGGTGTGAATTTTTTTTTTTTTTTTAATTCTTCTCGAAAATTGTTAATTGTTGATAATTTTCTCATCAAATCCTCTCTATGTGTATGCTTATTTTTGTTTTAAAAGTGGGCTAGCTATTCTACCCTTCTAGTATAAGTGAGAAATTTTCCATTGTTATACACATTAAAATATGAAATTCTCACTATTTTCAATACTTAGTTAATATAGTGAGTAATTTCACATTATTTTAGTGCAATCTCATTGATTATTTTCTCAGTTTTTAAGTATGAAGTTTTGAATACGTAGTGCGCAATTATCAAGAGTTTGAAAGAAATTTCTTTGTTCTGGTGGACTTTATGTGTAGATATTTTCTCAGTTTTTAACTATGTATGGTAACTGATTTATCATATATAAATCTGTTTATATATGTACATGTATGGATTCTGAAGTAAATGATAATAAATTAGTTAGCATATATAGTTATATATATATATATATATTGTAGCACCCTGAATTTCCCCAAGCATTCCACGTAGGATTAGAAGTGATGATGTCACCATGGCACGGTTACAGAAGGTCCATTAGGATGGCCTTAGCTAGAAATCTTTATTAGGATCCTACAATTAAACGACGACGATATGATTCCTAATCTAGTACTAAGAGTAGACAGTCATAACCCCGACATTCTAGATTTCTAGTCGAACTCGCAGACGGACTTATATTCAGGCTCGTACACTGCCCCATTCATACCTTCACCTATAACTGTGTTCACTTTCACAGTTGTGCACACACATTCCTAGCATTACACTTATACTGGACTTAGGCACACATCCCAGTGTACCGAGTGGGACCCACACCACCCTCATGTGACCCCACCCAATCTACCCTTGGACACACAAACACCCATGTATGAACACATGTTGTGCACCCAACACATGGGATAACCTCCCTCCCATCCCCCTCTATATATGTGACCCCTCACCCTCTCATTTATCACTATCAGCCCTACACAATCTGCTCATACAGATTATATATATAGAGAGAGAGACCCGAGAGCTTTTTTAAGAGAACACCACACACCACCCTCACACTTTCGGACTATACACACCCACACACCCACGGCTTGTACACAACCACACCACCATCTCTTCACTCCCCCTCTCTACATCATCTTCCTTACACCTTCTCTGTCTCATCTATACACCACCCATATGCATTGAAAGAAGAAGACTAAAGAAGAAGCAGAACGCAGAGGAGGGAGAGAGAGAGAGAAGAAGATCGGTGAAGAGAGGTAAGATCGTGGCACCTAGAGGTAAACCACACCCAACATTTCATTCTTGAGCATGTGCATGTCATTTAGGAGACCCTAGGACCACATGCAAGCTCCCAAATAGAACCTAAGGCTCTCTGTGAGCTCTGGACTGAGATTAGAGCTCCACGTCGAAGCTCAATTTTGCAATATCCATTAGCCCCTAAAATCTATACCAATATGACCCTTATGATCCCTTTAGAACCCCCATTGAACAGTTTTTGGAATGGGGTTTGTTTACTAGGCCATGCAGGCCATTATCCTCACTAAGACCAAATAGAATAATCCACTGGTTCGAACTCTTATCGGATGAACTAGGCTCCCATCTTGTAGTATGATGTAGGGGGACCAATTCCGGTCATTTCCCTGTTGGATTCAACCATTTTTATGGAAAGGGGAAGAAGTTATGCCCCTTTGAAGTTTTCCGGCAAATCGAGCCTCACCGGCGACAGCTTGGGCTTGCCAGAGAAGAAAAAGGAAACGGGTTATAACAAGCAGGTTCGAATCGGGTTTGTCTTGGGTCTGGGTAGGGTTGTATTGTGTGTATAGATGGCCACGGGTTCGGTTTCGGGCCGGGTTAAAGTAATCCACGGGCCAACTTAAGTTGGACGACGTCGTTTTGACGTCTCGGGTAAGTTCGGGTCGGGTTCGGTTGAGCGGAACGGGCTCATTTGTGTCTGTTGTTGGTTATAGGTTCGGGTGAGGTTTGGTTAGGGTTTGGGTAAATGGGTTAGGTTCGGTTACGTTTTGGGTTAGCGGGCTAGGTAGGTTTGTGAGTAGAGTTGGGTCTTGGGTTCGGGTTTAGTTTGACCCGAATGGAGTTTTGGTTTGGGTTCATTTGTATCTTAGTATGGATAATCCATATTAGTTGGGTCCGGTCGGGTCTGACCCTTTGGGTCAATACTTTGGGTTTCTTTGAGTGTGTTAGCGGGTTACCCGTAGGCCCCAGGTCGGTTCGGGTTGACCCGTTGGGTCAGAGATTATTTTATTATTATTATTATTATTATTATTATTATTATTATTATTAGTATTAATAGATTTTAAATAATTTTAATTATTGTAAATAGTATTAAAATGTATTTTTAGTACTTTTAATTTATGGAATATTATATAATATTTTATATATTCTGAGAGTAATTTTATTATTACGAGAATGTGATTAGTATTTATTTAGTATTTCATATGTATTAAATAAATAATAAAAATTATTTTTAAGTGATATTTAAATAGTTAATAAATACCTATATATATTTATAAATTCAGAAAATTAGGGATATGTCCCTATCAGTATTTTATACTATGGTATAAATTAAAAGTCTTGATACTATGGTTTAGTATTCCTAATAATTAATAAGGAGCTATTTTAATAGTTTATTAATTATTATAAATACTAAATAAGCTCTGAAAATTATGAGATAAATACTGGGAGCGTATTTTTAATGTTTAGTAATTAATAAAAAATACTTCTAAGGTCTGATTCTCATGAGTGGTCATACTTACGTATTTAAGGACTAATATGATGATATTTTATATAATGATTTATCTTCAATAATTCATAATAAATAATCTAGAACACCGAAAATTACACGGTCAGTTCCCAGAGTCTTAGAATAATGTCTAGATCGTTCTCCTTAAGTTTTTATGACCTTTTGACTCAGTCGAAAATACAGCTTGTCTTTAGGGCCCACATTGGCGTAGAAAAACCCAACCTTTTATGTGACTGACTCTGATTTGAGTCCAGTCAATGGTGTTGGACTTAGAATGACACGTAGATCACAACCTTGAGATTTATATCCTTATTGTGTAAAATTACCATTTTTCCCCTGTAGCTAGTTCTTATACTTTATTCAATTTCTTCTGGTTATTGTTGTAGAACTTGACGGTGACTCAAGGTGAGTTTCCTAACTTCACTCTAATCCTAGTAAGATTAATATAAGATAAATTTCAGTTATCTGTATGATGTATGATATTAGTAATGTGCTGATTATGATGCTATGCGTTCCCGGAATCTGTATCGCTATGATTATTCGTGCCATAAAGTATTCTCGTATATACAAGCATGCTAAGGGTTTTGTCTATATGATTACTCGTATCGAATCCTGGTTATGTGATCCATGTTTATATAATGATGTTTTCGCTGTTAAGATGATGGATGCATGTTTTTGTGATGATGGCTAATCAGAGTAGGTAACGCATGAAATGTTAACGAAGTAAATAAAAGAAGAAGAGACGTATACGAGTAAATGATAATGGACACTTGCATATCATGACACGAGATAGTATGCATTGCATGAAGAGCGAGATGTGATTGAGAAAGAGAAATGAATTTGAGTAGAGGGCCAATTGGGCGACAGTTAATATGCCAGTTGGGCAATAGTCAATATGCCAGTTGGGCGGTAGTTTGAGTACTAGTTGGGCGACAGTTAATATGCCAGTTGGGCAATAGTCAGTGTACCAGTTGGGCGATAGTTTGAGTACCAGTTGGGCGACAGTTAATATGCCAGTTGGGCGACAGTCAGTGTGCTAGTTGGGGCGACAGTTAATATGCCAGTTGGGCGACAATCAGTGTGCCAGTTGGGCGATAGTTTGAGTGCCAGTTGGGCGACAATTAATATGCCGGTTGGGCGACAGTCAGCATGCCAGTTGGGTGACAGTCAGTGTGCCAGTTCGGTGACAGTTAATATGCCAGTTGGGCGACAGTTAGTGTGCCAGTTGGGCAACAGTTAATATGCCAGTTGGGCGACAGTCAGTGTGCCTGTTGGGCGATAGTTTGAGTGTCAGTTGGGTGATAGTTAATATGCCAGTTGGGCGACAGTCAGCATACCAGTTGGGCGACAGTTAGAGTGCCTGTTAAGGCGACAGTTAGAGTGTCAGTAGGGCGACAGACGGATGAGAAAGAGGAAGTGATGAGAAAAGGGTTGATGAGTGAGACGTTTGGTTCTGGACAAGTGTTGTGAGTTCATTGTTTAGGTCATGGATTCGACATCCCAACGTGAAGATAGTAGTATTGGTCGTACTTTGACACACACGAGCATGTAGATGAAGGGAGAATGTATTCTATGATGTAAGGCGATTATATTCTTAGTTGTTTACATGTTTTGTTGAGACCTTTGTTATGGCCGTGAAAAAATGCGTCTTTTGATAAGAGCTTAACTATAACCTAAGATACTGAACATTAACGCGTGTTGAGTGATATTTGTATTTATTGATTATTGTGCGGTTAGACTCTTACTCAGCTTTGTTCCAAAGCTGACGGCATGTTACGCCCTGGTCATTCCTATGTCCAGAGTGATGCAGGTTTGTTATTAGATGAGGGAGCTCAGGATGCAGTGCTGAGGAGCTATGAAGGATAGAGTCGAGCTGGAGATTGAAGATCGTTATCTCAGTAGCTTCTTATGTTTATATTTATGAACTAAGTTTAGTACTACCCTTATGTAATATGCTTGATGTTAAGGTAACTCGTTCATTTCCGTTGTTGTAATTGCACTGTGTTAAGGTTAAGTTATGCTTATGAATGTTGTTCAGAGTTAGAAGGATAGAACGGTAAATCAACCAGTCACGTGCCTACGGACCCATAAAGGAAGTTTTTTTTTTTATTTTCCCTATTTTTGGCTTACTCCGGGGCGTGACATATATATACATTCCTATAAAAATGATATGGGGGTATTTTAGTCCTCAAATTAGGCAAGGGCTAATTTCTACATTCATTTTATAAAAGGACATATTTCTAATTAGATGCATATATTAGGACTATACATTAAGTTACCCCCTTTTTTTTAGTGAAAAATCTACATGTTATTAAAGCTATGTGAAATTTCACATAACTTTAAAAAAAATGAACTAGTTATGTGAAATTTCACATAACTTTTAAAATATAGGGATTTGATCTGATTAATTTTCACTAGTCATGGAGTTTTGACTAAAATAAAAATGGATTGTCTTTTAAACTTAATAAGTGTAAAATGAGAGACTTTTTACCAAATTTCTATATAAACATTTTCATTGCAAGATAACTTTTCAATGTGCTCATTCATAATTTGTCAGCGTTATAAAAGTTATAAAAGTACTTATACGTTTCTAAAATCAGAAAGAAAAAATGTCAATGGACGAGATAATGCGATACAACACAAAGATGAAATAGGGATAGATTTGAGTGAGAGTGAACTTGATCTACTACTTGATTTATTTTAATTAAATTGCAAAAACAGGGAAAAATTAACCCCAGACCACCCGCCTACTTTTTTTTTTGGGTGGGGTCAATTTAAGAAAAAAGAAGAAGCATCCAATCAATTGTAAAACCACTAATATACAAATACCATTTTAAATTTCAGTGGGGCAATTAGCGCGACATATTTAGAGCAACTCCAATGCAGTAACAAAAATTTAAATTAGTATCGGATTCAACAAAATAGGTGCAAAAGGCACTCTAATGGACAAGCTAATATCCTACATGGCCATGTCAGATGCTAAAATCTCCACTAACTGTAGTGAGCATTTTAGCGAAAAAAAACTGAGGCCATTCTCTCTCTGTATCTGATGGGGCAACAAAAGACTTCACCAACTGTTGGAAACTTTATGGTATTTCGAGTAATGATGTGACTAAGATGTCAAGTTAATATGTAAATTAATCTCCTCATAGAATCGAAAAATTCATCAAATTTTGTCACGCTCCGGAACCACCCAAATGATTCTAGGACACGTGGCACGCCAACAAAGCTTGTCTCAAGTTATTAAAGTTGCGGAAATCATAATAATACACTACAAGAAAATAGATAGGTCTTTTGTGATGAAAGTTTTTGTGCCGGATACAAATCCATCACAAAAACTTTTTCTGTGACGGATTCTGTGACGGAAATGTATCCATCAAAAATAACTTTTTATTCGTGACAGAAATTTATCTAGCCGTCACAAATAAATTTTATTCATGACGGAAACATACCTATCCGACACAAATAAATTTATTTTCGTGACGAAAATGTACCTATCTGTCACAAATAATTTTCTTTGTCATGTTGTGACTTTGTTAGGCGGGAAAAATTGGGGGCAACAGAGAAAAAGAAAAAAAGAAAAGAAAAAAGATTTACACCTTTTCCCTTCCTACCTTTTCCCCTCACCCATATTGCCCACTCTTTTCCCTTCCTACCTTTTCCCCTCACTCTCTCCCAAATCACACCTAGGGCTCAACCAAATTGCCCCAATCGCAGAGCTCTCCCAAATCACACCTAGGGCTCAACCAAAACGCAGCACTTCACCCAAATCGCAACTAGGGCTTACTCCCTCTGACCGATCCCCTCTCCTCCTCACCACATCATCACTCTCTCTCTCATCTCCGGCCAATTTGTCAACTCATCTCTGGCCATCAGAAGGTCCTTGTAAGAACACCTCTCTCTCTCTCTCTATATATATATATATACGTATACTAAGATACTCATGCCACTCGGCTAATATAGTTTCTTGATGATGCTCTTACATGGATGTACGGTTTGGGGCATCTAGATTTTTTTTTCACAGTACCAAATTATTTCTGAAGTTTCAATGTGAGACTTTTAGTATGCAGTAAATGAATTTCAGAATGTTGAAACTAAACCCTAAACGGAGGACAAGGAAAAAAATAAATAAAATAATCATGTATTGTTTTGGTTATTGCTAAGGTTATCTGTTAATTTAAATTTTTTTTATTGGAACAAATGGCTCTTGAAAGTTCATTGAAACTAGAAAGTCAGAAAGAATATGAGAAAACTGTTAATGAAAATAAAATTAAAGAAAAAAAAACTGAAGAGAAGCAGGGGAAAAAACAATTTCTTTTCTCTTTAATAGAAACTGATAAGCTTTCCTTGTCTGACAATTAAGTACTCCATTTTGCAATTAACTTTCATATAGCGTGTGAGTTTCTATTGGCATCGAGAATTTTTTCGTCTACAACTGTAAGTTTTACTAGGAGCTTTGTCCTATATCATTGACCACTCTTGTGGTACGGTGGTCTTTAAAGCAATTCAATTGTCGAATTAAATTCCAAACTCACAAATATATCAACTTCAAATTCGCATTGATAGGATATATTCTATTTCTTTTTAACATTCTTTTTTTTCGTTCCTTCATCGTATTATACGACAGTTCTTTTTAGTCTTGTTCAACTTTAGCTTGTGTATCAGATCAAGAACTATCTGGTCTACACCTTTGATCTAATACCTGCTAGTACTGAAGTCGTTTAGAAGTTTCTTTAGGTTTTGTTCTAACCATTTGTATTTTGTACTCCTTCCTTCCTGTGGACATCATTACAATAGTTTGATATTTAATAAAAATCAATCATTGTATATGATCGTATTCTATTGCAAGTTATGACTATCTTCATTGTCAAATATATTCTTGTGCTAATGCTAATTTCATCTGTTCATCATAAGTGCCAATCCTTTTATTATCCTCGTGAACGAGTAAGGATATTGAGGAAGTGGGACCAGTGGGTGGAGTCGGTGAGTTAGTGATTTTAAATGTATTGAAAGAATTTAACCTTGGAAGAGGAACAAGCTAAATCTACTTTGCAAGAAGCACAAATATGGACACGGACACGGTCACGAGACGACAGGATATGCTAACATAGATAATCGTACAAAAGTTTAAACTTTGAACATAGACACGGTGAGACACTGGAGTTAATAGACATTTATTTATATTCGATAACGTGCACGCATGAGAAAAACTGTATGATTTGTGGTACAAATAAGATGCATTATTACCTCTAATACCTAAAGATCCTAATTCTTTCGAATTATGTTATTATTATTTTGTTTTGTTTGGAGGGGGGATCTTACCAAAATTTGAAATTTTAAGAACAATGCACTGAAAAAACAACCATTGGACTGACCTCGACCTATCCTCCCTAGATCCGCCACTGAAATTTAGAAGTACAATGCCACTGTTTTTCTTTCTTTCTTTCTTCTTCTTTTTTTCCCCCCTTCTCACATAGTTTATTTGTATGTACAATAATATTGAAAGTTTCTTTATGCACAAGCATGTAATTTGATTCAATGATATTATGTCTATGTGATCAAGGGAAGACATTTTTTTAGTTTTTTTTTTCTTTCCCCCTTCTTCTGAGACAGCTTAATTAAACAAGTAGTACTGATAATGTGTAGATCAAACATGTATCTGGAATATCCTATATGCATAGAACATCCTCCCAACTGAACACATTTTCGTTATTCAATTTCCCAAAGGTCGTTAGAGATTTATCTCTATCACATGATTTGTGGGACACAAAAACAGTAATGAAAAGAAACACACAAGACAACCATATTTAAGTGGTTCCCCTAAAACTAGTGCTACTACGTCCACGTAGCTGCTGAGACTTTTACTTTGCTCATAGGAGGAAGAAAAAATTACAAAATCTTCATTAGGACTTCTTTCACATATTGTTGCATTCTTTGTGATTATTGTTCTTGAACTGTAACTTATGTGACAACAGTTCAAGAAAGCATACATGGATGATAGAAGTTGGTTTAGTTTACCTAGGAATTCAACGGCATTTTTGAAAGGGCTTGATGACTTTTAAATTTTGCATATGCTAATAAGTGTCCTAACTCGAATATTTATTGTCCGTATAAAGTGTGTGCCAATCGTTATTATGAATCACGAAATGTTGTGAGAGAACATATAATCTTAAAGGGATTTCTTGAAAGGTATAAGAAATGGACTTATCATGGAGAATCACATGTTTCTTTACATCAAAATTGAGAGCAAGAGCAGATTGACATGTCAATGAGTTTAGATATTAGAGATGAAATGGAAGAAATGGTACACGAGGCAATGAGAATTCCAAATATGACTAATATGGCGGGGCCTAGTGAAGAAACTTCAAAATTTTTAAAACTCATGTAAGATGCGCAGATTGAGTTATATCCAGATTGTAAAAAGTTCACAAAACTCTTGTTTGTTGTCCGACTTTCGCACATGAAAGTTCTTTGGGGGTGGATGGACAAGTCTGTCACAATGTTGTTGGAATTGTTAAATGAGGCATTTTCGGAGAATGTAAAATTGCCCAAAAATTTCTATGAAGCCAATAAGATAGTTTCAACTTGGGTTTTAATTACAAGTCATGGGATGCATGCCCCAATAGTTGTATGTTGTTTCGCAACAAGGCGGAGAAACTTGATAATTATGAGTTTTGTGGTGAATCAAGATACAAAAAATTCGATGACCATCCAAATGATGGTAAAAAAATACCAGCATAACAAGAACGGTATTTTCCATTAAAGCCTAGATTGCAGAGACTTTATATGTCATCTAAGACTGCTTCGCTCATGAAATGGTATACAGAGTCACGTTCATGTGATGGTGTACAAAGGCATCCTGCAGACTCTCTTGCGTGGAAAGCTTTTTATGAAAGAAACCCTATTTTTGCTAGTGATTGTTGGAATGTTAGGCTTGGGTTAACATCAAATAGATTCAATCCATTCAGTTCAATGTCTATTGCTCACAACACATGGCCTGTTGCGCTTATTTCGTACAACTTGCCACCATGGTTGTGCATGAAGCAAACTTTCTTCATTTTGTCGGTGCTTATTGATGGTCCAAAAGGACCTGGTAATAAGATTTATGGATATCTCCAGCCACTAATTGAGGAGTTGAAGGAATTATGGGATGAGGGAGTGCAAACTTATGATGCATCAACCAACCAGATGTTTAAGTTGCATGCAGCATTGTTGTGGACAATCAATGACTTTCCTACATACGGTAACTTATCTGGATGGAGCATAAGAGTTGAAATTGCTTGTCCTTATTGTAACAAGGACACTCGTTCTACCTGGTTGAAACATGGTGGTAAGTATTGTTACATGGGTCATCATTGCTTCTTAAAACCATCACATTAATTTCAAAAAGACAGAGCGTCTTTCGATGGTTGTCGGGAATATATAGGCAAGCCCAAAAGCTTGTCAGGATCAAAGTTATTGCAATAGTTGAGAGACATTGAAATGGAAATCGAGTATAAGAAGGATGATATTATCAAAAAAAAGGAAAAGAGAGGAGGCTTAAAAACAATACAAATGTATATACTGAAGGGCCTTCAACTCAGAGGAGAGACAATTGGAGGAAAAAGAGTATCTTTTTTGGACTTCCGTATTGGGAGTTCAACGTCATTCATCATAATCTTGATGTGATGCATATTGAGAAGAACGTGTGCAATAATGTACTATTCACATTGTTAGGCATTCTAGGAAAATCCAAGGATAACTTGAAGGCTCGGAAGGATGTTGAAGAAATGAGACTTAGGAAACCCTTACACCCTCAGCTATGAGGGTCAAGAAAGGTGTACTTACCTCCTGCTTGCTTTACGATGGATAAGAATGACAAAGATATCTTTTGTAGTGTACTGAAGGGTGTCAAAGTTCCAAATGATTATTCATCTAACATTTCAAGGTGCGTGCATTTGAAAAAGAGGAGTATATGGGGTCTAAAAAGACACGACAGTCATATTCTAATGCAACTACTACTTCTTCTAGCTATTCGGAGGGCATTACCTAAGAATGTGGTTAAAACCTTGATTGAATTAACTAATTTCTTTAGATAGTTATGCTCCAAAGTCAACACGGCATCCGATTTAGGGAAAATTCAAGATCGCATTGCTATTATGCTTTACAGTCTTGAGAAGATCTTTCCACCAGCCTTTTTTTTTTTACATAATGGAGCACTTGCCTATACATTTAGCATATGAGGCATTAATTGCTAGGGCAATTCAATTTTGATGGATGTACCTCATAGAGAGATATCAATGTATTTTCAAGTAATTAACATATGTGGTGTTGGCCTATTTTAGTAGTTATTTTAATTATAGGTATCTGCTTACACTAAAGCTCTATGTGCGCAACCGTGCTCATCTTGAGGCTTCAATTGCCAATGGATACATCATGGAGGAATGTATGACATTTTGTGAGAGGTACTTGGGTGATGTGGAAACCAAGTCTAGCCAACCAATCAGAAACTTTGATGGAGATGACTGACTGGGTCATTCTGTGGGAAAAGGAAAACGTTTTCACATGAATGATGTTACACGAGCACAAGCTCATCGATATATGCTTGCGAACACTGATTCAGTGACACCATTCTGAGAGTAGGTTATCACTTCATTAATACTTAAACATATTTATACATTTCAAAATTATAATGAATTGGAAAGCTACCTTTACAATCAGCACTATGCACTTATTTTACCAAAATGAGACAATTACCAGAGCATCAGATCCAACGTATTCATAATGAACAATTTCCCACATAGTTTAAGAATCATGTAAGTTATTTGCAAATAATTTTTCAAAAAGAATCATGTGCTATACCTATGTATTCACAATTGAGTCTTTTTTTTCTTTCAAATAGGTTCGTAATTTGCAAATGACAGATAATGAACAAATCTCAGTGGAGATAAAAATTTTGGCTAAAGGTCCTGACCAGTTTGGAAGGAGATTTAAAGCATATTTCATTAATGGCTAAAGGTCTCCATAATGAACAATATTAGATTTCTTACAATCAGAGTCCCAGCAGGAACCCGAGGTACAGGTAGAGGTACAACCCCAAGCCCAGTCACATCCCTATACTTGGGCTCGAGCACAGGTACAGGTACATGTATAGGTACAAGTGCAACCACAACCACAAGTACATGTACAGCCCAAACACAGACACAGGTACATGTGAAGTCACATGAACATACCCATTCTACAAGCATAGGCTCTCAACCAGAGACCTCACTGTCCACTTAGCTTGATGGTACATATTTTATAATTATAACTATTGTGATATTCTAAAAATTAATGCATATCCTTTTTTAACTAAAAAAATTTTCTTTTTTATTATTGAGCAGGTATTTTAGTTACTAGATCAACTTCTACCAGACGGCGAGGTAGAGGAGTAGCAAAAGGTTTGGAGACGTGGGGCACAAATCAAAAGCTTCATTTGGTGTTAATGACCTAGGGCAAGCTATTGGAAAATCTTCTACACAATTATCAACACATATTGTAATCATGGTACGAAATGGGGAGCAAGTTCCTCTCCATTACGCGCGATGGGATGACATGCCGGAGGATGAGTTGGACTATATATGGACTGAGGTTAAGGTAACACTTAGTGACACATAAAATAATTGTTCCTACAATGATTGAATTGTCTCAATGTTTATATGTAAAATAACTTGATTGAATTTTATTTAAAGGACAACACTGATGCTCCTCCAAAGTTCAGAAATAATTGTCGAAGCATTGCTGGAGCGTTATGGAGACGTTGGAAGGGCCAAGTGAAACATTATTACTACAACAAATACGACACAGATGAGAAGCATTTGTTGAATAGGTGAAGCCGTTTCTAGCTTGGTTAGTGGGAAAAACTTATAACTTATTGGGGGAATGAGACAATTTAGGTATTAATTACCTTATTGTAGTTTCTATATCAAATATAAAATATGATTAGTTTCTTTTGTAGGAAATAGCTATAAAAAATAAACAGAACCGTGAACATCATGTACTCAATCATACAACTGTGAGGAAAAAACATGCTCAAGTAAGGGATGAGGTAAGTCATAGGGTATTTATGTTGCTCATTCATTATTAAACTTGCTGCTACTATTAAAAATAATATTTTTATGAATTTGTTTGTTAAAATAAACATATTATATGGAGGCACGTGGAGAAGAGACCGATCAAGTTAATGTGTTCGTTGTGACACATAAACCCAAGGAAGGTCGCCCGCAAGCTTCAGAGACACCTGCTGCAATTGTATGTTTTGACTATCATATGTTATAATATATTTCCTCTCTTTTGTTAAATGAAAGGTAATGTTGAAATGACATAGTATTTCTAATAGAGAAATTTGATTAGTTTCTTTTGTAGGAAATAGCTATGAAAAATATGATTAGTTTCTTTTGTAGGAAATAGCTATGAAAAATATTAATATTGCACTTACATTTCTAATAGAGAAATTTGGAATATTTTTAAAATTTTGATGTAATATTTGTATTTTTGTAGGTTCCTACTTCATCAAGTGTGCACCGCCCAAACTCTGAGGCTGATGGACATACGAACCAAGATGATGAGGTAATTTCTTTGTACATGTAGTTTACTTCCAAATTGTTAGATATAGCTCTAATTTATTACCTATTCATTATTAATTGTGTTGATGAGCATAATTGTGAGTTGTAGTGTATGAGAGTATGTTTTTATGTAGTGAAACAATATGGTTGATTATCTTGTATTAATAAGCAGAATTGTGAGTTGTGGTACATTCACAATTAGGGTTGGTGATCTTCGATTATTTGTTGTATAACATGAACTGACATTAGACTCATCATGTTGTTGATAGTACTTTGAGATAAGAAATTTGTGCTAAAATTTAGTATGCTAGATCATAAAAGTGCCAAAGAGTTGTATGCTGATTTTGGATTGTGATAAATTTATTTACACAGGTTAATGAAAATTTTCGGATGTTATAGAAACAAAGGAAATTATGCCAATTTTTTTTTAGGAATCTTAGCCCCTCCCCCCCCCCCCCCCCCCCCACTTTTTTTTTTGTTCTTGTGTACTTGTTTGGATAGTTTTTATTTGTCTTTTTGGTCTTGTTTTGCTCTTTGGGTTGCTAGGTGGTTGTATTATTGTATTTTTAATTGAACTTTCGTTTTCTATTTCAAGTTGTGGCGAGTGATTAGAGGATTATAGCATAATTTGCCATTTTTAATTGAATCAATTATGAGCGTAATGACTTTATTTAGACTATTATCATTTTATTTTTAGTTCTACTAATGCCAACTATGAAACAATTATGTATGAACCTATACTTTATTGTCTCTTGTTTTATCTTTAATTAATATGCTTTTAAATTTTATGTGGTTCTTGTACTTAAAAAAAAGTATGGCATAATTTATTGTGATGGAGAAATAATGATTTTTGGTGACAATATATAAATTTCTATCACAAGTAATTTTTGTGATGGTTTTGATAATAATTGTGGTCACAATATTTAAAATTTTGTCATAAATACTATTTATTCCGACATAAATACTATTTGTCCAATTGTGACGGTTTTGGGTCGATACAAATAAAGTGCCTCA
The DNA here is from genome assembly GCA_033977485.1 of Hydrangea macrophylla. Taxonomy (NCBI): domain Eukaryota; kingdom Viridiplantae; phylum Streptophyta; class Magnoliopsida; order Cornales; family Hydrangeaceae; genus Hydrangea; species Hydrangea macrophylla. The sequence continues at coordinate 69,656,928 of CM066990.1, read as the reverse complement.
AATCAAATGTGACACTATTATTTGTATCGCACACTAATCCGTGACAAACACTATTTGTGACAGTTTGGGTCGACACAAATAAACCGTCACAAATTATAGGTATATGTGGCACTATTTTTTGTGTCACACGCAAATCTGATACAAAATCCGTCACAAATCCTTTTTTGTGACGGAATTTGACTGGTACAGACTTTTTGTGACGCCCTTAACTTGTGTCGGGCACAAATCCGTCACAAAATATGCAATTCTGTCACAAAATGTAATTGTGACGTAATTGTACCTTTTTTGTGACAGATTTTTTCCGTCACAAAAGACATGTTTATTTATAGTGATAAAAGTTCTGACCAAAGAATTCAACGTACTATTTTTATTTTCCGAAGGTTTGGATGCACGCACACCCAAACTCATCTTAATAAAGTCCATTTTTAAAAGTAACACTTTTGTAAGTTAAAGCACCATACCTAATTAGAAGTTAAACCGAACACCAGCAGTAAGAGAAAACATGTAAAACTTGTTCGAGTCATAACCCCGAACTTCATGAGTTCTTAAGACAGTTTTTAAATACTTTAAGAAAATATTATCTATGATCAAATCATGTTGAACTCGTCGAGTAGAAAATTCCAAGTTTGTTGTCCCAATTCAACTATGCAAGGTATATATAATACAACCTCAGCCCAAAATCAACTAATATAATATGTCCCCCATATTATAAGAATTTAAGCCGCTCTCCTTAGAACACAATCCCAAATAAACAACCGATTACAATATTCCACTAATATTATTCATTAAACAATAGTCTATTAAACAAGAATTTATTACAATCCCACGCCCACGAATACTCACCAATTCCATTTCTTTCCTTCTGAACTTCACCTAGAACACTTACGATGATTATTCAATAACCACTACAATATATAAGCTATATGATTGTGAATAACACTAGTTATGTACATGCATAAGAAACATGCCCAATTTCATCTCATTACAATCAATTATAGGCTCCGACGATTACTAGTTCACTTCCACCACTACCAACTATCCCGTGACTCCACTCCCTAAGCCCACGTGACCTAGTTATGACCCATGCCTTTACACGTGCAGTCCCATTGGCCTTTGGCAGCCGTGGTCGTCACCCCATCAATTACCTCATGGTGGTATAGAATTAGCAATTCCATTGACCCAAATAAACAACTCAACATGCTCATATAAATATCACACCGTGCTTTCACAATAAATTTGGGCCTAATTTAATCACATGCATTTTGCCCAATAATAAACTAAATAAGTTTTATAGCTAATTTAACATGCTTTTACATCCCAAATGAACCCAAACATGAAATCATCCATATATCATAATTAATGTCACTCACCTATTGAAACCACTCCTAAACTTGAGATCGGAGTCCTGTTATGCTTCAGGTACAAATCCTATACAATTTTGGTAAACTAAATGTTACCAACCCACTTGGGTCACGAAAAATCTATCGATCAAACGTAAATTAAATTATATCCCCACGAATCCAAATGTAACTTTTGGTTTCAGATTGGATGTCGTTTGATCGGTTAATCGCATCACAAAGTTGACTAAATCCATTTCGTACCTTTCGGCCGTACGGTGAGGAAGAACATGAACTTTCTCTTTGTTCTATGTTTTTGTTTTTTGTTTTTCGTTTTTTTTTGTTTCCTTTAGTCTGATCTCAGCCGACTTGTGTATGCAAATGTCTTCCAGGATAAGTCACTAACTTGTCCTAATTTCATTTACCTCTCTAAGGTTTCTAATAAATTCTAATAACACCCCAAACAGTTATATTAACTATCCAAATCTAAATGGGTCTATGTCTATGTCACGTATGGGTCTCATAAGTGGTCTCATATAATTTTATTGAGTTGGTAATTAACCTACTAATTATATAACGTGTCCAATTCGCACTCACAAAAGTACCCCAAACTGACCATAGAAGTGGTCTCTAATAACCAACATAATATTTAAAAAATAAAATATTAATACCACGTAAGACTTAATAAATATTTAGGCACACAAGAATATTCTGATCATTGTCCCATCACAAATAGAACATCTCAACACACATCTCAATTTGAAACTGTTACTTCGACCACATCTGGATTCTAGTGGACACAGCAAATAATCAACTTAGTGGGTCAAAACCCGCATCTCACATATACTCAAATCATCATTAAATGATTAATAATGCATGCTAAATATGATTAAAATAATCCGAGGGAGCGGGTGTTACAAATTTAGCATGTGATAACTTGCTACTTCCTTATCCACGTGGACTCCTAACACATACTAACATCAAAGCATCGTTGCATATCCTCTTACATATAGCTCCGTCAATGCAGTTACCTGGTTTATTAGACGGGTCAAAACTGACATAGTTTTTTTTTGTTTTTTTTTGATCTATGTCTCAGACATCTAACCGTCTTTGTGACATTAACGGGGTTAGTATCCTAGATGTTAGTAATACACGCACACGCAAGGGGGCACCATACCGCACTTTAAAGCAATTGGCTTCCTTGATCATCTCCAGATTAGGGAGACTCAAACCCATAACCTCCCCATTGGGGAGTATGAATCCTGGCCAACTCGACTAGCCGAACTGGTTTAAAACTGACATAATTCATGTTGTAGGTTTAGGGAGCACATATGTGGGTTTATTTATTTATTGTTAACTTTTTTAGTTTCTATAATTATGTTCGTTGAATTTTAGGGCTGTTGGCCTAAGAATGTTCAAAATTGTGAGAGGAAGCTACACAAGCGTACATAGTGTATGAACAAGGCTCACACGACTTTTATTATTCAATTAATTCACAAAAGAGGCGAATTATTTTATGTGAACGTCATATATGGCTATGGTGATGTTTATCTTACTGTAGGATTACTTGAGATTTCACAAAATACTCAAATCGATTCAGAGATCACATGCATGTGAGCGTCACAAAAGATAATTTCTCCAAAATGAGATGTGAATTTTCCTAGCTAAAGTTTTAAATCATGGAGTATTAGACTATTAGAGGGCTGAATGACCCTCGACTTGAACAACGGGAAATCAGAAGCTTCATCAAGAGAGCATTTTTACTCATCTCAAAAATGGTTCACTAATGCTCATCAAAGCATCTCATTGGTCAATGCAATGGAATCCAGGATTAAACGTCATTAATTTAATCCAAGGTCCCACTGTATTGACCAATGGAATGCTTGGATGAGCATTGGTGAACCATTTTTGAGTGAGCAAAAGTATTTTCCTTCATCAAAGATAACAATCTTAGTGTGATGATGGGTATTGTTGAGATTAATTATTGAGAGCAATTATGGATTGTCACCCATTGTTCACGTAGGTCTTTACTGGGTGACATGTGTCCCATTCCATTCTCATTTTGTCCTTATACTATCACAATAAGGGTTAATTGCACTTTACCCCTATGATTTGGCTTGATGTCACTTTACCCCATGTGGTTTAGTGACCTCTTAAACCCCTTGTGCTTTCGGGTAAAGTGTCACTGTTACAGAAAGTGCTAAGTTGACACTGTACCTCGAAAGCACAGGGGGGTTAAAGTGTCATTGAGCCAAATTACAAGGGGGTAAAGTGTCATCCGACCAAACCACAGAGGGGTAAAGTGGTCACTTATTTTAGAGGTGACACATTACTCGAAAGCACAGAGGAGCTAAGCTGCCACTTTTAAACCGCATAGGGGTTAAATGACATTGAGCCAAATCATAGGTAGGTAAAGTGTAATTAACCCTTAAAATAATTAGTGAAATTGGACACGTCACCCAATAAAAACTTGGGCGAGCATTGGGTGGCCAAAAATGCTCTCTTAATTATTAGGGAGAGAAGTACTTATCAATAAAGAACCTGAATAAGAATTGGTGGACAAGTTCCTATCCAATTATGACTCTTCTTCTAGAGGTCATATTATTTCGATTGGTTGGTATCGCAAGAATGTTGTTAAAATTGTCGAACTTCTTTGGGAAAGAGACCAGGCTATCCATATCTTTCTATTGTTGACATCTGTTACACTTTTTTCTTTCACTTGCTTCTTATATATGATAATGATTACAAGGGATATTGGGAGAAAACTTTTGAAGGACTTAATTAATAGTATGCTGCTTTTGTGGTGGGAGATTATTTTGGGTGATTTCAATTCTGTTAATGAAAGTTTTGGTAGTAGTTTTTTATTTTTTATTTTTTTGAGAAACAACAGGAATAACATTAATTAAAATCTGTGAGAATAACAGTTTCAATACAAGGAGGATACATACCTATCTAAGATTGACAATTCTGAAGAGCAAGACTATATTTAGCCAGCACATGTACATCCATTGCAATTTTTTACTAATATGATTTACACAAAAAACATCGAAGAAAGCAAGCAACTCTTCCACGTACATCCATAATAATATCCCCATGACTTGTGAATACAGTAAAAAATTTTCCATGCCAGGGTCTATCTCTAGCCAAGCTTCGATCTTTTGGTAATAGTTTGGCTAGAGATCGACCTTGGTATGTAAAATTTTTTACTGTGTTCACTAACTCTACATATACCATACCCTTACTTCCATGGGGATAATGACAAGTACTTGGCAGTTGGTAAAATTAAAATTTAATTACCTATTTGTTACCATCCCCTTTAAATAGGAGACTGTGTATGGCCTGCATTCGAGGGTCACACACATCAACATACGATGCAACATAGGATGTTGATGTGGTGTGATAGTCACGTTAAATAATTTTTTCTCTCATAAAAATAGTGATGTGGATATTTTAATGTGTCCGTGCCCTAAAACCCATTGTTTAGGGATCATAATGTCTAGGATTTATACTCATCTAGCATTGCTCTTTGAAAAATGAGTATGCGATACAAACCAACATATATACACTGGGAGAGAGATAGACTCTTTGTGGATCTCTTTGTGAGATCTCTTTGTATCCAAAGAGTTATTCATGTAAGTATCTATATATACAGTCCCCTTCTCATGAAGGAGTCCTCAGTGAGGACTCCTATTTACATCCGTTGGATCCAGTTTTCATTGAGGGCACGAGAGTAATATCACATAATAAATGTAATACCCGTGAAATTTCTATATTAATAAAATGGACTCTTGTATTTTATTCCGTATTTTCCTGGTGTCCCTTATATATTATATGTATTAATATTATCAACTCGGTGCGTAGTGTATAGACCCGGCCTAACATTGGCACGCAAACCCGTAAAATTGCATAAAACCGAACTACACGACACATAGATCTAGACGAGAATAAGATCCCACATTTTGGAGATATCAAAGTACACCCTAGTCAAGCTTAAGTACACCTAGCCTACCCAAATAGTAACCTACTTGTACCACCCCCGTATTCCCTCCCCTAACCGTCGGATATCCTACCTGTATCCCTCCCTCATGAATGCAAGATATGCTTATCTAATTTTGTGTGCATGTATACCTTGAGGTTGTGTGTATATATGAAAGACTATTGAGAGAGAGAGAGAGAGAGAGAAAAGCAAACACACATACACCCCTGCCTACCTGAGAGAGAGAGAGAGAGAGAGAGAGAGAGAGAGAGAGCAAAGTAAACACACATACACCCCTGCCTTCCTGCCCTCACTCTCGGCATTCTATCCACAGACCGCATACATTCAGAAAAGAAGAAGAACAACCAGAGAAGGAGGACTAGTTGAGAAGAAGGAGACCCTAGAGAGAGAAAGAGAACCCGAGACTGTTGGTATAACCCCTACACCCTCCTCTATTCATTATGTATTAATTATATACCTCACATATATACCTAGACCACCCATGCATGTACCAAACAGAGCCTTGGACTCTGAGGCCAGTCCAGCCACCATTGAAGCTCCATAGAGCTTCATTTTTTAAACCATAACCAAAACTCATGAAATATATATCAAACAGACCCTATAGACTCTCATTAGACCCCCCTTGAATAGCCTAGAGATTAGATCATGTTTGGATGGTCATGCAGACCATTATCATTTCAAAACCCAAAAGAATAATCTCATAGTTCAAACCCCAAATGAGATAACCCAGACCCCAGCTTAGACTGTGTTGTAGAAGACCTCAATCCAGTCATTATGGCGTTTATGGAAAAATGAGTGAGATATGGCCTCTGGAAGATTTTTCGGCCACCTGCGACTTACTGGCGGCGAGCTTAGCCAAAGAAGAAGGTGACAACTCGAAAAGGATTAGGGTTATAAAAATTGGGTTTGGGTCAGTGAAACGAATAAAATATTGTGCGCTCTTGTGTGCAACACCCAAGTGTAGGTGATCGTGCAAGTATTATATGACATGCCCAAAACTGGCCCTATCCTATGGCAGAGCGGTTCAACTCAGCATCCAGTCCCTGTCCCGGTCAAATCATGCATTGTTCCTTGGATGAGAATCAGCCCGAGGCCTCCCGAGCGGTTCATCCACGACCCGACCAACAAGTTAGGAAGACCGCGCAAGCACGGTCCGTATAGGTGCAGTCAAGCGAGGCTCGCGAGACACGCTCCAGAATATTCCGGGTTGTTTCCTAATCAAGTTAGAAGACTAATGGAAAGAGCACATTGTTTCCTAATCCAATTAGGGAACCCTCATAATTAATGCCAAACAATCCTGATTGGATTACATTTCCATATCCATGTAGAAGTAGGTCTCTTGCATCTATAAAAGAGACACTCACCCCAATAGAAGAGGGAGAGCATCAACTTTTTAGCCTATACAGCACCTCTTTAGCAATCATCATCATGCCCCGTTGACCTACGGTAGCTCCAAACTATTGTTGGTTCATCACAGGTCCCTGACTTTTTACAGTATAGTGAACGTGCTCAGACACACACGTGGACATAGGTTCCTTCATTAACAGGGCTGAACCACATACAAAAAATTAGTCTCTTACTCTTTCTCCCCTTAATCTACTTTAATTTACTTCAACCAAATTTTGGCATCATCAGCTTGGCGCCGTCTGTGGGAATGACAAGTTCTTCATCAACAAATCTCTTGGCTGATAGCCATGCCTCCGAAGAAGGGTGAGAAGACTGCACAACAGGCCAACCGGGATGTTCCGCCGGCGCTAGCTACGGCAGTCATAACATCTGAGCAGATCACCGCGACTCTCGCTCAACTCTTGGAGGGCCAACATCAAATCCAGCAACAGATCGAGGCCCTATTGGCCCAACAAAGCAATCCTCCAGTGGCTGGGAAATGACCCAGGAACGTTGCATACGGTCGGGAACCAATCTTGAATGGACAACGTGTCCGAGCCAACCCGACCCGCGTTGAGGATGCCAGAGACATCAGCGGTAGGCGTGCTGCCTGAGAGGAGAGGCATGGGCATATGGCTCGAGAATCAGTCCAGGGTTACTCGGTCAAGAGCTGAGGTGGCCTTGGGCACACGATCAGCCAGAGTCATAGCCGAGCCCGATCCCAGAGGACAATGCACTGCCATGAAAAAGAAGCCTCTTCCACTAACCCGACCAACCCCTCGGATACCGATCAGGACGGTGTAATGGCCTGCCTCTAGAGTTTGAAGAAATCGATCGATAGAATGGCCAAAGAGCTAGGTCAAAACCTTACTCAGAATCACGCCAATACCGGGACAGAGTCACCGTTCTCTAGCCGTTCGTCATCCCGCGCAAATTTGAACGGCCTCACCTAAATTCTTCTAACGACTCGGGAAACCCGGTCGACCATGTCCGGACCTACAAGGCTTAGATGGCCCTAGCCACTAAAGTCGACGAACTGAAATGCCTGGCTTTTTCGAGCACTTTGAAAGGCCCAGCCTCCGAATGGTTCTATTCCTTGAAGCCCCGATCGGTATGCAGTTTCAAGCAACTCAGCAAGCAGTTCATCAACTAGTTCATCGGTATGTATGAATGGCCAAAGCCCAACATACAACTACTAACAGTCATACAAAGAAATAATGAGACTCTCAAGGAATTCACCGACCGGTTTAATCGAGAGAAGCTCAGAATCTATGATCTTGATGAAACTGTCGGTGTTATAGCCTTCTACTAAGGAGTTCATCACACCAAGTGCGCCACGTTGTTTCACAAAAACTGCCCACAACCTTGGTTAACCTCGCAGAGAGGGTTGGAAAATACATTGACACTGAAGAGTTTTTAAAGACCAAAGAACCCTGGCAAGAAAGCTACGAGCCTTCCGGAAGTAAGAGAAAGCGAGAACAGCCCAGGAAGAACAATGTGGAGAAGCCCAGTAGTTCTAGCAGTTCCTCCAACTCATAACGGTCTGAGTCCGACATCCCCGGCCTGACCTTCAGTTCATAGCGGTCTGAGTCCGGCAGCCCCGACCCGACCTCCAGTTCGCATCGGTCTGAGTCCGACAACCCCAACCCAGCCTCTAGATTACAGCAATCAGGATCCAGTGATTTCGACTTCGCCTCCAGCTCATTGTGATCTGGAGCCCCATTTGACCCGACATCCTCATCAGTCTAGATGAGCCCGACTATAGTGGTACTTGCCCGATCATCGCATGAGGCCCCACAGACTGTCAGAGAGCTCTTGCAAAGACTCGTAATCATACGCGAGGCACCTCAAAAGACCTCGGGCCATACCCAAGGCACATTAAAAGATCTTTGGCCATACCCGAGGCACATTAAAAGACCTCGGGTCACATCCGAGGCACTAAAAAGACCTCAAATTAACCCCGAGGCAACCAAAGACCACTGTTATGCAGCTGGCAAAAGACCTCGAGGCCTTACCCCAGGCACAAAAGACCTCGGGCTAACACCCGAGGTGAAAGACGTCGGGGTCATACCCAGGGCACCGACTTCGCTTAGGTTCACAACCTACGATGGGGGCAAATCCCCCTAGGTGGCTGATGATGGCATGCTTTAAAAGACTCTGCAACCACCCATGTTCTAGGTTGGTTACCTACAGTCATAGCCTCTACAGACCCCCATCTTAGCGAAAGCTTGGGGGGGAGGGGGGGGCAGGAAGGCAGAATGAACTAAACAGGCAATCACACCGGGTATTTACGGGTCTTGGGGTTAACTAAGTCAAACTCTTAGACAACCTGGGTGCCTACAGTACTCAGAGGCAATAACTCCACTTAGGTCCAAACCGACGATGGAGGTGACTAAAACCTCTAAGGTTGGCCCACGATAGAGGAGCAAAAAAGACCCTAAAGAAACATGCTTTAGGTCGGCTCTGCCAACATGGTCAAACTCTTCTACCAGCAGTCTTGACGAAGGCTGGCTAGGTAGAAGATAAGCATCCTGGGGAGTTAAGATAAAAAGACCCTAAAGCAATACACTTTAGGTCGGCTTTTCCAATATGGTCAAATTTTTCTGCCCACAACCTTGACGAAGGTTTACGGGTAGAAGATGCCATCCTGGGAGCTAACTTAAATCGAAACTCTGAATTAGGTTGAGTCTCAACTCTTGGTTAATTCTCGAGCACTTAAAGACTTCGGGCTAGGCTAAGTCTCAAATCTTAGCCAGTTCCCGAGAACTCATGAGACTCAGAAGCTCCAAGGCAGCTTCCCCGAGCACTCATTCAGCGATAAGTGGCATCAAACAGATTTCTAAACTTGCCCCGATATGGCATCCGACTAACCTTGGAAATGGGAGCAACTGATACGCCCAAAACTGGCCCTATCTTGTGGCCGAGCAGTTCAACTCAGCAGCCAGTCCCTATCAAATCATGCACAGTTCCTTGGATGGGCATCAGCCCGAGCAGTTTGGTCAGCACGTGGCCTCCCGAGTGGTTCATCAACGACCCGGCCAACAGGTCGGGAAGATCGCGCAAGCACAGTCTGTACAGGTGCAGTCAAGACAGGCCCGCGAGACACGCTCCAGAATATTCTAGGTTGTTTTCTAATCAAGTTAGAAGGCTAACGGAAAGAGCAAATTGTTTCACAATTAATGCCAAACAATGCTGATTGGATTATATTTCCTTATACATGTACGAGTAGGTCTCTTGCATCTATAAAAGAAACCACTCACCCCATAGAAGAGGAAGAGGATCAACTTTTCAGTTATACAACACCTCTATAGCAGTCATCATCACGCCCGGCCGACCTACGGTAGCACAAAACTATTGTTGGTTCACCACAGGTCCCCGGCTTTTTACAGTATAGTGAACATGCTCAGACACACACGTGGACGTAGGTTCCTTCATTAACAGGGCCGAACCATATACAAAAAATCAGTCTCTTACTCTCTCTCCCCTTAATCTGCTTTAATTTACTTTAACCAAATTTTGGCATCATCATTATATTTTCTAAGCCTAGGTCGAACCCAAGGGAGAGATGTAATTTCACTTGATTAACTTTACCCAGTTTATTAGTTTTAAAAGTAAAGAAAAGATAATTTCTTTTAAGACTGATTTGCACTACTCTTTATGTAAAAATAAGAACTATGAACTAGTGGAAGCTTTCGTGAGTATTAAATTGCTGGATTTAATATTAGAAACTGAAATTAAGCAACTATGTAAATTTACTAATTAATTAGTAACCAGAATTTAAATACTATAGTGATTTAACTAAATAAATTAACTACTAATTAAAAGTTGACTAAAATAGCGAATTAAATTAAAATTCTTCTAAATAAGGGAAGAACATTAGGAAATCACAAATTCACGGTGAACTTTTTAACTCCCATGGCTACGGAAAGATGTAGCACTCCCAATCATCCAAAGTCATGCCTCTAGTGTATAGGTTCAATTAAAATAATAAAATATCTTTTGATCGATGTGAAGATTTATATAGAACTAGTTCAATTTTACCTTTTTAAAGAAGTACGGGCATATTTTATGAGCATGATTCAGGGCGAAAACTACTCTACGATGCTTGAATAAATTAAGCTATACTAAAACCATGAAGCAAGTTCACAAGCCGGTGAAAATCCAAGTCGGGAATCATTAACGTCATGCTCGTTAACATGCTCATATTAGAAAGCATAAAATCCTATGATTCTCTTCTTAAACATTCTATAATCTCTGACTTTTGGGCTATCGGTTAAAAATACATTTGAAAATCAAGGCATTTGTCGTGTCATTGCTCTTCCCTAACTAGAGACTTAGCCTAGCATAGTAAAATTGAATCTAATCACTATATTAATGGAAAACATGATGAAAACAATCACAAAATAGATCTGGAATATAAAATCTAAGGAGAAACTAAGAAAAACCTGAATTATTTGAATATTATCAACACAAATGAAGAAATCTCCCAAATTATAGCTTGAATCCACACCAAAGTAACTTGAATGAAAAACTAGGGTTTTAGGAACCCTTGGATATTATAAGCTGCTCTAAAACTCGTATATAGTATTTATTACATCATTTTTCTACGAACTATCTGATATATATAGGTTTAGGAAGTTTAAATCCGAAAAATTTTGCTTCCCGCAACTCTGAAGAGTGCGACCACTCCTGGGTATGTTTCAGGACCGGTCTTGGCTGCTACCAGTCCTGCCCAAGCTTTGGTACCTGCCCCGGTCTTCTTTTAGGATCTTCGTCCTATTATTGTTCTTATCAACTTTCTCTTCATCACCGTTATCCACTTCATTTCCTTATGCCATTTTATTATGCAAAACAACGTACTTATGCAAATATTAGCAGCATTGCCTCACATATACATTTTTATTAAAATAAACATAAATATTTAACATTAGGGATGAAAACATATATAATTCAGCTTCTTAGCGCTTCCGGATATGCAATATCCGTCGCTTGTCACACCCCCCAACTAGCTCATTGCTAGTCCTTAGTAATGAAGTAAACTGATGCAAAGAGAAAATTAACCTTCAAGTATACTAAGAATAGAAAAGAAATAAGATGAAACCTAACTCACTTTCACAGGTATCGCGATTGCATTTAGCGAATGCAACAAGCCTTTAAACCTCTAGGTGTCCCTAGTAGGATGAGTGTTTTCTCATGAGGGTTTACAACAAAGCTACCCACAAACTTCTTACCAATATCATTACATATATTTATCCATCCTCCAATACCAAGCATGCAAATATAGAACCCTCCACAATATCCTCGTCGCATTTTTTATTAACACGAGAACACGCTCCCACAACTCATCTATCATAAGAATCATTAGAATATATCCTCTTTCATCAAACTTCACGTGAGTGTGTATGGACAACAAAAATGTTTAGTAATTATTTCAAGTTCTACTACCTATAGCAATCTTTAAACGTGCGACTTCAACTCAAATCTCACCGGATATACACTCTAAAGATGAATTCACTTCGAATCGGGTGTATTATATATATATATATATATTTTTTTTTTCTCATGATATAGAGGCTTGTATAGAGTGGTCGTAAGGAAACACGAACACCTCATATATCTATAATGAAAACGAAAATATTTTGGTGAAATAGCCTCATGAACGGAACACTTCACAGTAGAAGAGTGACTTACCGTGGAAAATCCCTTTTCTACTTTCATTTCAAAATCTGGTCACTCAAAGTCCATAGATCTTTATTCAAGCATAAAGACAGAAAGCGAAGATGAAAGAGGTTCTAGAATAACTTATATACATGTGACTCGTGGTTCCTTCTTCTCTTTATTCCCTTTTTTTTTCTTTTTTATTTTTCAACTTCTCCAAGTTTTTCTCTTTATCTTTTTCCCCCATTTTTTTCTTTTTTATTTTTGCATCCATATCTCCATTGTTGATTCCAAATCCCATCACATGCTTGACGTATTAAGCAATGTAAAATATGCTTTCATTGCAATAAAGACCTAAAAGCAACTTATAGTTCGTCACTCGTCATCATATGATTTTTTATATGTGTGGAGATGATCGTAAGCGACTTTATTATCTATAAAGGACGAATAGTATGAGTCGAACCAAAGGTGCGGCCTATTTTCTACACTAAGCAACCTAGTTTATCAATTTCAGTAGTCCAAGAATTTTAAAAGGTGATAAGTCCTAAACGTTTTCCTCTAGTGAACCATCAACATGAAGAAATAATGAGGCTCAACAACAAGATGTGGATCAAAGAAAATAAATCGACTAGTTTTTTTTAACATTAATAATCCTCTCAAAATAAACAGATAGCGCAAGAGCTCACCATGGGTCATTAGCCTTGATCACGTGTTTCTGAATTACTTAAGGTCATACAACAACAAATGTCCACTATAACATGTAGTTGTCCATAGTGCTTTAAACATGTGAAATTTAATAAGCAGGATATGTTAAATAATTAGGATGGTAAATAGACTGAGAGAGACGTGAAACGTGTATTAAAAGTCTATAAGGAACATTATGAGTGCACTACACTTACATTGCATGGAGAGAGTGTCCAAACATAAAAAAACCATGCTTATTTCATAATTATTTCTAAAATTCAAACTTTATTTTTATTTTATTTATTTCTTTATTATTTATGTAAGAATGAATAACTAAAATTTCAAATAAGTTCTAAACAACTAAACCCTCCCCCCAACTTAATCTTGCATTGTCCTCAATGAAAATGATCGAAAAATTTAAAGAGAGGAAAGGTATCACCTGAATTGCGCTTGAAATCGGAGTGGACAACCTGTACCTTTTAACTTTCAAACTGAGATCCATAGAAAATTTCTAAACATTTGAAAACATTAGATCAATCATAAGCATGAAATCTTGAAGTAACAGGTCATCCATCACAATTCTAAACCAAATAAGAAGAAAACTAACTAAAATATAAACATAAACAAAAATAATTACAACATGTCTAGTCATGATCCAACCATCCAAAAATATACATGTTCAGAGTCCAAAAACAAATAACAACTGTTTAAAAGATGTGATAATAAAAAGGGAAGAAAAAAAGCACGAGAGCAGTGAGATGTCTACTCTACAGCCTCTTCATCAGATGACTCGATAACAGTAGGCACATTGGTGCTTGGCCTGCACGGCTAGTGGAAGGAGGCCACCCTCCTTACAAAGACCCAGCAGCCTCAACTCTACCTATAGTGTCTATACCAGTAATAGTCTCCTCGGGCTACTCCTCGTCATCCTGCTCTTCTTCCTCTTCTTCTCCCTCTTCATCCTCTAATTAAGACAACTGGATGTTTAATTTTGCAACTATTGCCCTCACACCCCTCAACAGCCTATCATGTCCCTCCCTTAAGTCTCTTGTCTTTTAGTTTAGTCAAGCCAAGACAACTTCCAAGGTATTCTCCACTCTCTCTAATGGTTTCTTCGCCCTGGGCCTAAGTCAAGACGCAGGCATGCCACCCCTTTTCCTCTTCCTAGTTTGCTCCTCAGATCAATTAATAGAGACTTCATTAATAGCCTCTTTCCTTTTAGGGCCCTCTACTAGATCCTCAAGTAAAACAGGGACATGGGCCAACAAGTAGACAAAATGGACTACCCATGCACTCATCAAGGCTCGGCTTGAGACCGAGGTAAAAGAAGGCTCTCTGAGGTACTCTATGAAGCAGCGGGAGAGATAAATAGTACGCTTGGTTCCTACGGCAAAGATCACCCTCGCTTTCCACATATTTGTCCATTCTAAGTGGTTACTAAAAAAAAGTTAATTACAAATTGGCAAGTACAACCCTAGATAGTCGTGGGTCAAATCTTTTTTTATAGACCCTATCCGCCGCCTTCTTGAATGTACCCCTCGTTAGTGTGGACACAGTGAAGTCGTCCGAGACATTTAGTATAGAAGAGTCCCCTATTGGGCAGAAGTATACGGGAACTACTCTATGAAGCAGTGGGAGAGATAAATAGTACGGTTGGTTCCTACGGCAAAGATCACCCTTACTTTCCACATGTTCATCCATTCTAAGTGGTTACTCAAGAAAAGGTAATTACAAATTGGCAAGTACAACCCTAGATAGTCGTGGGTCAAATCTTTTTTATAGAGCCTATCCGCCGCCTTCTTGACTATACCCCCCGTTAGTGTGGACACAATGAAGTCGTCCAAGGCATTTAGTGTAGAGGAGTACACATCGAAAAAGGACCCATCGAAAAAGGACCTGGACAATAGAAAATAAAGGAAACAGAAAAGAAAAATGAAAAACAAAAAGAAACTGCTCTCAGTTAGGCATGATCGGTCATGCCCAAGTCCAACTAGCAGAACTGGTCCTGGTTTAGGGTTTGCAGAGGGTGGGTCACAGAGACAAGTTGGGTTGATTTTGTTCAGAATCAACTAAAGAAAAGTAAAAATAGAGACCCTAGACCAAGATATTACTGCTTTAACTCATGGATTTGGGAAAAAATTAAAGTAGAGATCAAGATCCTACCTGGGATAACTACGAAACCGCAAATAAGGAACTAGAGAAAAAAGTTGAAATCTTCAATCCCAATCTTCCTTAATCTGACCTCAGTGGCCAAAAATCAATGAAATCTTCCCTTGATATGATTTTCAAACCGAAGAACATGAGGGAAGTTGAATCGCCTTTCACTCTCTCTCTCTCTCTCGGTTTTTTGATTTTAAATATGTAAAATGATAAACTTGGGGTTTTGTGTATATATTAAAAACCTGTAGAGCGGGACCGGTCCTGGTAGTGTTTTGCGACCGGTCATGACCATGACCGGTCATGCATGTGTTTCGAGACTGGTCATGGCCTCGACCGGTCCTGCCCATGGTGTTCGACCGGTCCTGATCACTTTTGACAGAAACTTCTATTTCAGCAGTTTGCACTTATCAGCACAATAAACTACAGTTATAATCATACCATACTGGATATTAAGGATAAAAAAGAACACTTATTTTATTTATATCCGTATGAAGTCTATATTTCTATCAACCATTCCAAAACACTTTAAGCATAGTCAATGCCTAACTTTGAGCCAAAAAGAAAGGGTAAAATAAAACGAATGAAAGACTAAAAATGAAACTAATACTAAGATTATTTAGTACTAAAAAAAAATTTGAACTATTTATCCCAAATTCTTATATCATCTTGCTTTGTTCCTTTGAAACTCCAGATAAAAACATATTTTTCTCTTTTTCCTAATATGTAACTTTCTCTATGAAATGTAAAATCATTAAAATCATGTACCATGTAAGAACTCTATTATCCACAATTTTTATAACTTCTATATTTCGTCTTCATGCCTAGGCATTTCCTCCCCCCAACTAATACCAAGATGTCCTCATCGATAACTCAAAGAAGTCATCGACTACGGGCACGGGGCTGAAAGATAAAAATGAAAAAGAAATGCACCCCATGGTGAAGGTATGGAATGATAACAATGAAAAACACGTCGTAGCCCTCAACTGCATGAGGGGGGGGGGGGGGGGGGGGGAGAGGTAGTGGAACAACAGCAGCCTCTAGATGAAAGAATACATCCACTAACTCCCAATTGGGATGAAACTATAAATCAAATGGTTCAAAATCTAAATCGTCCACAAGCCCATTGAACGGAGCAAAGAACTCCACAATATCCTCGACTAGCCATTCCAGATGTCCAATGAGGTGGCAATCTGCCTCGGGAATACTAGGAAGTAAGTTATAAACTGTGGGATCATCAATATACATGGGGGCATCCTGGGGGAATACATCAGTACCCTCCGAATCTGGGTAGGAAGATGAAGAATTAGAGTCATGCTCCCAGAAGTATTGAGTAACCATCTGATAGGTAATATGGAGTAAAAACAAACTAGAACAGAGAGATCCAATCACTTGCACAAATAGTGGGCTCACGGTCAGGGCCACGCTCCGAAATCTCCTACTAGATCATCTCATCGAATACACCCGGCATCAACAACAAAGGCTCCCTCTCCTAACAAGGAACAAATCATCTGGTAGTGGCCCAAGATCATCGAAAAGGCTATTATCACTACTAGTAGAGGGGGTATTCTCCGAAGCAGGAGAACCAGTAGGAGTATGCAGATCCATAATGGGTTACCTATCTCGAGTAGGAGATGGAGTCCTCGATCGAAAGATGATAGGCAGTGAATATGCTGATGGGGTACAAAAACTTGTGGGACAGGGAACATGTACTATAACCTACAGTTCGATACCGCGATCATCTAGAAATCTTGGGAGATAGTAAAACATTGCGTACTGCAAATAAACAGAAAAGCTAATATAACTACTCTACTAATATACAACAGTTGTGATGTTATTATTGCTTTTACGATTGACCATAGTTGGGGCGATCCAATTGGATTGACTCCAACTCCGGTTCAAACCCTTCAAACAATAGCTTCAGTCGATGTCTATTTACTTTAAAAAACTCATTAGTTGTTGGATTCTCATTTTCAACCTTGCCATATGGGAATACGTTTTTAATTACGTCATGCCATCATGATTTCAATTTTCCCAGGAAAATATGTAATCGTGAATCGTACAACAAAACATTTTGTCAGGTTGTGAATCGCTTTCATAGAAGATTTTTATTATGATAAACCTTAGTGCGCACTTGGTTTATTTTCGCATATTCATACGCATCATTTCTTATTTCTTCTAGCTCACTCAGTTGTAACTTCTTCAGTACACCGCCTTCTTGGATATCATAATTTAGGGATCTAACCACCCAATATGCTTTATGTTTTAACTTAAAGGGTAGGTGACATGCTTTCCCATATACTAGCCTCTAAGGAGACATTCATAAATTGGTTTTGAAGGCTGTCCTATATGCCCAAAGAGCATCGAAAAGACGTGAATACCAATCTTTTCGGTTAGAAATTACAGTTTTTCTCCAAAATAGGTTTTATCTCCCTATTGGAAAGCTCTGCTTGACTGTTCGTTTGAGGATGATATGCGGTAGACACTTTATGGGTGACACCATACTTTTTCATTAAAATGTCGAATGGTTTATTACAGAAATGGGATCCTTGATCACTAATTATTGATTTCAGGGTACCAAACCTTGATAAAATATTTTCTTTAATGAACACAATGACGGTGTTGTAGTCATTTCTCCGAGAGGGTATCGCCTCCACCCATTTAGAAACATATTCTACACCTAGTAAAATATACTCAAATTGGTAAGATGGGGGGAAAGGACCCATGAAGTCAATTCCCCAACAGTCAAATATTTCTATAGTAATAATTGGCGTTAAAGGTTCTTAGTTCTGTCTTGATAAACTTCCTAACATTTGACAACGTGCACATGTTTTAATGGTTATATCAAATTCTTGCAAGAGTAGAATCCATCTTATTAGGCACAGTTTTGTATCTTTTTTAGATAACAAGTTTTTTAAGGCCGCATGGTTTGTAAAACAAACTATAGGTGACCCTATTAAATACGATCTAAATTTATCTAATGCAAAAACCACTACGAGCAATTATTTTTCTGTAGTTGAATAATTTATTTGAGCTCCATCTAATGTCTTGCTTTCATAATAAATTATGGATGGCTTTGTATCCTTTCTTTGTCCTAACACATCCCCTATAGCATATTCACTTGTGTCATATATTAACTCGAAAGGTAAGTCCCAATCTGGGGATTTCATTATCGGTGTCGTAGTAAGGTGTTGTTTTAGTTTGTCAAAAGATGATTGACATTCAGTTGTCCATTCAAATGGTGTATCCTTGGCTAAAAGGTTACACAAAGGTCGCGAAATTGTACTAAATTTTTTAATGAAGCACTTATAAATCCCGTGTGTCCTAAGAATGAACGTATGTCACGAACAGAATGAGGGGTAGGTAAATTTGAGATTAAATCAACCTTAACTTAATCTACTTGAATTCCGTCCTCAGATATGACATGTCCTAACACAATACCCTTTGTCACCATAAAATGGCATTTCTCCCAGTTCAAAAGCAAATTCCTATCTTCGCATCTAGTTAATACCTTTTCCAAATTACCTAGGCATTCATCATATGATTTTCCAAAAATAGAGAAATCATCCATAAAGACCTCTAAGTACTTTTCAACCATGTCACTAAAAATACTCAACATATACTATTGAAAGGTCGCAGGTGCATTGTAAAGTCCAAATGACATTCTACAATAAGCAAAAGTTCTGAAAGGACACGTAAAGGTAATCTTCTCTTGGTCTTCCAGTGCTATCTCAATTTGGTTGTAACCACTATATCCATCTAGAAAATAGTAATATTTATGTCCAACCGCACGTTCTAACATATGATCCATGGAAGGTAGAGGAAAATGGTCTTTTCTAGTAATAGTGTTAAACTTCCTATAGTCTATACACATTCTCTACCCAGTATTAACAAGTGTAGAAATTAGTTCACCTTCGGCATTGGGCACCACAGTAATCCATGATTTCTTAGGTACAACTTGTGTAGGGCTCACCCAAAAACTATAAAATTTGGAATAAATTATTCCTACATCTAAGAGCTTAAGGACCTCTTTCTTTACGACTTCTTGCATATTAGTGTTTAAACGTCTTTGTATATCACGAGATGATTTAGGATCATCTTCTAAATAAATTTTATGTGTGCATATTTCTAGACTAATCCCTTTTAGGTCAGCTATAGTCTACCCTAAAGCACTTTTATGTTGCTTAAGTAATGTTACCAGTTTACCTTCTTGTTCTATTTCTAATATAGATGAAATGATAACATCAAAAGTACTATTATCCCCTAAGAACGTATATTTGAGCTCTTTTAACTCTAACTGAGGGATTTACAAGCTTGATGGCACGACTAATGTAGTCTTAGGTGGTAAGGGTTCAAAACGTGTCGCCCACATACCTTTCTTAATTTCTTCTTCATCTTGATCGTTAAGATAGTTACACAGGTAACTTCACTTGTATTATTTTCCTCTTCATCCCTAATGAGTTGGACACTTTCTTGTAT
Source organism: Hydrangea macrophylla (assembly GCA_033977485.1). NCBI lineage: Eukaryota > Viridiplantae > Streptophyta > Magnoliopsida > Cornales > Hydrangeaceae > Hydrangea > Hydrangea macrophylla. Next base: position 69,637,230 of record CM066990.1, on the reverse strand, counting down.
TAACGAGTCTAAGTAATTTACCTCTTCCATTTCTTCTTCTTCCAACTTGTGATGGGGATTAGAGAAGATTTTAACATTTAGCGTCATATCACCAAAAACCAATGTCATTATACCGCTTCTTATGTGGATGGTGGCGTCTATTGTTCCTAAGAACGGTCTACCAAAAATCATGAGAATTTGTGGGATCAGAGTAGGTACAGGTTCTGTGTCTAGTACTACGAAGTCTACGGGAAAAATAAAGTTCTCCACGCGAACAAGTACATCTTCCAAAATACCTCTAGGCATCTTAATAGATCTATCTGCTAGTTATAGTCTGATCCTAGTTGGTTTAAGATCCCCTAATCCTAACTGTTGGTAAACTAAATATGGCAACAGGTTGACGCTAGCTCCTAAATCTAATAGCGTATGGTCAATCTTGTGGTTTCTAATGATGCATATTATTGTTGGTGTGCCAGAATCTTGAAACTTAGGCAGCAAATTATTCTTAATAATTGATCTTACTTGATCATCCAAGTAAGCCTTCTTTTTCACACTCCGCTTATGTTTAATAGTGCACAAGTCCTTTAAATGTTTTGCATAAGTAGGAGCATGATTAATAGCATCCAAGAGAGGCAAGTTACTTTTAACTTGTTTAAAGAGTTCCAAGAATTCTTGGCTCTTAGCATCTTGGCATTTTTTTTAAGTCTTTGTGGGTAAGGGACTGGAGGAGTGAATTTAAGTGTTTCCTCTTCTTCTCTCTTACCATCTTATTTCTCATTTTCTTCTTGTTGGGTTTTATGCTTTTCCTTATCATTATCGCTTTTAACTACTTCCTCTACATTATCTTCTTCAATATTGTTCTTCTCATTATTTTGTTCTATTTAAAGGGGAGAGATATCTTCCCCTACAACTCTACCAGTTCTCAAGGTTGTTACAGCTTTAGCTTGTTCATGATTACCTGAATATGTATTTATAGTACCATTTTGTGGTTGACCTCTAGGATTAGCTTGTGGTTGAGCTAGAAACATTCCCTTTTGGCAACTTTTGAATAGGTTACCTATTCATTCCATAGTTGACTATAATTTCCCTATAGCTTGAACCATTTATTGTATCATTGCATCTCAAGGATCTTCTTGTGTTTTCTTGTGAGGAGGTACATAAACATTAGAGTTATTATGATTATTAACTTGATAAGTCTGTTGTTGTAGGGGTTGATATGATTGATTATATTGCTAATTATATTGTTGAGGTGGTGGTTGATATTGATTTTGATTTGGTTGGAAGAACTGATTCTATTGGGGCAATGAATTAAAACTATCCGGTGCTTGGACCACCCCCGGTTTTCCAATTACTTAAATTAGGATGGTTCTTCCAATTATACCCCCCATACGCATTTGTAGGACCCTTATAGTTATTCATCACATTAACATCAACAAGTAGTATTTCTTGATAAACGGGTATGTTAGGGCATGTATACACCTAATGTCCTACCATATGGCAATTACTACACATGTCTTCTTTACATGTAACTTTAGATTGTTCTATTATTCCTTTTTGCTAACGCCTCAACTTGCTTAGCTAGTTGGTCATATTTAGTTGATAGTTCGTCTTCAGCCCTTAGTAAGAATATGTTTTTTTGTTTAGCCCTATTAGATTCACTTGGAGGTGCACGTGTTACTTCACGTGGTTTCCATTGAGGTGAATTCTCAACAAGCCAAGCAAAATATTTTCAGCTTCATTCGTGCCTTTATGCATGAATGATCCTTTACACATTGTTTGAACTAACTTTTTAGATCCTGGGGTTAATCCCTCATAAAAGAAACTCATATGACACCATTTTTCAAAACCATGGTATGGGCACGATAAAAGTAGATCTTTAAACAGTTCCCAAACTTTAGCAAACGTTTCATTATCATCTTGAGTAAAGAGCTTGATTTGTTGCATGAGGTCATCAGTTAAATGGTTTGGAAAGAATTTTGTGAAAAAATCCTCATGCATAGCAGCCCATATGCTAATTGAGCCAAGTCTAAGAGTTAAAAGCCAAGCTTTCGCTTTATCTTTTAATGAAAACGGGAAAAGTTTCAATCAAGTAATTTCTTGTAGACACGTTTGGTCAGAAAATGTTTCCCACACAGATTCAAAGTCTTTTAAATGGACATACGCCCTCTCATTCTCCATCCCATGGAAAGTCAGTAAGAGTTGTATCATACCATTTCTAAAGTGGAAAGTACCATGATGTGGTGGGATAGTTATACACGAAGGGATCATGTTTCTATCAGGGGCTAGTAAGTCCCTTAGTGGACGTGTATTATCATCTATCCTCTCCCTAGGGTTGAAGTTACGTCATTTAGGCCTAAGTTATTTGTCCCATTATACTCATTGTTCCCATTAAGGCCATTAGGATTGGGTGGTCGTAAGCCAACCATTGGGTCAGAATGTTGAGGTATAACTATCGGATTAACAGATGAATCAAAAGAATCGTTAAAAATTTGCATTTGTTGTAATATTCTTTCGTTAGAGTTTTGTGACATGAAACATGTAATATTACGCAAAATAATAAAAGTAAATAAACTAACAAACTAAATAAAATTAAGCAATTCGCCTCTCCCCAGCAACGGTACCAAAAACTTGACACGAATAAAATATTGTGCGCTCTTGTGTGCAACACTCAGGTGTAGGTGATCGTGCAAGTAATGTATTTTCTAGTAAGCCTAGGTCGAACCCAAGGGAGAGATTTAATTTCACTTGATTAACTTTACCCAATTTATTAGTTTTAAAAGTAAAGAAAAGATGATTTTTTTTAGGACTGATTTTAACTACTCTTTATGTAAAAATAAGAACTATGTTCTAGTGGAAGATTCGTGAGTATTAAAATATCTGGATTTAATATTAGAAACTGAAATTAAGCAACTACGTAAATTTACTAATTAATTAGTAACTAGAATTTAAATGCTATAGTAATTTAACTAAATTAATTAATAGAAAATTAGTGTACAATACATCTGTATAACAGTTTATTGTATAAAGGTCAAAGTGGATTTTATTTTTATACATACTCCTTCATAGAGGCAACATTTTTATTGCTACTATTTTCGCGCTATTTTAGCTATTTAGTTTGACAAATCTACCCCTAGAAGCTTGTTATCTATTGTAGAGTTTTATTTTGAATTGAACACTAATCTGATCTGATCGTTCAACGAAATTATAGGCGATGATCGATGAAGATAATCATTGACTTGAGATATTGATTTGTAGAAGATTGATTGTGATTAAGATTTGCGAGATTGATTGTGTTGATTGCGTAGATTAGGTAAGTAATTTTCATTAGTAAATATATATTGTTGATTACGAAAATTATAGTCTATAGTTCTAGGGTTTCTATTATGAATTCATCTTTTATTAATGTAGAGAATGAATTTTGATTGTCGAAATCATAAGACAGTGCAGATTGCAAAGTAGAATCATTTTGTAGGTTCAGTTTTAGTGCAATTTTTGTACTTACAGATGGAAGTGTGTAGCTTATGTATTTTCGTGTTTCAATTTGCATTAAGTATGTAATCTGTGGTGTTTTTTTTTTTTTTTTTTTTTTTTTGAAATTTTTGTATTTCAATTTGCATTGCGTTTGTAATCTAGGAAAGTTGTAATCTATATTCTTGTTTGCGAAGTAGAATCATGTTTATAAATCTGATATAGTTGTTTTGTTATTATTTTCGTGTTTCAATTTGCATTAAGTATGCAATCTGTGGTGTTGTTTTTTTGAAATTTTACAGAGGACGAAATAGATTCAAGGTATTAGTTTTGAGTTGTAGTTTGAGTTTTAGATTATCGATATTAATGTGTATTGAGATTTAAGTGTGTAGCTTAAGTATTTGACATGCTTAAGTATTTTTTATTAATAGAAGCAGTGTGAAATTTTACATCACGTAATAATAGTTTTGTTATGACAAGTTTCATACGATATCAGTTGGATTGATGAAGGTGTTATGAGTGATGTGAAATTTGACATACAAAATATTCTTGTTAGCATAGTGACTATGTGATATTTAAGATTATTGTCTAAAATGTAGTAATTCTGGATGCATTGTGAAATTTTAAATAACTGCTAACAAGAATTTTGGATGTGATGATGATTGTAACATAAGTGATAAATTTTGGTTAATTTTTGTAATTGTTTGGTGCATTGTAACAATTTTATGAATTCTTAATGCAGTTGCAATGGATAAGCAAGAGTTGCTATTGTGTACATATGGGATTGATACAGCTATTACTACAGTATCTGACATTGGTGGATATATTATGTTGACACAGTTTATATGTTCAAAATGGTGTAAGCTTGATAAGGATTCAATGTCGTTTCCATATCAGATACCTGGTTTTGCAAATTGCATGTTGGATAATGAAGGTGACTTTAACAATATGATTTGTTTGGCAGCTGTTATGAAATTAGAATTCATTAATGTTCAGGTTGTTGATGATTTGTGTGATTCTGATGAAGAGTGTGTTGAATTGCCGTTGTTGAGTTATAAGAATCAGCTGGAGTTGGAGGCCGATTTGCTGCCTACATTTTGTGCGAACAAAGTGTACCAGTTCTTTGTTCGTCGTGGAGTCAGGGGATTGCTGAGGTTGAACAGTGCTTTGAAGGTGGTGCTGCAGATTTTTAGTTAGCGCTAAGAAAATATAGTATTGAACTTGGTTTTAATTTTAAGTATCTAAGGAATGATAAAGGTCGAGTAACGGCGGTTTGTAGTTGTCTAGAGGAAACTGGTTGTCAATGGTGAGTACATGCTTCAACAGAGAGTGTGAATGGTTTTTTTTACATATGCAATTTGAATAATATACACAAATACGGGTCAGTTGTTCGTACGTCCAAACATCCACGGTTGAATTCTGAGGTGGTGGTGTCACGCCCCGAAAGCCGAAGTGCGAGGAAAGAGAAAAGATAGAGAAATAGAGAGAAGAGAATTAAAATCCTTACACGAAATGCGGAAGCGACTTTGGAAACCCACGGGGATTCCTACAAGGATGACTCACTAATACGTAAATCCAAAATGGAATTATATGTTAATGAGTCCAACAAAGATAGAAGCACTAGGAAATTTAATTAAGAGACTATCCGGACAAGTACTAGTTTCAAGGAGAGAAAGAAAAATATAACAACTTTGAAGAAGGGCATTTTTGATAGTTTCTGAATTTTAAAACACCTCTATGTGGTTATATTTTTAAAAATTTCACATTCTGTATATGTGGGTCCATGTAAAATTTAATTCTGCACAACTTTCGTCAAATGACATTTTTTCCAATTCCTCACCGTTTGGGCAGAAAACTGAAATAATAGTAGCAGTTTTTCCTTTTGACAGAAACTTGACAGCATTTTGAAACATTACCAACTATGCCAAATTTTCAAGTTTAAACATTGGTACTAGACTAAACAAGTCCTAAACAACATATGACACGTGTCTAGACCAAACGGAACTTCATGTATTCAAAATTTAATAAAAACGAGGAGTAAAAGAGATGAAGAGAAGAAGAATGGGAGAGGGAGAGATTAGGAGAGAGAGATTTTAAAACATTTCCTTTAAAGACAAAATGGACAAATCCGACAAGGATTTCATACAAATATAGTGAGTCCGATAAGGACAAAACCAAACATAAATGAATCCGGCAAGGATTCCATACAATTACAATGAGTCCGGCAAGGACAAAACCAAACATAAACGAATCCGGCAAGGATTCAAACTAACACACATACATAAAACTTTAAAAGGAATTCTACGGTCTCGGAAACATAATTTACATAATATAATTAAGTTTAACAAGTAGGAAAGACAAGGACTAACATTTGTCCACCAATATTACATCAAGGCTTCCCAAATGACAAAAATACGGAAGTCCAAACTCAAGAAGTTTTGTAATAAAACTAGTATAACCATTCTCTTTTTAAAGCACTAAACTATTACAAACTTCTCAAAAGGCTAAAGTTCACATGAGAACTATCCATTTACATAGTTGAGCACGGTCTTCAAAAATAGAACAAAAGATGTCAAGACCCACGCGTCGGGTCACATGTGCCCTTTACCCTTATCAAGCTCACCTGAAAAATGTTTTGTCGTTTTGATGAGAACGACGACTCGTAGAAAACATTGTAACAAGTCTATATGCTATCCATGACTAAAATGAAATGAGGTACAATGAATCACCACCGCGGCTACAATGAAATGATTAAAGCCGCAAGGCTATGCGTGATATGTGCACACCTCTCTCATTACCGGACCATGAGCCACCCACGCATGGAGTGTATCATACCAACTTCCGGGAGCCAACCGAATATAGCTGGAGTTTGAATGTTTCTAAGGGTCATTCTCCCTGTCTCACATCACAACCCACGTCCGGATTTCTTAAATAAAATTCCCTCTCATGGGGTTTTTCTCTTTTAAAAAACAAAACATTTATGTCGTGTTCATGTAATGCTTGCCGATTAGGCCTCAATGCATATGATGTTGATAATGATTTTAAGAGGGATCCACTACAATATATTAAGCCATAATTCTAGTCCATTAGACATGATATCAAGAACTTCAAAGAATGTAATTAAATTTCATAATTTAACATTCATAACGAGAATTTCTAAACTAACGTCTTAGCATGTGTTTACACATAAAGGGAGCATCCTAAGCATATCTAGCACCACATAATCAAGTTTGGTAAAATCTATACATGTAATTTACAATTTGGCATATATTTCTAAATTTACAACTTTGGGGAAGAACTAATGCATGGGTCCAATTTATTATCCTAACATTCCTCTAATTACATTTAGCACCCCAAAATCACAACTAAAGCATATAAATCACATTAAGGTGTAATAATTCCAACATTACAACTTTGGGAAATTCTAATGCATGTGTCCAAATTACTATTCTAACATTTCTCTAATTATATTTAGCACCCCAAAATCACAACTAAAGCATATAAATTACATTTAGGCATAATAATTCCAACATTACAACTTTGGGGAAAAATCCTAATACATGTGTCTAAGTCCTCTATTAATACATATAAATGAACTCAAAACGCCTTAGGCAAGTATAACATATAGAAAAGAGACAATGTATATCTACCTCTATGGAGATTTTCCAAAATAAATGGAAATGTCCAAAAATTTGAGAAAGAAGCAAAGGACTCCAAATGGCTCCAAGAATATGAAAAGAGAAGTCCTAGGAAGCCCAAGGACTCACTGCATGTAGTAATTTTTCAATAAGACTCCATGGTTGAAAATGAAGGATTTGAAAGCTCTATGTAATTTGGGAAAATTATGGTAGAGGTCACCAAAATGAATTTCGTGGGTATCACTAGAAAGCTCTTGAAATTCTAAGGATGTTTTGTGAAATGATAAATCTCACGAAAATGACTTGTTAATGGCCTATTTGGAGCTTGAAGGAAGAGGGTCATGGAGGGTTCTTGGTGTATACCCACATGTATAGATATAGAGGAAGAAGAAGAAGAAGAAGAAGAAGAGAGAGAGAGAAAGGAAAAGAAAAAAAAATGAAATGAGGAGAGAGAGAAGTGGCCGGCCATATTGGGGAGGGTGGGGCCCACTTGTGTTTTGTTTTGTCTTGCATTTTAATTGCAAGTAGATAAATGTAGTACATGTGTGTATATGTGTGGCCTACTTCTACACACCTAATTTAAAATATGTACCCACTTTAACCCTAGTAAAAAAAATATTGTAATAAAATAAAATAATACCAAATAAGAAAAGAAAATTAAATAAATGAATAAATAATTAAATATAGTGACACAAGTTAAGGTAAAATTAAATACTATACCAATTTAATTAATGGTTCGCACATAAGTAATTAAAATATAATTACCCTTAATTAAAATTTCAAGTTATGACAGGTGCGGAATTTGATTTATTGGAAAGATGCCGAAAGCTATTAATATCACCAATGGATGCAATTTGAATAATATACACAAGTGCGGGTTGGTTGTGTATTGTTAACATTATGTTAAATTACTTGATATTCATAATTGTATTTTGGATGTGATGTTATCTTGCTTATGTGTTGTTATCTTTATGTGAAATTTCACAGATGTTTAATTAGTTGTTTCAAAGTACTTAACTGTGTGTGAATTTTGTTACATAGCTAATTTTATGTTCTTTCCTTATTGTTAACTTCATGTGAAATTTCACACAGACATTGTAAATTTCACACATGTTTGTTTACTTAATGTTTTGGCTAATTATATGTTATTTCCTTATTGTCAACTTCCTTATTTGATACACTTTAAATTTTTGAGTGAATATTTTGAAACGTATGTTATTTATTTGCCATTGTTGGATTTTATAGTCTTGCTTATGCAGTTGTTAGTTCCGAAAATACCGATAATTGGATGTGGTTCTTGAAGGAATTACGTTGTGTAATCAATCTTCAACGGACGATTAATTTTATTTCTGACCGGAATGCTGGTCTTCTTGAAGCTGTGAGGATAGTATTTCCAAATGATTTCCACTCATTTTGTCTGCATCATTTGAAGTACAATCTTCAATATAAGTTGAAAGGGGTTTCTGCAAAGTTTAGGGAGTAGATCCTTTATAAGTTTCATGAATGTGCTTATACGCCAAATGCTGAGTAATTTCATTTTTTGGTTGAAGCATTAGTTGATGAAGGTGGAAAGAAAATTGCAGATTTTTTGGTTGACTTACCGAAAGAAAACTGGTCCGATGCACACTTCAAGGGAAAAAGATATGGGGAGATGTGTTCAAATATAGCTGAATAATGCAAAGTTTATGAAAGCATGGAATTTGCCAATTACAAATATGATAGATAAGATTCGAATAAAAACTATGAATGACATTGCGAAGAAGAGGGCTGATTGCAAGAAATGGACTGGAATACTTTGTCTAGCTATGCATAAGAGGCTTTAAGCTGCTTTAGATTAAGGTAAGACATGGAACATTAGTATATCGAGCGAAGTCATATTTGAGGTACACTATCAGCCTTAACAATTGGTTAACATGTCTTCTTGTACTTGTTCTTGTGGTGGTTGGCAGATACATGGTTTTCTATGTTTTCATGGTGCTATCGTTATTCACAAAAGTACTTAGATTACTGGAAGGGTGTTGACAGATTATATTGAGGAATACTTTTTTGTTCATTATTATGAACAATGCTATTCAATATCTATCCATCCAGTAATCACCAGTGAATAACCTAGCAGTACTGCGTCTGTTGTGGAAATATTTCCACCGATTTGCAAGAAGTTACCTGGCAGGCCCAAGAGTAAGATGATACCATCTAGAGGAGAGAAGATTCGAAACATACGGTGTGGGAGGTGTAAGAAGAAGGCAAATCACAATAGCAAGACTTGCTGTGATGTAATAGATAATTGAGAAGATATAATTAAATCACTTTGATTGCGGGTTATTTGAAGATTCTGAGACATTGTGTGAAATTTCACATATTATGCTTTATAGTTTTCAGACAGTTTCATTGGTTGTTGATGGAATACATTTCATTGATTCTAGAACTCTATTATGGAATTTTTTTTTATGTTGCTGACTTTTGAGTAAATGGTGGAATTTTAGTACTTGAAATGTGTTTTATAACCTTTTCAATGCATTGTTGTTTACGGCAGTACTCCTCTGATTATTCAGTGCTTATTACTTTACTGTTTGGTTCATGCCACTTACTGTGGATGTTATGCTTTGTACACTGTGATCAATGATGAATGTATACTGTGTGATCAATAGTCCATATATAGTTGTCTTTGTGTAGGTGAATATCCATGTATAGTTGTGTTTGTGGCCTTTCTCCTCTGTAGTCTATGCATACATTTTTTAGGTTGATTAGACTTTCTGAGGTTGATCACATCACTGAAGTGCACCAATATATGCATACATATACACGCAGATTGAAACAACATTAAATAAAGAACAGATGTGTTTAGCAATCACTGCAAAATTACTTCAGTGAGCATAAGATAAAGTTTTTTCCTCTCACCATTGCTGCTGAACGGAATCAATCACATAAGTGATAGTTATGAGAAATTTCACACAGTTACGATGTTAAGTTTATGGTGGTGACATGATTTTGATGAAATGTAGAACTAAACAGAATCTTATGGGAAATTTCACATAGTCACACACATTGATGAGATATTGATTTTGTGGTATTTATGTGACATTTCAAATAGTCCACCAATTTATGTGGCACAAATTTGGCACAATTGGAATGTTTCTATGAAATTTTTACAATTGTTGATGGAAAGTTTAACACAATTCTCTCTCTCTCTCTCTCTCTCTCTCTCTCTCTCTCAGTTTCAGTCTGTTAGGAACTGAGGTGGTTTAAAATAAACAAGGTATGTGATAACGGATAGTTATGCTATGATGATGGAATATCTAAGCTTAATTTGTGTAAGGCAAATGGTTTATTATCCATTTATTGTTTATACCTCAAACTTTCAAGTTTATGATGCTGGCATGATTTTCATCAGACACCGAACTAACTGAATATTATGTGAAATTTCACATTGTCACATACACATGCATGGTTATGATAATTCATTACATCTGCAAATGAATTTAGAGCCAATAATGAAATACTAACTTGTGTTATTTATTATACTTACAAAATGAGATACTAATAAACCCTAAACCCTAAACTTAAGGCGAACAGGATTGTAGTTGTACATGTTACTAAATGCTTCAATTCAGAGTCCTCTTTGTATCTACAATCATCCAATTATGTACTCAAACGGAAGCATCCATATTTTTCCTCAAAATAGAAAACCTCGTTCCCATCAAGAATCTCTATCCCTTCAGAATAGCACCTAGTAGAGGAAGGCGATAGATGTTCCCTGGTAAACACAAAGACTATTTTGTTTTTCCTTGGTAAAGACAAAGACTTAGCAATTTAATGGCATAACAAATAATTTTGCCGCATCAATGATTCTAAATTTTTTGAGATTTTTTTGAAAATAAAAATATTCCAGGCAAGAATATTGGGGAGCATAGAATTTGAGCCATAACTCAACCAGTTACCATTTTGGTGGAAGCTTAGTAAGTAATTGGTGAAGTAGATTAACACCTTACCCCTTTTATTGGAAAAAAAAAGAGGACCACTCTATGTATTTGAAGAAGCAATGTAGCCACATGAACTTTATGTGAATAGGCACTATAACCTTTATGTGAAATTTCACATACAGTAATTAACCTTTGGTATGTGTTTCAATTCTATTAGTGGACTATTTTTTATTACATACAACACTGTTCCCATGTGAAGAAGCAATGTAGCCACATGAAGTTCAGATTTTGCAAGCATGTGAATAGTTATTGTAACCTTTATGTGATTTGACAGATCAGTAACTAACCGTTGGGTGTGTGTTTTAGTTCTGTCAATGGACCGTGATCAGCACTATTCCCACGTGAAGACATACAGAAGGTATGTGAGATGGAGGACTGTAGCCATGTAAACAAGGTATTGACACAAGGTATTGAAACATGAAGTTTGGAGTGTGTAATTCTTTGGAGACCATTTTCACACAACTTTCACACAATCTTCCTAAAAATGTGTCTATCTTTCTCCTGTGTCACTATGGGGTCTAGTGACATTACAAGAGAGAGATAGACACATCTTTTACGAAGATTGTGTGAAAGTTGTTTAAAGGTTGTGTCCCAAGAATAACTCGTTTGGAGTATGTACCTATGTGAAGGTATTGTTATTGTGATGCGAATTTTAAGATATCAATAAGTGAATTCCATAAGTGATTTTCCATGTATATTTTAGATATCAATAAGTGTATCGGTTGTTATTATTCACAAAACAACTTAGATGAGTAGAAGGGTGTTGATAGATTATATTGAGGTATATTCTTTTGCTCATTAGTATAATCAATACTATTTTGAATGTTATGTGAAATTTCAATAATGGTGATAAGGTGGTTAATTCAACTTTGAATGTTATGTGAAATTTCACATAGGTTAAATTTTGTGAAGATTGTTTTGTTTTTGTAGAAAGTTTGTTATGTTAAGGAATTTTTGATAGAGCTGTAATGTTAACTTTATGTTGGTGGCCTGAATTTCGTCAAGTATGGAAAGAATGAATGTGTGATTTCGCAATTGTTGTTATTCACAAAACCACGTAGATGTGTAGAAGGGTGTTGATATATTACACTGAGGTATTGTTTTTGCTCATTAGTATAGTCAATACTATTTTGAATGTTATGTGAAATTTTAATAATGGTGACATTGTGGTTAACTAAATTTTGAATGTTATGTGAAATTTCACATAGGTTAAATCTTGTGAAGATTGTTCTATTTTTTGTAAAATGCTTGTTATGTTGAGTAATTTTTGATAGAGCTTGAATGTTAATTTTATGTTGGTGGCCTGAATCCTATCATATATGAAAAGAATGAATGTGTGATTGTAACAAAAATTGTTAGGTGAAATTTCATAGATGTATAACTCTATGCATGTGATTGTCACTAAGATTGTTAACAACATTTGAAAAGAATCATGTATAACTAATAGTTATACACAGAAAGAGATATAAAGTTTTTCATATAATATTTTGAATATTATGTCATTATCAATGCAGGTCAAAACCCGAAAAATACTGAATTCACATATGGTTCAGAGACAACCAAGTTTCTGTATAGGTTATCATTACACCAAACATATTATAGAAAATCTTCGCATATTGTTCGACATTTCCAATTTTCACAATTCACTATTGTTCACTAGTAGTTAGCAGAGGTGCCCATTGAGAAATTCATGGACAAGTTCAACAAGCATTTTTTTCACATCACACAACACTGTGATTGGCTCATTGTAGAAAATACTACTGATGACGTGACAAACAATAACTCCATAGTCTACTGATTCACAAGCCTGCTATGGGGTGTGCTTTATGTTTATTATTGGACTGATTTTCTCTTGTACTTTCCTTTGGATGTGATAACTATCCACATAATTTCTTTGCAAAACATGAAAAAGCAAATTATATATAATATTCTATATTAACTACTTGTGTTGGAATTAGATTCTTAGGTTTGAATCTTACAATAATCTCAGCATCCTGTGTGTATGGATCTTTGGTCTTTGAAGTCCCTGGACGAAATGAGTTGTAATAATTCCATAGCCCTTCTTCAGTATCATTCACTATAATTGTCCAATGATTTGTAACCCTTGAGTGGCCTTGTGAAATCAATGGGAACGTGTGGTATCATGTTTTCACACTCAAGAATTTGTTTACGCAGTTTTTTATGTTCTAAAGGTCATATTCCTTCACCCATTGTTGTATATTTTTCAAAGGAAGTGTTAGTAACATAGTGTAGTAAAACAAGTACTGTAATATAGGAAATGTTAGAGGTGATGAAGAATTTTACCAAGCATAAGCTCTTAAACACAAATGATGTCCCAGATGTTTCAGTGTGTTCTTGTGAAATCAATCCACTGTTTTGATTCTTCATCAGCACTTCTGTGTATACATCGATCATCTAGTAATAAAAATTCAATTTACAATTAGATCGTGTCTAAAGACTAAAAGTATGATTGAGATTTTAAGATGACAGTAAGATTCATTGTTTGCCAATTCCCTTTCGAGTATGATTGACAGAATATCACCAAATGTGACAAAATCTGATTCGTCATCCATTGAGTATATACGAGTCCTATGATATGTAAATAGAGAATAATACAATTGTAGATTGTAGTGAGATTTCAAATTCAAATAAAAATAATAGACTTCAAAACTTACATTGGATGACCATTAATCTGTAAGTTCTCTATCTTTGCCTTAACTTCTTCTGTCAACATAGATAGATTGGAGAACTTTGTATAGAAGGCATAACAATGTTCACATCTGGGATTTGTTCGAGATCAATTATTTCTTCAACTATATTGTGTTGTTCATGAATCTTATCTCTCACATTTGCTTTCCTTTCTTCTGAATACTCTTCATCTGAGTTTGGATACAGATACCTTGGATCCTTGTTCGAAACTCTTTCTTTCATTTTCAGATGTTTAACATATGATTTTGGTGACTCAGTCTTGGACTTCTACATGAATTAGAAATATCAAAAATGTCAAGTACAATTATAATGTTATGCAAACCAGTTCTATTAACAAATTTTACCATAACTCTTGTTTTTGGACCAGGATTCTCACAGTCAACTTGTTTGACTCTTTTTGTATTCTTTTTCTCAACTTTTTGTTCCATTGGTGTCACAAAGCCTGACTCCTCATGAAATATTAAATGTTACAATAGTATTATAGATGGAAGTATTAGATGTTTTATGAGAAAATAAAACCCAGTAGTCGATATTAGGCTTATGAGAAATGGAAGTGTTTGAGAAAATCACATTTTACTATGACATGTTTTACCATTGCTGTTGTGTTTGGAAAAGTTTTTTCCAATTGTACTTCTTGCTCACCAGACGACTTCACAAACTTATCAGCCTTTCTCTTTTTTGTTTTGTTTTCCAACTTTGCTTCCTCAGTCTCCAAGTCCTCATCAAATTAAAAGTCATAAATAAAAATTATTTATGATAACTATTAATGTTTTGTGAATTTTCACATAACGATTGACTAGTGTTATGTGAACATTACATTTTATTATGACGTCTTACCATTTCTGCTATGTTTCGAGCAATTATTTCCAATTGTGCATGTTGTTCACCAGATTTCACAAACTTATCAGCCTTTCTCGTTTCTGTTTTCTTTTCCAACTTTGGTTCCTGAGTTTCCAAGTCCTTAACAAATTGGAAATCATCCATGAAAAATATTAATCATAACTTTTAATGTTATGTGAAATTTCACATAACTATTGACTAGTGTTGTGTGAAATTTCACATAAGTATTAACAAACATTATGAATGCTTCAATTAGACTAATAGTTTTTAAAATTTCACATAAGTATCAAGTTATTGTGATAGGGATATGTTCAAGTTGACATACTGTTATATGGTGAATATGAATTCTATAAAAATATTTATATATTCGTTTTAGGAGCTGCAACTAAAGAATGTTACGAGAAATTTCACAGAACTACTTTCTAGCTTATGTAGCTCTTTTATTTTTATTTTTGTTTTCAAAGTCTCTTACAAATTTGGTCTTTATGTGTTTGAGTCATAAATAGAAAAATAACGATTTTTAAAGCAATGTGAAATTTGAAATAAGTAGTAACTACAATCTTTAATGAAAAGTTCACAATACTATCATAATAGTTATGTTTGACAAGCAAACCATAACAAACTTTAATCAAAACTTGCGCCCAGCAAATTTCAATAACTATGCAATCTGAATTTTTTAAGTATATTGTTGAGAACAATAATGTCAAATTTCAAAATAAGAGAAGTAAACTACTTGATGCAAAATGAGGAATCATACATGCAGATGTACCTCTTTTATCTTCTTTGTTTTCACATCTTCCAAATTTGATATCTTAGTCTCTGAGACCTAAACAAATAATCGATCATTTTACATGCAGTATAAAATGCGTGTCTTTTTGAAATTGTTGTTTTCAAAGTCTATTTCAAATTTGCCAAGCAATTTCGACAACCAACCAATATAACTTTCTTAAGTATTTTGTTCAGAACAATAATGTAAAATTTCACATAATAAAAGTAAAGTATTTGATGCACAATTATAAATCATAAATGAAGATGTACCTCTTTTCTCTTTTGTTTTCACAATGTCCTTCAAATTTGGCCTCTCAATCTTTGACTCCTAAACAAATAAAAGATCATATATATAAAAAAAATTAAATAAGAAATTTCTTGTTCATTAGTATTCGAAATTTCACATAATATTCACAAAAAATGATGGTCACATTTTTTACTTTCATTTCAGAACAAAAAAATATGGATTATAAAATGTATGTGTTTTAATAATGATTTACGTCTTTTATTTTCTTTGTTTTCACACTGTCTTTCAAATGTGGTTTCTGAATCTCTAAGTCCTAAACAAATAAGAAGTCATAAATCAAAAGTTTCAACAATAAGTATTGATAATATCTTATGTATGTAGATGTGGATGTACCTTTTCATTTTTTTTTTGTTTTGATCACGCAGTTGTGATAGTTGCTCAGCCAGACTGGTATTCCTATTTTGTATATCATCCAATGCTTCTTTCAAAGATGAAATTTCACAATCCTTTTCTCTTAAGATCCTAACATTTCTTTGCTCAGATGCAGATTGTGTTAGCTTGTGGACCTCAGACTCTACTTCATCTGCTATTCTTTGTGTTATTTGGTGTGTCTCACATTCTTCTATTCGCTCTAGTAGAAGTTCATTTTTTTCATCATTCTGTTTAATGATTTTTCTCGCTGCTTTATTTTATGTCAAGTCATGCACAATATATTCATCCTCAAGTTTCCGAATATGGAAAGCCATTTTCTGCATTTGATTAACTCTATCTCTTTCAATTCCATTTTTTTCATTTCTACTTAATGAATTTTGCATTTTCAAATCATCAACTTGTTTTTGCTTATGCTCCAGATTGTTTTTTTCAACTTCTTGCTTTTCCTTTGTCATCATCTCTTGCTACAAGGTGAGTTTTTGATAGGCACGTAGTTTCCTCAGTTCTTCTTCCATTTCCATATTCTCCTGCTGAAACTTCTTCGTATCACTCAATGCTTTGTCTTTCTTCTTGATTATCTCAATCCTTTTCATCTCTTCTTTTCAATTCTGAACTTCAATAAAGTATTCTCTATTCTCAAGTCAGCTTCTTCTTTTTGTTTCTGCTCCATTGACTGTTCAGCATCAACATGTCTTTTCCCCTTATTTAATTTCTTCTTCAATGAAATGAGTGTTTCATACTGATCTTCATTATTATCATTCCACTGAATCTTGTTGAGAGAAGTAGCCGTGTAAGCAACAAAACTATCATTATCAAAATAATCACCACAGGGTTCATGCTTATCACCTGAGTAAGATTCTTTGGTATTACACTTATCTTGATAATCTATGCAAGCTTCTTTTCTTTCATTTCCATCTGCATTATCATCAACTTCATCTGCATCTGCATCTACATCTGCATCTGCATCAGAACCATCACCATCATCTGTAACACTGGAATTGTCATCCTTTTCATCAACTTCATCTCCATCTGCAGTATCTGGAACAAGTGTGTCTGACTCATTCTGACTTTCATTACATTGATCTTCACCAGAACCATAACAATAATCTTTAACACCATAATTGTCATCCCTTTCATTTGAGTTATATGTTTCCAGTGAAAGTGCAGTCTCTGGAACAACTGTGTCTGACTCATTATCAGTTTCTTCAGCTTTTGCAGTACCAATATTATCACCATAGTATGCGTACTCAGGCATTATGATGGTGATGTTCTCATTAATCTATACATTGTATGCATACAATATTATTATCATTAAGAATTATGAATGTTATGATTATGACTGACAAACTACTATTGTAAAATATTGACGTTACATGAAACAAGGAATGTTATGTGAATTTTCACACAGTTGCAATGAAGGACTCTTTTTCTTCATGTTGTCCAGCTGTAAAATGTTATGTTAGGCTTATAGTGCTTGCATAAATTTTATTAAATTCAGAATGAAGGAACGTTATGTGAAATTTCATAGACCAATACAACTACTCTTGTGAAATTTGACAGACGAGTACAACTTTTCCTCTGAAATTTCACATAACTATTAAGAAAAAGTATTCATTTCACATTACTCAGAATGTCATAAACTATGCTAAATAGAAGAATGAGTTTCTTACGTGTTTTTCTTCCAGCTGAGATAGATCTACTTCCTTCATAGTCTTTCTCAATTTAACCAAGTCCCACTTTTGAAATCGTGGAATTTGCTTTTGAAATGATGGTTGCAATATTTTTGTGTGCTCACATAGCCAGTACTAGTACATATAGAAATAAGTAAAATTAATAATCTGAATATCATTTGTAAGAAATAACAATATGAAAAAGTACAAAAATGATAATTATATGTTACCTGTAGTGCAATACTACACCCAGACACCTTGTTTTCAGTTCCTTTTGTTTTATGCACTGATTCCATTATTGTTTCAGCTATTTTCTCAAACCATGAATAGCTCGTCATTGCATCTATATCTTCAATGTAATATACAAACCCCCACTTCAGTGTGTTCCCGGTTGTTGCAAACAGGAAACAAACACAGACCAGTAGGCACAGCAACAGAACGACATCCTTCATAGCCAATTGGTACTATTCACATACCCAAATGTTAATAGTACCAATTGCTATATGAGTGATGTGAAATTTGACACACTGAATATATAATTCATACACTTTCTATGTGAAATTGAAGATTATTATCAAAATCCATAACTATAATCAAACATTATGTGTTCATAATTGTGGAATAAAAGTATTTTGTTGACAGCAACAGTGTGAAATTTTAGATGGTCTTGATTAAATTGATAAATGCCTACTGACAAAATTTCACATAACAATGTGAAATTTAATGATATTTGTGAACACATTTGAAATATAAGCATTTCTTGACACCAGCAGTGTCAAATTTCATGTAATAGCCAAAAAAAAATTCAAACCAACGTTTGAAAAGAGATTTGATACGGTAAATGTCTAATGACAAAATTTAATATAATTGCTGAAAAAAATTGTTGCATAAGATATCATAGAACTGAAAATTAGGTTTTGAAATATATTTATAGTAATTGCTATATGACTGCTGTGAAATTTCACAATCAAAATATTTCACAATTGTGAAATATAATAGCATTTTATTGACACCAGTAGTGTGAAATTTCACATAATAGCAAAAAAAATTCAAATCAGCACGTGAAAAAGACATTTCATACTGTCTTCTTAACATTAACAAATGTCTAATGACAAAATTTCACATAACTACTGAAAAAAATGTTGAAAAAGAGATTTCATACGATAAATGTCTAATGACAAAATTTCACATAACTACTGAAAAAAATGTTGAAAAACAGATTTCATACGGTAAATGTCTAATGACAAAATTTAACATAACTACTGAAAAAAATTGTTATATAACATATCATAGAACTACTGGTGTTGTGAAAATCCTATTATATTCCGCAATTATGAAATTTCACAACACTCATATGTTAATTCTGAATAAGCTCGTCGAGTGATGACAAATTTCATAGAGTCTAACTTGGATTACTGAATGTACTGTGTATGAATTTCACATCAATCATAAATGCAACTGAAAATTATGTTTTGTAACAGATTATGAGCTCAGAATTATGGAACATAAGTTTCTTTAGAGCAGCAGTGTGAAATTTTACATAATAGCCAAAAAATGAATCGAACATAACAAATTCAAATAAATGTGTGAAAAGAAGTTTCATACGGTCTTCCTTGCAACGTGATTTTGAAGTTGTCTATGAAAGTTTTTCCTTTTTACCCTATGCACATCTTGGTCCAGTTTTTGCAATTGCTGATAGCATCAAAGTCAAAAAAAAAAAATTATAAATAACTATCAATTAATGTATACAAAATGAGTATAAACATAAAACTTTAATATAAGAGTCTTTCAAATGAATTTCAAGTTCCTGATGCTAATACAGTCTTTCACATGAATATAAAAGTCTTTCATATCAATTTCACATGAATATAAAAGTCTTTTATATCAATTTCAGAACTCTGTGTGAAATTTTAGATAATAGCCAAAAAAATCAAATGAGCATGTGAAAAAGATATTTCACACTATCTTCTTAATATTAATAAATGTCTAATGGCAAAATTTTACATAACTACTGTAAAAATTGTTGAATAAGATATCATGCAACTCAAAATTAAGGTTTGAAATATGTTCATAGCAATTTGCTATATGAGTGTTGTGAAATTTCACAATTGTGGAATATAATAGCATTTTCGCAACAGCAGCTGTGTGAAATTTCATATAGCAGCCAGAAAAATTCAAATCAATGTCTGAAAAGAAATTTCATATGGTTTTTATTAGTATTGATATATGTCTAATCACAAAATTCACAGAACTACTGAAAAATTTGTTGGATAACATATCATGCAACTCAAAATTGGGGTTTGAAATATATTCATAGCAATTTCTTATATGAGTGTTGTGAAATTTTACATTCAAAATATAATCTCATACAGTCACTATGTCAAATTTAAGATTATTGTCAAAAACATACACAGAATTCTGAATACATTGTCTATTCTGAATAAGCTCGTCGAGAGATCGAGCTTGATTTTGCTCGTTATGTCCAAAAATACATTGCAATACTAAAATCAATTTCTTGATGTGACAGATATGATCATAATTTGTGCGATTAGGTGAATGTGTTGTGAATGTATTGTGATAAACTAGGGTTTAATTCAAACTAGTTTCGAATATGTGAATTTTAGGAAAACTTAACAGATATTCAACAAATTTTTTTTTTTACCTTTTCTTCCCATTTTTTAAACGATCGAAGAGTATGCAAAGGTTATGATCCACTTCGTGAACATCAAATCGCATAGATCAAGCAATCAAATCGTGCAAGGGCTTTTCATTCAAATTGTTCGCGAATTCTGTTTGAGAGAATAGTTCTAGAAGTTTTGTAATTTTTTTTAATATCATGCAAGGACTTAAAAGAAATTTAACGACGCGCGAGGGGCAAATTTGTCCAAGTAAAAAAAAAAGGAGTTGACTGGAAAATGTTTTATTGACTAACCTAAAAAAAGAAAAAAATACAGTGTTACGGATTTTCGACTAATTGTCCCATAAATTAACTACTAATTAAAAGTTGACTAAAACATCGAATTAAATTAAGACTCTTCTAAATAAGGGAGGAACGTTAGGAAAACACAAATCCACGGTAAACTTCTTAACTCCCATGCCTACGCAAATATGTAGCACTCCCAATCATCCAAAGTCATTCCTCTAGTGTATAGGTTCAATTAAAATAATAAAATATCTTTTGACCGATGTTAAGATACATACAGAACTAGTCCAATTATACCTTTTTAAAGAAGTACATGCAGATTGTTTATGAGCATGATTCATGGCAAAAACTACTCTATGATGCTTGAATCAATTAAACTAAACTAAAACAATAAAGCAAGTTCACAAACCGGTGAAAATCCAAGTCGGGAATCATTAATGTCATGCTTGTTAACATTGCTCATAATAGAAAGCATAAAATACTTTGATTCTCTATTTAAACATTCTGTAATCTCTGGATTTAGGGATGCCCATTAAAAACACGCATGGAAATCAAGTTGTTTACCATTTCATTGCTCTTCCCTAACTAGAGACTTAGCCTACCATCGTAAAATTAAATCTAATCACTACATGATGATGCCGAAAATTGGTAAGAAGGATTTAAAGAGAGAAGAGACAAGAACAAGTTATATGTGGTTCGGTCCCGTTAACAAGGTGACCTACGTCCACGGTTGCGTCTGTGCGCGTTCACTAGCAGATCACCGACGGGCCTGGTGAGCCAACAAAGAGGGGTGGCACTACCAGTAATATCGGCCGGGTATATGCGTATAATGGTGAATTCTCTGTTCTATGCTTGTTAGCTAGAGAGTTATTCGGATCCCCGTAGATAGGGTAGGTGGGCTCTTTTATAGGTACAAGAGTCTACCCTTACATGGTAAGTCAGTTAGATTAGGAAGCCTAATCTGATTACAATTGATTTGCACGATTTGGGGAGAGTTTCCTAAGCGGTTTAGGAATCTACGGGCTCCTCCTTAATAGGATTCTGGCCAGATAAGGAACTACTTGAAAGGTTTGTTCTGGACTGCGCCTCATGCCCGGGCTATGTGAGCATCCCGAGCGGTAACGATTGATGACCTCGGGAGCATAGGCCCCGAGCGCCCATTCCGGTCCGGGTCCTTCACCGCTGATGTAGCGATTTGGCTTTAGCAGAATATTTCCGGATGTATCAACTGCCCCCCATTTTTGAAGTTGATGTGATGTCCCATCAGATGAAGTTTGAAAATTAAGACTGCTTCTGAGGAACCGTTCGGTAATAGGCCGGGACTCTGCCAGGGGTGGGACCGGCCGGAATGATCAGCCGTGGTAAGGACCGAGCGGTGACCCTGCGGGCTCCCTCCTATGCCACGTGTCAGCTGGTCACTTGCCCTTTCTTTCCCTCAGCTTTGTAAGTCTTTTTCCCTCAGCTTCAATTCATCATTTTCTTCCCTCTCTGTCCCCTTCTTTTCTCTTTTCTGAGCAAGACTGGAGAGAGAAAATTGACACGACTAAAAAGTTGTGCGCTCTTGTGCAACACCCAAGTGTAGGTGATCATGCAAGTAATACTGGATAAGTCCAGGTCGATCCTACAGGGAAGGGATACGAAAATTATATACTAAGTTACAACCTAAACAAAAAGAAAATATGAATAAAGGAGTGGAAGTTCTAACGAATCTTAATTAATTAAATGAAACTAAATAATAAACAGAGCATAAAGAAACATAACTAATTCAATAAATAAACTAAAGGTATTGGAAACACGTGAATCCACATTGATCCTAACCATCTACCATGCACATTCATTAACGTTCGATGGAGTTCATTTCTCTTCAGTATTCCGTATTTTTATAAAGATATAGAATCAATAGCCCTTTCATGACCGGGACTATATCATCACAAGTGAATTAAAATACTTGAAAGACGGTTTAAAACAATGGTTATTACTTGCACTCTAAATGGTTGTTAGCATTCAAAGTAGTTTTCAAAAGTCATTGAAGAAAATGCCTTAAGGCTTTAAGTTCTAAAAACTGTTGTGACAAACTGAGCGTATCGGGACAATTTGATGACAGATTTCTAAAACATAAAGTCATGGAATACTTAAAAGAATCATCTCAGGAATCAACAGGTTCGATCGATCGAAGCGCTCTCGATCGATCGGACAGCATCATCCTTCAATCGATCGTAATGTCTTTGATCGCTTGACTATGGCTCTGGTTCGATCGATCGAAATACCTTCAATCGATCGAGCCCAGGTTTTCTTTATAATCCATAGCAGAGGCTGGAAATCAAAGTTTCATCACATATTCCTAACGTCTAAACTACGGAAACATGAATAAATACAGAAACAGTAACCTAAAGTAATCATAGCATATAAACTAATAACAATCAAATAACAAGGATTGAAAAGAAAAACCTGGACATAATCTGAAATAAATTCGAAATAAACATGAAATCCACTTGAATCTTCAATAATCTTCAATATATTAATGAAAAAGAGGAAGAAAAAGATGAATCTAGCCTAATCTACTCCTAATCTAACCCTAAAACTACCCTAAACTGCTGTTTTCTATGTTCTGGAGCGTCCTCCCTTCGTCTGGCGTCAAAACGACTTATATATAGGGCTCCCGCAGAGTTTACGCAACTTTTGGGTGAATATAAAGTTCGATCGATCGAGCTTAGTTCGATCGATTTAAGGTTCGATTGATTGAACTCTGCTCAATCGCTTGAACTTCTCTGATTTTGACAGCTCTGCGCATCGATGGGAGAATGGCCATAACTTTTCACTCGAACCTTGGATTGACCTCCCGTTTGCCGCCACGCGACCGTAACTCAAAGATCTACATTTTGTATCTCTAGGAAAATCTTCCAAATCTGAAATCTTCATTGTCAAAATTGGCATTTTCTCAACTGCTTCTGCTATTCTCTTCACCAGAATCACTTTCTATGTAATGTTTGCTTTCCATGTCCTGTAAAATAGTGTAAAAACACATGTTTGAGTCTCGACATCATAGAAAATACTTAATCATTAATATCCATCTAAATCTAGGGACTTGGGGATAAAAGTATGCATAAAAGACCATGTAATACGCTATGAATATGCACTTTTCACCTTGAATCACACCCCCAACTAGCTCGTTGCTAGTCCCTAGCAATGAAGCGAACTATAGCAATGTTTATTTGAACTCTAAAAATTGAAAATAAAAGAAAGTAAAAGTCCTAACTCACTTTCGCAGGAATCGCAATTTCATTTAGCGTATGCAATAAGCCTTTAAACCCCTAGGTTTCCCCTAGTGGACGAGTGTTGTCTCGTGAGGGTTTGCAGTGAATTTACCCACAAAATCATGTTTATGGTAATGGCTCTCATTTAAATATTTTCAAGAAATCTTTCTTCTCATTTAGCAATATAGTTAAGCTCAACAATCTTATGAAACTCTCTAGTATGCCATAGCCATGCAACACACACATTACAGTCAATCTACTATCAAAGTCATTAGAATGTTCCATACATATTAATCATCAAGTGTGTGTGTGAATGGACAACCGAAATACAAAATTTTAATTTCAAAGCTCGCATAACCTAAGATACTATCAAGACGTTCATTTTGACTCAACTCTCACCAGGATTACACTCTCAAGATGAAATAACTCCGAACTAGGTGTAATAATTATCACTCATGATATGGAAGCTATGAAGAGTAAATGTAAATGGAATCTAATGCTTCTCATATCTAAATTGAAAAATGGAAATTTTAGCGCATAAAGTCTCATGATAGGATACTTTTCACTAGAAGAGCGATATACCGTAGAGAACTCTCTCTTTACTTTAACTTCAAATCCAATTTACTTAAAATCATTAGGACTTTGAAAAAGAGGTGTTCGATTGGGAAGAAAGAAGTTTGTGATTTTCAATTGGGTCAAAGGATATGATTGGAATGTCTACTACAACTTTTCAAACTCCCCCACATCTCCAATCTCTCTCTTCTCTTTTTATTCTTCTTTTTTTTCACTCTTTTTTTTATTGTTATTTTTTTTTCTTTTGCAGCAACCATTGGCATTTTTTTTCCTTTTTCTTTTCATGTTTTTCTTTCTTTTCTTTTTTTTTCTTTGCCAACTTTCCCTTATTCACACAACCAAACTTCTTGTCAATGCAACACATCCCAATCACTCCTAAATAAAGAACTGAGGCTTGAACTCCTAATTTGGAGTTAGGTATAGACTTTAGGATTGTGAAGACAAGGCGATTATGATAAGCTCAAGAGGTGAAGTCAAGGAATAGCATAGAGGTAGGCCAATGTTGTATTTTGCGTGTATGGTCAAAAGATGGCCTAAATCATCTTCTAAGTTAACAGGATTATTCATTTCAGTAAATTCAAGAACTCTAAAGTTTGGTAAATCCTGAACGTTCTCTTCTAGTGATTAGTCAAAATAAAGAAGAAAAATGAGACTTTCAACGAGTGAATACGCATTTCAAAAAGTAAGAGTAATTGTATAAAACCCTAAAAAACAAAGAATGGCACAAAAGCTCACTTGGGTTATTAATCTCCACTACAATCTCTCAAGATGCCTAAGCTATGCTTGCTAATCCATTTTAGCTAAGTACAAGGTTGTCACAACGTGCTCAAGTCGTTTGAAGATTAAAAAGCATAAAACATACTATAACTAAGATAGTAAACAAACTACCATAGTGTATCACATACTAGTAACATACAGAAAATTACACTAATGCATCATAACTAACTACATTTACTAAGCGAGAAATACAAGAACCATTTTATTATATTTAAAAAAATTAAAACTTTTTAAAATTTTTGCAATTTTTAATTTACTGAGTTACATGTTGCTAAGCAGGTATATGATACTAAAGCTCAACAAATATTAAAATTTTTGCAATTTTTACTTTACTGAGTTACATGTTGCTAAGCAGGTATATGATACTAAAGCTCAACAAAAAGATATGAGGCATGCAATAACCCACTCCCCCCAACTAAAACTAAACATTGTCCTCAATGTTCTAAACTAAGCACATGGATATATAAAGTAAAGCGAGAGAAGGAAGGATGTTACCTCAAGGCGTTAATATCCAGATTTTATTTATTTTCTTTTATTTCTATATTAAGTTACCTGCATAATCATTAGTAGCAACAAGGAAAAATAGATAATGAAATACAATTACTCAGTAAATAAATTCGGTCAATGAAGATTTTTATCATAAAGTAAAAACCAAAATTTTTGAGGATCTTCCCAATAAAATAATTTAGCAGTGAGAAAAATGTTGGGATCCTCATAAAAATACAACTCGTCCCAACTAATGTCAGGCTCAAGGTCAGAGGAGATGATGCAAAAGCTATGGCCTCCAAATTTATTGGGGACAATTATAAGAGGTATACCACACTTTTTAGGAATTATAAGCAAGAAACGATCGTTGGTGTTGGTATTTCCTATAACGGCCTCTATTTTAATACTAGGAGGTGGCCACGGTTCGATAAAAGGGGCAGGGTTTAGGTAATGTTCTAATAAAGTTTCAGTACCCTCCTCTTGTTCTAGAACATAATCTATGGAGATATGATCGTATGAATTGTATTTCTGTTCTATGCACATAGTTTTGGACTGGACTTGGATAATGCTATCTATTTGGGCCACAATGTCAGTATTACTCAAGAAAGTCAAGCAGTCTAGCAGATTACTAGCTTCTTGTTGAAGTTTAAGATCATCTAATGTGGGCCCAATAGTTTCCAAGTCCTCTCTCACAGAATTTTGAAATTTAAAATTTTGTGAAGTTCATGTGCTAAAATCTTTATCATCCTCTTCCACAACACATTCAAGCTTGGGATGAGAGCTTTAATTGATAGCAAGGATAGGTAATCTTGGTGACACCACCTCTTCGACCGAAAGAGGTGAGGGTACATAAATATCACATGAATCTAAACCGGATTTAGATTTTTCAAGTATGTCCTCCTTAGGGTCACTATTAAAGTTAGGGAGAGAGTCAACAGGGGACTCTTCCTTTCCTAGTTGCGTGTAATCACCTAAACTCTCATCATCTTTTACAACCTCATTCTCATCCTTGTAACTCTCCTCATTATATATGTCATCTATAGAGGTGCCCTCGATAAAGAGATTGTGCAACTTTATCAAGGCAGTGAAGGAGTTGATGTCTAGGGATGCATATTGAGGAGAAGATGGTTCTACAACTTCATGCTCAATAGTTTGGTTTTGGAGTTCAGACATTATTATACACCCGTCATTGTCCTCTAATTCCATTCCATTATTAATGTCTTGAAATTTAGGTTGTAGTGTTGAAGGATTGGTATAGTCTTCTAAAGGTTGGCTAGCATATGCTTGTTGATATCTCGTTTCTAATTTATCAAGTACACTATCTAGCCTTTTCATTTCACTAACCAGTAATTTTAACATACCATTATCCTCAACTTGGTTGTTCTCCTCATTATTACTATATGAAGTTTCGCCCCATTGTTGTTGGTAGTAATTCCCATCCCAATGTGTTTGTGGACAAGACTCGCCAAAGGGAAAGTCTTGGTGCGTTTGGTAATCGTGGTAACTAATACTATATCCTACATTATTATTTTGGTTATCGCCCCATTGCGGTTGATAGAACTCTTCATGTGGATATTCTTGATATGTTCGATAATACGGGGGACTACTACTATCATTTCCCCATTGTGATGGTTGGTAGCACTCAGGTTGATAATGCACGTCATATGTGGGTGCTTGCCAACTTGGGGGATAATTTTCATTTCCTAACGTGTACCTATTCATGATGTTTGTGTTGTATGGAGGATAAAATGGATAAGACATGTTTACCAAAAAAATTTTAAAAACAATCGAATTTTTATTTATTTATTTTTTTACTTGTGAGAGAAAAAGTCCAAAAATTTTATTTATTTATTGTTTAATTAATTAATTTATTAATTAATTAATTTTTTTTTTGAAAAGTAAGAAAAATTGGAAATAACTTAGTAAAATCCTAACCTAGTTCCCTTCCCCGGCAACGGCGCAAAAAACATGACACAACTAAAAAGTTGTGCGTTCTTGTGCAACACCCAAGTGTAGGTGATCGTGCAAGTAATACTGGATAAGTCCAGGTCGATCCAACTGGGAAGGAATAGGAAAAATTTATACTAAGTTACAACCTAAACAAAAACAAAAATATGAATAAAGGAGTGGAAGTTCTAACGAATCTTAATTAATTAAATGAAACTAAATAACCAACAAAGTATAAAGAAACATAACTAATTAAATAAATAAACTAAAGGTGTTGGAAACACGTGAATCCACATTGATCCTAACCATCTACCATGCACATTCATTAACGTTCGATGGAGTTCATTCCTCTTCAGTATTCCGTATTTTTCTAAAGATATAGAATCAATAGCCCTTTCATGACCGGGACTATATCATCACAAGTGAATTAAAATACTTAAAAGACAGTTTAAAACAATTGTTATTACTTGCACTCTAAATGGTGTTAGCATTCAAAGTAGTTTTCAAAAGTCATTGAAGAAAATGCCTTAAGGCTTTAAGTTCTAAAAACTGTTGTGACAAACTGAGCGTATCGGGACAATTTGATGACAGATTTCTAAAACATAAAGTCATGGAATACTTAAAAGAATCATCTCAGGAATCAACAGGTTCGATCGATCGAAGCGCTCTCGATCGATCGGACAGCATCATCCTTCAATCGATCGTAATGTCTTTGATCGCTTGACTATGGCTCTGGTTCGATCGATCGAAATACCTTCAATCGATCGAGCCCAGGTTTTCTTTATAATCCATAGCAGAGGCTGGAAATCAAAGTTTCATCACATATTCCCAACGTCTAAACTACGGAAACATGAATAAATTAATATAGAAACAGTAACCTAAAGTAATCATAGCATATAAACTAATAACAATCAAATAACAAGGATTGAAAAGAAAAACCTGAATATAATTTGAAATAAACTCGAAATAAACATGAAATCCACTTGAATCTTCAATAATCTTCAATATATTAATGAAAAAGAGGAAGAAAAAGATGAATCTAGCCTAATCTACTCCTAATCCAACCCTAAAACTACCCTAAACTACTATTTTCTGCGTTCTGGAGCGTCCTCCATTCGTCTGGCGTCAAAACGACTTATATATAGGGTTCCTGCAGAGTTTACACAACTTTTGGGTGAATATAAAGTTCGATCGATCGAGCTTAGTTCGATCGATCGAAGGTTCGATCGATCGAAGGTTCGATCGATCGAAGGTTCGATCGATTGAATGCTCCTCAATCGCTTGAACTTCTCCGATTTTGACAGCTCTGCGCATCGATGGGAGAATGGCCATAACTTTTCACTCGGACCTCGGATTGACTTCCCGTTTATGGCCACGCGACCGTAACTCAAAGATCTACATTTTGTATCTCTAGGAAAATCTTCCAAATCTGAAATCTTCATTGTCAAAATTGGCATTTTTTCAACTGCTTCTGCTATTCTCTTCACCAGAATCACTTTCTATGCAATGTTTGCTTTCCATGACCTGTAAAATAGTGTAAAAATACATGTTTGAGTCTCAACATCAAAGAAAATACTTAATCATTGATATCCATCTAAATCTAGGGACTTGGGGATAAAAGTATGCATAAAGACCATGTAATACGCTATGAATATGCACTTTTCACCATGAATCAAAAACCCGCTTAAGTTAGAACAAGAGTGGGAAGAAAATGATGAATTAAAGCTGGGGGAAAAAGACTTACAAAGTTTAGCGCAGAAAGGGGCTCGGGAACCTTGCTCGGGATTGTTCTTGATCTCAAGTCGCTCAGTAATCTATATCTCTGCAGTAAAGGGTTGAAGAAGTGGACAAGTATCTTTTATATAAGAACCATGGACGGTCCAGATCGAAACAGATCCAACAGCTCATATGTTTTCCCACCCGAAGCGACTGACAGTTGTCACCTTGGGCACGTAAAGCGTTGCCTTAAAAGATGCGTGCATTAAATGCGTGATGGGATGGTTCGGTTACCATGTAAACGGTTCGGTTACTCCCAGGCTGGCAGTGTTGGATCCTGACCAGGCCAGTGACCAGCTGACACGTGGTATAAGAGGGACCCGGGCCCGTAGGGTCACTGCTCGGTCCGTACCCCGGCTGATTATTTCGGCCGATCCCACCCCGGGCAGAGTCCCAGCCTATTACCGAATGGTTCCTTAAAAGCAGTCTTAATTTTCAAACTTCATCTGATGGGACATCACATCAACTTCAAAAATGGGGGACAGCTGATACGTCTGGAAATATTCTGCTAAAGCCAAACCGCCACGTCAGTGGCAATGGACCTGGACTATCCAGAATGGGCGCTCAGGGCCTACGCTCCTGAGGTCATCAATTGTTAGTGCTCGAGATACTCACATAGCCCCAGCATGAGGCACAGTCCAGACCAAACCTTTCAAGCAGTTTCCTTATCTGGCCAGAATCCTATTAAGGAGGAGCCCGTAGATTCCTAAACCACTTAGGAAGCTCTCCCCAAATCGTGCAAATCAATTGTAATCAGATTAGGCTTCCTAATCTGACTGACTTACCATATAAGGGTGGACTCTTGTACCTATAAAAGAGCCCACCTACCCTATCTACGGGGATCTGAATAACTCTCTAGCTAACAAGCATAGATCAGAGAATTCACCATTGTACGCATATACTCGGCTCGTATTACTGGTAGTGCCACCCCTCTTTGTTGGCTCAATCTGCTAGTGAACGCGCACAGACGCAACCGTAGACGTAGGTCACCTTGTTAACGGGACCGAACCACATACAACTTATTCTTGTCTCTTCTCTTGCTTCCTTCCAAGCTTTATGTTATAGCTTCGAATTGATCATTGCGGCTTGTTTTGCACCGGAGTCTATCAATCTCCCAAGCATTCCGGAGGATTGTGAGGAGAGGATCAGAGGCTTGGTTGAGCGGCCCGTGAACGTCTGGGACGTGCTGACCTGGTCGGGAGACCAAAGGGGTGACCACCGACCCGACCGTCCCGCTGAAGCGCCAATCCTCCCCACCATCATTCCGGGTAAATACTTCTTCTAATTTAATTTTGGCTGTCTTTTGCTGCCTTGTTATCCCGGTTACTGATCCCATGGTTGTTTTTCTTCTGCAGAGATGGCCCCCAGGAGAGACCCCGAACGGTTGAGGGCTCTGCAAGCTGTTGCGCGGATGGCGGCGGTGGGAAAGAGGCCGGCCGTTGAGGCCTCTGATAGTGAGCGCCCGCTCAGGCGGCTCAGGCGCATCCCAGCGAACGCCGAGGCTCTCGGGGAGGCATCAACTCCTCGGGTGGTGGTAGCGGGGGAAACATCTACCCCCGAGCTGAGATTCCTGCTGGGACACCCCTGGAGGAGTCTAGGGAGACCCGGGATAGGGTCAGGCCATACCTATTCCCCAGTTAAGTGGAGAGGTGCACCGGCATGTCTCCCCAGGTTTTCCAGGGGTGGCTTTATAGCATCTCCCATCTGGTAAGCAATTTTGTTGCTTCTTCTGACCTCTATGCATTTTTTTTCTGCTAGCAATAGTGACCAACCGACTCCCTTTTGATTTGTTACAGGTTGGCTGCATGGCTGCCGGGGCTGAGTATTTCATGCTGACCCTTGTCGGGAGGGCCACAGCCGCAAAACTGCCCTGGCTGAGAAAGAGGTTGCGTTGGAGACCAAAGAAAGGGCCTTGAACGTAGAGAAAAGTAGGGTCAAGGGTCTAGCTTTGAACCTCGGGACAGCCCAGGAGGAGTTGACGGTGGCTCTGGCAGATTTGGAAACCAAGCGGGCTGGCCGTGTGGCAGTGGAGGCTCGGGAGAGGGCACTCTTGGAGGCGGCGGCGGCCGCTGGTACTGCGGGGGAGATTTTTGATGACGGTTTCTTCCTTGGGTACGAAGACTTGAAGAGGAGGTTGGCCCGGGACCACCCGGAGTTGGACACCACTCCTTACCAGGGATGGGTTCTGACTACTGGGACATGGTTCCCGAGGCCGTCGGAGATGCTGCCACCGACGCCCAAGGGACCGCTACTGTGATGGAAGGTGTTGCTGCCCCAGCTGGCCAGGAGGCAGATGTCGCGTTAGAGGGACAAGCCAGGGGGGAGGCTAAGGAGGGTGTGGACGTCGTTGATGTAGACGACTCCTAGCCTCCTCTCTCTTGGATTCTTGTTGCTTTTTTTCTTTTTGTTATAGTTTTTTTATGGGGAGGCTACTACAACTGCCCCCCAGGCTTTGTACACTTTTCTTTTTATTAATGAAAAGGCCCTCGAGGCCACTTTTCTTTCCATTAACTGCTTACTTTTATCTGCACTTTGCCTGTTTGCGATTGCTAGTATCCGCCCGGTTTTTAGCCGACCTAAGCCCCTGCCTTAGCAAATGGTTTAGGACTGTAACCAGTAGAACACCTAGTCTTCTTAACCCGTTTTAAAGGTAATTGCCCAGTGTGCCATAGGAACTGGTCCTGTTTAGCATCCGGGATGTCCCGGTGTATTATAGGAATACCCTGTTTTACTATCCGGGATGTCCCAGTGTATGATAGGAGTATCCTGTTTTACCGTCTGGGGTATCTATCTCTGATCAGCGTATGTACTTAGGAATGTCTTCCAAGTTCTTTTAGTGACCGATGTGATTTCCTATTTTGGCCTATATTCCCCTGCCCCCCAAGCATTTTGCTAAGGCAGGAGTGCAGGAGTGAGTGGCCGTAGGAAACCGACCTGGAACATGGGTGGTTGCAGGGTCCTTTGAAGCTTGCCGTCGTCGGCCACCTAGGGGTTTGCCCTCGTCGTCGGCTGGACCTAAGCAAAGCTTTATGTAATTTCCTATTTGGGTCTGGTATCCCCTTGCTCCCCGAGCGTCCTGCGAAGGCGGGGGCGTGGTGAGGAGTGACCATAGGAAACCGACCTGGAACATGGGTGGTTGCAGGGTCCTTTGAGGCTTGCCATCATCAACCATCTAGGGATTTGCCCCCATCATCGGTTGGACCTAGGCGAAGCCGGTGCCTGGGTTCAGAGCCAGAGGTCTTTTGTGCCTGGGTTCGGGGCCCGAGGTCTTTTGTATCTGGGTTCAGAGCCGGAGGTCTTTTGTCAGCGAGCCCCCGACGATTGTGCCTTGGTTTTTAGCCAAGGTATTTTCTGCCTCGGGTTTAAGCCCGAGGACTTTTGTGCGTTGCACGAGATACTGACAGGAGTGAATTTGTAAAGTAAACTATTCAATTTTATTTAAAAACAAAAATTTATAACGGTTGCTCAATTAGAGCTACAAAAACAAATTTCTCTACCAATACTAAATTCTCGTGGCCAAGTGTTACTGATAGTACTTGCGGAGGTATTGCACATTCTAAGGATGAGAGAGATCGTGCCCGTCCATGCTTTGTAGCCAGTAAGTTCCCGGTCGGTTGAACCGAGTAACTTTATATGGGCCTTCCCAGTTTGGCCCTAATTTTCCATGGCTCGGGATTCGGGTAGACTGGTTCATTGCCTTAAGGACGAGGTCTCCCACTTAAAAGCTGTGGTGTTTCACCTTACTGTTGTAGTAATGTGAGACCCGTTGTTTGTAGGCTGCCACCTTTATATAGGCTCGGTCTCTTTTTTCCTCCACTAGATCCAGTTCTGATCTGAGGGCGTCTTCGTTGTCTGGCAACCTGAAATTCACTACCCTATACGTAGGCAACCCGAACTCTGTGGGGACCATCGCCTGGAATCCGTAGGTTAAAGAGAACGATGTCTCACCTGTTGCCACTCGGGGTGTAGTGCGGTAGGCCCACAGGAGGGTTGGCAGTTCATCGGCCCACAACCCTTTGGCGCCTTTAAGCCTTGTTTTGATTGACTGCAAGATCGTCGGGTTTGTCACCTTGGCTTGACCATTAGCTTGAGGGTGCTCGAGGGATGAATAGTGATTGAGTATCCCGTAGCCCGAGCAGAACTGCCTGAAGATGGGGGTGTCAAATTATCTACTGTTGTTGCTGACCAGGACCCGGGGGATGCCAAACCTACTTAGGATATTCCTTTCCACAAAGCTTTCCATTTTTCGTTCGGTTATTGTTGCCAAAGGCTCGGCCTCTGCCCACTTGGTGAAGTAATCAATAGCGATGACGGCGAACTTGACCTATCCCTTTCCCATTGGTATAGGACCGACACTATCAATACCCCACTGGGCGAACGGCCAGGGGCTATGGATTGGTGTCTGGAGCTCTCCCGGTCGGTTGATCATGGAGGAGTATCTTTGACACTTGTCACACCTTCTGACGTACTCTTGAGAATCCCGGGCCATAGTTTGCCAGTAGTAACCTTACAAGAGGGCCTTCCTGGCGAGTGCTCGGCCTCCGATGTGATTCTCGCACACTCCTTCGTGGATTTCAAACAATACCGCTAGGACCTGCGCGGGGTGGACACAGCGGAGGTACGGGATTGAGAATCCCCTCTTGTAGAGGATGCTGTCAACAACATGGTATCAGGCCGCCCGGTACTTGACCCGGCGAGCTTCTTCTTTCTCGTCTGGTAGCGCACCTGTTGTCAAGGATGTCACGATGGGGTCCATCCAGCTGGGTCCCAGGGTAACCGGATCTACTTCCATGCCTTCTGAGTTGATCACACTTGGCTCGGGTAGATATTCTATCCTTATCCCGGGTAAGTCTGACTTAGAGGATGAGGCAAGGCAGGCTAACCGATCGGCCTTGGTATTTTCCTCTCTGGGTATCTGCGTGATGGAAAATCCCCGGAGCTTCTTGGAAACCGCTCGGACAAGGGCCAAGTAGGCTACCATGTTGTCTTCCCGCGCTTCGTACTCTTGGTTGATCTGATTGACCACGAGCTAGGAATCGCTGTATCCCTGGACCTGCTGTGCACTCATAGAAATGGCCAATTACAATCCGACCAATAGGGCTTCGTATTCAGCCTCGTTGTTGGAGGCACGGAACCCAAACCTTAGTGCGTACTCGAGCTGGATACCGTCGGGAGTAGTTAGGATGATCCCTGCCCCACTGCCTTGCCATTCGATGAACCATCCACGTGCAGTACCTAGGTAGAGATGTCAGAGTGTAACCCGGGTGGTAGGGTCGGTGGTTCAGACTCTTCAACCGGGTCTTCTGGATACGTAAACTCAACCAGGAAGTCTGCTACGACTTGTCCCTTAATGGCCGTCCGGGGTCGGTAGACCACCTCAAATTCTTCCAACTCCAAGGCCCACTTAACGAGCCTCCTGGACGTGTTGGGGCAGCTGAGGACTCTACAAAGAGGGTGGTCTATGAGGACCACAATGGCATGGGCCTGAAACTACGGCGGAGCTTTCGGGCCGAGGTGATGAGGGCGAATGCTAGTTTCTTGATATGGGAGTATCTACTCTCTGTACCCTGTAACGCCTGGCTGGTATAGTATACTGGGAACTGTATCCCATGCTCTTCCTGAGTGAGTGCCAAGCTAACTGCTGATGGTGACACTGCCAAGTATAAAAACAATTCTTCCCCCGGCACGGATGTTGAGAGTAGAGGAGGGGACGCCAAGTACTTCTTGAGTTCCTGGAACGCCTCTTCGCACTCTTCTGACCACTGGAATGCATTACGGAGGATTTTAAAGAATGGCAGGTACTGTTCGGTAGCTCAGGAGACAAATCTGTTCAATGCGGCAACCCGTCCGGCTAAGCTCTGAACCTCCTTCGTCGATTTGGGCAATCGCATGTTGATGATGGCTTGAATCTTTTTGGGGTTTGCCTCAATCCCCTGTCTGCTGACTAGATGGCCCAGAAATTTCCCAGACGAGATGCCGAAGGTGCATTTGGCCAGGCTCAACCTCATCCTTAATTTTCTCAAAATGCTGAAGGCCCCGGCAGATGCTCAAGGTGGTCGGACTCGTCCCGGCTCTTTACCAGCAGATCATCCACGTACACTTCCATAGACTTCCCGATTAGGTCCTTGAACATGTAGTTGACCAGGCGTTGGTAGGTGGCCCTGACATTCTTGAGGCCGAATCGCATAACCTTGTAACAATACGTCCCTTGGTCAGTGATAAATGCAGTCTTCTCTTCGTCCCCGGGGTACATCCTGTTCTGGTTGTACCCCGAGTAGGCATCCATGAACGAGAGGAGAGAGTGACCGGCCGTGGAATCCATAAGGAAGTCTATCCTGGGCAGCGGATAGCAGTCCTTGGGGTAGGCTTTATTCAAGTCGGTGAAGTCCACGCACATCCTCCACTTCCCGCTGCTTTTCTTAACAAGTACCACATTGGCTAGCCAGTCGGGGTAGTGGACTTCTCGTATAGAGTGGGCTTTGAGGAGCTTCTCGACCTCCTCACTCACTGCTTTCTATCTCTTGGGGGCCATGCCCCTCCTTTTCTGCTTCACCGGCCAGCAATCTCGGCTGACATTGTGTCGATGGGACATTATCCGGGGGTCAATCTCGGGCATATCCTCGTGACTCCAAGCAAAAACGTCCTGATTTTGCCTCAGCAACTGAGTCAGTTTTTCCTTCAGGCCAGGCTCTAGTAGGGTACCGATGCTGACCGTGCGGTCTGGGTACTCGGGATTCAACATTACTCTTTTCACTTCTTCCACAGGACCTATCGTGTCATTCTGGTCCCGGGGGTCCATCTCTTGAATGTTTAATGTTTTGGTGATGGTCCCCCGGCGCAACGAGCTAACATAACAACTCCGGGCGGTAGTCTGATCTCCACGCAAGCTTCCGGGTCCCTAAGGAGTTGGGAATTCCACCGTTAAGCTGTAAGTAGAGACGACCGCCCTAGCCTTGTTGAGGGTTGGCCTTCCAAGAATGATATTGTAGGCCGACGGGGCTTCCACGATCACAAAATTTGTTAGCACGAAAGCTTGCTGAGGGTAGGTCCCCATGAGAACTGGGAGCTCGATTGTTCTGAGCGATTGGGTGCTGGAGCCATTAAATCCTACCTGGGGTGTAGCAACCGGCCAGAGCCGATCCCTGGATATCCTGAGCTGATTAAATGCCAACGTGAACATGATGTCGGATGAGCTGCCCATCTCCACCAGCACCCTCTTGACCATGTAGTTGGCTATAGAAAGCGTCACAACTAGCGGGTCATCATGGGGGCAGTGGACGTCCTGCAAATCGTCGGAGGTGAATGTTAGAACATCAGTGGGTGGGAAGCCAGTGGATTGGACCTGCCAAACATCCGCCCGGGATGCCCCAGCATGCCTCTTCCATGCCGACTGTGCGTCCCCGCCGCCTGACGTTCCTCCGGAGATCACGTGGATTTGGCCAAATGGTAGTGGCTGATCAGGAGCTCGGGTGTCCTGCCAGGGTCATCTATCTGCTGTTACGAACTCTGTTAGGTGTCCCTGCTTGATCAGCTTTTCTATTGCTATCTTTAACTTAAAGCAATCCTCCGTTTCATGGCCGTGATCTCTATAAAAGTGGTAAAACTTGTCCCGATTCCTCTTACCGGGCGGGGTTCTGAGTTTTCCTGGCTGCTGAAGCAACCTTTGCACCTCAGCGGCAGCCATGACTTCTTGTATGGGCCGGGAAAGGGGTGTGAAAGCAATTGGGGATTCGTTTGATCCTGCTTCGGCTTCTTTCCTGGGCCCTTCTCAAATCCTTCACATTTGCGCCTAGCCTTCGGGGATTCATCTCCCGCCTAGCTGGTGTACTTCGTTTTCAGGAACTCCTCGGTGTCTATGTACTTGCCGACCCTCTCCGAGAGCTCCACCAGGGTTGCTGGTCGGTCACGATGAAACGAGGTGATAACTTTGGTGTGTTGAACTCCCGAACAGAAGGCCATAATTGCGGTTGTTTCATTGAGATTACAGATCTGATGAACAGCTTGCTGAGGGCTTTGAAGTCATCGACCGTCCGGGGCTTTAGAGCATGGAATCACTATGCTACTGGCCCTTTTAAGGGTTATGGGAAAGACCAGGCATAGTATCTTGTCCACCGTGGTGACAAGTGCCATCTGAGCTTTGTAGGTACGGATGTGGTCCACCGGACTCCATGTGCCGTCATAGGGAACCGCGTCACCCGAGCGGTATAGGGTGATTCCATCTCCATGTTGGTGAGGTCGTGGCAGGACTTGCGGCTCAACCTCTTAATCTGCTATTGTAGTTGCTTGAACTAGGCCTTAACATCATCCTGCCCGGTTCTCCTCTTTATATCCGAGCGGTAGGTTAGGGCAGATGACGAGGCCTCTTCCTCATAGTGCGTTGACCTTGGGGATAGAGCCCGGCTCTGGGTCTGAGTAATCGTGTGCCTAAGATCCCCCTGGCTTCAGGTCGGAGGGTCTTTGGCTGATTCACAGGCCTTCCTTCCTGGCTCCTTCCCTCGGGCCGCACGCCTCCGGTTGATGATAGCTCTGGCATCCTCCACCCGTCGAGGATTGGGCCGAGCTCATCTTTGCAAACGCCTGATTGCCTAGCTGCGCTCACCATCACCAAGGTGTTCCCACTTCGGTGGGGACACCGGGGCGGAATGGGCTTGCCTTCGTACTCGAGCGGGCTTCTGAACAGGAGCGCTTTTCTCGGGCTTATCTTCTGGTGCAGGACGCTTTTCTTACCGGGCCAAAAGTGCCTCTATTTGTTCCTGTGTTCGCTACTGGCCCTCCAAGAGTTGCGCCATTGCTGCCGTTACCTGTTCTGTGGTCATGGAGGCAGCCGGTCGCCCGGGCTGTGAATCCTCCTGACCAGGCTGGGTGACGGGCTTCTTACCCCTTCTAGGTGGCATGTTGATCAGTCAAGAATTTATTGGTGAAAAACTCTATCGTTTCCCACAAATGGCGCCAAACTGATGATGCCGAAAATTGGTAAGAAGGATTTAAAGAGAGAAGAGACAAGAACAAGTTGTATGTGGTTCGGTCCCGTTAACAAGGTGACCTACATCCACGGTTGCGACTGTGCGCGTTCACTAGCACATCACTGGCAGGCTTGGTGAGCCAACAAAGAGGGGCGGCACTACCATTAATACTGGTCAGGTATATGCGTACAATGGTGACTTCTCTGTTCTATGCTTGTTAGCTAGAGAGTTATCCGGATCCCCGTCGATAGGGTAGGTGGGCTCTTTTATAGGTACAAGAGTCCACCCTTACATGGTAAGTCAGTCAGATTAGGAAGCCTAGTCTGATTACAATTGATTTGCACGATTTGGGGAGAGTTTCCTAAGCGGTTTAGAAATCTACGGGCTCTTCCTTAATAGGATTCTGGCCAGATAAGGAAACTGCTTGAAAGGTTTGGTTTGGATTGCGCCTCATGCTCGGGCTATGTGAGCATCCCGAGTGGTAACGATTGATGACCTCGGGAGCGTAGACCCCGAACGCCCATTCCAGATAGTCTGGATCCTTCACCGCTGATGCGGCGGTTTGGCTTTAGTAGAATATTTCCAGACGTATCACTACATAAATGGAAAACATGGTAAAATCAATCACAAAAGAGATCTGGAATATAAAATCTTAGGAGAAGCTAAGAAAAACCTGAATTAATTGAATATTATCAACACGAATGAAGAAATTTCCCACATTATAGTTTGAATCCACACCAAAGTAACTTGAATGAAAAACTAGGGTTTGAGGAACCCTAAGATCTCCTAAGCTACTCTAAAACTTGTATATAGTATATATTATATCATTTTTCTACGAACTATCTAATATATATAGGTTTAGGAAGTTTAAATCTGAAAAACTCTGCTTCCCACAACTCTGAAGAGCGCGACCGGTCCTGGGTATGTTTCAGGACCAGTTCTGGCTGTAACTGTTCCTGCCCAAGCTTTGAGACCAGTCCTGGTCTTCTTTCATGATCTTCTTCCTTTTATTCTTCTTATCAACTTTCTCTTCATCACCGTTATCCACTTCATTTCCTTATGCTATTTTATTCTGCAAAACTATGTACTTATGCAAATATTGGCAGCATTGCCTCACTTGTGCATTTGTATTAAAAATAAGCATAAATGTTTATAATTAGGGATGAAAACATATATAATTCAACTTATTAGCGCTTTCGGATATGCAAAATCTGTCGCTTGTCAATCGGGAGGGGTACGGATCTCTATGTGTGTGTGTACATGTTGGGTTATAAGTTAGGGTTGGTTTGATTTAACCCATGGTTTTTACAACTTAAATGAAGCGGCGTCGTTTCGGGTCGGGCCGAGTTTGGATCGTATTAGGGTCGTGTTTAAGTAAGACTACAAATGGTTAGTCCTAATAGCTTTGGGTCGGGTTAGTTTGACCCGTGAACTTTTGAATCTGGACTCTCTTGAGTCTATAAATGGACTACCCGGTTGGTTTGGATCGGTTCGGTTGACCCGTGAGTTTTATTTTTGTAAATAATAAAGTAGTATATATATAAATGTATTTTATTGTTATTAATTATTTTAAATTATGTAAAAATAGTTTTGGGTGTTATTTTAAATTCTAGAATTTTATAATTTAATATTCCTAATATTCTAAAATTTTTGTATGTTATATTGATTGTGCAAGTGCTCTGACACACACATGGATGTAGGCTTCTTTGTTAACAAAGTCAAACCACACTCGTATTTGCCTTGTTTAATTCTTCTTACCTCTAACCAAATTTGGGCATCATAATTATATAAGTAAGGACTTCGATAATTCATAATAAATCATAGCTCAGAAAAATTCACGATTAATTCCTAAATTCCTAGAATGACTTGTAGACCTATTTCCTTAAGTTTAGTAACTTTTTGACTCAGTCAATAATACAAATTACTGTTAGGACCCACACTGGTATAGGAAATCCAACCTTTAATGTGACAAACTCCAATTTGAGTCTAGTCAATGGCGTTAGATTCAAGGGGTTGGATTGGGTCTCTCTCTCTCTCTCTCTCTCTCTCTCTCTCTCTCTCTTTGTGCTAAGGTTTTTGGGAAAGTGAGGGTAAAGAAATGGTTGCGGGGAAAGAAATAATTGGGGGGGTTGTTTCAGCACATTTTTTAGATTGTTCATTTAGGTCATGTTTGTCACTATTTATGGCAGTGACAATTGTACTATAAGGATTATCACTACTATAGGCAGTGACAACATATTACTTTTGTCACTAATTCTAACTTGTCACTATCGAAGACTGACAATTTTGTCACTACGTTAGCGAAAATAAGGGTGACAAATTCGTTGTTTTGGTGTAGTGAACGGATGAACCAAAATAGGGTGTCTACACTAGTTCCACACAAAAGTCTATCTCCCTCATCGGTGGAAGTCCTTTAATATCCTGGAAACATCTATGAAATCTCATACAATAGGAATTTTATCCATCAAGAGTTCAGTACTCGTGCCCCTAATTGTAGCTAAACCACTTGTTAGAATCATGTCACTTGTTGACTGACACTGAAATCTGATCATCGATCGTCTTGGTATTGGAAATACAATCGTCCCAGTAGGACAGTCCAACTGGCACCACATGTAGTCAACGAATCCATCCCTAAGATAATGTCAAACTCTAACATTGATAGAGCCACTATTTTTGTTGGAAGATTTCTATCCTCCAAGGTTAATGGGCAATCTGTACACACTTTACCCAGTTTAATAGTCACTCCTAATGGTGACGTAGCATTAAGTTCTGGCTCAAGTGTCTGGGGTTCTAAACCTAATAGACGCACAATCTTAACAACAATAAATGAACGTACAACTCTAGTATCAAATAAAGCTTTAAATGAATTATGAAAGAGTACAAGTATACCTTCTAACTGCTGCTATTCATCAGCATTAAAGGCTGCTTCTGCTGGGATGATAGCATTCATCCTTGTCTGATCTGGGGGACCTTGTATTCCTTGAACTGGTGCCATGTAATACCCTCTACGAGGTGCACAACAATCCTTGCTCAAATGTTTCGACTTATTGCAATTCCGACAAATAACATCCATTCGACAGTTAACCCTGAGCGCTATGTAGAACTTGGCAATGTGCCCTAGCTTTTCGTAATTAAAACATCCCCAGTTATTGGTTGGCGGGGCTGTTAGTAGCGCATGAGGCTATGGTCCTTGCTGGGGTCGAGGATATCCCTGTTAAGGCTTCCTAGTTCCCTCCCAAGTGCGCTTGTTCCCTTAAATTAACCTAAGTTCTCCAACCCTGGGTACTTCTTGGTGGTTGGTTCTGGAGATTTCACTACTAAAAACTTCTCAATGGCTGGGGTCGATTTATCTGTGGTCGCTGTGCTGGATAAGCATCCTTTTCCAATCTGCAGCAAATTTGACAATCCCCTTAAATGACTTATTCAAATGGCCAACCATCATATGTCTGAGGTGGGGATTCAATCCTTGGTGAAATCTCTTCATCTTCTTCTGTGGTGTATCGATCATGTGCGGAGGGAATCAAGACAATTGCTCAAATTGTGTAGTATATTCTTGTACAGTCCATCCTTCTTGGACCAGGCTCAAGAAACTTCTCCCCTGTTGATCTCTCTCATCTTCTGGAAAATCCTTTTTCAGAACTCTTTCCCAGAATATCCGCCAAGGCATTCTCTGTGCAGCTTTAGCTCCTATTGTAGCTCTTTCGACTTCCCACCAATCTGCGATAGTGCAAGTTAATTGAAATGTGGCAAGACGAAGCTTATTTTGCTCAATACATTACAAAACTTCAAAAATCAATACCATTTCCCGTATCCACTGTTCTGCCTTCCATGGCTTCGTCAATCCATCAAATTTCTATGGGCGTAACCCATAGAAATGATCGAGTAACTTATCACCAGTTTGTCTTGGTGGCGGTGGTACAATAGGTCTCTGGTGAGTAAAGTGATTATATGTATCTCCCACATGTTCCATCCACTGCATGAAGGATTCAAAAATGCCCGTTGGATATACACCTTCCAAAATAGGGGGTCC
Source organism: Hydrangea macrophylla (assembly GCA_033977485.1). Classification (NCBI taxonomy): domain Eukaryota; kingdom Viridiplantae; phylum Streptophyta; class Magnoliopsida; order Cornales; family Hydrangeaceae; genus Hydrangea; species Hydrangea macrophylla. The sequence continues at coordinate 69,594,770 of CM066990.1, read as the reverse complement.
TAATCATGATTGATTCCTCAGTCTAACAATAGTGGTAAAGTGTGTCGTGTACCTACAAAAGACCTATTGATTAACTAAAAGTCTTCTCATAGAAATGAAATCAAGATAGAGAGAGAAGCAACAAGATTCAATAGTTCTACTAATCAGCATATATCAACTCAAACATATAACCAATATCAAAAAAATGCTGCTCAGATATATATATATATATATATATCAAAAGATGTACTACTAAGTACACACTAGTCAAATTATGTACCATATGGGATATAGGCTAAAACCAGTACTAAGGTTAGCTATTTAAAATACTACTACTACTGATAATATCTATACAAAGCTATGGTCAAATAGCTATCTCTCAAGCTCCCAAAAATCATGTGGACAATATGTCCTGATATAAACTAGCAAAAACTAAACCTTTTCCAGATCCAAAATCAAAGTTGTCAGCATCCGATCCTGTTGGCGGTGCCTCATCCTCTGAAACGATGTCCATCTCCTCAAGTGGAGCGTCCTCAACTAGTGCGTCAAGATCTCTGACTACCACTCTGATATCCTAATCCTCAACAATCCCTACCTTTGCATCCTCTACCATCATCGCCTGATTAACAACATCAACGGCTATAGCAGTGAATCCATCAGCTATGTCTAATGCCCCTAAAAATGCAGCCTCTCCCATAATAAATCTAGCTAGATGTCCGACCATCTCAGCTATCCATCCTACTGCCATATCGGCCATGGCTGCTATATGCACTATAGGTTTGGCTAGTAACTTTGGCATAACGAGTACCTCCGGCACAACTAACTCCTTTTTAGGAAATCCTCCTCTACTACCTCTATGATCATGTCTCCCTCTACCACTATGTCCTCCTCTCCAACCATGATATCTGCCTCTGGGTCCTCTGGGTCCTGTACTGGCTCCTCTGGCTCCTCGTCAAGAACATACTCTGGATCCTCCGGGTCATCTTCCAGCTCATCATCATTGTCTGCAGGCTCCTTCTCTATTGTGTCCTCATTGTCCATAGGCTTCTCCTCTCCATCCTTGTAATATTCTCGTCAAGATGCTCATCCTCTGGCTCTGGGTCCTCCTCATCCTAAATCGGCTCAGGCTCTGGAACTAGTACATTGGGTACTGGTGATGGTGGGGCTGCCAGTACTAGTGCTAGTGTTGTTACTGGTGTAGCTACAGGCTTAGGTGGAACAGGCCCAACTATCATAGCTCGCAACTTAATCTCGTCTACCACCGGCTTACTCTGAATCAATCTAGCCATCTCCTAGTATATGGCTGATCAGGACATAGTGCAGTGATACGTATTCATGTGTATCTCTGTCAAGCGTGTCGTGCCCATAACATTGAGAGAAGTCCACATCCTCTCCTCCAAATAACGACTAGCTGTCTGGAGAATGTGGCTCTGGTATATCTCTAGTATGGCATGCTCCACTATGTTGCCATGAATAACATGTTCACCAAAAGAATCATCCACATACATGAAGAACTCCAGATCCATGCTAACCTGCAAAGCAACTATCTATTGTCAAGAGGACGAACTTATCTTAAACTCATATCTCATCTCAAGGATCTTAAAATACTAGGAACAACTGGTATGGAATCGTTAGTGAACGAAAGTATTACAACCTAGAGCTCTGATACCAAAAATCCTGTCATGCCCCGGAGCGGCAAAAATAGAGAAAAATAAATTTCCTTTCTGGGTCCATAGGGAATGACGGGTGAATGTGACTAATTGTCGACACCACATAGTACTAGTCAACTAGAAGCAAGAGTAAACAACTGAATATATAATGACGATTCTATCAATTACAATATCAGAGTGGCCTTAGAATCACAAGAAGTTTGGAGACAATATATGCCCAAGTACCCGCTACAAAAGTTCAACAAAAATAACATAAATATAAACTAGATATAACTTCTTCATCTCTAGCTGGTGTAAGGGTAGTTGTCAGCGTGGTAATCTTCCCTGGCATAATCGTCACTAGTGGGGCCACCCTCTGCATAATCCATCTCCGGGTAGTAGCCATCATCGTAGACTCCATCACCTGCATTAATAGGGGCATGATAGTCTGGACGGGGAATGTCCAAGCATAAACGCTGTCAGCTTACTTCAGCAGAGTTAATAGAAACTCCCACAGTATCAAAGATATAAAGTCCTTACCAGTTATGCATAATATAAAGTAGTAATACTAATAATATCTTTTCTTCTTTTATTCAGACCCATCCTTATCTGATTTTTATCGTCTTCTAACTTTAAGACTGACTGTACCAACCCCGACTGACTACCATGAACTAATTATATCATCACCACATACTAGTTCTCTTGTTCACTACTTTTAAGAACTCTTGCGAATACCACACCTTGTTTCAATATAACTACTAGTTTATGGACGTACCAATACTCTAGTTCACCGCTTTTAAGAGCTCTTACTATTCATTGATTTTAAGAACACTGAGGAGTATCGTCCGTTCATAATCAATATGTATTAGTACTCTTGTTCACCACTTTTAAGAACTCTTGTGAGTACAATACATAATGCTCTCATGCCACGCAGATGTGTTCACGACCAATCACTGACACTGACATCCTTGCATCAAACATAACTAATACCCCACTGACTCAGTCACCAGGTTATCCCAGGTTATCCTAGGTTACCCACTGTTATACCTTAAACCTTATCTAGTTATCGCGTCGCATTATTACTAACATTCCGAACCCTACTATGTTAATCACCATATTATCTCAATCTCATTATCGTATCCCATTACCTTCGTAATCCATAATATTGCATAATAGAAACACAAAGCTGCTTTAAACGACCAATCATTGGAATAACAACCTCAAAGAAAACAACCATATTCTATTAAAGTTCGATCGATTGAAAACATTTCAATCGATTGAGAAAAGTGAGCTTCAAGCGATCGAAGTCCATTCGATTGATTGAAGGTTCGATCTATTGGACTCAGTTAGATCAATTAAACTCAGTTCAATCACTCGAGAGTCGTCTTCTTCAGTAGTTCTAGACAATGAACGTCTAGAGGTGCTAGGGGGTGTTTGGGGTTAATATTTATGTCCAACAACCTATAAAACATTACACTAATGCTACAGAGTGATTGGAACTCACCGAAATATTGTAAGGGCGTGTTTAAAAACTTCCAAAGCTTGGTGGCCTCCAATGGAGCTCCTCTCTCTCTCTCTCTCTCTCCTTTGTCTCAGCCTTCGCTCTCTCTATCTCTGTCTCCTTCTCCTTCTATTCTTCTTCTTCTTCTCGTCTGTCTGTCTGTCTATCTCTCTCTGACTGTATATATATAGATATATGTATGTATATATGTATGTATATGTATGTGTATATAAAGCACACTCTCTCTTTATAGAGTATCAAAGCTTGGGCACAAAACAAACCTTACACACACAATAACCAAACATATATGTAGAGAATGGGGTGGGCAGGTGGCAATGTTTGCATGAACTGAGATGAAATATCTAGGCGCGTTCAATCGATTGAGAGCAGATCGGTCAGGTTTGATCGATTGAAGTGGGGACCACATCATAAATTCATGTCGGCAGGGTTTCGATTGATTGAACAAGGTTAGATCACTTGAGCTTAGAAATTCTCGATCGCTTGAAAGGACTTCGATCGATTGAAAGTAAAATTCCAAGTATGATAAAGGGAAGTATATAGAATCTCTTTGTATTAATAAATACTAAAAATACAGGGTATTACACTGTCATCATCTTAGAGCTAGCCCGGGGTCGCAATAGCTTGTAAACCACCAACTCTTGTGACTTGACCATATTCATTCGAATGGGTACTTGATCTATCGTCGCTGACACGACTAAAAAGATGTGCGCTCTTGTGTGCAACACCCAAGTGTAGGTGATCGTGCAAGAAATATAGTACTGGAAGTCTATGTCGATCCCACAGGCAAGGATAGATCGCAGAATTCATTAAATTTCTTCCTAAAGAAAGAAAAAGATGATTAAGGTGGAAATTTTATTTATTAACTAAAACAGATTAATTAACTAATAATTTAACTAAATTAATCTAGAAATAATTGAATGAAAATAAGTAATTAAATTACTAAAGTGTTGGGAATATGGAAATCTGCCCAAGTTCTAGCAATTATCATACCCAATTAGAATATCTACAGATTTCATGCGAAAGAACTAAATCTAACTAGTTCTAGTCATGAATGCGATGAAATTAAGTGTCCGGTCACAATAAGTATTTGTCAGATAAGAGATGTGACAGTGTTTAAAAACATCGAAACCATAAACTGAGCTATGCATAATTTATGAAAGATTTCTTAAGACATGCCAAGCATAAATGGGAAACATATATAGAAATAATTCAAAAATCAAACAGTAACTTGGAGCATAAAATATGTGTAAAAGAAGATCATACCATAACAATTGGGTAAATCTATGGTTTCATCACAATTCCCAACTAAAAACCTACTCTAACATGGTAGTACTGAAATAGAAGCAATAAGACATAGGAAACACAATTATTAAACTAGTAAACATGTAAATAATGAGAGAGGATGATAAAACATGAATTTAATCAAAGCTTGGAATTGAAATCGCGAATGAAAGTTGCCGTCTTTGAGTACAATCACAAGCCCTAGTTATGGATTTAAGATAGAGAGGAGATGAAAAACTAATCTAATCTGCCCTACTCCTACTCCTAAACTAACCTAACCCTAAAAAATAATGAAAATTGTTGATTTTCGTTCATAAGCATGTATATATAAGTAGTAGATGGGCTGGGCTTTTTATTTTCGCACTGGGTTTTTTGTTGTTTTTGACAACTTCGTGCACCGATGGGAGAATTGGCATATCTCTCTGCTCGGACCTCGGATTGATGAACAGTTTGCGGCCACACGTCCGTTACTCATCAAACTATAATTTCTATCTCTGGAACAATTTCAAAATGCTAAGTTTTCAATGTAAAAAATGTCATTTTCCTAGCTATTGCTGTTATTCTCTTCACCATAATCACTTTCCTTTAGCTCCACTTCATTAACTTACATTCTAATACCTGTAAAATAACGCATAAACATAAGTTTTATCATTAACACAATAAATAGTATAAATCATATCAGTTAGGCTAGGCATGAAGTGTAGTTATCTAAACATGCAATTTCATATAACGATTCGTCTCAACTACGCATATAAGTTATTCATAGCATATGAACATACAAATTACACTAAGTTATTCTAACAATATACCAAGTGAGATAGGATGATTCACCTCGATGTAAATTTGCAAATACAAGTATATTTGTGGTCCCTACAATTCATATCAATTCACAGAGTGGCAATTAACATTCATACTAATTACAAGAGTATAATGGTAATTGTATTGGATGGATATCTAAACCTCAACATGATGATCCTGACATCATTCTGAGTCTATCGTCATTGACTAGACTCAAATCGGAGTCCGTCATATAAAAGGTTGGATTGCCTATACCAGTGTGGGCCCTAATAGTAAGCTGTATTATCGACTGAGTCAGAAAGTCACTAAACTTAAGGAAATAGGTCTACATGTCATTCTAGGAATTTAAGAATTAACCGCGTATTTCTGAGCTACGATTTATTTATTACGAATTTTCGAAGTCCTTACTTATAAAATTATAGTCTTAGAAGTCCTATAATTATAAAATATAATTTGGAAAGACAAACGATTCTTAGAAACATGTCTATTAAATACTAGACCTTAAAATAGGCTAGTGGTATTTTTCTCCTATTTATTTTAATTTAAAACCAACTCTTATTGTTTATTTAAACCAAATAAATAATATACAATTTTTAGAATATAAGATTTATTAATAACAATATTCTAGAATATTAAAAACCTAATTATGGTATTTCAAAACTATTTTAAAATAATTTAAACCATTTAACAATGACATATTAAAATTAAACAAACAAGTATTGCTTATTTAAAACTAAGTAAATAATCAGTATAATATACAAAAATTATAATTTCAGAATGTTAGGAATATTAAATTATAATATTCTAGAATTTAATAATTCAAACAATTAATAACAATAAAATACCTATATATGTACTATTTTATTATTTACAAAAATAAAACTTGCAGGTCAACCGAACCGACCCGAACCAAACGGGTAGTCCATTTATAAACTCAAGAGAGTCCAGATTCAATAGTTCGCGGGTCAAACTAACCCGACGCAAAGCTATTAGGACTATCCATTTCTAGTCTTACTTAAACCCGACCCTAATACGATCCAAACCCGGCCCGACCCTACCCTACCCGAAATGATGCCGTTTCATTTAAGTTGTAAAACCCATGGGTTAAATAAAACTGACCCTAACTTATAACCCAACTCGTATACACAGGCATAGAGATTCGTACCCAAACCAACCAACCCATAACCCTAATCCTATTCGGGTTGTCACCTTCTTCTCCGGCGAAGCTCGCCACAGGTAAGTCGCAGGTGGACGAAAAATCTTCCAGAGCCTATATCTCTCTCATTTCTCCATAAAAATGAGTGATTCCAACGCCCAAATGACCGGATTAAGGTCTTCTATAACATAGTCTACGCTGGGGTCAGGGTTATCTCACTTGGGGTTCGAACTGTGAGAATATTCTTTTTGGGTTTTGAAATGATAATGGTCTGCATGACCATCCAAACATGGTCTAATCTCTAGGTTGTTCAAGGTGGATCTAATGGGAGTCAATAGGGTCTGTTTGATATAGATTTCATGAGTTTTGGTTGTTGTTTAAAAAATGAAGCTCTATGGAGCTTTAATGGTGGCCGGACTGGTCTCAGAGTCCAAGGCTCTGTTTGGTTCATGCATGAGGGGGTCTAGGTATGTATGTGAGGTGAATAATTTATACAGAATAAACATAGGAGGGTGTAGGGGTTGTACCAGCAGCCTCAGGTTCTCTTTTTCTCTCTATGGTCTCCTTCTTCTCAACTGGTCCTCCTTCTTCTTCTCTAGTTGTTCTTCTTCTTTTATGAATTTATATGGTCTGTGTGTGGATAGAATGTGGAGAGTTACAGAGAGTGAAGGTAGGGGTGTGTGTATGTTTGCTTTGTTCTCTCGGTAGCTCTCTCTCTCAATGGTCTCTCATTTATACACACAACCTCAAGGTATACACACACAAAAATCAGATATGCATATCTTGCATTCATAAGGGAGGGATACAGGTAGGATATCCGACGGTTAGGGGAGGGAATCTAAGAGAGGGAATACGAGGGGTGGTATAAGTAGGTTACTATTTGGGTAGGCTAGGTGTACTTAAGCTAGACTAGGGTATACTTTGATATCCCCAAAATGTGGGATCTTATTCTCGCCTAAATCTACGTGCTGTGTAGTCCACTTTTATACAAATTTTACAGGTATTACATCATCCACCTCCTATTAAAGATTTCGTCCCTGAAATCAGAGCTAGCTATACATTGAACAAGTAAGGAAATTTCTCGTGCATTTTTTATTCCAATTCCCAAGAGGCTTCGCACACATCATGGTGCTTCCACTGGACTTTCGCTAGAGGAATCTCCTTAGTCCTCAGTTTCTTAACTCATTGTTACAAAATCTTCATCGGTCCTTCATTGTAAATCATATTGCCGTTCACATCGATATCCTTGAAGTTGATGTCGTGAGACAGATCGTGTACGACTCTCTTTAGCATGCTGATATGAAAGACATTATGCACTCCTGACATCTTGGGTGGAAGTGTAAGCCTATAGGCATCTTTTCCCACGCATTCCAAAATTTCAAATGGTCCAATGTAACGCGGTGAAAGCTTTTCTCTCTTTTGTCCAAATCTGACAATACCTTGTACTAGGGATACCTTTAGGAATACGTGATCTCCAACACTGAATTCCAAGTCCTTACGGTGCTTGTCTGTGTAACTTTATCTGCCTGCTCTGTGCTGCTTTCATCTTTTCTTTGATGATATTGATCTTCTCACTCGTCTCTCAAACTATCTTAGATCCTAGAAGTTTGTCATCTCCAACATCTGCCAAACACAAAGGGGATTAGCATGGTCTTTCATATAGTGCTTCGAATGGTGCCATCCCTATGCTTGAATGGTAGCTATTGTTGTATGCGAACTCTATTAGTGGTAACTTCTTTTCCCACAAACTTTCAAAAACTATAGCACAAGCTCGAAGCATGCCTTCCATGACTTGATTAACTCACTCAGTTTATCCGTCGATTTGGGGGTAAAATGCTAAACTTAACTTCAACAAATCTCCTAGTGCAGTTTAAAAGCTTTCCCAAAATCCTGACGTGAAACGTGAATCGCGGTCCGACACAATTGACACAGGCATTCCATGCAATCGAACAACTTATTTTATGTACATTATGCTCAATTTCTCCACAGGGTAAGTTATGCTATAAGAGATTAAATGAGATGATTTGGTGAGTCGATCCACGATGATCACCCATAGTAATGTGCTCCCATTTCTCTCAGGGAACTGGCTGTGGTTGTAATAGTCCTTCTGGCTTCTGATGTTCAGCTTTGACTTGCTTGTAGGTCATGCATTTGGATACATGATCCGCTACTTCTCTCTTCATTTCTTTCCACCAGAAGTTTCTCTTTAAGTCCTTATACATTTTTGTCCCTCCAAGGTGAACACTCATACTTGACTTGTGTGCCTCATCCAGTATATCTTTTCTCAAATTATCCTCATTAGGCAAGCAAAGTCGATTACGGCATCTAAATCCTCCATCTGCTCCTATATTCCATTCGGCGGGGTCCTTTGCCGATGCCTTCTCAAAGCATTGCCGAAGTCCTTCATCCTTTAAGGATACGACTTAGAAGTATTGGTTATACTACGAGACATCCAAAGAGTCATCCATCACTTGATTCGGTAGTCTGAAGGTCGAATTCATCTAATGCCTCCAAAACTTTCCACTCTCTGACCACAAGAGAGGATACGATCATCTTGCAGGGTTTTCAGTTTAGTGAGTCAGCAGCTGCGTTTGCTTTACTAGGGTGGTATTGTAGAGTGAAATCATAGTCCTTTAACAATTCAATCCAAAGTCGATGTCTCATGTTCATCTCCTTTTGAGAGAACATGTATCTCAGGCTCTTGTGATCTGAAAACAAATCAAACTTCTCTTCGTAAAGGTAGTGTTTGAAAATCATGAGGTCAAAGGCAATTACAGCTAGTTCGAGATCATCCATAAGGCAGTTAAGCTCATGTGGTTTCAGTTGTCATGATCCATACGCTATCACTCTTCTATCCTACATAAGCACACATCCAAGTCCTTGGTGTAATGCATCGTTGTATATGGTGAACTATTCACTGCTCTTTAGTATTGTAAGCATTGACGTTGTGGTTAATCTTTTCTTTAACTCTTGGAATGTGTGCTCATGTTTGTTATCCTATTTGTACTTTAGGTCCTTTTTGGTCAATCCAATAAGAGGGGTAGTGTTCTTGGAGATTCCTTCCACAAATATCTGGTAGTATCCAACTAGACCAAGGAAGCTTCTGAATTCTATTGCAGTAGTCGATCTATTCTAATCTAAATCAGTGTCAGTCTTTGATGAATCTACTACTATTCCTTCTTGTGAGACAACATGTCCTAAAATTTAACTTCCTTTAGCTAGAACTCAGACTTACTGAACTTCTCTTACAAGTGGTTATCTTGTTGAGTCTGAAGTGCAGTTTCACATGTCCTTCGTGTTCTTCCTTCGTCTTAGAGTAGATAAGGATGTCATCTATGAACACGATAATGAACTCATCTAAGTAAGGCCTGAATATCCGGTTCATTAGATCCATGAATACCACTAGGGTATTGGTCAGTCTAAAGGGCATAACCAGTAATTCACAGTGTCCGTAACTAGATCAGAAATCTATGTTTGATACATCCTCAGGCCGAATAAGCAGTTGATGGTATCCTGATCGTAGAACTATCTTTGAAAATGTTGTAGTTCCTTGCAACTGGTAGAATAGATCGTCAATCCTCGATAATGGGTACTAATTCTTGATTACAACTTTGTTCAATTCTCTGTAGTCGATACAGAGCCGAAGCATTCCATCCTTCTCCTTGAGAAATAGTACTGGTGCTCCCCATGGTGAAGTGCTCAGACGTACGAATCTGAGGTCTGCAAGTTCTTGCACTTGCATCTTTAGTTCTTGCATCTCTACTGGGGCCATTCAGTATGATGTGTTCGATATCGGTGAGGCTCCAGGTGCCAACTTAATGTAGAAGTCAATATCTCTTTTAGGTGGTGTCCTTTAACATCTTGGAAAATGTCTTTGAAATTTTGGGTTACGGGGATTTATGCAATAAAATTCTTAGCACTCGTGGTTTTAAGGGTAGCCAAACAGTTGGTGAGGAAAATGTCACACGAGGGATTACATTTGAAAATCAAAAGGTTGGCTTTCGAGTATTGAAAATGATGTAGTCTTGTTTGCATAATCTAACTTGGCATGGCATTTTGTGAGCCAATCGATTCCTAAGATCATGTCAAATTCCTTCATTGACAGAACTATCAAATCACCAGGGAGATTATGATCTTTCAAGTTTAGAGGGTAGTCCTTGCATACAGGGTTTACAAGGGTGTTTATGAATATATTATAAAACAATCAAGTATGTAGTACAATCGTTGGAACAAGTATGTACTAAAACGTCTTCTTTCATTAAAAGATGAAGGTTACATAGTTAGAGTTTCCTAGAATACATAAGTACAAAAATGGAGATATTACCATATTACATGTATTCTTACAACAAAAAGGGTAACTAACCCAAGTTAACATAAATACAAATAAAACTTTAAACTACTAGTCTATTATAATAGGTTATCTTAAACTAGTCATCCATATCTAACTCGGATGTGATCTCTCACATGACGGAGTTGCGAGGTCCATCCTCATCTAGATCGGGTTCACCCATGTCCCAATCTTAGATGTCAATGTTGCCCTCATTATCCTCATCATCGTCGTCGTCCATAGGAAAGGGGTCTGCCACATATGGTGCTGGCACCTCAACAATCAACGGAGCCATCTCAGGCTCTTCATCATCAGCGATAACATCCCATCTAGGATAAAGGGTACCACATGTTTGGGTTCCTCTTCTCCCACATCTTCCTCGGGATCTTCCTCTTTGGGATCCTCTTCTTCAGGATTTTCCTCTTTCGGATCCTCCTCCATGTACATATCTGGCTCATCATCAAACACATCTGCATTGTTAGGGTTAGCAGTAGGCACTATTACTGGGGGTGCAATTTCTATAGGAACATTCCCAATGGGTACTAATACAGGGTTGTCTTTCGGTTGGAGTTGTGCTTCTTGCGGTATTTGGTTCACTAATGGATAGAAGATACTGTCATCCATCGCTAGTCTACTTATTTCTTCGTGCATTAACCTCTGGGTAAATGAGGCATGAATGGCCTCAACTTGTAGTCGGTGAGGGTCAGAGATATTGAATACGTGGTGCTGGACCCTCAACCCATCTCAGAGGTGTTGGCTAGTATAGACACCCTGATTTTGACCAAACGTCGAATCCAGGGATTGGTTACCTCTAAAGACCGATGATAACGATGACCGGTAAAATTCAAAGATTCTCCAGAGAATTCAAATCCTTCAAAGATTCTTCAAATCAAGTTTTCAAATTGAAAATATAAAAAGAGAGAGAAATTGGGTACTCGGGAGAAACCCGGATGTTGAAGAACATATGAGAAACCCAGTCTGGGAATTTGTCCTGAAAAATAAGATATGAAAGAAGTCTTGAAAAGAAAATAAAAGGAGAAAAGAAAAGAAAATAAAAGAAAAGAGAAAAGAGAAACAAAATAATATATTAAAGTATATACTATGCATATGGATGTATTTTTAATAAAATGCATTACAAAGATAAGTATATTAATATGAGTTATTAATAATTAAGTTTAAATTAAGATTGTTTTGAAAATTAAAAAAGGAGACAAGAATTCTGTTAGCTGTGGCACGCGGCGAAGCCGGCGACATTCACTGAGTGTCGTGCCGGCAATCACTGAGTGCCTTTTGTTAGTTGCGGCACGCGGCGAAGCCGGCGGCATTCACTGAGTGCCGTGTCGGCAATCACTGAGTGCCGCTTGGCACTCAGTGAGTGCCAGAACGGCACTCAGTCAGTGCCACAGACAATTCACCGAGTGCCACGTGCTGTAACAGTCTCTTGTTCTTATATGTTCTAGAAGAAAACTTTGCACATAGATTTTCACCCGAATTTACCCATTTAACCTTGTGATGTTGGTCTATATAAACAGACCTTCATTTCCATTATTGGAGACTTTTTGAATTAAATTGATGTATACAAGATATATACATATAGTAGAAAGAATTAAGAGAAGAACAAGGGATTTTTCTTGAAGAATTTGAAGAATTGAAGAAGAATTTGAAGATTTTGGAAGAACTTCACAAGAAATAGAAGAAATTCTTGAGGTTATAGAGGTAACCTCTCAATTCGATGTAGAGTTAAGCAAGTTCAATCACAAATTCATAGTTCTAGGATTTTTACACATTTTTAAAATCTCTCTTCTTACCTCATTTCATCACACACCACATAGAATTTGTGATTGAATCTCATGATAATTCATTAGCTTGGATCTAAGTAATCCTTGGGTTTAAAAGTATGAATTAGTTTTGAAGAATTTGCTCTCTTGAATTTTCCTCAAGTGAACCTTGATTTGCTTTGAATTTTTATTTTTTTTCTTTTAAGATTCATAAGATTTTATATGTTGCATTGAGTCCCTTTGAGTTTGATTCTTTAGTTTCCAATGATCCTATGATTCATACGAAGATTAAGGTGGATCATGGTCATAGTTGGTTGGGTTCAAGTCCCCTACTAAGAATTCTATGGAATTCATACTATATTCCATATAGGTTTGAGTAGATTTGGGTCTTATTTAGTCTCCAAGGACCATTAATTTCAGAGGGGAATAAGATATCATAGCTCCAATTTCCTCAAGGATCTTCCTAATTTAATTTGAGAGAGGAGTTAGATGTAGACTTTCATAGCTTAGTTACTAGAATCTAGGGAACTTGAATATTCAAGAGTCTATAAGATTGAATAAGACCTTTGGATTCTCTTGCTAGATCTTCAACTATGAGATCTATGAGGGAGATCCATTAAGGCCAAATCTATGGATCTCTTTACATTTCATCATTTATTCTAACAAACATAATCATACTTGATCCTAGTTCTCTTTAGAATCATGGATCAAGTTTGTTCAAATTATGAACACTAATCTAACCATGGTGCAGTGAATCCTTAAACCCACTGTGATCAAAGATTTTTTATTAAATCATGGTCCATTGGAATGGGATGAGACTAATTGGAGGATGTTCATAACTCACTTAAGTACCTCTGTGATTTTTGTCTTGAAGAAAATCCATGTTTAAAATGATTTGGTCTTATGATTTGGGAACTAATCACTCTCTGTCCAGAAAATCATAATAGTAAATCCATTTTAAAATTAACAAACCAGAACCTTAATCGAACTTTCTGGGCCTCCAATAAATTTTTCTAAGTCTTTCAATGTGTTAGGAAGACACCCTAAAAAAACAAAGTGTTTCTCTTTTTTTTTTTTACTATTTTTAGAAAATCTTACAAAAACTCTGGACAGAGAGTTGCAGATTACTGAGTGATGTCTAGTGTTTCCCTTATTCCCAGAGATCTAACCATTCAATCTTCAATTTTCTTTTTGGGTCAGAAACTAGACTCACAGAGGTACATCATATCCCAGAATTACTAAGATCCAACATTTGGAAGTATGGTTTTTCTATCTTTGAAAGTCTGGACTGCTCACTGTAATTCATATGAAACTGTCACTGTGTTTGTCCAATTTTATTGATTTTAACTTAAATGGTTTCCTAATGCCTTGGGACTCAAATCATGTTTTGAATAATAATAATTAAGTTTAAATCCCGAGGCTAAGTAATCCAAGTTAGTGAATAATTCAAAGCTTGTCCTTATATATATCCATGCATTCATCCATGCATATTTATACTTATAGTTAGGATCTAGCTCTAGGTTGTTTTGTCCCTAATTGAACCTAGTTGTGAGTTCCTTATAATCATGTTGGGATTATACTACCTCTATAGGGACATTGCATTGGCTCCTAGTTGAGACTTGCATATCTATAGAGGTGATATGTTCTCAACCAATTAGAAGGAATCCATAAATAGGTCAGTTCTTTTCCTGCTTGATAGATTTAAGCTAGAAGCTTAGGTTTGATTATTTGATATCTTTTGATCAAGGCATGTGTACTAACCTTTGTTTTGTAGCACATTTGAGGTACAATTTCTCAACCCATTCTCTAGTTTAATTTACTTCTTTGATTTTAATTGATTTTCGACTCTATGTACGACACCTTAGCTTAGGTCTTGCTTTATATGTATATGTGATTAGAGACCTTTTCTTAGGTTTTATTTTATTGTGTGCATTACACATTTAATAATTGCGGCGGGATCCCGGGTAAGTTTCCCAGTTCCCTATTTGCACATCATCTTGCTTGCTACTTGAATTATGTGATTTTTAAATGATATTTTATCGTTAACAATCTTACACCCTTTTCAATATGCTTTTGTAATGTATATGTATATATGTATTAGTAGAGGGCATGCTTAGATTAATAATTTGATTAAAAAGGATGTTGAGTAGAGGCCTGTCACGATATAGGATGAAAGGGGGTGTTTTAGTCCGCCGGGCTCCTTCCCCTTTCATTCCATAATCCTCGGACCCAGTTTATCTTTGGTTTCGCAAAAGATCGGTTTGCTTTTAAAATGATTTCTTAATTTTCCTTTTAAAAATTAAATGGTGACTCGTCTTTGTATTTGGAAAGTGGGCCCAAAATGCCGGTATCCACAACGAGCTCTCAGTCTGACATTTTCTAGGAATTCTTCTGGATTGGTTGGCTCAATGCCGTCGGGGTGAATCATGTGTCCCCCAAAATCATCAATAACATGGTAGCCTAGTTATTGGTGTTGTACCAGTTTTATAGGTACTTCTAGGAAAGGCAGGGGTTGCTGAGGAAATGGTGGAGGTGGAGGTGGTGGTGGGGGCATTTGATAAGCGCTGGTATACAACACTCGATAATTTTCACGGTCCTTTAGTAACCTTAACATCTCATCTTGGATCTTCTTGATTATCCATGCATGGTAGATGGACTCCATATGTAAGGTTCCTGGGTCGTTGATCTTATACTAATGTATATCGATCCATAGATTTCTCTTTGTCTCGTCCCTGGCGAGCTGCTGGATCATTTGATTATACATATCTGGGTTAACTGGTACTATACGGTCAGGATAGATTAAGCATCCTCTAAAGTCGTCGGGGATGTGGATGGGTTCCATGTTACCTGTTTCATCAAAAGAAAACTATCTTAGTATGGGCCCTAGTCTGAAACATCTTAAGGACTATACACTAAGTGTAGGATAGTCAGTGAGCACAACTAAACCTAGTGCTCAGATACCAAAATCCTATCATGCCCCAGAGTAGCAAAATTAGAGGGAAATAAAATTTTCTTTTTGGATCTGTGAGCCATAACTAGTTACATAAAGCTGATCTATCTTTGCCAGCATTCTAACATGTTTATAACATAAGTAGGAAGCATAAAACGTCTAATGGTATTCATGGGGGAACTCTAAGCGTTTCGATACTAAACTATTACATTAATTCTAAATGAAAACCAAAAAAGATAAGTTTGGGCGATCGACGCCACTTAAATTATTACAGTAGTCAAAAGATCGTTTTAAGTATAAGGGGATTCCTAATATGATAATAAGCTAGATTCTTTCATTTAGCTAGCATATCCATACCCTTCATTGGTGTACTCCTCTGGATAGTCCCCCTCAGGGTAACCTTCCTGATAGTCTCCCTCTTGAGGATCAGAGTACTTTTTTTTATAGTTACCTGGATAGGCTTCTTCATTATAACCTAGACGTAATATGTCAAGGGCAAACAGAGCCGTTAGCTTTTGAAGCTAAGTGAGTTGGCCTAGTCGATCACTCCTAATACAAATAATATACAAGTACAACAAATATCTCGAACTAAGCATTTGATAAGCATTGTCTTAACAAGCATAAGATTTGACATGGTAGTATGAGTGAGGCAGTAATGACATAATGCACAATCAATATATTTGACTTTACTCGATCACCTTGAGATTTTAAACACCATAACTGACTCGTGTGACTTGTTACATTACCAGTGTAGCACCGTTAGCTTAGAGCAAAATGATCACGTTGCTATTGTCACCTTCACCGGGGGCTGCAATAGCAGTTTTATTTTAAATAATTGTAATCACTTTACTCTTAGGTCCTCGTGACCTTGCCTAGGGAATAGAATAGTTAAAGCGCTATCGTCGTCTTAGCCCGGGGCTGCAATAGCATTATAGGTGGTAACCATTGTATTCCAGACTTTGTTGGATCATCTTGCTATCATCGCCTTAGCTTGGGGCCGCAATAGCTTGTAAACCACCAACTCTTGTGACTTGACCATATTCATTCGAATGGGTACTTGAGCTATTGTCTCCTTAGCCCAGGGCCACAATAGCTTGTAAAGTTGTGACCATTGATTTGACAGTACTACTTGAACCACAGAGGTCCACTCAAACATGTGTAACAATATAACTAGGTTAGTCTCCTCGACTAACCATACATACGTCAATTATGACATTAAGACTTGACTACGTTCATATGAGTGTTCATGCGTGTATATGACATATGATTAACAAACATGAATCATAGCAGTTGAACTATACATATAACATCATGAATCATATTAGTTAGGCTAGGCATGAAGTGCAGTTTTCTAAACATGCAATTTTATATAACGATTCATCTAAACTATTCATATAAGTTATTCATAACATACACACATACATAGTACACAAAATTATTCTAATAATATACCAAGTGAGTTATAATGACTTACCTCGATGCGAATTCGCGAATACAAGTATAGCTGCGGTCCCTACAATTCATATCAATTAACAGAGTGGCATTTAACATTCATTATAAATTAAAAGAGTATAATGGTAATTGTGTCGGATGGGTATCTAAACTTCAACGTGATGATCCTGACACTCAGGGTTTAATCAGATACTGATGGCATCTGAGGATAGGGATGAGACTACCTTCATCACACATTGGGGGACATATTGTTGTAGAGTCATGCCTTTCGGGCTTAAGAATGCAGGGGTAACCTACCAAAGGGCAGTGACCACATTATTGCATAATATTATCTATAAGGAGGTAAAGGTGTATGTGGATGATATGTCAGCTCCAAAAAGTGGAAAAAAAGTTGAAAAAGAGAGGACTTTTGGAAGCCTTAGGGAAATTCTTTAAGAGATTGAGGAAATGTCGGATGAGGCTACACCCGCTGAAATGTACTTTTGGGGTAACCACTAGGAAGCTGTTAGGATTCCTAATTGCTCAAAGGGGGATAAAGGTAGATCCTAACAAACTCAAGGCCATCATGGAAATGTCACCACCAAAAAGTGAAAATGAAGTTAGAGGGTTCTTGGGTATAGTACAATTTATTAGCTGTTTCATCTTGAAACTTACCATGACCTGTAACCATGTATGTTAGAGGGAGAGCTGTCGTAGAGCATTTAGCTGACTTTGCTATAGAAGGGGA
The DNA here is from genome assembly GCA_033977485.1 of Hydrangea macrophylla. Lineage (NCBI taxonomy): Eukaryota > Viridiplantae > Streptophyta > Magnoliopsida > Cornales > Hydrangeaceae > Hydrangea > Hydrangea macrophylla. The sequence continues at coordinate 69,577,151 of CM066990.1, read as the reverse complement.
GGAAGAAGGAGAAATCCAATTCCCTGATGAAGAGATAATGGAAGTGAATGAAGGCATGTAGAAGATGTATTTTGATGGGCTGCTAACTAGAAGGGATATGGGGTAGGAATTATTCTTGTTACGCCTAGTGGAGCCTACACCCCCTTAGCCATCAAACTTAGGTACACATTTACCAACAACACTGCTAAGTATGAAGCTTGCATTTTAGGGTGCCCCAAATCCTGGAGTTAAGAAGATAGGTATTTTTGGAGATTCAAACCTAATCATATCGCAAGTCCAAGAAGAGTGGAAGGTGAAGCATGAGAACTTGTTATCATATCATGAGCACTTGGAGAGTTTAAGAACCCGATTCAAGCAGATCACTTTCTATTACCTATTACATGAGGACAACCGGTTAGCTGATTCCCTAGCAACCCTAGCCTCGATGATTGAGAGTTAAAAGCGCCGATTTTTGATCTTAGAGGAAAGTTCAAACCAAACTAGGATGGTCCTTGCATCATCAAGACACTCTTATCTGGAGGAGCTGCTTATCTAATGGTTTTACATTGTGTTGAGTTCAAGCAACCGGTCAACCTTGATAGCCTGAAGAAATATTTTGCTTAGAAAGCCATCTTTTTTAAACCATTCCTTCAAGACCTCCAGAGTCGATGAACTACGTTTTGACCTGATTCCCACTTGGGGATACATAGGCAGCCTACAAAGTTCGGTCACAAGCATCTTCACTCCACATGATATTCTTATTTTAAGCCTCAACCGAACTACTAAAGGACCTGATACCCATTCTGGGATAAGTAAGCGGGCCTCCCATGGCCTTCAATCCTAAAAAACCCCAGCCAATCCATGTCATACCCTCTAAACTAGGGACAAACTGGCATTTGCTTGAGAACTACTTCATTATCGTCTAACCAAGGGTAAACTTTGTTTGCCAAGCATTCAAAAGCACCCTATCAAACTAGGGAAAAACTATTGTTAGCCAAGAAGAAACCCCCAGCCTATCTTTAGGTCTACCGGCTTTCCAAAAAGGAACCAATTTTAAACATCCTAAAAATTCATGAAGCTAAGAGATGAAGTTTTAATGCATGAATCTGAAATTGAGTAACAAACGCTGAAAAGAAACATGAAAAAAAAGATTTCTTACTATCATAAAGTCAGTTGTAAAGGGAAATACAAGGAAAAAGGATTGTGGGATGATAATTTTCCTACATAAACTTCCTAAAAACTTTAAGGAATCAAAAAAGTGCAAGAAAAGTACGCAAAATTGGTCACAACATTTTTAAATATATGTATGTGTGTATGTGTGTCTCTACTCAGTCCGAGTCTGTCTCATAATCACTCCTTGAATCTCCAAGATGTATCTTCAGATAAGACAATAGAAGTCTGGACCCTCGAGAAAGGTGCAGTGATTCGCATATCCCAAGCAGTAGTGAAAGCAGTGATGGAAGAGGAACGGAGAATGGAACCTCTCATAACCCTAAGGGTATCCTCAGAACTCTTCTAGTGGCGACGTACTGCCTAGCAACTCGATCTGGAATGGAAAAAGTAATAGCATAGAGGCTAGGAAGCCAAACTCCACTCTGCCTAGGAAATTGAGCAGTAATTGAGCAATACTCCCAGAATACATAAATCCAGCAAATGTCCTCAGTGGATAGGGCCCTGAACCATTGTGGTCACACAGAATTGGTCGTCCACTCTTTCATTTTGTTTGAAATTGATTTGAAAAATGTCTGTTGAAAACAGATACAGTGTCGCCACTTGGTCTTTAAGGAACCAAGAAACCTAATTTGACTCACCCAAATGGACAAAGGGCACCGGCCCTTCATAACCAAAGAGCTTGGCTTGGGATTTTGGTACGAGAGATGAAGGATCCTTTACTATGACTAAAACACCCTCAACTCGCCCCGTCTTTCGACGGGTCTCAATTAGCATCCAAATAATCATCTTATACTATGTTTAGTTTGACAATTAATACTATGATAGTATATTACATTTCATAAGAATCTAGAAATGGAAGATCAAAAGATAAGATATCATTCATAATATCTAAGCCAAATATCACACAATGCAAAAGTGAAAGATCACGCAAACAAACCTAGGAAAAAAATCGTCTAATCACATATCAAGTAATCAAGTTTTCCTAGTCTAAAAGGGGGACATGAATTGTTCTTGAAACAAATAATCAAAGAAATCAAAATATGCTTAGCAAGCTAGTATGATGCATGTTAATCTTTGAGAAAAGAAGATCTCTCAAACCCTGAGATGGATGAGAAACGAAGATTAGATCGAGGGAGAGCATGAACGTATGATCAAGTTCATTCCTTATAATCTTCTTAGATTAGGAGTCACCAAAAACCCCAAATCTTGCATGGATGCAATGTATGATCCTAGAATGTGCAAAGGTTGTAGTGTGTTTGTGTATATGGACTTTCTAAAGTGGCTTAGAAGTCTAGAGTATGCATGAATGCATGAAGAAAATTGTTATAGGATATATATAAATGTAGTATTGACTACTTCCTAAGATATGAACTAATTTGGAGTGCATGTGAGCATCAAATCAAAGCATGAGAGTAAAAGTATGCTTACTGTGAATAGTGGACAGAACAGTGAGTTGATCTTGTGAAAAATGAAAAGTGGGGATAGAAATGTTTTTAGTTCATGATTTTTTTTATGGCGATCGGGTATGTACTATAATTGCTTGATCTTTCAAACCCTTCATGGGAAATGAGGTTGATCCTACCTTGGCTAGCCTATCGGCTTCAGCATTTGTCATCCTCGGAATATAACTTACACATATGTCATCGAAAGAGTCCATAAGTTGAATGGCCATGGAATGAAACGGGTAAAGTTCCAAGCCTTTTATCTGGAATTCACCAGATATATATCTGATAACTAACCCCGAATCTCCTTTTATGTGTACAGATGATGCCCCCATCTCAAGGAGTATCTCCATTCCTATGATAAGTGCTTCGCATTCAGCCTGGTTGTTAGTGCATTTGAAATCAAGCCAACACGACATCTTAGTCCTATTATATTTGGGTGATACAATCACCACCCCAGCCCATTCACCTTCTGCATTCTTGGACCCATCGAAAATTAAGGTCCACGGTACCAAGGATACATTTAGTGTTTTAGGTGCTAGTGACAAATCACCCAAATTGGTAGGATCTGGGTGATTGGCCAGAAAATTGGCTAGGGCCAAGCCCTTGGCCGATTGTTGTGATCGGTATTGAATACCAAAATCCATGAGGGCCAAGGTCCATTTTCCAATTCGTCCATGCATGATAGGTCTTGACAGCATGTATTTAATCACATCAGTCTGACAAATAATATAAGTAGAAATGGACAACATATATGTTCTTAACTTTCATGACAAAAAGTACAAAGCCAAACAAAACTTCTCAATCGGCACATAGCACTGCTCAATTGGATTTAAAATTCTACTCAAATAATAAACGGCCTGCTCACTACCTTCCTCATTATCTTGGGCTAACATACTTCCTATGGAGCAATCGAAAACCGATATATACAATTTTAAACATCTACCCTTCTTGGGTGGCATTAGAACTGGAGGGGTAGACAAGTACTGCTTTATTCCATCAAAGGCATGCTAGTGGCTGTCCTCTTACTTAAACTCTTCATCGGTCTTGATTTAGAAGTGGGGTCCTGTGGATACCGGCATTTGGGCCCACTTTTAAAACATTTTTTTAAAATAGATTCAAAATGAGTCACCACTTAATTTTTAAAAGGAAAATTAAGAAACCATTTAAAAGCAAACTGGCCCGATGTCATCCTCATATAGAACCACGTCATCCGTTTGCACCCATGCTACGAACAGCTTGGTATCAGCCCCCACTACTTCGTTCATCACCTTTCCAAAAAATTCACAGCTGATGTAGGGTAGAAGGGATACAGAAATTAGTATGGATCCAGTCTCGGCCTAACAACGCGTTATAAGCGGTCGATGTTTCCATAATGAAGAAGGATGTCATAGCAGTCTTGCTTCCAATGGTTAGCTCTAAAGGTAAGATACCTTTACTCTTTGACGGTGTCCCTGTAAAGCTCTGGACGTTCATCTCGGTCGAAATCAGCTCTACCTCAGACTTTTATAGGATCCTTAATATGATCTTAGGTATGGTATTGATAGTCGATCCACCATCAACTAGAATTCTATTTATCGGGACCCCTTCAATGTGCCCCTTTATGTTCAAGGGCTTTACGTGTTCAGACATCTAGAATGTGGGTTTTTCAAAGATTTCAAAGACCACCTTGATGGGTCTTCTTGATTTCTGTCCCTCCTCAGCTTGCTGCCCTTTCGGCCATAAAATGGTGATCTTAGGCCGATCGGACTGTTGATTAATGGCATCCACGTTTTTGCTTGTGGCCTCCACCACCTCGAGCTTAACCATTTTACCTCCATTCCAAAACACATCTTCTATAGTGGCAGACTCTTCGGTCTATCCTTCCATCACATCCCCCCTCATGACCGTTAGTTGATTTGGTTTAGCCATAAAGGACATGGGTAGGATGAACACCATGTTTGAGGATAGACCTATTGGGATAGTCCTAAATTGGATTGGCGAATCATCCGAATCTAAGAAGTCATTGGTCTTTTCGTCCATGGAGTCTACCTCGGGCTTACATCCTTCTATGCCCTTTTCTTGCCTAAATTCTCCTTTAGGCGTTCAGTAGCATGAATTGATCCCTTGCCCGTGTTCTTGTTAAACATGAATTCTTCTATTGTCTATTCTTGAGAATCGGCATATAGGGCGGAAGAAGCCTTAGAGGATTGTAAGCCCGATCTTCCTAGAACTATCGTTCTCTTTCTGCCTGTCTTTCCCTTTGAAACTTCCTCTTTTGGGATTTACTATAATTGGGCACTACTGGGAATTTAGGGTGTTCGGTCCAATACCACCTACCTTGCTATACCCTTGATGGTAATACCATCCTTGAACATATGCCTAAAATTGTAACTTTTCCTGGCACGTTCATTCTTGATGGTAGCTAATACACTTTTTCCCTAATCGACCTTCTTGAAGGCTGATCTACAATGCCGAGAATGATTTAGGTTGCCATTCAGGCTTAGATTGCTTGGGCAGGGTAAGCCTTTCATGCACGGACTTCCTCGGACTCTACTTGCGGTGCTCGTTGAATCTCAGCCTTTTTTCTTGAACCAGTTGGCTCTTTGTGGACATCAACTTGGCATCTCGGGCAGAGGCCTTGCTTTATTAGGTCCAGCTGTCTTCATAGATATGTAATCAAACCATCTGTGTTTGATCGAGCCTTTTCAATTTCAGACTTGCGCTTTGCTTGCTTCCTCTCTTGTTATGTCTTCTGAAGCTTGTGGATTGCTACCTTCGGCCCCTCTATGACCGAAGTAGCAACTTGCTTCCCATTCCTCTATTTTGGCCTTTTCTTCTATTTCTAAATGGTTAACCTTCGGTCTAGGCCTAGTCAGTTTAGTCAAATCGGGTACCGCCATGTTTGTGTCGGTGATCTGGGGAAATGGATTTGCATCAATGCCCATGGCTTTGTTAGGAGAATTTGAACACTCCTTTGTCCATGTCTTCCTGTATCATATTATAGAACACAACACAATTATTAGTGGAGTGTTTCCATGAATTATGCCACTTACAATATTCTTTATTCTTAATGTCATTGGCCTTTGGGATCCAATGACCATCACTTAGCTTGATCACTTTTTCGGCCAGAAGGGCATCCAAAATTTGATCGGCCATAGTGATATCAAACGTGTAATTTTTTCCTACCTCAAACGCCATCTTCTTTGCAGTAGCATTATTATTTATGTGTTTATTCAAGGCATTGTATACGATTGGCCATTTGTAAATTAATTCGGCCATGTCAATTTCCGATTTGAGGTCACAATCTGCTACATGGACCTTATAATTAGGGTCTTTGTAATATATTTCCTGGGAAGAGTTCTTTTTCTCCTGTTCATCCAGAAGGATACATTTATAATGAGCGCCCTTAGTAGCAAGCTCAAACAAATCACGAAAATCAGTCCCTTCAAACCTCTTGCGAAACTCGAAAGACATTCCTCTCATTGCCATCTTGACATATTCCTCCTCGGGCAGAATAGTCTTGCACCTATACTTTGCCTTTCTGAAACAGGCTATATAGGTTTTAACTCTCTCCCCTGCCAGTTGGAGCATTCTTGGCAGGTCTGCCAAAGATGTCTCGGGCTCAGCTCTGTAGAATTGGCCATGAAACAATTCCTCCATCCCTTGCCAATTTCGCACAGAATTGGTAAGAAGGTTGACATACCACAGGAAAGCAATTCCAGTCAGAGAGTTTGGAAATAGCTTTAGTTTTAATGGGTCACTACGACCCACATGACCGTATTGTACTATAAAACGACCTATATGTTCCACAGAGGACTGTTCACCTTCCCCAAAAAATAAAGTAAAGTTCAGACCTTGTATCCCCGGGAAAAATTAACTTGGTCAATCTTAGGAGGATATGGTCATCTATATGTCAGCCTCTCCATCCTTCTCATTAATGGGCCATACTCTTCGTGTATGGCCACCACCAATTCCTCCCTATTGATAGCTTGTGGCATAATGGGTTGTGCTGCTATGGTAAGTGGGATTTGATACTAATTGTTGACAGCATGCTGAGGCCAGAAAACATCATTAGCTCTTTTCCCCCCAGTAGCGTGGGCAAGGGGACCAGTATTACCGATTACCTCTGTGTCTCGGCCTATCGCTGGTGTTGCTGATTCAATGGGATCGGGCTGTTTGTTTAGATTGTTCTGCTCTTGGAGATTCGGACATACGTATGGTGGATCTTTTGGCTTATCAATTACAAGCAACCCAACGGCGCCAGATCTGCCAGCGGGAACTTTATTATCTCCGATTAGCCCCGTATTCACCATTTGTTCTAATACCCTAACTAAGTTGTTTACTATGGCAAGGGTCTCTTTTGTAGACGGCAGTAACAGATCCTGCACGACTTGCATCGCAACCGTTTCCTCAATTAGCGTTTGAAAAGTTCACATAAATTCTAGGAAGGCATGGCAATCTTGCATCATAGGTTCCACGGTCTGTCTCACGACCTCAGAGAATGCTTCCAGAGTCAGGGCACTCTCATGTGGTGAACAGGCAGTGCTCTCTTCCTTTGGTGGGTCATTAACGGCCAGGTCATCTTGTTCGTTTTTCCCAGTTTTGTTATCTCTTTTTGGAGGTATCTTCTAGCACTATGGGTCCCACCGGGCGTTCCAAAATGTTTGCTTATAGTTTTGCTCAGGTGTGCCAGAACCAAAAGTTGTTCGGTGTGTGCAAACTAATTTCCTAATTAGCTTGTATGAGTGATACACAAGGCTTTGGGATCTGACTTCTAACAGGGTGATTGTGCGAGGTGAGTAGGAAGGTACCCTCACCAAAAGTTCTGTAGCAGAACTGAAGCGCACAAGCCAATTAGTGCATAGTTTACCAGATAAACAATCATAAACAATTAATAAAACATGAACATATCATATTGAATGTGTTTGAAGAAAACTAACAAAAATAGAGAATGCAATCAGAACATGCTCTGACCGTTTAACAAGAAGACTGATAACAAAAAATCACAGAGATTAGACCTATTGCTAAGAATACAAGAATGCAAGGTTGAACGCTCTGAATGCTGGTTGAATGTTGTTTTCGAGAGTGACACGGAGTGAGTAGCACGGCTGGCCAACCTTTGTATTTATAGCGGCCTTTAGGAAGTTTTGATATGGTAAGGACTACTTGAATTACACCCCAAGCAAGATGTAGATGGCAAATCCTTCCCAATCTCAACTTATTTCCTTGTCTTTATCTTGATTAATTCAATCCCGAAATCTTTGGGCCTATCCCTCCATAACCAGCTGGATGTGACATGATTCCTTCCTAAACGGACTCTGCTTCCTTAATTTTGGGATAACGACCCCGTGACAATTAAAAACAAAACCGCCTACTCAATTTATCCATAGGGCTCCCATGACTACGACTACGACTACGCCTTTACTTGCCAGCTGTCATATCTTCAGAAACGTATAAGCCTGACGATGGCTAAGTACACACTTCAAACCAATCGGGCTCAAACACCTATTGTTACTGCTTATCCCAAATGTGATGGCCTATTGCTGGGTATCTGACCTTTATCACCTATCGGGCTCCTACAGGCTTGATTGTTCACTTTATCCTTCTAAATCACGTGATGGTTCACCTCCTGAGCCCGATAGGCCTTCACAGCCCTGAGCCAGCCAGTCCCAAACAGACTATGGGCCAGCCCGATCCAAGCCCATCCCAACTCATTCGGGCTCAAAAACCCTTGGCTATTTTTGGGTGCAAACACCGGCGCACTTTTCCAATTTTTGATATGTTTTTCTTTAACAACCGTGTTGCTATCCCACTGCAACCATGTGCTCTACCCACCATGACTCTGACAAACAATGGCTCTGATACCACTTGTTGGAAATTTTGAATAATGCGGAACAAACACACAGAAACACATCCACAATAATAAACAAGCACATCAAAGAAAACTCAAATTTTTACGTGCTTTGGCCAAACATTGCCTATGTCCACACACCTGAGAGACCAGTTCTTTCACTATTGAGAATAAAATTTGCTACAAGAAAACATTGAATTAAATCTCATAACTCAACCCTTAAATCCCTTGTACACCTACTCTCAATATCCAAGAACCCTCATCTCTCTCACCCGAGACCATGCACCCCCCATAAGGGAGACCTCCCAATTTGGTACACTAAGGGATTCCTAAATTCCTATACACCACCCCTTTTATAGAGCTTACAACCATTACTTGTTGGATAAGGAATATGACTCTATCACCAAATGAAACTAATCAGGATAGGAATCTAGCCAAATCAACAATCCTCAATTAATGAGATTGTCCCACATGTGATATAAATCCCAACATTGTATTTGTATATAGACATGAACCACTTTTCAAAAGAGTAATGCTATGCTTCTAAATTTGAATCCCAAAGTTAGTTCTCAAATGGTATAACAATTAGACCAAATGCTTTGACAGTGACTGATGGTACCACATGCCACTATATGCATCTGATACAACTGACAAAACATTTGAGAACCAAATTTGGGATTCATATTTGTGAAGCAGAGCATTATTCTTTACTTAAAGTTAATTTTTTGGAGGGACCAATGCACAAATTAATTCCAAAATTCTACAATTACATGTGCATAATCAAACTTTTGAAAATATTTGCAGGGCCTGGGTATCCAAATGGCTATGCCCATGCACGAACCCACTTAACTTTTATTGGAGGATATTGAACCGGTCCCACTCCTGTAATAGGAACATTACCCCACTGTGTTAGGAAGTACATTTAAGAAGCATAGCATTACTCTTGAGATTTTGCATGCTTTTCATTTTCAACACTAAAAATTCAATATTTAATTTTCAGTACTTAATTTTCAATTTTATCGAGCACACTTAAATTTTGGATGCAATTCACCGCATGAATGCAATTAAAGATATCAAATATAAATTTCTCTAGTTTATAGCTGCTTTTTTAAACGACGTAGTTACTATAATTAACAAAGTAAATTCTCTGGATTTCATATTAGAAACATGGCTTTCTTGCCTGCACTAAGAATGAAGATTAATTACAATTACAATTTTATCAAGCACACTCAAACATTCACCGTTATCACATGAAAGCAATTAAAGATATCAAATATAAATTTCTCTAGTTTATTGCTAATTTTTTAAACGATGTAGTAAGTATAATTAACAAAGTAAATTCTCTGGATTTCATATTAGAAATATGGCTTTCTTGCCTGCACTAAGAATGGAGATTAATCACAATTACAGTGTTAAATATGAGATTTGTATCGAATAAACCCAAAAGTGTTTTAAAATCAAGAAATTTAAGTAAAAAGTCTTCTAAAATTGACTTTTATTGTCAAGTTATGTTAAATTAATGTTGGATTACTAGTTATGTGTTATTTTAAAACATAGAGATTTGATTTGAATAACTTTCATCAATTAGGAACTTTGGACCAAAATTAAAAAAGAATTATCCTTTAAACTCAATTAATTCAGTGTAAAGGATTTTTCTACCAAAACTCTATTTAAAGACTTAAGAATATCAAATATACATAAAGAATAAATTCATATATTGTCACTTGTGGTATGTTTGCTATCAACTGGATCATACAAATATAGAAATAAATTAAGGGTGATGCTATTTCCACTCCATCATTGAACCAATGCACTCCATGGTACCACTCTTAAATCATGTGGTACCATGCATGTCATGCATTGCATACATGGTACCATTTGCTCTGAGAGTGGTACTATAGAGTGTTTTAGTTCAATGATGGAGTGGAAATAACAATTTCCTAAATTAAATATATTGTGAACATCTATTGATGTTGTGTCTGGATTGTCATGTGTTTGATATCAGCTGGCACTATTAAATATTAAATTTCCTAATTCTATAGTTTTGAACACATGCATCATATTGTACCAAAAAAAAACCACAAAGAATCAATCATCAACCAGACATACAGATCGAGATGTCCCCAAAATAATGAAGGGTCCAAATCTTCCATCATTGTTCACTTAAGATACTAATAAATTTGATTTGGCAAATCAAATTTAATTTTTATTAGTATCAAATTTAATTTTTTATTAGTATCTAAAGTGAACAATGACCAAATCAAATTTACTAGTATATAATTAAAACCCAAAAAAAATATTTTAAAGAAAAAAAGGAAAAAAAAAATTGAACAATAATGGAAGATTTGGGCCCCCATTATTGAGGGGACATCTAGATCTCGAGATTCATGTGTTTTTCTTTAGGTAAATTACGCTAACATCCCTTCAATTATAATCTTTTTTCAAATACCCTTGAATTACAAAACTCGACAAACTAATCCCCTCAACTATTACATTTTTTTTACTAACACCCTTTCAGTTAGGTTGTTATCCGAAAAATCAATACTTTTGTATCATGTTACTAGCACATGATATATATAAAAGTATTAATAATATGACATTTTTGCCTCTCCTTCGAGATGTTAAAAATTTTAGACCAAAATTGCGTAAAAAAAATTTGCGTATAACAAAGGGTGATTATATGTGCGACAAATCATCATTTTTTTTTTCTGTAAGATTATTAACGATTCAAAAGAAGGCTAAAAATAATTGTATCATCTTGTTAATATTTTTGAAGAATATGTTGCTAGCATAGTACAAAAACGTTAGATTTTTTGACGGAATCCTAACGAAAAGGGTGTTAGTGAAAAAAATATAATAGTTGAGGGAGTTAGTTAAAACCAACCTGATTTTTTCAAATAAACATAACATTTGTTTCTGATAACTACTAAAGAGAAGTGAGACTAGGACTAATGCAGATCCTAGTTGAACGATTCCCAAACAAAGCTCTACCGTTATACTGCATGGCAGATTTATACTTATAATAGGCCATGTTTGACAGGCCAAATAAAATTATCAGATATGAAAAGATAAGACAAGATTAGAGAAAATAAGAATTTTTATCAGATAAGCATATGTTATGTTCCACATACGGTAGTGTGTCACTAGAGTTCCTAGTATTTTTAAATATTTACTACATTTATTATAAGAATTTTTATTTTTTGTTCTTATTTGATCAATATGCATTTAAACATTTAAGATAGAACTTTAACTTTCAAATATTAAATAATGTTTTTTACGGATATTAAATGATACGCCCAAAATTATGGGCAGTTTCATATTCAAGCTAGAAGACTAATGGAAAGTGCATCTATTTCCTAATCCAATTGGGAAACCCCCACAATTAATGTCAATCAATCCTAATACAATTAGGAAACTTACTTGATTGGTGTCAATCACACCCTAATAGGATTATATTTCCTTATCCATGTACGAGTAGGTCTCTTACATCTATCAAAGAGACCACTCACCCCCCATGGAGGGGGCCAACTCTTTAGTCTACACAGCACCTCTACAAAATTCACCATTATATGCATACACCCGGCCGGTATTACTGGTAGTACCGCCCCTCTTTGTTGGCTCATCAAGCCCGCCGGTGATCTACTAGTGAACGTGCTCAGACACACCCGTGGACGTAGGTACCTTTATTAACAGGGCCGAACCACATACAAAAAATAGTCTCTCACTCTCTCTCTCTCTCCTTAAACTGCTCTATTTACTCTTACCAAATTTTGGCATCATCAGCTTGGCGCCGTCTGTGGGAAACGACAATTCTTCTCATCAACAAATTCTTGACTGATCAATATGCCACCAAAGAAGGGTAAGAAGGCTGCGCAGCAGTCCGACCGGGATGTTCCTTCTGCCCCGGCGTCGACTGCAGCAGTCCTGACATATGAGCAAATCACTGCAACCCTCACACAACTCTTGGAGGGCCAGCGTCAAATCCAGCAACAGATCGAAGCACTGCTAGCCCAGCAAAGCAATCCTCCAGTGGCCGGGAAACGACCCGGGAATATTACGTACGGTCGAGAACCGATCTTGACCAGACAACAGACCCGAGCCAACCCGTCCAATGTTGAGGATGCCAGAGACATCAACAGTGGGCGTTGCAAAGCGGGGGTATTTGTAAAATACAACCGCGCTAAAGGAAAGAATTGTATTAATTTTTATCACAACTTCCCGTTTTATCTGCGATTTGCATTGCAAGGCTAATTTCTATACACTATGATTAATCTATGATAAGTTGTATTGTTTTAGCTATTGTTTGTGCAGATTACTGCTGTATGGACTAAACAGATGAACATCAGAATAAATGGAATGCTGGAATGAAAACAAAAGAAGTCAAAGCTGAAAAGTGAAGTTCGATCGATCTTAGAAGGTTCGATCGATCGAGCGTTCGATCGCTCAAAGAGAGTAGAAGCGCTTGAGGCTTAAGGGTTCGATCGCTCAAAGAGAGTAGAAGCACTTGAGGCTTAAGGGTTCGATCGATCGAGAGCAGTTCGATCGATCGAACGGGGTATTTTCAGTAACATTTGCGTGCGCAGCAGATGCGGGTTTTAACCCTAGTTTCTTAGGTTTTCTTATATATAGGAGTATTGTACACGTCCAGGAGGACGCCCTTTTTACATTTTAACAGTTTCATAGAGAGAGACAGAGAGTTTGTTTGGTTTTTTGTAGGTTTTTCATTGAAATTTCATATTGTGGATTGGATTTCTCGAAGTTTATACAAGTATCTGCTATTCCAGGTTGTCTATATACTGTTCATTCATTTTCTGCACGTAGTAGTAGTAGTTTAATCAATCATCTCGTGATATTACATGTTAAGTATTTACAAAACCATAGTTTTTAGATTTTTTATGAAAAACTCACAACCAAACAAGGTATTAATGATTTCGTATGTTAAATATCAATCTTTGACACTCCAGACGATGCCTGAGTAGTCCCAGGTTGGGAGAACACGATGAAACAGTGATCTCCAGCCTCTGCCATGCAGCAGGATAATCGCTGTGTTCGATCGATCGAAGTCAGTTCGATCGATCGAACCAGGGACAGTCAATCGATCGAAGTCAGTTCGATCGATTGAGGGATGAAGGTCTTCGATCGATCGAAAGCGCGTCGATCGATCGAACTCTCGGATTCTTGAGGATGTTCCCTACAGTGTTCCAGGACCTTTTGTTTTAGGATTTGTTATCATTCTGTCCCAAATAAATGCTCAGTCTGTCAAAACAGTTTTAAAACTAAGGCCCTAAGGCATTTTCTTTCAATACATTTTGCAAACCATCTTCAATGCTAACACCATTGAGGATGCGAGTCTTAACTATTGGATTAAACCGCTTTCATGTATCTCAATTTAACTGTGATGATATGGTCCCGGTCATGAAAGGGCTATAGAATCTCTATCTTTAGAGGAATACGGAAAATTGTGGTTAACATACTCCTTTGTGCTTCAAGGTAACTGCATGGTAGATGGTTAGATTACTGTGGATTCGTGTAATCCCAACACTTTCTTTTAAAGTTAAACATCTTAATTTCAAGTACTGTTTAATTAGCTAGTTAGATCGTTAGTCATTTTCTTTAGTAATTTTAGCTGTGGAACTTTGTGTTCCGCACCATCGTTTAATCTTATTCTTTTTATTTTATTTTCTTTAGAGGTTAGTCTAATTCGATAGGTCAACACCTTCCCTGTGGGATCGACCTGGTCTTACCAGATATTACTTGCACGTCTACCTACACTTGGGTATTGCACAAGAGCGCACAAGATTTTTCTCGTGTCAAGTTTTTGGCGCCGTTGCTGGGGAAGACGACGATCAATTCCTTAGATTACCTCAGTCTCTCTTCATCTCTTTCTATTTTTATTTTCTCTTCTTTTCAGTTCTTTTGGGTAAGTTCTCACCCTAGGGTCTTTCCTAGTTCATGTCCGAGAATTCTATTGAAGGAATTTTTGGAAATCCTTTCTACCTGTCTGACTCCGAAAGCTCCATCAACCCCATAGCCACTCCAACTGCATCAATGGATGATCATCAGAGTGAAAATGGTGACAATGTTGTGGTACCAATTGACGAGGCACTCTGTCCTCTTTGCGATCTCATGCAACCAGAACATGCACCTACGCCCTCTTGCATTCAAATCCCACCGCATAATGGCGAATTTCAGTTTCGCAATGGGATGATTCAACTGCTTCCCACTTTTCATGGGATGGAAAGCGAGAAGGCGTATTTACATGTCACCGATTTCGAGGATGTTTGCAAAACATTCTCGCAAACTTGTCCTAGGGAGGTGACGCATTTAATGCTATTCCCCTTCACTTTGAAAGATAAAGCGAAGGCGTGGCTCCACTCCCTAAAACCTAATTCAATTTTCACCTGGCATGCGATGCGCACCGCGTTTTTGAAGAAATTCTATCCTAATCGCATGACCACAGACCTTCAGCGTCAAATCAATTCCTATAAACAAAAGAGCAATGAAACCTTCACACAAGCGTGGGAGCGTTTCAAAGATTTGCTTCTCTCGTGCCCACACCATGGGTTTGAGAAATGGCGAACTATCAGCTTCTTTTATCAGGGATTGAATGGTGAAACAAAGAAGTTGGTGGAAACGATGAGCTCGGGACCATTTCTGCGCAAAAACACTGAAGAGGCCGAAGCCCATTTCGAATGGTTAGCTGAATACGCTCATGAATGGTCAAATTCTGACAATATCTCACGCTCACAGATATCCTGTGTAGAGGAGAAAAGTCTATACCAGCTAACCAATGAAGATCACCTCATGACTAAGTACGCAGAGCTAGCAAAGAAGGTAGAGGAGTTAAGTATGAAAGGAGAGAGCTCTAGGCAAGTCTTGCCTGAAGAACCATGTGGCACATGCAACATGTTGGGACATACAACTCAATATTGTCCTAATGTGCCATATTTTCAAGAGCAAGACCCTATATAGATGAATGCCATGCAAGGTTTTCGAGGGGCGGGGAATTCCAACAATAACTTCCAAAGTAACAATAGATGGAATCACCCCGGTTTTGATTGGAGAAATAATGCTGGGGCCCAAAATCAATATCAACAGCAGCCCTACAATAACAATCAATATCAAGGGCAAAACAATAGGCCAGCCCAGCATTATAATCAAAACAGAACCAATAATTACAATCAAGCTCAACCCTCCAATGCACCACAAAACAATACCTATGTGCCACCGCACAAGAAGGTACAAGAAGAAGAGCCACTTGCTAATGCCAATCTAACGCAGCAACTCATACAGATGATGAGTAGAATGTCTGCCACATTAGAAAGGATAGATGCACGGCAAGAAGGTTCAGGAGGAACATTCCCTGCCCAACCACTTCCAAATCCAAAGGGCCATAACAATGGTCCTAACAATCAAGAACATGCTAAAGCTGTGACTACACTGAGAAGTGGAAAAATCATAGGGAAAAGCATGCCTCTGTCCACTCCCGAAGTGTACAATGAGGAGGAAGTGGTGGATAAAGAAGTTGAGCTACCATCTACTCAAGCGGAGGAACAGTCTACCAATGACGAACCAATCAAGGCAAACATTGAAGCTCCTAGAGTAGAGGAAGAAGTTGAGCGAAGGCCTGGGAAGGAGTCTGTTAAGGAGGAACCACCAAAATGCCCCTTCCCTGCACCTTATCCTCAACGGTTGAAGAAACCCAAGAATGAGACAAAGAATCAGGAGTTTCTGGAATTGTTTAAGCAAGTTAAGATTAACCTTCCACTCCTAGATGCTATCAAGCAAGTGCCGGCCTATGCTAAGTATCTCAAAGATCTATGCACGGTCAAGAGGAGGCAAAGCGTGAAGAAACATGTTTATGTCGCATGTCAAGCCAGTGCGATCATTCAAAATGAGTTGCCTCCAAAACTCAAAGATCCCGGCACACCTACTGTCTCATGCAGAATTGGGAATCAAAAGATAGACAACGCACTCCTCGATTTAGGAGCAAGCGTGAACCTGCTGCCATACTCAGTCTATAAACAGCTGGGGTTGGGTGAACTCAAACCCACCCGAGTTGCTTTGCAATTGGCAGACAAATCTGTAAAGTACCCTAGAGGGGTGTTAGAGGACGTCCTTGTCCAAATAGACTCTTTTGTCTTTCCGGTTGATTTCGTGATATTGGACACAGAACCTGTGTCTAATCCTGGTGCACATATCCCGGTTATTTTTGGACGTCCATTCTTCAACACCATTGATGCCACAATCAAGATTAGAACTGGTATCATGACTATCGTATTCGGGAACATGACGTTGAATATCAAGATCTTTTCTAATCCCCGACCTGAAGAATACGATGATGAGGAAGAAATCCATTATATAGACACGGTCATTGAAGATGAAGTTGACTTGGTCGACTATAAAGATCCTTTGGAAGTTGTGATGACTCAATTTGGCGATATTTATCAGCTTGTAGAGTCCACCCCATTGGATGCTGACCTGAACCAGACGTGTCTTATGATGGATACGAAAGAGGAGGATAGAGCCGATTGCATGTGGATACAGCCATATGAACAACTGCCTCCTAAAACCAAGTTGGTAATGCCCTCTAGTTTCCAGTTTCCTGAGTTAGAATTGAAGGAGCTTCCCAAAGAGCTAAAATACGCATTCCTAGGGACTGGAAAAACTTATCCTGTGATCATTTCAGCTGCTTTAACTCATGAACAGGAAAGTAAGCTAGTGGAAATGCTTACCAAGCATAAGGATGCTATGGGATGGACAATTGCTGACCTCAAAGGCATAAGCCCATCCATATGCACGCATAAGATATATCTGGAGGAAGACGCTAAACCCTCAAGGCAAATGCAAAGGCGTCTGAACCCCAACATGCAAGAAGTAGTTAAAAAGGAAGTGCTTAAACTACTTGATGTTGGAATGATATATCCGATATCTGACAGTCCTTGGGTTAGTCCTACCCAAGTAGTTCCTAAGAAAGCAGGCATAACGGTCATCCCGAACAAAGATGGTGAATTGGTACCAACACGTGTTCCCACTGGATGGAGGATGTGTATTGATTACAGGAAGTTAAATACTGTGACCCGAAAGGACCATTTTCCTTTGCCATTTATGGATCAAATGCTAGAACGCGTGGCGGGTCACAAGTATTACTGCTTCTTGGATGGATACAGTGGATATAATCAAATTGAGATTGCTCCTGAAGATCAGGAGAAAACCACATTCACGTGTCCATTCGGTACTTTTGCCTACCGAAGAATGCCGTTTGGCCTATGCAATGCACCGGCTACCTTTCAGCGGTGCATGCTGAGTATATTCAGTGACATGGTCAAAAACATCCTTGAAGTTTTCATGGATGATTTTTCAGTATTCGGCCATAGCTTCGAAGATTGCCTTACCAATCTCGAGCAGGTTTTAATGAGGTGTGAGGACAAACACCTAGTCTTGAATTGGGAGAAGTGTCACTTCATGGTGACCAAGGGAATAGTCCTTGGCCACATAATATCTGATGAAGGAATTCAAGTGGATAAGGCTAAAATCGACATAATCTCAAATCTACCTGTTCCCCGTACAGTAAGAGACATTCGTTCATTCTTGGGGCATGCAGGTTTTTATCGTCGATTTATCCAAAATTTCAGTGCAATTTCTCGACCCCTTTGTCAACTTCTTGTCAAAGATGCACCTTTCGAGTGGTCAGAGAGTTGCCAAAAGTCCTTTGAGGATCTAAAAGATCTCCTCACCTCCGCACCTATAATACAGGCACCCGACTGGAGTTTGCCTTTTGAATTAATGTGCGACGCTAGTGATTACGCCATTGGCGCAGTCCTAGGCCAGAGAAAGGACAATAAGCCACATGTGATATACTACGCCAGCCGAACCTTGAATGACGCTCAAATGAATTACACTACCACTGAGAAGGAGCTGCTGGCTGTAGTATTCGCTCTGGACAAGTTTAGGTCTTATCTGATAGGGTCACCAATCGTCTGTTTTACAGATCATTCGGCCCTCAAATATCTGCTGACAAAGAAAGACGCTAAACAACGGCTTATTCGCTGGATACTCTTACTCCAAGAGTTTGATCTAACAATCAAGGACAAGAAAGGAGTAGAGAATGTGGTTGCGGATCATTTGTCCCGGTTGACTTTTGTTGACAATACTGAATCCCAATCCATTAAAGATGAGTTCCCAGACGAACAGCTACTGGCAGTAAGTAGTATGCTTTGGTATGCTGATATTGTAAACTACCTCGTCACGGGTGAAACACCAACTCAGTGGTCGAACCAAGATAGGAAACGGTTCCTCTCGTTCGCGCGTCACTTCTTCTTTGATGACCCATACCTTTTCAAGTACTGTGCTGATCAGGTCATCAGGCGCTGCGTCCCCAATGAGGATATAACCGTAATATTAGCGTCATGCCATTCTGAGGCATGCGGTGGCCACTTCGCGTCACAAAAGACCGCACAAAAAGTCTTACAGAGCGGTTTTTACTGGCCCACAGTCTTCAAAGATGCTTATTCCTTTTGCAAGACATGCCAACGCTGTCAAAAGCTTGGAACCATTTCTAAAAGGAATTCTATGCCTTTAACCCCTATCATCACAATTGAGATATTTGATTGTTGGGGCATAGATTTTATGGGCCCATTTCCCAAGTCGAATAACTGTGAATACATACTCCTTGCTGTGGAGTATGTATCGAAATGGGTAGAAGCGATACCAACGAGACGAAATGACCATAGAACGGTCATGTAATTTCTAAGAGAGCATATTTTGTCTCGTTTTGGTACTCCGAAAGCTTTATTAAGTGACCAAGGCAAGCATTTCTGCAATAGGCCCTTGGAGTCACTTCTCAAGAAATACGGAGTCCATCATAAAATCGCTCTTGCCTATCATCCACAGTCTAATGGGCAAGCAGAATTGGCTAACCGAGAAATCAAGCATATTCTCGAGAAGACGGTCAGTTCCAATCGAAAAGACTGGGCATACAAATTGACAGACGCGTTATGGGCATACCGTACTGCCTATAAGACGAATCTTGGTATGTCCCCGTACAGATTGGTTTACGGGAAAGCTTGCCATCTTCCTGTTGAAATTGAACATAAAGCTTACTGGGCAACGCGCTCATTGAACTTTGATATTCAAGAAGGAGGTCAGCTACGCAAGCTCCAACTTGCAGAGCTAGAGGAAATACGACGAGACGCGTATGACTCTGCAAAGTTGCATAAGGAAAAGTTGAAGGCTCGCCATGATCGTACGATTTTTCGTAAAGCATTCGAGCCGGGGAAGAAAGTATTGCTGTATGACTCTCGCCTCCACCTTTTCCCAGGAAAACTCCGTTCCCGTTGGACAGGCCCATTCATCGTAAAAACTATTTTTCCACATGGGGCGGTTGAGATTGTCAACCCAAAGAACGATGATTGTTTCAAGGTCAATGGCCAAAGATTGAAACCGTTCTTGGAAAACTTCCACACTGAAGTTGAGCACATCCAGCTGGATGAGCCCAGATATTCTCATGATTAATAATCCAAAGTGAAGTTCCAATTGTTGTTGTATTTCTTTTCTTTCCCTGCATTTTAGTTTCTCTCTCTTTTGCTTCTTTTTGGTTTTCGTTCTTTATTTCGTGTTTGTGATCTAGTTCTAATCCATTATACCTTAAACCACTCTGTTGCAGGTGCATAGATGCGAGGTGATGATGTTCATTCTGTCGGTTCTTGGGCTGATTCAGAATGTCGCTGTGGTACTTGGACTGAGGGTGAACTCACACCCTGCCCCTTGCTTCATCAGGACCCTGAAGCTCATTCTCTTATTGATGCTGCTCAAGGGTACATTCCATATCCACCAGCCCTCCTGGACATCAATCCATACGAAAATATGGGATTTCAGGATGATGATGATGTGGAGGAGGATGACGACCTGTACATGGGACGTATGGTGGATGATGCACTCATGGCCCAGTGGGAGAATGACGATATGTGGGAGCCATGGGAGGATCATAACCTTCAGGATGTCGTCCCAGACCGTCACAATGCTGTTTTCGTTTTCGTGGACGATTTTCTTGTTCCTGCGTTGGTCCCATACCACTATGTGCACCTGAGCTACTTGCTATTCAGGCTCCAATGCCCCTTACCAGCTAGTGCATTTTGGGAACCTACGCCAATAGTGAGGTTGGAACTTGTCGCATTTCTTCGTATTTTTGTTTCTATTCATTGTTTTTCTTTTCGTGTTAATTCGTGTTTCTTGTGTTCTGTTGTTTTAATTTTAGTTTATTGTCTTTTGTCCAGGATTGTCACTATGTTCCTAAATGGCATCCCGGTTTTCCTTCCACATCAACTGATTCATGGTCTTGGGCCCTACATAAGGCCTCCATACACTCCGCCGCGAGAGGACTGTCCGTTGCGAAATCACACTCCTTTATCCTTGTCTCCGTCCGGATCACCTCTTGCATGGGCTTTCAATTCTGTGGAGACGCCAGACTTGTTTGATGATGTCCTTGCTGCTTTTCGATTGTTCTGGAAAAGGGAATCATCGAGTTTGGACTTCACTTCTGACGATTCGGCAGGTTATGAAGAGATTGTGGAAGAGGAAATCTTTATACTCGAAGATTAGTGCTGCATTCCAGTTGTTTTTGTTCAATTTCATCTTTTGTTTATCAACTGGAATGTAATCCTTGACGGAAATTTTATTGGTTTTAGTTTTAGTTTTATTTTTGGTTTTCTTTAGTTAAATAAGGTTTTAACCACAGTTGGGGATAATTATGTTGCAATTTGGATGCACTTATAAAGTTTTATTTTTATATAAATTGCAATTTTCTATTCTGAGGATGAATTTCTGTCATACATGCTTGTACTTCAACTGTTTTTTAGTCTCTCTGTATGTTCAGAATTGTTTCTGATAGTTGGGGGTGATGTGGTTCATGCCCCAATTGAATTCTGGAATTTTCGTGTTCGATCGATCGAACCCAGTTCGATCGATCGAATCCTGGATGTTCAAGCGCTTGTAGTTTATGTTCAATCGATTGAGGTATTTGTGTTCGATCGATCGAACTTGGTTCGATCGATCGAACGAAGCATTTAAACGAGGCGTCTTCAGTACACCTTTTCATTTCCCTCAATCTCACTCTCAATCGCTCGAACACAGAGGGAGGGCGAATCGGAAACTCTCAATCCCTTGCATTCAAAAAGGAAGCCCTGATCAATCCTCTGATCATCCTCATCGTCATCTCATCATCACCTCCATCTCCACTGCGTGTTCTACACTGAGGTAGGCCCCACTTGTTTGTAGTTTCCTTTTCCTTAATATTCGTGTTAGAAAATCCCAAGGGGTGTCCCCTTGGTCTTAGGATCTCGTTGTGTTAGTTAGGTGTTTGTGTAACCTTCGTTTCTTTTCGTTTCTGCGATAGCTGAACACCGCTGTGTTCGATCGCTCGAACTGGTTTTGAGCGATCGAAGGGAAGCTGTTCGATCGATCGAACAATGTTCAAGCGATCGAAGTCGACTCCAGTCCAATCGATCGAACCAAGTTCAATCGATCGAACTTCAGCAGTGTTAGTTTTGTTTCTTTTTCTCCCTGTTCTTATCTGTATCTTGTGTGGTCTTATTTTCAGGACTGCCAGATGAATCCAGTGACGGGCTACCACAAGTCTAAGCCCCTCAGCCGTATTATACCAGATCCGGTACCTGCACACGGGTTCCGGAATGACGAGGATAGGCTGTGGTACGAGCGGCACTTTCAGACGAGGATGGTGATGGTCGAGCGGCCTATTGAGCACATCTGGACAGAGAGCCCATGGTTCCTTACACGGATCCGCTCTATGCCTCATTGGTTCCATCTCCTGTCGTTGGCCAAGAGTGTCAACCTGTCTTGGATTCGCGGTGCTTGCGCGACTATGATCAGCGACCCGGTTGCACCATTCACCTACCATGCCTTCTTCCGGAGTCGCTCATTCATTATCAGTCCAGCCACCGTTTCAGCCGCGTTGGGGGTACCAGAGGTACCAGATTATGTTTGCCCCCACCGGCCAGATGCACCAGTGACCCCACCATCCACTATTATCCGGGAGCTCACTGGAGGCGCCGTTCCGTCTTGGGATGGTGATGCTTTGATCGAGGACAATTTTCTCACTGATGGCTACCATATGATCCACGTGGTCCTCAGTAACTGCCTCCTAGTGACTTCCTATCGAGAGAAGATCGCGGCTTGGTATGCGCGAGTCTTATATGCAGTGGGGACGGGACAGCCAGTTTGTATATCACGCCTATATATTGACTTTATGGTCCACCCCACCAGTTATATCTCGTCCAAGAAGCACCTGAAGGGTGCTTGGGCTATTCAGAGGGTGATGGTTGAGGCCGGTTTCCCCGTGCTTGCTGGCGATGATGTTCGCCCTTCTCCCCGCAGATTTAGCGAGGCGGCTGCTCGCCGCTCCGACGCTCAGAAGAGGAAGCGAAAGGGGAAAGGGAAAGCAAGAGTGAGGGGGAGGAAGAAGAGGCGTGGTGGGACGGACACGGAGGCCGGAGCTTCAAGGACACCTACTGAGGTGGAGGAGCTTGATTCGGATGACGAGGATGATCCAGTTGATGCGGTTCAGCAGTTTGAGCTGCGACAGCGGTCGCAGACTCAGGCCCAGGGAGAGTCTTCTTCTTCTGTGCCTCTCCCGACAGTTCACGAGCTATTATTGGAGGAGAGAGAGGCCAGGATTAGACTCGAGGGCCGGATAGACCATCTCCAGACTTTACTGGAGTCCATTTTGATTCAGATCGGGGTTGAGTCGACTGTTCATTCTACTCCGCATCCATCGACGACCCCGTCTGCACCACCTACCACTGTGCCATCATCTGATGCTGCCCCAGATTCTGAGGCTGCTGATCCTTTTTCCACCGCTGCTTCCGAGCCATCTGCTGCCGCCCCTGCTACTACCATATTGCCGCCTACTCCCATCGACATCCCTTCTGATATAGCCGATGATACGCCGTCTGGGGTCGATTAGTTTTCGTTGGGGAGGTGGTATTTATGTATTTTTGGTTGGTTGGATATATGTTGGTGGCTTTGGTTATATTATGTTTTTAGTTGTTTTTTTTTTGTATGGACATTATGTATCTCTGTTTGTATTTTATTATGTTCATATTACAGTGGTTTGGTTTGTTGGATCATGGTTTTATTAGGGGTGGCAATATTCACCCAAACCCGCAAATCCACCCGCAGCCACCCGCAATTAATGGGTGTGGGTTGACTAATTTTTACAATGCGGGTCAAGATGGGTTGCTAGGCTGAAATCCACTACATGAGCGGGTGTTCACGGGTTGGATATGGGTGCCCAATGGATAACACATTAAGCTACATTTTTCAGGCCGGTAATGGTTTACTGGAAGTCTAGAAAGTAAAAAAACAACAAACTACTCATTAAGTCTCTCTCTCTCTCTTCCCCCACCTACCCAAATTTACACCCAAAGCATTAATTCTCTCTCTCTCTCAACCTACCCGTACACATTCCTAAAGCATTAACTATATATCTCTTAAAAAGTCTAACAATTTGAGCAATTGTTATCTATTCCCCCTCTTTCTCTCTCTAAAATGAGGAATCAGAGTTTCTCTGCCTTTCTCAGTAAGTTTCTCTATTTCTCTCTCTCTCTAAAAGTTTCTCCTTTGTCTAATCTTCAGGATACGTGTATATATATATATGTACAAACTGATCTTCTTTATATAGGTATGTGTACATATAGGAAACTATATATATGTATATATATGAAAAAATTATATACTTCCATTTTGGATTTGTTTATATGATGGGGTCAAAAAAAATCAAACAGTTTACCCCTCACACACACACTCACACAAAACGGGTCATGGGATTCGACCCAACCCAGTTCTGACCCGCCCAGATTTGACCCGAACAAATGGGTCAAATACGGGTCGATGACCCACATCCGACCCGGCCCACATCTGACCCGCCCAAAACTGACCCGACCCGCCCATTTGCCACCCCTAGGTTTTATCGTGTTATTCTTATTTATTGATCCTGTTTGTTTTGGAGATTGTGTTCTACTTTTCTATGCTAGGTTGCTTTGCTTGCGATCATCATTTGCTCTATACAGGTGATACCCATCTATTTTATTTATTGAAAATCAACTTCTGGGGACTTTGTTGTTTTCAGTTGGGGGTAGGAGACAATAGATAGGTATACACCCGTAATAATCAGGTTTTGAACTTAGATATGTTTTAAATTTAATGAGAACACAGTCTGTTAAAATTGTGAAAATTTTTAATCGTATTGTTAGAATAACTCTGAATAATCTCTCCTGCTTGTTGACTAGACAATGACACATTTGTAGTATTCTCATCTTTTTATGGATTAAATCCACGCGTTTTTCTGTATCACTGAAATAAATTGCATTTGTAAAGCTATTATGTACCCAACACTTTTGTGCACTAATTGGCAGCCATGTAGAAAACTTGAAAATTGAGTTAATATGATTATTGTGGGAAAAAGAATAAGTAGTGGAGGCTAATAACCCTTTGTGAGCTATTGAGCCAGTCGTCATTTCTGAGGGGATTCTCATACATTGTCGAATGTTTTTTTTTCTTGCATATATTGCGTGAATTCGTTGTTAAGTCTCAGTTTTCTTTAAAGTTTTGACTGCTTGTTAGAGGAGAACGTTCATGATTTACCAACTAAACTCAATGAACATTTAAGTGCTACAAATTGAAAGTTGAGAAAATGATTCAAGCCATCGTTTACCCATTCTTTTACCTGATATAACTATCACCTACATTCATTGAATGATTTCATCCCTGATCCCACACCTCAATCAAATATTTCTAATGGAATCACAAGAATCCAAATCCTTGATCTATACCTTGACCTCATTGAGCCTTTTGATAAAGCTTGTTGAGAATGAGTCATCAAAGTATGTGAAATGGAAGGAAGTTGTTGTGGGATGTTGCAGGTATTCTATTCCAGGTTGTCAAAAAAAAAAAAAAAATGAAATATGAATGAATGATGAATGAAGGAGAAGAGAAAAAGAGTATAAGAAATGAATGGGAGATTGGGTGGAGAAAAGCATAAAGAATAAAAAGAGAAGTGGAAATTCCATCACATATTAAAAAGCACACTCTTCTCTACAACCCTCCTACCTACTAAATAAAAGCCGCAAGTCAAAGTCTTGAAGATTCTCAATAATTGATTTGAACATGGAAGTGTGAGTTGAGTTATCCACGGTATTTCGCTCCTCTAGTAAGTAGTGTTCCATTCATGAGACTATACACTCTTAAATGTCCGTTTTTCATAGAGTCCAGTATGAAAGCATTAGTACTTATAATCTCATCCTTATCAAAGCTTTCATACGATGTGCGATCACTGTAAAGCAAGTTTCTGAGAGACGTTATTTTTGAGTGTGACCAATGTGAGAATTGAGCTAAAACTGCAAGTTTTCCAAAGTACAATAGTCTATATAACTCTTAATAAGGTTGGACGCATGGTTGTTAATTTCACACACACATGGGTGCATGATGGTAATACATGTGTTATATTTTACTTGGTGATATGGGGGAGCATGTGGGTCTCTTTCATGGGTTGATAGAGGATATTATATTATTGTAGAGTTGAATTAACAATTTAATGGAAGGGTGAATTCTACAAGTTATTCTAATTCTTTTTGAGCTTAAAATTGAGAATTTTGTGGGTATATTCACTGCAAACCCTCACGAGACAATACTCGTCCACTAGGGGGAACCTAGGGGTTTAACGGCTTGTTGCATTCGCTAAATGCAACCGCGATTCCTGCGAAAGTGAGTTAGGATTTTTCTTTTTATCTTAGTTTAGGTTGTTTTTAGTTTATTTTATTTTCGCTTTATCGCTAGGGACTAGCAATAAGCTAGTTGGGGGTTGTGCAAAGCGGGGGTATTTGTAAAATACAACCGCGCTAAAGGAAAGAATTGTATTAATTTTTATCACAACTTCCCGTTTTATCTGCGATTTGCATTGCAAGGCTAATTTCTATACACTATGATTAATCTATGATAAGTTGTATTGTTTTAGCTGTTGTTTGTGCAGATTACTGCTGTATGGACTAAACAGATGAACATCAGAATAAATGGAAT
This sequence comes from Hydrangea macrophylla, assembly GCA_033977485.1. Classification (NCBI taxonomy): domain Eukaryota; kingdom Viridiplantae; phylum Streptophyta; class Magnoliopsida; order Cornales; family Hydrangeaceae; genus Hydrangea; species Hydrangea macrophylla. The sequence continues at coordinate 69,550,634 of CM066990.1, read as the reverse complement.
GCTGGAATGAAAACAAAAGAAGTCAAAGCTGAAAAGTGAAGTTCGATCGATCTTAGAAGGTTCGATCAATCGAGCGTTCGATCGCTCAAAGAGAGTAGAAGCGCTTGAGGCTTAAGGGTTCGATCGCTCAAAGAGAGTAGAAGCGCTTGAGGCTTAAGGGTTCGATCGATCGAGAGCAGTTCGATCGATCGAACGGGGTATTTTCAGTAACATTTGCGTGCGCAGCAGATGCGGGTTTTAACCCTAGTTTCTTAGGTTTTCTTATATATAGGAGTATTGTACACGTCCAGGAGGACGCCCTTTTTACATTTTAACAGTTTCATAGAGAGAGACAGAGAGTTTGTTTGGTTTTTTGTAGGTTTTTCATTGAAATTTCATATTGTGGATTGGATTTCTCGAAGTTTATACAAGTATCTGCTATTCCAGGTTGTCTATATACTGTTCATTCATTTTCTGCACGTAGTAGTAGTAGTTTAATCAATCATCTCGTGATATTACATGTTAAGTATTTACAAAACCATAGTTTTTAGATTTTTTATGAAAAACTCACAACCAAACAAGGTATTAATGATTTCGTACGTTAAATATCAATCTTTGACACTCCAGACGATGTCTGAGTAGTCCCAGGTTGGGAGAACACGATGAAACAGTGATCTCCAGCCTCTGCCATGCAGCAGGATAATCGCTGTGTTCGATCGATCGAAGTCAGTTCGATCGATCGAACCAGGGACAGTCAATCGATCGAAGTCAGTTCGATCGATTGAGGGATGAAGGTCTTCGATCGATCGAAAGCGCGTCGATCGATCGAACTCTCGGATTCTTGAGGATGTTCCCTGCAGTATTCCAGGACCTTTTGTTTTAGGATTTGTTATCATTCTGTCCCAAATAAATGCTCAGTCTGTCAAAACAGTTTTAAAACTAAGGCCCTAAGGCATTTTCTTTCAATACATTTTGCAAACCATCTTCAATGCTAACACCATTGAGGATGCGAGTCTTAACTATTGGATTAAACCGCTTTCATGTATCTCAATTTAACTGTGATGATATGGTCCCGGTCATGAAAGGGCTATAGAATCTCTATCTTTAGAGGAATACGGAAAATTGTGGTTAACATACTCCTTTGTGCTTCAAGGTAACTGCATGGTAGATGGTTAGATTACTGTGGATTCGTGTAATCCCAACACTTTCTTTTAAAGTTAAACATCTTAATTTCAAGTACTGTTTAATTAGCTAGTTAGATCGTTAGTCATTTTCTTTAGTAATTTTAGCTGTGGAACTTTGTGTTCCGCACCATCGTTTAATCTTATTCTTTTTATTTTATTTTCTTTAGAGGTTAGTCTAATTCGATAGGTCAACACCTTCCCTGTGGGATCGACCTGGTCTTACCAGATATTACTTGCACGTCTACCTACACTTGGGTATTGCACAAGAGCGCACAAGATTTTTCTCGTGTCAGGCGTGCTGCCCGAAAGGAAAGGTAGGAGCATATGGCCCGGGAATCAGTCCAGGGTCACTCGGTCAAGAACTAAGTTGTCCCTAGGCGAACGGTTACCCGGAGTCATAGCCGAGCCCGATCCCAGAGGACAGCACCCTACCATGAAGAAGCCTCTTCCACCAACCCGACCAGCTCCTCAGATACCGGTCGGGAAGGTGTGGAAGCCCGAATCAAGTACTTACAGAAGCAGATCGACGGAGTGGCCAAAAAGCTTGGTCAAAATCGTGTTCCGAATCAAGCCAATACCGAGACAGAGTCACCGTTCTCCAGCTAGATCACGAGGTTCTCTATCCCGCACGAATTTAAGCAACCTCGGCTAGATTCATACAACGGCTCGGAAAGCCCGGTCGACCACGTCCGGACCTATAAGGCTCAGATGGTCCTAGCCACCAACTCCGATGAGCTACACTGCCTAGCCTTCCCCAGCACTTTGAAAGGCCCCGCCATGCAGTGGTTCTACTCCTTGGAGCCCCGATCGGTCTGCAGTTTCAAACAACTCAGCAAGCAGTTCATCAACCAGTTCGCCGGTATGCATGAGCGGCCAAAGCCAGACATGCAGCTACTGACAGTCAGACAACGGAATATTGAGTCCCTCAAGGAGTTCACCAACCGGTTCAACCAACAGAAGCTTCAAATCTACAATTTGAACGAGACAATCGCCATCATAGCCTTCTGCTCGGGAGTTCAACACACCAAGTGCGCCGCGTCGTTCCACAGAAACTGACCGGAAACTTTGGTTGAGCTCTCTGAGAGGGTTGGAAAATATATTGACACTGAAGAGTTTCTGAAGACAAAATACACCGGGCAAGAAAGCAACGAGTCTTCTAGAAGTAAGCGAAAGCGAGATCAGCCCGGGAGTTCTAACAGTTCTTCCAGTTCACAGAGGTCTGAGTTCGGCAATCCCGACCCGACCATCGGTTCACAGCAGTCCGGGTCAGGCAGCCCCGATCGGATCTCCAACTCACAACAGGCATGGTTCGACAGTCCCGACCCGACCTCCAGTTCACATCGGTCAGGATCAAGCAGTTCCGGCTTTGCCTTCAACACATAAAAATCAGGAGCCCGACGATCCTGATCCGACCCCCTGTCTCCATCATTCTAGGTGAACCCGACTACAACGGTACTTGCCTGATCACCACGTGAGGCTCCGCCGATTGTCAGAGAGCTCATCCAAAGACCTCGGGCCTAACCCCGAGGCATATAAAAAGACCTCGGGCCTAACCCCGAGGCATCTAAAAAGACCTCGGGCCTAACCCCGAGGCACGAAGAAGACCTCGAGCTCCGAACTCAGGCACTAAAAAGACCTCGGGCTCCGAACCCAGGCACCAAAGACCTCGGGGTCACGCCCGAGGCACCGGCTTCGCTTAGGTCAAACCGACGATGGAGGCAAACCTCCTAGGTGGCTGATGATGGCAAGCTTCAAAAGACCCTGCAACCACCAAGTTCCAGGTTGGTTACCTACAGATCATAGCCTCTGTAAGACCCTCGTCTTAGCGAAAGCTTGGGGGGCAAGATGGCGTAATGAACTAAACAGGTAATCATACCGGGTATTTACAGGCCTCGCGGATAACCAAGTCAAAACCTTGGACAGCCCGAGCACCTACAGTACTCAGAGACATTAACTCTACTTAGGTCCAGACCGACGATAGAGGTGACTAAAATCTCTTAGGTTGGCCGACGATAGAGGAGCAAAAGGACCCTAAAGCAGCGTGATTTAGGTCGGCTCCACCAACATGGTCAAGCTCTTCTCCCAACAGTCTTGACGAAGGCTAACTGGGCGGAGGACAACCATCCTGGGGAGCTAACATAAAAAGGACCCTAGAGCAATACGTTTTAGGTCAGCTTTTCCAACATGGTAAAATCCTTCTACCCACAACCTTGACGAAGGTTTACGGACAGAAGATAACCATCCTGGGAGCTAATTCAAGCAAAAAGACTCCGAAGTAGGCCGAGTCTCAACTCTCGGTCACTTCCCGAGCATTCAAAGACTCCGAATTAGGCCGGGTCTCAACTCCCGGTTAGTTCCCGAGCACCTAAAGGTCCCGAGCTAGGCAGGCTCTCAGCTCTCAGCTAGTTCCCGAGGACTCACCAAACTCAGAAGCCCCGAGGCAGCTTCCTCAAGCACTCAGACAGTGGCAAGTGGCATCAACTAATTTCCAAACTTACCCCGATATAGCATCTGGCCAATCTTGGAAATGGGGGGCAGCTGATACGCCCAAAATTATGGGCAGTTTCCTACTCAAGCTAGAAGACTAATGGAAAGTGCATCTATTTCCTAATCCAATTGGGAAACCCCCACAATTAATGTCAATCAATCCTAATACAATTAGGAAACTTACTTGATTGGTGTCAATCACACCCTAATAGGATTATATTTTCTTATCCATGTACGAGTAGGTCTCTTACATCAATAAAAGAGACCACTCACCCCCCATGGAGGGGGCCAACTCTTTAGTCTACACAGCACCTCTACAAAATTCACCATTATATGCATACACCCGGCCGGTATTACTGGTAGTGCCGCCCCTCTTTGTTGGCTCATCAGGCCCGCCGGTGATCTGTTAGTGAACGTGCTCAGACACACCCGTAGACGTAGGTACCTTCATTAACAGGGCCGAACCACATACAAAAAGTAGTCTCTCACTCTCTCTCTCTCTCCTTACTGCTCTATTTACTCTTTCCAAATTTTGGCATCATCATTAAATATTTTTAAATATTTTCTTTTATTTTTTTGGATATAAATTCTACAGTTTTTAAAAGTATATAATGATATTTGACATTTTAATGTTTAGAAATTTTACTTCAAAATATTACCTCAGTCATTTTTCTTATCTCCTCCCCTTATAATGGTATAATTTTATTCAGGGAATTCGGGATAAAAAATGAGAGTTTCGGATTACGACCTTTGCTAAATTTTATTCATTGTTTTCGGACTCATATTTTAATGTTGATACCCATGTGCGAAATTTATTAATTAAATGGCTAGTGGATAACAAAAGCAAACTCTTCCTTAATTAGTTTTAATTTCTAGGAGGGACTTTTAATTAGTTTTCCCAACTGTATAAAGCTTTTCGGACTCATATTTTAATGTTGATACGCATGAGCGAAATTTATTAAATGGCTAGTGGATAACAAAAGCAAGCTACTCATTGTAACACCCTTTTTATTCTTTTCTTTTTTAAGTATTAAATTTTGAGACCACGACCGACAATGTAACATATAATTATTACCCTTTAACTTATTGTTGCCAACAAAAAAAAAAAAAGGAAAAGAAAAAAGAAAAAGGAAAAAACCTTCTTGTTGCCATAAGCAAGTAAACAAATCTATATAAATCATCCTGCTAGAAAAAAAATGGGCACTTTGATCAATAATAATGTTTATTTTACACTTTCATGATAGACGTACGTGAGGGTTTGGATATTGGATGATGATTCACTACAAAACCTGTCAACAGAACCTGTAATTACGAGTCTTCCCCCCATGTGAACGTTATTATTTCTATTTAATTTTTTTTTAATTCAAAGATCAGAATTACATTTTCATTACAGTATTTGACAGCACTAGAATGAATACCCATGCGATGTATGGAAAAATATTTCTACATTTTATATACATATCTTTTGCTAAACAAATTTAACATACTTAAATTTGTTAGTGGTATTATTATTTTGTATATAATGTGGTTATATTATTTTATTTAATTAGTTTATTTAATGTATTTGTGTGCATTTTGAGATATATGTATATGTATTAAGATAGATTAGATACGATTTAAAATGTTTATTATAGCTATTCTTGGACTGCTATAATTTTGGGTTATATGGTATAGCTACTATATATATAGTGTCAATGACAAAAATGTGACTTTTAGCGATGAATTTGTCGCTAAAACTTTATATATAGTGACTTATTATTTTTTAGAGACAAAACTTTTGTCGCTAAAAGTCACATTTTGGTCACTAAAAACAGGTCCTTCGACAGACTGGTCCGTTTTAGAGCCCTGCTGAATATGTGTGTGTGTGTGTGTGTGTATGCGCGTGCGCGTGCACGTGCACGTGCGTGCGTGTGTTAGAGATAACGAAAGAGAGAGAATAGGAAACAGGAAGAGACTATACGTATATATATATATATATGTATTACTTCTAGAGATATAAAAATACAGAAAAAAAATAAGAAATCAAATATATATACTATAAAGTGGAATAAAATGCTTGTCACGTGGTGACTGTGTGATTTATTTTTCTTTTCACTTTTTTGTATTTTTTTTCCCTCTATTTTTCATATCTCTAGAATTAATACAGATAAATATGTATAATCTTTCTCTTTTTCCTTTCTATCTCTCTTTCCTTATCTCTCACCCTCTCTCTATCTCTCACACACATATATTTATATGTATATAGATATAGCAGCTATAGTTGTTTGCACCAAAAAACCAGCAAAAGGTTTTAAGGCCGAATGAAAGGAAACGAAATGGGCATAGGCTTGTTCGGCCCATGACACGTTTTGTTTTGCAGGCCCAAGGTTGTTAGCATGGATCGGGACTAAGTAGTATGCCACCATGTTGCCCAGAATTTGCTAAGGCTAGAATGAAGTGGTGAGCAGCTGGCCAAGGAAGTAGCCTGATGGAGCAGAGACGTGTATAGAGAAGATATCTGGCTTAATATTAAAAACCATAGGGAAGGCTTGGTGGACCAATTGGTCCAGGAGTCGCAAAGGAAGCAGACCGATGAGGAAGGAGTTCATTCCTTATCGGTTAAGGAAAGCTAATCTCCTAATTTTAAGGGAAAGAGTTTGTAGCACCTATATTTTCTTATGTATTTTCCAAAATCCTGTATTTCTCTTTGTAATACTCTCAGTTATATGTAATAAGATCTGTTTTTCTTATTCTTTACTGTTTAATAAGACTTATATATGTTTGGATGTATGTTTGAGTCCTTGGGGAAGCTTTGATGGAAAAGCTAATTCGAGCGCTCGAACCACGCGAGCGCTCGAGCTATTAAAAGGGTGAAATGACTGTTTTACGCTCGGCTCTTGAAAAAACTATACATACCAAGCCAATTCTCAGCATTTCTACATTTAGGAATCTAGAAAACCAGAGAGCTTGTATTGAGAGATTCTTGAGAGATCATCCTTATATACCTTCAATACACTTGCATGGCCTCAAAATTCATCATCCACACCTTCAATACACCTTTAGACACCTACATTTCATACATTGGACTTCTGGGGTTATAGATTGAAGAATCAAGGAGACGATCATAGCTTGGAGTTTACTTGAAGCATATTTGGAGCTCATTTCCATAATCTCAAGCTTTCTCAACACATACTTGCTTCCTTCTTCATCCTTTCATATCTAAGCTCATGTGAGTATCCAATCTCACTAAGAAACTTGTAGAATTAGTCTTTACATGATTTTATAACCATGCATGTGAATCATGAATAGTTGTAGCCTTTGCATGTAAAAAAAAAAAGTTAAGGATCAAGTTAAACCTCAACGAATTAGTAGTTTTGATGTTCATCCAAACATGTCCTAATCCTGTATGAGTATGGATTCTCATTTAGAATCCCTGAGATAGTGTTTTCCCAAGTTATTATGGCTTACATGTGTCCTTAGAATTAATTTATGAACTTGCATGTATATATAAACCAGGAATCTGTTTACTGTCAAGGCCGAGCGCTCAAGCTAGGCTAGAGCGCTCGCACCCTGAGCACTCGAGCTTCCTGAGCGTTCGAGTTTAGCAGTTTTGTTTATGTTACTTGTTTTATGTACATTGATCAGATTTACAACAATTTTATGTATGAACCTGAGATGCTTAATCTAGGATCTAGCCCCTGCATGTCCACCTACCACACTGACACTTAGGTTTACGTACTAATTCATAATCCATGTTAAGTTATATAGATGTAAGAATCTCTAATGCCTAAGTACAATCCTTAAATGTTCACACGCGACGACGACGACGACGACGGCCCCTATTTTACGACAACTCGATAATGAGAATACTATACGCGTAATAAGATCGAAACTTTCTAATAACCTCATGCTCTATCGAATTGTGCTTCACACATCAATACTTGTACTTTGGTCCATCTTTCGATAAGTAAGTGTTGTAACCGTATTGTCGAATGTTGTCGAATGTCGTCAGCTTGATTATTGTTGATGTCTACTTGTACAATTTAGTAGTGGGATTAAAGGAGCAATTAGCGCCCAGTTATTGGTGATATAATCGGTCGCTAAGGCATGATACTATCTTGATGCGCCCAGGGTGATCAAGCGGCTATTAAGGCATGTACAGTATACTAATCACTCGGCTATTAAAGCATGTTAGAACAGGTCAATGACCTTGAGTATCTTGGTTGAGTTGACTTTTAAGGCATGATACTATCTTGATGCACCGAGGGTAATCAAGCGGCTATTAAGGCATGTATAATATACTCATCAAGCGGCTGATGAAGTATGCATACTCTAAACCAACGGCCTATGCCGGGATCTTGAGGAATAGAAATGGTTGAGTGTGAAATCATGATTCTTGTAACTTGTTGCTCTGTCTTCCTATTGTGAGCTCGTGATGAAGGATTGAATCTGGTTTCTTATCATACTTCAAATTTTTTATGCTAAAATTGGAATCTTTGTCTGGAGTGACATTGATTTTTCTACAAAAATTGGAATCTTTGTCTGGAGCGACATTGATTTTTTCTGCTAAAAATTGGAATCTTTGTCTGTAGCAACATTAACTTTTCTGCAAAATTTGGAAGCATCATCTGGAGTGACTTTGATTTTTCTGCAAAATTTGGAATCATTGTCTGGAGTGACTTTGATTTTTCTACAAAATTTGGAATCATCGTCTGGAGAGACTTTGATTTTTCTGCTAAATTTGAATCTTGGCCTGGAGAGACATTCATTTTTCTGCAAAATTTTGAATCATTGCTTAGAGTGGCTTTGATTTTCTGCTAAAATTTAGAATCATCGTCTGGAGCGACTATGATTTTTTCTGCAAAATTTAGAATCATCATCTGGAGTGACTTTGATTTTTCTACTAAAATTTGGAATTATTGTCTGGAGCGACTTTGATTTTTTTCTCAAAATTTGGAATCATTGTCTGGAACGACTTTGATTTTTTCGCAAAATTTGGAATCATTGTCTGGAACGACTTTGATTTTTCTACAACATTTGGAACCATCGTCTGGAGTGACTTTGATTTTTTTGCTAAAATTTGGAATCATCGTTTGGAGCGACTTTGATTTTTCTGTAAATTTTGGAATCATTGTCTAGAGCGACTTTGATTTTTTGTGCTAAAATTTGGAATCATTTTTTGGAATGACTATGATTTTCTGCTCAATTTTGGAATCACCGAGTCTGGAGCAACTTCGCGTTCTTTCTAAAAATCACCGAGTCTAGAGAGACTCCATGTTATCTAAATCTCTAAGTCTATAGCGACTCTGAATCATTGAGTCTGGAGCGACTCCGAAAACCACCAAATCCATGAATAGTGTAAAGCGTGAAACACATCTGTATTAATCATCTTGTTAAATAAACGACCTTCTCAGAATGGGACAACATCAGAGAAGAAAGATTCAAGGCATGGAACGCGTTCTTGACACAAGAAGCAGCATGATTCTAAATCATCACATATGCACTGTTTGAAAAGCATAGAGCATTAGAATTGCAATGGCAAACATCACAGCATAAGCACATGCATCACGGTAGGATAGGTGCATTCATCCATATGATTACTCATGTTTGCGTGTGATCCCTTACCGGAACTACATCCTGGTCTGATTCCTTTAGGGATACGTAGGCAGCTCGCCGTTGAGCACGACCAGCACCAGTCGTGTTAGCAATCATTTTTGCAACGTACTTTGTTTTACCTAGGTTTTTTAGACCGGTCAAAGGCTTGTCCCTACACAGGCTTCGACATTTCGCTTGTGATAACGTGTTGCATCACGAAAGCTCTGTCGAAGAGGGGAAAATTGTAGACACCCCAATTTTGACTGAACTACCAAACCTAGGGAGAATTACCTTTGGATATGATGATGATACTGTAAAGATGTTTGCTTGTAGTTTTGTGCAAGTGTGCCAGAATCAAAAGTGGTTCGATGTGTGCAAACTAGTTTCCTAAATCGCTTGTATGAGTGATACACAAGGCTTTGGGATCTAACTTTTAACAAGGTGATTGTGTGAGGTGAGTAAGAAAGTACCATCACCAAAATTTCTATGGCAGTACTGAAGCGTACAAGCCAATTAGTGTAGAGTTTACCAGATAAACAATCACAAACAATTAATAAAACATGAAGACATCTTATTAAATGTGTTTGGGAAAAACTAACAAAAATAGAGAACGCAATCAGAACATGCTCGGACTATTTAACAAGAAGACTAAAAACAGAAAATCATAGAGAACAGACCTATTGCTAAGGATACAAGAACCCAGGGTTAAATGCTCTGAATGCTGTTTGAATGCTATTTTGGAGAGTGAGGCGGAGTGAGTAGCACAGTTGGCCAGCCTCTATATTTATAGCGGCCTTTAGGAAGTTTTGATATGGTAAGGACTCCTTGAATTGCGCCCCAAGCAAGATCTACATGGCAAATCCTTCCCAATCTCAAACTCTTTCATTGTCTTTATCTTGATTGATTCAATCCCGAAATCTTTGGGCTTATCCCTCCATACCCAGCTAGATGTGACCAGATTCCTTCCTAAACGGACTCTGCTTCCTTAATTATAGAATAATGACCCTGTGACAATTAAAAATAGAACCGCCTACTTAATTTATCCATCGGGCTCCTATGACTACGACTACTCCTTTACTTGCCAGCTGTCATATCTTCTGAAACGTATAAGCCTGATGATGGCTAAGTACACATTTCTAACCAATCGAGCTTGAACACCTGCCGTTACTGTTTATCCCAAATATGGTGCTCGATCGCTGGGTATTTGACCTTTATCACCTATCGGGCTCCAACAGGCTTGACTCTATACTTTATCCTTCTAAATCATGTGATGTTTCATCTCTTCAGCCCAAAAGGCCTTCACAGTCCTGGGCCAACCAGTCCCAAACAGACTCTAGGCCATCCCGATCCAAGCCAGCCCTAATTCATTCGGGCTCAAAAACCTTTAGCGGTTTTTGGGTGCAAATAATTGCCCCCCAAAAGGTCATGTCAATCGTCCAGCCTTGATTAATGTGACATTTTGAATTTGAAAGCTGCAACGTTACTGTCATGCAGGGTTTGTTAGATCTTCGAGAATCCCACTAGTCACTCCCCATTTAATGCTAAAATGTATAAAAAGATGGGATTTTTCAAATCTCTTTAACTTTCCCAATCTTCTTCTTCGTCTTCCTCTCTCTCTCTTTCTCTCTCTCTCTCTCTCTCTCTCTCTATGAATACGAGGCCAGAGCCTCTCTCTCTAATCCTATCTTTTCTAGAGAACAATTCTCACCTCCACCCATTGAAATGGCTCTTAAAACCACTTCGGTGGCGCCATTAAAGGCCAAGAAGAAATCCCTTTTGGATGCGCCCCTACCCCAGAATCGCTGCAGGGAAGTGAGGCTATTCGCAAAAGTCCATGCTTCTGATATCTCCACAGATAGCTTTACTGACCATTGTATCTCCAACCCGACGCCGGTGGCGTTTGTTTTCTGCACGGTGTTTCGCGGTGATCCTCTAGCAGCCTTCACACCATACTTTTTCCCCGTAGTCAATGAACCCTTTCTGTAACTCCCATCTCGCTGGGAAGATGTCTGGGCATCTACCCATCCAATCAGAGGTTGGCCTCAGCCTTCAGTGGATTGGGGCAAATGGCTCCTCAGGGTTTCGGTATCCAAGGCCTATCTTTGGAAGAGAACGGACATCTACGATGCCATTATGCTGAGTCGGTCGAGGCTTGAGATGGACCGACCTCTCATTTTTTCTACTCTTTTATTATGGTTTCAATCATTCAACAGATTTCTCTTTCGCTGCGGGCCGATAGGGCCTACTATCAGGGATATCAGCAATCTCACCAGACTACATCCTCACGGGCAGGAGATCAGATTGGGCCTTGACGTAGGAACGGCCAGCTTCGCCTATCCTCATAATGAATCAGTCAAGGATGGGGTTGTTCCCTTAGACCAATTACTACATACGGGCCATTCATTGCTGCCTGTATGGGCGCAGAAGGAGTGGAAGTGTTCGATGCCTAGCATACTGCTTTCTTAATCTACTGGCTGAATAAGTACCTCTTTTGCTTATCTAGCCATGCCATTATAAAGGAATATACCACCTTGGCCATAGCCCTTACTACTGGCCAGCGTTTGGCTTTGACCACTCTGGTCTGGGCACACCTAGCTTGAGGTATAACAGATTTTATTGACTCGGGCTTCCACTCTGGAGGGAGCCCGATTTGGCTGCATTAATATTTCATTACACATTGGCCTCCACCCCGTGGGCTAGCCGATGTGCCCATTTTTGCTATCCACTTTATGGATATTACCCCTTCTTCTCATACCTTTGCAGAGTGTTTCACTTTCTTCTACGAAGGATGTTCCAATCGGACTCCCTCTGATTTCCTTCCTTTTTTCTATTCAATTTTGCCCATTCCTTCAACTTTCTAACAACTCATCCAACTGGGGTTCGGGCACCCAGTCCACCTACAATGAAGTACTCTCTAGCTACTTAGTAGCTAGAGACATTATCTATAGCCTGACCATTCCTCGCAGCAACAACAAGTGTGGAGTGGAATTTTACTTCGCTGCATTTTTTGCCCGTCAATTCAGGCTTTCCCAAATGGTACCCATTCCTCCTGCTATAATTTTAAATCAAGATTGGGTAGAACGACGCTTGCTCGTAAATGATGAGGAAGTGAAGAAAATTAGTGATCGGTCTAATAAGTTAAAGAAAGCCTTTACCTTCCAACCATTTCACCATCAGTCGATTGCTTCTGATAAATTTAACAAGTGGTGGTCCAATCGGACTGCCCAGATTTTCAAGACTACGCTGCTGAGGTGTTGTTTCAATTCAACGTTTTATCGGCCATTATGACTGATGAACCTGTTGATGCACTTATTGCAGCCCATAGAAAACAAATAGCCAAAAAGAGACCGGCTCTGAAAAAGGCCACGGTTTAGGGGACGACTAAAAAGAAAAAAACTACCCCTTCCACTTAGATATTTTTCTCTAATCAGTACAATTCTTGTTATTCTCTTTCTAACCCTTTATTCTTCATTTTAGCTGGTAGATGAGGATCTAGAGGAGGATATATTACTCACTGGACCAATTTTCCAATCACCAAAAGCTCCACCTTCAATAACCCGACCGTAAGTTGCGCTGCCTCCTCTCTAAGTCCCTACACCTAATGAACGAGTTGAAGCTATTCTCGAACAGGTTGCTGAAAGGGGACCAATTCTGATCAGGGTCGTCCCTCCCCTGACTCCCTCGGACAGAGATGATGATGCTAACCCTATTGGGGAGTCTATACCAGAGCTATTGGTTTTTTCTTCCAACAGTTAAGACCTGCGTGGAGACGATGCCACATTGGAGACGGCCGGAGAAGAAGTAGAACAATCGGTCTCCCAGGTACCAGAATGGGTTGACAGAGATATTATGACTGATCAGGCTGACTCCGTTGCTGCACCACAATCGACCGTGGAGAGTTTAGAAGAGACTATAGTGACCGATTTTGGCACTTCTAATCTTCTGGGGGACCCGGCCCCGAGTGGTGAAGACTGACCTCCTGCAGCTAATTCGGTCAATGTAACAAAGGCTCATCCTAGTACATGCGTGGGCATTGGAGTTTTGATGGAGGATACTACTATAGCTCCTCCTTTCTAGCCAGGCCAATAATCAGCCCAAGTTCCAATCCCTCGACCCAACAGTGAGGACATTGCATCACAAGATGTATTAACCTCCATGTCATCACCTGCCCAGGTAATTTACTTTATGTTCGGGATTACTACTCTTCTGTCTTTCATGAATATTAAACCTTGGCTTCAAATTTTCTAGACAGGCTATCCCATCTACGTGACCAAATTTTCCTATTCAAAAGGCTCTCTCTCTTCTTTGGGTCCAGAACCATTCATCCCTTTTGATGATTTTTTTAGCAGCCTGGACCTTAGAACATATGATCTAGGTATGTTTGAACCTGAGGCAGCTTCTCCTTCAAATTTGCAGCGATCTAAGGATCTTGTGTTAGGGTTCATTACCTGTGGTCTAGGCAATCTCCCACTTGCCACTGACATTGATACTGCTTTGGGTACTCTCCTTGCTGATCCCTCACTCTCTACCGGACATCTTTCTTTACTCAAGGAAATCCAGGAACAGCTACCGGGCTCTGAAACTCATCTTGGAGCTAGGCAAAGGGCGATGCAGTTCCTTCAGTCTGCCAAAATGAAATACGAGGCTAGAAAGGTAACTTGGGCTCAAGTGATTACCCGAGATGCCTGGCTCTAGGCCCGTATTGCGTCTCTCAAGACACAATTGGAGAAATGTGAAGCGGAGGTTGTCACCAATGATGCAGCATTGGTGAAGGTTGATGTGGCCCTAGCTCAACTTGGTGAAGATGCTCAAAAATGCAGCAACCAATCATAAGCTAATCTTCCAACTTTACGGACTTGGTCCCAAAAACTTCACAAAGCCCAATAGGATCGGACAGGAGCAGAAAAGGTTTAGAAAGCCCTCAGAGAAAAGCTCAGGAACTTTGAATCAGCTTAGTTGCTAATTTCTGACCTCTGTATATGTGTTATTTTTTTAGATTATGTATCTCTTGTAAGTAAGCTGTTCTCAGCATTATTTAATACAATGATATTTTTGATCACTCAGACTCATAGTTAATAAGGGGCTTGTATTCCAATCCCAGATTCGGTCTATATTCTAAATCAATAGTCTCCAATAGTCTTGTATGAACTCCTCCATCCAAATTGCGCAGCCTGTATGCCCCACTTTTCTTGACTTGGTGGACAATGAAATGACCTTCCCAGTTGACCAACCATTTTCCATATCAGTTATCCTTGTCCCTGATGGGCAAAACAACTTTCCAAACTAAGTCCTCTATGCAAAAGGACTTTTTCTTTACCCTTTTGTTGTATGCTCGGGCATCCTAGATTTTCTGTACCCTTAATGAGTCCAAGGATGTTAGTCTCATCTCATCAAGTCCTTCTAACTCAGCTATCATAGCCTCAGAGTATTCAGCGGGCTCAAGCTGATTTTGTAAAGCTCTCCTAGCCGAACGGACTGTAACCTCCATAGGTAACATGGCATCATGCCCGTAGGTTAGCTTAAATGGTACTACCCCAGTACTGGACCTCTTAGATGTCCGATAAGCCCAAAAAGCTTCATATAGTAGCTTATCCCATTCTCTTAGGTTCTCCCTAACCATTTCCTTAATGATCCCCTTCAGGATCTTATTGGATGACTCGGCCTGGCCATTTACCTTAGCATAATAAGGGGTTGAATTCAAGATGGTAATTCCCCTACTCTTAGTGAAAGCTTTGGTTTCTACTCCTATGAACACGGATCCTTGATCAGCCGTAATAGTCTCTGGTAGGACGAATCAGTGTATTATGTGGTCTTCTATGAATTTAATCATTGTGGCCTGAGTAACTGCCCTGCACAATATAGCCTCGGCCCACTTCGTAAAGTAGTCTGTAGCCACTATGATGAGACAATTTCGGACTGAGGAAGGGAGAAGAATTTTGCCGATTAAGTCCATAGCCCACCCTCTGAACGACCATGGCTTTATTACGGGCTAGAGTTCTGTAGCTGGCACCCGTTGAATCTGACCATGCTTTGGTAGGCTTGGCATCCTTTTGCATAGTTGATGCAATCCTTCAGTATACTTGGCCAATAATAGTTGTACCATCTTAAAAGCCACTTCATCTTGGTACCAGCCAGATGTGCCCCACTAATTCCTTTATGAACCTCAGCCATTACATGCATGGCTTGCTTCTTTCCTAAGCACTTCAAGATTACATCATCACCGATAGGCTTCTTGAATAGCTCTCCATCGAGTACCACAAATTGGACTGTGAACAGTCTTACCTTTCGATCCACCCTAACGTTTGGGTGCTTTAAATATTCAATGATAGGAATTCTCCAATCATCATCATCTATTAAGACCAAATTGGTTGTGGTATACTAACCTTTCTTTGCTACTGATGGTAGTGATCGAGTATGTACTGTAATTGCTTGGTCTTCCAAACCCTTCATGGGAGATGATGCCAATCCTACCTTGGCTAGCCTATCGGCTTTAGCGTTTGTCATCCTCAGAATATAACTTATACTTATGTCATTGAAAGAGTTCATAAGTTGAACGACCACAGAATGAAACGGGCAAAGTTCCAAGCTTTTTATCTGGAATTCACTAGATGTCTATCTGATAACTAACCTAGAATCTCCTTTTATGTGTACAGATGGTGCCCCCATCTCAAGGAGTATCTCCATTCCGATGATAAGTGCTACGTATTCGGCCTCATTGTTAGTGCATTTGAAATCAAGCTGAAACGACATCTTAGTCCTTTTATATTTGGGTGATACAATGACCACCCCAGCCCCAACACCTTTTGCGCTCTTGGACCCGTCGAGAATCATGGTCCACAGTACCAAGGATACATTTAGTGTTTTATGTGCTAGTGACAAATCGTCCAGATTGGTAGGATCTGGGTGATCGGCCAGAAATCGGCTAGGGCCTGGCCCTTGACCGATTGCTGTGATTGGTATAGAATAGCAAGCTCCATGAGGACCAAGGTCCATTTTCCAATTCGGCAACGCATGATAGGTCTTGACAATATGTATTTAATCACATCAGTCTGACAAATAATATAAGTAGAAATGGGCAACATATATGTTCTTAACTTCTGTGACGAAAAGTACAATGCTAAGCATAACTTCTTAATCGGCGCATAGCGCTGCTCGATTGGAATTAAAATTCTACTCAAATAATAAATGGCCTGTTCACTACCTTCCTCATTATCTTGTGCTAACATACTGCCTATGGAGCAATCGAAGACCGATATATACAATTTTAAACATCTACCCTTCTTGGGTGGCATTAGAACTGGAGGGGTAGACAAGTACTGCTTTATTCCATCAAAGGCATGCTAGTGGCTGTCCTCTTACTTAAACTCTTCATCAGTCTTGATTTAGAAGTGGGGTCCTGTGGATACCGGCATTTGGGCCCACTTTTAAAATAATTTTTTAAAATAGATTCAAAATGAGTTGCCACTTAATTTTTAAAAGGAAAATTAAGAAACCATTTAAAAGCAAACTGATCTTTTAGAAACCAGAAATTCTAGGTCTGGGGATTATGGAATGAAAGGGGAAGGAGCCCAACGGACTAAAACACCCCCTCTCATCCTATCTCGCGATAGGCCTCCGCTCAACATTAATCGAATTATTTATCTAAATGTGCCCTCAACTAATAAATAGATATAGATATACATTACAAAAACATATCTAAAGGGTGTAAAATTGCTAATGGCAAAAATAGCATTCAAAACCACATAATTCATTTAGTAAGCAATATGATATGCAATAGGTAACAAGAGAACTTACCCGGAGTCCAGCCATGAATATGAAAACGTGCAATGCATACAATGAGGAATTCCTAATAAAAGGGTCTCTAATCACATGTATACACATAAGGTAAATCCGAATTTTAAAGTGTCGCACATGGAGTAAAAAATTAATTAAAATCAAAGAATAAAATAGAACTAGAGAAGGATCAAAAAATCGTACCTTAATAGCACTACAAAACAATGGGTTAGTCCACATGCTTTATACAAGATAAAGTATTGAATCCTAAGTAACATTATTAAACTTCTAGCTTAAGTCTATTGAGTATGAAAGGATTGATATAATTATGAATTCCTTTTAATTAGTTGGAATTGCATCACTTCTATAGATATACAAGTCTCAACTAGGAGCCAATGTAATGTCCATATATAGATGGTGTAGTCCCAACATGGTCATAAGGAACTCACTATTAGCTTCAACTGAGTGCAATGTAATCCTAATGCAAAACAAATACTAATTACTAGTAATTAACCTACATGGATGAATGCACATAAATACATGAACAAGAGTAAGTTATGAAATATTCATTGATTTGGATCGTTTAACCTCTAGATTTAAGTTTATCTAATCATTATTAAAGCATGGTATAAACCCTAGGTCATGAAAAGAACATTTAGATCATTATTCACAAAGATTACTAAATCTGTCACAAAATTCCAGAAATTTTATAGAGTAGACCAGAACTTTAAAAATAGAAAAGTCATACTTCCAATGGTTTGATCTTGATGATTTTTGGACACATAATGCCTCTGTGAGTCTAGTTTCTAACCCAAAAAGAAAATTCAAAGATCAATGGTTCAATCTCCAACAAATTGGACAAAAACCAGACATCACTTAGAAATTTACAACTCTCTATCCAGAGATTATGTATGATTTTCTAAAAATAGTAAATAAATCTGAATGACTCTAATCATTTAGGGGATCTTGTTAACATATTAAACCTCTTAGAAAAATTTATTTAAAGTCAATAAAGCTTGGTTAAGGTTCTGATTTACATATTTCAAGAAGCTGCTACTATTCTGAAATTTTGGACAGATTGTGATTGTTCCATAAAACCCATGACCAAACCATCTTAAATATGAAATTTCATCAAAACAAAAAATCACAATGGTAAAACTTTGTGTTATTGACACTCTCTAATTGGTTTCATTCAATTCCAATGGTCCATTATTTAACTAAAAATCTTTGATCAAAGGTGGTTTATGAACTCACTGCACCATTGTCAAATTTGTCTTTTATTTATTACTCTACCTACCAAGCCATGGAGATTGGCTTAACCCAAGCTACTTCTCCTTCCATTTGATGATCATTGGAGACTAAGGACACTCATACTTGTAGATTTCAATGGAGCATGAAGAAACTTCATGAAATCTCAAAATAATGAAGCTAAATCATGGAGATGGGTTTAGACTTATTGACTAAACATACTAATATCAACCTTAATCCTCTTGTAAATCATTAGTTTACAAGGAGATTAAAGGATTTCAAGTCAAGGGATTCAAGTAAGACATTGAAGGTCTTATGAATCCCAAGAGATGAACACAATCAAAATAAAAGGAAATCAAAGTTCAAGCAAATCTAAATTAGCTTTTACTTCATGATTTATTTAATCTTAAACCTTAGGTTGCTTTGATCCAAACCAATAAAATGGAAGTTCAATCACAATATTAGTGGTGTGTGATGAAATGAGGTGGGAAGACAGTTTTTGAAAAGGTGTAAAAAATCCTAAAGAATTCGAAATATTGTGATTGAACTTGAATTAAAGACTAATTAACTTAGAGGTTACCTCCAATTTTCTTCAGGCTTTTAAGATTTTTTGAAAGTCTTCCAAAAAATGATTCAAGCTCTTCTTCTTCTAACTTATGAAACTTCTTGATTTTCTTAAGCTTTTCTAAGACCATTTCCTAATTTTATCAAAGAATTTGAAGAAAAATAAAGAGATTCAAGGTAAGATTCAAGTTTAAAGTTGAGAGAGATAGATGGATCTTCAAGACAACATTCAAGATATTTTGTAATAGGATATTCATCCCCTATATATAGGCAAATTTTGGAGGGTTATTTTGGCAAATTTATAGTGAAACCCTAATTTTGGATGTCCTTTTGAAGGTACAAAATGTACTACACTAAAATAGACTGCCATAAAATACAGCATTCAGTGGAGATGGAAGCGACACTCAATAAGTGCCGGAACGACACTCAATGAATGTCGGCGTGACATTCACTGAATGCCGATGCGGTACTCAAGGAATGCCGCGGACAACTCTGCGGACTGCCGTCTTTTTTGAAATTCTGATTTTTTTTGCCATTCAGTGTGTTTTTGCGGCGATCAGTGAATGTTGTTGCGGCACTTAAGGACTGCAAGTCCGATAATCAGGAAGTCCCACAGCGGCAACCCGTGACTGCCATACACTGTGCCATGTGTCGTTCTCTTCTATTCTCCCTTTTCACTCTCTTTTTCTTCTTTATTTCTTTTTGCTTGAATTGAAGAGCCTTTTGAAGAGCTTGAATCACCTTTGGAAGTCCTAGATTAGTCGAACATTATCATCATCGGATCTAGAGTTAATAGTCCTCTTAATTCAACGTTTGGTCAAAATCGGGGTGTCTACAGTTTACCCTTCTTCGACAGAGCTTGTTGAGCAACGCATGGCACAAGTGAATGTCGAAGCCTGGTGAATACAAGCCTTTGACCAGACTATCGATTTTAGGTAAAAACAAAATGCATTGCAAAAATGGTTGCGCAAATGGTCCATGCTGGTTGTGCTCAATGGTGAGTTGCCTATGTATCCCCACGAGAATAAGACCAGGACATGGTTTAGGCAAGGGACAAAATATACTAGTACAAATAGTTATGCGGATCAATGCACCTATCCTATCGTGATGCACGTGCTCATGCAATGATGGTTGTCAATGCAGTTTTATGCTCTACAAATGATGTAATTTGAGATCGTGCTATATCGATGTATCTAGATGCAATCCATGCCCTATGCTACTTAAAGCTCATGGTTATTTCAACCTAAAGATGAGTTATTTCTAGAATTTGAAGTTTCTATAACTGACGGGTTGATCCCCTTTAAGATGCGTGGCCATCTCGCTCAAATGGATGAACGCAATTGACTGGGTGGCGCTTCGCGACTTAAACCCCGGTGTCAATGCGGGTTTGCTCTAAAAATCCGCAACCCTTTAGCCCCGTTGGATATGTCTGCTCTGAG
The DNA here is from genome assembly GCA_033977485.1 of Hydrangea macrophylla. NCBI lineage: Eukaryota > Viridiplantae > Streptophyta > Magnoliopsida > Cornales > Hydrangeaceae > Hydrangea > Hydrangea macrophylla. The sequence continues at coordinate 69,530,386 of CM066990.1, read as the reverse complement.
AATCCGCAGCCTTTCGGCCCTGTCGGATGTGTTTGCTCATGAAAATCCACAACCCTTCGACCCCCATCGGATATGTTTGCTCATGAAAATCAGCAGCTCTTCAGCCCCGGTGGATATTCATAATCAGGAGTCAGTCAGACTCAAATTCTCTTCGAATTTCAAAAATCAAGAGTCAGTGAGACTCAAATTATTTTCGAATTTCAAAAATCAGGAGTCAATCGGACTCAAATTCTTTCAATTTAAAAAAATTAGGAGTCAATCGGACTCAAATTCTTTTAATTTTCAAAAATTAGGAGTCAATCTGACTCAAAGTATTTCTCAAAAATATTTAGGCTCAATTCAAATTCTCAAAATTGGAGCCAATCTTATTCATTTCAAGTCAACTTTTAAATCTGGAGTCAAAATCCTCTTGATTTAAAAAGTTAATTAGGCTTAAAAAAATTCTTTTTTTTCAAAATTTGGGACTCTATGGACTTGGAAATTATTTATGGGGACAAAACGCATAAGATGGGCAAATTCCGCAGTTCAAATTCAAATTTTAGGACCCAATTTGAATTTTTGGGGGGGAACCAAAGGCCTCTTAACTGCCTTACTCACGGCACAAGCTTCAAGACTCGACAGTCCAAGAATGCTGTGCGACACTCACGGAATGCCACTAAGGCATTCAGATAGTGCCGTACGACACTTCTTCAACTGGCGTGCACATTTTTTGAGTGTCGCTCGGGGCTAGCAGACTGCTAATATGCTACGTTCCTATTTCATATTCACTCATTCTTCATACTCTTCCTAAACCGAACCCCACTGGTGATTTTTTTTTTCCCTTTTTCTTGCATTGATCTCAAAAGATCGTCAGGTTAGTTTCTCTTGATCTACTTTGATTTTCTCTTTATTTTATTGCTTTCTTGATTTCTAAAGGTTTAATGCTCCAATACCCCGTTTCTCAACAAGTTGATCATTATGGCCAGTGACTCAGCTAATAGGAAGAAAATGAGGTACAGGGCTACTCCCCACCCTGACCCCACCTTTTTACTCCCGAGCTTTTCGACGAGAGGTATACGCTCCTCTAAATTGTTTCTTTCAATTTTTTGCTCGAAACTCTAATGAATGCAACGTACGATATCATACTCCCTTTTTGATTTATTCAAATATGCTTTTCGAATGCACGTGCCCTGCCTTTCGAGATCTTGAGTGCTTTAGTCGTTCCTTATTCATTCTTATTTTCTTTTCACATTTTTATTATTATTCTTTTTTTTGGTTCTTTTTCTGTTCTTTCCTTTCCTTTTGTTTCATTCACTGATATTAAAATCTCGTATATTTTTTTATTTTGTAGCTCCAACCCAACGTGCTGAAGGGGCATGGTAGCCTGGCCCACAACTTCACGTGGTACGAGACACTGAACAAGTCTGTACAGGGCTTTATCGTCACTGCGGGTTTCGGGGATTTTGTCAAGCTCTTGACGAATAGCTCCAATGATCTTTGACAGATTAACGTCTCTCAGAGCGATGGTGGGACACCACCAACACATTTCACTTTGAGTTTAGGGAGATGATGATGACCCCACTCGACTTCTCCATGATCACTGGGATCCCCTTCGGGGGGAGTGCTTGCGGTACTTGGACATAGTGACGGAGTGGGACCAGGTGGTCTGTTGTACATGATGCGATCTGATGCTCACGTTTACTATATATTCAATTTTTTGTTTATAGGTGGGCTTAAATCATTACAAATGGACCTTGGCCAAAAATTGCACTACGCGGCACTCAGCGAGTGCCGCAACGGCAATTAGTGAATGCCTGTGACATTTACGGACTGCCGCACGGCACTTTCTAGAGTGTCGTTTGGTCTCTCGAGTGCCACCTTGTGTTCAGGGTAGATCCATTCCTCTATTTATACTTTTGTTTCCCCAAAACTCCGCAAAACACTCTTCTCTTTCCTTTGCTTCCTTCCCAAATGGCCCCCATCAGTTCTCAAATCCTCTTCCCAAGGATGGATACTCTCTCTAGCGTTGACAGGCTTAACTTTGAGTGTTTCAGATTAAACGACCTCTTCTCTTTTCGGCTGATGTCCCTGAATGAAGGCTTACTTTGAGCTGCTATTCAATATTGGGATCCCTTACTCCATGTCTTCCGCTTTGGCTTCCAAGAGGTCTATCCCTTATTTGAGGAGTTTAGTGCCATTCTCAACATTGATCCTTTTGCGGATCTGACAGTTCCTCCGGCACAGGCCAGGTATGTTCAGGATCTGGCTGCCCTTCTCCACATATCCCGTGGTGCTGTGAGTTCTTTTGTTCATGACAGGTAGATCAACTTTGAGCGTCTTTCTTCAGTCTATGCTCTTATCGGGGATCCTTACGATGGCGGGTACCAGATTATGCGACGCAGTGCATTATTAATTGCTATGCTTTCTTACTTCATCCTCAATTCATCTTCCCACGTTCTTATACCCATTGCTTGTGGTCTACGAGAGATGAAGAGTGCCGTTATGCTGGTTCTTGGCGAGACTTTGATGGGTTTGGATCATGCCCACGCTGCTGAGGCCATGTTATCTGCTGGGGCACCCTTTGTTTAACAGGTTTGGCTCATGGAGTGTTTGGACCTCCTCATTCATCCCCTGTACCTTCGCGGGTCACTTCCCTATGATCGTTTAAAGATTTACCACTATTCCATTCTATCGATGCCTAGCTTGATTGGCTTCAGGGCCTCTCTCCTGGTGATTTCTATTGGGTCTGCCTGCAGTGGAGTTATTGCTCTGTTGCAGTACGACTTCCCAGGTGGCCTATTATCTGGTTACTTGGCTTGCATGCTACTACTTTTTTATGTTCCTGATCGAGTGGTTCGATAGTACGGACTTCTTCAAGATGTTACTGAGGTCATTACTACAGATTTCACTAGGAGTTTGGTCATGCGCTCTCCAACCGTGAAAGCTTTTTTTGAGGCTTGGCATGATAGGGTGGCGGCTCCCTTTTGGAGAATTTTGGCTTCAGTCGTGCCTACTACTGAGTACCTTTTGTCGATTTAGACCCTAGCCGAGAGATAGACTCTATAGACGTACATAGATGAAAGCAAAACAGAACAGAGCTTTACTTTACAAAACTTCTGACAAGTCCTGTCTACTTTTCTGCACCTTGGAATGTGATTTCCTTCTTTTTCTTTCCAAAGAATGTTTTTATGTTTAGAAGATGTTCTAACATGTTTGATCAATGTATTCACTCTTTCGATTTAGGTTATAAAAATCCTCTTTTTAAAGTTTTTTCTTGGCTTTTTGTTACTTTGCTTTGAGTCTAAGAATTCTCATTTATTTTCACATAATACATATTTGATAGCTGGTAGATCCTGAGATGGGTTTAATATATTATATGGGTTCCTCAATTAGCAAATGAAGTTTGCCCCTAGTTATGGGGCTTCGAAGTGGTTCTAGGCAAATACAAGTTTGCCCCTAGTTTAGCACAAGGTTTTTCTTTAGGTTTTTCATAGACCGAAAACTTTTGAAAGCCCGCCTACTTATCCCCAAGTGGGTATTAGGTCCGCAGTAGTTCGGTTTGAGGCTTGACAAAAGGTGCCACTCAGGCAATTATTAATGACCTAACTAGGCAGGTTGCCTACGTATCCCCGAGTGGGAATCAGGTCAAGCATAGTTCATCAACGTAGGAGGTTTTTAAAAGAAATGGTTTCGAGCAAAATACTTCTTGAGGCGATCAAGGCTAATTAGCTATTTAAATTCAACCCCGTCTAGGTCCATAAGATAGGCCGCTCCCCCAGAGAGGAGAGTCTTAATGATATATGGCCCGACCTAGTTGGGTTTGAATTTTCCTCTGGGGTCATAAATAGGCACTTTTAATTCTTTGAGGACCAGGTCACCCTCAGCAAGCTTCCTTAGACGGACCTTTTTGTTGAAAGCATGAGCTATCCTCTCCTGATATCCCCGAGTATGGTTTATCCTGGCCAACATTTTCTCATCAAGCAACATCAACTCCTCATACCTTCCCCCGAATCTAATCTAATTCGGTTACTTCATACTCCGCCAAAACCCGAAGAGATGGTATTTCTACTTCAATTGGAAGAACTGCCTCCATCCTATAAACCAATGAATACGGTATAACTCCTGTAGAAGTTCTCACGGAGGTCTGGTATCCCCATAGTGCAAAGGGCAGATTCTTGTGCCAATCCCTATACGTGTCTGTCATTTTTCCCAAAATTGCTTTGGCATTCTTATTTGCTACTTCCACCGCCCCATTTGTTTGCAGTCTATATGGAGATGACTGATGACGGGTGATCTTGAATATCTCTAAGAGCAGGATGACTTCACCTTGGAAATGACTACCGTGATCCAAAATAAACTCATTTGGGACCCCATATCTATAGATTATGTTCTTTTCTATGAAGCTTACCTCATCTTTAGCCTTTAAAGTTGCATATGACGCAGCCTCCACTCACTTGGTAAAATAATCAATTGCCACAATAATGTACCACTGTCCATTGGAGGCTTTTGGAACTATTTCGCCGATGATGTCAATACCCCATATGGAAAACGGTCAAGGCGTAGTCATGCTATAAAGCTCGGACGGCGGGGGTATGCATTAGATTTGCAAGGATCTGGCACTTGTGGCATCTTCTGACATACTCACAGTAATCTCTGTCTAAGGTTGTCTAGTAATACCCTAGTCGAATTATCTTTTTTGCCAACATATGCCCGTTCATGTAGGGTCCACAAACTCTTTCGTGTATTTCCTCCATCATTCTATTAGCCTCCTTTCCATATAAACACTCCAAATTATACCCGATGTATGACTTCTTCCACAACTTATTCGCATAGTTCACAAATTGGGCAGAGAATTTTCGAATCGCCTTTCTGTCCTTCTTTGAAGCTCCTTCAGGGTACTTTTCTTCTATAATGAAAATCCAAACATCCTCGTACCAAGGCACTTTGCCTTCATTTTCTAGGAGTGCGATCATCTCAAATGAGGGTTGATTCCTTACCTCTATGGATAGCGGGATCATGATGACTCCCGAGGGGATTTGTATCATCAAGGCTAAGGTTGCTAGGGAATCAGCCAATTGGTTCTCTTTGTGGTGAAGGTAATAGAATGATATTTTCTTGAACTGCACTTTCAAGCTCCCCAGATAGTCATGGTAAGGTCTTAACTTCTCATGTTTCATCCTCCAATCACCCTGTACTTGGGATATGATCATGTTGGAATCTCCAAAAACATCGATCCTCTCAACTTTTAAGGCCAATGCCGCTTCCATCCCAATTGTGCATGCCTCATACTCTGTCGTGTTATAGGTTGAGTTATACTTGAGTTTGACGGCTAATGGGGTTGGAGTTCCATCGGGTGCTACAAGGATGATTCCAACCCCATAGCCTAGTTGGTTAGATGCTCCATCGAAATGCATTTTCCATAAATTCTCCTCTATCTCCATCACTCTTTCTGGGAATCAAAACTCACTTTTCTCTTCGGATTCTTCCACAAGATCGGCCAGGTATTCAACGACAGCTTTTCTTTTTATGGATTTGGTAGTGACATACTTGATATCAAACTCAGCTAGCATCATGGTCCATCGGGAAATCCTGCTAGTCAGAATGGGTTTTTCAAACAGGTATTTGAGTGGGTCCATTCAGGATATTAGGGTTATGGGGAAAGCTAACATATAGTGTCTAAGACGGCGGGTACACCAGACTAAGGCCCAACATGCTTTCTCTAAAGGTGAATATTTAAACTTATATCCGGTCATCCTTTTGCTCAAATAATAAATGGCCTTTTCCACGTGCCCCTCTTCTCCTTCTTGGGTCAACATACACCCCATCGACTCTTCAGACACAGAAAGGTATAGCAATAAGGGCCTTCCGGGCGAGGGTGGTAATAGGACAGGTGGGTTTTGGATATAGGTTTTGATTTTATCAAAGGCTTGTTGGCGTAGGGTATCCCATTCGAACTTTTCTCCTTTTCTATGCAACTAAACAGCGGGTCGCATGTCAAAGTGAGCTTTGAGATGAAATGGCTAATGAACTGTATTCTACCGAGGAATCCCCTCAACTCCTTCTCATTCTTCGGTGGCTGCATTTCAACTATGGCTTTTATTTTGGTCATGTCCATCTTTATTCCCCTCTGGGTGATAAGGAATCCTAACAACTTTTCGGTAGTAACTCCGAAGGTGCACTTTTGAGGGTTCAACCTCATTCCAAATTCTATCAATCTCTCAAAGACCTTCCTTAATGCCTCCAAGTGTCCTTTTCTCTCCTTAGAATTTACGATTATGTAATCTATGTACACCTCTACCTCTTTATGAATCATATCATGCAACAATGTGGTGGCGGCTTGTTGATACGTTGCCCCTGCATTCTTGAGCCCAAACGGCATTACCCTGTAACAATATGTACTCCAAGGCCTAATAAAGGTGGTTTTTTCCCTATCTTCGGGTGCCATGAGAATTTGGTTATAACCTAAGAATCCATCCATAAAAGACAAGAGTTCATGCCCTATGGTGTTATCAACTAGTACATTGATATGAGGTAAAGGGAACTCTTCTTTAGGGCTTGCTTTGTTCAAATCTGAAAAATCAACGCACACCCTAACACGACCATCCTTTTTTAGAATCGGCACAATGTTGGCAATCCACTCGGGATACTCGGTGACAATCAAGAATCCAGCTTTTAACTGCTTTGCAACTTCCTCTTTTACTTTAGGTGCCCATTCAGGCCTCATTCGCCTTAATTTTTGTTTGGCTGGTTTTGAGTTAGGAAAGAGGGGGATATGATGTTGGACTATCTCTGGATCGATACCTTGTATATCACTATAAGACCATGCAAAAAATCTTTGAATTCATTTAATAGACTGGTTAAGTCTTTTCTTTTTTCATTGCTAAGCGTAGAGCCAATAAAGACATTTTGTGGATTATCTTCATTTCCTAGATTAATCGTTAGTGTCCTTAATGATTTTACATACAGATTCTTTTTCTTTTTCAATTAATTTTTTCAATTCACTTGGTATTTCATGATCATCACATTCATCACATTCATTAAGCGCATTCGAGTAGGCAGAATTAGTCATACTTTCATTGATTTTGTTCTTGGGAGTGATTACAACAGACATAGCAATAGTAAGATGCCTCATATGGGCCATTACAGACTCTGGGGAGGGGGGGTACTTATCACTAGACTCGAAGACTCACTCTTTGCCGAATCCTTGTTTAAGTTCCACGGTGTCACAGTCTAGCAACTTTCCCTTTTCATCCCCTCCTTCTGTCACTGCTCCCTCTGGTTCTTCCATGTCGTTCCCCTTATCCTCTTCCTGCACCTCTTCCATGATACCCTCATCATATTCCTCCTCGACCTCAGTTTTCATGAACCCTTGTTGGCCTATTTCTTTGATTTTGGTGCTCTATTAGCCTAACAAATTTTGTATAACCAGTCCCTCTAGCACACCGAACCAATCTTTGATAGTGGCAAACTTCACTGGGAGCTACAGGTATGGGTCTTCATACTTGGAAAATTCATAGGGGAAGAAGATCCCAAACCCTGGCTTTAAGCATTTGTCTTTCTGATATACCCATGGTTCTGGGAAGCCACAAAAGGAAAAATCCTCTCCCTCCTTTATAAAGTACCCATTGAGTGTTTTCTGGTAAGGGACCAGCGGTGAATCTACTGCTTTCTTATTTCTCTCAGTTCTTTTTTTGACGGTTGATAACTCAGACCATGAGTGTGAGTCTAGGTGGGGATTCTTGGAAACTCGGACAAACCTTGATGGTTCTTTTCTAGTCCCATGCCCGAGAAAAATCCCATTTTTTCATTATCTCGGCAACTGACGGGCTCGCATACTAATCAAAATATAGCCGCAGGAACTCCCTTGGCTTGGCCTCTTCCAACATGTTGATAAACTCAAACCCTTACAGATTTGTTTCTTCTTCTTGTAATTGTACCTCTAAAACTAGTGCGCTTGACGAAGCTTCAGGAAAGCGGACCCAACTATCCTTAAGGATATCACAGACCTTGTTTTTCCAGACACATTTGACTTTTTGATGAATTGTAGATGGTATGGCACTTAGACTGTCCAACCATGGCCTACCTAGCAACAAATTGAAAGAGACTGGGATGTCGATGATCTGGAACTCTACTTCTTTTTCCACAAACCCAATGACGAGATTGAGGAAGATTATACCAATGACCGTCCTTTGGGTGTTGTCATACGCCCTTACCTTCTACTCAAATGGTATGAAAGTTGATTCATCCAAACCCATGCGTTTGGTTGTTCAGAATGGACACACATTTAGAGTAGACCCGTTGACAACAAGGCAAGCAGGTACGGTGTTCTCCAAGCATTCAACAGTGACGTAAAACGGTTTATTGTGATCGGGTCCTCCCAGAGGTAGGTCATCTGAGGAGAAGGTGATAGCCAGTGCCAAAATCCTGTCGATCATTCCTACGAGGTCCTCCGGTGTTGTGTCGAAAGAAACATCAGACTAATTCAAAGCATCTAGGACTGCCTGCCTGTTGCATCTGGAAGCAATCAATAAACCCCTGATGGTGATGTTAGCCTGAGTCTTCTTCATTTGCTTCAGGACTCTATCATCCTCATCTTCCTCATTCATCTTCCCTTTCCCTTTGTCTAGGTCCCTCCCTAGGTGATCTTCCTCTAGCTTGTGCATTTGAAGTGTGTGCCTGATCGGGTTAGATGACTGACCTCCTCTCTTGCCCATAAATTGTCGACTTCTGAAGCAGTTTTCAAACTTTCTTTTACCATCTCTGTATCTTCGTCACTCTTATACCATAGATCATCTTCTACCTAATCAACATCTCAACTATCGGCTTTATTGCTTTCTTGAACCCACCAATCCAACTGCTTTGTCATTTCCTCTTTGCATACCCCTGACTGATTCCCAAGCGTACAGATTCCCAAATCCTCTGAAAACTGATAATACTTCTTTGGTTCCCCAATCCTTGTGATCAGCTTGAATGGATCAAATGTCACCTCTTTTACCCCCAAGAAATAGAGGCCCTATGGTGGTAGTACAACACGATGGTTCGGTAGTGGATTTCTAGTAACGTTGGGAGTTTTGATAGGTGGCTCAGATATTACTTTGTTATCTATGAGATATTGAATTTCATGCCTCAGCCTTGTCCGCCGATCCACAGCATGACCTTTCTGCTAATGAAACTTGCAATAGAGGTCCTCCCGAAAGCTTGACGGGAGCAGATTTAGTAAAGATCGAGGTTCCAACGAGCGAAGGTGCATTTTTACCATTAGCCTATCAAGGGCGATTGACAATGATACCCCCAAATCTAAAAACTTCCTTGGTTGTTTGTCCCCTCCTCTACTCGGTGTTATGTCGAATTTATTTTCTATCCCACTCAGTGCATTAACATCGGTGGGGTGAGAGTGGCCCCCTGAATGTCCTCTATTTGATCCATAGTTTAGCCTCCTGTATCGGTTCGGTTGTTCTTCTTTCTTAATCACCCCATCTTGGATCGCATTCTCTATTCTTGTTCCCACGTCAAAAACCTCAGTAAAGTTGTTGATTGACTGAAATCTCATTTTTTCTTGGTAGACAGGCTGAAGGTTCTTCATTAACATTCAAATTTGATCTTTCTCGAATGGCCTTTGCACCATCTTAGCTGCCTTTCCCCTCCATCTACTCAAGTATTCAGCGATGATTCCTTGTTTCCCTACCTGGTGGTTTCCAGATCTCAGATTGTGATATCCAAATCTTTGTTATACTTATATTGTGCTACAAATGCTTTAATCACCTCTTCCTATACCCTAGTCCTGCTTGGTTCAAGTGTGAGATACCAAGACAAAGCGGCCCCAGTCAAGGTTTGCTGAAACAGGACGGCCATCATGGCGGTGCTCAATCTGCTAGGTTGGAAAGCTCTGATACACATCCTGACATGGCTGTGAGGATTCCCTGTCCCATCGAACTTATCAAAAATTGGCATTTTCAAACTGACAGGCAGCGTCTCACGGACCCCGTCGTACAACTCTTCTAACTCCACCAGATAAGTATCAACTCCTTGAGCTTTGCGAATCACCCTCTCAAGTTTCTCTACCTTCTCAGCCATCGCCCTTTCTTTCTCAGTCTTTTCTCTTTCTACCCTTCTCTTTCTGCTCTAGGACCCTCGACCCTCTGCTTCTCTAGGTCATCATACCAACCTTTTTCTCTGGCAGGTGGATCGATATTCGGTGGATTTGCAACTAGTGGCGGGCGCGCTATTGTTTCCATCATAACCATCATAGGGTTCATGTTTTTGGCCTGCCGCCTCATCTGTTCCGCGTGTTGCTCTACCAATGTCCTTAATTCTACTACTTCCCTAGTGTTCCTTTCGTCTACCATTTTGAAGCTACCTCCCCTTCTTACTAATCTTGTTATGGGTCCTCTAAACCAGACAATGCCCGAGTCAGATGCTATTTTCTCCCTACAATCATATTTTCACTTTTAATTAATTTTGATTGATTTCAAAAGAATTTTATAATTTTTCACATTTTACTTTGCAAATACTTAGTGAAATGTTCATGAATAGTTCATATGTCACACTGATGCGATGCATATGTGTATGTGCCTATTCTATATGCCAAAGAAAAGAAAAGTCCTAATCCTAACACATAAGACACATAAGCATATAAAACCTTCCTCCATGTCAAGTGAGCTAATTTCACCTCTCATTGCAATCCTCACTACCCTTTTAAAGGTCAGGTTCTTAAAAGTTTCAAAATTCGTTTGAAAAGTATTTCCTTAAGATGATGAGATTTTTCAAAAAAAATTCTCGAGATTCTTGAATCTTTTCTTTGAAAATGAGGATGTGACAACATTTCCCAATGATTGGCTTTCAACTTTACTTTATTTAAAAGGTAAACCTTGGGCCTTTTCTTTGAAAAAGTGATTTTTCAAAAAAAATTTGGATAAAAGATGATGAAAAATCAAAATGTCATAAACGGTAAACTTTAAATTCTTGGGTAGGAGTATCACATGATCGGATAATAATCGCACTTTTCATGAATTCGGATGCATACAATCAATGATGCTTAGCTAAAAGGATATGAGAGATGTAACCTTATAATCAAGATTCAGATGTTCCCAAATGTCAGAGGAATTGCTCAAAAGTGATTAAGAGTTTACATGTCTTGTATTAAGTGAGCATCATCATCTCAACTAATCCCTTCCGGGCATACAAAAACTCCCTAGCACATAAATCCTAATCAAGACTTGATTTTCCTAATATTGAAAGATTCTACAGAAACTTCCATGCAATGGCTAGGGTTTGGTCAAATAAGGCACCCTTGACACACATCCGATAGGATGCTTCATATACCAATACATGGTATGAGATCAACGGTGATCACACAGTCCCATGATACCTTTACTGATCGGGTTGCCCCAAGCCTCCAAGGTCATAGTTCTGTGCAATCGACTGGCGAGACATGGAAATGCAATGCAAGAGGCACATAAAAATTAATTAATTCGATTAACAGGATGCTTTCAAGTCTAATTCTCGAGTGAACCCAAAATCAGAATCCTAGTCTGCGAAATTAGAGATTCTGGGTTCGATCCCACAAAGAGTTGCCAGATTGTGGATATCGGCATTTGGGCCCACTTTTAAAACAATTTTTCAAAATAGATTCAAAACGAGTTGCCACATAATTTTTAAAAGAAAATTAAGAAACCATTTAAAAGCAAACTGGTCTTTTAGAAACCAGAAATTCTAGGTCCGGGGATTATGGAATGAGAGGGGAAGGAGCCCAACGGACTAAAACACCCCCTCTCATCCTATCTCACGATAGGCCTCTACTCAACATCCTTTTAATCGAATTATTAATCTAAATGTGCCCTCAACTAATACATAGATATATATATATACATTACAAAAACATGTCTAAAGGTTGTAAAATTTCTAATGGTAAAAATAGCATTCAAAACCACATAATTCATTTAGCAAGCAATATGATATGCAATAGGGAACAAGAGAAATTACCCGAGGTCCTACTGCGAATATGGAAATGTGCAATGTATACAATAAGGAATTCCTAACAAAAGGGTCTCTAATCACATATATACATAAGGCAAATCCTAATTTTAAAGTGTCACACATGGAGTTGAAAATGAATTAAAATCAAAGAATAAAATAGAACTAGAAAAGGATCGAGAAATTGTAGCTTAAGTCCACATGCTTTAAACAAGAAATAGTATTGAATCCTAAGTAACATTATTAAACTTGTAGCTTAAGTATTGAGTATGAAAGGATTAATATAATTATGAATTCCTTTTAATTAGATGGAATTGCATCACTTCTATAGATATACAAGTCTCAACTAGGAGCCAATGTAATGTCCATATAGAGATGGTGTAGTCCCAACATGGTCATAAGGAAATCACAATTAGGTTCAATTGAGTGCAATTTAATCCTAATGCAAAACAAATACTAACTACAAGTAATTAACCTACATGGATGAATGCACATGAATACATGAACAGGAGTAAGTTATGAAATATTCATTGATTTGGATCCTTTAGCCTCTGGATTTAAGTTTAACAAATCATTATTAATGCATGGTATAAACCCTAGGTCATGAAAAGATCATTTAGATCATTATTCACAAAGATTACTAAATCTGTGACAAAATTCCAGAAATTTCAGAGAGCAGACCAGAACTTTAAAAATAGAACAGTCATACTTCCAATGGTTTGATCTTGATGATTTTTGAACACATAATGCATCTGCGAGTCTAGTTTTTAACCCAAAAAGAAAAATCAAAGATCAACGGTTCAATCTCTGAGAATTGGACAAAAACCAGACATCACTAAAAAATTTACAACTCTCTGTCCAGAGATTTTGTGTGATTTTCTAAAAATAGTAAAAAAATCTGAATGACTCTAATATTTTTAGCGGATCTTTTTAACACAGTAAACCTCTTAGAAAAATTTATTTAAAGTCAAGAAATCTTGGTTAAGGCTCTGATTTACTTATTTCAATAAGATGCTACTATTCTGAAATTCTGGACAAATTGTTATTGTTCCATAAAACCCATGACCAAACTATCTTAAACATGAAATCTCATCAAAACAAAAAATCACAGTGGTAAAACTTTGTGTTATTGATACTCTCCAATTGGTCTCATTCAATTCCAACGATCCATTATTTAACTAAAAATCTTTGATCAAATGTGGTTTATGAACTCACAACACTTTTGTCAATTTTATCTTTTATTTATTAACTCTACCTACCAAGCAATGGAGATTGGCTTAACCCAAGCTACTTCTCCTTTCATTTGATGATCATTGGAGACTAAGGACACTCATACTTGTAGATTTCAATGGAATATGAAGAAACTTCATGAAATCTCAAAATAATGAACCTAAACCATGGAGATAGGTTTAGACTCATTGACCAAACATGCTAGTATCAACCTTAATCCTCTTGTAAATCACAGTTTTACAAGGAGATTTAAATATTTTTAGTACGAGTGTCTTATGAATCCCAAGAGATGAACACAATCAAAAGAAAAGGAAATCAAAGTTTAAGCAATTTCTAAATTAGCTTTTACTTCATGATTTATTTAATCTTAAACCTTAGGTTACTTTGATCCAAACCAATAAAATGGAAGTTCAATCATAATATTAGTGGTGTGTGATGAAATTAGGTGGGAAGATAGTTTTTGAAAAGGTGTAAAAAATCCTAACGAATTCTAAATATTGTGATTGAACTTAAATTAAAGACTAATTTAGCTTAAAGGTTACCTCCAATTATCCTCAAACTTTTAAGGTTTTTTGTAAGTCTTCCAAAAAATGATTCAAGCTCTTCTTCTTCTAACTCTCGAAACTTCTTGATTTTCTTAAGCTTTTCTAAGACCCTCTCCTAATTATATCAAAAAATTTGAAGAAAAGTAAAGAGATTCATGATAAGATTCAAGTTTAAAGTTGAGAAAGATAGATGGATCTTCAAGACAAGATTCAAGACCTTTTGTAATGGGATATTCATCCCTTATATGTAGGCAAAATTTGGAGGGTTATTTTGGTAAATTCATAGTGAAAACCCTAATTTTGGATGTCCTTTTGAAGGTACAAAATGTACTACATTAAAGCAGACTGCCATAAAATGCGACATTCAGTGGAGATGGAAGCGGCACTCAGTAAGTGCCAGAACGGCACTCAATAAATGCCACGGCCAACTCCGCGGAATGCCATCTTTTTTGGAATTATGATTTTTGCGACATTCGATGTGTTTTATCGGCGATTAGTGAATATCGTTGAGGCATTTATGGACTGCCAGTTCAGCAATCAGGGAGTCCCGCAGTGGCAACCCGTGACTGCCGCACACTATGCCATGTGTCGTTCTCTTCTATTCTCCCTTTTCCCTCTCTTTATTTTCTTCCTTTCTTTTTGCTTAAATTGAAGAGTCTTTTGAAGAGCTTGAATCACCTTTGGAAGTCCTAAATTAGTTTAACATTGTCATCATCGGATCTAGAGGTAACACTCCCCTTAATTCGACATTTGGTCAAAATCGAGGTGTCTGCAGGTCCATACCTATGTTTTACCTACGTGGTAAGAGATGAACCTCCGAAGGAAGTTGATCTGTCCAAGCAGCCTTTGCAACTCTTTCTTGTTTGCTGGGGGCTTTGCCACTTGGATTGCCCGAGCCTTGTTTTTATATATCTCAATGCCTCTTTGGTGCACCAAGAACCCCAAGAAGTTTCCCGTTGATACGCCGAATACACATTTGAATGGATTCATCTTTTTCTTGTGAGTCCGCATTCTTTCAAATGCTTTCTCCAGGACCCTCAAGTGATCGACGTTGTCACCGAACGTAACCACCACATCATCAATGCATACCTCCATAAATCTTCCAATCATGTCATGGAAGATTGAGTTCATTGCCCGTTGATAGATGGCTCCTGTATTCTTCAGCCAAAATAGCATGACGACCCATTCAAAGGTCCCAATTGCCCCCAGGCACCAAAAATTAGTCTTTAGGACATTATCTTCAGCAATGTATATTTGGTTATACCCCAAGTGCCCATCCATGAAGGACAAAATTTTTTATTTAGCGGCTAAATTGATCAGCTGATCGGCCATGGGCATCGCGTACTCATCCTTCAGGGTTGCTTGATTCAGATTTTTGAAATCAATACAAACCCAAAGTTTCCCATTCTTTTTTACCATTGGCATCACATTAAGACCCATTCTACATACCTGGCAGTCTGAATAAAACTAGCCCCGAGAATTCTTTCTATTTCTTCCTTCATTTAGTGTAACCTCTGGTGACATATGCCTAGGAAGCTGTTTGAATGGTCTGAACCCTAGTTTAATTGGCAGATGGTGTTCCACTAGATCTCTGGATAGTCCAAGCATCTTGTCGTAGTCTGAGGAAAAATAGTCTATATACTTACACAAGAGAGCTATCACCTCAGCCTGGAATTGTGGCTCTAGCACCTGACTTACATAATTTGGCTTGTGTTCTCCTTTACCCCCCAGGTTGACCTCAAACAGAGGGTCTTGAATGACAGCCTTTAGATCATCTAGTTTTTCTATGGTCGTTCCAATTCCTTCATTTGAATTTATTCTTCTTTTGGGAGTTCTTCCTCGTAGATACAGTTGACCAAATTAACTACTCCATCAGTTGGGCCGATCTCTAGTTTTTTATCGGCCAGGTATGCACACCACCTTGCCCCTGCTGGCCAGCTATCTCCGAGCCTCAACTGGTTGTGGATTCATTAATGACATCTTGCTCGTCAATCTCTATTGGGCTCAATTCTTCAGTCCGATTAAGTTTGTGGTAAAGCGCCTTCAAGTCTTAAAAGTCCCCCTTAGCGAAGGTTGCTACATTCGGTTTTCCCATCTTGCCACATCCCAATAGTTTAACTGGCCCGATATCATTTTTATATAGAACCGCGTCATTCATTTGTACTCGTTCTACGAACAGTTTGGTATCAGCCCCCACCACTTCGACCTCATCACCTTTCCAGAAAATTAGCAGCTAATGCAGGGTAGAAGGGATACAGTAATTGGGATAAATCTAGTCTCGGCCTAACAGCGCGTTATAAGCAGCCAATGTTTCCATAATGAAGAATGGCATCATAACAGTCTTGAATCTAATGGTTAGCTCTAAAGGTAAGATACCTTTAGTCTTTGAAGGTGTCCCTGTAAAGCTCTGGACTTTTATTTTGGTCAGAATCAGCTCTACCTTGGACTTTTGCAGGATCATTAATATAATCTTAGGCATGATATTGATGGTGGATCCACCATTAACTAGAATTCTATTTATCGAGACCCCTTCAATGTGCCCCTTTATGTACAAGGGCTTAACGTGTTCAGACATCTGGAATGTGGGTTTTTCAAAGACCACCTTGATGGGTCCTCCTGATTTCTGTCCGTCCTCAGCTTGCTGCCCTTTCGGCCTTAAAATGGTGATCTTAGGCTAATCGAACTGTTTATCAGTGGCGTCCATGTTTTTGCTCGTGCCCTCCACCACCTCGGGCTTAACCATTTTACCTCCATTCCAAAACACATCTTCTACAGTGGCTGATTCTTCGGTCTATATTTCCATCACATCCCCCTCATGGTTGTTGGCTGATTTGGTGTAGCCATAAAGGACATGGGTAGGGTGAACACCATGTTTGAGGATAGACCTATTGGAATAGTCCCAAATTGGATTGGCGAATCATCCAAATCTGAGAAGTCATTGGTCTTTTCATCCATGGAGTCTACCTCGAGCTTACATCCTTCTATACCTTTTTCTTGCATAAACTTTTCCTTTAAGTGTTCAGTAGCATGCATTGATCCCTTGCGCGTGTTCTTGTTAAACATGAATTCTTCTATTGGCTATTCTTGAGAATCGAGCATATAGGATGGAAGAAGCCTTGGAGGATTGTTAGCCTGATCTTCCTAGAACTGCCATTCTCTTTCTGCCTGCCTTGCCCTTTAAAACCTCCTCTTTTGGGATTAGCTATATCTGGGCACTATTGGGAATTTAGGGTGTTTGGCCTGATACCATCTACCCAGATCTACCCTTGGTGGTAATACCATTCTTGAACATATGTTTGAAGTTGCAACTTTCCTAGCGCGTTCATTCTTCATGGAGATTGATGACACTTTTTCCCTAATCGACCTTTTCCAAGGCTGATCTACAATGCTGAAAATGATTTAGGTTGCCATTCAGGCTTAGATTGCCTGGGCAGGGTAAGCCTTTCATACACGAACTTCCTCGGACTCTACTTGGGGTGCTCACTGAATCTCAGCCTCTTGCTTGAACCATTTGACTCTTTCTTGACATCAACTTGGCATCTCGAGCAGAGGCCTTGCTCTACAAGGTCCAGCTATCTTCTTAGATCTGCGATCAAACCATTCATGTTTGATCGAGCCTTTTCAATTTTGGACTTGCGCTTTGCTTGCTTCCTCTCTTGTTATGTCTTCTGAAGCTCGTGGATTCCTACCTTTGGCCCCTCCATAGCCGAAGTACCAACTTGCTTCCCTTCCCTTTGTTTTGGCCTTTCTTCTATTTCTAACAGGTCTTCTATTGGCTATTCTTGAGAATCGAGCATATAGGATGGAAGAAGCCTTGGAGGATTGTTAGCCTGATCTTCCTAGAACTGCCATTCTCTTTCTGCCTGCCTTGCCCTTTAAAACCTCCTCTTTTGGGATTAGCTATATCTGGGCACTATTGGGAATTTAGGGTGTTTGGCCTGATACCATCTGCCCAGCTCTACCCTTGGTGGTAATACCATCCTTAAACATATGTCTGAAGTTGCAACTTTCCTAGTGCGTTCGTTCTTGATGGCGACTGATGACACTTTTTCCCTAATCTACCTTCTCCAAGGCTGATCTACAATACCAAAAATGATTTAGGTTGCCATTCAGGCTTAGATTACCTGGACAGGGTAAGACTTTCATGCATAGACTTCCTCGGAATCTGCTTACGGTGCTCACTGAATCTTAGCCTCTTACTTGAACCATTTGACTCTTTCTTGACATCAACTTGGCATCTCGGGCAGAGGCCTTGCTACGATCAAACCATCCGTGTTTGATCGAGCCTTTTCAATTTTGGACTTGCGCTTTGCTTGCTTCCTCTCTTGTTATGTCTTTTGAAGCTCGTGGATTCCTACCTTTGGCCCTTCCATGGCCGAACTACCAACTTGCTTCCCTTTCCTTTGTTTTGGCCTTACTTCTGTTTCTTACAGGTCAACCTTCAGTCTGGGCCTGGTCAGCAGGGGCAAACCCTGGAGTTTTGTCCAGGGGGGCAGAAACTTATGCAGGGTTTCGAGGGCAGCACCCCTGGCCCGATTTTTTTAGCTTGAAAGCATTTTTTTGAAAAGTTGAGAGGCAATTAAGGGGAAAAAATGAATAAAATATGAAATATGTAAGGTGAAAGAATTATTTTGAAAAGTTGAGGGGGCAAAAATGAATAACATATAAAATATATAAGGTAAAAGAATTATTTTGAAAAGTTGAGGGGGCAATTAAGGGGCAAATATGGCTAAGGTATGAAATATATAAGGTAAAATAGTGATTTTGAAAAGTTGAGGGATGGCAATTATAGGGCAAACATGAAAAATATATGAAATTTATAGGGTAAAATAGTGATTTTCAAAAGTTGAGAGGGGGTAATTGCCCCCTCTTGTCCCCATGTGCGTCCGCCCATGCTAGTCAGTTTAGTCAAATCGGGTACCACCATGTTTGTGCTGGTGATCTGGGGAAATGGATTTGCATCAATGGCCATGGATTTGTCAGAGAATTTGAACACTCCTTTCTCAATGTTTCCTATATCACATTACGAAATACAACACAATTGTTAGTGGAGTGTTTCTATGAATTATGCCACTTACAATATTCTTTATTCTTAATGTCATCAGCCTTTGGGATCCGATGACCATCACTTAGCTTGATCACTTTTTCGGCCAGAAGGTCATCAAAAATTTGATCGACCATAGTGATATCAAACATGTAACTTTTTCCTGCCTCAAACGCCATCTTCTTTCAGTGGCGTTATTATTTATTGGTTTGTTCAAGGCATTGCGTACAATTGGCCATTTGCAAATTAATTTGGCCATGTCAATTTTCGCTTCGAGGTCACAATCTGGCACATAGACCTCATAATTGGGGTGTTTGTAGTATGCTTCCTTGGAAGAGTTTTTATTCTCCTATTCATCCAAAAGGATACTCGAATAGATCACGAAAATTAGTCCTTTCAAACGTCTTGCAAAACTCGAAAGACATTCCTCTCATTGCCATCTTGACATATTCCTCCTAGAGCAGAATAGTCTTGCACCTATACTTTGCCTTTCTGTAACGGGCTATATAGGTTTCAAATGTCTCCCCTACCAGTTGGAGCCATCTTGATAGGTCTACCAGAGACGTCTCGGGCTCAGCTATGTAGAACTGGCCATGAAATAATTCCTCCATCCCTTGCCAATTTTGCACAAAATTGGTAAGAAGGTTGACATACCACAGGAAAGCAATTTTAGTCAGAGAGTTTGGAAACAGCTTTAGTTTTAATGGGTCACTACCACCCATATGGATGCATTGCCCTATAAAACGGCCTATATGTTCCACAGAGGACTGTTCACCTTCCCCAAAAAATAAAGTAAAGTTCTGGACCTTGTATCCCTGGGAAAAATTAACTTGGTCAATCTCAGGAGGATATGGTCGTCTATACGCCGGCCTCTCCATCCTTCTCATTAATGGGCCATACTCTTCGTGTATGTAACCACCAATTCCTCCCTATTGATAACTTGTGACACAACGGGCTGTGGTGCTATGGTAGGTAGGATTTGATAATGATTGCTAATGCCTTGGTGAGGCCAGAAACATCATTGACTCTTTGCCTCCTAGTAGCGTAGGTAAGGGGACCAATATTATCGATTACCTCTGTGTCTCTGCCTATCGCTGGTGTTGCCTATCCAGTGGGATTGGGCTATTTATTTAGTCCATTCTGCTATCTAATTAGCCCCGTATTCACCATCTGTTCTAATACCCTGACTAAATTGTTTATTGTGGCATGGGTCTCTTTTGCCGACACCAGCAACTGATCCTGGATGACTCAGATCGTGACCGTTTGCTTAATTAGCATTTGAAAATTTCCCATAGATCCTAGGAAGGCAAGGTGATCTTGCCTCATAGATTCCACGGTCTGTATCATGACCTCTGAGAATGCTTCCAGAGTCAAGACACTCTCTTGTGGTGAACAGGCAGTGCTCTCTTCCTCTCGTGGGTCATTAATGGCTAGGTCATTGATCGGCGATGAATAGTTGCCATTTATAGTCCTAAAAATACGCTTTGTTAGCCCATTTCATGTAGTTATTAGTTGTTTTTAATAAGTATTCTAAATTTTGTAGGTTTTGGAGCTATAACTTGAAAATGCACAAAAATCCAATGATTAGTGGCTTTGGAAGTCATTCTGGGCTCAACCGGTGATTTTGGTGAAAGCTGAATGCAGTAGTAGCCTCGGAAAATTGCATTTTTGACAAGGAATACTTCAGATTTGAGAAATTTCTCCAGAGATCTTCGAGTTACGGACGCGTAGCCACAAACAGTGAGTCAATACAAGGTCTGAGTCAAAAGTTCTCGCAATTCTACAATCGGTGAGCAGAGTAGCAAAAAATCTAAGAAAAGTTGGAAAATAGCATGGTCACTGGAGTGACCCACACATGCGACCCGTTGAAAAAGTCAAAGACGCGTATTTTGAGGTTCTGAAGAGCCCTCTGTGATTCGAATTGGCTGAATACGTCCAAAAACATAAAAATAGCAGTTTTAGTGCGATTTGGCTTAGGAAAGCTTCCTAAATCCTTCCAAACTCTATATAAATCCTATTCTAAATCAATTTTGTGGTTACACAACAATATACACATCCATATACAACGAAACTTTCAGCCATTGAAGAGAGAAAGGCAAGGAGAAGAAGAAGAAGACCAAGGATTCCCATGGCCTCCTCCATCAACCTCTTGTCAATCTTCAATTCTATGGCCGCTTAAACCAAGATCTAGGGTTTTAATGAAACCCTAGCCAAGTAATAGGGTGTATTTTATGCTTTTCTTTTAGATTTATTATGTATGGATGATAATTACATGTTTAGAGGATTTTCATAATAAAATCGAACTTCTATTGATTAAATCATTCCTTTCAAAATCTATTCTTATCTTAGATATATTTTGAATGTGATGTGCTCAATGATCTATATTTGTTGTGCTTGCATGGATTATTTACATGTAATGGTGCTTAGTTGAATTGTGCTATCAAGTATCCGAATAGTCCATGCCTAGGTTAGACGGATTATGCCACAACCCTAGTTTAGTGTGGAATAATTTGTGCTAACCGAAGATGGATTATGTTGGTGCTTGAACCGTAGTTATCTTCTTGATGGAGGAATTGGGCTTGTAGCTATAATTCCCCACTATTATCCAACTTAATAAGCTAATTGAACTCATAAATACCCTTATTATGAAGCTAGTGGTGGATTTGCAATCCTAGGTTCCCTAAACATATTTATAAAAACAATTTTTAATTGCTTCAATAATTTAGATTCATTTTTCTTGTTCTTAGTTTAATAAAATCAAAATCAAAATCAAAATCCGTTTTCCTTAATTAACTAAATTTGGTTTTAAAATTAAAGTGCTTTAGTAATTCAATCTCTATGGGTTCGACCTTTACTTTCACTACTACAAATCTTTAGAAAAGTAAAGTATACTTTTTATATCTTGATACTGACAACATCAATTTTTGGCGCCGTGGCCGAGGATTGCAATTCAGTACCTTTAGTTTAGAATCTTAGTTTAGTTAATTCGTAAATATTAGATTAGGTTTTTTTTTCTTATTTTTCATTTTTATTTAAGTCACTAACTTTTTCTGTTGTTTTGTAGGTTCTCAAGTGATGATGCCGAAAACTGGTAAGAAAGATTTGAACAGGAATAAGAGTAAGAAAAGGGTTTGTGTGTGGTTCGGTCCCGTTAACAAGGTGACCTACGTCCACGGTTGCGTCTGTGCGCTTCTCACTAGCAGATCACCGGCGGGCCTGGTGAGCCAACAAGGATGGGCGGCACTACCAGTAATACTGGTCGGGTATATGCGTGCAGATGGTGAGTTCTCTAGTAAGTGCTTGTATGCTTAGAGAAGTGATTTCGGCTCTCCTCTTGATAGGGTAGGTGGGCTCTTTTATAGATGCAAGAGTCCATCTTTACATGGTAAGTTAATAAGATAAGGAAGCCCAATCTGATTACAACGCGATTTGCATGATCTTTGGAGAGTTTCCTAAGTGGTTTAGGAAACTACCACATCTCCCTTCCGCAGACATGCAACCGATTTTGAAAACTGCTGGAGGGACGGGACCCTGAGTGTCCGCGACCGTCATACCCAGCCAGCCAAACCGTCCGGTCCTGATGCTGCCTCGGGAATGCTTGGCTGTGGGCGCCCTCACCGGAAGAACCGGTTCCCCTGGCAACGTGGCACTGTTCCATTGGCCAGATTATTTTGGACATATCAGTTGCCCCCCATTTTCGGAACTTATTGGAAGCGTCATCGAGTGAGGATTCGAAAATCAGTATTGTCTCGGAAACCGTCCAAATATCGTCCGGAGGTGCGGCTCGAGATGGGGTCCACACTCCAGGCCGCTCAGTGGATTTACCGACCGGTTCAGGTGGGAGCTTGGATGTGAGTATTGCCACGTGTCAGGGAGCAATTGGCCTAGTCATGGTCCAGCAGAATCAGTTCGGATGTAACCAAACAGTCGCGTGGTAACCGGACCGTCATGTCACGCATTTAATGCATGCGCTATTTTAGGCGACCCTTCACGTGCCCGAGATGACAACTATCGACGACTATTGGCGGGAGAATGTCTGAGCCGTCGGATCAGTTTCCATCCGAGCCTTTCATGACTTCTATATAAGATGTACTTGTTTATTCAAAATATCCCCACTCTTTGAGATTGAGTATACCGTGCGGTTCCTGAGAACACAGCTTTCCCCGAGCTCATTTCCTCTACTTTCTTACAATCCAAGCTTCCCTCCAATGGCTTCTCATGTTGATTTGAACTCCGATGAAGGACTCGGAGCTTTCTGGAGGGACTGCGAAATCCCTGACGACGTCGGGGTTCGCCCTTACGTCGAAGGGGAGGAAGTGGCCTTCCCCTCGGTCATCATTAATAGTTATCTGCTGCTGATAGTGGGGTTACGCTTACCTTTCTCCGCCTCGTTCTGCGACCTATTACAGGGATTGCGCTTTTTGCTATCCAGGTGTCGCCCGCCTTCTCTGGGGTTTATTGGTGCTGAACCAGCGACTTGGGTTGCTCCTTCACTCGGTGGACGTCGCCAGGTGCTACGTTTTGGGCATCGACCGCGGGGGTCCTTACTTACGCCCCGGGGCCGAGGGAAGAAACTTAATCCAGGGTCTAGGCTTCCCAAACAAGAACTAACGGCAATATTCTTGGGTCGTTGTCTCCGGCAACTGGCTGGTGGACCCCTCTCTCTGCCCCCCTGCGAACTTCAATCCCAAACTTTGCAAGATGTCCTTCGTTGCTTTTCGCGACGTTGCTTCCTCTGTGGCTGATATGGAGGCAATCAACCGAGTGGTAGAAGCCGGCTTCAGTTTTTCCGATTTAATTGGGGAACCTGCTAGTGAGGCTGGCGGCGAAGCTTCCCTTGCAGCTCCTGATATGGCTGCCTCCGGATCGCGCCGTTATACTTTGTCCATGGCATCCGGCCAGCGTACCCTGAGAGGGGCCGCCACATCTGAAGGACCAATCGCCCTGACCACCAGCTCTGGTTCATCCTCGTCCGAGGACATAGGTCCACAACCGGGCCTGACCAGGAAGGGAAAAGAAAAAGTGATTGGGGAAGAGTCTCTGCCCCCACCGAAAAGGAGTCAGCCGGAAGTGCACGCCGGTCTTCATATGCCTAGCTCCTGGATGGGCCTCTCCCTCAGCAATCTGGAAAGTCGTCTGCAGGAGGAAGAAAAGCAAAGCGCTCTCCGGCAGACGGACTCGGTCATGCAGGAGGTGGACTTTCATGCACTGGAGCTCACCGTCAAAGAGCTGGTGGCCAAGGTAGCTGCCCTGGAGGAAGAGATTCAAGCTCTAAAGGGCAAAGATACCTGAAGATTTTTTTTATATATATGTTTTGTCGGGGAGGCTACTAAAACTACCCCCCGTTGTACAAAATATTGCAATCAATGAGAAGGTCCTCTGAGGCCACCTTTTTCCCTCAACTGTTTCATTTGTGATTGCCAATGCCCGGCCTGTGATGGCTTGTTTCCCCATGCCGGTCCGATGCTTCATCCGATGCAGATTTCAAAATTAAGCCCGCCTCCGACGAACCGTTCGATAATAGGTCGGAACCTTGGCCGGATGAGACTGGTCGAGGTGAACAGTCGAGGTATGGACCGAGCAGTGACCGTGCGAGCCTGGGCCCTTGTTATGCCACGTGTCAGCCGGTCGTTGGTCTCGTCAAGATCCAATGGTACCAGCTTGAGAGTAACCGAACCATCTCCGTGGTAACTGAAACGTCTTTGTCGTGCATTTAATGCACGTGCCTTTTGAGGCAGCGTTTCACATGCTCGAGGTGACAACTGTTAGCCATTTTAGGCGGGAAAACGTACAAGCCGTTGGATTTGCTTTGATCCGGGCCGTCCCTGGTTTCTATATAAAGGACATCTGCCTCTAACTCTTTACTGCAGAGCTTAGACTACCGAACGCCTTAAGAGAGAGAGCAATCCCGAGCAAGATCCCCGAGTCCCTTTTCTGCGCAAAACTTTGTAAGTTCCTCTTTTTCTTCTTTCTCTGTCCCCTTCTTTCCTCTTTTCTGAGCGAGATTGGAGAGAGAGAACCTCTTTAAGTTAGAGCAAGAGTGGGACTTTTTCTTGCTCAGGTTCTGTTTCTTCCTTAGGGCAGCGGGCACATTAGGGTTGTTAGAGCGCTCGAGTGTCTCCGGAGTAGTCTTGAGAGAGTGCCACTTGGTGTTAAGGACTCTTTATTTTTTGCCCCTTAGGTTAGCGGTCCTTCCCCCTCTATACGTCCGGCTCGGAGTTCCTGAGCCGTACTAAGGCTGTGTCCTTCTTCTCACTAACAGATCACCGGCGGGCCTGGTGAGCCAACAAGGATGGGCGGCACTACCAGTAATACCGGCTGGGTATATGTGTGCAGATGGTGAGTTCTCTAGTAAGTGCTTGTATGCTTAGAGAAGTGATTTCGGCTCTCCTCTTGATAGGGTAGGTGGGCTCTTTTATAGATGCAAGAGTCCATCCTTACAGGGTATGTTAATAAGATAAGGAAGCCCAATCTGATTACAACGCGATTTGCATGATCTTTGGAGAGTTTCCTAAGTGGTTTAGGAAACTACCATATCTCCCTTCCGCAGACATGCAACCGATTTAGAAAACTGCTGGTGGGACGGGACCCCGAGCGTCCGTGACCGTCATACTCGGCCAACCAAACCGTCCGGTCCTGAGGCTGCTCGGGAATGCTTGGTTGTGGGCGCCCTCCCTGAAAGAACCGGTTCCCCCTGGCAACGTGGCACTGTTCCATTGGCCAGATTATTTTGGACATATCAGCTGTCCCCCATTTTTGGAACTGACTGGATGCGTCATCAAGTGAGGATTCGAAAATCAGTAATATCTCAAAAACCGTCCGGATATCGTCCGGAGGTGCAGCTCGAGATGGGGTCCACACTCCAGGCCGCTCAGTGGATTTACTGACTAGTTCAGGTGGGAGCTCGGATGTGAGTATTGCCACGTCTCAGGGAGCAATTGCCCTAGTCATGGTCCAGCAGAATCAATTCGGATGTAACCAAACAGTCGCATGGTAATCGGACCGTCATGTCACGCATTTAATGCGTGCGCTATTTTAGGCGACCCTTCACGTGCCCGAGATGACAGCTATCGAAGACTATTGGCGGGAGAACGTCTGAGCCGTCAGATCAGTTTCCATCTGAGCCTTTCATGACTTCTATATAAGATGTACTTGCTCATTCAAAATATCCCCACTGTTTGAGATTGAGTATATCGTGCGGTTCCTGAGAACACAGCTTTCCCCGAGCTCATTTCCTCTACTTTCTTACAATCCAAGCTTCCCTAAAATGGCTTCTCATGTTGATTTGAACTCCGATGAATGACTCAGAGCTTTCTGGAGGGACTGGGAAATCCTTGACGACGTCGGGGTTCGCCCTTACGTCGAAGGGGAGGAGGTGGCCTTCCCTTCGGTCATCATTAGCAGTTATCTGTTGCTGATAGTGGGGTTACGCTTCCCTTTCTCTACCTCGTTCTACGACCTGTTATAAGGATTGCACTTTTCGCTGTCCTGGTGCCGCCTGAATGTCGCCCGCCTTCTCTGGGTTATATTGGTGCTGAACCAGCGACTTGGGTTGCTCCTTCGTTCGGTGGACGTCGCCAGGTGCTACGTTTTGGGCATCGACCTCGGGGGTCATTACTTACGCCCCGGGGCCGAGGGAAGAAACTTAATCCGGGGTCTGGGCTTCCCAAACAAGAACTAGCGGCAATATCCTTGGGTCGTTGTCTCCGGCAACTGGCTGGTGGACCCCTCTCTCTGCCCCCCTGCGAACTTCAATCCCGAACTTTGCAAGATGTCCTTCGCCGCTTTCGGCGACGTTGCTTTCTCTGTGGTTGATATGGAGATGATCAATTGAGTGGTAGAAGGCGGCTTCAGTTTTTTTTATTTTGATTGGGGAACCTGCTAGTGAGGCTGGCGGTGAAGCACCCCTTGCAGCTCCTGATACGGCTGCCTCCGGATCGCGCCATTATACTCGGTCCATGGCATCCGGCCAGCGCACCATGAGAGGGGCCGCCACATCTGAAGGACTAATCGCCCTGACCACCAGCTCTGGTTCATCCTCGTCCGAGGACACAGGTCCACAACCGGGCCTGACCAGGAAGGTAAAAGAAAAAGTGATTGGGGAAGAGTATCTACCCCCACCGAAAAGGAGTCAGCCGGAAGTGCACGCCGGTCTTCATATGCCTAGCTCCTGGATGGGCCTCTCCCTCGGCAATCTGGAAAGTCGTCTGTAGGAGGAAGAAAAGCAAAGCGCTCTTTTGTAGACGGACTCGGTCATGCGGGAGGTGGACTTTCATGCACTGGAGCTCACCGTCAAATAGCTGGTGGCCAAGGTAGCTGCCCTGGAGGAGGAGATTCAGGCTCTGAAGGGCAAGGATGCCTGAAGATTTTTTTTTTATATGTTTTGTCGGGGAGGCTACTAAAACTACCCCCCGTTGTACAAAATATTGCAATCAAAGAGAAGGTCCTCTGAGGCCACCTTTTTTCCCTCAACTATTTCATTTGTGATTGCCAATGGCCGGCCTGTGATGGCTTGTTTCCCCGTGCTGGTCCGATGCTTCGTCCGATGCAGATTTCAAAATTAAGCCCGCCTCCGACGAACCATTCGGTAATAGGTCGGAACCCTGGCCGGATGAGACTGGTCGAGGTGAACAGTCGAGGTACGAACCGAGCGGTGACCGTGCGAGCCCGGGCCCTTGTTATGCCACGTGTCAGCCGGTCGTTGGTCTCGTCAGGATCCAATGGTACCAGCTTGAGAGTAACCGAACCATCTCCGTGGTAACCGAAACTTCTTTGTCGTGCATTTAATGCACGCGCCTTTTGAGGCAGCGTTTCACGTGCCCGAGGTGACAACTGTCTGCCATTTTAGGCGGGAAAACGAACAAGCCGTTGGATTTGCTTTGATCCGGGCCGTCCCTGGTTTCTATATAAAGGACTTCTGCCCATTTCTCCAACTCTTTACTGCAGAGCTTAGACTACCGAACGCCTTAAGAGAAAGAGCAATCCCGAGCAAGATCCCCGAGTTCCTTATCTGCGCCAAACTTTGTAAGTTCCTCTTTTTCTTCTTTCTCCGTCCCCTTCTTTCCTCTTTTCTGAGCAAGACTGGAAAGAGCGAACCTCCTTAAGTTAGAACAAGAGTGGGACTTTTTCTTGCTCAGGTTCTGTTTCTTCCTCAGGGCAGCGGGCACATTAGGGTTGTTAGAGCGCTCGAGTGTCTCCGGAGTAGTCTTGAGAGAGTGCCACTTGGTGTTAAGGACTCTTTATTTTCTGCCCCTTAGGTTAGCGGTCCTTCCCCCTCTATACGTCCGTCTTGGAGTTCCTGACCCGTACTCAGGCCGTGTCCTTCTTCTCCCCCCTTCTGCGGGAATATGAGAGATGGAACATTCCGATTTCAACTCCGCTTCCAGGTCAGAGAGTGAGATGTTCCGGTCGGGCTCGCCCGATACCAGCTTAGACCTACCTTCAGGTTCCCCCTTTGATCATCACAGCGAGGGCCGGATCCCAGCCCGAGTGTCCAGCAACGAGTCTGACCAGGAGGCCCCCGTTGCCTCGGTGTCGCGGGGTTCCGGTGACGAGGTGCCCAGGGAGTCTGCTCCTGAGGTAGCATTTGCCTGCGAGCTTATCCCCTCAGCCTTGCATGCCGGGGACCTTGATCGGATAAGGGATAGGTACGCCATTCCTAATAACAGTTCTTTGTCTGTCCGCCCCGGCGGGGCTCATAGTTACCATAGGGGTTTTGTTACCTTATACGAGGACGCCTTCATGGCTGGCCTTCGTGTTCCCATCCATCCGGTCACTCGGGACGTTTTGATCTTCCTGGGGATAGCTCCTAGGAAATTAGCCCCGAACGGGTGGAGGTATCTTATGGGGTCTATCTCATTATGGCCCCAAATCTTCGGGTACGAACTCACCCTTCAAGAGTTCTTCTGAATCCACCGACCGTTCCCAGTTCATGGGGAGGCCGGATTCTTTTCCCTAGGGGCTCGGCAGGGGAAGAAGATTATCGTCAACTGGCCGAGCAACAACAAGGGGTGGAAGAAAAAGTTGTTCTAAGTGTCCACCCCTGGGTTCTGTGAGCCAGCCCTTGGGAGTCAACTGAGGACCTCCTGGGCAGAGGAGTTGAGGGGTAAGCCCATCCCCAATTTTCTCTAGCCTCTTTTCAAGCATTGTTGTATGGTTTCGAACTGATCGTCATGGCTTGCTTTGTAGCAGGGTCCGTTGATCTCCCAAGTGTTTCGGAGGACTGTGAGGAGAGAATCAGGGGCTTGATTAAGCCGCCTGTCAACGTCTGGGACGTGCTGACCCGCACAGGAGACCAGAAAGGCAACCGCCGACCCCGTCATCATGCCGTAGCGCCAACCTTCCCTAACATCCCAGGTATGAATTTTATCACTTGCCTTAGCTTTGGCTACTCTTTATCGCCTTGTCATCCCGGTTGCTGAAATCATGGCTATTTTCCTTTTGTAAAGATGGCCCCCAGAAGAGATCCCGAGCGGCTGAGGGCTCTGCAGGCTGCTGCTGCCGAGCAGATGGCGGTGACGGGAAAGAGGCCAGCCGTTGAGGCCTCTGGCAGCGTGCGCCCATTCAGGCGACTCAGACATGGTCCATCGGCGGCCCAGGCTCCCGAGGAGACAACAACCCCCCGGGTGGTGGTAGTGGGAGAAACATCTGCCGCACGAGCCGAAACTCCCGCTGGGACGCCACTGGATGAATCTAGGGAGACCCGGGAGAGGGTCAGACCGTCCCTACTCCCAGTCAGGTGGAGAGGTATGCCGGCATGTCTCCCCAAGTTTTTCAGGCTTGGCTATATAGCATCTCCCATCTGGTAAGTAACTTTTCTGTGTTTTTTGCATTCTCTACTTTGCTGGTAATAGTGATCGACCATTTCCCTTTTACTTTTGGTGCAAGTCGGCTGCATGGCTGCCGGAGCTGAGTCCTTCATGCCGGCCCTTACCGGGAGGGCCACTGCTGCCGAGACCGCCCTGGCCGAGAAAGAAGTTGCCCTGGGGACCAAAGAGAGGGCCTTGACCGTGGAGAAAAACAGGGTTAAGGGCCTGGCTTCGAGCCTCGGGACAGCCCAGGAAGAACTGGCGGTGGCTCTGGCGGAGTTGGAGGCCGAGCGGGATTGCGGCACAGCAGTGGAAGCTCGGGAGAGGGCACTCTTGGAGGCAGGGACGGGCTGTCCCTCGGGAGAAACCCAAGACCACCCGGAGTTGGACACCACTCCCTACCAGGGGGTGGATTCTGACTATTGGGACATGGTACCCAAGGCCACTGAGGATGCTACTGCCGAGGCCTGTGGAGCCGTTGCTGCGGCTGAGGGTGCCATTGCCCTGGCTGGCCAAGAGGGAGATGTTGCACCGGAGGGGTAGGCCGGGGAAGAGATCGAGGAGAATGTGGACATTGTTGATGTAGACGACCCCTAGGCTCCCTTCTCAAGGACTCTTCTTGTTGTTTTTTTTCTTCTTTTTGGGGAGGCTACTACAACTGCCCCCAGGCTTTGTACATTTTGTCTCAATTAATGAAAAGGCCCCTGAAGTCAGATTTCCCTTCCATTAACTGTCTTCTTTTTCTGCACTATGCCTCTATAATTGCTAGTATCCGTTCGGTTTTGGCCGACCTAACACCTGCCTTAGCAAATGTTTTAGGACCGTAGCCAACAGAACACCTAGTCTTACTGACCTCTCTAAAAGGTAATTGCCCGGAGTGCTGTAGGGACTAGCCCTACTTAGCATCCAGGATCGCCTGGTGTATTATAGGAATACCCTGTATTACCGTCCGGGTTGTCCCGGCGTATCATAGGTGTATCTTGTTTTACAATCCGGGATACATCTCTGATCACTGTAAGTGCTTAGAAAGATTTCCCAAGCTCCTGTAGCGACCGGTGTGATTCCTATTTTGGCCTAATATTCCCCTTTCCCCTGCCTCCCAAGCATTTGCTAAGGTGGGAGTACGGGAGTAAGTGGCCGTAGGAAATCGACCTGGACCATGGGTGGTTACAGGGGCATTTGAGGCTCACCATCGTCGGCCACCTAGGGGTTTGGCCCCGTCGTCGGCTGGGCCTAAGCGAAGCTTTAAGTAATTTCTTGTTTAGGTCTAGAATCCCCTTGCCCCCGGGCGTCCTGTAAAGGCAAGGGCGTGTTGGGGAGCGGCCATAGGAAACCGACCTGGAACATGGGTGGTTGCAGGGTCCTTTTGTGCCTGGGTTCAGAGCCCGAGGTCTTTTTTTGCTTTGGGGTTAAGCCCAAGGTCTTTGCTGCCTCGGGGTTAGGCCCGAGGTCTTTTTTCTTGCATTGCACGGGGTACTGACAGGAATAAATTTTCCAAAGCAAACTACTCGATTTTATTTGAAAAATAATAATCTATAATGGTTGCTCAATCAGAGCTACAATGAAGAAATTTCCATATAGTACTAAATTCCCGTGGTCAGATGCTATTGATAGTACTTGCGGAGGTGTTGCACGTTCCAAGGATGAGTGAGATCATGCCCGTCCATGCTCTGCAGCCAGTAGGTTCCCGGTCGATTGACCCGGGTTACTTTATATGGGCCTTCCCAATTTGCTCCCAGCTTCCCGTGGCTCGAGACTCGGGTAGACTGGTTCACTGCCTTAAGGATGAGGTCTCCCACTTGAAAACTTCGGTGCTTTACCTTGCTATTGTAATACCGCGAGACCCTTTGCTTGTAGGCTGCCACCTTCAGATAGGCCTGGTCTCTTTTTTCCTCCACTAGGTCCAGTTCTGTTCTGAGGGCTTCTCCATTTTCTGGGTTACTGAAGTTGGCCACCTAGTATATTGGCAGCCCGAGCTCTATGGGGACCACTGCCTCAAAATCGTAGGTTAAGGAGAATGGGGTCTTGCCTGTAGCCGCTCGGGGTGTAGTGCGGTAGGCCCACAGGAGGGTTGGTAGCTCTTCAGCCCACAGCCCTTTGGCGCCTTCAAGCCTTGTCTTGATTGACTGCAAGATTGTCCGGTTGGTTTCCTCGGCTTGACCATTGGCTTGTGGGTGCTCGGGGGAAGAGCAATGATTTAGTATCCCGTAGCCCGAGCAAAACTGTCTGAAGATGGGTGCGTCAAATTGCCTGCCATTGTCGCTGATTAGGACTCGGGGAATACTGAACCTACTGAGGATATTTCGTTCCACAAAGCTCTCTATTTTCCGCTCGGTTATAGTTTCCAAGGGTTCGGCTTCTGCCCATTTGGTGAAGGAGTCAATAGCTATCACGACAAACTTAACTTGCCCTTTACCTATCAGTAAGGGACCAACAATGTCAATTCCCCACTAGGCAAATGGCCAGGGACTGTGGATCGGTGTCTGGGGTTCTCCCGGTCGGTTGATCATGGGGGAATACTTTTGGCACTTATCACACCTTCGAACATACTCCTGCGAATCTCGGGCCATGGTTGGCCAATAGTAACCTTATAGTAGGGCCTTTCTGGAGAGTGCCCGAGCTCCGACGTGGTTCCCGCACACACCATCATGGATTTCGAACAGTATTGCTTGCACTTGCGCAGGATGAACGCAGCTGAGGTATGGGATAGTGAATCCCCTCTTGTAGAGGATGCCGTCGAGGAGGTGATATTGCGTCGCCCGGTACTTGACCTGGAGTGCCTCATCTTTATCATCTGGTAGCCTCCCTGTTGTTAAGAATGTCACGAGCGGGTCCATCCAACTGGGCCCCAGAGTGACCGAGTCGACCTCCATGCCCTCTGAATTGATCACACTAGGCTCGGGTAGGAATTGTATCCTTATCCCAGGCAAGTCTGACTCAGAAGATGAGGCGAGGCGAGCCAACTGGTCGGCTCTGGTGTTTTTTTCTCTGGGTATCTGAGTGATGGAGAATCCTCAGAGCTGTTTGGAGATCGTCCGGATGAGGGCCAAGTAGGCTACCATGTTGTCTTCCCGCGCTTCATACTCTTGGTTAACCTGATTGACCACGAGCGGATTCCAGGTACTTCTTGAGTTCCTGGAATGCCTCTTCACACTCTTCTGACCACTGGAACGCTTTGCGGAGGATTTTGAAGAATGGCAGACACCGGTCGGTAGCTCGAGAGACAAATCTGTTTGGTGCGGTCGCTCGTCCAGCCACTCGTCCGGCCAGGCTCTGGACTTCCTTCGTTGACTTGGGTGATCGCGTGTTGATGATAGCTTTGATCTTCTCGGGATTTTCCTCGATTCCCCGTCTGCTGACTAGATGGCCGAGAAACTTCCCGGACGAGACGCCAAAGGTGCATTTAGCCGAGTTTAACCTCATCCTGAACTTTCTCAAGATGCTGAAGGCCCCGGCCAGGTGCTCGAGGTGGTCGGGCTCATCCCGGCTCTTGACCAGAAGATCGTCCACATACACTTCCATAGACTTTCCAATAAGGTCTTTGAATATATAGTTGACCAGGCACTGGTAGGTAGCCCCGGCATTCTTGAGGCCGAATGGCATGACCTTGTAACAGTACGTGCCTTGGTCAGTGATGAACGCTGTCTTCTCTTCATCCCCGGGGTACATGCTGATCTGATTATACCCCGCGTAAGCGTCCATGAATGAGAGGAGTGAGTGGCCTGCGATGGAGTCCACAAGGAGGTCTATCCTGGGTAGCGGATAGCTGTCCTTTGGGCAGGCCTTGTTGAGGTCGGTGAAGTCTACACATATTCTCCACTTTCTGTTACTTTTCTTAACAAGAACGACGTTAGCTAGCCAATCGGGATAGTGGACCTCTCGGATTGACTTCGCCTTTTGGAGCTTCTCGATCTCCTCGTTCACTGCCTTCTGTCTCTCGGGGGCCATGCCCCTTCTTTTTTGCTTAACCGGACGGCAATCTGGGTTGACATTGAGACGATGGGCCATTACCCGGGAGTCAATCCCGGGCATATCCTCATGACTCCAAGCAAAAACGTCTTGATTTTGCCTTAAAAATTGAGTCAGTTTTTCCTTCAAGGCGGGCTCCAGTAGGGCCCCTACGCTGACCGTGCGGTCTGGGTATTCAGGGTTCAGCATTATTTGTTTCAGTTCTTCCATCGGTCCTATCATGTCACTCTGGTCCCGGGGGTCCATTTCTTGGACGTTTAACGTTTCTGTTATTGCCCCCCGGCGCAACGAGCTAACATAACTGCGGGCGGTGCTCTGATTTCCGCGCAAGCATCCAGGTCCCTGGGGAGTTGGGAACTTCACTGTTAGGCTGTAAGTGGAGACGACCGCCCTGGCCTTGTTGAGAGTCGGCCTGCCAAGGATGACGTTGTATGCCGACGGGGCCTCTACGATCACAAAATTGGTGAGCATGGAGGCCTGCTGAGGGTAGATCCTCATGAGAACTGGAAGCTCGATTGTTCCGAGGAGTTGTGTACTGGAGTCGTTGAATCCGACAAGGGGAGTGGCGACCGGTCGGAGCCGATCCCTATAGATCCCGAGTTGGTCAAATGCCGATGTGAACATAATGTCGGACGAGCTGCCCGTGTCCACTAGCACCCTCTGGACCATATAGTTGGCTATAAAGAGCGTTACTACTAGCAGGTTATCGTGGGGGCAATGGATCCCCTGTAAGTCGTCGAACGTGAATGTTAAGACATCGGTTGGGGAGGAGCGGGTGATTGGACCTGCCCGACATCCGCTCGGGAGGCCTGGGCATGCCTCTTCCGTG
Source organism: Hydrangea macrophylla (assembly GCA_033977485.1). Taxonomy (NCBI): domain Eukaryota; kingdom Viridiplantae; phylum Streptophyta; class Magnoliopsida; order Cornales; family Hydrangeaceae; genus Hydrangea; species Hydrangea macrophylla. The sequence goes on along the minus strand of CM066990.1, from coordinate 69,496,009 downwards.
CCAACTATGAATCGCCTCCGCCTGATGCTCCTCCAGAAATCACATGGATGTGGCCAAGTGGTGGTAGTGGCTGGTTAGGAGCTCGGGTGTCCTGCCGAGGCCATCCTTCTGTAACGAACTCAACGAGGTGTCCCTGCTCGATCAGCTTCTCTATTGCTATGTTCAATTTGAAGCAATCCTCTGTTTCGTGGCCGTGATCCCTGTGGTAACGGCAAAACTTATCCCGATTTCTCTTGCCGGGCGGGGCTCTAAGTTTAGCTGGCTACGGAAGTAGCCTCCGCGCCTCTGCGGTGGCCATGACTTCATGTATAGGCCGGGAGAGGGGCGTGAAGGCAGTTGAGGGCTGAGGTCGGCCATCTCTTTGGTCTTGCTTCGGCTTCTTTCCTGTGCCCTTCTCGAACCCTTCACGCTTGCGTTTGGCCTTCGGGGATTCGTCTCTCGCCTGGCCGGCGCGCTTCACCTTCAAGAACTCCTCGGTATCTATGTATTTTTCGACCCTCTCTGAGAGCTCCACCAGGGTCGCCAGTCGGTCGCAATTGAATGACGTGGCAACCTTGGTGTGCTGAACTCCCGAACAGAAGGCCATGATGGCGGCCATTTCATTAAGGTTGCGGATCAGGAGCCTTCGTGGGTTTGATTCCCACAGACGGCGCCAAACTGATGATGCTGAAAACTGGTAAGAAAGATTTGAACAGGAATAAGAGTAAGAAAAGGGTTTGTGTGTGGTTCGGTCCCGTTAACAAGGTGACCTATGTCCACGGTTGCGTTTGTGCGCTTCTCACTAGCAGATCACCGGCGGGCCTGGTGAGCCATCAAGGATGGGCGGCACTACCAGTAATACTGGCCGGGTATATACGTGCAGATGGTGAGTTCTCTAGTAAGTGCTTGTATGCTTAGAGAAGTGATTTCGGCTCTCCTCTTGATAGGGTAGGTGGGCTCTTTTATAGATGCAAGAGTCCATCTTTACATGGTAAGTTAATAAGATAAGGAAGCCCAATCTTATTACAACGTGATTTGTATGATCTTTGGAGAGTTTCCTAAGTGGTTTAGGAAACTACCATATCTCCCTTCCGTAAACATGCAACCGATTTAGAAAACTGATGGTGGGACGGGACCCCGAGCGTCCGCGACCGTCATACCCGGCCAACCAAACCGTCCGGTCCTGAGGCTGCCTCGGGAATGCTTGGCTGTGGGCGCCCTCACCGGAAGAACCGGTTCCCCCTGGCAACGTGGTACTGTTCCATTGGCCAGATTATTTTGGACATATCATCAAGTAATCGAATTCTAGCGTCTTGGAGAGAAATATCTTAGCACATCAAAGGAGCTTACGCGAAAAATAATAATAATAATAACAAAATTCAAGTAGTCGCTTCTTTTTAAATTTCGCATCAACTCACTGTAAATCAGGGCGCTGAGACGCAAGTACTTGCATTAGGTTAGGTGTGGAGTAAGCACTGCATTAGCTAGGAAACCCGGGGCGCTGGGATTTGACGCGAATCACTGCATAAGAATAATTACATGCATCATAGTAGTACTGTGTGCTTGCTTGCTATCTTATTTGCGTGATTGCCTTTTGTTTTTGTTAAGTCAGTCATTGTTTTAGTTTATTTTCTTTTAGTTTATGTTTGGTACCCGTTCAAGTAAACCTAAATTAAATCCGCTTAATCTTGAACTTGAGCGTACACTTAGAGTCCTTAGGTCCTCAACTCAAGCTTCTAGAGCTCAGTTGATGCTAGACAACGATTCGACATCGAAACCGTCATCTTTGTTTGAGTCTGAAATACGTAGTACCCTAAAAAGACTAAAGAAATCACGTGTCATTAACATAGAACCGATTCCAATGGCCGGCGTAGGAAACAACGAAAACAACGAAAATAATGTAAATAATCCTAATATACCCCCGCCTCCTCCGCTTAAAGATTATTTCATTCCTATGACCTATACACCACAGGCAAGCATAGAATTACCGGAGGTGACGGCATCTCACTTTGAGATAAATTCATCTACCATCGTCCTACTTCCCTCATTCCATGTCCGTATTAAAGAAGACCCTTATCAATACTTAGGGGATTTCCAAGATATATGCTCTACTTTAAAAATCCAAAACCTAACTGATGATGAGTTAAAATTGTGGCTCTTCCCATTCTCTTTAAAAGACAAAGCTAAATATTGGCTCCAATCTCTGGAGCCAAATACTATTAAAACATGGGAAGCCTTACACACTGCATTTTTACAAAAGTTTTTCCCCATCACGAGAACTAATCATATAAGAAAATCAATAACGAACTTTGTGATACAAGATGGGGAAATGCTTTATGACACTTGGGAGCAATTTAAAGAATTGTTACGCTCTTGCCCACATCATCAGGTTCCCAAGTGGCAATTGGTTCAGGTCTTCTACGAGGGACTTGTTCCCTCAATATGTAATACCGTCGATGTTGTTTGTGCGAGTACCTTCCTACACAAAAGCGCCGACAAGGCATGGAAGATTTTTGAAACATTAAGGGAGAATTTGATGCACCAAGCTGTGTCGATCTGGCCTGAGGGATATCTTCCAACTAAACCCAAGCGAGAGGAGAGTTTCGAGTCGAGTCAGTCAATCGAAATACAAGAACTATCTGAAAAACTTGACCGACTTATGACAATGAACCAAACGACTAGCGGACCCTCTTACGAAGTATGTGCATTATGTTCCGAACCTTCTTATAATATATTTACATGTCCTTCCGTGTCTCAATTTCTAGAATTCGTGGAGCAACACATAAACTCTATTCAACAATTCCCACAAAACAATTATAATCCTATGCCGAATAATTTTCCTAATACGTACCAAACCCAATTTCAACAATATAGATATACACAACCTAACCCTCTACCTCCTCCACCTCCACGCAATAATGCATTTGAGGAGAAAGTGTTGGCCTCACTTAAAAATTTTGGGTCAGTGATTCAGCTAGTACACTCTCACACACAATCCATCGCAAAGCTGGAATCCCAAGTGGGACAAATAGCTAATACACTAAATCGTTTGACCGAGAGTAAGTTGTCAAGTCAACCTATTCAACAACCTAAGGGACAATACGAGGTGGGTGGTACGAATGAACAAGTAAATGCCATCTCAACTAGGATGACGACATGTGAGGAAGAGGTGATAGAAATTCTGAAAAAGAATGTGAACGATATAAATATTAACTCTAATAAAGAGAGGGGTGAGGGCGTGAACCTAAATAGAAAAGAAAACGTAACAACCCCGACGACTTATATTCCAAAACTGCCTTTCCCACCAAATGTCGAGGGACCGTCAAATTTTTCAAAGAAAATGTCAAAAGCTGAAGTTAAAATAAATATCCCATTCCTCGATGCGATAAAACAAATTCATGCTTACGCTAAATGTCTGAAAGACCTATGTACTCAAAGTGTAAATTGCGTAGTCACACTCCTAAAAAGGTCTTCCTAACTGAAAAAGTAAGTTCGATTTTCCAACATGCTCCTCCAAAGTATAAAGATCCCGGTACGCCTACTATTTCATGTGTCATAGGTGACACGGTCATTCATAGGGCTCTCCTTGACTTAGGAGCGAGTGTTAATCTCATATCTTATCACGTCTATAAATAATTAGGTCTAGGTGAATTGAAACCTACAGCCGCTACTATTCAATTAGCGGATCGTTCTGTGAAAATCCCTAGAGGAATCGTCGAGGATATCCTTGTTAAAGTTGATCAATGTTTTTATCCTGTTGATTTTATGGTCCTTGATACTGAACCTATTTTAGATGCTAGGAAATACACTCCTATCATTCTTGGTCGTCCATTCTTAGCCACGGCTAATGCGCGTATCAACTGTCGAATAGGGGTAATGAAAGTGTCGTTCGGGAACATGAACCTTAAATTAAACGTGTTTAACGCTGTTGATCAACCTCCTAAAGATGATGATTATCAATATGTGGAGGGTAGTGAGGTTAGAAGAATAATTGAACCTACTAAAGAAATAAATATAAGGATGAAGAATAGTATAGTGGAAAATGAGCGAATGAATTTGAATAAGACGGACCCTAATGACAAATTAACTCGAAAGGTTAGAAATAGAATTGAACATGATAAGGGGAGTCGTCGAATGAATTAACTCATAATGACCTTGTTTCTGCTTTCCACTAAAATCTCCCTAATGCCCTAAAGGGTACAAACTCCGAGTTACAACCTCCTTGGGTCTTGAGCTAGAATGGTCTAGTTGAAGACGTAAAAGACAGCGCTTCTTGGGAGGCAACCCAAGCTTTATTTCATCTATTTTGCTTACTTTTTGGTCATTTTTGGGTCGTTTTGAGTCACTATTGATCATTCTAGACAGGTTTGGGGGTCGGAGTCAATTTATTTTTAAGTTAATTACATTGAAAGAAGAAAAAAAAAAAAAAAAAAAAAAAAACCAAGTCGCCCGAGCGACCCACTCGCGTGAGTTTGCCCCTTCGAGAGATTTTCAACGTTTTTTTTAATATATGCCTCTGTTTCACATCGTGCCTAGAATCACGCGTGCGAGGGGTTCGCTCACGCGGCCCACTCACGCGATTCATGGACTTTGAAATTTTCTTTTACTTTTTATAACACATGCCTCGGCATTACCTCACGGAGGAATTCGTGCGAGCGAAGCTCGCTCGTGCGGCCCGCTCGCGCGAGGTAGGGTTTTTTTTTGTTTTTTCTTTTGTTCTCCTACCTCCATTCTCCCAAACCTAGTTAGTTGTTTTCTATTTTCAGTGGTTTTCTTATGCACCTATAGAGTCAGTCCTTCCTTATTTTCATACTTTTGTTTGTTTTTATTGAGTCTTTTGAGTTTAGTTTAGTTTATTAAGAATTATATTAAAAAAAAAACAAATCTGTATTATATATAGATGTTTCTATTAGTTGTCATTGTTCTTTTGTTCTTTTATTTTCTTTTGTCAAGTATTGACAGGTGAATTAGTGTCTCCATTTGGAGCAATTGAACTTTATCGCCATATTCATATACGTTTACCTGGTTTGTGATTGTCAAGATCGAGGTATTATCATTCCTTCCTTATGTACTCTCATTTCTTTCGTTTTATTGTTTCATTGGGGAGAATGAAAGGTTTAGGTTTGGGGGTATGCACTCCTATGCACATTATTTTTGCACAAATTTTCAAAAAATTTTGATAATTGTGTTTAGATAAACGATATTACCGACATTTTTGTAATCTCAATTCGATACTTCTTATTATGTAACTTGGATTGTTATAGAATGATAAACAAGAAAAGATGTGGTTAAACATTTGCTGATGTCATGTTGAAACATTTTAGGTTATGTATCATTCGAATCGTAGTTTTATATCATAGATTTGCACACAAACCTATGCACTGCATGTAGTCATTTGAATACATATTTGATGTGAACTATAATATGATTCAGATTTCTAGATAACACAAGGTGGAGACTAGACCCAGTGAGCTTTTGAGCCTATCTTTTCTTTTTAGAGGGTTATAAATACACATTGTGTTTGTCGAATTTCATTGAAATAGAGCATTAACTCATTGTTTAGTCTCATTATTCTTGTTTTGGTTGATAGTCAAGTTAAAATATTGGTTACCATGCTAAATAATCTTCCGTTGTAAACATTGAAAAATTATATGACCATAGGAAATGATGATAGGCCTTCTTTGTTTACCTATCCGGATAAATAATAAAAATTTCCTTAGTTCGCTCCTTTGAGCCGTAAAATACCCTCTTTCTTTAATCACCACTATCCTGTTTTTGCTCCAACTTGACAAACTTGGAGTTCATCATTGAGAGATTTGTCAACTCTTAGTGTTGATAAGGCGGTGTGTCGATTGAGAAGAAGAAGAAAACAAGATGATGTTTGGAGTAGTTACCTTGGTATTCAATGAATATTCATTTCAAAAGCAAAAAAAAAGGGTTGAAAAAAGAAAATAAGAAGAAAAAAAATTAGATGAAAAAAAGAAGGAATAAAAAGAGAATATGAAAAGAAGGGAATGAAAAGATGAAAGCTGGTAGAAGAGACGAATGAAAGAAATCGAACATGCCTTACAATGCCATTCTGAAAAATATCTAATGAATCCTTTTTATCATTTTTCATTGCCTGTGCCACGTTATAACCTTTGAAAAGTCCTATTCTATTTGATCCTAGGAAACATGGTTTGGATATGAAAACGATGGGAGGGCGATTTAAACATGGTAATGATTAATTTTTCTTGACTGTTGGCGTCCTATCCATGAGACTATTGTTCTTTCGTGTCATGCGTCTTTTTCGAGTCATATGTGAGTGTTTCATATCTTGAAAATGTAATTCCTTTGCTCACATATACTAGAGAGATTACACATGTTTCTTAGTGTTTTATTTCAGACTGTAATTAACATTATGAGATTCGTAGTCGAAGCAAAGTTGGATGGTTATCTGAGTTATATTCCAAGTTCATGATATGCGCGTGTTCATTTGACTGCCACATCACACACGTGCAATTTTATGAGAAACTCTATTGATTTATACGATGCATATGCTTGGGATTGATTTTAATGATTTAGGTGGACGTTTGCTTCCGTTTCTTCTTGTTTGTTATTATATTTCAAATCAATGTTTTATGATAAAGAGTGTTGAATATTATTATTTTCCTTTTTAATAAAACTTTTTGAATAGTGAAAATTTAAACATAATTTTTTTTTATAAGTTAAAATTGTATTTTTATAAATTAATAAAGATGGTTGTGGGTGACTTGTTGACGAGAACCCTCACAAGACTTCACTCGTCCGACTAGGGACACCTAGAGTTTTAAAAGGCTTGTTGCATATGCTAAATGCAATCGCGTTGCCTGCGACAGTGAGTTAGGATTTTTAATTATAGTAGTATTTATTTTAATATTTTTCTTTGCTCGTGGACTAGCAAAGTGTAGGTTTGGGGGTGTGATCGGCGACGAATAGTTGCCGTTTATAGTCCTAAAAATACGCTTTGTTAGCCCATTTCATGTAGTTATTAGTTGTTTTTTAATAAGTATTCTAAATTTTGTAGGTTTTGGAGCTATAACTTGAAAATGCACAAAAATTTAATGATTAGTGGCTTTGGAAGTCATTCTGGGCTCAAACGGTGATTCCGGTGAAATCTGAATGTAGTAGCAACCTCAGAAAATTGCATTTTTGACAAGAAATACTTCAGATTTATGAAACATCTCCAGAGATATAAAATGTAGATATTCGAGTTACGGACGTGTGGCCGCAAACAGTGAGTCAATACGAGGTTCGAGTCAAAATTTATTGTAATTCTACGATCGGTGCGCATAGCAGCAGAAAATATAAAAAAGTTAGAAAATGGCCTGGTCGCTGGAGTGACCCGCTCGCATGACCCGCGCGAGTGACCCATTGAAAAAGTCAAATTCGCGTATTTCAAGGTCCTGAAGAGCCCTGTGCGATCCGAATTGGCTGAATACGTCCAGAAATGTAAAAATAGCAGTTTCAGTGCGATTTGGCTTAGGAAAGCTTCCTAAATCCTTCCAAACTTTATATAAATCCTATCCTAAATCAATTTTGTGGTTACAAATCATTACACAACAATATACACATCCATATACAACAAAACTTTCAGCCATTGAAGAGAGGGAAGCAAGGAGGAGAAGAAGAAGAAGAAGAAGACTAAGGATTCCCATGGCCTCCTCCATTAACCTCTTGTCAATCTTCAATTCTATGGCCGCTTAAACCAAGATCTAGGGTTTCAATGAAACCCTAGCTAAGTAATAGGGTGTATTTTATGCTTTTCTTTTAAATTTATTATGCATGGATGATGATTAGATGTTTAGAGGATTTTAATAATAAAATCGAACTTCTATTGATTAAATCATTGCTTTCAAAATCTATTCTTATCTTAGATCTATTTTGAATGTGATGTGCTCAATTATCTATATTTGTTGTGCTTGTATGGATTATTTACATGTAATGGTGCTTAGTTGAATTGTGCTATCAAGCATCCGAATAGTCTATGCCTAGGTTAGATAGATTATGCCACAACCCTAGTTTAGTGTGGAATAATTCATGCTAACCGAAGATGGATTATGTTGGTGCTTGAACCATAGTTATCTTCTTGACGGAGGAATTGGTCTTGTAGCTACAATTCCCCACTATCATCCAACTTAATCAGCTAATTGAACTCATAAATACCCTTATTATGATGCTAGTGGTGGATTTGCAATCCTAGGTTCCCTAAACATATTTATAAAAACAATTTTTAATTGCTTCCATAATTTAGATTCATTTTTCTTGTTCTTAGTTTAATAAAATAAAAATCAAATTCCATTTTCCTTAATTAACTAAATTTAGGTTTTAAAATTAAACTGCTTTAGTAATTCAACCTCTGTGGGTTCGACCTTTACTTTCACTACTACAAATATTTAGAAAAGTAAAGTATACTTTTTATATCTTGATACTGACAACATCAGTCATCCTGTCTGTTTTCCCAGTTTTGTTATCTCTTTTTGGAGGCATCTTCTAGCACTATGGGTCCCACCGAGCGTGCCAGAACCAAAAGTGGTTTGGTGTGTGCAAACTAATTTCCTAAATTGCTTGTGTGAGTGATACACAAGGCTTTGGGATCTAACTTATAACATGGTGATTGTGTGAGGTGAGTAGGAAAGTACCCTCACCAAAAGTTCTATGGCAGCACTGAAGCGTACAAACCAATTAGTGTAAAGTTTACCAATAAACAATCACAAACAATTAATGAACTATAAAGATATCTTATTGAATGTGCTTAGAGAAAACTAAGAAAAACAAAGAACGCAATCAGAACATGCTCTGATTGTTTAACAAGAAGACTGAAAATAGAAAATCACAGAGAACAGACCTACTGCTAAGAATACAAGAACGCAGGGTTGAATGCTCTGAGTGCTGGTTGAATGTTGTTTTCGAGAGTGATGCGAAGTGAGTAGCACGGTTGGCCAGCCTCTGTATTTATAGCAGCCTTTAGGAAGTTTTGATATGGTAAGGACTCCTTGAATTGTACCCCAAGCAAGATCTAGATGGCAAATCCTTCCCATTCTCAAACCATTTCCTAGTCTTTATCCTTCCCGAAATCTTTGGGCTTATCTCTCCATGCCCAGTTGGATGTGACCAGATCCTTCCTAAGCAGACTCTACTTCCTTAATTTTAGGATAATAACCCCGTGATAATTAAAAACAGAACTGTCTACTCAATTTATCCATCGGGCTCCCATAACTATGACTACGCCTTTACTTGTTAGCTTCCATATCCTCTGAAACGTATAAGCCCGATGTCGGCTAAGTACACAATTCCAACCAATCGGGCTCAAACACCTGATGTTAGTACTGTTTATCCCAAATATGGTGCCCGATCATTGGGTATCTGACCTTTATCACCTATAGGGCTCCAACGGGCTTGACTCTACACTTTATCCTTCTAAATCACGTGATGTTTCACCTCGTGAGCCCGATAGGCCTTCACAGCCCTGATCCAGGCCGGTCCAAGCCCGTCCCAACTTTTTCAAGCTCAAAAACCCTTGGCAGTTTTTGGGTGCAAACACCGGCACATTTGGACAGTCTTCAAAGAACTTTTCATAAAGTTTGAAAAACTTTTCAATCAAATTTAATTTAAAAAATGGTGAACATATCTTCAAGGGCAAGTTTCTATGATTTATTGAGTATCAAATACCTATGGTAGAGAAATTAGAGCGTTTGGGATAGTAGAGATTAAAGGAAAGAGGTTCAAAAGCTTAAGATCAATTAGTTTCCTATTTACTATAATTATTTCGCAAAAGAAGTCCAAATTGATTAAAAAAATTAAATAAATAAAAAAGAACTAGGAAAATTAGGCTTTCGAAATGAATCCTTTTCATTTTAAACTTTGAACAATTCTAAGGAAATTTTATTTATAATACCTGAAGCTAGAATGAGTTAAATAAGGATTTTCAAGGCAAATAAAGAATATAAAGAGAGAGAGAGAGAGAGAGAGAGAGAGAAAAAAAAAAGACAAAGAAAAAAAATTAAAATAGCAAGAGCCGACACTAGGGGCCACGAGCCGGCATTCAGTGAGAGCCAGTGCAGCACTTGCTTAGTGCCGCAACAACATTTTGTCGAGTGCCACAGAGGTCATTTCAAGTGCCGTGCTGGGCGCAGCTTTGAGAAATTAAATTGTTTCTAGAATTTTCTTTTGATCTCGATCTAGAATATCCCAAACGACCTCGTTTCTTGAGGATGTATTTTATACCCTTAAGTTATCTTTTACATGATAAGATCATCTTGCAAAGACAAAAACACCCCTCACATGAGATTTTCTATAAATATAGACCCCCTTCAAAGGGAAAAAAAGTTAGAAGGTTGGAAAATTTGAGAGAGAAGAAGTTTGAGTGATTTCAAAGAGAATCATAGAAAAGAGAGATGTAACCTAGGTTTTCTTAGAGAAATTTAGCCTTTTGAAGATCTAAAAATCACTCAACCAAAGGGTTTTGAAAGATCAAGAGAAAGAAAAGAACAAAGAGAGAAGAAAAGTTTGAAGAAGATAAGTGAAGAGAGCTTGAAGATTGATCCAAATTCAATCAAAACTGTTGAGAATCTGAGTATTCCCAGAGGTAATTCTCTCATTTAGTGTAATGTCTTTACATAATTCAATCACAATTCATAGATCAAATTAGGTTTTTACACATTTTCAAAAGTCTCTTCTCTACCTCCTTTTTCACACACCACTTGATTTGTGATTGAATTTCTATTGAATTGCTATTGATTTGGATCTAGATGATCATTTGATGTATATATCAAACATGTTCTCAATCAAAATTTAGTCGTGGATCATCCAAATTAGCATTGATTTCATCTCTTCTCTCTTATACTCTTCTCATGAATTTCATAAAATTTTCAATATTCTACTTGAATTTCTTGAGATTAGATTCTCTAATTCTCTATAACTTCTTGACTATAAGAGGATTAGAGTGGATCTAAGTTATGATTATGAATAATCAATGGATCTAAGTCCACAATGGCTTTGGTTCAGTCCTTTGGAATTCATGAATCTCTCCATTTTTCATTGATTTCCATAGAAGTCAAGTCTCAATCTTTAAGGACCATAAATTTTAGAGAGGAATTAGGGGTATATTTGTTTGTTTACATGATTTGATTTGTTAGATTAAAGAGAATTCAAGTGGATAAATTCATCTTCATAGGATTGAGTAAGACCTTAGAGCCTATCTCTAGATGCTCTCATGAGATCTATGTTAGAGCTTTTTCAAGGCTAAATCCATGAAATCCTTAAGACAAGTGGGCATCTCTTGTGTTGATTTTGGTTAGACCAACCCTAAATTCTCTATAGAATTCTATGTTTGGCTTGATTTGAAGAGTTATGAACATTAATTCATCTATAGTGCAGTGATTTCAATGATAATATGTGATCAAAGAATTTCAAGTAAATCATTATCCGTTGGATTTGAATAAAACCAATTGAAATTTGTTTTTAACTCGTAGATCTACCACTACAAATTTTACTTTATCTCAATTTTGTGGTTAAAATGGTTTGATCTTGGGTTTTGTATACTAGTTACTCTCTATCCAGAATTCCAGAATAGTGAGCGTCTTTTAAAATGAATGGATCAGAGCCGTAAGCAAATGAATTAGGTCTCAAATTATTTTTCCTATGAATGTCAATGAGTTAATGAAGTTCTTCAAGAAATTTGAAAGGTTTAAAGTTCATATTCTATTTTTAATAAATCATATACTAGACAGAGAGTTGACAGATTCTGAGTGATGTCTAGTTTTGGTCCAATTCCTAGAGATTAGACCACTCGATCTTTGATTTTTTTTTTTTTGGGTTATATACTATACTCAAGAGGCACATCATACTCAAAAATCATCAAGATCAAACCATGGGAACCATAAATTTCCTGTTTTTGAAAGTTCAATTTCTTCTCTGTAAATCCTAAAAACCTGAGGCAGATTTGATGAACTTTCTGAATTTGGATCCAAATGGCTTCCTAAGGTCCTAAGGCTTGGAACATGCATTGAATATGAATAATTGGACTCAAATCCTAAGATTAAGTGTAATCCAATTCAATGGATAATTCATGCTTTGTCCACTCTCATGCATCCATAACATGTTAGGAATAGTGCTTATGTTTTGGAATAGTACATTATAGATCGTAAAATCAAGTTGTATTTGTTTAAACTTAGCAATGAATTATCTTCAACCATGTTGAAGTCATGACACTTCTATATTGATATTACATTGGCTCTAAGTAAAGATCCCTCTAGAACTTCTCGTTGAGACTTGTCTATCTACAGAAGTGCTATGACTTTGCTAGTTGGAAAGAATTCATGGCCTTGCTGATTTCCTTCAATATTGTTAGATTTAAGTGGAATTTGAGATAATTCGTGTTCAAAGCATGTGGACTAATTTCAGTTTTATAACGCTATGGAGGTACGATTTATTGAGCTTATTCCTATGTATTTCATTATTGATTTTATCGATTTTTGACTTCATGTGCGACGCCTTAGATTAAGGAAATGCCTTGTTTGTCTATGTGATTTAGAGATCTTTTCTTAGGTTTCTTTATTTTATGCATGCATTGCACGTTTCCCTGACGCAGCTGGATCCCGATGAATTTCCTTGTTCCTTTTGCATATCACACCAGGTGCTATTTGAATCTACTTGGTTTTGAATGTCTTTTAGCAATCTTACACCCTTTCATCTTGCTTGTGCTATGTATAAATATCAATGTATTGTTTGGGACACAGTTGATTAGAGGGGGTGCTTTTGTCCCATCGGGCTCCTTCCCCTCTCATTCCATAATTCCCGGACTCAGAAATCTCTGATTTTGCAGAAAAGTAGCTTTTAAAATGTTTTATTAATTTCTTTCCTTCAAATTAAGTGGCGACTCTTTCTTTCGTTTAAATTGATTTGAAAAATCGACAAGAAAAAAAAAAGAGGGTCTCCGGAGCCTCATGGGAGGACTGAAATCAACATACGCAACCTGCCAAAATCATAGTAGCACTAAAATCGTCTTCTGCCTAGATTATAACCTGCTATCACATCCGATCTATCACCAAGAAAATGATCTCAAACCATACAGAATCTCACAAAATTGTACCCGCCGATGAATCCACAACGCCTAAAAACCTTAGGAACCATCTCTATCCTGAATGCCAATCAACACTGCTTGTCCGACAAGCAACCTGAAATTCTTTGACCAAAGTGGACTAATCAAGAACCTTTGGTCACATATGCGCACCACACTAGATAATTCTTTTCATAGTGTCAAACCCAATTGACGCCATCATCACCATCTTGTACCTGTGTGCACCATGTTCCCTACTGCTTCACCGATTTTCCATTTTTTGGATCTATTTTTCTTTAACAACTGTGCTGCTATCCCACTGCAACCATGTGTTCTGCCCACCATGACTCTGACAAACAATGACTCTGATATCACTTGTTGGAAATTTTAAATAATGCGGAACCAAATTCCCCAATAAACACACAGAAACACATCCACAATAATAACAAGCACATTAAAGAAAAGACAAATTTTTACGTATTCAGCCAAACATTGCCTATGTCCACACACCTGAGAGACCAGTTCTTTTACTATTGAGAATAAAATATGCTACAAGAAACTGTTGAATTAAATCTCATAACTCAACCCTTAAATCCCTTGTACACCTACTCTCAATATCCAAGAACTCTCATCTCTCTCACCCGAGACCTCCCAACTTGGTACACTAAGGGATTCCTAAATTCCTATACATCAACCCTTTTATAGAGCTTACAACCATTACTTGGATAAGTGATATGATTCTATCACCAAACGAAACTAATCAGGATAGGAATCTAGCCAAATCAACAATTCTCAATTAATGGGATTGTACCACATGTGATCTAGACCCAACATTGTATTTGTGTGTAGACATGAACCACTTTTCAAAAGAGTAATGCTATGCTTCTAAATTTGAATCCCAAAGTTGGTTCTCAAATGGCTTAACAATTACACCAAATGCTTTGGCAGTGACTGATAGTACCACATGCCACTGTATGCATTGATACAACTAACAAAACATTTGAGAACCAAATTAGGGATTCATATTTGTGAAGCAGAGCATTATTCTTTACTAAAAGTTAATTTTTTGGAGGGACAAATACACAAATTGATTCCAAAATTCTACAAATTACATGTGCATAATCAAACTTTTGAAAAAACTTGCAGGGGCCTGGGCCTTCACATGGCTCTGCCCATGCATGAACCTACTTAACTTTTAGTGGAGGATGTTGAATCGGTCCCACTACTGTAATAGGAACATTGCCCCACTGTGTTAGGAACAACATTTAAGAAGCATAGCATTACTCTTGAGATTTTGCATGCTTTTCATTTTCAACACTAAAAATTTAATATTTAATTTTCAGTACTTAATTTTCAATTTTATCGAGCACACTTAAATTTTGGATGCAATTCACCGTAATCTCATGAATGCAATTAAAGATATCAAATATAAATTTCTCTAGTTTATAGCTGCTTTTTTAAACGACGTAGTTACTATAATTAACAAAGTAAACTCTCTTGGATTTCATATTAGAAACACGGCTTTCTTGCCTGCACTAAGAATGAAGATTAATTACAATTACAATTTTATCGAGCACACTCTAAATTTGGATGCCATTCACCGTTATCGCCTGAAAGCAATTAAAGATATCAAATATAAATTTCTCTAGTTTATGGCTAATTTTTTAAACGGTGTAGTAAGAATAATTAACAAAGTAAACTCTCTGGATTTCATATTAGAAACTTGGCTTTCTTGCCTGCACTAAGAATGGAGATTAATCACAATTACAGTGTTAAATATGAGATTTGGATCGAATAAACCCCAAAGTGTTTTAAAATCAAGAAATTTAAGTCAAAAGTCTTCTAAAATTGACTTTTTTGTCTAGTTATGTTAAATTAATGTTGGATTACTAGTTATGTGTTATTTTAAAACATATAGATTTGATTTGAACAACTTTCATCAATTAGGAACTTTGGACCAAAATTAAAAAAGAATTGTCCTTTGAACTCAATTAATTCAGTGTAAAGGATTTTTCTACCAAAACTCTATTTAAAGACTTAAGAATATCAAATAGACATAAAGAATAAATTCTTATATTGTCACTTGTGGTTTGTTTGCTATCAACTGGATCATACAAATATAGAAATAAATCCATATATTGTGAACATCTATTGATGTTGTGTCTGGATTGTCATGTGTTTGATATCAGCTGGCACTATTAAATATTAAATTTCCTAATTCTATAGTTTTGAACACATGCATCATATTGTACAAAAAAAAAAAAAAAACCACAAAAAATCAATCATCAACCAGACATATAGATCGAGATGTCCCCAAAATAATGAAGGGTCCAAATCTTCCATCATTGTTCACTTTAGATACAAATAAATTTGATTTGGCAAATCAAATTTAATTTTTTATCAGTATCAAATTTAATTTTTCTATTAGTATCGAAAGTGAACAATGACCAAATCAAATTTACTAGTATCCAATTAAAGTGAGCAAAAATAAGCCCAAAAAAAATATAAAAATAAATAAAAAATTATTGGAAAAGCCCTACAATTAACCCTTAAAAGTTTTAAACTCTAATTGTTTTGACCATTTTCTAAAAAGGACAAAAGGAATCTAAGTCAGTACTCACACGGTATAAATACATGCACCATAGAAAATCTCACATGGAACCCTCAGCCCTCACGCGGGTTTTTGTTGTTTTCAGCCACTCACACCGTGTGAGAGGCTGTATCATATGGTTTCTATTTCGAAAATGTATTTTTAAACTTTAAACCTCTATAACTTTTGATCTACAACTCTGTTTCTTACAAATTTTATACCGTTGGAACCGTAGCGACGAGAGCTACAAAACTAGTACCTTTTGAGCAAAAGAAAAAAACTCTATTTTTACATGCCATGTACCAGACGAACCTAATAGAATTTTCACATAATATTCGTTTATTGGTTATTGAATTTTCACGCAATTTTCACGTATGCCAAGTTGATATATTGTGAGAAAAAAAAAACCAAATGTTCACTTTGTTCTTAATGAGAGTTTTAGTGAAATTTCACAAGAATTTTACATTTGTTTGGGTTGAAAAACTATGTTTTATAATTGATTTGTGAAATTTAATTTTTTTAATTTTTTATTTAAACAAAATATGCATTGTTTAATATGAAAGAGAAAAAAAAAAAAAAAGAAAAAAAAAGAGTGAAATTTCACTTTGCATATATGAATATTAAGTGAAATTTCACTGAACTTGTACATGAATATTAAGTGAAATTTACTTAACTTGACATTTGAGGAACTCTTTAACAAAGTATCAAATTAGACCTTAAACTCTAGAGAGTTACTTTTGGCGATTTTTATGATAGTTAGTGAAATTTCACTTGACACACTAAGTGAAATCTTACTGAATGAGTACACGAATGTTAAGTTTAACTTCAAGTTTTTCATGAAGAATGCATGTACGGGTTCAGTGAATTTTCACTTAATATTTATGTATGCCAAATTTATATGTTTTAAGAAAGAAAAAAAAAAGACGAATTTTAACAAGAATTCCTACATTTGTTTTGGTTGAAAAATTGTATTTTATAATTGATTATGAAATTTGTTTATTTTAACAAAATATACATTGTTTAAAAAAAAAAAAACAAATCACCATGCCTACATGAATATTTAGTGAAATTTCACTTAATTCGTACAAGAACATTAATGCTTAGTTTGGCCCCCATTTTGGTGCTTCTACTTTTTTAAAGCACAATTTCATGTTAATTCATTTGGTAACTAGTTTATGAGCTTTGCAAAAATTGAATTTAGGGCTTTTTTAAGGAGAGCTTTTAAAGCTCTAAAATTGAGTGAAATTTCACTTAATATTTTATGTATATCAAGTGAAATTTCACTTATTATTCATGTATGTAAAAACTTGAATTTTTTTTTCTCAAAACATATCAACAATGGTACTAGTTTTGTAGCTCTGGTCGACACGATTACAACTGTATCAAAATTGGCGAAAAATGGAGTTGTAGGTCAAAAGTTATGGATGTTTAAAGTTTAAAAAACATTTTTCGAAATTAGAAATTATACGGTACGCGCGAGCAGCATCAGAAAATGACGCGCGTGAGGTGACGTTTTGGACTGAATTCATGCATGAGATCTTTTATGGTACGCGCACTTATACCGTACGAGCACTGATTTAGATTCCTTTTGTCCTTTTTAAAAAATGGTCAAACGAATTGGAGTTTTAAACTTATGAGGGTTACTTTTAGGATTTTTCTAATAATTCTCCCATAAATAAATAAAATTTAAAGAAAAAAAGAAAAAAAAATTGAACAATAATGGAAGATTGGCCCCCATTATTGAGGGGACATCTAGATCTCGAGATTCATGTGTTTTTCTTTAGGTAAATTACGCTAACATCCCTTCAATTATAGCCTTTTTTTCAAATATCCTTGAATTACAAAACTCGACAAATTAACCCCCTCAACTATTACATTTTTTTACTAACACCCTTTCGGTTAGGTTGTTATCCGAAAAATCAATACTTCTGTATTATGTTACTAGCACATGATATAAAAATATTAATAATATGACATTTTTGCCTCTCCTTAAAGTTGTTAAAAAATTTTAGACCAAAATTGCCTAAAATTTTGCGTGTAACAAAGGGTGATTATGTGTGCGACAAATGATCATTTTTTTTAAAGATTACTAACGATTCAAAAGAAGGCAAAAAATTTTTGTATCGTGTCTTTAATATTTTTGAAGAATATGTTGCTTGCATGGTACAAAAACGTTTGATTTTTTGACGGAATTCTAACGAAAGGGTGTTAGTGAAAAAATATAATAGTTGAGGGAGTTAGTTTAAACCAACCTGATTTTTTTCAAACAAACATAACATTTGTTTCTGATAACTACAAAAGAGAAGTGAGACTAGGAGTAATGCAGATCCTTGTTGAAAGATTCCCAAACAAGCTCTACCGTTATGCTGCATGGCATAGATTTATACTTATAATAGGCCACGTTTGACAGGCAAACTAAAATTATCACATATGATAAGATAAGACAAGATTTGAGAAAATTAGAATTTTTATCAGATAAGCTTATATTATTTTCTACATACGGTTGTGTATCACTAGAGTTCCTAGTATTATTAAATATTTGCTACATTTATTATAAGAATTTTTATTTTTGTTCTTATTTGTTCAATATACGCCTTTATATTAACTAATGTTTTTTTACCGATATTAAATATTTTGTTTTATTTTTTTGGATATAACTTCTACAGTTTTTAAAAGTAAACTAGCATGTATCCCGCACAATCCGCGGATTCATTGTACTTTTAACAAATAAAAAATAGTGGTGATGAATATTGTTATCATCAGAAGTTCAATTAAAAATACACACTTGTAATTGTCTTTGTAAAATGATTCGCATAGCTTATACAAAATTTTACCCAAAATCGATCCGTTTATACAAATTAATAGTGTTTTTCTTCAAATTGTGAGTACTTCGATTTTATGAAAACTTAGAAATTACCATATAGGTTTAAAAAAAAAAATTTGTAAGCTTATACAAACTATGGAAGAAGTAATACAAATTCACGTGATGGGTCGAAAAAAAAAATAATAAAATAAAAAAGAAAGAACAGTCTTTCAAAATGATCATAATAAAATATTTAATTGAATTGAATACAGTACACGATTTAAATATAGGAAGAGTTCTCATGTACCAATTAAATGGTAGTATGTGCCCATTAACACCCACTGCTATATATGTGTAAAAAAAATCCGGTCCGATGGGTGGCCAGAAGCCCAGCTCGAAAAATGGACCTTAAGCCTGGTCCAAGTCCGAGGTTGGGCTAGCCTGGCCCTACCATCCTGGGTGGGGCATGTGCCTATCTTTTGAAACCCAAGCCCGGCTCGAGGCCCACATAAAAGCCCGATTAGAAGCTTTCCAGTAATAAAAATATTGATCGTTTTCAAGTATTAAAATATAAAATTTGCAAGTTGCAAGTTGCAAGTTGCTTTATTGAAAGTTATTTTCAACCTATAAAAAAAATGGTTACCTATATAGTAGTGTATTTATACCATTTTAGGATAAATTTAAAGCGATCATTAGGCTCTACCTTGGGGCATATGACCGAGCCTGGATTGTGAACTCTTAAGTTCGACCCGAGCACAATTTGGCCCTTAAAGAGACATGACACCGTGGGCCAAAGCCCGAATCCGCCCAAGCCCGATCAATGTCGGGCCAGGCTGGGTCCAATGGGTCATTTTGATATCCCTACTGCTATAGTAGTCCATTGGTGTGGAGAGAATGATTAAGGATTGATAAAATGGTTAAAGAGTTAACATAAATGAGTTGTGACACGTGTCGCTCTCAGCTTACTTTTGGCCTACACTCTCAGCTTTTATATATAGTAATAGATAGATAGATAGATAGATAGATAGATAATGATATTTGACATTTTAATGTTGATACGCATGTGCGAAATTTATTAAATGGCTAGTGGATAACAAAAGCAAGCTACTCATTGTAACACCCTTTTTATTCTTTTCTTTTTTAAGTATTAAATTTTGAGACCACGACCGCCAATGTAACATATAATTATTACCCTTTAACTTATTGTTGCCAACAAAAAAAAAAGGAAAAGAAAAAAGAAAAAGGAAAAAACCTTCTTGTTGCCACAAGCAAGTAAACAAATCTATATAAATCATCCTGCTAGAAAAAAATGGGCACTTTGATCAATAATAAGACTTTCATGATAGACGAGAGGGTTTGAAAATTTGAAGATGATTCACAACAAAAGCTATCAACAGTACCTGTGATTACGATTCTTTTCCCCATGTGAACGTTATTATTTCTATTTACTTCATTTTTAATTCAAAGATCACAATTACATTTTCATTTCACTATTTGACAACACTAGAATAAATACCCGTGCGATGCAGGGAAAAATGTTTCTAAATTTTATGTACATATTTTTTTGTTAAACAAATTTTATGTACTTAAATTTGTCAGTGGTATTATTATTTTGTATGTAATGTAGTTATATTATTTTATTTAATTAGTTTATTTAAGAAAAATTTAGTGAAAAATCTCATTCTACTAACGTTTGTTGCAATAGACCCACCATTTGGTACTTCCCAATGATAGACCCTATAATTGTAAATGTTGTTAGAGATTAATCCAAATTTTCCTATTATAGAATTATTAGATGTCTTTTCTACCCCTAACCTATATATATATATACATATATACATATATTAATTCAGATTTAATGATTGAATCAGTTACCAAATTTGACCAAATCTTATCAAATCCCAATTGATATTGGTTACAATATATATAGAAATTTTATCCTAATATTTTAGGATATTACTTTACACAACGGTTACAAACGAATTTCATCATTTCTAATTCAGTGTATTGCATATTCAATCTAGATATCACATCATAAACGAGTCTTTCTGCAGGTATTGAATTTTACACTGCAAACAGATCATTTTTATACTGTAACTGGTTTATTAGTGTGAAATTTTACACTGTAACTGGTTTATTAGGAAAATTTTACACTGCAAAATCTCACTGCTTTCATTAAACCGGATTTTGACTTGCCATATATACACATTAATTCTGGTAGTTATGATAGCATTTTGACTTGCCAATATCTCATTTTGTATTAATATCCCATAATTTTAGTGCTTTCCGTTTTTGTGTTTGTGCCATAAATCGCATAGCCTTTGAACCAAGAACATGAGTGTTAATATTCACACTACAACCTTTGAATTGTGGAGTTGTTTTTGGAACAAACTAATTAGCATTACGTTGGAATGAAGATTCAATTAGCAGTTGACTCTTTTTAATTTGGTAAGCAGTCATCATTCAAATAATAAATTATAGTACATACTAGCAGTATACAATTTCGCACCACAATATAGGAATTAAGAACATGAGTGTTAAATTTCACACTAGAATGAACATGAGCGTTCAATTTCACACTAGAATAATTAAACAAAGCCACACCCAGATTCAAACAACTAGCCTCCAAAGCCACGCCCAGATCCAAACAACTTCCAAAACACAATTAAATGGACTCAACTAAGCACTCCCTCCAAAGACTCAAAAAAGCACCCACTGAAACACCCCAAATTAAATACTGCTCCAATACAACTAAAATAGAAGACAAAAAATAAAAAGTCAGCAAACACCAATGAAAAGGCAAAATTGAAAAGCAAAGCAACATCACGAAGGCAACGACTTCTCCCGCAAACCCGCGCGTGACAACAAGCTCGATCCCAAATGCAACACCCAAAAACAATCACCACCTCGCCGGAGAAGACCATCGCAAGCTTTTTCTCGTTGAATGGAGTCTCCGGTTCATCCACATCACGAAGACAACGACCTCTCCCGCAAATCCGAGCGTGACAACAAGCGCGATCCCAACTACAACACTCAAAACAATCACCACCTCACCGGAGAAGACCATCGCAAGCTTTTTTCTCATTGAATGGAGTCTCCGATTCATCCTAGAGAGAGAGAGAGGGAGAGAGAGAGAGAGAGAGAGAGGTAGAAATCTTATATATATACATATATATAAATTTGGTGTTTAAAATTTGAAACCCCTTGATTTTGGGTGTTTCCAAATTAGATAAAGAGTTTGAAAAGGAATGACTCATTGATGGGCTTTAGGGGTAGTTTGGTCACTAAATAAAAATTTGGACTTATCACCAAAATGTTGTTAGAGTTGAACCTATTATAACAAAGTTAGACTAAATAGGACATTATACTAATTAACTCTTTATTTAATGTATGTGTGTACATTTTGAGATATATGTATATGTATTAAGATAGATTAGGTACGATTTAAAATGTATATTGCAGCTATTCTTGGACTGCTACAATTTTGGGATATACACTATAGCTACTATATATGTAGTTTTAGCGACAAAAATGTGACTTTTAGTGACAAATTTGTCGCTAAAACTTTATACGTAGTAGCTAACTATTTTTTAGTGACAAAGCTATCATGGCTAAAATTCACATTTTCGTCGCTAAAAATAGGTTCGTCAATAGACTGGTCCGTTTTAGAGCCCTGCTGAATATATATATATATAAATTTTATATATATATGTGTGTGTGTGTGTGTGTGTGTGTATGTGTGTGTGCGGGTGTGTTAGAGTTAAGGAAAGAGAGAGAGTAGGAAAATAAAATTGATTATACATATACATATGTATTAATTCTAGAGATATAAAAATAGGGGAGAAAAAAAATAAGAAATCATAATATATATAGATACACTATAAAGTGGAATCAAAAGCTTGTCATGTGGCGGCTCTGTGATTTTTTTTTTCACTTTTCTGTTTTTATTCCCCTATTTTTCATATATCTAGAATTAATACAAATAAATATGTATAATATCTCTCTTTTTCCTTTTTTCTCTCTCTCTTTTCTTATCTCTCAGCCTCTCTCTATCTCTCTCACACACACACACATATATATTTATATATATATATATAGTAGCTATAGTTGTTTGCACCCAAAAACCGCCAAAAGGTTTTTAAGGGCAAGGGGAAGGAAACGAAATGGGCATAGGCTTGTTTGGCCCATGACACGTTTGGTTTTGTAGGCCCAAGGTTGTTAGCATGGATCGAGGATTAAGTAGTATGCCACCATGTTGCCCACAATTTGCTAAGGCAAGAAGCACAGCTTCAAAAGCAAAGGTGTGCCCGATTCATAAAAGAGAGGGTGTATGAGAACCTCGGGCACTAAGACTGGAATGAAGTGGTGAGCAACTGGCCAAGGAAGCAGCCTAATGGAGCTGAGACGTGTATAGGGAAGATATCGGGCTTAATATTCAGAACCATAGGGAAGGCTTGGTGGACCAATTGGTCTAGGAGTCGCCAAGGAATTAAGCAGCCCGATGGCAGAAAAGAATTTTAGGAAGAAGTTCATTCCTTATCGGTTAAGGAAAGCTAATATCCTAATTTTAAAGGAAAGAGTAGCACCTGTATTTTCTTATGTATTTTCCGAAATTCTATATTTATCTTTGTAGTACTCTCAGTTATATGTAATAAAATCCATTTTTCTTATTCTTCATTATTTAATAAGATTTATATATGTTTGGATGTATTTTTTAGTCCTTGGGGAAGATTTGATGGAAAAGCTAACCCGAGTGCTCGAGAAGCCGGAGCGCTCGAGCTATTAAAAGGGTGAAATGACTATTTCACCCTTAGGTCTTGAAAAAACTATAAATACCATGCCAATTCTCAGCATTTCTATCTTTAGAAATCCAGAAAACCAAAGAGCTTGTATTGAGAGAGATTCTTGAGAGATCATCCTCATACACCTTCCATACACTTGCATGGTCCCAAAATTCATCATCCACGCCTTTAATACACCTTTAGACACCTTCATTTCATACATTGGACTTCTAGAGTTAGAGATTTGAAGAATCAAGGAGAGGATCATAGCTTGGAGTTTACTTGAAACATATTTGGAGCTCATTTCCATAATCTCAAGCTTTCTCAACATATACTTGCAGTCTTCTTCATCCTTTCACAATCTAAGCTTGTGTGAGTATCCAATCTCACTAAGAAACCTGTAGAATAAGTCTTTACATGATTTTATAACCATGCATGTGAATCATGAATAGTTATAGCCTTTGATGTGAAAAAAAAGTTAAGGATCAAGTTAAACCTCAAAGAATTAGTAGCTTTGATGCTCATCCAAAAATGTCCTAAGATTGTATGACTATGGATCACTACACCAAAATGGGAAATTTGTAACGGTAAATTACCGTTAGTAAAATTATTACTAACGGACTATTACCGTTAGTAGTACCCCGTGGCTAATATTTCTAACGGATTTTCTAACGGTAAATGTCCATTAGAACAATTATTTATGCTAACGGAATTTGTCCGTTAGTAATATGTTTCCTAATGGTTATTGTCCGTTAGTAATTTATTATTCCTAACAAAAATTGTCCGTTAGTAATATATATTCTAACGGTTTTTTTACCCTAATAATTTTGTATGCAAAATACTAACGGTAATTTGTAATGGATATTCTCCGTTAGTAATATCATTACTAACGTTTGTAATATGAGAATCTTCCAACACTTTTGAGACAATTACTAACGGATATAAACCGTTAGTAATTTTGAGACAAATACTAAAATATGCTCCCCAATTTTATTTGCACCTAATTTACATCACATCCACATCAAGCTCAAATCTAATCCATAATAAGCACAAGCTCAATCTATATTAAAACATGAAATTTAATCCAAAAGAAGCATAGTTATCCTTAATACAAATAGTTTCTACATCCAAACCAAAAACTAACAAGTCGTGTCTGAAATTAAAAGAGTAAATCCATCCAAAACTAAACTAAACTAACTGACAAAAAAACCATGTCTAAAATTTAAAGTCATAGAAAATAAGACAAACATATATAGTCAACCAATCTTTAACCAACACTGAAGCCAAATCACAAATCCCCCTTGAACAACGCTTGCCAATGTATCGTGTTCCCCTTGAGAATCCCACAAACGAGCATCAGGCTCAAACACTTCCTCGATATAAACTTTCTTTTCGCCAATACCAACTTGTTTGCCGTGACAGACATTAGCTGTAGCATCCGTCACAACATACCCCTTTGCCAATTGTTTACCAAATTTGTCAAATAATATACATGGGGGCTTGTCAGTGGGAGGAGGCATATGATGAGTAGAATGTGTAACACCCATCATGGCAAAAACATTATTCAGGTTTTGAGCTAAATGAGTTGGAAGATTAACTGAATTTGATCCAAACTCACTTGGGGGAGTAGTCACCACTGGAGGGGTACTGACATTTGAGAGTTTCGAAACTAAAGACATAATTATACCTTGCATATAATGAAATTTTGAGTCAACATGAGAGATAATCTTATCCTCCAATGCAGCAACTTCTTCATTTACCTTCTTTTTTCCCTCAATTTTGGACCTTGCCAACCCGATATGAAGTAGTTGCCTCTTAGAGATACGGGATCCCACAGCACGAACCCCTTCCCTTTTTTCCTTCCCAAAGACCTGAGTTAACTCGTCATTGTCAAAGTCTTCACAATTGTTACTACATCCCTCGTCAGTCAAGCTGCTGCTTTTTCTTATATTTTCAATTGCCTTTATTTCATCCTGTACTCATTAAATGTAAATATTGTGATAATACACTAAAAAATTTAAGCTATGAATTAAAACCTACAAATAATATGTTACTTACATATTTACTCTTAGCACTCTCCAAGACACTCCCATAACTATGCTCATGTGCCGCCAACCATTTGTCAACACGGCTATAGTATTTTCCAGGATTTTCTTTTTGCTAGACATTGAAATTTAATGAGTTAGCTGTGAAAAACTTGCATTGAACAGAAAAAGTATAAGCAATGATACAAACCATTAAGTATGATTTCTGAGCATAGGAACGACGCCCAAGTGTATGGGGAATCTTAAGTTGTTTTCTGTTGTTCACATTTCTAGCAATTTGCTCCACCTTTGTTGGATCTCTCTCATTTTCTACAAACTTGTTCCATACAAGTGGATCAACACCTTTTGGCACGTCTTGATGACCTCTCCTCACAAGGTTTCGTAAGTTATTTTTGTGTGTTCTAAACTTTTGGGGCCCCGACCTCTCCGCAAATGGGCGAGCCATAGATTGTGGAACATCAAGTTCAAATTCAACCTAGTAGTGGAATAGGATAGTTATGTTAAAAAAAACCCTTAAGTAAACCAACTAATTAAATAAAGAGCCTACACCAAAAAATTACCATTAAAGCATTCCAAACATCGTCTTTGAAATTCTTTGGCACTTTTCTAAAATCATTGTAGCTATTGGAATGTGCATTTTCACAAAATCTCCCGTTCGAGTACTCCATATCTTTGAGTATTCACCCACCACAGACCCGTCCATTTCGATTGTGACTTTCATTTTTTCTTTTGGGGCTTTTCCTCCCAATGACTCAGATATGGGTGGGACTGAAGATGATGGTTGAGATGAATTCGGGATAAAATTACCTCCACTTGATGTCATAATTCCAATTCCTGTCATTTGAAAACAAGGTGGTAGTTTGCGAACAACAATGATAACAAAGAACAATAATATTTAGCGCATAACAATTTATCAAAAGAAAAGTAAAGTTTTGCATTCAATCAAGCAACAGTACAAAAAGGCGTACAATCCAAACAAAAATATAATTAAACTCAATACAGAGGTAATTTATGCAAGATACATAACACTATGTAGAGCCATGCTGCTTCAACAAATCTTCCAAATGAGGTTGGTCTTCAAGAGTAGATTGGAAGACACTTGGTATCTCTAACTCGTCTACTCGACTGGTCAATCTCTTTGGTGAATGTATAACCACCCACCAATTGGGATTTCTAAGATCTTTTGAATAAAAGACTTGACTCGCCTCAGAAGCAAGAATGACAGGCTCGTCGAACTCACTGGCACTACTCTTTAAGTTAGCAAAATTTACCATCACCAAGTTAGAGTTCGGACAATGTTTACAACCATTAGTCTTGTCCTCCACTCGCACCCAATCGCAATAAAATACTACCTCTTTAAATATTGTATAATCCAACTCAATTATTTGTTTTATAACCCCATACCACATTGTCCAAGCATCATTGGGCCTTTTATCACTTTTTTTTGCCCTAAATGTAGTCCATGCCTTCATGCAAACACCACTATCTTGCGTGACAACAGTTTCATCATGATACTTAGAAGAAAATACAAAACCATTAACGCGGTACTTTTTGTATGTTTTGACCATGTGCTTTGGCCCTTGAACTAACCGCCACAAAACAGCATTTGTCTCAGTCTCACCAGAAGACACCAAATGTTCAATGGAAACACGCTTATAAGTACATGCAATATGAACCTAACTAAATACATTACATATGTCAGAATTCTTATTTCTTATTAACTGAGAAATACCTTATCATATAACCAGAGGATAAAAGAAGTTTGTATCTCTACTTCTGGCTTTACAATCCCCTTTCCTTTATCGCAAGTGGATTTCAAAAACGCTTTATACTCACTGAAATTTGTACATAGAAGTTTATATATTAGTAGTTATATGTGGATATGTTCAATAAATATGTTACAAATGACTCAAACCTGTAGTAATCGTTGAGTCCGTGAACGTCAAGTCGAAATAGTACCCATCGACGTATTTGTTGAAATTGATTAGATTCCAACATTACAGTTTTATCGTCGAGCAAAGGTCCTTCATCAGAAAACTCGTCATTGTCCTCTAAAAAGGCTTCACGAGTACGTTTATGATTTCCATCGAGTGGATTTGGCATATATTCCATGCAATACCTTACGGATTCTCCAACAACATAAGACTCAGCAATAGATCCTTTAACATACCTCTTATTGCTAGGTATGTCTTTAAATTCCTTCATTTGCCTATTTGTATAAGTAGAAAAAATATGTAAGTTAATAAATCTATGTCATTTGCCTATGGATGAATACATATAAGAAAATGAGTTTACCGTTCGAAAGGATACATCCATCGAGGTCCGGTAGGTCCACAAATCAATGCTTCATCAGCTAGATGCACCATGAGGTGGATACTGATATCAAAAAATGATGGTGGAAAGTGTTTTTCCAACACACACAATGCCTCTGCAATCATGTATTTGGTTCTTTGGATATCCTTTCGAATCAAGACTTTTGAGCACAGTATGTTAAAGAATAAGCTTAATTGTTGGATAGCTCTTCGCAAATCTCGGTGTTTTGGAAAGGCATGTTGAAGCAATACGGGTAACAAATATTATAAAATAACATGATAATCATGCGATTTCAACGAATGCAAACTGGGTGGGTTTAGAGTGACAATGTTGCTCAGGTTAGATGAAAAACTTATAGGGAGCTTCAAGTCTTTCAAAATTTGGCAAAATTGTCGTTTCTCATCTTTATCCAAGTGGAATGATGCTTTTGGTTTTATTTGTTTCCCTGTGAGCTCATCTACTTCCATCCACTGGCCACTGTGTATGCCGATATCCTTCATATCTTCACGTGCCCTTATTTTATCCTTTGATTTGTTTTTATCATCTAGAATTGTGCAAATTAAATGCTCTGCGACATTCTTCTCGGTGTGCATCACATCAAGAACATGTCGAATTTGATGAGAGCTCCAGTATTCCAAGTCAAAGAAGATGGACTTCTTATACCATGCCTCTCTTGATTCATCGTTAGTGCACGTCCTCCTTTTTTTACCCGAAACTTTTGGGATCTTTCCAGGGACAAACTGTATCTGACTTAATTTTTCCAAAAGTGCATCTCCATTTAACCGAGATGGAGGATCACTATGTTCAGTTGACCTAAGCCCCAAATGCCCCCCACTCCTAAACGGGTGAGTCATGCTAAGGAAAATACGATAGTTTGTGTACACTATTTTCTTACTATGCTCCAGTCGGATGGATCGAGTATCATCTCCACAAACAGGACATGCTTTATAACCATGTGTTACACACCCAGATAAATTCCCATATGCGGGAAAATCGGGAATCCCCCACATTAGCATAGCTTTCAACGTAAAAGGTTGCATTTTGTGCATATCAAAAGTTGGTACTCCTTCTTCCCACAGTTGCTTCAACTCATGTACTAGAGGTTTGAAGGAAAACATCAATGTCTTGACCTGGTGCCTTCGGCCCAGGAATTAGCAAAGACAACATTTGAAACTCTCTTTTCATGCACAGCGAAGGTGGGAGATTATAAGGCACCGTAATGACTGGCCAATAAATATAACTAGAGGACTGAATACCATGCGGATTAAACCCATCGGTTGCAATTGCAAGCCAAACATTGCGGCCTTCTTGAGCAAATTCTGGCCATTTAATCTTAAACATTCCCCACTGAGGATAATCAAAAGGATGCCTCAGGTACTCCCATGAAGAGTTCGATCGATCATGCCATGTCATTTCGTGCGCTATCCATGGTATAGTATACAATCTCACAAGTCTTGGAATCAAAGGGAAATGTCTTAACACTTTCAAAGGCTCTTTGCAAACTCTACCCCCTTTCTTTGTTCTCACAACATATCTCGGTTCTCTACATTGAGGACATTGCTCCTCATTTTCATTATCTTTCCAATATAAAATACAATTATTGACGCATGCATGAATAAAGTTTGCCTTCATCCCCAAGTCTTTCATCATACACCTCATGTGTGGATACTTCTCCGGTAAAGTGTTTCCCTTTGGAAGCCACCTTTTCAGGATGGTCAAAAGTGCCGTCACACTATTTCCTGACCAACTAAATTGCTTTTTAATTGTTGTGCAGTTCCACTATCGCAGAAAGAGTTGTCTCAGGACCCTCACATGAAGGGTACAATTTCTCTGTTGAAAATCTTTTATATTCATTGTATTTCTCATTACCCATATACGGTTCTTCTGAAACTCCAGCCTGACCACTATCATCTACATGAGTTTCTGCATGCATTCCGTAAGAAGCATCAACAAGATTCTCCATCCCAAACCCTCCAACCTCAATGTCTTCTTCTTCAATGTTTTCTCCACGAACCTCTTCTACTTGCAGATGATCTATCAAATTAGTAGATGGTTTTTCACCATGGAAAGCCCATAGAGAATATGTCCTATCTATGCCCCTCCTAATGAGATGATTTCTGACATCTAGTGGTGTATGTCAATTTCTATTTTGACAATTTACACACGGACAAGATAATGTGGACAACTGTCCATTATTTAGAATTGCAAATTCAAGAAACTCGTCAACCCCCTTTGTATATACCGGACCAACTCTATTGCTTTCATTCATCCACTCTTTGTTAATGGGTCGTGACATTCTGCAATTCAACATGAACTAGGTGAGAGATCGTTAGGGTTAGTTATGTTTGTTTTTCTTTTCCTTTTGATTTTTTTGTGGAGTTTGTAAACTAGACGCGGTTTTAAACAAAGAGAAAAGGAAAAGGGAAAAAAATTGAAAATGTCCCCTTTAAAATGGTCTAATAACCCAAAAAAGAAAAGGAACAAGGGGAGAGGGAAAGGGCACCTGCAAACAAAGAGAATCCCGGCAAGGGATACAATCAATATGTAATCAACATTGTAAATAAAATGGGGTCTACAGGGGGAACACCCAGCAATTGTGAGAAGGGACTGCCCCCTTCCCACTCATCGTCCCAATTAGGGCACACACATTGCGGCAAGTCACGAGGGACTTGCCACGTGTTTAGAAACAATGTACATAACTTCAATAGCCTCACTATCCTAAGGCTCTATTTTATAAAAGCAATGAAAGAATACAAAAAAGAGCTAGGAAAAGGCCAAACCTTTTAATGTGAAATGCCAAGCAATTCCTTCCAAATAGTAGCAAGCAAAACAAGTGGAATGGAGGGGGATCAAATTGACAAATCCTATTGGAAAATCTCACGTAAGTATAGAAAGAATGGGCTACCCCTTAACCAATAGAGGGAAAGAGAGAGAGGGAGGAGGGGGGAGAGAGAGAGAGAGAGTTTATAACCTAGAACATTAATTTAGAACAATACATTTCTGTTGAAGTTACAATAAAAGAAAAAGTAAAAAAATGTAAGAGCAAAGAGCAAATGTAATAGTAGCTACCCCTTAACCAATATATATATAGAGAGATAGTTTGCCACTTAACCAATAGAGGGAGAGGGAGAGGGAGAGGGAGAGGGAGAGGGAGAGGGAGAGGGAGAGGGAGAGAGAGAGAGAGAGAGAGATAGAGGGAGAGAGATAGTTTCCCTTAACCAATAGAGGGAGAGAGAGAGAGAAAAGAGAGAGAGATAGAGAGAGAGAGAGAGAGAGTTAATATGTATAAAGAACGGGTTACCCCTTAACTAATAGAGGAAGAGAGGGGGGAGAGAGAGAGAGAGAGAGAGAGAGAGATAGTTTATAACCTAGAACATTAATTTAGAACAATACATTTCTGTTGAAGTTACAATAAAAGAAAAAGTAAAAAAATGTAAGAGCAAAGAGCAAATGTAATAGTAGCTACCCCTTAACCAATATATATATATAGAGAGATAGTTTACCACTTAACCAATAGATGGAGAGGGAGAAGGAGAGGGAGAGAGAGAGAGTGATAGAGGGAGAGAGATAGTTTCCCTTAACCAATAGAGGGAGAGAGAGAGAGAGAGAAAAGAGAGAGAGAGAGAGAGAGAGTTTATATGTATAAAGAACGGGTTACCCCTTAACTAATAGAGGAAGAGAGGGGGGAGAGAGAGAGAGAGAGAGAGAGAGATAGGTTATAACCTAGAACATTAATTTAGAACAATACATTTCTGTTGAAGTTACAATAAAAGAAAAAGTAAAAAAATGTAAGAGCAAAGAGCAAATGTAATAGTAGCTACCCCTTAACCAATATATATATAGAGAGAGATAGTTTACCACTTAACCAATAGAGGGAGAGGGAGAGGGAGAGGGAGAGGGAGAGGGAGAGAGAGAGAGAGATAGAGGGAGAGAGATAGTTTCCCTTAACCAATAGAGGGAGAGAGAGAGAGAGAGTGAGAGAGAGAAAAGAGAAAGAGAGAGAGAGAGAGGGAGAGAGAGAGAGAGATTTAATAAGAGTGACTCACTTGATTGGAGGCTGTTTTAAGGTGTTTTACTTTGATATTTGCTGGAGAACAAATTTGAGATACGAATTTAACCATAGTATTATTCATACTATTTTGGTATTTCTTTTCCTCTTTTATGATGTAATATTTCTTTCATCTCATTCATCAATTTGAAGCCATGTTACACTTGTTTCTTGAATTTAACTTCTTTTTTTTTAGTCACGTAGCTAGCTGATGTTTTCATTGAGTAATGCTATAATTCCAAATTTGCTTCCCAAGACACATTGACAGTGTAACACTTAATTCAATAGTCGTGGAACCACTTATTCTTATTGGAATACTTCAATATGGTGACTGAATTTGTCACCAGCAAACTATACAATCTTCTAAGAGTAATGCTATCTATATGCTTCCCTAAGTTGTATTCCAAATGTAGGTCGCAACATGTGCGGCAGAGGACACACTTAATTTTCAAGAATGTTAAACTCAATAACAAATGAAGGAAAGAGACTTACAAAATTCAAAATTCTTAATTTATTTTTTACCTATGTTCTTGTCATTCCCATTTTTTATTTTCACCAAAGTGTTTTTTTTTTTTTTAATTATTTTCCTTTTTCTCATTAATTTTAGGATTCCATTAGAGCCTTTTTTTTTCTTTTATTTTTCTGAATCCAACAGAGCCTTGAGAATGCAACAAAGTACACCTTAAGTGGAATGAATCATATGGACATAGAAAAAGCTAAAAATTGCCCAGGCTCATGGGTTCTAACTCCCCGCCGCAGAGAAAGAGAGAGATTCGAGAGAGGGAGAATAATGTACAGAGGAAGCGAGAAGGAAAATGCAAAAAGTGGAAAAACTAGGGAGGATTTCTGAATTTTTCAAATTTAGATTCAAGAAAGTAGTGAAGAGTATGTACAATAGTGGACATTTAGACTGTAACACACCTCAATGGTCAAAAGTGTCCTAGTCATCAAGACCATTCCTCGTATATTAAATTGATTCCACACCGAGATCTAAAGATTAGCTAATGCTTTCTTCTTCTTTTTGTCCTTCCCCTTTAAGATAACTAGATTAGCTAAATGTTACTCTCCTCCACAAAATTAAAATCACATTCATATAAATGACTTGCATTGCATCATATGTGAGATATTAATCTTCTTAGTTCCTGTTTTCCCCAAGCTATGACACTATGACAAAACTTAAAGCAACAAGTATTGAAGTTCATTGAGATCAGAATAAGGCTTGCCTAGTATTTACAAACATTCAACTATGCTTATTTAAGAACATCAAATTTACAACAAATTAGTATAATAGCCAGAGTCTCTAAAGAATTCAATCTAATGAACAAAATTTCCACAGTATTTATACTATACCTGAGAGGATTTATACGAGCACATGCACACGTTTTTTTTTTTTCGACACTCATCACTATGAACTACGAGCTCACACCCAAAACCCGTATTCTCTGTTCAATCCCAGCCCCACAATGCAGACATAGAGCATTCCTAGTCGTCTGGTTTAGATCATTGCAACTAGCACACAAAACTTGATGGGCACAAGGCAAATAAACAACAGAAACTTGATTTTTGTTACAAAACATGCACATTCTATCACCGATGATCTCTTTTCTCGTGATCTTTGGAGTTCCTTTTCTAATCTAGCCATGACACACATAGAATCACAACACACACACACAGAATCACAACACACACACAGAATCGCAACACACACACACACACACACAATCACAACACACACACACACACAATCACAACACACATACACACAATCACAACACATAGTTCAGATCTAGTGTGTGTCTATGTGTGTGTGTAAGAGAGAGAGAGAGATATGGTGTTTGTGTGTGTGTGTGTGAGAGAGAGAGAGAGATGACTAACCACAGTGGAGTGGTGGCGGCGAACAAAGGATGGCGGAGCGACGGCGGCGGGAGGGCCTCGGTGGAGCGACGGCGGCGGGAGGTCCTCACAGATCCCCTTTTCTCCTCTCTCTCTCTCTCTCTCTCAGCCCTTGTTTGGCCACCTAAGACCCCTCACAGCCCTTTTGTTTTGCCGCCCAAGACCCCTTAGGTTTTTCATTTATCTTTTTTCTTTCTTTAATATTTTCTTTTAAATAATTAATTTAGGGGTAAAACTTGTAATGGTAATTTACCGTTAGTATTTATTTTGTTATTGTTAGAAAATTCTAAAATAGCTATAGTTGAAAATTACTAACAGAATTTATAAATTACTAACCGAAATTTACCGTTACCAATTTGTAACGGTAAATTACTGTTAGGAAACCAAAAACCTCTATGTTAGAAAATTGGCTAAATGGTGTAGTGGATTCTCATTTAGAATCCCTGAGACATGGGTTTCAGAAGTTATTATGGCTTGCACGTGTCCTTAGAATTAATTTACGAACTTGCATGTATATATAAACTAGGAATCTGTTTACTGTCAAGGCTGAGCGTTCGAGCTAGGCCAGAGCGCTCGCGCCCTGAGCACTCAAGCTTCCTGAGCGCTCGGGTTCAACAGTTTTGTTTATGTTACTTGTTATATGCATTGATCAGATTTATAACTATTTTACGTATGAACCTGAGATGCTTAATCTGGGATCTAGCCCCTGCATGTCCACCTACCACACTGACACTTAGGTCTACGTACTAATTCATAATCCATGTTAAGTTATATAAATGTAAGATCCTTGAATAAATAATGAGAATTTATTTAAGCCGGTGTGGCTCTGGCTTTCACAAGTTAAAAATGAAAAGATCAATTAACTCAGTTGAATCAAAGTGATCACCAAAGCCTAAATGAGATCCTAGCATCTAAAAATTCACTTGAAATCAACCTAAAGGGGCGGGGTGATTCACAGCAATACCCCAGGGAATTTCAGAAATCATAAATGCACAGGATCTAGGTCATATTCATGCATACATTAGGCGTTATACATTGCATTGCATCTATCATCATAGAGAGCAAGGGAGTTTGGAGTTATACATCTTTGTGAAAAGCTCGTGTTGAAAGATGCGATCTAGGATCCGCAAGAAGAAATGTGGAATTGGGACCTGGGAAAGGCTTGTATTTCTTCCTCGAAGGCCCATGAGAACTGAACCACTAGCCATTTGTGCAAATCTACAAGAAAACTCCTCCTCCTTCATCGTCGTTGGTCCTTCGTTCGACACCGATTCTCCGACAAAACCCCCGATTTCCCGACAGTTAGGTGAAAAGAAATCAATGAAAAGTAAGTTAAAGAAACCAAATGCAAAAATGTGAAGAAATTTAATTTTGATCCATGAATCAAGTTAAAATATGATGTCTTGATACTAGGAAAGAATAAACATACTTTAATTTGAAGGATTTGTGACTTAAAAATCAAGAGAATGCGAGATCTTAAAGAGAAGTCGTGTAGAAGAAAGAATGAGAAAATGAGAAAAGAAAAGAGGAAAGTTTGTTTTAAAACAAACTATTACTCGGACCGGCACTCGATAAAAAGTCAGCAGCACTCGTTGAGTGCCGTACGACATCTATTGACTGCCGCACCGGCTCTCACCGAGTGCTGCCACATCATCATTGAGTGCAGCTGAGGGAGACAGTTTGGCTTCTCCCCAAATTTTTCATATTCATATTGGGGACCACCGAATTTTGCTTAGATATCCCTCAAGGTTTTCCCTCATTTTAAAAAAACCCCAGCATTTAAAAAATAAGTTTTAAAGCCCTTCTCATGGGTTAAATTGACTCTGGACTTTGTAGGTTTGAACCCCTTCAAATCAAGTTGACTCCCAATTCTTGAAAAATAAAGTCAGAGTGTGTTTAATTGCTGATTTTTTGAAAAATTGAAAAGATGGGAGTTGGGTTGGCTCCTGGTTTTGAAAACTTGAAATTGAATGGAGTCTGATTGATTTCGGATTCTTGAAAAAGACGAGTTAATTTGAGCCTATTTAACTCCCAATTTTAGAAATTTGAGATTCTTTGAGTCTGGTTGACTCCCAATTTTAGAATTAAGTCTAATTTGACCCTTGATTCTAGAAATTGAACTAAATTGAGTTGAATTGAGTCTGATTTGACTCCCAATTTTAGAAATTAAACAAAATTGAAGTGATTTGAGTCTGATTTGACTCCTGATTTTAGAAATTGAACTGAATTGAATTGATTTGAGTCTGATTTGTCCCTCGATTTTGGGATATTGAATTGAATTGAGTCTGGCTGACTCTCGATTTTAGAAATTGAACTAAATTGAATTGATTTGAGTCTGATTGAATCCTGATTTCAAATATTGAACTAAATTGAGATTAAATTGATTCTGATTTGACTCTCGATTTTGGGAATTAAATTAAATTGAGTCTGACTGACTCCCGATTTTAAAGATTGTAAAGAGCGAATGTATCTGTACGGGGCCGAAGTACTATGGGTACCAAGAGCTAATGTATTTTGTGCGGGGCCGAAGTGCTGCGAATACCAAGAGCAAACATATCTATGCAGGGCCGAAGTGATGTGGGTGCCAAGACCTAACGAATCTGTGCGGGGCTCAAGTACTGCTGATACCTAGAGATGATGTAACAACCTGCATTTTCACGTAATTTTAATTTTATTTCCATATTTAATCTATTTTCCCGGTGTTGGTTTAAGTTGCAATTCTCATGTTTCAAATCTTATTACTCGTTTTATTTCTTATTGAAATTCCTGTTGGGGTCAAACTGCAATTTTTGTAAACTTAGCAATACCTGTGTTAGATTTCAAAATCTATAATTCAAAATGGAGGAAATATCTTCTTTTAACTCAAATTGTATTTTTATAAAAATCGGAAAATCATTTCTTACATTAAAATGAATTTTCTGTATTTTTGTGGTGATCACCGCATCGCGAAGATACCAGTTTATGTTCAAAATTGTCCGCGCCGCGTTAAACTCCCACATATTTTTGGTATTGACATAAAGCTAGAAACCACTTGTGCTTTATTTCCATTTATGGCAAGTAATGATTGTTTAGGCCTTGTTTGGGAATGCTTTTGGTCCATGTGCTAACCTTATGCCATAAGTTGTTTTCCCAAATAATTGAAGTGATTCCAAGGCAATTTGACTGCACCTTGTTTGGGAATGGGAATTTGATGTGTGTTGGTTTGTGCCTTAAACTAGATTTCCTAAACAAACTTCAAGTGACCCCTACACATCTATATTTGGCCCTTAGATCAACTGTATAGTTGATACCATCTATTTATCTGATTATACGTATGTATATACTTTGTGTATATTGAATGTAATTGATTTTGTTGAGTATGGGGGAGAGTTCTTGGGCTCCAAGTTCTCCAATTTGGTTCTATACAAGTACACACGCAGCTCACAATTTGCACACTCTTTAAAAATTGAAATTCAGAGAGTTTAGAGAGAGAGTCCAGAGAGGTGAACTTACAATTTTAGTGAGAAGAAGTTTCAATCTCCATAGCCAAGTTTGTAATTGGATATTCTTATTCTTGAAATCTTTCTCAACAAACACACACCTCTTATCACAGTGAGTATTACCAACTCACTCTTAATGTAATTCCATGTTTACTTACTGTTGTGTTTGCTTAAATTCGAAAACACCATTGTTAAATTAATATGAAAGCTTGAAGCTAAAAAAGGTTGATATTTCAAGACTTAACAAAAATCTATTTTCTTCGATAAAAATGAAAGATTTCATATTATAGGTGCTATGTTTAAACTATTAGAGCCTAATTTATCCGTATCGCGACGTATATTAGGAACGAAGTTTCCGTCACCTCTCGGATTTTCGTAAAACCGGAGAGCTACGTTTCAATTCATGTCAAATTGATTTCATATTAGTAATCCTTACGAAAAAATGAAGAATGTCATATATTACTTGTAATGTTTTCTTTTCGAATTGAAAATGGGTCAAAAAGACCCTTAAATCAAAAATAGGGGATTTCCAGCGGGGAAGATGAAGCCTCAGCTTCTCCTCCCGCGCACGATCGCGCAGGGAGGGTCACGTGAGCGGCCCGCACTCGCGATCTTCGTGTTTTTGGACAGTTAAAAAAGTTTTTAAAGAAATTCAAAAAATGGGCTGATCGCGCGAGCGACCCGCGCAAGCGACCCCTCGCACGAGCGGCCCGCGTGCGTGACTTGGCAGTTTTTGGTTTTTGTCTGTTTTCTGTTAAAAGAATGTTTGGATTAAATTTTAAGGGCTGTTAAGGTT
Organism: Hydrangea macrophylla; assembly: GCA_033977485.1. Taxonomy (NCBI): domain Eukaryota; kingdom Viridiplantae; phylum Streptophyta; class Magnoliopsida; order Cornales; family Hydrangeaceae; genus Hydrangea; species Hydrangea macrophylla. Next base: position 69,458,204 of record CM066990.1, on the reverse strand, counting down.
CTATTTGAGAATTTTACTGAATCAGAATCCTGTTTATTATGTTTGGATTATAACGCGATGAATTACGACTCGTCTATCCTCGTGCGCACGTTGTCCTTATGTCTCAATGATTTACAATTCTGCATAAAGTCATATGGCATACATGTGGGGTCAAATGTACATGCATGGTGAGTGATGGTTAGTGTGAAAAGAGTATGTGGTTTAGATTATTTTTGGACACTCCCTAGTAATTGTGTACCAAAGTGTGATGTTTTGAGATTACGGCTAGAGTATCTTTGAAATGCGACGATGACAAAACTGGACATTCCCTGACGCCCATGGTAGCGTTGAAGTGCGTAACACCGACTTGGACATTCCCTGCACCCATGGTAGTGCTAAAGTGTAGCCTACTGGACACTCCCTGACATGCGTGGTATGGTCAAAGTGAGAGGCATTGGACACTCTATGGTACCCCGTACTAAAGTATGAGGAAAATTGGACACTCCCTGGTACCCCTGTACTAAAGTGTGGTCATCTTAGTGTTTCAAAGATATTGGAGTGAGAGAGTTGGGTGTTGTGTTGTCGAGAGAAAAGAGTTAGTAAGATGAGATTGGTTGCATTGTTCCCATACATGGTCACATGTGTTATGAATTAAAGTTTATTAATGTTATCCTTACTATTTATTATGTAAACTCATTTTCATATTGTTAACCTGTTGAATAATGGAATGGCGATATAAAAATAGTAAGTAAGTATGGTTTACATTCGAGTACGTGTTTTTAATACTCACCAGCTTTTCAGGTTATGATCATGCTGGACCATATGACTATGTGAACTGAGAACAACCATCCGAAGGAGAATTTATTATTATGTGCTTTAAGTTATGAACTGAAATTGTAATAAGGATAACTGTAATAGACAATAGATATTATTTTATTTCAACACGGATTGTGCCTTTAGTGATCACGTGTTGTAATAATTATTAACTTGGTAAAATTTTGTAAGCTTTGATTGCTCTGCTCTGATTTATATTATTTTATTCTTTGACGTTTGGGACGAATTCGATCCTTCAAACTATCGTGACCTACGGGTCCATAAAGGAAATTAAATGCTTTCCATACTTATGCTATGTTAGGGCGTGATAGCTAATGTATCTGTGTAGGGCCGAAGTGATGTGGATACCAAGAGCGAATGTATCTGTACAGAGTCAAAGTGTTACGGATACTAAGAACGAATGTATCTGTGCGGGACCGAAGTGCTGCGGATACCAGGAGCAAATGTATCTGTGCGGGGTCGAAGTGCTGTGGATACTAAGAACGAATGTATCTGTGCGGGCTGAAGTACTGCGGATACCAAGAGCAAACATATCTATGCAGGACTGAAGTACTGTGGATACTAAGAGCAAACGTATCCTTGCAGGGCCGAAGTGCTATGGATACTTAGAGAAAACCTGCATTGACACCGGGGCATAAGGCACGAAGCGCAGTCCAGTCAATTGCATTCTGAGAAAGCAAACCTGCGTTAGCACCGAGGCGTAATGAGCGAAGCATAGTCCAATCAATCACAATTTGAAGAGAGCAAACCTACATTGACACTGGGGCATAAAGCAAACATGTGTTGGCACTGGGCATAAGGCGTGAAGCGCAGTCCAGTCAATCGTACTATCCACTGGGACTGAAGGGCTACAGATTGCTGAGATGGCCATGAATAATGAAGAACATTTATCAGAGGGACCAAGGCGGTGTGGATAATGAAAACCAATCATTAGGAGCATAGGACATGAAATGCATCCATATGCATTGACACATTATGACCTCAAGTTGTCGCATTTACATAGACTTAAAGTTTGAAGCATGAAAATTGCATTCGCAGTAAATATTCCATGAGCATGTGCACCACGATAGGATAGGTGCATTCATCTGTGTGATTATTTGTGCTTATGTATAATCCCTTGCCCGAACTATGCCTTAGTCTGAATCTTGTTGGGATACGTAGGTAGCTCACCATTGAGCATGACCAGTACCAACCTTCTTCGCCCCTAATTTTGCGACGCACTTTATTTTTACCTAGATTCGATGGTTCGGTCAAAGGCTTGTCTTCACACAGGCTTCGACATTACTTATGACATGCGTTACTTTACAAGCTCTGTCGAAGAGGGGCAAACTGTAGACACTCCGATTTGACCAACCGTCAAATCCAGGGGATCATTACCTCTGAAACTAATGATGACAATGTCCGACCGAATTCAAAGATCTTTCAAGTAATTCAAGCACTTCGGAAGGTTCTTCAGTCTCGATAAATTTTTCAATGAAATAAGAGACTGGGTGTTCAATAAAATTCGGCTGTAAAAAACACACATGGAAAAGTATAGAGTCTATGTAAAAGATATAATAAGAAATAAATTTTGGTATAAATAGCTTTGAGAAAGCAACTTTTGAAAAAAAAAACAAAAAAAAAAAGAAAAAGAAAAGGGATTCTCTTTAAGAGAAAGAGAGAGAGAGAGAGAGAGAGAGAGAGAGAGAGAGAGAGAGTTTATTTAAATATATATATGTACATAATAAAAGAAAACAAAAAATATATATATAATCTATGTATATATGAATATAAATAATAAATAAATAAGGGGAGAGTTTGTTAAAGGCAGCACGCGGCAAAGCTAGTGGCACTCAGAGAGAGTGCCGCACCGGCACTCACTGAGTGTCATAGACAACTCTCCAAGTGCCGCCCGCTGTAACAGTCTGTTTTTTAAATATATACATTGAACTCTAGAAGATACCATGGCACATGGGTTTACACCCCGAATTTACTGAATTAACCCCGTGGAATTGGTCTATATAAGGGGATGTTCATCTCCCTTATGGGAGAGGTTGGAAAATATTGGAAATATAGATGCAATTGAGAAGAATTGAGAGAGAATTTTGAAGAAAATCCAAGAGATTCAAGAAGAACTTGAAGGAGAATTTAAGATTTTGAAGATCTTCGTCAAGAAACAAGAAGAATCTGAGGATTTCTAGAGGTAATCTTCTAATCTTAGTTTAGTTTATCTCTAATTCAATAACAATTTATAGAACTCTAGGATCTTTTGCACAATTTTCAAAAAGTCTCTTCCCACCTCATTTTATTATACACCATTTGAATTGTGATTGAATCCTCATTCGTAGTTGTTGATTTGGATCTTAGTAACCTTGGATTTAAGGTAAAATGGGTTTTTCAAAAGGAAATTTGATTCTGTTCATTAAATTAGTTCAATTTTTCCTCTCATTTGTTTATATTCTTCCCATTTAGATATCAATTTGGTTTGATCTCTAAGGACCATTAACTTGGGAAGAGAGTTGGACAAAGTGAGTCTACATTCCTCAAGGATCATTAATTTGAGAGAGGAACTAGGCTTAAGAAAAACCAGTTTTCATGGTTTAGGTGTCAATATTGGTGCAGTGAATTCAATAACCAGCAGTGATCAAAGATTTTTAATTAAATCATGATCCATTGGAATTGAATGAGACCAATTCGAATTTGTCCCCAACTCATAGATGTATCACTGTAATTTTTGTTTTGATGAGATTTTGTGGTTAGGATGGTTGATCTTAAGATTTGTAAACTAGTTACTCTCCATCCCAAATTTCAGAACAGTAAGTCAGCTTTGATTTGAATAGATCAGAGCCTTAATCAAACATTTTTTGCTTTAAATATATTTTCCTATGAAGTTTAATGTGCTAGCAAAATCTCCTAAAAAGATTGAAGTGATTCTGATTCATTTACTATTTTTAAAAAATCATACAAAATCTATGGACAGAGAGTTATTAAATTCTAAGTGATGTCTAGACTTAATCCAATACCCAAAGATTGGACCGTTTTGATCTTTGATTTTCTTTTTGGGTTAGAAAGTAGACTCACAGAGGCAGCTTGTATCCAAAATTCATTAAGATCAAATCATGGGAGATATGCTTTTTCTATTTTTGAAAGTCTGGTCTACTCTCTATAATTCTTGAACTATGTTACGGTTTTGATAAACTTTGTAAATGAGGACCGAAATAACTTTTCTATGACCTAAGAATTAAACCATGTTTTAATTATGATTAATTGAACTTAAATTCAGAGGTTAAATGATCCAAATCAATGAATGATTTATAGCTTACTCTTGTTCAAGTTCATGCATTAATCACAAGGTATAGATTCTAGCAATTTGGACATCATCTTGTATTGTGTTAAACCATAATTAGTTGAACATAACTATGGGTTCCTTATGATCATGTTGGGATTATATCATCTCTATATGGATATTACATTGGCTCCTAGTTGAGACTTGCATATCTATAGAGGTGTTGTGTTTCCAACTAGTTAGAAGGAATTCATGATTATGTCAATTCATTCCATCCTTGGTAGATTTAAGCTAGAAGTTTGGGTATGATATATAGGTTTCGATACTACATTTTGTTCAAAGTATGTGGACTAACCTTTGTTTTGTAGCGCTATTGAAGTATGATTTCTTGACGTTTCTCTAGTTTATTTATTTCTTGATTTTATTGATTTTCGACTCCATGCGCGACACCTTAGATTAGGATTTGCCTTATGTGTATATATGTGTTAGAGACTCTTTTCTTAGGTTTATTATTTATTTGCATGCATTGCACGTTTCCTATCGCCGCTAGATCCCGAGTGAGTTTCCTTGTTCCCTATTGCATATCATGACGCAAGCTACTTAAACTATATGAATTTTGAATGCCATATTATCGTTAGCAATCTCGCACCCTTTCCTACATGCTTTTGTAATTTACATATCTATGTATTGTTGGAGGTATGCTTAGATTAATAATTCGGTTAAAAATGATGTTGAGTAGAGGCATATCACGAGATAGCATGAGAGGAGGTGTTTCAGTCCGTCGGGCTCCTTCCCCTCTCATTCCATAATCCCCGAACCTAGAAATCTCTAGTTTCCAAAAGATCAGTTTGCTTTTAAAATGGTTTCTTAATTTTCCTTTAAAAATTAAGTGGCGAATCATATTTTGAATTTGAAAAAAAATTTAAAAACCGTAGCTAGCCTGCGATATCCACAGTCACCCAATTTGATTACAGTTGAAGAAGAAGGCAATAAATTTTGACCAAAATTAGCTACGAATTGACCCTGTGCCTGTAAATTCGAATTGGGGTTTTAAATTTGTAATCGATCAGGTTTTGACTTTTGACCCAATTGTTAGAGAGAGAGAGAGAGAGGGCGAAATGGTGGTAAATCTGGTGATGATAGGTTTGGACGGTTAGGTCTAGGATTTTTTCCCTGATTTTGTGCATATCTTTTTGTTTCGAAAAAGGTTATTTTGGTCTTTTCATTCTCAATCTTAACAGATTCCGTTTGTTCAAAGGTTTAAAGCCCATGGTTCTTTGATATTTTCAAAGTACAGTGGGGTAACTTGAACAATGGTCAAAGTATATGGGGTAAAATGCATTTACCCTTTTTTGGGGGTTATTTAGTAATAAGCCCTTTTAGGGGATCTTTTATGGTCATAGATCCCTCCCTCATGAAAACATTTCCACTAAAAATTCTCTAGAGCATATTTCGTAGACTGATTTACCCCTACAACTATCAACATTCAAAAAAAGGGAAATTCCTAAAAAATTTCAGCTCACTCTCTCTCTCTCTCTCTAAAAAAATTATCAAAACTTTTTTAAATCATTAATTGTAAAATTCTACAAATTTACATGTGTATAATCAAACTTTTCAAAAGGTTACCCCAGCATGAACTTGTGTAATTCTCCCCTTTGATCCACATAATCATTTAGCATGCTCAAAGAATCGTATAGATATACTTTTCATAAATATTCGCGATCTTAATTAATGGGCCAAAACTAACACATGCATTTTTCGTGGATCACAATATCATGCTTGATATTTAACACATAAAATCCCTATATAGCATAGGTTAGAATTCATACCTCAAGCTACGGTCCAGATCTTTCGAGAGAAGTTATAGGAGTCCAAATCTACGCCAAATATTATATTACAAGTGAAACCGACAAGTTTTACATAGTTTTTCCCAATTTTCCAAAATTAGATTTTTGAAAATTTATCGCCAAATGTGGTCTAACAAGTATCAAAACGAAGGTCTTACCTCAAGGATTCCAAAAATGTAAATGAGGACGAATTTTGCCGGATAGGTTTATTTCCGTGGAATTTCTAGATAACCTATTTTTTATGCAACGTATCATTTACGTTAATACTATATCATTCAAAATGATCTTAAACAAGATCGAAACTATCAGTAAACATACAAAACATGTATATTTACTATTCACGTAAATTAGGTAAAGTCAAATAACATTCAAATCATATAAATGTCGTTTAATCATTTTAATTCCCTTTTGATTGTCAAATCCTCGTGTCATCGATTGACACTCACTGTTGACCCACATCAACCATATCCACAATTATTAAACCACGTTAATAATTCTTAATAAATAAATATGCACTTAAAAATAAATAGATTTTCCGGGAAAGGCGCGACAACTCTCTCCTAAAAAAAAGTTTCTTCCCAAACTTATACCTCAAAAGTCGAACATGTACGGGTATTCCCTCCTCATTTCCTCCTCATTCTCCCACGTAGCCTCTTCGACCATGTGACTACGCCACAATACTTTCACCATTGGAATCATCTTCATTTTCAATACTTGTTCTTTCTTATCCAAGACCTCTACCAGATGCTCTACATACTCAAGTCCTCCTGGATCTGTAATAATTCTGGTATGATAATCTTACTCGTCTCCGTCATACACCGTCTCAACATAGACACGTGAAATACATTGTGCACATACACTAACTCGTATGATAAGGCTAGTCGGTAAGCCACTGGTCCTACTTTCTCAAGGATCTTAACTAGTCCTACAAGCCTCGAGCTAAGTTTCCCTCGTTTCCCAAATCGAACAATGCCTTTCAAAGGCGATACTCTCAAGTATACAAAGTCTCCTACTTCAAATGTGATCGGTCATCGTTTAGAATTGGCATAACTGTTATAACAACTTTGAACTATCTTAAGTCGCTCCTGGATTAGTTTTACCTTCTCGGTAGTCAACTACACTATCTCAGGTCATTACGTCTATACAAGGTTTCATACGGTGCCATACCAATACTTGATTGAAAATCGCTAATGTAGGCGATTCGACTAAGGGTAAGTACTTCTCCCAATCACTCCCAAATTCTAGAACGCACAAACTAAGCATATCCTCTAATGTCTGAATCATTCGTTCGGACTAGGGGTGGCAATCGGGTTGTGTCGGGTCATAATCGTGTCGGGTCATTATCGTGCCGGGTCATAATCGTGTCATTCTTAACATGTCATAATTGAGTCGGGTCATACACGGGTCACTCGTTTAACCCGTCTAACCCGTGTAGGGTGTCATCGGTTCGGTTCAAATTTTTAATTTTTATTTTATTTTTTGATTTTTTTCCATGTTTTGAAAACCAACTGAAGTGGTCAGTTCGGTCAAATTTTTTTTTGACTTTTGGTCGATTTTTTCAATTTGGGCAGTCGAATAGATTTTTCAGTTGTAGGTAATTTTAAGAAAACCGACTGGTTAGCTCAGTTCGGTTATTCAGAAAAAGCTTACAGCCTTACTAAGAGCACAAACAATTCTTCCCATCAAATGTATTAATTATTAACACATATTACATATCATCTTAAATACCAAAATACTACTAATATAATAACATCCAACTATTATAAACTATTATAAACTTATTAGTTATGAATCTGTTTTTTATTACATTAGTTATTAATTATTATATATAGATTTAATTGTTTGGCAAGTTGGTAATTACTCTTTTTTTTTTGGTGAGCAATAAAAAACCAATTTTATTTTTTACTTTTAAAAAAATTAAATATTTTTTAATTCTTATTTATATTATTTGTATTATCGATTTCTAGATTTTGAAAAATATTTTTTAGATCTAAAAATAATGCTTCAACTGCACTTAAATACTTAATCGGGTCAAACGGGTTAAACGGATTGACCAGCTTAAACCCATTTAATAATCGTGCCAAACGGGTCGATTCGTTTATGACCCATGCTCTTATATGGGTCACCCAAACCCGTTTGTTTTTGTGTCGGGTCAAAAATTGCCACCCTTAGTTCAGACTGATCGTTGGTTTGAGGATGGAATACAGTACTGAAACTCAACTTGGTAGCCATTGCCTTGTGTAAACTTTCCCAAAACTTCGACGTAAAACTACTATCACGATCCGATACGATCACTGTTGGAGCTCTGTGTTGTCTCATAATCTCTTTCACATACAATTCTGCTAACCTTAAAGTCTTAGTCGTCTTGATTGGTAGAAAATGAGCTGACTTTGTCAATCGTCAACTATAACCCAAATCTTGTCGTTCTTGTTAGGTGATTGTGGAAATCCATAAACAAAATCCATCGTGATCTCATCCCATTTCCACTCTGACACATGTAATGGTTGTAGTAGTCCTGCGGGTACTTGTCTCTTTGCTTTGACTTGCTGACATACCGAACACTCTGAAATATACTTGGCAAGTTCTCGCGCAAGTTCTGGTGCATCTTGTTACTTCCCAGATGGACTAAATATTTGGTACTATATGCCTCCTCTAGAATCCACTCTTTCAAGTCTTTCAAATTCGGTACACATAGGGTCACTTTCCCAAAGGTATCTCGTCTCTTATTTTACCCAAGTAATAGTCGATGAACTGTTCTGCCTTGATCTCATCAGTGATATCTGAGTGAGCTATGATCGCCATTATCAAATCACCATTCTTCTCTGGAATTACATCTAACTCCAATAGGTCTATTTCCCCGATCAATTCCTTTTGCTTCGTTAGTGTGGACACGCGGGATTCCACCATTTATTGCTTTTTGTTTGAAATTTGATTTGAAAAGGAAAGAAAAGAGAATAGGTCTGTTGAAAACAGATACAGAGTCGCCACTTGGTCTTTAAGGAACCAAGAAACCTAATTTTGACTCACCCAAATGGATAAAGGGCACCGGCCCTTCATAACCAAAGAACTTGGCTCGGGGTTTTTGGTACGAGAGAGGAAAGAGCCTTTGTCGCGACTAAAACACCCTCAACTCGCCCCGTCTTTCGACGGGCCTCAATTAGCATCCAAATAATCATCTTATACTATGTATGGTTCGACAATCAATACTATGATAGTATATTACATCACATAAGAAAATTTGAAATGGAAGATCTAAAGATAAGATATCATTCATAATATCTATGTCAAATATCATACAATGTAAAGTGAAAGATCACACAAATAAACCTAGGAAAAATCATCTAATCATGTATCAAATGATCAAGACTTCCTAATCTAAAGGGGGACATGAATTGTTATTGAAACAAATAAACAAAGAAATCAAAATATGCTTAGCAAGCTAGAATGATGCATGCTAATCTTTGAGAAGAGAAGATCTCTCAATCCCCGGGACGGATGAGAAAGGTTGATTAGATCGAGGGGAAGCATGAACGTGTGATCATGATCATTCCTTATAATCTTCTTAGATTAGGAGTTACAAAAACCCCAAATCTTGCATGAATGAAATGTATGTATCTAGAATGTGCCAAGATTGTAGTGTGCTTTGTGTTCATGGATTCCTAGAATGACTTAGAAGTCTAGAATGTGTATAAATGAATGAAAGAAATCGTCATGGGATATGTAAAAATGTAGTATGAACTACTTCCTAAGACATGAGCTAATTTGGAGTGCATGTAAGCATCAAATTAAAGGGGGGAAGTAAAAGTGTGCTTGCTGTGAATAGTGGACAAAACAGTAACATGATATTTTGGAAATTGAAAAAAGGGGTTAGGAATGCTTTCAATGTATGATTTTTTTATGGAGATCTTCCTTATTGTGTCTAGAACACAACCCAAAAACCAATCTTTAATAACTATTACAGATTGATAGAAATCATATGAACAATAGAGATTACCAAGAAACAGAGTTCGTATTGTTGACTGAAATATCAAAAAATCTTAGAAAATGAAAACAAATGATCTAGATGCCCATTTTATACAGAAAGTTCTCTAAGACATTGAGGTCCAAGGGAAAAATAAGTTAGGATTACTCATTTTGGAAAAGTTTTCTGTAAAACAAGTTGAAAGTAGACCAAGCTGCTGTGACAACAAAAACAGAATATCTGGAGAGAATGTTTGGGTCCAAATGGACCATTTTCAAATATTTTCAAGTCAAACTAAAACTCATGGGTGTTCTCTAATGAGTTAGGAAGACTTTCAAAGTGGTCATGCATCCATACATTGAGTATTTGAGTTCTAGAGAAATCGTTGAACTCAGATCACTCACTGTTTTGAAGATTTTAGAAAAACTAGAGTTTTCTTTCTTGAGATCAAAATGAGGGGTTTTAAGAGGGGTTTTGAAATAGAGGTTTTGAAAGTATATTTTCAACATCAAATAGAGATTATAACCTCTTGGAATATCAACATCAAACTCATTATCAAGAACCCCCAATATTATTGGAGAGATTCATTTTTATTTTGAACATAACTTCAAGGATACCTTGGAGGTATTGAAGTTATAATCATCATCTATCAAACATGTTTTTGAGGTCAAGAGCTACTATCCATAAGGATTCACTCACCTCAAACTTCATGTCATCATTTAGATGATGAAGAACAAGTAAGCAAATAAAGAAAAATAAAAAGAAATGAGGTAAGAAGAGATGAACATATATATAAATAAGCAAGTAAATAACAATCAATAGATGATGATCAATATAATATTGGACTTGTAGCTTGGTGTTTCACTCATAGATGTTGACATTTGGACATGGAAGTAGCTTCCTAACTAAAAAATGCTTAGAGAAATGGTGGTTGGGTGTATTGATGATGAAATATATAGAAGAATGGTGGAGGAAAACAAGATTGAAACTCACTTTCTATAGAAAAATAGTAGGAGGAAGCTCCTCTCTCACTTCTAAATCTATCTCTATCTCTCTTTCTCTCTACAACTTTGTCAAGCTTTGCACTTAGCCCCCCCAAAATGAAGAGAAATGGGGGGTTTATATATGCTAATTTGGGATGGTTTTGGGGTTTTAGAAGTACTCCCATTGGTCCCAAACAACTGAAAACATAGAGCTACGTCGTTTTGGTTTCCAATTAATCAAAATGGACCTCTAAAAGAAATTGCAAAAATGGACTGTTCTGGGGGAGAGTGCCGCGGTGACACTGGGCCTGTGCCACGGCGGCAGTGGGCTAGTGCCGCGGCAGTAGTGCTCCTCCTTCGTCCAGATATTGCTGTTTAGGCCCCCAGAGATTCTGATATTCGCGAAAAGGCCCTATTTCGTCCAAAATTCACATAAAATGCATACGAACTCCAAATTGAGGTTGTGATGTACCGTTGAAAAGGTAATGGAGTCTATTTTTCATAAAAAAAAAATAGTTCAGAGTTAGGTCACTTTGAAAAGTTTTGCGGTATTTGCGATAAAAGTCGATTTAATCGCCTTTTTCGCCTTCGGAAATTCATAATAAACTCGTTTTAAATCCAAACATTGTGTGTGATATACCGTTGGAAAGCTATTCACCTCTTATATCCATGAAAAATGGATGAAAATTGTTACAGTGCTCCAGTTTCAAAGTCAAATTTTGGTCAAACTGGTCAAACCTGAGATTCCCGGGAAGTTTTGGAAACCTCTGGGAGCTCCCAAGAGCTGACGTTTTCGCTCGATTTTCTTTTAAAACTCATTTTAATACTTTTCACATGATCTAGAATGACCTTGGCGAATTTGGATGATTTCGGTCAAACTTGGTCAAACCTGGTCAAACTTTGGTCAAACCGATCAACGGGGACTTTCCGGGGACTTCCGGGACTTTCGGGACTTTCGAGACTTCCGAGGGTCTCTGGGAGCTGATAATTTCATCTGATTTTGCTTAAAAACTCATTTTCTTACTTTTCTTATGACATAGCATGTTTCCAGAACTTTTGTTCCAAATCTGGGAGTTTTCGGGCTTTTAGGGGCATTTTGGTCATTCTGAGCATTCTGGGAAATAGAATTAACTTCCAGGAGTCCTTCTGAGTCTTTTTCGATCATTGTGAACCACCAAGCTATGGGTCTCCTAAATCTGATAGCCGACAAAATGAGGTGTCTACAGTTAGCTCAATGGCTAAATTCCCCGTCGTCTTTCAGCTTAAAGCGTCGGCTATAACGTTCGCATTCCCCAGGTGATACTGTATTGAAAGATCATAATCCTTCATCAATTCTAACCATCTTCTCTGTCTCATGTTCAAATCTCATTGTGTGAATAATTATTTCAAACTCTTGAGGTCTGTGAAGATCTCACACTTCTCACTGTATAAGTAGTGCCTCCAAATCTTCAAAGCATAAATCACTGAGGCCAATTCAATATCATGATTCGGATAATTTATCTTGTGTGGTTTCAACTGTCTTGAAGAGTAGGTAATAACCTTGACACTTGACATAAGCATACACCCCAACCCTGATGCTAAGCATCACTATAGATCACAAAACCTTCAGTTCCTAACGATATTGTCAAGATAGGCGCTCTCGTCAAATGCGACTTCAACTCTTGAAAACTGTCTTCACATTCTGAACTCCACTCAAAAGTAATACCCTTCCCCATAATGAGATCCTTGAGAAATTCTCAATGAAACGACGGTAGTATCCAGCTAATCCTAAGAAAATCATATTTCTGATACTAATATCGGTCTCTGCCAATTAGATACTACTTCTACCTTCTGAGGATCAACTGAGATGCCATCCTTGTCAATGACATGACATTGAAATGCAATGATAGGTAGCCATAATTCATACTTCTTTAGTTTCCCAAATAGCTACTTCTCTCGCAACCTCTAAATTTTAAGTCTCAAATGTTTCCCGTGTTCTATCTCGCTCGGCGAATAGATAAGATATTGTCTATGAACACGATCATATAATCATCTAAGTAGGCATTCAAGACTCGGTTTATAAGGTCCATGAACGCGACTGGTGTACCCAAATGGCATGATTAGGAATTCATAGTGTCTGTAGCGCGTTCTGAAAGTTGTCTTCTCAATGTCTTCAACCTTTACTTTCAGTTGATGATAACCTAATCTCAAATCTATCTTCAAAAATACTTGTGCTCCATGAAGTTGATCGAATAGTTCATCGATACTGGGCAATAGATACTTGTTCTTGATTGTCAACTTGTTCAATTCTTAATAGTCGACACACATACGCATTGAACCATCTTTCTTTTTCACAAATAACACTGGAGCTCCCCACGGTGATATACTAGGTTGAATAAAACCTTTGTCGAGTAGCTCTTGTAGTTGGACTTTCAATTCTATGGGTGCTATTTAATGTGGTGCTTTTGATACAGGTCTTGAGTCCAGTATTATCTCAATGGTGAACTCAATCTCACTCTCAATAAGAACATCTGGAAGGTTGACGAGAAACACATCTGGATACTCTCGTACTATTGGTATGTCTTCTACTCTCAATTTGGTCGCCATCGTGTCAATCACTGAATACAAAAACCCCTAACATCCCTTTCTTAACAACTTTCCTGCTCGAATAGTTGAAATCAAATTTGGAGGCGATGTAACCCTACTCCCATAAAAATAAAATTTCCCGTGAACTGGGATCGAAAATAACTTCTTTCCGTTCACAATCTATCATGGCTTGGTTAAGTGATAACCAATCCATTCTTAATATCACATCGAAATGGTTCATGACAAGTGGTATAAGGTCTACGGTCATCAGCTTCTCACCTAGTTTGATTTCACAGTTCTTGTATATCGTAGACGTTACTATTGACTTTCTAAGAGGAAAGCAAGGAATAATTCATATCCTAACAATGCAGGCTTAACATTCAAATGTTCAACAAAATGATGCGACGCAAATGAATGAGTAGATCCTAAATCAACAAGTATACATGCTGGATGCGAGCATATAGGCACCATACCTGAGACCACTATATCTGTAGCAGCCACATCTCTGAGATTCAACTGGAATGACTTTCCTTGTCGCTGATCTATCCCCTGCCTCCTATCATTGGATTGCTTTGTCTTCGAACCACTTAAAGCCAAAGCACTAGCTCTTTGTTGTGGACATCTCCTCGGGCAATCCTTGGACTGCTGCTCGATTACCCCACAATCATAACATTTGCCTCATGAATCAGGTGTAGAATTAGCACTACCCTCTCCTTGGTTCCTATTCTGTGGTTAGTCATGAAATATCGACCCGTGTGAGGTCGATTACAAAGAGGACATATCGGTACATTACTCAATGATCTCCCTTATCCACTGAAACTAGAACTAGAACCAGAACCTCTCGCGAAAGGACTCTTAAAGATCCACCCCAGTTCTGGTCACAACCCTCACTACCCCATTTGACTTGCTGGTTCTATCTCTACCTCTCCATTGTACCTCTGACATCAGTGTCACTTATTGTACTACTCTGATGCGCGAGTGTATATACGTCTCCACGCTCAAGCGGATGTTCTATCTCAATACCTCTTTGTACTTCCTTGCTCTATCATCCTCCGTCGATACAAAACCCTTTCCGAACCTCAGCAATGCATTGCACTTTGAAGTGTATTCTATCACGGTAATGTCTCTTTATTGAAGATTATCAAACTCTCTCTTCTTCATGTTGTAAGCAGCTCTTGGAAAGAATCGACGGATGAATTCTGCCTTAAACCCTTTCCAAGTTATCGATGCTCCTTGGTCTAAAACATTCACCCACAAACTATGTGCTTTACCCTTAAGCACATCACTCGCATTCTCAATCTTCTGTATATCAGACATCAGAAGAAATCTAAAATCCTCTCCATGTCCATGATTCAATATCCTGCTAACGTCGTGTCAGATTTTTCATAAAACTATATTGGTTTCTTTCTCGCGAATTGTTCCGACACGGATCGCCCCTATTTTCAGGTGTAGGTATAACATCTATTGGTGCTGCCTCAAATGGAGATGTCAGAGGTATTCATTCAGCTATTGTTTGTGCCAAGTTTCCAATTATATCTGACAACTGGTCTATACGTGCATTTGGTGATTAATCGCGCTCACCGTCCATAGTTTCACAATCCTGTCAATCGTAATGCATAAATACTATGCATATATGATAATAACCTGATCATGTATATATAACAACATACCATATGCATCAAATATCTCTATTGTGTATGGATGCATTAAAGAGTCTACCTCATATCACTCAACACTCCACTCGACGTCGAACGTTCCCGACGTTTTGTTACCAATTGCTCTGATACCAATAAATGTCATGACCTATCCCGCTACGAGCGGAAATAGGACTTGTGCACACCACCAAGGCTTATCCAATTCATTAAATGTAAACGCAGCAGAAAAGAAACATCAAGAAACTCTTTAAAGCAAAGTTCATTTGAAAACCATTGAACTACGAGACCGTAAAATCCGTATAAAATCAAAAAAGTTAATTATATTTCAAAACAAGAATGCATTAGTTAGTAGGGACCCTAAAAGTACCCTAAGAACCAATTAGAACCTTTAAAAAATTTTCAAAAAAGGTTTCTAAGAGTAAACATGCAACCGGTATTTCAACCGGTCGAACTGCCCCATTCGACTGGTCGAATGGGGGGGCCTGGGCAAAATCCCTCCTTGCTTGATGGATTTTGCCCAAGTCTCACTCAACTAAATCAGAACAACATTTCTAAAATGCATGAAAAACACTGTAAAACATTACCAAGACACTAATTCGATACGTTAAACATCCAAAAGACTCACGAGTTTGGACATGTTTCAAATAAAATTAATCAAAAGAGATTAACCACTGTGGACACCGGAAGTGGACCACTTCTCTCTCTTTGTTCGAGATTGTTTTGAAATTGATTTGAATCAAAGAAAAGGAAAGGTCTGTTGAAAACAGATACAGAGTCGCCACTTGGTCTTTAAGGAACCAAGAAACCTAATTTTGACTCACCCAAATGGATAAAGGGCACCGGCCCTTCATAACCAAAGAACTTAGTTCGGGGTTTTGGTACGAGAGAGGAAGGAGCCTTTGTCGCGACTAAAACACCCTCAACTCGCCCCATCTTTCGACGGGCCTCAATTAGCATCCAAATAATCATCTTATACTATGTATGGTTCGACAATTAATACTATGATAGTATATTACATTACATAAGAAACTTGAAAATGGAAGATCTAAAGATAAAATATCATTCATAAGATCTAAGTCAAATATCATACAATGCAAAGTGAAAGATCACACGAACAAACCTAGGAAAAATCGTCTATTCATATATCAAATAATCAAGACTTCCTAATCTAAAGGGGGACATGAGTTGTTCTTGAAACAAATAAACAAAGAAATCAAGATATGCTTAGCAAGCTAGTATGATGCATGTTATTCTTTGAGAAAAGAAGACCTCTCAATCCCCGGGACGGATGAGAAAGGATGATTAGATCAAGGGGAAGCATGAACGTGTGATCGAGTTCATTCCTTATAATCTTCTTAGATTAAGAGTTACAAAAACCCCAAATCTTGCATGAATGCAATGTATGTATCTAAAATGTGCAAAGGTTGTAGTGTGCTTTGTGTTCATGGATTCCTAGAATGACTTAGAAGTCTAAAATATGTATAAATGGATGAATGAAATCAACATGGGATATGTACAAATGTAGTATGAACTACTTCCTAAGATATGAACTAATTTGGAATGCATATGAGCATCAAACCAAAGAATGAAAGTTGAAATGTGCTTGCTGTGAATAGTGGACAGAACAGTAACTAGATCTTTGGAAAATTGAAAAGAGGGGTTAGGAATGTTTTCAATGCATGATTTTTTATGGAGATGTTTCTTATTGTGTCTAGAACACAACCCAAAAGGACAATCTTGAATAGCTATCACAGATTGAGAGAAATCATGTAAACAATGAAGGTCACTCAGAAACAGAGTCCGTACCGTCAACCGAAATGTTAGAAAATCTTAGAAAATGAAAACAAATGATCTGGAAGCCCATTTTATACAGAAAGTTCCCTAAGACATTGAAGTTTAAGGGAAAAATAAGTTAGGACCACCCTTTTTGGAAAAGTTTTATGGAAACGAAGTTGGAAGTGGACCTAGCTGCTGTGACATCAAAAACAGAATGTCTAGAGAAAATGTTTGGGTCCAAATGGACCATTTTCAAGTGCTTCCAAGTCAAGCCAAAAATCATGGATGTTCTATAATGAGTTAGAAAGACTTTCCAAGTGGTCTTGCATTCATACATTGAGTATTGAACTCAAAATAATTCCTTGAAGTTAAATGACTCACTATTTTGAGGGTTTTGAGAAAAACAAGGTTTATTTCTTGAAATCAAAATGAGGGGTTTAAGAGGGGGTTTTGAAATGAGGGTTTTGAAAGTATACTTCCAGACCTTGGATGAATATTCTAACCACTTGGAATATCAATTCCTAACTTATTTCAAGAACTTCCCAAGTATTTGCAAACCATGGTTTTATTTGGAAACCAAACTCAAGAACCTATGGGAGTATGATATATGAGAGGATAGATGATACATGATATGATATAACATACTAAAAGTGGTAAATAACATGTGCATAAGATATGGGTTCATCTAGATACAAGAGAGTGTTGCATCAAAGTGTGAAAGTCAAAAAGTGAAATGCTGTGAATAGTGGACAGACTGTATGCATTACATTGTAACATTATAATGGGAGGTCAAACGTGCCTAGGAAAATGTGATATAAATCAGAGATCATCCTTATTGTGTCTAGAAAATTACCCAAAAAGCCAAACCTCAATAGCTATCACAGATTAAAAGAAAAAAATCAGAATGTACACATGACTCAGAAACAAAAGCTGCACTGTTGACCGATTTTGTATGATTTTTCATAAATCAAAGAAAGGGTTTCTGACGACCCATTATACACCAAAAGTTTCCTAAGACACCCAAGTTTCATAAAAAAAATAGAAAAGATATATGTACAGTGACGAAAATATCCAGAATAAGTGCAAGAAGTTGGGTGAACATTCTGTGAGAACAGAGGCAGATTATGAATATGAACTTCTCACATCCAAAACAAATACTTTCATATCTCTATAATTGATGGGAAAAACTGGGGTCAAACTATGATGTCTTAGGAATATTTTCCAAGTGGTTTCATCATCATAACTCAAGTATTTAATTCAAAACAAATCTTTGAATCTGAACAGCTCACTGTTTTGGATCATTCTTGAAGAAAATGGATTTGGGTTTGAAATAGAGTTTGAGTTCTTGATTGGGGGTTTTGAAATAGATGTTCAAAGCATGAACTTAAACTCTGTGACCACTTAGAACCTCATCCAACCTTGAATCATCAAAGAACTCCTAATATTATTGGAGAGATTCATTTTTATTTTGAACATAACTTCAAGGATACCTTGGAGGTATTGAAGTTATAATCATCATCTATCAAACATGGTTTTGAGGTCAAGAGCTACTATCCATAAGGATTCACTCACCTCAAACTTCATGTCATCATCTAGATGATGATGAACTAGTAAGTAAATAAAGAAAATAAAAAGAAATGAGATTAAGAAGAGATGAACATAATATGAACAAGCAAGTAAATAACAATCAATAGATGATAATCAATATGATTTTGGACTTGTAGCTTGGTGTTTCACTCATAGATTTTGACATTTGGACATGGAAGTAGCTTCCTAACTTAAGAATGCTCAAGAATGGTGATTGGGTATATGGATGATGAAGTATATAGAAAAATGGTGGAGGAAAACAAGATTAGAACTCACTTTGATTGGAAAAATGGAAGAAGAAGACTACTTCTTCTCTTTCTCTCTCTATACTTCCCTAGAGTTTTTTCCTAAGCTCTCTCTAAGCTTCCATGTCTCCCCTAAATGGAAGTAAATGACTTCTTTTATAGGCAAAGGAGGGGTGGTAAATGGAGTTTTAAAAAGTTTAAAATGGTCTCCCATTGGTCCAAAATAAGTTGGGAATCAAAACTACGTCGTTTTGGTTTTTAATTAATCAAAATGGGACCCCAAAAGAAATTACAAAAACTCACTGCTCTGGAGGGGAGTGCCGCGGCGGCACTGGGCCACTGCCGCGGCGGCAGTGGGCCAGTGCCGCGGCGGCACTGCTCCTCCCTTCGTCCAGATAATGCTGTTTAGGCCCCCCGAAGTTCCAGTATTCGCGAAAAAGCCCTATTTCGTCCGAAATTCACAGAAAATGCGTACGAACTCCAAATTGGGATTGTGATATACCGTTGGAAAGGTAATGGAGTCTACTTTACATAAAAAAAGTTCGGGGATAGGTCACTTTGAAAAGTTTTGCGGTATTCGCGATAAAAGCCGATTTGATCGCCTTTTTCGCCTTTGGAAATTCATAATAAATTCGTTTTAAATCCAGAAATTACGTGCGATATACCGTTGGAAAGCTATTGACCTCTAGTATCCATGAAAAATATTTGAAAATTGTTTCGGCACCCCGGTTCCAAAGTCAAATTCTGGTCAAACTAGTCAAACCTGGGATTCCCGGGAAGTTCTGGAAACCTCCGGGAGTTCCCGGGAGCTGATGTTTTCGCTCGATTTTCTTTTGGAACTTGTTTTAATACTTTTCCCGTGATTTAAAAGATTTTGGCGAATTCGGACGATTTCGGTCAAACTTGGTCAAACTTGGTCAAACCTGGTCAAACCTGTGTCAAATCTGGTCAAACCGGTCAACGGGGACTTTCCGGGAACTTCCGGGACTTCCGGGGGTCTCTGGGAGCTGACGATTTCATCCGATTTTTCTTAAAAACTCATTTTATCACTTTTCTTATGACGTAGCATGTTTTCAGAACTTTGGGACCAAATCTGGGAGTTTTCGGACTTTCAAGGGCATTTTGGTCATTCTGAGCATTCTGAGAGATAGAGCTGACTTCCGAGAGTCCTTTTGAGTCTTTTACGATCATTGTGATCCACCAAGCTATGGGTCTCCTAAATCTGATAGCCGACAAAATGGGGTGTCTACAGTTTGCCCCTCTTTGGCAGGAACTTGCGAGGCAACGCATGTCGCAAGCGAGTGCCAAAGTTTTGAAGAGACAGGACTTTTTGGAGGCTATAGATTTAGGACAAACAGCGTTGCAAAAGATGCAAGGATGATGAGGTTAGTGCTGGTCGTGCTCCGCGTGAGCTGCCTACGTATCCCAAGGGGAATCAGACCGGGACGTAGTTCAGGGCACAAAGGAATAAATCACACATACACATACACAACAATCAGGCGGATGCTATGCTATATGAGGATGATATGCAATGCGTGGACGTGATATGATTTCATACATGAGTCCTATCATGCCTGGTGTTCTGATCCTAGTATGAGCAGGTGCCGTGGGATGTGCCACTCCGAGTGGACTTATGTTGTGTTAGTATTTCTAACTGTGATGCAGTTATTAACCCGAATAGGGACATCAAGGTTTGAATACTCTAAGTCTTGGAGCAAACTTCTGAATTTTGGGAAGTGTGCTTCGCAAGCGAATGTAATTGGATGTGGGGTCCCGGAGGACTATATTCGGAGATGCCGTTTGATAGTTAACCGACGGACACGGAAGCCCTGGAAATTAAGAGATGGACACAGAAGTCAAGAGACGTCAAGTGATGGACATGAAATCCCGAGATGCCAAGCGATGAACATGGAACCCCCATTAATGGACATAGAAGCCTAAGATTTTGAATGAGAATGATGAACATGACATATTTTGAATGAGAGTGATGATAAACCAATGATGATTAATGAACTGACGATGTACGAATCGAGCTGATGAGTCGATAATGAACTACTGTGACTATCATGGATTGGATCAACAGTTGGGCTAACCGTGACCGGAAGAAGTGACGATGCACGAATCTAGATGATGAGTCAATAGTGAACTATTGTGACTATCATGGATTGGATCAACAGTTGGACTAATCGTGACCAGAAGAAGTGACGATGTACGAATCGAGAGGATGAGTCAACAGTGAACTACTGTGACTATCATGGATTGGATCAACAGTTGTACTAACAGTGACTAGAAGAACTGACGATGTACGAATCGAGATGATGAGTCAACAGTGAACTACTGTGACTGTCATAGATTGAACTGACGATCGAACTAATCGAGAAGACGAGTCGACAGTGAACTAATGTGACTGTCGTGATTGGACTGACGATGTACGAATCGAGAAGACGAGTCGACAGTGAACTTACTGTGACTGTCGTGATTGAACTGACGATGTACGAATCGAGAAGACGAGTCGACAGTGAACTACTGTGACTGTCATGATTGAACTGACGATGTACGAATCGAGAAGACGAGTCGACAGTGAACTACTGTGACTGTCATGATTGAACTAACGATGTACGAATCGAGAAGACGAGTCGACAGTGAACTACTGTGACTGTCATGATTGAACTGACGATGTATGAATCGAGATGACGAGTCGATAGTGAACTTACTATGACTGTTATAGATTGAACTGATGATGTACGAATCGAGAAGACGAGTCGATAGTGAACTTACTATGACTGTCATGATTGAACTGACGATGTACGAATCGAGAAGACGAGTCGATAGTGAACTCTTGTGACTGTCATGGATTGGACCAACGGTTGGACTAACCATGATCAAAAGAACAGACGATGTACTAATAGAGGTGACGAGTCTACAGTGAACTACTGTGACTGTCATGGATTGAAGTGACGATTGAACTAACCGAGATGTCGAGTCGACAGTGAACTACTGTGACTGTCAGGATTGAACTGCCGATGTACGAATCGAGATGACGAGTCGACAGTGAACTCTTGTGACTGTTGTGATTGAATTGACGATGTACAAATTGATATGCCTACTGGGGGATTAAACTGAATCTGTTGGGGATGAAGCGAATCTTTCTGGGATCTCTCTTCAACTACTTCTCTTGACCAGGAACCAGGATTCAAATTCGAATCTCTCATAGTTGATCAAATCTTGCTGGCCTAGAACCGGGATCCATCAATAGCCACTTATGGACTTATGATGGTCAACTTTCGATGGTTTGGACAGGGATGAAATTCGCATTTGCCCTAAGTTTGGACGCTTCTCATGCTGACGCCTTAACCGGTGCAGTAATGGTGTTTGGTACTCCTGCTTGTATTGGCATGCTCTTTATAACTTGATTTGAAAATTTTATTAGTCGCTGTTGACTTACACATTTGAGACTACAACAGACTCAAAAACTTGACAGACATTGACGCACGAGGATGACATATTTGACACAAGCTCGTCTTGTCAAAACTTGATGTGCTTTTGTCATAAACGATGTACCATTTCTCTTTTGGTGTTCACCCCTCATCTTAACATGGTAGCACTTTGCTGATAAATCTGATTTTTGAAAATTCCTCCCTAGTGATCTAGTCAATATTTTGCTTCTCCCAGGAAGTGCTTTGAATTAGTGCCTTAGCTTTTAGAGTAAAAGATGCTTTATTTCAAAATTTTCAAAACAACTTGGTAACTTGAAAACTCGCCCTTGGTGTGAAGGGATTGTGTTAGGCAAACGGAGTTTGCCCCTAGTTTGAGCTGTACAAAGTGGGATTCATAAGCGAACGAGGTGGGTGAACGAAGTTTGCCCCTAGTTTGGATGATGGTTTATTGGAGGTTTTGGGCAAACGAGGTAGGTGACCGAAGTTTGCCCCTTGTATGAAGGGTAGATAGTAAAAGTCAGGCAAACGAGGCGGGTAGCCGATGTTTGCCCCTAGTGTGGAAGGTGATTTTCTGGCTTGAGGCATGGACCGTGACTTTAATCTCTCAAATGCTCATAACTTTTGCCTAGGCACCAGTGAGGTGACCTAGCAAGCTCTTTTCTCTCTTTTGTTATTGCTCACCTTGGATTTAACTCTAATTTTGCCTAGGCGTCCTTTCGGATTTTCGGCCTAGCGAGCCATCCTTCTTTTTTTTTTTTGAAAGTCTGCCTACATACCCCCTAGCGGGGATCAGGTCCAACGTAGTTCGGGCCAAAGTCTTGAAAGAAGGGGGGTTGGTTATGATGGTGTCGACCGAACCGATGCGGTTGCCTACGTATCCCTGAGTGGGAATCAGGTCGAGCGTAGTTCAAGGCAAGGTCTGAAATAAGGGGTTTGAGGTATGAGGGTTTTTCAAACCAATCGTCAAAGAAGTTCAAACTTGAGCCACTTGTGGTAGCTTTGAATAAAAGGATTTAGTTTCAATCTCCCTTTCTTTTCTTTTTTCTTTTTCTTTTTGTTTTGTTTTGAGGATTGATCCTTTTCACTTTCGCCTAGCCAGTCAATTTTGCTTTTTAATGTAGTCGATTCTTGTGAAATCTTTCAATCGCAATCTCAGAATTTCAGAATGTGCATGTCAGCTCTCGGAACTTATTTGTGGTCATTCTGTGCCTTTTGAAATGTGATCTTGGCACGTTCTTAAGATGTATTTTGAAGCGTATGATTCTATCAAAATTTTTCCCCGACATTTTGACTGGCTAGGGTTAGATTTTGGAAATCAACACCTTTTTCAGCTCTAACTTTTGCCTAGGTGCCCTTTCGGGTTTTCAACCTAGCGAGCTTTCTCTTTTCTTTTCTTTTCTTTTCTTTTCTTTTTCTTTCTTTTTTTTTTTTTTTTGAAAGTGGAGATGAAACTCACTGAAATGTTTGGCTACCATCAAGGGCTAAGTTTGCATTGCTTTCAATCAGACAGATTGCGTGGTTCCCAATTGGATTGGGCTTAAGGCTTCGAAATGGTGGAAAAAGGGTGTTGGGCAAGCCCCAAGTCAGTTTCAAGTATGTCTTTCCAAGATTGAGGCAAGAGCATCTTTAAATTCATAAAGTAAGACTATTCAATTCTCAGCTCATCATCAGTGTTAGCGTGAAATCGACTTTAACCCTTCAGGATTCTTTTTTGTTTTGTTGTAGGAAAATTATTAGCAGAGTAATATCCATGGTAATTTGAAAAGTGACACTTCAGTTTAGTGATTCATGCATTTATGACTAGGCACATCAGATTAAGCAAAATGAGATTTCATTCCATCAATAGAGAAGGTTTACAGACTTATTAACAACTCGATGACAGACAAACTCGATCACAAGACTAGAATTGAAATGGACTCGGAACATAGAACAGACTCAACTTGACTCGATCCAGTCTCAAATGGAGTGTCTTTGCGACCCATTTATTATTCTTATTCTATTTTTTTTTAGCAAAAGTTCCAAACACCATCACTTTACTGCGTAGCTTCAACATTCATTAGCATCGACGGAAGGGATCATTCGATCGGTTGGTCCAAGCCAAGATAGTGGATTGGATTAGGATGGGATACATCCTCTATGAGGTTCTGAATGTCATGGCGGAGGCGGATGCATTGATCGGTGGCATGGCCTAGATTTTGATGGTAAGCACATCGTAGGCTCATGTTGTAGTGGGAGGGTATGGGATCCGGTAGCGGTTTGTGAGGGAGGAGCTGTAGGTGGCCCTTTCTGAGTAAGTGGTCCAAGGCTGTGGAAAGAGGAACATCAAGTTTGGAGAATTCGCGAGGGCCTTTTGGGCGATTTGGCGGAATGGACTGGTATGGACGAAGGGCGCAGGCCATTGATTGGTTGCTAAGTGCATTGATATCCGGGGAGTCCAGGGAGTAGTTAGGTCTCTTGGACTGGTGTTGGGGTTCATCCTTTTTGAACTTTCCTTCTCTGATGGCATCCTCTATTCTGGTGCCTATTTCAAATAGCTCTTCGAATGTGGAGATGGATTGGTAGAATAGCTTGTCATGATATACTGGTTGCATGTTCTTGACCAGCATACGTACTTGCTCTTTCTCAACAGGTCTGTGGATCATTTGAGCCACTTTATTCCTCCATCTGCTCAAGAACGCAGTGAAGGACTCATTAAAGTTCTGCCTGGTAGTCTCTAGATCCCGGATGGTGATATCAAACTCTTGGTTGTAAGAGTAGTGATCAATAAAAGTTCTAGCAATGTCTTCCCAGACTCGGGTCTTGGAGGCTTCGAGGGTTAGGAACCAGGATAGTGCGGCATTCTTAAGGGTTTGCGGGAACAACATCGCAATGTGCTCATGAGTGCAGCCCATCGATTGGAAGATGCTCATGCACAGCTTGATGTGACTTTTTGGATTCCCTGTTCCATCAAAACGGTCAATTTCAGGCATTTTGAAGTTCTCGGGCAGCCTTAGCTTGATGGGCTCAAAGAGGCCTTCCAGGTCTAACATGTAATCATCAACCCCTTTGCTCTTCCTCAACACACTTTCAAGCTTGTCAACTTTGTCCATTTTCTCCTGGAGCTTCTTCTCATATGCAAGCGGCGGGACTCCTTGAAACCAGTCTTCTTCCCCATTATTCTCGGGAGGCGGTCCAAACCCAGGCGGTGGTGGTGGGAACCCATGTGGGTACTGTGGCTGCTGCTGTTTCAGTTCTTCCATGAAACTCAAAACTTGGGCCATGCGATCAGATTGCTGGTTTATGGTTGCTCCCAACTCAGTGACCTTGTTTTCTAATTCTTCCTGATTCATGACTTAGCGGGCTAATTTTGACCAAATGACTGTTCGAACTTCTGACTTAGGACGAGGATCCCAGTTGCTGACTTCGGGAATCTATACTGACCTGACAGATTTCAAGAGAAAAGGGTGTATCAGGTCCTGATAGTGACGACTTTAGACAGACAAAGACAGTGATGTGGACTGACTCGAGGCAGTGCGTGCAGATAGATGGTGCATGTATGTGGGACAAGCAGGCGGATGTAAGGCCTAATCTATATGATGCTTCTATTTCTAACAGATAGCAGTTAAACAAATAAGTCCCTAACCATATGGAGTGTGCCAACCTTACTTTCCAGTACGATCACCAAGGGATAACAGGGGTTTCCAGGTTTTTATGAAAGCTTCTAGGAGGGATTGGGCATTTCGGGGAAATTTGGGCAGAGTTTCTGGGAGAAACTGGTTAATACAGTTATATCTGGGATATCTGGGCAGAGTTTTTGGGAGAAACGGGTTAATACAGTTATATCTGGGATATCTGGGCAGAGTTTCTGGTATTTCTGGGAAATTTGAGCAGGGTTCTTGGGAGAAGCTGATTAATATGGTTATAGTGATCGTACTTTCCAGCAGGTTTTCATACTCCTATGCCTTAGGACCGACAAACAAGGTTTGCGGTGTATATCTTAGCGAGCATGGAGCAGACATCCTTGTCATGATGCTTAGGCAGGTCACTCAATGTGGTCACATGTAAGTGATTGCCTTGGGGATCATAAGAAAGAAGTTCTGCCTCATGCCACATAAGCGTCTACACCGCGCAGGTAATCCCGTCAGGGCATACAACAGTTATATCACATTGTCCTATCTGAAAAGATAAATGAACAGTCCTATGAAAGGTTCTACAGGAATCTATATGCAAAGGCTGGGTTTAGTCAAAGAGGGTCCGTTGACGAGAGTTCCAATATACCGTCAGGGAGACAGTACGGAGGTTTTTACTCTTTTTGATATACCTTGGAAGGTACAGTATCAACGGTGACTTGTGCCCTGGCACAGCAAGACCTGAACAATGTCAGCGCCGCGTTTCAGACACAGTCGGAGGGGGGGAAATGCAAGAGTGCAATGCAGTGAACCAGACACAGTAAAAAGATGATTTTAAGGATGCTTCTTATGAGTCAAACCTCTGTATTATTTTGTTTTGAAAATAAAAGTCCCCAGCAGAGTCGCCAGATTGTGGATACCGGGCTTCGGACCACTTCTCTCTCTTTGTTCGAGATTGTTTTGAAATTGATTTGAATCAAAGAAAAGGAAAGGTCTGTTGAAAACAGATACAGAGTCGCCACTTGGTCTTTAAGGAACCAAGAAACCTAATTTTGACTCACCCAAATGGATAAAGGGCACCGGCCCTTCATAACCAAAGAACTTAGTTCGGGGTTTTGGTACGAGAGAGGAAGGAGCCTTTGTCGCGACTAAAACACCCTCAACTCGCCCCATCTTTCGACGGGCCTCAATTAGCATCCAAATAATCATCTTATACTATGTATGGTTCGACAATTAATACTATGATAGTATATTACATTACATAAGAAACTTGAAAATGGAAGATCTAAAGATAAAATATCATTCATAAGATCTAAGTCAAATATCATACAATGCAAAGTGAAAGATCACACGAACAAACCTAGGAAAAATCGTCTATTCATATATCAAATAATCAAGACTTCCTAATCTAAAGGGGGACATGAGTTGTTCTTGAAACAAATAAACAAAGAAATCAAGATATGCTTAGCAAGCTAGTATGATGCATGTTATTCTTTGAGAAAAGAAGACCTCTCAATCCCCGGGACGGATGAGAAAGGATGATTAGATCAAGGGGAAGCATGAACGTGTGATCGAGTTCATTCCTTATAATCTTCTTAGATTAAGAGTTACAAAAACCCCAAATCTTGCATGAATGCAATGTATGTATCTAAAATGTGCAAAGGTTGTAGTGTGCTTTGTGTTCATGGATTCCTAGAATGACTTAGAAGTCTAAAATATGTATAAATGGATGAATGAAATCAACATGGGATATGTACAAATGTAGTATGAACTACTTCCTAAGATATGAACTAATTTGGAATGCATATGAGCATCAAACCAAAGAATGAAAGTTGAAATGTGCTTGCTGTGAATAGTGGACAGAACAGTAACTAGATCTTTGGAAAATTGAAAAGAGGGGTTAGGAATGTTTTCAATGCATGATTTTTTATGGAGATGTTTCTTATTGTGTCTAGAACACAACCCAAAAGGACAATCTTGAATAGCTATCACAGATTGAGAGAAATCATGTAAACAATGAAGGTCACTCAGAAACAGAGTCCGTACCGTCAACCGAAATGTTAGAAAATCTTAGAAAATGAAAACAAATGATCTGGAAGCCCATTTTATACAGAAAGTTCCCTAAGACATTGAAGTTTAAGGGAAAAATAAGTTAGGACCACCCTTTTTGGAAAAGTTTTATGGAAACGAAGTTGGAAGTGGACCTAGCTGCTGTGACATCAAAAACAGAATGTCTAGAGAAAATGTTTGGGTCCAAATGGACCATTTTCAAGTGCTTCCAAGTCAAGCCAAAAATCATGGATGTTCTATAATGAGTTAGAAAGACTTTCCAAGTGGTCTTGCATTCATACATTGAGTATTGAACTCAAAATAATTCCTTGAAGTTAAATGACTCACTATTTTGAGGGTTTTGAGAAAAACAAGGTTTATTTCTTGAAATCAAAATGAGGGGTTTAAGAGGGGGTTTTGAAATGAGGGTTTTGAAAGTATACTTCCAGACCTTGGATGAATATTCTAACCACTTGGAATATCAATTCCTAACTTATTTCAAGAACTTCCCAAGTATTTGCAAACCATGGTTTTATTTGGAAACCAAACTCAAGAACCTATGGGAGTATGATATATGAGAGGATAGATGATACATGATATGATATAACATACTAAAAGTGGTAAATAACATGTGCATAAGATATGGGTTCATCTAGATACAAGAGAGTGTTGCATCAAAGTGTGAAAGTCAAAAAGTGAAATGCTGTGAATAGTGGACAGACTGTATGCATTACATTGTAACATTATAATGGGAGGTCAAACGTGCCTAGGAAAATGTGATATAAATCAGAGATCATCCTTATTGTGTCTAGAAAATTACCCAAAAAGCCAAACCTCAATAGCTATCACAGATTAAAAGAAAAAAATCAGAATGTACACATGACTCAGAAACAAAAGCTGCACTGTTGACCGATTTTGTATGATTTTTCATAAATCAAAGAAAGGGTTTCTGACGACCCATTATACACCAAAAGTTTCCTAAGACACCCAAGTTTCATAAAAAAAATAGAAAAGATATATGTACAGTGACGAAAATATCCAGAATAAGTGCAAGAAGTTGGGTGAACATTCTGTGAGAACAGAGGCAGATTATGAATATGAACTTCTCACATCCAAAACAAATACTTTCATATCTCTATAATTGATGGGAAAAACTGGGGTCAAACTATGATGTCTTAGGAATATTTTCCAAGTGGTTTCATCATCATAACTCAAGTATTTAATTCAAAACAAATCTTTGAATCTGAACAGCTCACTGTTTTGGATCATTCTTGAAGAAAATGGATTTGGGTTTGAAATAGAGTTTGAGTTCTTGATTGGGGGTTTTGAAATAGATGTTCAAAGCATGAACTTAAACTCTTGAGATGACCATGTGACCACTTAGAACCTCATCCAACCTTGAATCATCAAAGAACTCCTAATATTATTGGAGAGATTCATTTTTATTTTGAACATAACTTCAAGGATACCTTGGAGGTATTGAAGTTATAATCATCATCTATCAAACATGGTTTTGAGGTCAAGAGCTACTATCCATAAGGATTCACTCACCTCAAACTTCATGTCATCATCTAGATGATGATGAACTAGTAAGTAAATAAAGAAAATAAAAAGAAATGAGATTAAGAAGAGATGAACATAATATGAACAAGCAAGTAAATAACAATCAATAGATGATAATCAATATGATTTTGGACTTGTAGCTTGGTGTTTCACTCATAGATTTTGACATTTGGACATGGAAGTAGCTTCCTAACTTAAGAATGCTCAAGAATGGTGATTGGGTATATGGATGATGAAGTATATAGAAAAATGGTGGAGGAAAACAAGATTAGAACTCACTTTGATTGGAAAAATGGAAGAAGAAGACTACTTCTTCTCTTTCTCTCTCTATACTTCCCTAGAGTTTTTTTCCTAAGCTCTCTCTAAGCTTCCATGTCTCCCCTAAATGGAAGTAAATGACTTCTTTTATAGGCAAAGGAGGGGTGGTAAATGGAGTTTTAAAAAGTTTAAAATGGTCTCCCATTGGTCCAAAATAAGTTGGGAATCAAAACTACGTCGTTTTGGTTTTTAATTAATCAAAATGGGACCCCAAAAGAAATTACAAAAACTCACTGCTCTGGAGGGGAGTGCCGCGGCGGCACTGGGCCACTGCCGCGGCGGCAGTGGGCCAGTGCCGCGGCGGCACTGCTCCTCCCTTCGTCCAGATAATGCTGTTTAGGCCCCCCGAAGTTCCAGTATTCGCGAAAAAGCCCTATTTCGTCCGAAATTCACAGAAAATGCGTACGAACTCCAAATTGGGATTGTGATATACCGTTGGAAAGGTAATGGAGTCTACTTTACATAAAAAAAGTTCGGGGATAGGTCACTTTGAAAAGTTTTGCGGTATTCGCGATAAAAGCCGATTTGATCGCCTTTTTCGCCTTTGGAAATTCATAATAAATTCGTTTTAAATCCAGAAATTACGTGCGATATACCGTTGGAAAGCTATTGACCTCTAGTATCCATGAAAAATATTTGAAAATTGTTTCGGCACCCCGGTTCCAAAGTCAAATTCTGGTCAAACTAGTCAAACCTGGGATTCCCGGGAAGTTCTGGAAACCTCCGGGAGTTCCCGGGAGCTGATGTTTTCGCTCGATTTTCTTTTGGAACTTGTTTTAATACTTTTCCCGTGATTTAAAAGATTTTGGCGAATTCGGACGATTTCGGTCAAACTTGGTCAAACTTGGTCAAACCTGGTCAAACCTGTGTCAAATCTGGTCAAACCGGTCAACGGGGACTTTCCGGGAACTTCCGGGACTTCCGGGGGTCTCTGGGAGCTGACGATTTCATCCGATTTTTCTTAAAAACTCATTTTATCACTTTTTTTATGACGTAGCATGTTTTCAGAACTTTGGGACCAAATCTGGGAGTTTTCGGACTTTCAAGGGCATTTTGGTCATTCTGAGCATTCTGAGAGATAGAGCTGACTTCCGAGAGTCCTTTTGAGTCTTTTACGATCATTGTGATCCACCAAGCTATGGGTCTCCTAAATCTGATAGCCGACAAAATGGGGTGTCTACAACCACATATTACAACATTACATATTTGTTCTGAGATTTCAAAGTTAAGAACATGGTTCCAACTTCTTAAAAACTTATAATTACAACATTTCGTATATTACGAGTATACTAGAAGTACAACCATAGCTTTTCTCTACGATTCATTTATAATATAAGAAAGCTATAAAACTATATATGGGAGATATTAGACTCAAAAGCTCCCACGGTCTCACTCCTCGCGTTTCTTTTTTCCTTTCTTCTTCACACCTGCAATGAACTAAATCTCTATTGCTCAGTTTTATGCCTAGTGCACATTTATAGCAAATGCATATGTGGCAATTCATGCTTTAAATCATCAAAACACATCAACTAGCCTCTAGGGAGAGAAGTACGCATTCATCTAGTATACAGGCAAGTCCAAGCCTTAAACTGCAATGTCAATGGCAAGTCCAAGCCTAAAACAATTGCATCCAAGTGCCCTAGTAGGGACAATTCCCAAACTATGCTCAGTAGTCATCGCTACTAAAATTCTCAAACATCGAGAAGCTTACCCCGGTATGAAATTGTATAATTCTCCCCTTTGACCCACATAATCATTTAGCATGCTCACATAATCATATAGACATGCTTTTTATAATATTCGCGAGCTTAATTAACATGCCTAAACTAACCCATGAATTTTGCCCAAATCACAATATCATACTTGATATTTAACACATAAAATCCCTATATGAAATAGGTTATAATTCATACCTCAAGCTATGCTCCTAATCTTTCGAGAGAAGTTCTATGAGTCCAAATCTACACCGAATATCCGATTACAAGCAAAATCTACAAGTTTTACATACTTTTTCCCAATTTTCCAAAATTAGGTTTTCGGAAATTTATCACCAAACGTGGCCTAACAAGTATCAAAACGAAGGCCTCAAGGATTCCAAAAATTGAAACGAGAACGAATTCTGACAAATGGAAGTTTATCGTTTGGCGTCATGAAGCTCGGAGCCAAGAATTCTCCCTTTTCCCCTCTCTTGCTTTAGGTTTAGAAATTTTGTAAAATATCTAAGTCATCTCTTTCTATATATAGACACAACTTTCCAAAATTATGTTTAACTCCCCACCAGTTCTCTAATCTTCCAATTATTCCCCAAAACATCTTAAACGTCTAATCACTTCTCAAGTAAAAATCTCTAAAACATAAAAGTTTTTGTCTAAGTTCCGTTTGTCTCCATAATTACGTTCCAAAAACTATTTTCATGGAATTTCTAGATAACTTACCTTTTATGCAACATATCATTTACGTTAATACTGTATCAATCATAATGATCTTAAACAAGATCGAAATGATCAGTAAACATACAAAACAGGTATATTTACTATTCATACATATCAGGTAAAGTCAAATAACATTGAAATCATATAAATGTCACTTAATCATTTTAATTCTGTTTGCACCTAAAAAATACATTTTTTAAATTCAAAGATGGTAGAGGCCGGTTGAAATATTTTAATCGGACTCATGAGACCGATTGCAAAAATTAATGATTGATTGGTTAAAAGTCAATCAGATTGACTGAGCAGTGAGCGGTGTGGTTGTGGGCCAACCTCAGTTGAAGATCGGACTACTTCAATGGCTATCGGGCTGACAAATTATTGGTTTGATTGTCATTCTGCCTAATCATAATTTTGAACAATCTTGTTGACCATTTTATAAATATAGTCTTTAGTTAAATGAAAGCATTGCTGCCATTCTCTCGGGCTCAACTTCAGTAGGCTTCATTCAACTATTGGTTTGATTGGACATTTAAATGTGTATTACTCAAGTGGTGGGCCACAACTCATGATGGCATGTGATGGTTTCACACTATTTGGTTTTAAACAAGCTTCCAATCGGGCTTCTAGT
The DNA here is from genome assembly GCA_033977485.1 of Hydrangea macrophylla. NCBI lineage: Eukaryota > Viridiplantae > Streptophyta > Magnoliopsida > Cornales > Hydrangeaceae > Hydrangea > Hydrangea macrophylla. The sequence continues at coordinate 69,425,472 of CM066990.1, read as the reverse complement.
CAGAAAGTAAGGTTTTGGGTACTGAATTATTAGAATAAGTAAAGCCCCGAAGTGATGAGCCATGCACTTCAAATTTTGGTCGGGCTCAAACTCCACGGGCTGTGCATTACGTCATCGGACTGCATCTCATTTAATATGGCTTGGCATAACTTTAATCATCATGGTAGGCCACCGTTGGCATGTGGTTTGGACAAAGAAGTACAGTGGTGGGGCCCAAGTCATTATTACTTTGATGAGTTACAAAGACTTTTGTGCTTCAAAGATTCAAATGGCAGTATATATGATCGGGCTTCCAATATATATATATGATCGGGCTTGAGTTTTTATTTCTTTTGACTTCTTTTTAACAAGTACTGTGGTGGGCCACTAATGACTTCAACTATCCAATTAAGCAGGCTTAATACATTTGGCAGTGCATTCATTCGGACTCATGTTTGGCAAGGATTAATGGGCGTGTTGTGATGGGGAAGAGATTCTGTTGGTACCCAATTGGTAGAACTTACCATGCTGATTCAATCACTTATGGGGAGATAATATCAGCCAATTACTGTGTATATCTTTTACTTGCACACAAAGTAAGCCGAACCAAGTCAACAAGATGGACCAGATTCAAGATCAATATATATATACATATATGTATATATTTGAAGATATGGCAGCTTTTATCAGATATGGAGATAATCTGGTATTTTTATACCAGATAATTATGGAGAATTTCTACTTGCCTTATCTCAATCAGTCCAGGCCGCTATAAATCAACAGGCAGGCCAAGCAGTCAGATCACTCCGCGTCACTCTCGATAAACCGCATTCAAACCGCATCCAAAAGCATTCTAAAGCATTCTTTAGCATTCTTAGGATTAGTTCTTAGCATTTTAATTACATCCTTGTAATTTCTCTTCCTTATTTTAATTAAATAAAAATCCTGCTTTTTATTTAATTTCTCTTTGTTTATTTCATCACTTGCTAGGCTTGTGTGCTTCAACACTGTCTAGGGATCTTTGGTGAGGGTACTTTCCTACTCACCATACACAATCGCACTGATAGAAGTTAGATTTCTCAAACCTTGTGTATCACTCACACAAGTGATTTAGGAAATTTTGTGTTTACAGTTTGGGTCTACCTCACAAGGCCATGGCACGCCCAAACCAACAAATATAGCAAACAATTTGGCACGCCCGGTGGGACAGCCAAGTGATGAGCCATGCACACACCGAAGCATGGCTACACTTCTACAACAACCAGATTGGTTGGCGGAATGAGTCAATACGCCAACTTCACGAAGAAATCCATCGCCTCTACAACGATGGATATTGGAATGAAACTGGTCATCTTTACAATGAGATAGACCGTTTTGAGGCCGACACGCGATTTTTTAGTCAAGAAATCGGCCTCCTCACAGCTTCGAGTGGAGCTGATGAACCGCCGCCCGAGGGAAATTCGTTCATGTCTCTAGACGAGTTTCTATACGGGGACTGGCGAAAGAAGCAACTTTGTGACAACATTCATCGAGCTCTTGAAGATCTGAAGGCGCATTCAAAAGAACAACAGGTAAGGCTTAGCCGGTTTGAAGAAGACACGAAAGCAAGCCTGGCAATACTAGAGGCTCAAGGGCAGAAGATCGAGCAATTTTTAAAGTCACGACAACGGCCCGAGAAGGCCGATGTTACCACGCTGTCCACGCCACTCGGGGGGCAAGAAGACGGCGAAAAAATAATTTTTAAGGATAGGCCGAGTGATCTTACATCGGCCATAGAGCCCCTCCCTGATGTTGAAAACGAAGAAGCACTCGGGGGGCAAATTCAAGACGAGCCTCAAAATTCTGTTGAGGCCGAAGAGGAAGAGTGTGATAGGCCGAGTGATCTTACATCGGCCATAGAGCCTCCCGTTAGTGAGGAGGACGATGATGAAGACCCCATTATTGAAATCGGTGATGAACCGCTCGGGGGGCAAGTTTCGCAGAGACCGATTGACTACAATTCGGTCCATGAAGCTTTTGAAAATGTTCCTTTGAGGAAACTCAGCCTCAAGGAATTGTTTAATTTTTTCGGTCTCTTTGTTATGACCGATTATTATTTTTATTTTAAGCCAATAAATTATTTGGCTTGGATTGATCTACATCCACATTGGCTTTGTGGATGTCACCAAAAACTAAATGTTATTTGGTGGTTATTTTTACAACAGTGGTACTATCAAAAGACTGAAAGGTGCTGAAGACCGGACTGAATTAATTCAGTCAATAGTGCTATTCGGACTCACAAGCCGAAAGAAGGAAAAATAATAAATAAGCTAAAAGGAAGCTTTGAATGCAAAAATCGGACATAGAGGCCGATGGTGTAGTGTCAAGTGGTGGAGCCCGATAAAGTAATTACATGTCTCAGTCAAGTTACAACGTGAGGTGTCAAACGGTCTCATGGACAAGCCCGATACTGTGAGAAAGGTAATCGGTCTCTAGAAAAACATGGCCATTCAAAATTTCACTTGCTTTTATTTTAAACGGCCAGGGGGGCAATTGTTTGCACCTAAAAAATACATTTTTTAAATTCAAAGATGGTAGAGGCCGGTTGAAATATTTTAATCGGACTCATGAGACCGATTGCAAAAATTAATGATTGATTGGTTAAAAGTCAATCAGATTGACTGAGCAGTGAGCGGTGTGGTTGTGGGCCAACCTCAGTTGAAGATCGGACTACTTCAATGGCTATCGGGCTGACAAATTATTGGTTTGATTGTCATTCTGCCTAATCATAATTTTGAACAATCTTGTTGACCATTTTATAAATATAGTCTTTAGTTAAATGAAAGCATTGCTGCCATTCTCTCGGGCTCAACTTCAGTAGGCTTCATTCAACTATTGGTTTGATTGGACATTTAAATGTGTATTACTCAAGTGGTGGGCCACAACTCATGATGGCATGTGATGGTTTCACACTATTTGGTTTTAAACAAGCTTCCAATCGGGCTTCTAGTCAGAAAGTAAGGTTTTGGGTACTGAATTATTAGAATAAGTAAAGCCCCGAAGTGATGAGCCATGCACTTCAAATTTTGGTCGAGCTCAAACTCCACGGGCTGTGCATTACGTCATCGGACTGCATCTCATTTAATATGGCTTGGCATAACTTTAATCATCATGGTAGGCCACCGTTGGCATGTGGTTTGGACAAAGAAGTACAGTGGTGGGGCCCAAGTCATTATTACTTTGATGAGTTACAAAGACTTTTGTGCTTCAAAGATTCAAATGGCAGTATATATGATCGGGCTTCCAATATATATATATGATCGGGCTTGAGTTTTTATTTCTTTTGACTTCTTTTTAACAAGTACTGTGGTGGGCCACTAATGACTTCAACTATCCAATTAAGCAGGCTTAATACATTTGGCAGTGCATTCATTCGGACTCATGTTTGGCAAGGATTAATGGGCGTGTTGTGATGGGGAAGAGATTCTGTTGGTACCCAATTGGTAGAACTTACCATGCTGATTCAATCACTTATGGGGAGATAATATCAGCCAATTACTGTGTATATCTTTTACTTGCACACAAAGTAAGCCGAACCAAGTCAACAAGATGGACCAGATTCAAGATCAATATATATATACATATATGTATATATTTGAAGATATGGCAGCTTTTATCAGATATGGAGATAATCTGGTATTTTTATACCAGATAATTATGGAGAATTTCTACTTGCCTTATCTCAATCAGTCCAGGCCGCTATAAATCAACAGGCAGGCCAAGCAGTCAGATCACTCCGCGTCACTCTCGATTAACCGCATTCAAACCGCATCCAAAAGCATTCTAAAGCATTCTTTAGCATTCTTAGGATTAGTTCTTAGCATTTTAATTACATCCTTGTAATTTCTCTTCCTTATTTTAATTAAATAAAAATCCTGCTTTTTATTTAATTTCTCTTTGTTTATTTCATCACTTGCTAGGCTTGTGTGCTTCAACACTGTCTAGGGATCTTTGGTGAGGGTACTTTCCTACTCACCATACACAATCGCACTGATAGAAGTTAGATTTCTCAAACCTTGTGTATCACTCACACAAGTGATTTAGGAAATTTTGTGTTTACAGTTTGGGTCTACCTCACAAGGCCATGGCACGCCCAAACCAACAAATATAGCAAACAAATTCCCTTTTGATTGTTAAGTCCTCGTGTCCTCAATTGACACTCACCGTTGACCCACATCAACCATATCCACAATTATTAAACCAAGTTAATAATTCTCAATAAACAATTATGCATTTTAAAATAAATAAATTTTTCGGGATAGGCGTGACATTATCCGACAGGATTACTATCCTATCCGATCCTGTCTTTTACTGTCCTATCCGACAGTTTTATAAAACTTGCCAAATGAGGCCTTACTTAACAAGTAAAAGAAATTCCAATTCTTCTCTCTCTCTCTCTCTCTCTCTCTCTCCTCTTCATCATCTTCTTATTCTCAGTTAACGAGTCAAAAGTTAAATGAAAAAAAATTCATTTTCTTCTTTTCCCTCCAAACACCCCAACCTGGAAACATTTGACCAAAAATAAAACCTAGCATGAAGCACAGTCTCTCATTCTTCCTCTTTCGTCCTTCCCATTCTCTCTCCTAAGCACCCATCTAGCTATTGCCACTTTACAAAACAACTCAGAACCCCACCACTATAGCAAAGAACAACTGACACCCAACTCCATATTTGAAATACATCTAATTGAAAATATGTCTTCATTGACTTTAGTGGCTCTTATGCAGAGGAATATCAAAAGTGGTGTTGCGCACGAGCGGGAATCGGCTGCTTTGGTTTGTTTTGAATTTTGGAATCTTGCCTGCTGGGTGTCTTTGGAGTAACCACGGAGTTGCTTTTTTGATGCAAAAGTGGGTTTTTAGGTAATTTTTTGTGTCCTAAGTGGATTAGAAAGTTGCAACCTATGTAAACCTAATACTAGGTTATTTGCAATAGTTGGAATATTGCATCTTTCATATTTTGACCTAGAGAGCTATTGGAAGGCATTGTAAAGCTCCCTAGATTTGTTTTCACCATCATCATAGTGCATTGATTCGAGTTGCTCCGTGGGTGTGGAGGTAGGCTTTATTGGCCGAACCACACGTAAATCTTTGTGTCTTGTGTTTGTGATTGATTAATTGTTTTCTTATTATTTCTTTCTCGTTTGGATTCTTTGTTTGCGTTTTGAATCACGCGCTTCTGCACAATAGTCTTTTCCCTCTCAAGCCCCTTTGGTGTAATGGAGGTCGGTGAAAAATAAGGAAAAATTCTTAAACATTACATTATCACTACAAATCAACCTGTAATAAAAAAAGCCTTAACTTTTTCTAACATGTAGGTTGTTGAATGGTTGAATTTTGGCTAATTTGGCGAAGGATTGATTGGGGTTTTCCTACTTTGTTGGGAGTTTTCCAGATCTACTTTAATCAGAAGGTGTCAACATGATTTTTGATGGATTTGTACTGACAACTACTGTGGCAGCTGATGGTGTTCGTGGTGCTGATAATTTGGTAGTTATGGTGACTGCCAGTTATAGCAAGAAATTCATTTGTTTGCAACGATGGGTACCCATTTTGGAGGGTAATGGTGCTTGCGATGGTGGGTCTTGGATGTGGTTGTGATGATTTGGTAATGGCATGCGATGGTGGATCTTGGTTGTGGTGTTGATGATCTGGTGGACCGGTGGTGCTCTATTTAAGAGAGGGAGAAAGACCAAAGATTTAGGCCGCGGGGGGGTTGGAGGATTGGGGAAGAAGAAAAATACCTTGTTTGGGTAATTTCAATAAGGAGTGCTTGTCTTTTTGCATGAAATATTGCAAACAAAGTGAGGATAAAATGGTAAATTCACTATCATCGTCAAGTCCATCTATTTACAAGGCAGGTCTATATAATTTTGCAATAAACATGGGAGGTTCGCGTAATTTCGTCAGCCCTCAGGGGAGGTCCATGTAATTTTCCCAAAATAAATCCGCTGCTAGCGGTTCTTCCAGGAGAGCCCTTGGTTCTTTTTTTTTTTTTTTTCTAATTTTGTTTTCTTGAGTCCTTATGTGCAACAATCAACACGCCCAATATAGCGGTTTGTTTTGTGGTATGAAAAGTGCAAAACACTGTGGCTAGTTTTGTGATGGATAGACACAAACAGAGGCTTCCTTTTTATACTGGAAATAGAAAGAGTTGCCGGTTTTTTAAGTGTTGTAAAGAGAAGAAAAGAGAGCAATATTGTGTTTCTGGGGGCTAAAAAAACTGATAAGAAGCAGAGGCATTTTGGTACATGATATAGAAGGGACTGCTTCTTATACCTAACACACTATTTTAGGCCACATCTCATTTAGTATACCACATCATCTTAGCACATCTTAGTACATCTTATACCTAACACACTGTTATGTGTATATATTCATTTAGTATACCACATCTCAGCACGAAATTGAAGTGAAAGTTATGTGTATATATTCTTTTAGTATAACAATCGTCCAATTCTTTATGTTAATTATAACGATTGTTATATACACAATCAATTTTTGATGAATATATACACAATCGACCAATTTTTAATGTTAATTTTTTATCCAACTGTAATTCCCTGGGTTTGCACATTCATCAATATATGAAGTCAAGAGGAAAGAGGAAAGAACAATCATATGGCTAAATCATTTGGGCATGAAATGTGAAATCCACCATATGTAAACATGAGAGAGATAGAGAGAGAGAGAGAGAGAAAGAGAGAGAGAGAGAGAGAGAGAGAGAGAGAGAGAGAGAGAGGCTCTAACATGTATGAGGCAGTGGAGGCATGGAATGGTGGTTGGCGTCACCGGCGTGGACTGGTTGCGTCGCCGGCGTGGTCTGCTGGTTGGCGTCGCCGGCGTGGACTAGTGGTGTCGCCGACGTGGACTGATGGTCTGCTCCTCTTCTAGCTTCTAGCCCTAGCTCTTGATTTAGGGGAAAATCATATTCTTAGACAACTATGGAGAGAGAGAGGCTTTTAGCCCGTGTTTTTCCTTTGGGCGCGCCATTCCAATATTTTGGGGGGAAGTTTGGTGTATCAAACAAATCACGCGCCAGACATGCTCTTTTTGTTTTAATCACTGCGCGCCAGACTTTGTGGAACTGATACAAAAATGCACAAATACTCATGTTAGTTTTTTAATTAGTGACATAATTATTATTATATTTATGACAATTTTTAAGAAACCGACATAAGCACTACATTTTTTATGTCACAACTATAAAAAAGAATACATTTTTACTCACTAAAAAATTGCTAGCTCATTGCTAATCAAACTCTTCTATTGGTTAATGCAATAGGATTCATGATTAAATAATGATTAATTAACGATAAAAAGTTATGAATCCCACTGCATTAGCCAATGGAAAGTTGGGTGAGCAATTTTGGGGTGAGCAAATCTGCACTCTATTAAAAAACTGACATAAAAGACCATAGCGAATATACGTTACAAAAAAGTACTTTTGAGGAAAATTTTAATTTTGAGAAAATTTTGGACGAGGGCCTTAATTGATTCTTTGTTTTAGCATGTGTTTTTTTTTTTTTTTTTTCGTTGCCCAAAGCAGGGTTTAGCAAGGAAACTATTTCCTTGCAGAAGGTATTTTTCTCAATTTTTTAATATTTTACACATAACTTTAGGCAAGGACAAAATGTTTCCTTGCTAAAACCTATCTTTAGCAAGGAACAATAGTTTTCTGGCTAAAAGTAAATTTTAGCAAGGAAACTGTTTCTTTGCAAAAACATACTTTTAGCAAGGAAATTAATTTTTCTTGCCAAAACAATCCTTTTAGTAAGGAATTTGATATTTCATTGCAAAAGACTTTACTTTTAACAAGGAAATATGATTTTCGCTGCCAAATGGGTATGTCTTTCAGTCCTTTAGCAACAAAATACAATTTCCTTGCTAATACTATACTTTTAGCAAGAAAATTTATCTTTCCTTGCCAAGTTTCGTTGCAAAAACTCATTTTTGTTGTAGTGGCTAGTTGTTTCTGTCTAGCAGGGTTTTGTCCTTCTTTAAGATGGTGTTGTCCCTCTTTATGAGGAATATCATCCCTCTGAGGTTGGTTTGTTTGTTTGTTTATTTAATTTTTTTTTTTCTTCTTGTCTGGTTTCCTGCGTTAGATCTCCTTACTCTCCTCATTCAGCGGTTAGATCCGACTACTTTTCTTCGTAGAGAGCATAGATAGTCTTATCCTTTTCATGTTTGGTGATTTTCTCATGCAAATCTGGCACTCTTTCGTCAATTTGCTGTTTTGGTGGGGATTTCTTGGTGGGGATTTCGTCAATTTGCTGTTTTGGTAGCTTCCTCCCTCGGCCCATTTAGTCTCGAGCTATACCAAAGATAGGTTCATCAGGGATTTGGGAGGTTTGTAGTGCGACTAACAAATTTGTGTTGCTAATTTTTTAAATAGTTTCTTGCTTCTGTTACTTGTACTGGTTGTTTTTTTTGTTTGATCCGCTATTAAAAAAAAAAGAATAAATTTAAAAGCAAAATGGATAATATTTGCACTTGTTGGAGACTTATCTAATTTACCGGAAGAAAAATCACATTTCTTGTCTTTGCAAAAAGTGTGGCACTAAGCAAGGTTTATATTTTGCCCAAAAGAAATAATAAAAAATAACAAAGTTGTTTTTTGAAAAAAAATTGGTGCCCTGACAAAGATGGATTAATGGGACAACCATCATAAGGCCCGCATATGTTCAAGCACTCCCAATTCTTTGACCCAGCTGTATGGCACTAAGAAACAATAAACTTATTCTCTATGTGGTGGTATGATAAATATGTGACAAGAGAAACCCTCTATTGCCTTCTTTAAATACAGACCTGTGAGATATTATAGTAACATCATCCACCAAGATGTCTTCTTTCAATCCATTTCCATTTCTCTCTCTTTTCTTCTTCATATTTTCCTCCATTTCTCAAGCTTCTGTTCCTCCTTCAGGCCAATTCAAGTTTGTCAATGAAGGTGAACTCGGACCGTACATAGTCGAATACGACGGTAATTACCGTGTGCTAAGTATTTTCAACGCTCCATTTCAACTTGCCTTCTATAACACCACCCCTAATGCCTTCACCCTTGCTCTACGAATGGGCCTCGTGCGGGATGAGTCGCTCTTCCGCTGGGTTTGGGAAGCGAATCGGGGCACCCCGGTCCGTGAGAATGCTACGCTCACGTTCGGGGCTGACGGGAACCTAGTCTTGGCCGACGCCAATGGCCGAATCGCATGGCAAACGGGCACGGCCAACAAAGGTGTGGTTGGGTTGGAATTACTCCCAAATGGGAACATGGTCCTACATGACTCTAATGGTAAATTCATATGGCAAAGTTTTGATCACCCGACTGATACCCTCTTAGTGGGCCAGTATCTTCGGACCGATGGGCCCACCAAGCTGGTTAGTCGGGCTTCTGCCAAAGACAATGTTGATGGGCCTTATAGTTTGGTTTTAGAGCCCAAAACTTTGGCCATGTATTACAAGAACAAGAATATAGCCAAGCCATTACTCTACTTTAAAGCTTCAAATTGGTTTTTTGTTGACAAGGGTAAGTTAGAGTTTGTGAAATTTAATAGTGCCCCTGACACTGATGAGAATTTTGCATATTATTTGAAATTAGACTACGAAGGTGGGAGCCGGAACTTGGCAAGGCCCAAATACAATGCCACGTTAACATTTCTTCGTTTGGACTTGGATGGAAATCTTAGGCTTTACACTTACTATGACAAAGTGGATTGGGGTGCATGGGAAGTGACCTATACTCTATTCAGTAGAGTCATCCGCGATGAGGTCGAGTGTCAGTTGCCGGAGCGGTGTGGGCAATTTGGACTTTGCGACGACAGTCAATGCGTTGCGTGCCCATTACCGAGTGGTTTAATGGGATGGACAGAGAATTGTGAGCCCGAGAAAGTGTCCTCTTGTGGGGTGAATGATTTCTACTATTACAAGCTTGAAGGTGTGGATCATTTCATGAGCAAGTACACCAAAGGAGATGGGCCCATTAAGGAGAGTGATTGTTCAATCAAATGCACAAAGGATTGCAAGTGTTTGGGCTATTTCTATCACAAAGACACTTCTAGGTGTTGGATTGCTTATGATCTAAAAACCCTCACTAAAGTGGCCAATTCTATGCACGTAGGCTATATAAAGGCACCTAAAAATTGATTAGAATTTGTGGTTGGGTTGATTTTTCTTGTAATCATGCAGAATGTAAGAGGGAACACTACTCTTCTTCTTTCCTTTTTCTTTTCTTCAATGCTTGTTTTTCTTCTCTGAGTTGCAATCAATAAAGTTTGAATATCATGTCTTCATCCATCATGAAATGAGTGTTTATACGTGAAAAAGGTTTCCCTTTTGGTTTTTCTCAAATGGTATTATGTTTCATGGTCAATGGATTATTAAGGCTTGTTTGATTCAGGGATTTATTAACATAAAAAAAGTTAAGAAAAAAAAAACACTTGGAAAATGTTTTCCTTTATTTTTCATTAAAAATTAGTTTTCTTAAATCTTAATGTTGTTCAAATATCGAGGAAAACACAAGAGAACTACTCCTTTTGCATTTTACTCTTCTTTTTTTTTTTTTTTGCTGATTAAATGCAAAATCTAGTTTGCCAAACAATTTCAATTTAATTTTTGGAGTTTTATAATCACTTACGAATTCCAAAAGCTATTGACGAACACCTTCTCAACCTTTTGATTCAGTGTAAATACGCTATGGACGTCATCAGTAAAGTACTCAAAAACAACATATTCAAATGCGAGGTAAGATTGGTAGGCATCTACAAATATTTACCAACGTCACTGAATTTCAATTCTTGAATAAGCAAATACTAGACGAGTGCGAATTGAAGACTTGTTATTGAGTGGTTGTTTGTTGCTAAATTAGAGTCAGATTCAACAATTAGTTTGTTGGTGCCTCTCTGTAAAATAAACATTGTTTCAAAAACAAGTTGATGAGGACCAGGATTTGGATCTCGGCACCCATATATAGCACCAAATGTGGCTTGACAGTACACTACTTTTTTCATTTTCTCGATTTTATAAAAATGGAACGATTGGTATTGCTGAGTTGGCAGCACCTTGTCTTGCTGCTGATGATCCTTGTAGACCATCATTATGGTACTAGTACTCCCTCGATCTGTCTTAAATTAAGGCTATTTTTGGTATACATGTTGTACCCCTATAATTGGACCTCTTATGTCTAGGGGTGTAAGCAAACCAACTAGACCGACCAAAAAGATCGGTTCGGTCAATTTTCAAAAAAATTGTGCAGTGTAAAAATCGAACCGAACCGACACTTTACACTAAATGGAACTGAACCGAACCAAAAAAATTGACATAATTAGTTATGCCAATTTAGTCCGTATTATTTTGATTGTGGCACTTTGATCCTTTTTGAGTTTTAAAATTGTTTTCAGTGTAGGACAAACATCAAATTCCCTTAAAAGAGCAAACGGAAATATGACATGTGATTTTCACGTGGCATTTACTAAAGGGCTAATTAGGGAATGTCACCCATTTTCTGCCCAGACCAGAGAATCAGAGATATCTTCTCAGGCTGTGAAACCATCTCGCAATATCAACCACCACACGAAATCTGCTAATCAATTTGTTGATGGTGCAAACTGAATTGTTCGCAAATCAATGTAGGAACACTTCAAAGCATTTACTTTTAACATAGCTTTATTATTTACAATCACATCTTCAAAAGAGTACTTTTGTGTTTTCCATTGTGTTGCCCTAAAATGAAAAGGGTTAAATGTTGGATTATGGACTGGTTGTATTTATGATTTAGTATCACAAACCAATGAAATCCCTTCGTTATTTATCTATCTGGCCCCCTATTTCTAGGGAATAATCATCCTCCACATAAGTACAGTTTTCAAATGATATGAGAGGGGATAGATGGTATCCCGTTGTATCCACCATTTACTCCAATAAAAAGTTTTAAAATCGGGAGATTACTTTTTAAGTTTTTATACTTAGATTGACGGTTGTCCTACATTGAAATCTTCTTAAAACCCAAAGGATCAAATTGTCACAATTGAAATAATAGAGACCAAATTCACACAAGGGTAACCAAATCCCCTGTAGTTGGTCTTGGGTTTAAGACTTCACATGGGTAAATACAAGGGATTTGGCCAGGGCCTTTGGTCTCCCTAAGAGAGGTCAGGGGTTCGAAACCCCCCAAGAGCCGTGTAAGTCAGTTGGAGAGATGGATCTCAAGATGAACAATGTCCAACTTGATGTGGGTTTAGATCCTACCGCTAGCTTGCCTCCCTGATTTACCTAGTGCATCTGTTGTGGGGTCGGTGCATGTGCCCGGAGTTTGCCCCTGATTCTACTCGATAAAAATGATATAGAAATATATGAATTGTTCCCTAAATTCGGTCATTAATAGGAATTGATCCTCCCCAAATTTTTTGAATAGAAATTAATCCCTAATTAGTCCTTTTACCCAATTGATAGAGAGTTTACAGACCATTATACCCTTCTTCATATATATATATAGGGATTTGTTAACTTACAGCGTAGGAGACTTTTAGCGACACGAAAAATAAGGTTGTAGTGACGAAATTTTTCGTCGCTAAAAGTTGGATCCTTTAGTGACAAAAATTTCGTCGCTAAAAACATATTTTTTTGTTGCTAAAATGGCTGTTGTATGCTGCTAACTTACAACCATCATGTTGTAAGTTAGCAGCCCCCATATATATATATATATATATATATATACCAAATGTGTGTGTTCAAAAGGATTTAAAATAGGTGGTTATAGTAATAGTAATCGAAAATTTAGGAGATCATGGATAATGAGTGTTTTATTCCTAAAGGCAAGGTGGTTTTGTTGAAAACAGAGTCATTGGTGGGAGTAATAACATTGAACAACCCAATTTAATTATGTTTGCTATTTGTTTGTTTGGAATAGGTATTTGGTCTTTTTTTTTTATTATTCGAATCTAAGAAATATCAGTCAATTTTTGTGAGAAATTCTCATCATAACATGAATAAAAAAGTGAGAAATTACTCACTTCGTCAATAGCATATTAGAAATTTCTCACTATGTCACTTCGGCGGTTTTTGTCACTTTGAATTATTTCAAATAAGGTAAATTTAATTTTATGGTTATTGATTTTTTTATGCTTAAATCGTGGGAGTGTGTTAAATCTCTTTCTTTATTTATCTTTTCAGTGAAAATTAATAGAGAAATTGATATAGATATATTCATATAGATATATATAGATATTGTTGTGTCTGGTAATTGAAGGTATGGGCATTAAATATTAAGGGGATAATGATCCCTTAAAACAAGGGATTTTCCCTTTTTTGCTCACCATTATCTGTTATGTGGATGCGTGACTGAATCATGGAGTTACTGGATTCAAGTATGTTCTTCATTGAAATTATGATGAGTTTAATTTTAGTGAGAAATTCTCATCATAACATAAGAATTTTGTGAAGGCATGGTATTGTGAGAAAATTCTCACATTTGTCATGTGTATAAATGTTTTGGTAACCAAATTAAGTGATTTTCATGGATAATGGATTAATGATCCTTAAAATCGAGGCAACGTCCTTTTTTACTCAACAACCATATTGGCAGATATCTATGTATACATATATATACATTTAGCAACAAAAAAAAAAAGTGTATATATAGCAGTTTTGGTAACTCAATTTAATGGACTTCATGGATAATGGAACAGTGATCCCTAAAATCAAGGCATCTTCCTTTTTTTACTCAACAACTATATTGGTTGGTATTTTTACTGTTGAATTCTTGTTTGAAGAAAAATTCACAATTTTTTTCATAAATTTCTAAATTTTGTTATGCTTTTTTCACTTAGTTTTTTTATTATGTCTCAACATAAAGAGAATTTCTCACTTAGTATCAAGAATTTCTCACTTTCTGCGTTAAGGAATTTCTAACGTTTGGTAATGAAAAAGTAAGATTTTTTTTTTTTTTTTTTTTTTTTTGTGATGAGCGAAATTGGAAAAAAAAAAATTTGTGTTTTGCAATGGAAGAGGGAAATATAACAAAATTGACATGGAGAACCAAACGACCTGTAATTGATTTTTCTCATAATTGGTGGATTTTTTTTATCGAATTTTTTGTTGATATTTTTATCAGAATTTCTCACTCTGATATCGAGAATTTCTCACTTTCTGGTAACGTTTGGTAATGTAAATATATATATTTATATATATATATATATATACTAGTTTAAACGCACGTGCGTTGCACGTGAACGGTGTCTGTCTAAAAACTAATTAGGAACAGTAAGCCAAAATAAAAAAATAAAAATAAAAAAGATAAAAAAAAAGGATTAAAATAAAAAAAACACTTAAATTAGGTATAAAAAAAATAAAAATAAAAAATAAAAAGAAGAAGAAGAAGAAGAAAAAGAAGAATTCATGCAACTTCCACAATGAAAAAGATACACAAAGCACGTACAACAATCTATTCATAGGGTAAAAATAATAAAAACTGTTGAATTATTCTTCTTAGACCATTTGTTTATTTGTTCAATAATAATATTTTTATGTTGCTATTTAATTGTTACCACATGTCCTAGCTATAATTCTTTCTTACATCTTTAATATTTTGAATTTACTATTTTCTTTGCGCATTACTTAATAATGACTATATATTTATTTATTATATGACCACATATGTTAGTATTTCATTAATTTACCGTGTTTGTATAGTAATTTATTAAACTATAAAATTATTTCATATGTTCTAATTAGAATAAGTTACAAATCAATCATGATCTAGCTTTCTTAAATATTTTTTTTATATACATTAAAATTTGATTCCTACAAAAAGGATTTAGGGAGCCCTCTATATTCAAGATGGTCAAACTTTTTGTGCTGTATGGCTTGAAAATTCTTCAAATCTTCAACCGAAATTTTTCATAAAGTCTCTATTGCCAAATTACCAATATAATTGAAAGAATCACATAAGAAAAAAATTTTATAACGGGAATTGATATTAGAAAGTAATTGGTTATCCATGGAGTTCACCTAAAGAAAGAGAAAAGATATTGAAACATGACAGAAAAAGGGAAAAAAATGGAATCCACTAAGACCAAAATAGAAAAAACCAATAGGATGGTAGTTTTAATTTAATTTAAAGTCCTAAAATTCTGAAAATGTATTGATAATCTATATCGAAAGAGACTTTTAGGCTCTATTTGGTGCACATATTGAGGGATAGGAAAGAAACGAAAACACTGAGGAAAATATTTTCCTTTGTTCATGAGCTAAAAAGGGCCTAAGGGTGTCCATTAATTTGATAAAATTGAAAATTAAGTGTTGAATTTTAAGTACTGGAAATTTTAAGCAGATGAATTTGCGGTACATAACACATGAGTATTTCAAGTATTGAAATAGACTGCAATTATTGATTATTTCTAGTCGAATTTTTTCAATTAAGATATTCAATGGATTTTTGGCTGCATTTTCAATTATAGTAATGCTAGAGTCACAAAGAAATGCTTACAAAATGATATGGTATCCCATATGGCAGAATTAAGTGTGGTGACTCTTTCAATTAAGTGGTACATTATCAAATGTATTGTACAAAATATGTGCTTAAAATTTTAATTTACCACTTAATTGGTTATAATCACAAGCTAAATTTGTCTAGCTAACTTCCTATCTTTCTTGTGGAACTTAAACAATGATAATAATTCTACGAATTATTGCTAATAAAGATAACAATAGCAACTTTTCATAAAGAAAAATACTCAATTAATTTTTACATTCAATAATTGTGTTGCTAAATGCATGGGTAAAATGGGAATAGAATAGGACACATGTCAGCATGGTAGTGGTGGATAAGCAAGAGTGAGAAAAATGCACTCTATGTTAAATGGGTAACCAAATATTAAAGTGGTTGAAATTGAATCCTAAAATTTTTCGAATGCATATCTTACCTAGAATAGGTTCGATAGAAGTTACCTATATTATTGTTGGTATAGAATAAACAAAATCGTGAGTGACTCATTATCGAGCTCCAAAAAAGAAAAAAGAAGAAGAGGAAGAAGAAAACAAATCAAGATTCTTTAAAAAGAGTTATGTAATACTAAGAATTGATATCAGGAGTTGATGGGTATAGTTTTATGTCTGTGAAATTACTTCAATACCCTAAATAAAAACTGGATCCAATAACTGTAAATAGAAGTCCCGTCATGAGAAGGGGACTGATGTTACTACAACTAATAGTTTTTTTGTTTTCATTTTGACCATTAAGTTATTGAAAATATTATATTAATAGTAATGAGAATGAAATTTATAAGTAAGTTGAATGAATGAATAGAAGAGTAAGGAAAAATAATTACCTTCAATGCAAAGCTTGAAAGTAAGAGAACACAAAGAGTAGACTGTTTTGTGAATCTTAATTAAAGTGTAAAAAAAATGTCCAAGGCTATGGAGAACTTGGGAAGTGGAGACGTATAATAGAAATTAGATAATACAAGTAGGTTCTTTAATACTATAATTAGTCTTCTAGTCCAAAAAAAAAAAAAGGGGAGAGAGAGAGAGAGAGAGAGAGAGAGAGAGAGAGAGAGAGAGAACTAAAATAATGTCTTAACAAATAGGGCCAAAAGTAAACCTGGGACTGAGAGGCTTGTGAATTCATGTTATTCTTCTACACGATTAATTTCTAGTACACAATTCTTTTATTTATTCCTAGTACTTGATTTCCTTATCCAATACTGGTCCACTTTAATCAAAGAAGCAAAAAATTGTTACACAATTACTCAAGAAACATACTTGGGTAAAGTTCTTTAGGTGTGGTTTGTTAGATTCCCACTCACAACAGTGGGTCTAGGGATTAAAAAAATAATATTTAAAATTATTTTATTTATTTATTTAATTATTTTCTAGTTAATTAGGGTCTCACAATTGTGAGAGGAATCTAACAAACCATGTACAGCTAAGGAACTTTGCCCAAATGTGTTCAATTACTAAAATTCTTCTATTAATTAGCTATTGATTAAATGTGAGCTTTTAGATAGATTAGCTCTCAAACATTTGTATTAATTGAAGGCTGAATGCAAGATTTATAATTGGAAGGTAAAATTTTTAAACTTCGCGAGTGTAAAAAGAATCATATACTACTAAGAAATTGGTAATAGGAATTTAGTTAAGAGTCCTAAAATTCTTCATAGACATTTATTATAACTCTTTAAGAGACATGTATATTACTAATTCATCATTCACATAACCCACCGTGGAGTCCAAAAAAAGAAAAGAAAAGAGGGGTTATTACACTAACACCCCTTCAACTATGACCATTTTCAATTGCCCTCAATTATAAAACTCAACAAATTGACCCTATCAACTATTTTAACTTTTCACTAACAGCCCTTCTGTTAGGTTGTAGTTAAAAAATTGATTACTTTTGTATCATGTTACCAATATAAAAGTGTTAACAACATAACATTTTTGTCTCTTCTTTGAGTTGTTGAAATTTTACAAACAAAATTGCCTAAAATTTGGTGTACAACAAAGGGCAATTATTATGCAACAAATGATATTTTTGTCATAAAATTTCCAATGGCTCCAAGGAAGGACAAATAGATATCATGTTACTAATAGTTTGTATCATATGTTGCTCACATGACAATATAAAAATATATAAATTTAAAAAAAAAAAAAAAAAAAAGCGTTCTTTTTTGGGACAGAATTCTAATGGAAGGGGTTTTAGAGAAAAATGCAATAGTTGAGGGGAGTTAGTTTGTAAAGTTTTATAATTTAGGGGCGTATTTAAAAAAGAGTCATATTTGAACTAAAGTGTGATTCACTTTTTTCTTTTCTTTTTTTATTTTAATTTTTTATTTGTAAATTCCGATGGGAACTTGAGTTGTTTGGAAGGAGTTGTAATACACAATAGGATTAATGTCGAATACCATTAATATTAAGGAGTTGTAAAATTGTAGGGATTGTATATAACATGATATATCCAAAGCAGAAAAATAAAAAGTTAGGATTATCATAGACGGACCCAAAAAAAAAAATGGTATACTAAAGTTGTTAAAATTCTAAGAAAATTACTTAAGTGAAAGTGCAATGATTGATAAAAGTGTAAACCACTTATGGGCATCGGTAATTATCAGTTGCTTTATATCTAAAATACTAAAACCGTCCCACAAATGAATTTACCAAAATAACCACTACGATCTAGAT
This sequence comes from Hydrangea macrophylla, assembly GCA_033977485.1. Lineage (NCBI taxonomy): Eukaryota > Viridiplantae > Streptophyta > Magnoliopsida > Cornales > Hydrangeaceae > Hydrangea > Hydrangea macrophylla. The sequence goes on along the minus strand of CM066990.1, from coordinate 69,407,281 downwards.
TTGTAATATTTGTTGATCTATCTCTGCACATAAACATACACATAACAAACAAATATACATACGCATATAATATATACAAAAAGAGGTTTAAAAAAAAAAAAAAAAAAAAGGTCCAAGAAAAAGAAAAAAAAACCAATGGATTAAGTTTATTCTAGAGTCCAACAAAAAGAAAGTTGATCTATGAGGCACATAAACATACACATAACATATAAATATGCATATATATATATAATATATATATATACAAAAAGAGATTTAAAAAAAAAAAGAGTTCAACAAAACGAAAAAAAAAAAACCAATAGATTTAGTTTATTCTAAAGTCCAAAAAGAAAAAACCAACCAAACACATAGATGTTATTAAGTTGTAGGACTCTTATGACATGGACACACTACAAATAAAAAAGTGGTATACTAAACTTTTAAAACTCTAAATTCTAAGGAAATTAGTTAAGTAAAAGTGCACCGATTGATAAAAGTGTAAAACACTTATGCGCATTGGTACATTTATATATATTATAGATATATATTCTGACAAGCAAACTGAATCTGATGATTTTCCTTTGCGACAAGGTGTAGCCATCGCCGTGGTTCAGTCGCCGAAAACCCTAAAATCGACGTCTGTACATAAACCCCTCTTTTTTGTTGTCTGAAATACTAATGTCAAATGTAAGAAAGAACGGATTTTTGAAGCAAAATCCATGAGAAATTTGACCAAAAGTTTTGTAAACCTTCTATTATGTCTCGTTGATGAATCTCCTCCAAAAATCCTAAAATCGCTGCTTGTACAGAAGCACATTTGAAGTTGTCAAAAACTCTACTCTCGAATTGAAAAAAAAAAAAAAACTGTTTTTTTAAGCAAAATCCACGAGAAATATGAACAAAAAGCTTGTATATCTTCTTGCGTCGGTGATGAATTGCGTAGTTTGTGTAGAGAATATTGTTAACTTCAATTGTGAAATACCACTCCCAGTTCACGATCCCCTGTGAGATTTTCTCACTTTCGTTTGAATTTGGGAAAAGCCTGTGGATATTTTTTTGAGTAAATGGAAGTGTGTGTATATATATATACAGTCTGGCTCCACTGCGCACTGAGTAAACGTGCTAGGCAAGTGCACTGGGTAAAAACTGCTGGTCAACAAACGAGTTATATCACTTTTTAAATTAGGACCACACTAATTTTACCCCCAATCTCTGTAGTCTCACGTTTTCCCCCAATCCTCTCCCTTTCTCTTCCCTCCATCTCAGTCCAGCGGAAACCAGTTTGGCACTGATCTGTCTCTCTCTCTTCGTCCCTCTCTCTCTCCTCTGACCCTCTCTTACCCAAACCAGTCCATCTCTCTCTGTTCGACCCACCCACACACACACACACTCTCTCTCTCTCTGTTCGTCCCTCTCTCTCTCTCTTCGACCGTTACCCCTCTTGATCTTTCTCTCTCTTCGATCCTCTCTCTCTTCTTCGACCCACTCAAGTACAGGTCTATGTCAGCTACATTTGTGCTTGGCATTTTTGAAATAGGAACCAAATTGATGCCTTGGACTCCTTTGCTGCTAGTTTGAGCCTAACTAATTGGTTGATTTAATTTGTAATTCTATATCTTATTATTTAAATTGAAGATTTTTTATTTGATTCCTTACCTCACATGCTCCTAGTTTCTACTAAGGTATTTGTGAATAAAAGAGGCCGGAGTACATGAGGTCTTACAATGATGTTGATAAGGTAAGGACTGTCCATTGTTTTCTTGTTCATTGTTCACTATTGTTAAAAAAAATTGTTTTCTTATTACTTTTTGGTCCAGAACATGGTGTATCAAATTTTGAAGCATATGTTAATAGTCAATGTCATACTTGGGCATAGATGTGTATAGACTGGAAAGCTAAAGTGATTCTCGGTTATTAATTAGCTGGAGGCTTTTGGGTGTCCTGCTATCTCTATAAAACTACAGCCAAACTTTTTGTAGATGTTTGTACGTTTGTTTGGACTTTGATTGATTTTGAAGTTGATAATTGTATCTTCTAACTATAGTTTTATTTGCAGGCTCCATAGCAAATTCCAATGCTAGTGTCTATCCCAAACTACAAGCTTGATACATCATCCTGTTGCATTATATATACTTGGGTACCTCCGAGTCATCTGTTAAGTTGCAAGATGATAGCTACCCAATTGCATTGAAGAAATTGAAAGACTATCGTATTGGAATTTTTGTTTGCTTGGTAATAACCTAAGAATGTCATTAGGCTATGTTGTTCAACACATGTACAAAATCAAATAGCCCATTATTTTACTGAGTATAATTTATAGTGAGGAAGTTTACTATTGTCTTACAGTCATAATCAAATTGTATTTTGATTATCTAATGAATGAGCTGCTGCATCCATATATGTAATTTGAAGAAATTTATTAATGGTGTGTCTCAAACACCTTCTAAGTAGAAAATGTGTAGCACTTTGGAATTATTCTCTTACTTGAAGCTAATGGCAAATCTAACACAGTTAAATGCTTAAATGCTAGAGTCGTATTCAGTAGAAGGCCCAACAAGTGCCTAAATAAATAAATTGAAATCTGGTCGGAATATAATCATAGACATACAAACAATAATAACAAACCAAGAAAATGAATAGGAAACAATCCAACCAACACTATGTTTCATTGTTGACCCACCCTAGTAAATGAATAGGAAACAATATTATCTTCTAATTTGTATTGAACCAGAAAAAGAAGACAAATAGTAAACATTACACTTTCAGTCAACAAACTAAAACAAACTGCATTGACCTGAACTTAGTAACAAACTGCAAGATGAAAAGACTATGTCAACAGTAAACATTACACTTTCAGTCAAAAGGCAAAAAATAACTCATCCTTTAACAATAAACATCATAAATGAAGCTTTGATTTTCTCAACAAAAAAAAAAACAAATGAAGCTTTGATCAAGGAGTTACATCTTCATTGACTTGAACTTGAACTTGAACACGGAGTTGCATCTTCATTGACTTGAGAAGCTCTACACACAAAAAAAAAAAAAAAAAAACAAAACAAAAACAAAAACAAAAACAAAAAAAATCGTCATTTAAAGATTGATATGTGAAAAAAAATTAAAATTAGAAAGCATTAATTAAATATCCATACTGATTTATAAGTATTGGACAATTTCTTTTGTCATGTGATTGTCCAACTTGACCACAACCATTACAACGTCTAGCTTTAGAGTTCTTTGCCTTCCGTAGTACCTTCTCTTTCCCTCCTCTATGCCTTTTCCCAAAACCTTTTGCCCTCACTTGTTTGGGTTCATTATAAGTACTGTCATTATTACAACTCATTTTCTCGGCGGCACATTGTGAACTTGGTCCACCACTAGCAATAACATGTATCATTCTTTCGCTTGCACTAGCCAAAGCCTCTTTATAAATATTAATGTATTCTTGACTTGTGAGGGCCTTGTCAATCACATCCAAAGAACATTGAATTAACTCACTCTGCATTAGTAGATATGATTTGTCATCATTTATCACCATGCCATTGTCATTATCAATCACCACCCCGGTCTTTGCTGTTTTAGTCCACCTTTTTAAGATGTATCGTTCAGGCAATTCTTCAAAATTAGTCATTTTGTGCAAGTAGCCGAACACATGTCTACATGGTATCCCCGAGCTCTCAAACAATTTGCAACCACATTAAGCAAAACACAACTCCTTGTCATAAAGAACTTCTCGTACTCTTTGAAACACCTTTCTTTGAACTTCATATACCCGATGCTTCTCATCCTCCTTTATAAGCTTATATCTATAGTTCAAGGACTCCCAAAGCTTATCCTAGAGTTCATAAAACTTTTCCCACGTATAAATATTAATCATTTGTAACAAATAGACATGAAGCATCTTCACCTTAGGCCTCTCGGTCCGATCTTTGTGATCGGACAACAACTCTTCATTCCGTTGGAGTAGTAGCCCTCTACCAAATTGAATCATGAAATCAACTAATGAATCGTCCTTCTTGAAAAATCTCTTGAAAAATGAGTGAGAGCTTTCTGCTCTTTGGCTACTTGTCATATCGGCCGAGAAAATGTGATTACAAAAAACAAGCACCCATTTCGAATGAATTTCATAAATTGACTTTAGCCAATAATTGGCATCTCACCCACTTCTTTTAACAAGATCCATCCATATCTCGTCGAACTCTTCCTTAAACTCCGAATTCCAAACACAATTGGAGAACTCTTTATAGTGCTTACTATATTTGGCCGAGTCTAGCTTTTCAGAAAACTTCATCAAAATGTGTCAACTACAATGTATCCGGAAGAGTTTGGGAAATTTCTTTAGTCATTGCCGAATCTTGATCAGTATTGATCATATTCGAGGCATCACCTGGCATAGTCTCAAAAAATTAGTTGAATAGCCAAATAAATGATTCTGAGGTCTCGTCACTTAAAAATGCACAAGCAAAAATAATCGTTTGACCAAGATTGTTACCCCCATTAGTGGTGCGAAAATCATACCGTAGCGATTAGTGTTGTATGTAGTATCAAAGATGACCACATCACCATAAAATTTATAAGCTCTCCTAGATGTCCCATCGGCCCAAAATCAATGTTTAATCCTCTGCTCATGATCTACCTCAATTTTGTACTTGAATGATGGATTCTTTTGCTTTTTTCCAATTGTAAATACTCACTCAACATTTCTCCATCATGCCCATTATTCTTATTACGCATATCCCTTTGATGATTATATAAACCTTTTTTGTACACCCAATGTTTGCAAACCCTCCAGCTTGGACTCCAAGAAAATTGAATTGTTGATTTGATGGTATGTTCACAACTCCAAGTTGTTGAGTCAAACTCTTTTGGGCACTCGAAACCTTTCGATGAGAGTTCAAAAGATGCTTCTTGTTCGGGGTTGCCAATGGGTGACAATGACCCTTAATAAATTTAGTGACTACATATGCCCCAGAATTAGTTCTCAAAACAACTATCTTTGCGTTACAACCCTCTTTTACTAATCCCCGATGCCTTTAACTTTCAACATCCGCAACCACTTTTCCCTTTCCTTGTTTAAAGCAAACTCCTTCTTTTTCACCACATCACTTCCTTCAATCTTCTTAGAAGTCCAACTTCAAATGCTAAAACCACACTGTTTCGCAATGCATTGTAGTAATTGTAAACATCATCTATTGTTTGAAATTGTTGACCAACACTAGGTTTTAGATCATTGGCCACTTCAGGATATTTGGGGATATCATGACAATTAGACGTGTCCCTCCATTCTTCACCTTCCGAATATTGGCCAAATTCAATAGTCGCTTCTTTTTCCTCTACCATGACCTCATACTCCACATCCATATAAACTAATGAATCTGAAATGATTAACTAAGTACACAACTTGTAGGTTTTACTTCAGTTTATAGGTATTAAAATGTCAAACAACTTATAGGTCCTACTTAGTTGCTGATTCATATCTAATTTGACATGCACCAGCTTGTAGGTTCTGATATTAGCAACAAATTTTATATAAATAATGTGAAATTTGATATGAATAGGCAAGAATAGGCAACTAATTTGATATGCAGCAGCTTGTAGGTTTTGATATTAGCAACTAATTTTAGATGCATAATGTCAATCAGCAACTAATTAGATATGAATAGGCAAGAATAGGCAACAAATTTCATATGCATAATGTCAATCAACAACTAATTTGATATGAATAGGCAAGAATAGGCAACTAATTTGATATGCAACAGCTTGTAAGTTTTGATATTAGCAACTAATTTCATATGCATAATGTCAATCAACAACTACTTTGATATGAATAGGCAAGAATAGATAACTAATTTCATATGCATAATGTCAATTAACAACTAATTTGATATGAATAGGTAAGAATAGGCAACTAATTTGATATGAATAGGTAAGAATAGGCAACTAATTTCATATGCATAATGTCAATCAGCAACTAATGTCATATGCATAATGTCAACTAAGAATGAATAATCTGACCTCTTATGACCGGATGCCGGACTGTATATCAGCGAGAGATATTGGCCATTAGAGAGAGAGGGGGTCGAGGTGAGCTTTTGAACAGAGACTGAGAGAGGGATGATTGAGAGAGACTGAGAGGGTCGAAGAAGAGAGACTGAGAGGATTGAACAGAGAGAGAGAGAGAGGGGTTTGAGGGGGATGAAAAAGGTCGAAGAGAGACGGGTTTGGGTAAGGCAGAGAGAGAGTTCGAAGAGAGAAAGAGGGGTTTGTAAGGGATGAACAAGGTCGAAGAGAGATTGGAGTTTAGGTAAGGCAGAGAGAGGGGTTTGGGTGAGGGACGAGTTCTGGCGCCAGCGCCGAACTGTAAGGTTGAGAGTGAGAGACATAGAGATGGAGATGTTTGGGGTCAATATTGCAGAGAGAGAGAGTGTGGGTGATTACCTTGTCAACATCATTGTGAGACCTAATGTACTCCAGCCTCTTTTATTCACAAATACCTTAGTAGAAACTAAGAGGATGTAAGATAAGGAATCAAATAAAAAAGGCTTCAATTTAAATAATAAGATATAGAAACACAAATTAAATCAATCAATTAGTTAGGCTCAAACCAGCAGCAAAGGAGTCAAAGGCATCAATATGGCTCTGTATGCTATTTCAAAAATGCAAAACACAAATGTAGTTGACATAGACCTGCACTTGAGTGGGTTGAAAAAGCGAGAGAGACGGTCAAAGAGAGAGAAAGATCGAAAGAGTCGAAGAGAGAGAGAGAGAGAGGGATGAATAGAGAGAGAGTGTGGACAAACAGAGAGAGAGTGTGGTCGAAGAGAGATAGAGAGATGGACTGGTTTGGGTGAGGGAGGGTCAAAGGAGAGAGAGGGACGAATAGAGAAAGATCTGCGCCGGACTGGTTTCCGCCGGACTGAGATGGATGGAAGAAAAAAGGAGAGGATTGGGGGAAAACTTGAGATTTTAGAGATTGGGGGTAAAATTAGTGTGGCCCTAATTTAAAAAGTGATATAACCCATTTGTTGACCCATAGTTTTTACCCAGTGCGCTCGCCCAGTGCGCCTACCCAATGCGCCTACCCAGTGCGCATTGGAGCCGGACTGTGTATATATATACATATATGGATGAAGTAGTAAATAATAATAAATCAGTAACCATGTATAGTTATATATATACATTTCTATGAAAATGATATGGGGGTATTTTAGTACTTAAATTACGTCTGAGACTAATTTCTAGATTCATTTTTAAAAAACAACCTATTTCTAGTTAGATGTATGTATTAGAACTATATACTATGTTACCACTACACCAAAAAGGCATATTTGTTGATAGGTACAAAAATATTAGGTCAAAGTCAATCTACGCCATCTCAGCAAGGAAATGCCAGGTCATCTGGAATGGGTGCTCACTACTCAACCACCCTAGGCTATTCAGCCAAAGACCACCCGGTTTGGGCCCACAGTTCGGGCTTACCACGCAGACTCATCCCACAGTGGGCACAGCCCAGGCATGTACTGTGGCTTTCTCCACAAGGCTCCAGACAGTTTCCTATCTTAGTTAGAGGACTCATGGAAAGTGCAAGTTGTTTCCTAATCCGCTTAGGAAACTCCCATGGTTTGAGTAAATCAATTGTAATAGATTGGGCTTCCTAATATGTTTTCTTACCTTGTACGAGTAGGTCTCTTGCATCTATAAAAGAGACCACTCGCCCCCATTGAAGGGGATCGCATTCTTATTCCCCAGAATAGCAATATACATCGCATTCATACGCATACACCCGGTCGGTCTTTGGTAGTGCCGCCCTCTTTGTTGGTTCACCAAAGGCCACCGGTGATTTGTTAGTGCAAGTGCTCCGACACACCCGTGGATGTAGGTAGGGGTGCAACACGGGCGGGCCAACCCGTGGTCAACCCGGGCTCGGCCCAAAATTTACCGGGCTTGGGCCCGTGATACTTTCACCATGGGCGGGCTTGGGCAGAAAAATGCAAGCCCGAATTCAATTCGAGCCGGGCTTGGGCAGAATTTTGCTAACCCGTGGAACCTGAGCCCGAGCCTGAATTCTATTTATGTATTATTTTTGACATTATATTCTAGTATTTTTTAGTGATAATAATACACTATTATATATTATTCTAGCACTAAATTAATATATGAATGTTTTTTTCTCAAATCTAAACAAAAAAAAATAGATTTGATACTGTACATATTGTTGTTTACATACTAAAAATCATTTTGCACCAAAAAAAATTGTAATTCGGGCTCAATTCGGGCTCGGGTTGGAGAACTTATTCACAAACCGGGCTTGGGTTGATAAGTTCGGGTTTATGTCGGGCTCGGGCTTCGACAAACTGCTTGAATTCGGGCTCGGGCCTGGGCAGAGCCAAATGGGTCCCGCCCGAGTTGCACCCCTAGATGTAGGTCACCTAGTTAACGAGGTAGAACCACACTCAAACTTGATTTGTTTTACTCTTCTTGTTCTTTACCAATTTTTGGCATCATCAGTTTAGCGCCATCTGTGGGAATCGACAGATTTTCTCAAAAAAAAAGTCTCTTGACTGATCACCATGGATATTCACAAGAACAAGAAAACTGCTCCGCCAACCAATCAGAAGGATGCGCTGGCCGACCGGTCGGCAATTTCCATGACTCTGGAGCAGGTCACTATGGCGCTGGCTCAACTTCTGGAGGGCCAGCGTCAAACCCAACGACAAATTGAAGTTCTACTGGCCCGGCAGGATAAGCTTCAGCAAATTGAGGTACAAGATGGGAATGATGAGCACACTTAGAAGCCCAAGAGGACCTGATGAAGCGGCCGTACTACACTGGCCTCCCAGACGATGGAACGACTCGAGAACGATGAGCGTGGCCGGGATAATGCCCCAACAACATTCCCGGGCCAGTTTAAGTCACAAAGGGGACGCCAGAGATATCATAACAAGAAATGCGCCACGAAAGGGGACAGGCAAGAGCGACCGACCCGAGAATCAGCCCAGGACCGTCTGGCCAAGAGCCGGAACGACCTTAGGCACACGATTAACCGGAGTCGTAGACAAGCCCTATCTCTGAAGACGGCACACTTTGAAGAGGAGGTGCCTTCGTCCGATCTGACCTATCGCCAAAACTCAGAGCGGAAGACCGATCCGGAAGAAGTCAAGGCCCAAATTGAGGACCTGCAGAAACAAATCGAGAAATTGAGCTGCAAGCCAGGTCATGACAACATCAACACCAAAACTGAGTCACCCTTCACAGTTCAGATCACGGGGTTTCCCATCCGAAACAAATTCAAACAAGCCCACCTCGGCTCTTACGACGGTTCAGGGAGCCCGGTTGATCATGTCTGGACTTACAAGGCTCAAATGGCTCTAGTTACCAGTGCCGACAAACTACTATGCTTGGCCTTTCCCAGCACCCTTAAAGGCCCAGCCGCACAGTGGTTCCACTCCCTAAAGCCCCGAACGGTTGGCAATTTTAAGACACTCAACAAGCTCTTCATCAGCCAGTTCGTGGGGATGCTCGACCGATCATAGTTAGACACCTAATTGCTGGCCGTCAAGCAGTGCAAGGGAGAATTCCTGAAGGATTACGTCAACCGTTTCAATCAGTAAAGGCTTCAGATTCGCAAACTGAACAAAACAGTCGCAATCACAGCTTTTGCTTGGGGGTACAGCACACCAAAGTTGCCACAACATTCCACCTTGACCGACCAGAAACCTTAGTTGAGCTCTCTGAGATGGTTGGAAAATACATCGACACAAAAGAATTCTTAAAGGCGAATTATGCGAGTCTCGCCGAAGATGACTCCCCAAAATCCAAAAGGAAACGCAAAGGTTCTGAGAAGGGCTCGGGAAAGAAGGTGAAGAAGGATCAGCAGCAAGGCGGTCGGGATCAAGCCTTAATTGCCTTCACACCTCTTTCTCGGCCTATCCACGAAGTTATGGCCACCGTCGAGGCTCAGAGGCTACTCAAACAACCAATGAAGCTGAATAGCCACCAAAGAAGAGGAATCGGGACAAGTTCTATCGGTACCACAAAGATCATGGTCATGACACTGAGGACTACTTCAAGCTAAAGATTGCTATTTAGAAGCTTATCAAAGAAGGCCACCTCGCTGAGTTCATCGCTACAGACAGATGAACCCAACTAGATGCCCGAGCTCTCGAGCAGCCACAACCCCTCGGTCAAATCAACGTGATCTCTGGAGGAACATCGGGCGGAGGGGACTCACACTCGTCCAAGAAGAGGTATGCTCAGTAATCCTAAGTGGATGTTCTGCATATCCAACCAGCCAACCTCCCACAAGCTGATGTACTTACGTGCTCATCCGATGACATAATGGACTTGCACTGCCCCCACGATGATCCAGTGGTGGTGACGCTCTCTATAGCCAATTACGTGGTGAAGAGGGTGTTAGTGAACACGGGCAGCTCCTCTAATATTTTGTTCACCTCAGCCTTTGATCAGTTCGGGATATGAAGGGATTGGCTCCGACCGGTGGTCACTCCTTTGGTGGGGTTCAATGGATCTAGCACACAGCTACTTGGTATAATCGAGCTTCCAATTCTTATGGGGAGCTACCCCCAACAGGTCTCCATACTCGCAAATTTTGTGGCGGTAGAAGCTCCCATCCGCCTATAATGTCATCCTGGGAAGGCCGACGCTTAACAAGGACAAGGCGGTTATGTCAACCTACAGCTTGATAATCAAGTTCCCAACTCCCTAGGGTCCACGAAGCCTATGTGGAGATCACACAACTGCTCAGAGATGTTATGTCAGATCCCTGCATAGAGAGGCAGTCATGGAAATGCTGAACATCTAAGAGATGGACCCAAGGGACTTAAGGGATGGAGTAGGCCCGGTAGAGGAACTAGAGCAAGTGGTGTTGAACCCCGAGTTTCCCGACCGGTCAATTAGCATTGGCGTTCTCCTAGAACCAAGCCTCAGAGGAAAGTTGATCCAATTTCTAAGAGAGAGTCAGGACGTCTTCACCTCGTGCCATCAAGGCATGGTTAGGATTGACCCCCGGGTCATATCCCACCGTCTCAACATCGACCTGAACTCATGACTGGTCAAGCAGAAGAGAAGAGGTATGGCTGCTGAAAGGCAAGAAGCAGTGTGCGAGGAAATTAAGAAACTTCTCAAAGCAAAGTCCATTAGAGAAGTGCAGTATCCTGACTGGTTAGCCTATGTGGTGCTGGACAAGAAGAGCAATGAAAAGTGGAGGATGTGTGTGGACTTCACTGACCTGAACAAAGCATGTCCCAAGGACTGCTATCCGCTTCCCATGATTGACCTCCTTGTGGACTCCACGGGAGGTCACTCTCTCATCTCCTTCATGGACGCCTACTCGAGATACAACCAGATCAACATGTATCCCGGGGATGAAGAGAAGACCTCTTTCATCACCGACCAGGGCATACTGCTACAAGGTGATGCCCTTCGTCCTAAAAAATGTCGGGAAACCTACCAGGACCTGGTCAATCATATGTTCAAAGATATAATCGAAAAATCAATGGAGGTATATATTGACGACCTCCTTGTCAAGAGCCGGGACGAGTCCGACCATCTCGGGCACTTGGCTAGGGCCTACAGCATCTTAAGAAAATTTTGGATGAGGTTGAACCCGGCCAAGTGCACATTTGGGGTCTCATCCGGGAAGTTCCTGGGACACCTAGGAAGCAGGCAGGGAATAGAGGCAAACCCCAAAAAAATCTAAGCAATCATCAACATGCGGTCGCCCAAGTCAACGAAGGAAGTTCAAAGTTTGGCCAGACGGGTGGCTAAACTGAACAGATTTGTATCCCGAGCTACTGACCGGTGCCTGCCGTTCTTCAAAATCCTCCATAACGCATTCCAATGGTCGGAAGAGTGTGAGGAGGCATTTCAGGACCTTAAAAAGTACCTGACTTCGCCCCTTCTGCTCTCAACGCCCATACCCGAGGAGGAACTATACTTAGACTTGGCAGTGTTGCCCTCGGCGGTAAGCTCGGCACTCGTCCGAGAGGAGCATGGGATACAGTTCCCAGTTTATTACACGAGTCGGGCACTCCAAGGCATAGAGAGCCGATACTCCCGCATCGAGAAGCTTGCATTTGCCCTTGTCACCTCTGCTTGTAGTCTCCGCCCATACTTTCAAGCCCATGCCATTGCGGTCCTCACGGACCAGCCTCTCTGCCGGATTCTTAGCAGGCTCGAACGTCCGAAATGCTTATTAAGTGGGTCTTAGAGTTAGAAGAGTTTAAAGTAGTCTATCGACCCCGAACGACGATCAAGGGGCAAGCCGTGGCTGATTTTCTCCTAGAATTCACATACCCAGAAGATCCAGTCGAGGAGCTCACTCTGCCTGAATTACTACCCGGACTGCAACCTAGTATCCCGACCTGGGTGCTCTATGTTAAAGGGTCCTCTAATATACAAGGCAGTGGGGCAGGGATCATCCTGACCACACCCGACGAGATCTAGCTGGAGTATGCACTGAGGTTCGGTTTCCAGGCCTCTAACAACGAAGCCGAGTACGAGGCCTTGTTGGTCGGGTTGCAACTAGCTGCCTTGATGGGCGTATAACAAATTCACAGATACAGTGACTCCCAGCTAGTCATCAATCAAGTCAATTTGGAGTATAAGGCTCGGGAAGACAGCATGGTGGCCTACCTGGCCCTGGTTAGGATGGCCACTAAACAGCTCAAAGTTTTCTTAATGCAATAGATCCCGAGGCAGGAGAACACAAGAGCCGATCGGTTAGCTCGCCTCGCTTTATCTTTGGAATCGGACTTGCCCAGGATAAGGATAGAATACTTACCCGAGCCTAGCGTGACCGACTCAGGAGGCATGGAAGTCAATCTGGTCGCCTTAGAGCCCAGCTGGATGGATCCAATGATGACATTCCTTACGATAGGTAGCTTACTAGATGAAAAAGGCGAAGCCCGATGGGTCAGATACCGGGTGGCACGATATCACCTCGTCGATGGCGTGCTTTACAAAAGAGGGTTCTCTCTCCCTTACCTCTGATGCATACACCCCACCCAGGGTCCGGGAATCTTGTACGAAATATATGAAGAGTGCGGGAACCATGTTGGAGGCCAAACACTCTCCCGCAAGGCTCTACTACAAGGCTATTACTGGCCAACGATGGCCCGGGATTCCAATGAATATGTCAAGCAGTGTGACAAGTGTCAGAGGCATGCACCTATGATCAAACATCCGGGATAGCTCCAGACCTCGGTCCTCAACCCCTGGCCGTTCACCCAGTGGGGCATCGACATAGTCGGACCCCTTCCCATAGCAAAGGGTCAAGTTAAATTTGCCGTCATCGCGGTGGACTACTTCACTAAATGGGAAAAAGTTGAGCCGTTGACAATAATCACTGAGAAAAAGATGGAAAATTTCGTCAAAAGGAACATTCTTAGCAGGTTCGGCATCCCCCGAGTACTGGTCAACGACAATGGCAGGTAGTTCGACACCCCGATATTCAGGCAATTCTTCTTGGGCTATGGTATATCCAATCACTACTCCTCTCCCGAACATCCTCAAGCCAATGGTCAGGCCGAAGTGATAAACAGGATAATTTTGCAGTCAATCAAATCCAGGCTTGAACAGGCCAAGGGACTTTGGGCTGATGAATTACCGACCCTTCTGTAGGCCTACCGTACCACTCTTCGAGCGGTAACAGGAGAAACACCATTCTCACTTACCTACGACTTTGAGACAGTGGTACCCACAGAGCTCGGTTTGTCAATGTACTAGGTTACAAACTTCAGCGAGCAAGGCAACGAGAAAGCTCGTAGAGGGGAGCTCGACTTGATAGAGGAGAAAAGGGACCGCGTATATTTGAAAGTAGCAGCCTATAAGCAGCTGGTCTCTTGGTATTTCAATAACAGAGTTAGGCACCGCAGCTTCCAGGTGGATGACCTGGTCCTTAAGGCGGTAAACCAGTCTACCAAAATCCCGAGCCACGGGAAATTGGGGCCAAATTGGGAACGACCCTACAGGGTTACCTGGATCAAAAAGACGGGCACTTATTGGCTACAAACTCTGGATGGAATGGACCTGTCCCACCCATGGAACGTGAAACATCTCTGCAAGTACTTTCAATAAAGCATAGATTAGTGTCGGTTAGGAACTTTGTAGCTCTTTCCGAGCAGTTTTATTTATATATCAAATAAAAATTCCCATTTTGCAAAACAGTTCTTTGTTCTAAGCTCCATTGAAGCAAAAGACCTCGGGTTTACACCCGAGGCACAAAAGACCTCGGGATTACGCCCGAGGCATCGATTTCGCTTAGGTCCATAACCTACGATGAGGGACCAACCCCCTAGGTGATTGAGGATGGAAAACTGCAAAAGACCCTGGAACTACCAACATTCTAGGTCGGTTCCCTATAGTCACTCCCTCCATTAACGCTCGCCTTAACGAAAGCTTGGGGGTAGGGGGATATTGGACTAAAACAGGTAATCACACAGGGCATTAATAGGACCTAGGACTTAGTGTAAACATCCCTTAAACAGTCCCAGGTACCTACAGTGCCCAAAGTCAAATGACCGGGTAATATTTTAGTACCCCGGTTGGGACCTACAGGCCTACAAACCACCTAGCCATCAACGGCTCGGGAAGTTTAAAGGCATTACAGGTACCCAAAAGATCGTGTTCCCTAGTCGGTAATAGTCCTAAACGTTTGCTAAGGCAGGGTTCATATAAGGCTTACAACCGGTCGGACATAAGCAATTACAAACACAGGCATACAAGTACAAGAATGCAAACAATTGGTACAAAAGGCTGCCTCAGAGGGCCTTTGCATAACTGGTTTAAACATAAATACGTACAATGCCTGGGGGCAATTATAGTAGCATCCCCCAAGAAAAATAAATGAGGAAGCTAAGAGTTGTTAACAACGACCACCTCTTCAGCCTCTTCAGCCTCCCCTTCTAGGGTAACATCTCCCGCCGGTTCAACCTCGGCGGCTGCACCTTCAGCAACAGCAGGCACCACATCCCAGTAGTCAGAATCCATCCCCTCGTAGGGGGAGGTGTCCCATTCTAGATGATCTCGAGCCAGCCTCCTCTTCAGGTCTTCATAACCCAAGAAGAATCCGTCCTCAAAGGTCTCCTCAGAGGACCTGCCGGTCGCCGCATCCAGCAGAGTCTTCTCCCTAGCCTCTGCCGCCGCCAGAGCCACCAAGGCGGCCTCCAACTCTGCTTGTGCTGCTCCCAGGCCCTTGAGCTTGTCCTTTTCCATGGCCAAGGCTGCCTCCTTAGCCTTCAGAGCTGTCCGTTCCTTTAACAGGGCAGCCTCAGCAGCGGTGGCCCTCCCAGCTAAGGAGGGCAAGAAAGATTCTGCTCCAGCCGCCATACAACTGACATGCAAAAAAGAAAGTGTAACCCGGTCGGTCAGTGAAATAAACAGCATAAAAGAATAAGGCAATAAGGCAGAATTACTTATGAAGTGGGAGAGGTTATACAGCCACCCCTGGAAGGCTTGGAAAGACATGTTGGCACACATCTCCACTTGGCTCGGGAGAAGGCCCGGCCTGACTCTCCCCTGGATTTTCATCGAATCTTCCAGTGGCATCCCGGACGGTATATCTGCCCCGGGGGCAACATCCGATACCACCACCACCACTTGGGGAACCGACGTCTTCCCCGATTCCTGGCGAGCCGACATCCCATGCCTCAGACGTCTGAGCGACCGGTCACCACCTGTAGCTTCAGTGGCCGGTCTTTTCCCTCTTTCCACCATCAGGGCAGCAACTGTGGCCTATCTGGCCTTCAATTGCTCTGGATCTCTCCGGGGACCCATTTCTGCAAAGGGAAGGGTCATACGATTAGTAATCGGGAAAACGATAAAAAATAGCCAAGACCAAGGAATTTGTCCGAGAGCTTACCAGGGATGATTGGAGGAAAGACAGGGGCTTCAATAGGTTGATCCGGATCGTAAGTTGCCTTCCGTTATCCCGACCTGGTTAGCACGTTCTAGACGTTGGTGGAGAGGCTCGCCAAGTGCCTGATCCTATTTTGGCACTCCTTAAGAATGCTCGGTGGGTCAACCGACCCCACTGCAGAACAGAGCACGAGACATTTAGTCCCGTGATTGTAACAAAAAGTAAAAGAAAACGAAGAAAGAAATGCAGGATGGGCTTGCTCCTCAGCTCCCCCACCCAGGAAGTCCTCAGTTGGATTCCTGGGGCTTCCTCATAGAGCCCAGGGGTGGACACTTGGAAGAACTTGTTCTTACACCCCTTGTTGTTGCTCGGGTAGTTGGTGATGATCTTTCTCCCCTGTTGGGCTGCCAGAGAGAAAAATTCGACCTCCCCATGTACGAGGAATAGTCGGTGGACCCACAAGAACTCTTGAAGGGTAAGTTCATACCCGAAGACTTGAGGCCAACGAGATATGGACCGCATCAAGAACCTCTAGCTATTCGGGGCTAACTGCCCAGGAGCGATCCCAAGGTAGATCAGAACATTATGGGCAACCGGATGGAGGGGGATGCGAAACCCAGCCATGAGGGCATCCTCATAAAGAGTGACAAAACCCTGATGGTGGAGGTGAGCCCCACCGGCGTGTACGGATAGGAAGCAGTAGTCAGGGATGGCGTACCTATCCCTAATCCGACCAAGTTCTTGGATGCGCGGGATGGAAGGGATGAATTCGTAAACAATGGTTATATCAAGGTCAAGACCACCCGGGGAGTGTATCTCATCACCTGAACCTCGAGAGATAGAGGCCACTAGGGTTTCCCGTCCCGCCTCGTTGTCTGACACTCGGATAAGGTTCGTACCCTCGCTTTGTTGGTCAGATAGGCTTATAGAATGAGGGTCTAAACTTGTGTCCGGGGTCCCAGACTGCGACTATTCATCCTCCGATCGGGAAGACGAGTCAAAACCAGAATGACACACCACTAAGGCTCCTGTGGCTGGGCAAGGAAGTAACTGGCGACCTAGGTAAGGGTTAGGGGCTCCGATTCTGAGATAAAGAGAGGGCAAGGTTAAAAGTCTAAAAGGTAGGGAGTACAAGGTCTTGAAAGTGAGGAAACACAGGATCGGTACTACCCCTGGACCACTCGATCGGTTCAAGAGCTTTGTTACACCACCTGATTTAATGAAAAAGCAAAACCGAAGGAAGAAAAAGTCCTACTCTCTCGCGAATCCCAAAGGGTTCCCGTTCTCCAGCCTCCGGCGTGAATGACTAACCAAGAGAAGGAAAGTGCAGGAAAATTGTAAGACTGGGGAAGTGAAGACTTACAAGAATTAAGCGCCGAAAAAGGCTCGGAAAGCTTGACCTGGAACTTTTTTCTCTTAGAACCACTCAGTAGTCTCTATCTCTAAACAACAAGAATGGAAGAAATGCACAAGTACCCTTTATATATGAAGTATGTACGGTTCAGATTAAATCAGATCCAACGGTCAGGAAATTTTCCCACCCGAATCGCCTAACAGCTGTCACCTCGTGCACGTGAAGAGACGCCTCAAAAGGCGCGTGCATTAAATGCGTGAAATGAGGGTCTGGTTATGATGCAACTGTTTAGTTGCTCTCATACCGGCCTTATTGGATCCTGACCAGACCAGTCACTCCTTGACATGTGGCAACTACCGACCGCAAGTCCAGAGGTTACCGGTCGGTATATCCCCTGACTTACCAGGCCAGCGGTATCTGACCCCGAGTAGTATCCCGTGTAGGATCCCGAGCAGTTTACCGAGTTTCATTAATTTTTAAGCCTCATCCGATAGAGCATCACATCAGTCTCGAAAATGGGAGGCATCTGATAGGTACAAAAATATCAAGTCAAAGGCAATCTACGCTACCTCAACAAGGAAATGCCAGGTCATTCGGAATGGGCGCTCACTACTCAACCATCCCGGGCTGTTTGGCCAAAGACTGCCCGGTCTGGGCCCACAGTTCGGGCTTGCCACGCAGACTCGTCCCACAGTGGTCACAGCCCAGGCATGTACTGTGGCTTGCTCCACAAGGCTCCAGACAGTTTCCTATCTCAGTTAGAGGATTGATGGAAAGTGCAAGTTGTTTCTTAATCCGCTTAGGAAGCTCCCATGGTTTGTGTAAATCAATTGTAATTAGATTGGTCTTCCTAATATGTTTTCTTACCTTATACGAGTAGGTCTCTTACATCTATAAAAGAGACCACTCGTCCCCATTGAAGGGTTTCGCATGCTTATTCCCCAGAATAGCAATATACATCGCATTCATACGCATACACCCGGCCGGTCTTTGGTAGTGCCGCCCTCTTTGTTGGTTCACCAAAGGCCATTGGTGATTTGTTAGTGCAAGTGCTCCGACACACCCATGGACATAGGTCACCTAGTTAACAGGGTCGAGCCACGCTCAAACTTTATTTGTTTTACTCTTCTTGTTCTTTACCAATTTTTGGCATCATCATTTGTAACGGACAGTTTTTAAGATTTGTAACGGATATAACCGTTACTACTTAGTAACAGGTATATCCATTACAAATAATGCAAAACCGTTACTAGTTAACATTAATTTGTTTTATTAATTATTTTAATGGATACATAATATTAGTAACGATTTTATCCGTTACAAATTGTGGCTTAGATTAAAAATTTGTATAATAAAATAACATTACTAGAAAAAATAGGCTAGTAAAATTGCATCTCAACCCAATATTTCCCCACAATTTTCCCCTTAACCCAATTTTTCCCAAAATATTTCCCCAAAACTTTTCCCTAAACCTCACGCATACCGCTCGACCCAAACCTCACATACCCCACGACCACAATCGCCTCCCTCCGAGGGATAATCATACAAGGGGCTAAGGTGGGCTATAGTCCCCCCTAAACTTTGGAATTATTAAAAAAGAAAATTTTCCTATATGTTACATTTTAGCTTAAATGTAGTTTAGCCTGTCCAAATTTGGGGAAAAAAAATAGTACATGTGATATTTTAGTCCAAATGTAGTCTAGCCTATTCCAAAATTTGAGAATTTGTTTTTATTACATGTGATATTTTAGCCCAAATATAGTCTAGTCCACCCTAATTAAGTGTTCCAACCCTAATTTGACACCATACTTTGTTGATAAATAGACCCTAAAATGTATAAATATTACCCCAAAAGGTAATATAGTTCTTAATAGACCCAATTTGACACCACATCTCATTTATCAAATATGTATAAATAGACCCTTTTTTTTGGGTGCTGCCCCTGAACCCCCGTATAACTTCCTCAGCCCCCCTGAAAAATTCCTGGCTCCGCCCTTGCCTCCCTCCTCCATCGACCTTTGCCACCACCGGACTCCCTCCTTCGTCGACCTCTATACCACTACTCCTCCCAGCCGCCGTCAGACCTCCCTCCTCCGTCAACCTCTGCCCCCACCGGACCTCCCTTCTCTGTCAACATCCAAGTCGCCGTCAAAGTCCTAGTATCCACCGACATTACCCATCTCGACCTTGAGGCCTATGGATTCTGAGTTTTTGATTTAGGGCTTCTAAGTTTCGAGTTTTTGATTCAGGGATATAGATTCTGAATTTCTGATTTAGGTTTTTTTTTGTTTTGGTTTTCCAATTGGTATCACAGTCGCCGCTATCTTCTCCACCTGCCCTTAATTTCCTGCATGTTTGTATTCTTTAGAGCTTCTTTAATGTTGGATTCATGGGGTTTTTGGTTCTTAAGGTGCTTTGAGTGTTGAATGGAAGTTGTATTTCTATACCCTGTTTTAGCTTGAGTCTTTGGTTTTTGACTTCATATTTTTTTGCTTCACATTTTATTCCTCACTTCTTCTCTTTTGCTTTATGAGGAGATTTAAGTAGTTTTTAGTTGTCTTAGCTATGGGAAATGTTTGGAACACACACTTTTTGACACACTTTTTGACACACTATGCTTTAAATGCATGTACCTTGTAATGTTTGAATTTTTCATACTTTTCTGTACACCGATTACACAACACAAGGTACATACATTTAAAGCTGAGTGTAAAAAAGTGTGCCAAAAAGTGTGAGTGTAGTAGTACTCCTTAGCTATTCTACTTGCTTCTTTCATGTTATTTGCTTTAGGCAGATCCAACATTTAGGTATTCTATGTCTTGAGATTCATTTGCTTACTTTTCCAAGTCATAATTTGGTATCTAGGTTTGGAAAGTTGGTAATAAATTCACAGGATACATTCATTGAAAGTTGGGTGTAGAAAAGTGTGTCAAAAAGTGTGTGGGTGTAGTAGTGCACTTTTCTAATGGGAAATGTTTGGCACACACACCTTTTTGATACAATATGCTTTAAATGGATATACATTCTGCTGTTTGAATTTTTCACACTTTTTTATGCACTACTTACACAGTATAGAATACATACATTTAAAGCTGAGTATAAAAAAGAATGTCAAAAAATATGTGGGTGTAGGAGTGCTCTTTCCTAATCTGGTAGTTTTTGACAGAAATCATCAATCGACATCTAGATGTCCCCTAGATAATGAAGAGCCCAAATCTACCATTATTGTTCACTTTACCAAATCAAATTCATTAGCATGTGATGGGTAGGGATGTCAAAATGGCCCGTCGGGCTCGGCCCGGCCCGACATTGATCGGGCTTGGGCGGGTTTGGGCTTTGGCCCACGGGCTCATGTCTCTTTTCGGGCCGGGCTTAAGAGCTCACAATTCAGGCCCGGCCCTAGGCCCTAAGGTAGATCCTAAGTGAGCACTTTAAATTTATTCTAAAATGGGATAAATACTATTATATATGTAACCATTTTTTTATAGGTTGGAAATAACTTTCAATACAGCAACTTGCAATTTCTTATATTTTATTACTTGAAAACGATCAATATTTTTATTATTGGGAAGCTTTTAATCGGGCTTTTATGCGGGCCTCGGGCCGGGCTTTGGTCGGGTCGGGCCTCGGGCCGGGCTTGGGCTTCGAGAGATAGGCCCAGGCCCTACCCGGGATGCTAGGGCCTAGGGCCGGGCTGGCCCTACCTCGGGCTTGGGCCGGGCTTAAGGCCCGTTTTTTCGGGCTGGGCTTCGGGCCGCCCGTCGGGCCGGGCTTTTTTTACACCCCTAGTGATGGGTATATTCTCTCACCGGTGGATTTATTCTTAGACATATTCGAGTATGATTCTCTGTATCAAAAAATTAAAGTTTTCTCTGTAAGTTTTTTTTGGCATTTTAAGAGTCTTAGAAGTTTAAAAAATTTCGATATACTGGATTACAATTGGAGAAACTTATTATATATAACTTTGATATCTTCTTTTTTAACTTATTTACAAGATGATAAGTCTTACTTGTTTCTGTTTTTATGTTTGAGTGGATGTCTCGCATATAAGGACATGGGTGGGGGTGATAAAACTCCATACTCCTTCACCATTGAATGAGCATGTAGGATCCATCACTTTCCATCTTTTTATTTATTTATATTTTACCCATGAAAAGTCGTGGGTCTCATATGCTCACCCAATGGATCTCTTACTTGGGTAAGCAACGGATAAGCAAATTTTGGGTGAACAAAAATGCTATCATTTTTCTCTCTATATTTGGACTTTGGAGTACAAAAAAAAAATGTACACATGATAAAAAAATTACTTCCGTACGACACATAATTAACTCAGTATTTTTTGAGGTCCTTCTTAAGAGTAAAAATAAAGAATTAAATACGTTTTACCTACTTGAGATTTGGACCATTTTCACATGACCTCCTTATAGTTCAAAACGTTACAAAGAACGCCTTTGTAGTTTTTTTCAAAGTGAAACTGTAAACATTGTTAACAAACAAAGTCAAATTACTATACTACCCTCAGTTTACCAAATGAAAACATCCCACTCAATTGATATCCCGACACACTTTTTCGAAGAAAAGATCAAATTTCAAGCAAAAAGGCAAGTTTAGGATTATTGGAGATTTTCCTGTGTCAATTATAATAGGTTTACAAGAAAATTCCCAAATTCTCTAATAATTGTTGGGAATTTAAAACACGAAATCAAATTCTCTAATAAGCACATAAAAATGTACAAACAATAATAAACATGCACACCAAAAAAAATTAAAAAAAAATTTGTACGTGATTCGGTCAAATAATGTCTATATCCACACCTAAGAGAACTATACTTTTACTATTGAGAATAAAATCTGGTACATGAAAACGTTGAATTAAATCACATAACTCAACCCTCTAACCCCATTGTACACCCTACTCTCAAAATCCAAAAAATCATATTTCTCACTTTAGACCATGCATCATAATGAGGGAAGACTTCAAACTTGGTACACCAAGGACTTTCCTAAATTCTTATACTCTATCCCCTACTATAGAGGTTCCAACCATTCCTTATCCAACAAGAAATCATATCGAGATTCACTCCAAATAAATAAAACTATATCACAAAAGAAAACTTATCACAATAGAAATCTAGTCAAAATTAACAATCATTATATTAATGGGATTGTCACACATGTGATATATTAAACACACATCTCTAATGTGGTCAAACCACATCCATCCTCTTGATTCATCAATTTCTCACCCACAAAACCACATCCTTTGTAGTCAATTAGTAAACTTCTTGGGTGTACTGCTCAAGAGGTTTAGTGTTCGAGTCATAACGGTGATCATTAGAGAATTCACCCAGTGACTCCAAAATTTTGGAAGATTAATCGAGGTGTATACAAACTGACCCGGACACCTCCAATTACCCCCAAAAAAAAAAAATTTCTCACCCACAAATGAATTAATTAAAAGGCACCCCCCACCCGCAAGTGAAACAAACCCTCACCAACACTCACCTCATCAATTTCTCTAACCCCCAACTAATAATCTTTACTGGACTGAATCTAATGGGGGTACTAATACCTTCAGTGAACAGAATTTAATGGCGATCTAATGGTGACAGTGGGCTTCCAAAACCAAAATTGATGTTGTAAAGAAAGTGGCTTTGACGATTGTTGATGGTTGCCGGATTTTTTATGATGGTTGCAATGAAAGCGACACTTTCGCAGAAGTCATATAATCCCATGGAGGTGAGCATGTATACATTCACACACATATATAGAGAGAGAGAAAGATGGAGCACCTCGGGATCTCGACCTAGCGGCGAAAGGAGTTCTCGTAAGTTTCACATCTTAACGTGAAACTCAACTCTTTTTTTTCGTGTGTTACACGCTCGGTTAAGTTAGATGGAAAATCTAACAGTTTCAATTTAAACAAAACTACAAGGGGGTTCTTTGTAAGGTTTTGAATCATATGGAGGTCATGTAAAAATGGTCCAAATTTCAGGGGATAAAATGTATTTAACTCAAAAAGAAAAGGGTAAAATACGTTTTGCACACTCAAACTATATAAAGTTTGGCACTTTAGTTGCTAAACAACTTTTTTTTGTTATTTTGATCCCTCGGCTAATGTTTTGTGGCAATTTTCGTCTTTCGTTACTTTTAGATGTTCAAGTTACGAAAAAATGTCAAAAAAAAAATTTTGGCAAAAAAGGTTTTACATATACACCCTTGTAGTAGGGCATTTTTCACTTTATCCCTTATTTTTTTTTTTTGTCAATCAAAAGGAAGTTTTATTAGAAATGCAAAAATCATGAGGAGGTACAACACAAACTAGCAAGTAGTAGAGTTCAATAAAAGACATAAATCTATCAAAGAGTTCAACAATACCCCTTATGAACCTAATTTCTTTTTTTTTTTATGTTAAAATCCCAAAAATTTGCGATTGGTAAAAGCTATCCAAGGTAACTTTGACCAATTGCAATTTGCCGAGCCTATTTTGCTATAATATTTTTATGAACTCCAAAAGTTGTTGACAAATAGGGTGTACATAGGCTTTTATCCGTTAAATTTAGCTAATTTACAGTTTCACTTTAGTCCAAAGTATAGAGGATATAAGAGAGACGATTGAAGTACATGGTGCAAAGTGCAAAAAGGTCCAAGTACAGGAGGTGCATATTAAATTAACAAAAAAAGGACATTAAAATTATGGGTTAAGTACACTTACACCCCATGTGGTTTGGCCGATTTGCACTTATCCCCTGTGGTTTAAATTTGACACTAACACCCACTGTGGTTTATACCTAAGTGCAATTGTTAACTTTTCCATCCAAATTAACGTTTCTGCTTTTAGGAGGGAGATCTCCCGTCAATTTGCAATGCTAAAGTCAATAGAGTGAATGACTTCCACTTCGGTTCATTTCTTCCAAGGATATCCCTTAATTAGCAAACACTACGTGTTAATAGAAGAGGAAACACAATTCTCGCAATTGAAGTGTTACTGGTGTTAAAAGAATCGTAAATTCTTTTGGGGGTAGTATGGTCATTTTACGTTGCTCCGTTAGTAAAATTAACAGTTGCATTTAGGTCTAAACCACAGGGGGTATTCGTGTCAAAATTTAAACCACAAGAGGGTAAGTGAAAATTGGCCAACCACAGGGGAGGGCTAAAATTGACGGAAAGGGCAAAGTGCCACGAAATGTTGGTTGAGTGACCAAAATGTCAAAAAAAAAAATATTGTTTAGGGACCAATGTGCCAAACAGGTTATAGTTTGAAGGTAAAAAATGTATTTTACCCAAAATAAAAATAAAAAAAAAATTGGAGACCCTAAACAGCAGCCTCTCCAGCCTAACCCCAGGACCGCCCTTTGGAAAGGTAAAGGATCAACATTGTTGTTCATAGGTGAATTTGGTCTTGTAAATTCAAGTGTTTGGTGAATGTTCATAACTTGCACACAAGTCGATGCTCAGTTTTTAATTTATTCTTTTTCAAACCAACATAATCTTGATTTTGATAACAACACGACAGAAGTGACACTAAGACTAAGACTAATCCAAATCCTTGTTGAAAGATTCCCAAAGTCCTAATGTTATGCTCCATGCATAGATTTATACTAATAGACCATGTTTACATGCCAGATCCTGTCGGATAGGGTAGGTTAAGGAAGGATCAAATATGATAGAAAATTATGCGATAAGCTTATATTCTATTCTGTCATTGGTGGTGTGCCAGATAAGAGTTCTAGATATTCTTAAATTCTCAAAACATTTATTATTGTAAGTTTTGTTTTTTTTTAGTTTTTTTTTTTAAAATATTCTTTGTTATGTTTAAATAATTATATGGTTGAAATATTAATTTGATGATTTTTCATAAATATTTTATGTCAAATATTATATTTTTATCTTTAAATACTATTCTTACGATTTAAAAAATATATTATGATCTTTAACAATTAAATGTTCAGACGATTTACTTTTAAAATATTACCTTAGTCATTTTTTTGTTAGGGTAACTTAGAATTTAGTCCTAATATAGACACATAACTAGAAATATGTCCCTTTTTTAAAATGAAACTAGAAATAGGTCCCTTACTTATTTTGAGAACCAAAATACCCCCATTTAGTTATTTTTAGAAATATATATACACACACTATTTACTCCTCATAATGAGGGTTTTGAAATTAAAAATAGATATAACTATATATATATACATAGAGAAACAAAACAAATAACCATATTTACTCCTCAGAATGAGGGTTTTGAATTTAAAAACAGATATAACTATATATATACATAGAGAAACAAAACAAATCACATACATAACGGTAAGTAAAAAAAAATTTACCACAGTGACGAATTATGCTAAGTCACTTCTTCCAACAAGTTTATTACCAGAATCTCAGATTATCAACTACATTTAACAACTTCATATTTAGAACAGTTATGAATTTCTCAAAAAAAAAAAAAAGTTCAACTTACTTTTTGTATAATTTCTCACTTTTTAATACCATGTTCCTTCATAGAAAGTGAGAAATTCTGCAATAATTGTTCATCGAAATTCTGCAATAATTGTTCATCAAAATTCTCACATATTTTCTACGAATCTTGAATTTCCACCAGAATAGCTGTTAATCCTCTCCTTCATATCTGAACAAAATATCATACGAATTTTGAATTTAAAGATTAAATGTTCATAAACCAAGAATCCTACTCTTTTCAACACAACCACCTTGATTTTAGGAATAAAACTCCCCACATCCAAAATCTCCTAAATTTTGGAGTACCTTACCTATAACTACTGATTTTCAATCCCTAAAATACACATAGTTGTTCTATTATATATATATACACACACATAATATTTACTTCCCATAACTATATATATGGAGAGAGAAAGAGAGAGAGAGAGAGAGAGAGAGAAAATTTGCTCACAAACTCTTGATAATTTCGCACTACGTATTCAGAACTTCATACTTAAAAAGTGAAAAAATTATCACTGAGATTGCGCTAAATAGTGTGAAATTTCTCACTATATTAACTAAGTATGAAAATAGTGAGAATTTCATATTTTAATGTGTATAACGATTGAAAATTTCTTACTTATACTAGAAGGGTAGAATAACCCACTTTTAAAAATAAAAATAAGCATACACAAAGAGGATTTGATGAGAAAATTATCAACAATTAACAATTTTTGAGAAGAATTAAAAAATATATATACATATCACACCTTTTAAACGGATATGACGAGTAATTTCTCACAAAATGAAAATAAATTTCTCACCTTTTCAATACAAATTTCTCACTTTTAGGTGAGAAATTCTCACTTTTCTGTGAAAAATTCTCACTTTTCTCTCTATACCAGAACTCCAGACTGTGCTTCTCTCGAATTTTTGATCTGTGATTCTCTTTCTTGCATCAATCTGTGTCGAGAACACCGGCCTTCAAGCTTCTTGTTCTCATCCACAACACAAATTGTTACTAGTCCTGTAGAACCTCCAAAGATGGCTCGCTACTCTCTGATTCATCAACTTCGGCGACGGCATCGGCGTCAATCGGAAGGTAAGGTTGATCGGCAATGACCGTTATAATGCTTTGTTGCGATTTGGGAAAACTACAGTCCCAACTAATAAGGATAAATCTCGTAAATTTGAGGAAAGGCTTAGGGAGAATATCCGTGGGCAAGTGGACATGTTACAACACCCGACCGTCTCTTTAGTTGAAAAAGCTACTCGAATAGCTGAGAAAAGTGTCGATCAATATCGACAAGGGCAACAATGAAAGAGATCCAATGACAATAGGGGCAAGAGTCAAGGGAATGCGAAAAAACCGTTTACGCAAGGTTCGGGATCGAATATGGGTAACCAGGGAGGGAGTACGTTCACAGGGGACTCGAGACCATTGTGTCCAATGTGTAACCTACGACATAGAGGGACTTGCTATCAATTGACCACCTGGTACATTTGCAAGCAATTAGGACATGTATCTAGAAACTGTCCTTCAAACACAAATTCGACTACACCGAACACCACCTAGAATGCCAAGAGCTACAATCCAGAGATGAGGAGAAAACGTTTTGAGTGTAGCCAATCGGGACATATAGCGAAGAACTGTCCAAGTAAGAGACAACCAGGAATGAGTACCGGGGCATCGAGTATGCCGAGTGGATCAAAGGCAGGGCAACGAGTAGATAAAGGAAAAGGAATCGAACAACAAGGATGATACTTCCAGCTTAGGCCGGGGAATGCGGATGATACCGTCATATCAGGTATTCTTCCTATTTGTTCGTATCCTACACGCATACTTATGGATTTTGGTTCAACGCATTCATTTGTATCACGTGACTTCGTTAAGCATTTAACTGTTAAGTCTGAACCGTTAGGATATGATTTGTGTGTATCATTTCCTAGTAATGAACTGTTAGTAACTTCTTCGGTCTTCAAGTCATGTGAGATCAAGATAGATGATAAGGTCTTGGGCATTGATTTGATTCCGTTGGTAGTGAATTACTTTGATGTTATCTTGGGCATGGATTGGTTGTCGGTCAATCAAGCTAAGATTGATTGTGAACAGAAATGAGTTAGTTTCTATCTGTCAGGTCAAGAGAAGTTTACTTTTTAGGGTAAGGGTGTGATCGTACCGCCGTACTTGATATCAACAATGCAAACAAATAAGATGTTGAAGAAAGGTTGTTCAAGTTTCTTATGTTTGATTGTTGACACGCGAGTTCTTGGACCACTAATAGAAGACATTCCAGTAGTTCTAGAATTTTCAAATATTTTTCCCGATGAGTTACCCGACGTATTAATAGAAAGAGAACTTGAGTTCACGATAGAAGTAGTACCAGGGTCACAACCGGTATCCAAAGCACCATACCAAATGGCACCAGTAGAGTTGAAAGAGCTGAAGGTTCAGTTGCAAGAGTTGCTTAAGATGGGTTTCATTCGACCTGGTGGTTCGTTGTGGGGAGCTCCAGTCTTGTTTGTAAAGAAGAAGGATGGGACAATGCGTATGTGCATCGACTACCGAGAGCTGAATAAGTTGACTGTCAAGAACAAATATCCGTTGCCGTGAATACATGACTTGTTTGATCAATTGCAAGGAGCTCAAGTATTTTCGAAGATCGACTTGAGATCCGGTTACCATCAGTTGAAAGTCAAAGAAGAAGATGTTGAGAAGACAGCTTTTAGAATGAGACATGGTCACTTTGAATTTTTGGTTATGCCATTTGGAATGACTAACGCACCAGCTGCTTTCATGGACTTGGTGAATTGTGTTTTTAAAGACTACTTAGATGAGCTTGTTATTGCATTTATAGATGACATCCTAATCTATTCCAAGAATGTTGAAGATCACGAACACTATTTGCGATTAGATTTACAACGACTACGCGAGATCCGAAGCTTCCTTGGATTAGCTAGTTACCAATTGGTTAAGACCAACGAATGTGACAGAGATCCGAAGCTTCCTTGGATTAGCTAGTTACTATCGGAGGTTCGTAAAAGACTTTTCACGTATTGCAATACCGATGACATAGTTGATGAGAAAAGATGTTGCTTTTGTATGGAGTCCGGAATGTGAAAAAAGTTTTCAAGAATTGAAAGTTTGACTAGTGAAGGCACCAATCTTAGCCGTACCGATGGGGATTGAGGGGTTTATTATTTACAGCGATGCTTCGTATAGAGGTTTAGGTTGCGTTCTTATGCAAGGTAACAAGGTCATTGCCTATGCATTAAGACAACTGAGGCCGCACGAGAATAACTATCCGACTCATGATCTAGAATTGGCCGCCGTGATTTTTGCATTGACGATTTGGCGTCATTACCTATACATTGAGAAAAATGAAAAATATACGGATCATAAGAGTTTAAAATACTTGTTCACACAACGAGATTTGAACATGAGGCAAAGGAAATGGTTAGAATTGATGAAGGACTATGATTTATCAATTCAGTATCATCCGGGCAAAGCGAATGTAGTTCGATGCTCTTAGTCGTAAAGTACCAACCAATACCGCATCAGATTTGACTTCTTAGAAAGAATTGATTTGAGACATGGAGAATTTGGAACTTGAGGTGATTCCGAGGATTGAAAGTGGCTTGATGTTGATGATTGTGGCACAACCACTCTTGATTTTAGAGATTTCAGAGAAACAACTTCAAGATGTAGCTTTGAAGAAGATTTGTGATGAGCTTCTAATGAGAAAGTAACCAGGATTTACTTTTGAGAACGATGTCTTGATATTGATGGGTAGAATCTGTGTGCCTAATGAGAAGAAGTTGAAACAGAACATTCTAGAAGAAGCACACAATACTAAGTACATCGTTCATCCGGGAAGCACCAAGATGTACAGAGCCTTGAGACATTTTTATTGGTGGCCAGGAATGAAGAGAGAAATAACACGCTACGTTTCACGTTGTACGAGTTGTCAATAAGTGAAGGCCAAATGCCAAGTACCTTCGGGATTATTACAAACATTACACCGATAGTTGAGTGGAAATGGGAACACATAACAATGGACTTTGTTAGTGAGTTTTCGAGGTCGAACAAATCAAATACTATTATTTGGGTGATTATTGACCATTTGACGAAGTCGTCGCACTTCCTACCACTTCGACCAACTAAGTCGATAACGTTAGCTAAGTTGTATATCCACGAGATTGTGAGACTACATGGTATTCCACTTACCATTACTTCAGATAGAGATAGTAGCTTTACAATGAAGTTTTGGAGAGCCTTGCAACAAGCAATGGGTACCAAATTGCATTTCAGTACCGCTTTTCATCCTCAGACCGATGGTCAATCAGAAAGAGTAATCAAGATTTTGGAAGACATGCTTTGGTTATGTGTACTTGATTTCCAGGATGATTGGGAAGACCATTTGCCGTTGATTGAGTTTGCATACAACAACAGTTTTCAATCGAGTATAAGAATGGCTCCTTATGAAGCTTTGTATGGTTGGGTATGTCATTCACTAATTAATTGGACGGAAGTCGGAGAAAGAATGATAGAAGGGCCAAAAATTGTACAAGAGATAACGGACAAGATAAAGATGATTCGACAACGGCTACTGACAGCTCAGAGTAGGTATAAGAGTTATGCCGACAAGTGTAGACTACCGTTGGAATTTGATGTGGGAGATTTGGTTTACTTGAAGGTGTCACCTTCAAAGGGGATCATTAGATTTGGAAGATACAGGAAACTTAATCCGACGTATGTAGGATCTTTTGAGATCATTGGGAGAGTTGGACCCATAGCGTATCGTTTGAACTTGTCGAGTGAGTACGCTCAAGTTCATAATGTATTCCATGTATCATTGCTACGGAAACACTTAGTAGAGGATATAGATCAAGTGATGACTCCGACATCGACTGTGATTCAGAGTGATTTGATGTATGTTGTTTATCCGGTAAAGATTTTGGATCGGAAGGATCAAGTCTTGCGAAATAAAGTAATATCGAAAGTGAAAGTGTTATGGCGCAGCAAAATGACGGAAGAGATGACATGGGAAATAGAAGATGAGATGCGTACTCAGTATCCGCACCTATTCGATACATGAGGTAAAGTTTAGGGACAAACTTCTTTTAAGGGGGAGAGTATTATAACACCCACATGCGTGTTATTGCATTACATTACATTGTCATGCATGATAAAGTGATGTGTTGTGCTTTTGGCACATGTTTGAGTGAGTTTTGACTCAGGAGTCGATTTGGGTGTCTGAGTTAGAGAACCCTTTGAGACATTGTGGAATGAGTTGTTTGTGGTTGTGAAGTCTCTCTGCGTATGAGACGTTCACTGTGGAATGCTTAAATGTTTATCTGAAAATAAATGTTTACCTGTGTATTTCACTATCTGTATTATTTTCTAGTTTACAATATAATTCTGTTGTTAGATTTAATGTCCTGGTGAGGACGAATTAACACACTAATAATTTGGTAGGCTATTAGAAACTTCAGAAAAATCATGTAGAAATTTGTGTTTTAGCAACCAAACGAAACTTAGTCGAAAACTTTTTATAATTTTCAGGTTTCACTTATAAAGCTATGAATTGGTTGTGTAGAAGGTTTCAAAGACTAATTAGGAGTTTTGAAAACTCGTGGGGAGGTAAACATAATTTCCCAAAGTGCTGCCTATATATAGATAGAGATGACTTTGGATATTTTGTAAACTTTCAACCTAAAATCCAAGAGGAGGCCAAAAAGGGAGATATAGTTGCTTCGAGCTTCTCGACGCCAAACGACGCTCATTCGTCCGCTGGTTTTTCACCAAATTCCATACTTGAACTCCTCGAGGTAAGGCCGTCGTTTTGATACCTATTAGGCCATGTTTGACCAAGTTTTTCGAAAAGTCTTTTTCTAGAATTTTTCATAAAAGTTAATAATCGAACTTTTGATCCATAGGAACTGTACTAAAAGCTTTTCTTCACATTCTTTGTGCATAGGTTTTCTTCGAATTTAATTATAGGAGCGTTATTCAAAGGTGAGTGACTCAACTATGTTTTTGGAATAATTCTTGACATGTATTCATATTTTGTGTGAATAACATGTGTTAATTCATTGAGATATATTGTGTAGTTCATATTATGTAATTATATTGATACATAGGCTCAATAGCATGGTGAAATGTTTTGTTTACCGAGAGCATGGTGATATGTATTTGAGTATGTTGAGTTGCTTATTTGGGTCAGAATGAGCACGTGGTCACTAAGCCATTTTGTGGAGCGGATATAGGCATTAAGGTCGCACGATTGAAGAGAAGAATCGTGGGTCTTACCCTTTCGCGTGGACTTAATGGCGAGGAGTCACGAATTGGGAGTATGGAATGTGCACGTGAATCTCCCGCGACTAGAATGAAATGTAGAGATATGAATGCGATCATGTTTATCATTCATGTGCATATGTTGTTTTATTCACTAAGAATTAGCTTAAACAAATCAAAATATGTTTGGTTATTCAAATAACCATTTCAGGTGTTAATGCTGGCGAGGAATCGGGAAAGTGAGCGCATGGGCTTGGGAGTTCACTTAGAAGATGACTTGTTATGTTTATTCCGTAGTTTTGTAATCGGATCGTCTATTTCATTTGTGTTATTAAGTAACTTATAATAGAATGGATACTAATCTTGTAAACATTTTATTTTATTTCCAAGTCCTGTATGGAATTACTACGTTTTGTTTTAACCTTGAAAACATGGTTTGGGTTGGTTAAGTTATTACGAATCTGGACCTAGAATTCACGTTTTGAAATGTTTTACTTATCGACTTAATGTTTTACTTTAAGGATTGAAGTATATTACGATTGTAGAGTCACTTGACCTTAGGCAATATCCTAGTGTAAGAAGGATTGCTATCAGAGGGTCATTCGATCGGTCGAAGGGGACAGTTCGACCGGTCGAAGTGCCCTCTGCTATAAAGGATTATTTCCGAGGGGTCATCCGACCGGTCGAACAAGGCATCTCGACCGGTCGAAATGACCCCTGCATGAAAACTTTTTATACCTCTTCCGCAACTTATTTAAATATTTTGATTGGTTCTTAGGGCACCTTTGGGACGCCTTTGAATATAAATTCATTCGTTTCAAAATATATTTACGTTTTCAAATTTATACAGATTTTACTAACTTCGGGTATGTTGTTTCAAAAGAGCAACTATTCATTGCTATTTTTAAAGTTTTGTTCTGCTGCTATGACTTTTAAATGAGTAGGAAGAGCCTCGGTGGCGTGCCACGGGTTTTGATTTCGCTTTTGTGGGACCGGGCTGTGACACGACGAGAATTATTTCTTCGCATTTTGAAGGATGTAGAAATGCATGACACATTCTTTGTCCAAAAGAAAGACTGTCATGGTCGCTTTGGCTGCTCCACCATACAAAAGATGACCGCCGCAATACGTATACTTTCCTATGGATTATCAACAGATCTCTGTGATGAATACATTAAGATTGGTGAGACTACTGCCATCAAGAGCTTGAAACATTTTTGTAATGTTGTTATTGAATTGTACGAGGCACAATACTTGCGTGCACCAAATGAGGAGGACATTGCTCATCTTCTTTTGGAAGGAAATGAGAGAGGTTTTCAGGTATGCTCGGCTCTTTAGATTACATGCACTGGGAATGGAAGAATTGCCCCCACAGCATGGCATGGTACTCATAGGGGTCGTAGCTATAAACCTACTCTCATTCTGGAGGCAATTGCATCAAAAGATTTGTGGATTTGGCATGCTTTCTTTGGTATGGTAGGTTCACATAATGATGTAAATTTCCTCGACCACTCCCCATTATTTGAAAATCTAATTCATGGTAGAATGCCTCCAGTTAACTGCGAGGTAAATGAGAGTCAATACACAATGGGGTATTACTTAACTGACAATATATACCCTCACTGGGCAACTCTGATGCAAACCATCTCGCACCCAACAACGCCAAAAGAGAGTTTGTTCACTAAAAAACTAGAGGCTGTTAGGAAGGATGTAGAATGAGCATTTGGTGTTTTACAGATTAAGTGGGGTTTAACACAAGGACCTGTCCGTTATTGGAAAAAAGAAGACCTTTGCAAGATAATGGAAACTTGTATCATCCTACATAATATGACCATTGAAGACGGATTGGAAGAATGTTCAACTTCATCATCTTCCAAATTTATCTCAGTCCTCTTCCTTTGTGCAATTTTTTGCTTTTTATGTTCTTGATCGTTGGTGTAGTTATACCATTTTGTGTTGTCTTTCAAAAGTAGCCAGCAACCTTCCCACTTAAAGTGATGCTTTTCTTTCTTGTAATATAGTTGTTTTGTTGCACCAATCTGAAGAAAAAAATAATAATAATAAAATAAAATTTTAAAAGAGAAGACAAGAAAAAGAATTTAATAATAATAAAAAAAATATTAAAAGAAGAAGAAAAGAAAAAGAAAGAAAATAACTAAATTTAGCCACAAGTTATCAAAAGAAAAAACAATGTCAATTAAATAACTTACTACATCTTCAGCATTAGCGCCACTGACCCAAGCGAACTCTCTATCATGCGCACACATCTTCAGCGTTCACGCTCTCACTCGTACTACCCACTGCGTATTGCCCCTTAGGTTGCTGAGTAGGTTGACTCGGCAACTTACTCTCAGTTAAACAGTTTAAAGTATTAACTACTTGTCCCATTTGGGACTCTAGCTTTGCGATGGATTGAGTGTGAGAGTGTACTAACTGAATTACCGACCCAAAATTTTCAAGTGAGGCCAGCACCTTCTCCTCAAATGCATTATTGCGTGGAGGTGGAGGAAGTAGTTGGTATTGACCTTGTTGATATTCAGGTCGGTACGTATTATGAAAATTAGTCGACCTAGGATTATAATTATTTTGTGGGAATTGTTGCATAGAATTAACGTGTTGCTCAACAAATTCCGGATATTGAGATGCAGAATGAAATGCAAAGATATTATGAGATGGTTCAGAACATAATGCACATACTTCTGAAGAGGGTGGATTGGACCTATTCCCCATCCTCATAAGTTGGTCAAGTTTTCTATTTAATTCTTGTATTTCGATTGACTGACTCGACTCAACTTTCACCTCTCGCTTAGGTTGAAGATGATATCCCTCGAAACGTACCGACACAGCCTGATGCATCGAGTTCTCGCTTAATGTTTCAAAAATCTTCCAGGCCTCGTCGGCGCTTTTGTGCAGGAAGGTACCCGCACAAACGGCGTCAACGGTATTACGGACAGAGGGAATAAGCCCCTCGTAGAAGACCTGAACAAGTTGCCACTTAAGAACCTAATGATGTGGGCAAGAGCGTAATAATTCTTTAAATTTCTCCCACGTATCGTAAAGTGTTTCCCCATCTTGCATTACAAAATTTGTTATAGATTTCCTTATTTGATTTGTACGCATAATAGGAAAATTTTTTTGTAAAAATGCGGTGTGTAAGGCTTCCCATGTTTTAATTGTGTTTGGCTCAAGTGATTGAAGCCAATACTTAGCTTTGTCTCTTAAAGAAAATGGAAAGAGCCGCAATTTTAATTCATCATCATTTAAGTTTTGGATTTTCAAAGTAAAGCATATGTCTTGAAAATCTCCTAAGTGTTGATATGGATCTTCATTTAGACGGCCATGGAAAGAAGGAAGTAGCGAGATCGTAGACGACTTTATCTCAAAGTGAGATGTCGTCGCCTTCAATAATTCGATACCGGCTTGTGGCGTGTAAGTAGTAGGAATAAAGTAATTTATAAGTGGAGGACGTGGCGGTATATTAAGATTATTCAAATTATTTCCGTTATTATTTTGGTTATTATTGTTAATGTTATTTCCAATGTCTGCCATTTTAATCGGTTCTATGTTCTGAAAGTGTGGTTTCTTTAATCTTGTAAGGGTACTACGTATTTCGGACTCAAATAAAGACGTTGGTTTTGGTGTCAAATCGTCGTCTATTAAAAACCTAGCTCTAGAAGTTAAATTTGAAGACTTAGTAGTTCTTAAGGTACGTTCAAGTTCAAGATCGAAAGATTTTAATTCTGGTTTATTTGAACGTGTACCTAACATAAACTAAAACAAAAGAACAGAAACTAAAAACAAAGACTGACCAATCAAAGAAACAAATAGCAATCACGCAAATAAGACGACAATCCAGCACACAGTACTACTATGATGCATGAATATTATCCTGTAATGCAATGACCGCGTCAAGCCCAGCGCCCCGGGTTTCTTAGCTAATGCAGTGCAATTAACCCTAAACTAATGCAAATAGTGCGTCACAATGCCCTGACTTACAGTGGCTTAAAGCGAATTTCAAAAGAAGCAATTTAATTGAATTTTTATTTATTTTATTTGCGTAAGCTCCTTTGATGTGCTAAGCTATTTCTCCCGGAAACGTTAGAATTTGATGACTCGAGAAACTACAAAATAAAAAGAACAAGTTAGTAATTTAAAACAAAAACGGAAAATAAGAAGAATAAAAACTAATCTAATATTTACGAATTAACTAAACTAAGATTATAAAATTAAAGGTAGTAATGCAATCCCCGGCAACGGCGCCAAAAATTGATGTTGTCAATATCAAGATATAAAAAGTGTTCTTTACTTTTCAAAAGATTTGTAGTGTGAAAGCAAAGGTCGAACCCACAGGGATTGGTTAACTCTGGCGACTTAATTTTAAAACCTAACTTTAGTTAATTATGAAAACGGATTTTGATTTGATTTTAATTAAACTAATAACAATAAAAATAAATCTAAACTATGAAAGCAATTAAAAGTGTTTTTGTAAATATGTAAAGGGAACCTAGGATTGCAAATCCACCACTAGCTTCATAATAAGAATATTTATGAATTACTTTAGCCTATTAAGTTGGATGATAATGGGGAATTGTAGCTACAAGCCCAATTCCTCCGTCAAGAAAATAATTATGGTTCAAGCACCAACATAATCCATCTTCGGTTAGCACGAATTATCCCACACTAAACTAGGGTTGTGACATAATTCGTCTAATCTAGGCATGGATTATTCGGATACTTGATAGCACAAATCAATAAAGCACCATCACATGTAAATAATCTAAACAAGCACAGCGAGCATAGATCATTGAGCACATCACAGTCAAAATAGATCTAAGACAAGAATAAATTCTGAAAGTAATGATTTAATCAATAGAAGTTCGATTTATTTATAAAAATCCTCGAAACATGTGATCATCATCCATACATAATAAAACTAAAATAAAAACATAAAATACACCCTATTACTTGGCTAGGGTTTCATTGAAACCCTAGATCTTTGTCTAGGCTGCCATAGAAGTGGAGATCGGCAAGTAGTTGATGGAGGAGGCCATGGAAATTCTTGGTCTTCTTCTTCTTCTCCTTGCGTTTCCCTCTTCAAGGGCTGGAATTTTAGTCTATATGGCTGTATGTGTATATATGTATGGGTGTGTCCCCTTCAATTGAAGTAAAATAGAGTATATATATAGTTTACAACAAGCTTTGGAAGCTTTCCTAACCCGAAACGAACTGAAACTGATATATTTTACAGTCTGGACGCAGTTAGGACGTCTCGTTTACACAGGAGTCTTCAGTATACTGAAATACGCATAATTGATTTTTACACATATCGCGCGAGCGCGACATTTGGTACCTCGCGCCCGCGGATCGCGCGAGCAATTCTGGGATTTTCGCGCGCGCGCGAACTGGCTTTTTCAGCTTCTCTTTCACCCTGTTTAGCCTGATATACTTGATTTCTTCCAAAACCTGTCAGAAAATAGAAAACAAAGTAAAAATACACAAAAACAGGATAAGAAGTACTAACAAATGTGAATTAAGGCGTATAATTAGGATTTGTTCTCTCCCGATCACACCCCCAAACCTACATTTTGCTAGTCCTCGAGCAAAACTACAATAAAAACTAACTACTAATAAAAATCTACTCCATTTTCGCATGGATCACGATTGCATTTAGCGTATGCAACAAGCCTTTTAAACCTCTAGGTGTCCCTAGTCGGACGAGTGAAGTCTCGTGAGGGTTCTCATCAACATGTTACCCACAACCATCTTTATTAACTTAGAAATTTAAAAAGTTTTATTAAAAAGAAAAACATAACATTCAATACTCCTTATTATAATACAATGATTTGAAATAGAATAATGAACAAGAAGAAACGTAATTAAACGTCTATCTACATCATGAAAAGCAATCCCAAGCGCATGCATCGTATAAATCAATAGAGGTTCTCATAAAATTGCACGTGTGTGATATGGTAGTCAAATGAACATGCGCATGTCATGAACTTGGAATATAACTCGGATGACCATCTAACTATGCTTCAACTACGAATCTCACAATGTCAATTACACTCTAAAATGAAACACTCAGAAACATGTGTAATTTCTCTAGTATACGTGAGTAAAGGAATTATGTTTTTAAGACGAATAATGCTCACATACGACACGAAAAAGATGCATGACACAAAAGAACAGTAGTCTCATGGATAGGACGCCAATAATCAAGAGAAATTACTCATTACCATGTTTTAATCCCCCTCCCATCGTTTACATATCCGAACCATGTTTTCCAGGATCAAATAGGACTTTTCAAAGGTTGTAACATGGCTCAGATAATGAAAAAGGATAGAATGGATATATCAAGTAGTTTCAGAATGGCATTGTAAGGCATGTTCAATTTCTTTCATTCTTCTTCTACAAACTTTCATCTTTTCTTTCTCTTCATTCCTTTTCATTCATTTTTCTTCTTTTCTTTCATTTTTTCAACCCTACTCTTCTTTATTTTGTTTCTTTTCCTTTTTCTTTTCTCGCTTCTCAAATGACTATGCATTGAATACCAAGCAACTACCCCAATAACATCTTATTTTCTTCTTCTTCATCAACACATCGCCTTAATACTACTAAAAGTTGATCACTCCTCCAGTGGTATACTCCAAGTCGATCAAGTTGGAGCTTTTAAAGAGGATAATGGTGAACAAAGAAAAAAAGGCATTGTAACGGCTCAAAGGGTCGAACTAAGGAAATTTTATCTTTTATCGGCCAACAGTAAACAAAGAAGGGCCTAAGATCATTTCCTAGGGTTATATGATTCTTCAATGTTTACAATGGAAGATTATTTAGCATGGTAACAAATATTTTAACTTGACTATCAACCAAAACAAGAATAATGAGACTAAACAACAAGTTAATGCGCTATTTCAATGAAATTCGACAAACACAAGATGTATTTATAACCCTCTGAAAAGAAAAGATAGGCTCAAAAGCTCACCGGGTCTAGTCTCCACCTTGTGTTATCTAGAAATCTGAATCATATTATTGTTCACATCAAACATGTATTCACGTGACTACGTGCAGTGCATAAGTTTGTGTGCAAATCTATGATATAAAACTACGATTCAAGCGATACATAACTTAAAACGTCATATCATAACTTCAGCAAATGTTTAATCACATCTTCTCTTGTTTATCATTCTATAACAATTCAAAGTTCTCTAACAAAAAGTATCAAATTGATATTGCAAAAACGTCGGTAACATCGTTTATTTAAACACACTTATTGAAAAATTTTAAAATTTTGCATAAAAATAATGTGCATGTGTGAGTACATATCACCCCCAAACCTAAACCTTTCATTGTCCCCAATGAAACAATAAAACGAAAGAAAGGTGAGTACGTAAGAAAGGAACGATAGTACCTCAATCTCGGCAATGACAAACAGGTAAATGTATAAAAATATGGCGATAAAGTTCAAATGTACCTGTTAATACTAGATAAACGAAAAGAAACTAACAAAAGAATATTAATGAATTATAACTAAGTTAAACTAAACTAAATAAACTATAAGACTTAAAGAAAGTACGACAACAAAAAAGATAATAAACTATAAAAGAACATAACTAGAACAATGAAAACAACAAACGACTCGATCTAAAAATACCTAAGAAATAGAAACAGAAAAGTAAAAACTATGTGAACAGGTGTGGAGGACTGATAGAGAAAACAAAAGAAAATATCAGAAAAATGGGGTATCGCGCGAGCGGCCGTCGTGCGCGCGAATTCCTGATTTTTTTTTTTTAATAATAATATCTCGCGCGAGCGAGATGCCTCGCGCCCGCAATTCCAGGCGCGAGGAGAACCCGAGGGCTCAAAACAAAAAGAAAACGAAAATTTCACTAAGGCACATTCTCGCGCCAGCGGGCCGCGCGCGCGAGATTGGTATTTCCTCTCGGTTCACTTATTTTATGTATATAAATTAAAAAATAACTTTGCTCCAACCCCCAAACCTATCCAGAGAACCCAAAAACTAACCAAAACGACCCAAAAACATGCAAAAAACAAAGAAACGGACGAAATCAAGCTTGGGTTGCCTCCCAAGAAGCGCTAATTTTTACGTCTTCAGCTAGACCTTTCTAGCTCAAGACTCACGGAGACTGAAACTCGAATTTTGTACCCTTTAGGGCATTAGGGAGATTCTGGTGAAACGTCGAAACAAGGTCGCTATGTGTTAATTCATTTGACGGCTCACATTTATCGTTATTACACCGATTCTTTACCTTTCGAGTAAATTCTTCATTAGGGGCCAACGTATTAGGATTCATCCACTCATCATTCACTATATTATTCTCCGCACTCATATTTATTATGTTCTTAAGCTCAATATTCCGTCTCACATCACATTCCGCCTCACATAGGTTATCGTCGTCTTTAGGAGGTTGATCAGCAGCATTAAAAACATTTAATTTTAATTTTATATTCTCGAACGATACTTTCATCACCCCTGTTCTACAATTGACACGTGCGTTGGTCGTGGCTAAGAACGGACGACCAAGAATAACAGGAGTGTATTTTCTAGCATCTAGCACCGGTTCGGTGTCAAGGACCATAAAATCAACAGGATAAAAACATTGATCAACTTTAACTAAGACGTCTTCGACGATTCCTCTTAGTACTTTAACAGAATGATCCGCTAATTGAATAGTAGCGGCCGTAGGTTTAAGTTCACCTAGACCTAGTTGTTTGTAGACATGATAAGGTAAGAGGTTAACACTAGCTCCTAAGTCAAGGAGAGCCCGATGAATGATAGTGTCACCTATGACACATGAAATCGTAGGCGTACCGGGATCCTTATACTTCGGAGGAGCGTGTTGAAAAACTGAACTTACTTTTTCCGTGAGGAAGACCTTTTTAGGAGTATGACTGCGTATTTTGCGTTTTTGCGTACAAAGGTCTTTAAGACATTTAGCATAAGCGGGAATCTGTTTTATAGCATCGAGGAATGGAATATTAATTTTAACTTTTTTAAACACCTCGAGTATATCCTCAGTTTTTTACTTTTCTTTGTAAAATTAGACGGTTCCTCAACATTAGGTGGATATGGCATTCTCGGAATATAATTCGTTGGGACCGGTTCATTCTCTTTCCTAACTCTATCCACGTCTTCACCTTTTTCTTTATTCAAATTTAAATTTTTATTTTTCTCACCCCCATCCGGAATTACAACAACTTACTCATCTCGAGTAGTCGTCCTAGTCGAAACAGCGTTCACGCTCTCACTCGTACTACCCACTGCGTATTTCCCCTTAGGTTGCTGAGTAGGTTGACTCGGCAACTTACTCTCAGTTAAACGGTTTAATGTATTAACTACTTGTCCCATTTAGGACTCTAGCTTTGCGATGGACTGAGTGTGAGAGTGTACTAACTGAATTACCGACCCAAAATTTTCAAGTGAGACCAGCACCTTCTCCTCAAATGCATTATTGCGTGGAGGTGGAGGAAGTAGTTGGTATTGACCTTGTTGATATTGGGGTCGGTACGTATTATGAAAATTAGTCGATCTAGGATTATAATTATTTTGTGGGAATTGTTGCATAGAATTAACGTGTTGCTCAACAAATTCCGGATATTGAGATGCAGAATGACATGCAAAGATATTATGAGATGGTTCAGAACATAATGCACATACTTCTGAAGAGGGTGGATTGGACCTATTCCCCATCCTCATAAGTTGGTCAAGTTTTCTATTTAATTCTTGTATTTCGATTGACTGACTCGACTCAACTTTCACCTCTCGCTTAGGTTGAAGATGATATCCCTCGAAACGTACCGACAGAGCCTAATGCATCGAGTTCTCGCTTAATGTTTCAAAAATTTTCCAGGCCTCGTCGGCGCTTTTGTGCAGGAAGGTACCCGCACAAACGGCGTCAACGGTATTACGGACAGAGGGAATAAGGCCCTCGTAGAAGACCTGAACAAGTTGCCACTTAGGAACCTGATGATGTGGGCAAGAGCGTAATAATTCTTTAAATTTCTCCCACGTATCGTAAAGCGTTTCCCCATCTTGCATTACAAAATTTGTTATAGATTTCCTTATTTGATTTGTACGCATAATAAGAAATTTTTTTTGTAAAAATGCGGTGTGTAAGGCTTCCCATGTTTTAATTGTGTTTGGCTCAAGTGATTGAAGCCAATACTTAGCTTTGTCTCTTAAAGAAAATGGAAAGAGCTGCAATTTTAATTCATCAT
Organism: Hydrangea macrophylla; assembly: GCA_033977485.1. NCBI lineage: Eukaryota > Viridiplantae > Streptophyta > Magnoliopsida > Cornales > Hydrangeaceae > Hydrangea > Hydrangea macrophylla. Next base: position 69,365,092 of record CM066990.1, on the reverse strand, counting down.
CATTTAAGTTTTGGATTTTCAAAGTAAAGCATATGTCTTGAAAATCTCCTAAGTGTTGATATGGATCTTCATTTAGACGGCCATGGAAAGAAGGAAGTAGCGAGATCGTAGACGACTTTATCTCAAAGTGAGATGCCGTCGCCTCCGGTAATTCGATACCGGCTTGTGGCGTGTAAGTAGTAGGAATAAAGTAATTTATAAGTGGAGGAGGTGGCGGTATATTAAGATTATTCAAATTATTTTCGTTATTATTTTGGTTATTATTGTTAATGTTATTTCCAATGTCTGCCATTTTAATCGGTTCTATGTTCTGAAAGTGTGATTTCTTTAATCTTGTAAGGGTACTATGTATTTTGGACTCAAATAAAGACGTTGGTTTTGGTGTCAAATCGTCGTCTATTAAAAACCTAGCTCTAGAAGTTAAATTTGAAGACTTATTAGTTCTTAAGGTACGTTCAAGTTCAAGATCGAAAGATTTTAATTTTGGTTTATTTGAACGTGTACCTAACATAAACTAAAACAAAAGAACAGAAACTAAAAACAAAGACTGACCAATCAAAGAAACAAATAGCAATCACGCAAATAAGACGACAATCCAGCACACAATACTACTATGATGCATGAATATTATCCTGTAATGCAATGACCGCGTCAAGCCCAGCGCCCCGGGTTTCCTAGCTAATGCAGTGCAATTAACCCTAAACTAATGCAAATAGTGCGTCACAACGCCCTGACTTATAGTGGTTTAAAGCGAATTTCAAAAGAAGCAATTTATTTGAATTTTTATTTATTTTATTTGCGTAAGCTCCTTTGATGTGCTAAGCTATTTCTCCCGGAAACGTTAGAATTTGATGACTCGAGAAACTACAAAATAAAAAGAACAAGTTAGTAATTTAAAACAAAAACGGAAAATAAGAAGAATAAAAACTAATCTAATATTTACAAATTAACTAAACTAAGATTATAAAATTAAAGGTAGTAATGCAATCCCCGGCAACGGCGCCAAAAATTGATGTTGTCAATATCAAGATATAAAAAGTGTTCTTTACTTTTCAAAAGATTTGTAGTGTGAAAGCAAAGGTCGAACCCACAGGGATTGGTTAACTCCGGCGACTTAATTTTAAAACCTAACTTTAGTTAATTATGAAAACGGATTTTGATTTGATTTTAATTAAACTAATAACAATAAAAATAAATCTAAACTATGAAAGCAATTAAAAGTGTTTTTGTAAATATGTAAAGGGAACCTAGGATTGCAAATCCACCACTAGCTTCATAATAAGAATATTTATGAATTACTTTAGCCTATTAAGTTGGATGATAATGGGGAATTGTAGCTACAAGCCCAATTCCTCCGTCAAGAAAATAATTATGGTTCAAGCACCAACATAATCCATCTTCGGTTAGCACGAATTATCCCACACTAAACTAGGGTTGTGACATAATTCGTCTAATCTAGGCATAGATTATTCGGATACTTGATAGCACAAATCAATAAAGCACCATCACATGTAAATAATCTAAACAAGCACAGCGAGCATAGATCATTGAGCACATCACAGTCAAAATAGATCTAAGACAAGAATAAATTCTGAAAGTAATGATTTAATCAATAGAAGTTCTATTTATTTATAAAAATCCTCGAAACATGTGATCATCATCCATAAATAATAAAACTAAATTAAAAACATAAAATACACCCTATTACTTGGCTAGGGTTTCATTGAAACCCTAGATCTTTGTCTAGGCTGCCATAGAAGTGGAGATCGGCAAGTAGTTGATGGAGGAGGCCATGGAAATCCTTGGTCTTCTTCTTCTTCTCCTTGCGTTTCCCTCTTCAAGGGCTGGAATTTCAGTCTATATGGCTGTATGTGTATGTATGTATGGGTGTGTCCCCTTCAATTGAAGTAAAATAGAGTATATATATAGTTTACAACAAGCTTTGGAAGCTTTCCTAACCCGAAATGAACTGAAACTGATATATTTTATAGTCTGGACGCAGTTAGGACGTCTCATTTGAACAGGAGCCTTCAGTATACTGAAATACGCATAATTGATTTTTACACATATCGCGCGAGCGGGCCGCGCAAGCGCGACATTTGGTACCTCATGCGCGCGGATCGCGCGAGCGATTATGGGATTTTCGCGTGCGCGGCTCGCGCGCGCGAACTTGCTTTTTCAGCTTCTTTTTCTCTGCTCTTTCACCCTATTTAGCCTGATATACTTGATTTCTTCCAAAACCTGTCAGAAAATAAAAAACGAAGTAAAAATACACAAAAACAGGATAAAAAGTACTAACAAATGTGAATTAAGGCATATAATTAGGATTTGTTCTCTCCCGATCTTGAACCCTAATCCAGTTGGTATTCATTCATTTCAATCAGAGTAGTCAGGCCACATGGGAATGTCATGTATCAGTAATAGTGAAACGTTAAGTAGGTTTGATAAGTTTTAGGAGAATTACGGGGACAGGCATTGGTCAATCATATGTCCTTAAGTGCAGTGGACTGAGCACATGTCCTTAAAAGAGGTGGACCAGACCAATAGCCCTAAGATAGCTAGTGATCTAATCATATGTCCTTAAGTGCGGTAGACTGAGCATATGTCCTTAAAGTGGTGGACCAAACCAACAACCCTACGATAGCTAGTGATCTAATCATATGTCCTTAAGTGTGGTGGACTGAGCATATGTCCTTAAAAGCGGTGAACTGTGATCACTAGTAGACGTCGATAAGTCGTGGCAATAGAACTGATGTGTCTTTGCTCAAAATGTTATGTCCCTGACATGCGGTGGACTATTCATATGTTATTAAAAGCGGAGGATGGACTGACGTGAGGTCTATGACTTGCGATGGACTGTACATATGTTATTAACAGTGGTAGACAGAGCATTTGTGTATCAAGGAGCATTACAATCTGGTCTTTTCATCTATAAGTCAAATGTGATAGAGTCGCGTATACAAGACGTGAGTAATCAATTAATGTAGAGGTTGGAACAAAGATAAAGATATTATTAGTAGAACTATATCTTATACACTCCCATAACTTACAATTACATCATACTTATGATACTATTTCAGTTTCTACTCACTCAGCTTTCAGTAAAGCTGACGGCCTTTTATGCCTGGACATTCCCTGTCCAACCTACCCTGTTTATCACCATACAGGTAATGAACCCTATGACGATGGCAACTACAAGGAGGGTGGTTACGCAGAGGAGGGTGGCCCCGCTAATACTGGAGAAGCTGGGAAGGATTACTATGTGTAGACACCCCGATTTTGACCAAATGTCGAATTAAGGAGAGTGTCACCTCCATATCCGATGATGATAAGGACCAAAAGATTTGAAGTATTCCAAGCTCTTCAGAAAGTTCTCCAAACGCGATAAAATTTTCACAGAAAAAAGAAATACCGGGTATTCAGGAGAATTCAGGAGTGAAAACATCACGTTTGGCAAAGATCCCCGAAAATAAGTTTTTTAGAAGAAAAAGGAGAAAAAAAAACCTAAAAGGGGAAGTTTAACGGAAACCGGCACACGGCAGTTTTTGTGGCACTCATAGCACTCACAGAATGCCAGACCGGCTCTCACTGAATGCCGCCGACATTTTCTGACTGTTGTTCGCTTTAACAGTATGTATTTTATGGTATAATACGTACATTGTTAGGATCAAGCGCTTACCACTAGGCCAAAAGCAATTGCTGTTAGTCAAGGCGCAACTTTATTTCCTTATGCGCATGATAGCGCAGAGCCCTGTACTGAGTGTCAGGTGGGCATGAGGGGCTGCGCCGGTTAAAGCGCCAACGGGATGGGCTGTCAAGCACCGATGCCACGCAAACACGTGGCAGCGAGTCCATAGGGTGATCGCTGGCTCCCATAAAGCCAACATACATGTATGAGGATAAAACAAAAAAAAAAAACTGAAAAGTAATTTTGACAAAAACACAGCAATCAGCATTTTGAAACGGCTGTCACTGGGTGTCGCGCGGCACTTATTGAATGTCGTTGCGGTTGTCACGAAGTACCGCAACAGCATCCACTGAATGCCGCAAAGGATTTTTAACTGCCCCCTTCTGCAGCAGTCTGTCTGTTTTCGGAAAGTACGTATTGTACCACCAAATGAGATATTTAGACCTGTCTTTTACTCCGAATTCACTAAAAATACCTGGGTTTTTGTCTATAAAAGAAGAGTGATCTTCCTTGGGATAGAAGAAGAGAGATACCATAATATACCTAGAGATCACTACCACTATAACAACACATATTTGAGAGAGATAGAGAGTTTTGACAGCTTGAAGGAGCTTGGAAGACCTTCAAAGTAGAGAAGCTTTGAGGATAGTTTAGAGGTGATCCTCTAACCATAAGTTGTTTCTTTTCATTCTTTCTTTTAAGCCTCTAATCTTCAAACTACTTAGTTTTCTTTGTTTCATTTTTTTCTTGTTGTTTATACTTCCCTCTTGAGATTCTTAGAGATCCTCAATATCTCTCTTGAAAACTCTTGAGTTTGATCCCTTGATTCCATGTAAGCTTGTGCTTCCCATGGAAGACTTAAGATTGATCATCTATTACATAAGGACAAGTGGATGAATCCAAACCCTTACCATGGTTTGAGTTCTCTAACTTGGAGTTCTCATGGAATCTCTTCATATTCCTTGAAGACTCATGAGTATTAGTCATATCCTCATCTCCAATGACCATCAAATGGTAGGAGAAGGTAGTTTGAGTCTAAGCCTATCTCCATGTTTTAGATTCATCATCTTGAGATTTTGAGAAGTCTATTCATACTTCATTTGAAATTTACAAGTATAAGGGTCTTTAGTCTCCAATGACCATCAAATGGTAGGAGAAGTAGTTTGGATTAAGCCCAACTTCATGGTTTAATAGTTGAGGGTTAACAAATAAAGTTGAACTTGACAATGAAAGCAGTGAGTTCACAACCAGTTTTGATCATAGATTTTTAGTTGATAATCTAACCGTTGGAATTAAGTGAAACCAACGGGAAAGTGTCTATAACTCAAAGTTCTACCACTGTATTGTTGTGAAAATGTCCGTGAATCGTATTGTGATGGTTGGGACTATGATTGGGAGTCAAATTGAGGTGATTGTTGGTAGTTAAAATGTGGGTTGAATTGAGTGTTAAAAAATTGAGGACGATGATCGATGGTGCAAGTTGAACTGACTAATGTGGAAAACTACTAAAAATGAACTTGAGAGTAAAAAAAATGAGAATGTGAATTTATAGCAAAATTTCACCTGATTATACAAAGAAAAAAAAAACGGTTAGAAAAATAGCCATTTGTGTAATGTAAATCTTCACATTTGAATTATAGCCGTTACCTATGGATTATTTAATTGATTTTTTTGCCTTTACTGCCGTGTTAAGCTGCTGGTCACAGTTGGAGGACACTTAAAATCTGAATGTGGGACCCATCTTTTAGCAGGTTGTTTAACTTGTCTAGTGTAAGCATTTTTTCTACTGTATTCATAGAGTCTGACACAAACGTGACACTTAAAGTGTCCATAACAGATGTTCTTATATGTAAGAGGCTTAGCGGCCAAAGTTCACCCAAATCCCAGGTTAAATTACCATTTTACCCTTTCCTATCCCATTTATTCCCTTATCCTTTAGTCTTGATTTAACTTTTTTTCTCTTGATGGTTTTTTCGGTATTTGCGCCAAAAAAGCGTACGTTATCATCCAACTTTTACAACCTTTATTTAGGTCCATTTTGCCCCTTCTACTATACCATATTTAATCATGCATCAGTACCCATCATAAGGATATATTGATTTGTGTGAGGACAATTTGTCATGTCAAAATAAGGTAATTAGGTTTAGGTCAGCTTTTGTAATTTTATTTAATATAATAATGAGGTTTCAATCAACAATATTGTGTGTAATTACATTTGGGTCAACAAGTTGTGGGATATTTTTAATCCGCTTAAAAAAAAAGTCAAAATTAGTGGCTATTTTAGTGGCTATTTACGAATTGGTCACTAATATTTACATTCTGGCCAACTTCTTTGATGTAATTACATTTGGGTCAATAAGTTTTAGGATATTTACAATTTGCTCTTCGATGTAATTACATTTGGATTGACAAGTTTTTGGATATTTACAATTTGATTCTAAAAAAGTCAATAAGTGCCTATCTTAGTGGCTATTTGCGAATTGGTCACTAATATTTATACTTTGGTCAACTTCTTCCCTCAAATTTAGGATTTGTATATTATAACATGTATAATTACATTTATATGAAGATTCTATGGTCAACTTTTGTCTTCAAATTTAGAATTAATATATTGTGGATTTTTTTTACACATACTGTGACTTTTCACTCTTTTCCGAACTTTGAATATATGGAGATTAAATTAACTCATAAAAAATGATTACATTTTTGCTCTATACGGCCAAAGTTCACCCAAATCCTAGGTTGAATTACCATTTTACCCTTTTCTATCCCATTTATTCCCTTATCCTTTAGTCTTTGATCTGACTTTTGTTCTAATCTTGATGGTTTTTCCGGTGTATTTGTGCCAAAAAAGCATACGTTATCATCCAACTTTTACAACCTTTCTTTAGGACCATTTTGCCCCCTTTACTATACCATATTTAATCATGCATCAGTACCCATCATAAGGATATGTTGATTTGTGTGAGGACAATTTGGTCAAGTCAAAATAAGGTAAGTAGGTTTAGGTCAGCTTTTGCAATTTTATTTAATATAATAATGAGGTTTCAATTAACAATATTGTGTGTAATTACATTTGGGTCAACAAGTTCTGGGATATTTATAATTTGCTTTAAAAAAAGTCAAAATTAGTGGCTATTTTAGTGGCTATTTACGAATTGGTCACTAATATTTACATCCTGGTCAACTTCTTTGATGTAATTACATTTGGGTCAACAAGTTTTAGGATATTTACAATTTGCTACTAAAAAAAGCCAAAATAAGTGGCTATCTTAGTGGCTATTTGAGAATTGGTCACTAATATTTATATTTTGGTCAACTTCTTCCCTCAAATTTAGGATTTGTATATTGTAATTACATTTATGTGAAGATTTTGTGGTCAACTTTTGTCTTCAAATTTAAAATTAACATATTGTGGATTTTTTTTACACATATTGTGACTTTTCACCATTTCCCGAACTTTGAATATATGGAGATTAAATTAACTCACAAAAAAATGAATACTTTTTTGCTCTATACCCTTATATATAAGAGGCTTAGCGGCCAAAGTTCGCCCAAATCCTAGGTTGAATTGCCATTTTACCCTTTTCTATCCCATTTATTCCCTTATCCTTTAGTCTTTGATCTGACTTTTGTTCTAATCTTGATGGTTTTTTCAGTATATTTCTGCCAAAGCGTACGTTATCATCCAACATTTACAACCTTTCTTTAGGTCCATTTTTTCCCCTCTACTATACCATATTTAATCATGCATTAGTACCCATCATAAGGATATATTGATTTGTGTGAGGGCAATTTGGTCATGTCAAAATAAAGTAATTAGGTTTAGGTCAGTTTTTGTAATTTTATTTAATATAAGAATGAGGTTTCAATGAACAATATTGTGTGTAATTACATTTGGGTCAACAAGTTCTGGGATATTTCTAATCCACTTCAAAAAAGTCAAAATTAGTGGCTATTTTAGTGGCTATTTACGAATTGGTCACTAATATTTACATTCTGGTCAACTTCTTTGATGTAATTACATTTGGGTCAACAAGTTTAGGATATTTACAATTTGCTTCTAAAAAAGTCAAAATAAGTGGCTATCTTAGTGGCTATTTGCGAATTGGTCACTAATATTTATATATTGGTCAATTTTTACCATCAAATTTAGGATTTGTATATTGTAACATGTATAATTACATTTATGTGAAGATTCTGTGATCAACTTTTGTCTTCAAATTTAAAATTAATATATTGTGGATTTTTTTTACACATGCTGTGACTTTTCATAATTTCCCGAACTTTGAATATATGGAGATTAAATGAACTCATAAAAAAATGCATACATTTTTGCTTAGTATTCCTAGAACTAAGTCCACACCAAATTCGCTTATACTTAATCTCATACCAAATTAAAACAAGACTTTTCAAATATTATACTCAAATGCATAGAAATAATGAACTTACATTCTTCAAAAAAGAAAACAAAAAGACAAAGGTGCTAACAAGAGGGATAGGCACGTGCGTAGCACGAGTCGATAACCCAGTATTAGATAAGTCTCCAACAAGTGCAAATATTATCCAATTTGGTTTTAAATTTGTTATTATTTTTTTTAATAGCGGATCCCAAAAAAATAGTACAAGCAATACAAGCCAGAAAATTTTTAAAAAATTAGCAACACAAATTTCTTTATTGCTCTACAAACCTCCCAAATCCCTAATGAACCTGTCTTTGGTATAGCTCGAGACTAAGTTGACTGAGGGAGGAAGCTACTAACATAACCCACTCAATAGAGATCACTTCAAAATTCACCGTGATTGCAAAAAGTCCCTACCAAAACAGCAGATTGATGAAAGAGTGCCAGATCTGCATGAGTAAATCACCAAATCTAAAAGGATAAGACTATCTATGCAAAGAAAAAATCTCTATGAAGAGAAGTATCCGGATCTAACCGCTGAATGAGGAGCGTAAGGAGATATAACGTAGGAAACCAGACAAAATAAAACAAAAAAAAAAATCAATAAAAAAAAACACTCAGAGAGATGATATCCTCATAAAGAAGGACAAAACCCTCCTAGACAGAAACAACTATCAAAGTAAGAGAACCAAGGGCTCTCTTGGAAGAACCACTAGCAGCGGATTTATTTTTGGGGAAATTACATGGACTGAGGTTTGATGAAATTACACGGACCTCCCTTGTATATTGCGAAATTACATAGACCTCCCTTGTAAATAGATGGACTTGACGATGATAGTGAATTTACCATTTTATCTTCACTTTGTTTGCAATATTTCATGCAAAAAGACAAGCACTCCCTACTGAAATTACCCAAACGAGGTATTCTTCTTCTTCCCCAATTCCCCCTCCCAAAAATCAATCTCTCTCTCTCTCTCTCTCTCTCTCTCTCTCTCTCTCTCTCTCTCTCTCTCTTAAACAGAGCACCATCGGTTCACCATATCATCAGCACCACAACCAAGACCCACCTCGCATGCCATCACCAAATCATCACCACCACAGCCAAGACCCACCATTGCAAACACCATTACCCCCCAAAATGGGTCCCCACTATCGCAAACAAATAAATTTCTTGCCAGAATGGCAGTCACAACTGTTGCCAAATTATCACCACCACGAACACCATCAGCCGCCACATTAGCCATCAATACAAATCCATAAAAAAAACATGTTGATACCTTCCGATTAAACTAGATTTGGAAAACTCCCAACAAAGTAGGAAAACCCCAATCAATCTATCACCAAATTAGCCAAAAATCAACCAATCAACAACTTACATGTCAGAAAAAGTTAAGGCTTTTTATTACAGGTTGATTGAAGTGATAATGTAATCTTTAGGAAATTTCCCTTATTTTTCACCAACCTCCATTGCCCCAAAGGGGCTTGAGAAGGAAAAAACTTTTGTGCGGAAGCGCGTGATTCAAAAACACAAACAAAGAATCCAAACGAGAAAGAAAGAACAAGAAACAATAAATCAATCATAAACACAAGACACAAAGATTTACGTATGGCTCGGCCAATGAAGCCTACGTCCACACCCTCGGAGTAACTCGAATTAATACACTATGATGATAGTGAAAACAAATCTAGGGAGCTTTACAATACCTTCCAATAGCTCTCTAGGTCAAAATGTGAAAGATGCAATATTCTAACTATTGAAAATAACCTAATATTAGGTTTACATAGGTGGAAACTTTCTAATCCACTTAGGAAACCAAAAATTTCCTAAAAATAATTTTTGCGTCAAAAAAGTAACTTCGTGGTTGCTCCAACGACACCCAGAAGGCAAGATTCCAGAATACAAAACAAAGCAAAGCATCCAATTCCCGCTAGCGTGGGTCGCTCGAGCGGCCAACACCACTTTTGATGTTCCTCTGCAAAAGAGTCACTAATGTCAACAAAGACATATTTTGAATTAGATGTATTTCAAATATGGAGTTAGGTGTTAGTTGTTCTTTGCTATAGTACGTGACAGTAGCTAGGTGGGTGCTTAGGAGAGAGAAATGGGAAGGAGGAAAGAGGAAGAATGAGAGATTGTGTTTCTTGCTGGGTTTCATTTTTGGTCAAATGTTGCTAGGTTATGGTGTTTGGAGGGAGGAGAAGAAAATGATTTTTTTATCATTTTACTTTTGGCTTGTAAACTGAGAAGAAGAAGATGATGAAGAGGAGAGAGAGAGAGAGAGAGAGAGAGAGAGAGAAGAATTTGATTTTTATTTTCTTTCACTTGTTAAGTAAGGCCTAGTTTGGCATGTCGGATAAAACTGTCAGATAGGATAGTAATCATGTCGAATAACTTGTTATGTTGTACTGTGTTTGAAACGTGCTGGATAAATGAAATACCCTGTATTTTTTAATGTATATTTTTATAAGACTTGGTATTGTTTCTGGAGTATCTATATGATCCTTACCCTTTGGTTGGTAAAATTTGGGTCCCAATCGATTGAACTATTTTCAATTGATTGAGATTGTGCATTTTCAATCGATCGAACCCATTTCAATCGATCGAACCCTGCCGATAAGTTACCGACATAAATGAAATGATTGCATCTCAGTTCAATCAATTGAACCCTTGTCAATCGATTGATATAGTGCCACCTGTTCTCAATCGATTGAAGTTGTGTCAATCGATTGAAAGAGTTACGATTTTTATTCCCCGATTCACACAGCAGCTGCCACCTTGCACCATCCCTTTCCTATATATATGGGATATGTTCATGTGTATGATGTTTGCTAGACCAGAGAGAGTTTAGAGAGAGAGTGGAGATATATATACATACATACCTATATATACACACATATATACACTATATATACATACACACACTGTCATAGAGAGAGAAAGAAGTAGAAAGAAGAAGAGAAGAAGAAGAATTGAAGGAGACAGAGAGAGAAAACAGAGACAGAGAGAAGAAGAGGAGAGAGGAAGAAGCCACCATTGGAGGTCAAGCTCCACAAACTCACCAAACACCCCCTTGATCACATAAGTGAGTTCTAAACTCACTCGGTAGCTTAGGTGTATTGTTTTCATAAGTTTGGACTTGAAGAAATAGACCTGAGTGCACCCAGAAGATATTGGACGACGCTGCCCAATTTTTGGGAAAGACGACTCTCAATCGATTGAACTTGGTTCAATCGATTGAACTTGAGTCAATCGATTGAAATTAATTTCAACCGATTGAAAATACTTCCATCCCAATCGATTGAAATGACTTCAATCGATCAAAACCCCCGGTTACCCAATTGATTAATATTTACAGTATACTAAAATCTCTTGTTGTTTATAACTTGATTTGCTCTGTTGTTTAAATACCATTACATGTTTTCAGTATGCAATTAGTTATGACATGATGCGATAATGAGATAACATTGTGAGTAATGTATTCTGGTTCAGAACATTAGTTAAGTGTGGACCCTAATCCAGTTGGTATTCATTCATTTTAATCAGAGTAGTCAGGCCACATGGGAATGTCATGTATCAGTAATAGTGAAACGTTAAGTAGGTTTGATAAGTTTTAGGAGAATTACGAGGACAGGCATTGGTAAATTATATGTCCTTAAGTGTAGTGGACTGAGCACATGTCCTTAAAAGAGGTGGACCGGACCAATAGCCCTAAGATAGCTAGTGATCTAATCATATGTCCTTAAGTGCGGTAGACTGAGCATATGTCCTTAAAGTGGTGGACCAAACCAACAACCCTACGATAGCTAGTGATCTAATCATATGTCCTTAAGTGTGGTGGACTGAGCATATGTCCTTAAAAGCGGTGAACTGTGATCACTAGTAGACGTCGCTAAGTCGTGGCAATAGAACTGATGTGTCTTTGCTCAAAATGTTATGTCCCTGACATGCGGTGGACTATTCATATGTTATTAAAAGCGGAGGATGGACTGACGTGAGGTCTATGACTTGCGGTGGACTGCACATATGTTATTAACAGTGGTAGACAGAGCATTGGTGTATCCAGGAGCATTACAATCTGGTCTTTTCATCTATAAGTCAGATGTGATAGAGTTGCGTATACAAGACGTGAGTACTCGATTAATGTAGAGGTTGGAACAAAGATAAAGATATTATTAGTAGAACTATATCTTATACACTCCCATAACTTACAATTACATCATACTTATGATACTATTTCAGTTTCTACTCACTCAGCTTTCAGTAAAGCTGACGGCCTTTTATGCCTGGACATTCCCTGTCCAACCTACCCTGTTTATCACCATACAGGTAATGAACCCTATGACGATGGCAACTACAAGGAGGGTGGCTATGCAGAGGAGGGTGGCCCCGCTAATACTGGAGAAGCTGGGAAGGATTACTATGTGTAGACACCCCGATTTTGACCAAATGTCGAATTAAGGAGAGTGTCACCTCCATATCCGATGATGATAAGGACCAAAAGATTTGAAGTATTCCAAGCTCTTCAGAAAGTTCTCCAAACGCGATAAAATTTTCACAGAAAAAAGAAATACCGGGTATTCAGGAGAATTCAGGAGTGAAAACATCACATTTGGCAAAGATCCCCGAAAATAAGTTTTTTAGAAGAAAAAGGAGAAAAGAAAAGACCTAAAAGGGGAAGTTTAACGGAAACTGGCACACGGCAGTTTTTGCGGCACTCACAGCACTCACATAATGCCAGACCGGCTCTCACTGAATGCCGCCGACATTTTCTGACTGTTGTTCGCTTTAACAGTCTGTATTTTATGGTACAATACGTACATTGTTAGGATCAAGCGCTTACCACTAGGCCAAAAGAAATTGCTGTTAGTCAAGGCGCAACTTTATTTCCTTATGCGCATGATAGCGTAGAGCCCTGTACTGAGTGCCAGGTGGGCATGAGGGGCTGCGCCGGTTAAAGCGCCAACGGGATGGGCTGTCAAGCATCGATGCCACGCAAACACGTGGCAGCGAGTCCATAGGGTGATCGCTGGCTCCCATAAAGCCAACATACATGTATGAGGATAAAACAAAAAAAAAACTGAAAAGTAATTTTGACAAAAACACAGCAATCAGCATTTTGAAACGGCTGTCACTGGGTGCCGCGCGGCACTTATTGAATGCCGTTGCGGTTGTCACGAAGTGCCGCAACAGCATCCACTGAATGCCGCAAAGGATTTTTAACTGCCCCCTTCTGCAGCAGTCTGTCTGTTTTCGGAAAGTACGTATTGTACCACCAAATGAGATATTTAGACCTGTCTTTTACTCCGAATTCACTAAAAATACCTGGGTTTTTGTTTATAAAAGAAGAGTGATCTTCCTTGGGATAGAAGAAGAGAGATACCATAATATACCTAGAGATCACTACCACTATAACAACACATATTTGAGAGAGATAGAGAGTTTTGACAGCTTGAAGAAGCTTGGAAGACCTTCAAAGTAGAGAAGCTTTGAGGATAGTTTAGAGGTGATCCTCTAACCATAAGTTGTTTCTTTTCATTCTTTCTTTTAAGCCTCTAATCTTCAAACTACTTAGTTTTCTTTGTTTCATTTTTTTCTTGTTGTTTATACTTCCCTCTTGAGATTCTTAGAGATCCTCAATATCTCTCTTGAAAACTCTTGAGTTTGATCCCTTGATTCCATGTAAGCTTGTGCTTCCCATGGAAGACTTAAGATTGATCATCTATTACATAAGGACAAGTGGATGAATCTAAACCCTTACCATGGTTTGAGTTCTCTAACTTGGAGTTCTCATGGAATCTCTTCATATTCCTTGAAGACTCATGAGTATTAGTCATATCCTCATCTCCAATGACCATCAAATGGTAGGAGAAGGTAGTTTGAGTCTAAGCCTATCTCCATGGTTTAGATTCATCATCTTGAGATTTTGAGAAGTCTATTCATACTTCATTTGAAATTTACAAGTGTAAGGGTCTTTAGTCTCCAATGACCATCAAATGGTAGGAGAAGTAGTTTGGATTAAGCCCAACTTCATGGTTTAATAGTTGAGGGTTAACAAATAAAGTTGAACTTGACAATGAAAGCAGTGAGTTCACAACCAGTTTTGATCATAGATTTTTAGTTGATAATCTAACCGTTGGAATTAAGTGAAACCAACGGGAAAGTGTCTATAACTCAAAGTTCTACCACTGTATTATTTGTTTTAAGGAGATTTCATGTTTAAAGTGGTTTGGTCATGAGTTTTGTGAAGTCACTACAATCTGTCCAGAGTTTCAGAACAGTGACACTCTTTTGAAATAAGTAAATCAGAACCTTAATAAAGTATTTGTGACCCAAAATAATTTTTTCTAAGTAGATTAATGTGTTAGGAAGTCACCCTAAAAAGAACAAAGCATTTCTGATTTTTTTGCTATTTTTAGAAAATCATGCAAGAACTCTGGACAGGAGGTTGTAGAATGCTGAGTGATGGTTGGTTTTTGTCCGATTTCCAGAGATCCAACCGTTGAAACTTTGATTTCTTTTTTGGGTCAAAAACTAGACACACAGAGGCATCTTGTGTCCAAAATTCATCAAGATCAAACCACGGGAACCATGCTTTTTATTTCTTTGAAGTCATGATCTACTCTCAGCAATTTCCAGAATTCTGCAATAGTTTTAATCAATCTTATGAATAATGGCTTAGATGATATCTTCATGAGTTAAGGTTCAAACCATGTCTCAATAATGATTAGTTAAGCTTGAACTCAAAGTTTAAGCGATCTAAATCATTGAGTATTTCATAATTTATTCTTGTTCATGTACATATTCATCCATATGGCTTGATACTTGTAATTAGGACTTATTTGCTTTAGATTTAATTACATTTGATAGATTTAAGCTAGAAATTTAGGATTGCTATTTCTAACTTCATATCGTGTATACCATGTGGATTAACCCTTTGTTTTGTAGCGCTATTAAGGTATGACTTCTTGAATTCCTCTTTAGTTTATTTTAATTTCTTGATTTTGTCGATTTTTCGATCTCATGCGCGACACCTTAGAATTAGGACTTGCCTTATGTGAATACATGTGATTAGAGACTCTTTTTAGGATTTTCTTTTGCTTGTATGCATTGCACGTTTAATATCGCGGCTGGATCCTGGGTAAGTTCTCTTATTCCCTATTGCATACCATATCGCTTGCTACTTGAAATATGTGATTTTTGAATGATATTTTTATCACTTGCAATCTTACACCCTTTAGACATGCTTTTGTAATGTATATTTATACATATGTATTAATTGAGGGCACATTTAAATTAATAATTCGATTAAAAGGATGTTAAGTAGAGGCCTATCGCGAGATAAGATTAGAAGGGGTGTTTTAGTCCAATGGACTCCTTCCCTTCTCATTCCATAATCCCCGGACCTAATTAATCTTTGGTTTCGCAAAAGATCAGTTTCCTTTTGAAATGGTTTCTTAATTTTTCCTTTTAAAAATTAAGTGGCGACTCATTGTTTCGTGTTTTAAATTGAAAAAGATTTTTAAAGAAAAGCTATGGGTAAAAGAAAGAAAATTGCGATATCCACACTATGCTGATGGCTATGTCTATGCCAGCTAAAGACTAGAATAAATTGTAGTTCTATTTCTGCTAGTAACGTTATCTTATGTTTTGTAATCGGGCATATATTGCCTAACACTCTGGTACTCTTTTTATTTGGACTCTGATGTAATAAATTAGGGATCTTATAAATGAAAAGTTTAGTTCTGTTACTATATTCTTTATCCATTACTGTTTAGAACTGCGTGGTGTGAACAATTCAGTGACTTCACCAGTTATTCCCTATGAACCCAAAAAGGAAATTTATTTTTCTCTATTTTTGTTGTTCCGGTCGGGCGTGTCAATAAAACTATCAGATGAGCTGTTTATATCTTAATCTTGTATTTGGTCGTGTCCGGATATAAGTTCTGGATAATAAATAAATTACCACTTTTTAACACACACACGCTAAAAAAAAAGGGGGGGGGGGGGGGGGGGGGGGGGGGGGTTGAATCACACCTAAAAAAATTGCTGATCTTAAATTGGCAAATGTGTAAATCAAATATAAAAAAATAAAATAAAATAAAAAGAGCAGATTTGAAATTTTTTTAATTTTTTTTAAAAGAGTTGAATATTTAAGAAAAATGAATATGAAAAGAAAAAAAAAAAAGAGATCTAAAAATGAAATAGAAAAAAAAAACGGATCAGAAAAAAAAAATCCATCCAAAAAAGTGATCACAATCTCCTAATCCCACCAATACTGCCCCCTACCCCATGGGTTAGAGTTATCCCAATCTCCATGGCATATCAACCTAGTTCAGAACTATTTTATCCTATCTGATGGCGTACTAAACGTAGGATATGATAAAAGTTATCCTATCATGCCTCTTATCCTCACCACCAAACGAGGCATAAGAGTATTTTTGGCATTAGATAGTTAAAAATTTGCTTATATCATCAATTTCCTTCAACCCTTTGACGCACTACTAACGGAGGGGAGGTGTGTGCAATCAAACTCAAATCTCAAGGGAGGTCAGTATAATTTTGTAATATAAAATAGAGATTCATATAATTTTGTCAAATCTGATGGGAGGTCTGTGTAATTTACCCGGAGGTCTGTGTAATTTAGCCAGAGGTGGAAGCTTTTTCTAGACTCTAGAGAGAGTAAAATTTTTAACTAATGCACAATTGTTTACATTGCCGTCAAATAGTGCTAGTACTGTAAGTCTGTAATCTTGATATTTAAAATATGAACATATAATTCTGATCTTTGAATTAAAAAGAACAAAAATGATACACTCACACACAATTCTATATTCATCACATCTTGATCTTTGATTTTAGTGGACCCTGTGTAAGACTCGTGTGGAGATTACATGAGGCCCTACTAAAATCGACAGCTAGAATTGTTAGATGTCAAATTGTGTGTGGTTCAATTACGTTAAAGTGCGGAAAAGACTCGTAATTGCACAGTTTCTTACTTCTGTTGTTTTTTTTGCCGACAATTTTGATAAATAAACAAGACAGTTAATGATTATCTATATCTCATGAAAGTCTAATTTACATTTTTAATTAAAGGGCACATTATTTTCTAGCATTATGATAGAGATATAGATTTGTTTATTTGCCTATGGCACCAAGAAGTTAATGGTAACAATAATGTTAGTGGCACAAATAAGTTTCACAAACACTTACAAACACACTCTATCTTTCTTCTAGGTGGCATTGTGGGGTCCACTAAAATTATCCAGACCCCACAATACCACCCATTTAAGTATTTGTGCCCCAAATATTACTCTAATGGTAATACCTAGACTACTTTGTCTGTGGCGGTCTCAAGATTAAAAACTAAATAGAGGACAAAAATGGGTGCCAAAATAAGTGGCTTGACTTATTTTAATATGTTATCCACTAGCCATTTATTCCAATATGGTTCCTATAAGCATATTACATAATTTTCTGTCTAGTAAAAAACAACACATAAAACACTTCCACCTCTTCAATTAGTTTAAGTTCATATGAAATAATAAACTAGGAAAATCAAGGCCATTTTATAAAGGAGTGGTTATTGAGAGTTCACATAGTAGCTTTGAGGTTTTTGATTTTTAATTTTGATTTTATATTTTTGTATTCATGATTAACTCTAATATGAGAGAATTTACTCCAAAAATAAAAATAAAAATCGAAAATAAAAAATCGCAACACTGTCATGCGAGTCCTGAGTGTGCTTATAAATCCACTAAATTTCCAAAAGATGTGAAAAGTTGATTATGGATAATATCTACCGATAAAAACTCTGAATGGTGGATATGCAATCGTTGAAGGGCAAAGAGTTGGACAGATAGGGTTTTTTTTTTTTTTTTTTGGGCTGTGTCTCAAATATCTAACCGTCTCTGTGACATTAACTGGGTTAGTATCCTAAATGTTAGTAACTCACGCACACGCAACGGGGGGCCATACCCCACTTTAAAGCAATTGGCTCCCTTGATCATCTCCGGGTTAGGGAGACTCGAACCCACAACCTCTCCATAGGGGAGTATGGGTCCTGGCCAACTGGGCTAGCCCAGCTGGTTTGGTGAGATAGGATGAAGTAATAAATTAATCCAAAAAATTGCAATTGACATAAGTTGTCCAAAATAGTTTTTAGCCCATTGCAATTGCAGAAGCTATTTTGTTGAATACTTTATTTTAGCTTTTGGAGTTCATAATTTAAGATAAACACCAAAAGTTGTTGCCAAACATGGCTTATTTCTGTTAAATTTAACTGATTAACTAACCGTTTCACTTTATTCCAAATACAAGGGTAATAGTGACACGATTTGAAATACAGGGGCAAAGTGAAAAATTGGCTAAGTAAATGGGGTGTATATGTAATTAATCCATGAAATTATACCATAAAGGGGTGAGATAGGGCTACATAAAGGCGAGGGCATAACAAAAATAGAAATATAAGATTTGGTCCCTATTTTGGGTCATTAATAGGAATTGACCATATCCAGATTGCATGTATAATAATTAGTCCTAGATTTTGGAAGGTAATCAGAATTTAGTCCTTTTTCCCAATTTGATAGAGATTTTGCGGACCAATATACCCTTCACTTCATATATTTCTATATACATATATTTGTTACAAAGGCTTGAATTTAGGGGTTTTAAATTCAAACCCCAAACAACTATCTATAAATATATATATATATATATATACTAGTACATTGCCCGTGCCCGAGGGCACTACCGAACAATTGTAACTATACATGTGTTAGGACTGTGGTCCTACCATAGAGGCAAAAAGCCCATCATCCCCACTCATGTAGCGTGTGTTTGGCCAATGATTAATTCTTCGTAAATTCATAATACAATTCCCAAGTCGACGGCCAAAACCCAAACAACCCTCAAGTAAAAATAAAAAAATAAAAAAAAAATACCTCAATTAATAATAAACAAAAAATGAACAAAAACAATTCAATAAACCATTCAAGCATATGAATGTAAATCATTCAAGTACTTAAACTATAGATCTGCTTTTGTGAAATGCAATTTCACCAGTTTATCAACAACAACAACAAAAGTAATAAAAATATAGAATCCATGATAAAATAATTTATTTTCAGCAAATTGAATAGTTAATTAGTATCCCATAACTACTTCTCAATCATAACTAAGTAGAAACAAACTATGAATAAAACTACAATAATTACGAACAATATACATTCAACTTGATAAAAGCAAGAATGTTAAAAAAAAACCACCTAAATTGAATATATAGGAAGTGCAGAAATGTTCTTTTATGAAAGCAGCTCTGAAGTAACACTGGTCGATTAAACACTCAAAATAACTGTTGTGAGCAATACAATTAAGAACAACATAAAGAAGAACATGTATTATGAACACAAATTGGGTAAATTAAAATACACTTTGGTACTATTCTTTTTTTCCTCCAAACTTCCAGTTTAGGCCCCCTATTATGCAAATTAGTGCCATCGAGTTTAAGCCAAAACTCTGCCAAAAAATTATAAAGCCAGCCCTGCCAAAAAATCAAATGATTAGAAGCCAAAAAAGTTTAAAATAAAATTAAACTCATAGAAATCAAACACTACAAAATTAAAATTAAAATTAAAATTAAATCAAATCAAGGCTTATGAAGAAATCAGTGACTCAAAAAAAAAATAAGAAGAAGAAGAAGAAGACTTACCCATCCAGAGGACAAAATTATCTTATACTATCAACGAACAATTAAAATCAAAAAATTTGCAATTTCATATTCAACGATGCGAAAAACAATCAAAACAAATAAATGACAAATAAAGGTAGTGCTTACACTCCAATAAATGTGCTTAAGGAAATTGGTCCTAAGCTCCTGATTAGAAGAGTAAAGAATCAAATTGAAAACCAACTTATGATAAACTTTCCAACATAAAATGCAAAGCAGCCCAAACTTCATTGGATATAGTGTGCAGCATTACCTCCAAACAATCCAAACCCAGAAAATCACAGTGCCTTCAAAACAACCACTATTTTCTCTACTACCTAGCCTCCGAGCCCAAGTGGGTTTTCCGAGGGATCGCTAGGACGGAATTGGTGTTGAGAGAGAGAGAGACTGGGGGGGGAACATCTAGAGAGAAGGATTGGATTCTCAGAGATATGAAAGAAGAGGCAGATGAGAGAGAAAATGAGAGTGCTCTGTTTTTTGGACTGAAAAAATGAGAGTTCCAAGATTCAAAATGAAGTTCACTACTCGAGATGAGAGGAAGGTTGAAATCGAAGATGGCTAAGGTGATTTTTAGAGAGACAAAGCGAGAGAGAGACTATGCAAATGAAAAGTTAGAGCGAGATTGAAGTGTACATATGAGAATGTAGCATACATAGAATGTATTGACTAAAATCAAAGCTTTTATTGAGAGATATGTTTTAGGGAGAGAAATATTGATAATTGATTGTGTTGAGGAGAGATAATTGTCATCATTGGGAGATAGAGTTAAATTGGGACAATATTAGAAAGGAAGGTAACCTAAAATCAGGAGCACAATTTTGGCAAGGAAAAAAAAATACGAAATCAATACTAATTAGTGTTCAAAATAAGATAACAATTATAGGAAGATATAATTTGGAGAGATTTTTTACCAATTCAATTCATACAATCGCATTAAATTGGGACAATATTAGAAAGGAAGGTATCCTAAAATCGGGACAATATCAAATTAAAGCACACTTGACTAAAACAAATTGCAAGTGTTGGTCAGACCATGAACGAAAATTAAATTAGGGAAAAGAAAAAATGGGGACTGAACAATCACCACATATAACACAAAAATGGTACGCACATAGACAATATAATAAAAAAAAAATTGGATTCATTCACCATGGCCTATGGAAAAACACAAAGCTGCATAGATCACAAAACTTTTGATAAAATACAAAGTTTAAATAAAATATTACTATGGGAACACATTTAGTTAGTTTTCCAAGGTTACCAAAAACACAAATCAGTTTAGGAATATCAGTAACAGTTATGTATCAAAGCTGCCAATTCAACCAAAGAAGCACAAAAAGAAAGGGGGAAAAAAAACTTCAATAGAAACAAACAAAAATGAGAAAAGAATAAAAAACAACTATGTTGCAGTGTTAGAAAGAGAGTACCAAATCAAATAAGTTTTCTAGATTTTTTTTGTTTTTTTACAAATCAAAAAAAAAAATTTCGGTGAAAGAGAGTACCTATTTTTTTTTCTAAAAAAAAAAAACCAAATTGATATTTAAAACAAAAAAATCTGAGAAATAGGGTACCTAATAAAAATAAGAGAACAAACAAATCCACAATCACCCATCGTAAATTAGAATTATTGGCACTGAATCACAATCGCCCATGGGCACTGAATTTTTTTTTTTACCATTTTTTTTAGAAAGAAAGTACATATACATTTTTTATTACTCAAAAAGAAAAACCAAATCAATTTTTAAAACCAAAAATAAAAAATAAAAATTGTCTGAGAAAGAGAGTACCAAATCAAAAAAAAAATATTTGACAAAGAAAACACCAAATCAGTAATCTGAATGTAGCTCCGAATTTCAAAACGAAAAGCAACAAAATTAACAAACCTCAAAGCCACAACGATTTGTAATGGTAACAATTCAAACTCTAAAAGACTGAAACTCAAAATTCAAACGACAAATGACACCAAGGATCTGAAGAATTTTGAGGCAATCAAGCAACTCACAACGGTCCAATTCCATAACACTCGATTTCTCACTTTCAGTGCTGTAAACTGAAACCCTAACAACGTATATATATACGAATTTGATATATAAAAGTTGAAGGAAATTACCGATAGAGATGAGACTGTTACAGATAAAGAACGACCCAAATACAACTGAAACTTTTGCTCAAAACCCAAATGAGCAAATGTTCAAATGAAAGGATTGAGAAGAGATCGGTCAGATCCGCTGGAGGCGATAGTGGTGGACTACAGAAGAAAGAGAGAGAGAAGATCGAAAGAGGGAGTCAGGGAAAGCAGTCAATGGGGGTGGAGGAGCTCTTATCGGCCATGTGGTGGAGCGACGTTGGTGGTGGCGGTGGTCGCTGGTGTTAATGGTGATGGTGATGGATCGGTGATAGAGAGAGAGAGAGAGAGAGAGAGAGAGAGAGAGAGAGAGAGAGAGGCATTGGGGGTGTGGGTGTGTGATACTGATGGGGAATGAAGGTTCATATTGTGTTGAATTCATTTTTTTTACCCTAATCATCCAAGTTCTTATCTCTCTCTCTCTCTCTCTCTCTCTCTCTCTCTCTCTCCAATTCTTCTCTCTCTCTCTAAAATACAATCACACAAAGGATTATATTCATCATCATCATCATCATGTTGAGATGAAGTTTGGGAAGGAATTTTTGATGCATATTAAAGAAGCCGTACGCGATTGGAGGAGAAATTCTCTGTTACAAACCATTGAAGAAGCTACTCATGCACTTTCCAACGGTCATTGCCGATCAACCTTACCTTCCGATTGACGCCGATGCCATCGCCGAAGTTGATGAATCAGAGAGTAGCGAGCCATCTTTGGAGGTTCTACAGGACTAGTAACAATTTGTGTTGTGGATGCGAACAAGAAGCTTGAAGGCCGGAGTTCTCGACACAGATTGATGCAAGAAAGAGAATCACAGATCAAAAATTCGAGAGAAGCACGGTCTGGAGTTCTGGTATAGAGAGAAAAGTCAGAATTTTTCACGGAAAAGCGAGCATTTCTCACCTAAAAGTGAGAAATTTGTATTGAAAATGTGAGAAATTTATTTTCATTTTGTGAGAAATTACTCGTCATATCCGTTTAAAAGGTGTGATATGTATATATATATATTTTAATTCTTCTCGAAAATTGTTAATTGTTGATAATTTTCTCATCAAATCCTCTTTGTGTATGCTTATTTTTGTTTTTAAAAGTGGGTTATTCTACCCTTCTAGTATAAGTAAGAAATTTTCAATCGTTATACACATTAAAATATGAAATTCTCACTATTTTCATACTTAGTTAATATAGTGAGAAATTTCACACTATTTAGCGCAATCTCAGTGATAATTTTTTCACTTTTTAAGTATGAAGTTCTGAATACGTAGTGCAAAATTATCAAGAGTTTGTGAGCAAATTTTCTCTCTCTCTCTCTCTCTCTCTCTCTCTCTCTCTCTCTCCATATATATAGTTATGGGAAGTAAATATTATGTGTGTATATATATATAATAGAACAACTATGTGTATTTTAGGGATTGAAAATCGGTAGTTATAGGTAAGGTAGTCGAAAATTTAGGAGATTTTGGATGTGGGGAGTTTTATTCCTAAAATCAAGGTGGTTGTGTTGAAAAGAGTAGGATTCTTGGTTTATGAACATTTAATCTTTAAATTCAAAATTCGTATGATATTTTGTTCAGATATGAAGGAGAGGATTAACAGCTATTGTGGTGGAAATTCAAGATTCGTAGAAAATATGTGAGAATTTTGATGAACAATTATTGCAGAATTTCTCACTTTTTATGAAGGAACATGGTATTAAAAAGTGAGAAATTATACAAAAAGTAAGTTGAACTTTTTTTTTTTTTTTTTTTGAGAAATTCATAACTGTTCTAAATATGAAGTTGTTAAATGTAGTTGATAATCTGAGATTCTGGTAATAAACTTGTTGGAAGAAATGACTTAGCATAATTCGTCACTGTGGTAATCTTTTTTTTTTTAACTTACTGTTATGTATGTGATTTGTTTTGTTTCTCTATGTATATATATAGTTATATCTGTTTTTAAATTCAAAACCCTCATTCTGAGAAGTAAATATGGTGATTTGTTTTGTTTCTCTATGTATATATATAGTTATATCTATTTTTAATTTCAAAACCCTCATTATGAGGAGTAAATAGTGTGTGTATATATATTTCTAAAAATAACTAAATGGGGGTATTTTGGTCCTCAAAATAAGTAAGGGACCTATTTCTAGTTTCATTTTAAAAAGGGACATATTTCTAGTTATGTGTCTATATTAGGACTAAATTCTAAGTTACCCTTAATAAAAAACCTAACTTTTAACAGGTCCCATTATTTATGGGTCCCAATGTCTGGGTCCCACCCAAAATAAAAATCTGGAAGCGATCTCCCTAAAACGTCTGCAAATAAAGCCAAAACAAAGAACAACTAAAAAGAATAAAACGATTATTGATATGATGAGAATTTTCAGTAATTCATTATCAAGCCAAGGGGTAAAAAAGTTACTTCACTTGGATGGTACATATGAACAGCAACTTGGGTGGTATTTTCTTTGCTAAAGTGTTATTGACTTCTTTGTAATTATTGGGGTAAAGTCTTTCTCTTTTATTGAGTTCTAGCTATTGTGGTTATTGTATTTTTATCCTAGCCAGATCTTAACTGTGAGTTGTCTATGTTTTTTTTTCCTCTAATGTTTTATTTCTCAAATTTGATTGAAATATGTTGAAGTGATCCCACTTTTAATAGTGGTGTCAACTTTTTTTGAATTTAGCCGCACTTAAGTATAAAATCAGTTGGTTCATGTCGTGAAAACTTTTTTCATGTAAGTTTTTTCCCATCTCAGTAATATTTTAAATGTATTTTTGAAAATGTTGTTCTTTGTAATTTTTAAAATGTTATTGACTTAACTTCTTTGTAATTTTTTTCCCCTAATGTTCTGCTTCTCAAATTTGATCGAAAGATGTTAAAGTGGTTCCAGTTTTAATTGTGGTGTGAAAGTTATTTGAATTGGGTTAAATGCATTTTATAGTGAAATTTCACTTTAGGCCCTACATTTTCGATTGCATCACTTTGGGCCCTCAATTTACAAGCTTTGCTTCAATCAAGGACAATCGTTAACAGTGTTTAAAAGGTATAACAAAATGGACTACATGGAGGTCCATTTTGGGCCCTGTATTTATAGTGAAGCTTCACTTTGTGCCCTCCATATGGTCCATTCTGTTATACATTTTAACGCAGTTAACGATTTTCCTTGATTGAAATAAGCTTGTAAATTGAGGGTCTCAAATGTTGTAATCGAAAATGTAAGACCCAAAATATTACTTCACTACAAGTACAAGATACCAAAGTATTTTTTAGCCATTTTAATTTAACCACTTAAATATAAAACTAGTTAATCCACGTATAAACTCTTTTTCATGTAAGTTTTTTCCTTCTCAATAATTTTTTTAAATGTATTTTTGAAAATGTTATACTTCTTTGTAATTTTTAAAATGTTATTGACTTCGCTTCTTTGTAATTTTTATTGGAAAGGTTGACTTTTTTGTAATTTTTGAAACTATTATTGAGTTATTTTTAATTTTTATTGACTTCTTTGTAATTTTTTGGAAATGTTGATGTTTTTTTAATTTGTATTGACATCTTTGTAATATTTGAAATATTGTTGACTACACTCTAATTATTGCCTTGGTAAGAGGCGGCGCTACAGGGGCTGAGGGGCAGTTTGGTGACCATATGGATAGTGTAGGGCCCAGGTGGCTTCTAGAATTATTTCATATGGACCGCATATGAGCTGGACGTATAAGCATTTAAATTAGGAGATAAGGCTGAAGAATGTGAGCAGCCTTTGGCGGTTTTTGACAAAAGTAGGGCCCAATATTTCAAGTACATTGAGAAGTTTCTGTATGGTGCGTGGATTTTGCCAATAGAAAGTGAACTTTTATTATCCGGTAATGCTATGTGCACATAAAATAATGTATATATAAAGTGTGTATATAAAGATTTGGACTATTTATATTAGTGAAGTACATACCTGCATATATGAGACCTACCGAAATTAATTGTCCAGATCTTTATGTGCACACTTTATGTGCATGAATCATTACTCTTATTATCTACCCTTGAGTTCTTAAAACCATAATATCTTTTTGTAGAAATGATCAAATAACTGTATATTTTATTGCTAAAACATCAATTTATATCATTAAAACAAATACAAGTATGCGAAATAAAAAGAGACTATTCTACAACACATGGATAATCTTTAGCCAACAACAACAGAAAAATAAGTGAGGGACAAGATTCCCTCCTCGTGCGAAATATAAAAAAAGAAAACACAGGAACACATCTCATGCACCTAAGAGAGGCAACCAAGAAGAGTTTATACCCACATGCTTAAAAGTTATGGGAACCCCCATCGACCAGAATACTAGAGTACCCTAGACGCATAGGAGGTCGTGGTTGCCACTTTCCTTGAGGAGTGAACTTAGATGTGTCAGAACTAGGTTGAACCCCAACTCCGGACAGGACACACCAGATCTATAAGAAAACATCTTTAGATCTGGAGAAAGCACACGAAAACAACCTTTACAAAAGAAGGAGGAGAGCTTCACAAAGAAAGAAGGAAAAAATCAAACAAGAAACATCTAATTATACAAATCCTATTCTTATTTATGTAAAAAAATATAAATTAATATTGTTCTGCAATCAAAGAAAGATATTAATTGAAAATGCATTAGTCGATCACTTAGCAATGCAGTGCATTATTTTTTTTTTTTGAAAGGAAAATTTCATTACCAACTCAAGGAGTTACAAATTCAGAAAAGCAAGATCTTGGATACATTCAGGTAAAACATCAAAAAATAAAGCATGTGAACAGTGGGTATTTGCGAACCGAGCAAGCGCATGTGCCACCTGATTACCAGACCGACGCACATGAGACACATCTACAACACCCAAACGAGAAAGATACATTTTCGTCGCTTCAATAATATCCGCAGTGCATTATTAACCAAGATCACCATGTGACCATAAAATAATTCTTTCTCAATTAGATGGGCTCTTAGCTTCTTCAATTCGCTGCATATGTATTTCTAGTTGGACCAAGTTCAAAGCGCACTTGCAAGATGGTTAGTAACATCTCTCTTAATTAATTGAGCACGGCTAAATACATTTACTCAATTTCTCTCACACTCGCGTTATGCAACGAGGAAGAGTACACGAACCATCACTCGTTGTACATGAAAATCTAAAGAGTAATTTAGTGGGCACTTGGCTTCATTATTGCATGCACTAAGAATGAATATTATATGGGATTACCATTATATATGGGACATGAATGGAATTATAAAATAAATAAAGAAATAAATAAATAACAACCTCATGTGTGTTAAATTAATTAAGAATATCCAATAATAAGTCTAAAAAGTAAATCCATATATTGTCACCATCTATTTACATATATATTGTGGGTTTGGATTGTGTTGCGCTTGGTATTAGCTGGCACTTATTTGCAAAACAAGAATATTTGTGTTGATTGGCAAGTTGTTGGAATATGACTCCAATCAATTTCAGAGTACTACTGGACTACACTTTTTTTTAATTTTCGCTTTTCTAATCTCAACAGTCAACACTTAGATGATCATGTGACATTTTTCTAATCTCAAACACTCAACACTTAGATGATCATGTAACATTTTAGATGTCCCCTAAAGTAATAAAGGGTCAACAAAAGTTTTCCAAGTATTTTTTGTGTGTTAAGATTCTTAAGAATATGATAAAACCTTATAGCCCAAAAAAATGGTGTTTTTGGTTAATATCTTGAATGGCTTTCAGTGTAGGGTGTTTCACTGTTTTGGAAAGTCATTTTCAAAATTATTCCCTCTAGTTATAATTGTATCATCTTCTTTGTGTTTGTTAAATTGGAGTATCTAACCCAAGGTGGAGTAGTCCCTTGAACTTATATATTGAGTAGCTAGCTAGGTTATAAGTCCCTAATGTGGGATAGACAATCTCAACACGCCCCCACACGTGTGGCATGACTGAGAGTCAAACACATGGATTACTGAGATAGGATGACGTGGAGCACACGTGGACAAATTGGCCCAACAATAACTTGCTCAGATACCATGTTAAATTGGAGCATCCAACCCAAAACCAATTGATAATGGGTGGAGTAGCCCCTTCAACTTAAATATTGAGTAGTTAGATTATAAGTCCGCGATGTGGTACAGACAATCTCAACAGTTTTTAACTTACTTAAAGATGTATTATAATTTTTTTGTTTTTCAAAATTTGGAAGAAAGGTTTTGTATATAAAGATATGAGTTGAGGTTTAATGGAACCTCTCGAATCCCTAAACTTATATAGCAAATAACTATCACCCTAATTAATTCCTATCTCTTATTTGTAAATAGTTCTAAACTAGGTAAGAACCCATGCTATGCATGGGCTGTTTTCAAAAGTTTCAAAAAAAAATTCAGATTATTTGGGCTGCTTTCAAAAATTTCAAAAAAAAAAAAAAAATCAGATTATTTGGTATTAAATATTAGCAGTGACGGTAGTGTATGCATATCTTTTGCCAACTGAGTGACCAACTTCCAGAACAATCACAATTGCAAGCCTTCTTTTAAAAAACAGAAAAGATAAGGAGAATGCTTAAAGTATAGAGAGCATTTTTGCTCACCCAAAAAATAGTCGGTGCATGCTCACCCAAGCATCTCATTGACCAATGCAGTGAGACCCATGATTAAACAATGAGTAGTAATATTAAGCACCTAATGGGTACATTCCTCATTTCCTATACATGAACTTCACTAAATAAATAAATGTATAAGGGTTTTGTTCACTAAATACATACATGTATAATGCTAAATACATTTATAGAAAAATGTGTGCAATGTATTTAATCAAAAATAAATTAATATAATCTCCCTATCTCCTATACTATAATTTTACTAAATACATACATGCATAATGGTAAATACATTTCTAGGAAAATGTGCAATGTACTTATTCAAAAAAATAAATTCATATTCACTAAATACATACATATATAATGCTAAATACAATCGTTTCAATTTTTGTAGAGAGGCTTTTAGGTTTATTGAAAAGCATTTATAGAAAAATGTGTGCAATGTATTTAATCAAAAAATAAGTTAATGTTATCTCCCTAACTCCTACACATGAACTTTACTAAATGGGGGCTTCTAACTTACAACACGATGGTTGTAGGTTAGCAGCATACAACAACACTTTTAGTGACGAAAAACAGGTTTGTAGCGACGAAATTTTTGTCGCTAAAGGTTCCAACTTTTAGCGATGAAAAATTTCATCACTAAAATTTTGTTTTTTGTCGCTAAAAGTCTCCTATGCTGTAAGTTAACAAATCCCTTACTAAATATATACATATATAATAGTAAATACATTTCTAGAAAAGTATAATGTACTTAATCAAACAATAAATTCATGTTCACTAATACATACATGTATAATGCAAAATATATTTGTTTCAACTTTTTGAAGAGAAGCTTTTAGGTTTATTGAAAAGCTTTTTATAATTAATGTTCTTATTTACTAAAAATTTATAACTAAAATTATCAAATAAAACCAAAAATAAAATGGAATGTCACATAGGTGCCATATGGAAGCATGTGAAAGGTGAAGAAAATTCCACATAAGCCTTAGAAATGGTCTTTGGTCCCAATAATAGTATACATCTATAGATAGATGTGTTATCTAAATAATTGTATTAATACATGTACATATATATAACAGGAATAAAATATTTCTGTTCCAAAAGCAGCACTAGTCCATGTATTTTATTAAGTGAACATCATCAATTTAGTGAGTGAAGACAAAGCCAAGCAAATTGGATAAACTTTTGAGTCAAATTATCAAATAGCTAGCTAGGTAGGAATGGCAACAGAGCAGTGTTGGTTGGAAGTTTCTTTTACTAACTGATTAATGTTCAATATTGCATTCGTGCCCTCGTGATTTGCTCTTATTGGACACAACTTATCACCTAATTCGAGAGATTTAATGGATAAATTGTGCATTTGTTAATCGTCTTGATTGTTCATTTCTATCTAATAAAACCCTTTGTTTCGTAGGTTTTGGTAACTCTATGGAAGTTAGAACCATTTTCCTTGGTTCCTAACTCAAAAGGGTAAAGATTAAATTTCTTCAGGGCCGGATCGATCCGGGTATTAAGGGCGGATCGATCAGCTGCTACGTAGGGATCTGGAGATGTCTTTTTAGGAAGTCGGATCGATCCGGATTTTACACGAGGATCGATCCGTGATTTTTGACGAGGATTCTGCTTCCCCATATGAATAGCGGATCGATCCGGCGTTTTTGCCTCGGATCGATCCGCCCCTGCTGTAAACCCCTCCTTTTTATTACAAGTTTGCCTTTTTGTTTGAGATGTATAAATAGATAAAGATAGGTTTTTTTAGGGATCTTATCTTTTATTGGGAGGATTTTAGTTGTAGTTTTTCTCTCTTCCTTCTTCCTCTGGTTCTCTTCCATTTTGCTCTTCATTGTTGTAAACTTTAAGCTTGGATTGAAGTCTTAATGCCTAGGTATATCTTCTACCTCTTTTCCTTTGATGATATTGCTATGTTTTCCATTATTGGCTAGATTTACTTAGGTTGTGGATCATAAACTCTTGGATTTAATATTGTAGCATTTCTAGGGTTCATTTGTGTAGGATTCAAAACTAGGGGCTTATTTGTCTTGCATCGTTGGTTGTCAAAACTTAGACCTTGAATCATACCCTATGTATTTCATATGGAATATTATGTAACCTTGTGTTTTGCACTCCATGAGTTTGATAAATGTTGTGTGTGGGATTTAAAACTTGGAGTCTTCATCTTTGATGCCAAGCATCTTTGATTGTTCAAACTCTTGGGTTTTAAATACAACATTTTGAAGGCTTCATAGGTGATTTGTCCACCAAGTAGATTAGTTAGTGTAGGGTGAACAAATCATTCGGTTTAGAAGTCATGGAGGCTTCATCTTGTATGTCATGCATCATTGATAATCAAACGTTAGCTTCAAATCTGTTTCTATGGAAATCTCAAAGCTCCTTTCATCTAACACATAGGTGCACTCCTTGTGTTTGATAATATGCCACATTGAGATGTTACCTTAGAGTGTACTTACAACATTATTATATTTCATCTTGTTGTGACCCAAGATGGGGGGAATGATCTCAACCTATTACTTTTTAGATTAGTTTTCTCTTTTATCCTCAAAAAATCCCAAAAGACGCAAAGTCATTTTATTCCTTTTTATCATATTTTCTTATTTATTTATTTTAAGCATTATAATTAGTTTCTAAACTTCTCAAACGTTGTTCTTGTATCAATCCCAGTGGACTCGACACCCTACTTCCAACATACTACATTTTTAATCGGGTTAATAAAAATACTTGATTTTGACACAATCACTAACTCTACCCCGTCTAAATGTAACTTACTCCAACTCCACTCTGCTCCGCTAATGAGATTTATTAACTCTAACTCTGTTTAATATTAGCCACTCCAACTCTACTCCATCCTAACCCATTTAAATGATTTTTCTCGTCCACAAACTTTTATAGGATTAGAGTTAATTTGCAATGTTTATGAGGGAATACAATGTGTAAAACATGTGTGTTGAGGCCATAATAAAATACCCACCACTTACATTTATTATATATATATGTATATATAAAAGACAAAGCCAAACCAAATCTCTTCATCTACAGTGCCACTTGGCATTTTAGTTTTTTTTTTTGCCACATAGGATTCCTTACATTTTCCTTTTTTTTAATTATTATTCTTTTCTTTTTTTTCCTTCTTTAATTCTTGCAATTAGGTTTCTCGAAGCCTACGGTTATACACATTGGTATATCTGTATATAATTAATGCATTCTTCACTACGTTCCTCTTTCTACTTTCCATCTACTTTATTGATTAGAAAGAAACCCAAAAGCCTAAAAAAATTAAATTGTATCAAAAGCCAACAATTTGCACACATAAATATGAACTGTTTGAACACACCAAAAGTGCTCATGGGGAATTGGAATAGGTTTTTTCATTTTCATTTTTCTTTTTCAATTTTCTAATACACATGAACCATCTTTAATGCACTAGAAGAAAAAACCCTTTTTATGACTTTTTTTTATTTTGGGCTAATGACTATTTTAAAAAAAGAGTCATAACAAATACTTTTTTCTAACATATATGACTCTTTTTGCAAATATAGTCATAAGATTGGTAAGTGGTGTTTTATTTACGACCATTTTTTTATTAGTCATAAATAATAAGATTGTTTATGACAGTTTTTTTTAAAATGGTCATAAATAATAAGATTTTTTATGACAGTTTTTTTGAAAATGGTCATAAATAATAAGATGGTCATAAATAATAAGAGTTTTTATGACAGTTTTTTGAAAATGATCATAAATAATAAGACTTTTATGACTTCATTTTTTGGTAGTCATAAATATTCTTTATTTTTATGACTCTTTTTCTTTGAATTCTAGAATCAAACGTAAGTACTGTTTTGGGAAAAATAGTTAAAAAAAAAGACAATATGCTAAGATTTTTAAAGTTAAGATTCTTGATTAGGGAAAGGTTCTCTGTACAAAAATATTTTGTGAAATTTTACTTGGCATACACGAATATTATGTGAAATTTCACTAAATCTTTACATGAATATTAAGTGAAATTTCACTTAAATCGACCTTTGAGAGACTAGTTTTTAAGAAATTACTTTTTGAAATTGGACTATTAACACTTGATAGTTACTTTTAGTGTCACAAATTTAGATTTTATTAAGAATCATATTAGATTTTTTATGACAGTTTTTTGAAAATTATCATAAAAATTAAGATTTTTTATGACATGTTTGTGAAAAGTGTCATATATAATAAGTATTTAGAAAAGTGTCATAAATAACAAGACTTTTATGACTTCATTTTTGGATAGTCATAAATATTCTTTATTTTTATGACTCTTTTTCTTTGAATTCTAGAATCAAAGTACTATTTTTTGGGAAAAATAGTGAAAAAGATAATATTTTAAGATTTTTAAAGTTAAAGATTCTTGATTAGGAAAATGTGCGCTGTATAAAAATTTTATGAAATTTTACTTGGTATACATGTAACACCCCGTATTTTCTTTATATAAATATTCATTTAAAAAAACAAAATAATGAGACAACCTAAATTTTTGTGTATACAACCATGATTATTTATTTATATGTGTGTATTTATTTTATTCATTAATTATTGTGTGAAATTTTATAGAGCTAAGTGGTGGAGTTCAGTTGTAAAAACTTAAGTTGAACAAGTCATTGAAGAATTGATGTGTTTATTTTTTTGTAGTGATTATAAGCCCGTGAATGTGTTAATTTGTGTTTTTAACATTTAAATTAAGTACCCGGGTTATGTACACCCATTGGGTCACTCATTTTAGAACTTTAGAATGTATTTTGGGCCCATATAAAGCCTTTTTGTGAGGCCTCTAGACAAAAAAACGGGATTTTTAGTCTTTTGTGTGTTTGTGTTATAATATATGTAGGTGTATCATATATACATACATAATATACCTCCTAGGGTTTTGATAACAAAAAGAAAAGAAAAGAGAGACATGAGAAAAATAGAGCAGTCAAGAGAGAGAGAGAGAGAGAAGAAGAAGAAGAAGAAGAAGAAGAAGATAATAAGAGAAGAAAAGAGGAACCTCAAATATTATTTTGCGAATCTTCATCAACATTGAAGTCCTAAATCGGTGAGTTAACTTGTTATTTTCTTTCAATCTCGTTTGATTGAAATTTAAATGGATA
Source organism: Hydrangea macrophylla (assembly GCA_033977485.1). Taxonomy (NCBI): domain Eukaryota; kingdom Viridiplantae; phylum Streptophyta; class Magnoliopsida; order Cornales; family Hydrangeaceae; genus Hydrangea; species Hydrangea macrophylla. The sequence goes on along the minus strand of CM066990.1, from coordinate 69,331,425 downwards.
GATTATTAAATTAGTATGGTTATGGGTTATGAGATTTAGGTTTTTATTTACAATGATTGAAGTTATGATTTGAGATTTATAGATGAGCCTTGGATATGCATTTGAGCAATTATTCAATTTTCGGATTTGGGATTTTCACGGATCAGATTTTAGTAGATAATTTCTAATAAATCATACGTTACATTTTTTTGTGATTCTGTTCGCGTAAGCCTGTAGGAAACGCAATTCTGGACAACTTTCGTCTAATGGTATTTTTCCCAATTCTGCACCGTTTGGGCAGAAAATTCATATTACAGTAGCAGTTTTATGAATGTTAAAATAAGCGTATTTGCTATATCATATTTTTGTGTGATTTTGTGTTCGTTAATATGAATTAATTTATTTGTACATAGAAAGATATGAGTTCTCATGTATAGTTGAGTTTTGTGAAATTATGACTGTGTGATTTTGTGTGGGTTATGAATCTGTGTGAACATGTAGCTGTTAATATAATTTTAATGGAAATTTGAGTTGAGATATATGAATCTCTTATGAAGTAGAGTTTTGTGAAAAACGTGGATGTATGAACGATAGAAAATCCTTAGAGTTCACCACTGCTTCTTATGATTTTAGGCGGCGACTTCGTGGATGACCCGTCCTTGTGTGATTAGACGGCGACTACGTGAATGACCCGTCTCTTCATTATTTTAAACCTTATGCCCGGCTTATTGGTCTATTTCATGTGTATCTAGACATTGTTTTATTGACGTCAAGAACGTAAGGACTAGCCTTTCGGTGTATACTCAAATTCCAGTGATACCCCATGGGAGTTGGGACCGGAGTGGGAGTTAGTATTACGTTAGGAGACACATGGGATATATGTGTAGGCTGGACCATGGATGGGTGGCCGATGTGGTGAGCATAAGGTGTAATAAAATAAAATACTTTGTGGTGTTTTATTCTTGCGTTTAGAAGTTGAATTATAATTAATTACCTCTTATTGTGGTTGCATCGTAGAAAGTTGTGGACGCTTAGTCATCGAATTTTCTAATAATTTTTCGTGTTGTAATCGTTGTGTGTGAGAATATTGTCTTGAAGTGATGTTTTATTATCTAATTTTAACTTTTAATATTGTCTTGAAGTGGACTCAATGCTTTAAATTTCAAAGGGAAAAGAAGGCCAAAACCAATTTGGCAATTCGTAAAGGTAATTAAATCTGAATAAAAACATGGTAGATATAATAGTAGTTGTTTAAATTATACTTAGTATGTTATGGTTAATGTATTGATATAATGTATGTTGCGGTTATTCAATTGTTGTTGGGTATGTTTTCATTGTTTGAAATTTTTGGGAGGTTCTATTTATAGAGGAGACTCTGTCGAAAGTTTTAGAAATTCTAGGTCAACATTCATTCCAAGATAAGTTAGTTTTACCACGACTTGTGATTGCAGTAATTTATTGTTTGTCTAATATTTGTTATACATTTATTCATAGGGACCAAAGCAACCAGGAAATTATGAATGTGGATACTATATGTTACTTTTCATGAAAGTGATAATGGAGAATCCATCCAAATCTATCAATATAAAGGTATTATCATAGTATTCTTTGTAAATGTGTCGCCAATTTTCTCTTCTTCTTGTTTTACTTTGATTCATAAATTGTGAATTTTTTTTTTTTTTCATATGTGTTGGAGGTGGTGGTGGTGTTGTTGTGGGGAGGGAATACATCCTTAACATCTCATTATTTCCTGAACTTTTTCAGATGAAAGAGTTGTCTCAAAAAGTGAAATATGAAAGCCACGAGCTAAATGTACTTCAACTTGAGTTCATTGAGTTCATTCAAGAATACATTTAAGTATTGAAAATTTCAACATTTTTTCCTTTTTTCAGGTAATTTATATTTTTACAATTTAAGAAAATTATATACTCATTATATAGAATCTAATACATTGATTTCACTTTTGTTTCAGTGTTACACAGTTAGACTACATGGAACAAATATTGCAAATAAGTTGATGTACTAGCGGAGATTGAAGAGTTTAAATAGACACAAATCTTGTTTTTATTTATTTATTTATATATATTTTTTTTAACAATATTACATATACATTATTGGTTTGTTGGTTTAATACATACTTAGTGGTTACTGTTACATTTTTCTTGTACATAACTAATTATTAGATTGATTATTGAAAAATTTTGGTTGGAAGGAAGATAATATCTGAATATGGTTCTTGAGTTGATTTGTAACATGCATGTTTTGATGATGTATTTAAATTGTGTAATCTTGATTGTTGGATTATCAACAAAATATTTTTTTTCTTTAAATGTGTTTTATATTATATATGACTGTTTCATAAAAAGCAATTATAAATTAGCAATAGTTCTACTAAAGTCATAAATAGTGTCATTATTTATGACTTTTAAAATGTTATTTATGACTGTTTTGAAGATTATTTATGACTATGAAAAGATTATTTATGACTTTTTGAAGGTTATTTATGACTATTTTAAATATTATTTATGACTATTTAAAGGTTATTTATGACTTTTTTGAAGATTGTTTATGACTTTTTAAATGGTTATTTATGACTAATTTGAAGATTATTTACGACTTTTTAAAGGGTTATTTATGACTTTTTTGAAGATTATTTATGACTTTTTTAAAAGGCTATTTATGACTTTTTTAAAGATTATTTATGACTTTTTTAAAAGGCTATTTATGACTTTTTTGAAGATTATTTATGACTGTATCAATTAAAAAATAGTCATAAACAATTTGAAAGCACTCATTTTTTATGACTATTTTTTTAGAACTGTTGTAAAAGTAATAATTATTTATGACTTTTTTAACAAACTCGAACTTATTTATGACTGCAATGTTATGACTTATTTTAAAAGCTTAAAAAAGAGTCATAAATATACATTTATGACTCTTTTTTAAAGTCATAATAAGGGTTTTTTGTTGTAGTGATGCAAGAGTAAAGCATTGTACACACGGCATATGAACGAAAGCACAAATTGAAAATAAAACTGCTTATTGGGAATTGTATGTTGTGTGGAAGCACCCACAAACTAGCTTTGATACCACTTTGCTATGTAGAAGCGCTTTTTCAAACCATAAGCAAAGACAATAATCTAAACGAGAAAAGAGAAGGCAAAACAAACACACACAAAAACACAAGATTTTTACGAGTGGTTCAGCCAACTATGCCTACATCCACTACCCAGAACCAAGGAACAATCCACTATCAAACGAACGGATTATTACAGTGCCATCGTGAGGAATCACTCCCTCACCAATACAAAACGAATGATCTCTCTAAATAAGACCTCTCCAAAAGGCTAATCAAATAAGAGATCCTAATGAACCAAAAGGTTCTATAAATTTGAGCTATCCTATCTCTCTTTCTCTCTCAAAAGATATGGAGCTCCCAATGAACAATACAACTCTCTATTGCAAAATATGTAAAGTTCTTCCAAACAAACAAATTGAACCAAGTGGTTCTCCAAATTGAACCTTAGACGTTCTCCAAAGAACAATAAGCCCCAATGGCTTAAAGTTACTTCCAATTGACTCCAAAGAGTCCTTATATAGGGATGTACATATTCCTTATTCCGATTGACTCCAAAGAGTCCTTATATAAGAATCCAAAACCAATTAGCAAAGCTTATTTCCTTCAAACAACCAATAGTCTGAAATTCGCGTGTCAGCTCGGGCGGGACACCTATCGGGCGACATTTCAAAACCTCATACAAATTACCTCACACATAGCTCGCACTCTAGCTCTCTTGGGCGGTAAAGCCAATTTTTGAATTCCTTCGTCTTTCCCAAATCGAGCCATAATTCCAATAATCTCCACCTTGGAGAGATTTCCAAATTTCAATACAAATTGAGCCACACAACTCCAAAACAATCAAACTCCACCATGGTGAGATTTGATCCAAATGCTCAATTTCCAAATCAACCAAATGCAAATCCAAAGCCAAATCCAATACAAAATCCAAAAACAAATGCAAACTTGTAATTATCCTCCACCTTGATACGACGACTAATACCAAGCCCAAAAAATAAATGTTCCTTGCTCTGGTCTCCAAATTGTGATCTTCAATGCAAATTGGTCAAGTCCAAACCACATTTGATCTTGAACCCACTAATGACCGAAGTCAACAAAATCTCCAAGAGAACAAGATCACCAAACAAATCATTTTCACGATCCAAATTGAGTTATACCAACTCCAAAATAATTTACCAATGCTAGCAAATTCCGAATTGTCGACACAAACCTAGCTTTGCTCCATATGCCAACTTCCAAAAGACTAGTCTCAAACAAACGAGGTCAAGGGGATACCTCTTCCAAACTAACTTGGACAAGGGGATTATCGCACTTTACCTTTTCCACAAATGGGGATACTTCCGAAACAACTCCTCCAATAGGACTCCCATCTACCAAATGCACATCAACGAGCCCATCCAAAACAAACCTGTAATACCCTATATTTTGGAGTGTATATTAATAAATAAGACTTGGTATTATTTTTGTAACATCTATATGATCCTTACCCTTATGTTGGACAAACTTTTGTTCCAATCAATTGATTAGCATAAGTACCAATCGATTGCCAACTTTTGACTTCGAATCGATTTTATCCCAATCGATTACCAACTTTTGACTCCGAATTGATTTTATCCCAATCGATTGCTAACTTTTGTAAACTAATCAATTGCCTTCTCCCAATCGATTGAAACCCTGCTAACCTGACTCCATGATGTGGACCTTCCCAGCCGATTGCCTTTCATCCAATCGGTTGCCCTTATAAATATTTGTGTCTAATTTATTGCCATTAGTCCCAATCGATTGGCAGCAGAACTTGGTTTTCAAGTTGATTCGTGGTTTGACGTATGGCACTCATTTTTCCTATATATATGTCTTTATTTCGTGCCCAAGGAAGTTTGATGACAGTTTATGGTGAGCGATAAGTGATATATATACATATATACACTCACATACACATATATATACACTCACATGTATGTATCTCTCTACACATACACACTCATTGGATAGAAGAAAGAAGGCAAGAAGAAGAAAAAAAAATAGAAGAAAGAAGAAGAAGAGAAAGAGAGAGACAGAGGCAGAGAGAGGAGAAGAGAAAGAGGAGGAGGAGAGAGAAAGCTTGGAGCGTCCATAGCTAAACACACCCACACACTTCTAGGTGAGTTCTAACTCACTTGGTCCCTTTTATTTGTTGTTTCACAAGTTTTAAAGAAGGAAAGATGTAGCTAAATTGTCTTTCCAACGTATAATTCTTTTTGGAGTGTCATTCTACTGGAGAAGACGAAGTCCCAATTGATTGCTATATGATCCAATCGATTAGAATCAATTTCCATGAGTTATAACTCCCAACATTGGTAATCGGTGATGTCCTTAACAGTGATGGGCAGGACCAAGTAGTCCTAAGATAGCCAGGTGATCCATGATATGTCCTTAACAGTAGTAGGCGATTATGTCCTTAAAAGTAGTGGGCGGGAATCACTGATAGATGTCGCTAAGTCATGGCAATGGATTGATAGCTTTTGTTCAAACATTATATCCCTGACAAGCAGTGGGCGATTATGTCCTTAACAGTGGGGGATGGACTGACGTGGTGTCCATGACAGCAGTGGGTGGTTATGTCCTTAACAGCGATGGATAGAATAATGGTATATCTCTAGAGTTAAGCGATTGAGTTTGTTCATTCAAAAGTATGCTGGTTATCGGTCTTAGGACAACAAGACGACAATGATTGGGTAATGACATAGGAATAAAGAAAATATATTATTATAGTAGAACTTAACTAAGGTCGTTATAACTTGTTAATGTCTCAATAACTGGTACCTTGTTAGTTTCTATTCACTCAGCATTTAGTAAGTTGACGGCCTTTATTGCCTGGACATTCTCCATTCAGACTATCTTGTTCCTAATCCTGCAAGTAATGAAGCTTACGATGATGGCTACTACCAGGAGGGTGGTTATGCAGAGGAATGTGGACCCACCGATAGTGGATATGCTGGAGAAAACTACTACGCTGACGATTACATCTACGCCACCTGAAGACGATATAGATATTAGTTTCTATGTTTTCGTCATGCTTTATTATTACATTTCATAACTAGGCATACGTTGCCCTATGACTTTTGTATTTCTATCTTCAGACTTTGATGTAATAGCTAGGACGTTTGTGTTATACTCAGCTTAAAATATATTACTGTTCGTTCTATTTACTGTTGTTTAGAACTGCATTGTGTGGACAACTCAGTGACTTCACCAGTCATTCCCTATGGACCCAAAAAGAAAATTTTTTTTCCTCTATTTTCGCTATTTCGGGGCATGACAAAACGAGTATCCTCTCCAAAACAATTTGCTCTCCAAAACAAACCTTGCGGGTTTTGACACTTTCTAGCAAACCTTTTTTCTAACGGACTTTGTCAAGTCCCCAAATCAACTTATCCATGCTTCATGTGTAGAAGCTTGGACCCAACAAAAGGTTTCTTTCCAATGGTGGTAGCTCCACCTCCAAACGAATTGCCTCGCAAGATATACAAATTATTCTCATCCGCTCCATAAAGCCGAGAGCTCCAATTGAGACTTTCAAGTCTCCAAAACAATTAATATGACTTTGAAACCCTTAGACTCCAAAGCACCCAACATAACAAATTGGGTAGAGAACCAAAAAGAATGAAAGCCTTATCCTCATCCTTAACCAAAACTGTAACATCCCAAAAACAAATTGTTCCATCAAATTTTTTTTTTCAACTTCAAGCCTCGTGTTTGAACAAAACATCTTCGTACCTTGTGTGCCAAACCGAGAAGCAGTTGAACCAAGTCCACTCGTCTTCGAAATAATCCGTCCTTTTCCTCCAAACACCCTAGGTCTCAACTTGGCTCTGATACCACTTTGTTTACATAAGCACCCACAAACTAGCTCTGATACCACTTTGTTGTGCGAAAGCGCTTTTTCAAACCATAAGCAAAGACAATAATTCAAACGAGAAAAGAGAAGGTAAAACAAACACACACAATGACACAAGATTTTCACGAGTAGTTCGACCAACTATGCCTATATCCACTCCTCGGAGCCAAAGAACAATCCACTATCAAACGAATACATGATTATAGTGCCATCGTGAGGAATCACTCCCTCACCAATACAAAACGAATGATCTCTCCAAACAATTAAAATCTCTACAAAAGGCTAATCAAAGAAGAGATCCTAATGAACCAAGAGGTTCTACAAATTTGAGATATCCTATCTCTCTCTCTCAAAAGATATGGACCTCCCAATGAACAATACAACTCTTTTATTACAAAAGATGTAAAGTTCTTCCAAACAAACAAATTAAACCAAGAGGTTTTCCAAATTGAACCCACCCTACAGGTTCTCCAAAGAACAATAAGCCCCAATGGCTTAACGTTACTTCCAATTGACTCCAAAGAGTCCTTATATAGGGATATATGTATGTACTATTCCAATATGTTTAGGATTTGCTGCCAAAGCTAAATTAGGAATCCAAAACCAATTAGGAAAGCTTATTTCCTTCAAACAACCAATAGTATGAAACTCGCGTGTCCGGTCGGGCAGGACACCTAGCAAACAACATTTCAAAACCTCATACAAATTACCTCATACACAGCTCGCACTCTAGTTCGCTCGGGCGGTAAAGCCAAATTTTGAATTCCTTCTTCTTTTTCCAAATCGAGTCACAATTCCAACATTGTAATAGGATGAAATTAATGTAGGAGATGACAATATATAAATACATAGAATTATAGATATATCCAAAGCTATGAGCCTAGGATATGGCCTCCTCTTGGGTTTCAATATATGAGGTGGTTTATTGGGTTGGAATAATTAAATGTGACCCTTCTGTTTTAAATCATCATGATGTATTTGTTCTCTATTTTTTCTTTGTACCCAGTTAAATCACAGTTATGCGCCCAATTGACTGCATTTTGGTGATTTAGCATTTTCATTTTGGGTAGTTAAACTTCTCTTTCGGCCATCCACACAATGAAAAGGGTGTGAGTAGTTAAAGCCTGAATCTGGTGATGTATATATGCTAGAGTTTTGCTTCCATTTTTCTTTTCTTGTGTGTGTTACTACATTTTACTTTGCAACCAAACAAAGCAGGATCATGCTTTATTTTTTCTTTTGGTTCTGCACAGTATGGTGTTCTTATTACCGAAAGAAAAATAACGAACATATATTGTCAACTGAGAGTTCTGAAATATGTCTTACAATTATGATTCATACAAATTAGCATATATAGCCTATTTAATTAAGTGGCTAAACGTCTGTAATTTTCAGGTATATCAAATTCTTATATAAGTATTCTTTGCGTTAATAACTCATACATATGCTATGTCTCCATTCTCACAATAGAGTTACATCCCCAATTCCTCTTTCCACTCAAATTTTCTATCAAATTCTCATTATCGTGTTGTATAGTATGCTTATATTTTGGTGTTTCAAGTGTGGAAAAAGTTACAACAGTGTAATTAATAGATAACATTTTAATCATCATTATTGTTGCATCTAAACAAATATTTGATTGTTTATTTGCATTTTTGTTTTTGGCCAATTCCCGTGCATTTGCACAAATTGTCGACTAGTTTTAGAATAATTGACCACAACCTTTGGACACTGGAAGGTTGGAAGCTCATAAGTTACGTGTATAACAAGAGTAGTTTTAAAAAAATTAGCAAATTGCTTCAACAATACAAAATTTGAAAAGTATTTTTAAAAAATTAACATATTGCTTCAACAATACAAAAATTGAAGAAATGAACATTTTTTCTTCCTGTAGGTCACTTGTATTGGTCCAAACCAGCACATAACTCATATATATTTGAAGTAAACAATTTCACCTTATGGGTTGAAAGAATTTTATCATACGACCGGCGAAATCACCATAGAAATCATCCAAAATATTGTACTTAAGATAACAAAATATTATACAGGTGGTTTTTAGTGGTTTTAATTAATTAACAAAATATTGATAAAAAAGGGTAAATTACAGTAACACCCACTGAACTATGACCATTTTTTACTAACACCCCTAAACTTTAAAACTGAACAAACTCACCCAACTATCCTTTGTTGACACTAAAACCCCTTCTTCAGGGGGTGAGTTGGATAATTCAGGGAGTGAGTCTGTTTTATTTTAAAGTTGGGTAATATTTGGGGCACAAACAAATCTCACAAACACTTACAAACACACTCTATTTCTCTCCTGGGTGGCACTGTGGGATCCGGATAATTTCAGTGGATCCTACAGTGCCACCTAGGAGAGAGATAGAGTGTGTTTGTAAGTGTTTGTGAGATTTGTTTGTACCCCTAGCGTTGTTGTTTAAAGTTTAGGGGATGTTAGTAAAAAACAATCATTGTTCAAGTGATGGTATGTAATTTATCCCAAAAAAAAAAAAAAAAACAAAAAACAAAACACTGAATAATAAACCATTATACCCAAGGAATCAAAATGTTATATCAGATCAAGATTTATGGGTGAGTAAAATTTGGGACACATCTAAACACACAATTTTTGGGATACAACCCAATTAATGTGTCCATCTCTCTCCTGTGATGTCACTAGACCCCACAGTGACACATGAGAGAAATAGACGCATTAATTGGATTGTGTCCCAAAAGTTGTGTGTTTGGGTGTATTCCAAATATTACTCTTTATGGGTTGATGAATTGTATGTGTGTGGAGAATTAAATGGCTGATAGTAAATAAAGAAAGAGTTTTGTTAACATTTGCCCTTAGGGCAGATGTTAATGTTCTAAAAGTAGAATTAAACAAGGGGAAACAAGGGGTACAATGTGGATTTCATTGTCCAGTGTGGTGTTTAGTGTTTGTCTCCCTTATTTAATTTTAGTTTTGAAACTTTAACATATGCACTAAAGACATATATCAACAAAACTGTCAAAACCCATAAAGAAAAAACCAAAAAAGACATCAATCTTGACCGAGTCAGTGATGGCTATCTTCTTTCCTTTTTTGGGTTGGGGGGAGACCGGGAAAGTGATGCTTGCCCTTGTTCCAATTCCGTGTGCAAAAGATATTTTCCTCAAACCACCAGCATTGTAGTCTAGTGGGTGGCAACTCCTCATAGAAGGATATTTTACTCTTTTTGTTGCGGATTTGATAATCTACAAAAGTAATATTATTTGTGGTCAGAATCCCTAGATCTCTCAAAGGGAGATTAGGGGTTCAAAACCTTCCAAGGGTGGTGTGAATGAGTTAGAATGACTAATCTCAAGTAGGTAAACAATCCGTATCCAAAGATAATAAAGAAAATTATGAAAAAAAAGGAAAATATGATAATAACTAAAAAAAATAAATTAAAAAAATTGTATGATCCTGCAAGTCTCACGTGAGTGTTGTCCCACCGAAGGAGACCAGAGATCCAAAATCATCAACATTTCAATTCATTTGGAACTTAAGTCGATTGACGTGGATTTCTGTATCGCAGTCACATTATAATAGCCACTCATTGCACTTATTATTGATATAAAATTGTATACAAATCAAGAGATGATAAATCATATGTATATTTAGCTAATTATAAAATGGGATCCATATCCATATCCATCTACCAGATTATTATTTTTTTTGAAGTTGATGGCAAAGCACCATTTGCACATACACACAAGGAAAGCCACAGTCCCAAAATCGAACAAATTCCATAAAACAAATTTCCCAAAAGAATGACTCCAACAGATATGAAACTCCCCCACTCCAAAGAGAGGAAGAGTCCAAGATACCACTTGGGCCAAGAAACCCGTGGTATCCTGGCTAGTGGATAACAAAAGCCGGCCACTTATTTTGGCACCCATTTTTTTTTTCTTTTGGATAAGCACTTAATCTCAATTCGTAGTAAATACCCAAAATAAGCAATAAAAAGTTTCAATATTAGCTTAAAGTTCTTGTTGACAGTAAGTCTGTGTCCTTTGATTTACAATGTAAATTAGACTTTGACTAGGGACACTAAGATTTAATTATCAGTTCCTCGAGGTTCTAAAAGTTTTAGACTTGTTCTAACTTTTATTGCCACAATTGTTGACTTACTGTGCCAAAAAAAGAAATTGAGTTCAACATTTTTATTATTAATATTTGTTTTGGATAGAAGGAGGGATGATGTTCGAACTCCCAATCTATACATTGGAGGGGACTTATAAATGTCAAGCTCTTTACCGCTAGAGTTATGCCAAATTAAGAAGTTCAACATTGAATAAAATAGAAGGGTAATACTTGGGACACACCCAAAGACACAACTTTTGTGATTTTTTGAATTCGAAATGTAAGAAATTTGTGGGTCTATTAGTTGCACCCACATATATTGGACCGGGTCTAATGGGCTTTGGCTCTTGGAGACCTAGGGTGTGTGCCTATATATATGTATATTGCACACATAGCTAGGGTTGCCTCTAGCACACCCTACGAGATACAACTGGTCTCTCTCTCTCTCTCTCTCTCTCTCCCCTCTCTCTCACAGTATTCTCTCTCTTGGCCATCACCATTGGAGCTATGGGATTTAGCGCGTGACTGTCATGGGGATTGCTCCAGTAGCGTCTTCTACAACCTATGCGGAGCATAAGAGGGTACACGAAAGCGATGTAGGTGCAGCAGGTTCGTAGTTCTTGATTGGGCTTGTAACAACACCGTTCGGCGATCCGTTGGATTATTCCGCTAGGTAAGTGACCTAAACCCGACTAGTATGTTTGCGTGCATATTTATTTACACGAAATGATGACATTATCAATAAAAATAACAAATTTTGGCAATTTATAAATGATAAAAAAAATTAATAGAGATGTCATGTAATTTTAAAAACAAATTGATTAATATTTACATTTACTGGAACCTATGTAATTTAGCCCCCCCAAAAAAACACGTGTTATTTAATGGGATATTTTTGTCTTTTTAAAGACTGTGGGGGCAGTGCCCACTGGGCACAATGCAAGTTGTGTGTTTTTAACTTGATGCTCTGACTAGGTGAAATAATGAGCCAACCACTAAGGATTAAACTGTAGAAAGTGTAAAAAGTTAACAGTATTTTTAACTACAGGGTGGTACAATAAGTTTATAACAAAATTACCCCTCCCTTGCCTTCTATAAATACAGACCCGAGACATTATATTAATGTCAACAACTCAACATCACCCACCAAGATGTCTTCCTTCAAACCATTTCCATATCCATTTCTGCCTCTCTTTTTCTTCTTCTTCTTCATACTATCTTCCATTTCTCAAGCTTCTGTCCCTCCTTCAAGCCAATTCAAGTTTGTCAATGAAGGTGAACTCGGACCGTTCATAGTCGAATATGGCGGTAATTATCGTGTCCTAAGTATTTTCAATGCTCCATTTCAACTTGCCTTCTATAACACCACCCCTAATGCCTACACTCTTGCTCTGCGAATGGGCCTCACACGGTCCGAGTCGCTCTTTCGTTGGGTTTGGGAAGCGAACCGAGGCAACCCGGTCCGCGAGAACGCCACGCTCACATTCGGGGCCAATGGAAACCTAGTCTTGGCCAATGCCGATGGCCGGGTGGCATGGCAAACGGGCACAGCCAACAAAGGTGTGGTAGGGTTACAATTACTTCCAAATGGTAACATGGTCCTACATGACTCTAATGGTAAATTCATATGGCAAAGTTTTGATCACCCCACCGATACCCTCCTAGTGGGCCAGTCTCTTCGACTCAGTGGGCCCACCAAGCTAGTTAGTCGGGCTTCCACAAAGGATAACGTGAATGGGCCTTATAGTCTGGTACTAGAGCCCAAAACTTTGGCCATGTATTATATGAGCAACACTTTAGCCAAGCCCTTACTCTACTTTTCGGCTTCTGATTGGTTTTTTGTTGATAAGGGTAGATTAGAGTTTGTAAAATTTAATAGTGCCCCCGACACTAATGAGAATTTTGCATTTGATTTGAAACTAGACTACCAAGTCACAAACTCATCGACTGGTGGGAACCGGATCTTGGCTAGGCCCAAATACAATGCCACATTAACGTTTCTTCGATTGGGGTTGGATGGAAATCTTAGGTTATTCACTTACCATGACAAAGTGGACTCACAAGCATGGGAAGTGACCTATACACTATTCAATAGAGAGTCCAACGATCATACCGAGTGTCAGTTGCCAGAGCGGTGTGGGAAATTTGGGCTTTGTGAGGATAGCCAATGCGTTGCGTGCCCATTGCCAAGTGGCTTAATGGGTTGGACCAGGAATTGTGAGCCCAAGAAGGTATCCTCTTGTGGGGTTAATGATTTTTACTACTATAAACTTGAAGGTGTGGACCATTTCACAAGCAAGTACACTAATGGAGATGGGCCCATGAAGGAGAGTGATTGTTCAAACAAATGCACAAAGGATTGCAAGTGTTTGGGCTATTTCTATCACAAAGACACTTCTAGGTGTTGGATTGCTTACGATCTCAAAACCCTCATTAAAGTGGCCAATTCTTCACATTTGGGCTATATAAAGGCCCCCAAGAAATGATAAGAATGTTACTGTTTCATATTGTAGCTTTGCAAGATTAATATCTCTATTCGAAGTAAGGAACCAGATGATTTTAACAATCTGAAAATATGTTCACGTGAAATGCAAATTTATTACATATCTAAAGTACTTATTTTTAGGACTAATGTCATATTTGAGTTGGGCGGTACCAATTGGTCCAATTCTACCACGTTTTTGGCGTACGTTTGGATATCATGGGCGGATTCACATATAAGTCAGGAGTGGCACATGTTTCCCTGGATTTTTGAAAATTATAAAATTATAAAAAATAATTTGTAGATTTAATTTGTAGATTTTAGAAATAAGCACTCCTGAATTTCGCACACAAGCCCTCCTAGACTTCTAAAATTTCTAAATTTACATGTAATATCTTACAAGTTTTAAACACAGACCTCCTGCACTTTTGAAAATTCCAGACATACATATAATATTTTACAAATTTTAGATAGGCCCCCTAAAGGCTAAAAGTACATAATTTACACCAAATTAGGGGTGTTAAACCAATTCTACATACAATTATACCAATTTGCAAATAGTTATGGATAGGTAGACCCAAAAATATTTACCTCGGGGGCACTGCTCCCCAACCCTTGTATAGTCTAGGCCACCCTGACCAAAAATCATGGTTCCGTCCTGAGTTTGGATCCCCCTCCTCCAATGTAATGATTAATAACAATTAAAAAAAGTATGCATTTTTTTAAATGAAAATCAATGGGTGTGCTTTATAACCCAGTTAATTCCTAAAATTTTTAGCACTTGTCTTTTTTTTTTTTTTTTCATTTTTCATTTTTTTTTTCAGTGCATTCAATAATGTATCTCTTAACGGAAAATAAATAAATAAATAAATAAAAGACCCAAAATTCTACTGAAATCTTTTTCTTTTTTTTTTGGATGGAAAACGGAAATATTTTAATCAAGATCAACAGCCACAGCATCTTCAGAGACAAGATGCTGAATACATATAGGCCAATCATCAAAGAGCAAAACCTCATTTCTATTAATTGTCCATTTAAAATTAAGAAAAATCTTAACATGCGCCTTAAGGGCATATGTTAATAAGTTTTAAAAAGTTTATACATGCATATAAGGATCTTTTGAAAAATTGTGTAGATACAAGCCTTTTAAAACTTGTTAACATGTTCCAGGCATATGTTAAGAGAACCCTAGAATTAAATACAATGCTATTCTTTTTCTTTCTTCAACCACGATTCTTTTCCTACCCCCTCCCCCCAAAAAAAATTAAAAAGGGCAAATTACACTCACCTCCCTAAGATTAACATATACTACAATTTCACCATTGAGGTATAAGATATTAAAAAAAATTAATTAAAAAAAAATTCCCTTATTCCAAGTTTTCGATAACAAGATCATTTCTATGTAATTCTTCTTCAGTTTCGGTAGCTTTTTTGCGTGACCCATTTTTAGTTGGTGACATACGAGATACTATATTTATGTAGGATTATCACCAAGTGAATCTTAAACTAGAATCGACAAGGAATTCGGACTTAGCCTAAAATTGGATTGTTTAATATATTTATGTAGAAATTAAAATCTTAGCATATTTAATTTATAAAAATATACCCGAAAATCCTTATATACCAATGTTTTTGGCTTTAGACCCATCCTATATAAGTTACATATAATAGACCCTATTTTTTCTGAACTAATATGCTATTAACCCATAAACCCCAATCAATCTTGTTCAGATGACTAATTTACCCCTATGTATATTATACACACATACATATTTACGAAAATCTATTTTGGGAAATTGATTTTGTATTTAATTTTTGAATTAATTTATAATGACTTTCCACATATCATGCTCATCGTGGATATGATGCAATCCCAACCCCATCTAAATTTCAGAGGGATCTTTTGGTTTTGTCAAGTAGCCATTAGCTGTTCATCCATTTTCTCCATTCATCACTATAAATTCATGAAATCTTACCAGTGTTTTGTGATTTACAATTTTTCATGATGTGTTGCAGTTATGTTTAGTGTTAAATTTCATTCTAGAATGAACATGAGTGTTAAATTTCACACTAGAATGAATATGATTTTAAAGACTGATGATTTTTGCAATAACTTTTTTTTGAAGAGTAGAAATTGTAAAAAAATTTAGTACATACTAGCAGTATACAATTTCGCACCGCAATATAGAAACCAAGACCATGAGTGTTAAATTTAACATTAGAAAGAACATTATTTTTTAGACTGAGGAATTGTGCAAGTTTTTCACATCAAACTGAACCTTTGCAAATGCAATTTAGTATCCAAATAGTGGGATACAGAACGACTAGTATAGATGTGCATATTCATAGGTGTGACAAATTTTGCACTACAGCAGCTTAGATACAACATCAATTATAGGCCTTGTAGATACACAAAGTCAGTATCCAAAAAGGAACTAGTTTGCTATTATAAACGGCTAATAAGATGGCATGTTACAGTACATATCTATCAAACATCATTGAGTCAACCAGTACAATGATAAAGCCAAAAACATGTAGTTATGAAAATCCAAAAAAAAAACATATCAAATAGATCCAAAAAAGACATATAGCATAAATTCAGTTCCATGACGTGCTAATAGGAAGCACGTTCTTGTCTTAGGACTTTATACCCATCTAGTGTCAACGACCTCTCTCTTGTGTCCAACAATTCATGGATTAAGTTTGCACAGGCTTGGGTAGGATTAGACGAAGGGGTGACGGATAAGTTTGTTAGAAATAATGATGAATAGACACTGCTGTGAACGAGAATACTTATCAGTAGGGTTGAAGAGTCTGACTGAGTCGTGTATTAGACACTGTCCTTAAGAGTAATTTCCGCCCCTCAGAGTTCTTGCCTCGGTACAGAAAGGTCTCAGCGGTTTACCCTCCAGGATTAAGCAGCCTCGTCTTTGTTATCGTGCACTCGATGAACAAAGGGCACAGAACAGCCTTATTGTATGTATTTCAGTGATCGAACCAGAGAAGACCAGAGAAGAAACAGAGAGGAGAAGCAGATTGTGTTTCTGTGTGTTCTCAAAAGAAAATGACCCACGATTTTATAGCCATATTGACCCGACAGAAAATCCCTTGATTTGTAAAAACGTGTTACTAAGAAAGGATGTAAATCATTTAAACGGCTAATTGATTTGCACAGTTTAGGAAGGCGTAAATCTGTGAGGGAAAGAATTTAATCAGTCAAAGTAAAATTAAAAGGAAAGTTTTTGGAAAAAATAATTTGCAAAAGGATGGTCCAACCGTGTGAGCCCGCGAGGCTTGGAGGCCGGGATTTGCACCCCCCCCTGCGCGCGAGTAAGACGTGACGCGCCCGGTTAAACGATTTCCGGATCGAAACCCAAATTTCTATTGGATTTGGGTTGAGCTTGGGCTTGGCTCATGTGCGCGTGAGAGCCCACATGTTCCAACTTATTACTAAGCCCATAATGACAAAGTATATATTAAGCCTTTCAACTCCCTCTTCATAAGCAATGTGGGACAAGAGTCTCCACCACTCTTTTACCCAACACCACACCAACAAGAGAGATGTAGAGAGAGAAAAAGTTTGACTTTGAAAAACACTCACTTTGGACCACAAATTACAACAAAATTACAACAATCCCCCACATTTTTCAAAGACAAATTTTGAGAAGTAACGATCGATCACTTTAGTATATTGCATCAGTGATGGTGTCTTATGGACTATGAACCAACACTTAGGGAAATAAGAATTGATTCACAGAAATTTGGTGAAATTAGAATTTCTATGAACCTTATTTCTTTGTGTGAATCAAAGTACTTATCACCCACAATACACTCTGATAAACAAGGCTGTTAACGCGGTTTGGCACGTTTCGGCCATGCGCCGTACCTGGATTTCATGAGTGCTCTAGAGAACCTGCCTAAGTTCTCATAGGAAGCGGCCCCACCTCCACACTCATATAGGTGAATTCATCAAGTATGTATTGCAACTATACATACCACCCAATAAGGACTATGAATTCATTAAGAGTTAAGACTCAACCTCACACGTTGCAGTCTACACTATCTACACCATAGGGATGAACTATACTTATGTATAATTGATAGTGTCTCACCAAGTCAACCAGTAGTTTGTTATTACCCATATGAACCTAGTTTGTGGGATCTCCACTCATATAGGT
This sequence comes from Hydrangea macrophylla, assembly GCA_033977485.1. NCBI lineage: Eukaryota > Viridiplantae > Streptophyta > Magnoliopsida > Cornales > Hydrangeaceae > Hydrangea > Hydrangea macrophylla. The sequence goes on along the minus strand of CM066990.1, from coordinate 69,313,719 downwards.
TGGGTTACCACTACTATTGACCTCTGTTATGGGCACAAGTCCCATCCCCCTCGATGTATTGGCCACTAGCTTCCTTGCTAATGGTTTGGTCAGAGGATCCGCTAAATTCATCTCTGACCTCACAAAGTCTAGGGATATAATCCCATCTTTTAATAGCTGTTTCACAATGTTATGTCTTAGGCGAATATACCTGCTTTTCCATTATAGGCCTTATTTCTTGCTCGGGCTATTGCAGCCTGGCAATCACAATGTAACGACACAGATGGAACTGGTCTCATCCATAAAGGGATATCTGCCAAGAGGTTTCTAAGCCACTCAGCCTCAGAACCTGCCTTTTCTAAGGCGATAAACTCGGATTCCATAGTGGACCGAGCAGTGCATGTCTGTTTGGATGATTTCCAAGAGACTGCACCTCCTCCAAGGGTAAATATATAACCACTTGTGGATTTTGTCTCATCTGAATCAGAGATCCAGTTAGCATCACTGTACCCTTCTAGTACAGCGGGAAAACCACAGTATGTTAAACCAAAATCAATAGTACCTCTGAGATATTTTAGTACTCTACATATAGCGGTCCAATGTTCCTTATTAGGATTATGAGTGTATCTGCTCAACCTATTAACTGCATAAGCAATGTCAGGCCTGGTACAATTCATAAGATAAGTAAGACTACCAATTATTTGAGCATATTCAGACTGTGATACACTAGTTTCATTATTTTTCTTCAATTGTATGCTCATATCATAAGGAGTACTAACTGGTTTGGTGTCAAAGTGACCAAACTTTTTAAGGATCTTTTCTACAAAGTGTTCTTGAGACATCATAAAACCCTCATTGGTTTTTGTCAATTTTATCCCAAGTATAACATTGGCTTCACCTAGGTCTTTCATATCAAAACTAGATGATAACAAATGTTTTGTTTCATTTATCACAATCATATCAGTGCCTAAAATAAGCATATCATCCACATATAGGCAAATGATTACACCAACATTATTATCAAATTTATGATACACACATTTATCGGCTTCATTCACAATATATCCATTAGAGGTCATTACACTATCGAATTTCTCGTGCCATTGTTTTGGTGCTTGTTTTAAACCATACAGAGATTTCACTAATTTGCAAACTCTATTTTTGTTTCCAGGAGATACAAAACCTTCAGGTTGTTCCATGTAAATTTCCTCTTCTAGTTCTCCATTAAGAAACGCAGTTTTAACATCCATTTGATGAATTATGAGTTTATGCAAAGAAGCAAGAGCCACTAGAATTCTAATAGATGATATTCTAGCCACAGGAGAATAAGTATCAAAATAATCAACATCTTTCTTTTGGGTGTATCCCTTAGCTACAAGCCTAGCTTTAAACTTATCGATAGATCCATCAGGTTTTAACTTCTTTTTGAATATCCATTTACATCCTATAGGTTTTGTACCAGGAGGTAAGTCAACCAATTCCCAAGTATGATTAGCCATGATAGATTCTATCTCACTATTAATCGCTTCTCTCCAAAAGGGAGCATCGGGAGAGGAAATAGCTTCATTATAAGTCATTGGATCATTATCCATTAAAAATGTGAAAAACCCATCTCCTAGGTTTGTTTCTCTCCTATCTCGTTTACTTCTTCTTAATTCGATTTCTACAGACTCATTTGAGTCAACGTTGGGCTCAACTGTAGGTTCTAGTCTTGGTCTCTCAATGGTTGTTTTCAAGGGAAATATGTTTTCAAAGAAGTCTGCATTTTTCGATTCAATTATTGTGTTTTTCTCTAACACGTCACTTTTAAGAACTAAGAATCTATATGCAGCACTATACTCAGCATATCCTATAAATAAACAATCTGCAGTTTTTGAACCTATTTTCCTTTTCTTAGGTTCTGGAAGTAGAACCTTGGCTAGGCACCCCCACACTTTAAGGTATTTCAAGTTAGGTCTATGATTTTCCCATAACTCATAAGGGGTATTTCCTGTTTTCTTAAAAATAATTCTATTTTGAAGGTGACACGCAGAGAGGATAGCTTCCCCCCACAAATTATTAGGTGCTCCTGAACTAATTAACATAGCATTCATCATTTCCTTTAAAGTTCTATTTTTCCGTTCAGCTACTCCATTAGATTCTGGTGAATAGGGTGGAGTTACCTCGTGTACTATACCGTGTTGTTCACAGAATTGGCCTAAAGGGCCAGATTCATATTCACCTCCCCTATCAGACCTAAGTCTTTTAATCTTTTTATCTAACTTGTTTTCAACCTCAACTTTGTATTGTATGAATTTTCCTTCTGTCTCATCTTTATTTCTAAGTAGGAATACTCTAGTATATCTTGAGTGATCATCTATGAATGTCACATAATATCTCTTTCCTCCTCTAGATTCAGTAGATTTCATGTCGCCTAAATCTGAGTGAATTAAGGTGAGCAATTCAGTTTCTCTTTGTACTACTTGTTTGCAAGGTTTCTTAGTACCTTTAGCTTCACTACAAATTTGGCATTTTTCATTATTAGTGATACTAACATTTTCAAGAATGCCTAATTCTTTCATTTTCTTTATATAAGAAAAGTTCACATGTCCTAATCTAGCATGCCATAAATCATGAGAATCAATCAAGTAAGCAGAAGAAGTAGTAGCATTTCCATTCAAATTATCAAGAACATTCAAAACAAATAAGCCATTATTGTAGTACCCTTTCCCCACAAACACCCCATTTTTAGTCATTACAACTTTGTCAGAATCAAAAATAACTTTCACCCCCACTTTCCCAAGCAGCGACACAGACACAAGGTTCCAACGAATATCAGGCACGTGGAGAACGTCGGTAAGTGAGAGGATCTTTCCAGAGGTTAGCTTGAGAACTACCTTCCCTTTCCCGATCACAGGTGAGGGCCTTGAGTCCCCCATGTACACTTGTTCCTCTCCTTCCCCTACTGGTGTGTAGGAGGTAAAAGCACTTCTGTTGCCACAGATGTGCCTGGTAGCCCCAGAGTCTACCACCCAATTTTTTTCCTCTGCCACTAAGTTGACCTCAGAAACGACAGCCACTATAACATCTGCATCAACTAGATTAGCTCTAGGGGCAGGTTTGTCATTTTTCTTCCTGTGTCTGCATTGAGCAGCATGGTGACCCGGTTTGCCACATACAAAACATTCCCCTTTCTTTTTAGCAAACTGGTTTTGGGGTTTGAGATTTTTGTTGAAATTGGTTTTATTGAAATGGGATTTGTTATTCTGCCTTTGAAAATTCCCTTGGGTGCGATTAGGCTTTTCCTCAACGAGGTTAGCCTTGGAAGCCATAGCTTTGGCTTTCTCATTTCGATCAAGTGAACGGTTCTTTTCCTCAATGCGAACATGAACCACAACTTCCTCCAGAGTCATTTCCTTCCTCTTATGTTTCATCATGTTCTTATAATTTTTCCAAGACTCCGGAAGTTTTTCAATAAGAGAACCAGTTACAAATGGTTCGGGCAGTTTCATTCCTTCATTACTAAGTTCAGAAACCACAAGGTGAAAATTGTGAATTTGGGTAGAAACATCTATGTCATCGGTCATTTGAAAATTGAGAAAATTTCCGATGGCATATTTTTTAATTCCGGCATCCTCGATAATATATTTGGTGACCAAAGCATCCCAAATTTCAGTTGCCGATTTGAAGGTACAGTAAATATCAAAAAGTTCATTTGATAAAGAGTTTAGAATAATACTTTTGCAAATCTTGTTTGCATTTTCCCAAAGAGGCAATTCGGTTTCATAATTTTCAGAATCTTGAACGGGTTTTGGTTTAGTCAAAACGAAATCAACCTTTGCAATGTCAAGAATAAGTAGCAGTTTGGTTTGCCAGCGCTTAAAGTCATTCCCGTTAAACGATTCAATTCTTGTGACATCGGGAATAGCTTTAGTTGCGGTTAGCATAGCAGTATCCATGGATATTACTCTTAAGATTGTTAGAAATAATGATGAATAGACACTGCTGTGAACGAGAATACTTATCAGTAGGGTTGAAGAGTCTGACTGAGTCATGTATTAGACACTGTCCTTAAGAGTAATTTCCGCCCCTCAGAGTTCTTGCCTCGGTACAGAAAGGTCTCAGCGGTTTACGCTCCAGGATTAAGCAGCCTCGTCTTTGTTATCGTGCACTCGATGAACAAAGGGCACAGAACAGCCTTATTGTATGTATTTCAGTGATCGAACCAGAGAAGACCAGAGAAGAAACAGAGAGGAGAAGCAGATTGTGTTTCTGTGTGTTCTCAAAAGAAAATGACCCACGATTTTATAGCCATATTGACCCGACAGAAAATCCCTTGATTTGTAAAAACGTGTTACTAAGAAAGGATGTAAATCATTTAAACGGCTAATTGATTTGCACAGTTTAGGAAGGCGTAAATCTGTGAGGGAAAGAATTTAATCAGTCAAAGTAAAATTAAAAGGAAAGTTTTTGGAAAAAATAATTTGCAAAAGGATGGTCCAACCGTGTGAGCCCGCGAGGCTTGGAGGCCGGGATTTGCACCCCCCCCCCCCTGCGCGCGAGTAAGACGTGACGCGCCCGGTTAAACGATTTCCGGATCGAAACCCAAATTTCTATTGGATTTGGGTTGAGCTTGGGCTTGGCTCATGTGCGCGTGAGAGCCCACATGTTCCAACTTATTACTAAGCCCATAATGACAAAGTATATATTAAGCCTTTCAACTCCCTCTTCATAAGCAATGTGGGACAAGAGTCTCCACCACTCTTTTACCCAACACCACACCAACAAGAGAGATGTAGAGAGAGAAAAAGTTTGACTTTGAAAAACACCCACTTTGGACCACAAATTACAACAAAATTACAACAAAGTTAAGGAAGATTTGTTCACAACAACTCCATAATCCAACGAGCTAGCCAAGTATTTGATGTGGTGAGTCCATCATATTCTCAACGAGAGTGCAAAAATATTGAATGGTAGCATTTGGATGACCTGCATCTCCAAATTTTCGAACAAGTAAACAATGTGTTTGTCACTTATGTGAGACTGTTCGAACAAGTAAACAGTGTGTTTAGAGCTTTTCTTCGTAGGAAACATGTTCGGTTTTCTGCAACACACCGATCATAGTACAATCAATCATGTGTACGATCCAATGAAAATAAGAAATGAAGTTGCATGTTTGTTTTTGGCCAATAAATCGCACAAACTAGAAGCACAAAATGTTGTCTATACAAAAAAACCCTTTTCCCAAAATTCTTCATCAGTAAATAGTGCACAAAGAAATATGAAATAAGCTGGTAGTACACAATGTACTGATAAATTTTATCTACACATAACAAGACCTAAAGTCGTAGGAGTATTGTGCAAATGAATTGCACCAACCAGATCCATGAATGTCGTCCATCTAAACGGCACAGAAAAATCACCAAAGAAAAAACCCACTTTTTTCCCCAAAATTTTTCAATGACCATGTTCACTCAAAACGCTCGAACAAGCCAAACACCCCAAAAATTAGTGACAAATTGGCATGTTTTTAAATCACATAAATTGTTTGTTACCTTTTCTTCCCATTCTTCGATTAAATCAGAATATCACTGTCATGGAGTTACAGCAATATTCTCACCACAAAGGTGGATTACACTCTTCTCTCACACAAAGATTGAGAGGATACTTCACTCACTCACTCACTCTTGGAATGGTATTTCACACACCCCCTAATTCCAGTGAAGAATGGCACTCCTTATATAGGCATTTGACATTTGAGATTCCAAAGACAATGTATCTCAAGTTTCCAAGATCAGAATAAACCATGGTTCATGCACCAATAAGTGCAATATTCCAATGCACATAAATTTGGTCAAAGTAGTTGGAATGTGGAAGGACTTAACACACTTATCAGCTTAATTCAGTACCAACTAAGTTAATTCTCATGCATTCTTTTCCAAGGTGAAAAGGTTACAACATTGCACCTGCAAGCTGAAACACAGAAGAAGTTTTGGTTGTAAAAAAAAATGTTGTTTCTCTACAGGCATTAATAGACCAGATACTACAGAAATAACCAAGAAATGGTGAAATATATCACAGTTACAGCTGAAGTATGGTATTGTAATAGAAAGATCAAAATTCTTTACTCTTGTTGGATAAATCTGGAAAATTGCAACTTTGATGTGGTGAAAAAAAAAACTATCTAAACCTAACTCTTTACCATGTCAGATGATGCCAGATCCACCAAAAGAAAAAATTATCTGAGGTACTGCCTTCCTCAAAAGCTTGGTGGTCCTGCAAAATATTTGGTTCCCAGTGAATAACTCAATCTCTGTTAAAATTGGAGTCAGAAATTACCATAATATAAAGAGTCGAAGGAGAAAAAGAAAACATTTTTTTCACTCATCTGCAATCAAAAAAATGCATGCCAACATCAAAGCAAATAATAACAACATTGTTCCTGTTAATCTGGCATGTTCTCTAATTCTCCTGAAGTGTATGTGTATGTGGGATATAAGAGATTCCTAATATCAGCACAAGAGTGGCTTCAAAAAAAAAAAAGAGATGCCGAAAAAAGAGAGATTATAGAAGGGTAAGGCCATGAGAAATTATAAGACAGTATGACAACAAAATAATGTTCTAAAAATTGCTAGGCGGTAAGCGAGCGGTGGAGGAAGGCCTAGCGCCTAGGAGCATAGGCAGTGACTAGGCAGGAAATTAATTTTAAAAACAAAATTAATAATATAGAGACAACAAAACTCACATTATCAACAAACTAGATTTCTAATTCATATCATCAAACCGACCGAAACTTTTTGGCGATATCGTAGTTGACCAAAACGAAACCCCCCCCCCTCCCCCCAACCAGGGTTCACGAAATTCCAGTGCTGCTTTGCAAGAAATGAGAGGTTTAGGACTGATTATGAGGCATGGTTTCGTGCTTACATGAGTTGGACTGAATATTGCCACCATATACATATAAGACATATAATGTTCTTCTTTGTGAATACCTAGAGCCTAGACCAGTTTGTGCACCCGCTCGACACTCTACAGCCGATTGGATGTAAAATTATTAGATGAACAACCGTATGCATTTTAGATATGTCTTATTAGCTCCTTATGTACTTATATGTAACTTTTCTTTTTTATAAAATGCTTTCTGTATTCTATGAACTGTTTGATTGTAGATTTATGACTAAATCATCATGTAATTCCAATTTATTCTATATATTATTGATATAATTGCATACATATACCTCTCAAAGGATTAATTAATCAATTAATAGTTTTATATATGCATACAGTTAAGATTAAAAGTCTTGTTTCCACAAGGTTCTTAGTGTTTTCAATTTTTTCTTGTGTTTTCACATGTTTCAAAAACAAAAACAACGAAACCAAAACGTTTCAGTTTCCTGGCTCACTAAAACAATAGACCGAATAGAAATTTAATCGTTGCCTCTCTCTCTCTCTCTCTCTCGCTCTCTCTCTCGCTCTCGCTCTCGCTCGCTCGCTCTCTATGGGATTTAAACTCATACTCCTTATCAAAGTTAACTCCTAATAAAACTTAACCGATCAAAGTTTTCATCTTTTTAAAAATACCATTAATTTAATTTAATCTCATTTTACTAAAATAACAATCTCACCCTACAATTAAAAAAATAATTTAGAAAAGACCTGCCTAGTATCACGCATTTTCTCAAACATTTGGTGGCCATTGGCCAGTCTATGGAAGAATGTTCTAGTGCATTGCATAATTTATACAGTTTAGAAAAATCTAGGGTTTCCTATGTGCTTTTATATCTTGTACATTGTAAACTTCAATAGAGAATTATAGAGATGGTAGAGCTTGTAGAGCTTTTAAATATCTAGATATTTCCTTGGAGTATTTAACATAATTGATGATAACCGTTAGATCGAAATGATCTAGAATGTCCATTGTATTCTTAGTTCCCTTTAAAAAAAATGTGAGGCTCTCATTTGGTCAAACCATTCAAAAGTTGTAAAGCATTTGAGAGCAATACAATACTCTTTCTACCAACTCTCCATCTCTTTTCTACTTTGAGTGTCAGCAAAGCTTACTCATCTTACAATAGTGGGGGTGAGTCTAATGCCGCACGGGAAGGTGTTAAAAATTTCAAAGCCCGTGACACTAGGGCCCATCTAATCTCCTGGGTGATTTTTACTAATGCCTAGGAAAAATAGCGGCGTCCAGGCTCCGCCTAGGCCGATTTTCAGAACACTACAACAAAAAAAGGAATGGAGAATAAGACCCATAAGTCAATGAGACAATCTCTAATTCCCACCCTTCAATAGCATGCAAATGGTATCATACAAAGCATTGGGGCACTAGAAGTTAAATATCCTGATGTCTTGACCTTAGATTTGTCTATGATACAATATTGTTTGCCTTCACAGCATATATTGTGTAGCTAAAAATCTTAACAAGGCAACATTCATAGCCCCTAAACAATTCCTTTCATTGTAAATAAGATAATGCTAGATTTCAGCAACCAGGTTCCTTGGCTTCTAGTCCACCACTACACTACGATTTCTAGCCCATTACAATCGACTAGTGATTGAATCCAAAGATGCAGGTAAAGTGGTCAAAACATCTATACCTCTTATTTTTCAATGTCCAGTTAACAATTAAAAAACATTCATTCAAATCAGAAATCTCATTCTTATACTCGTTATTGAGTACAGATCAAAACAATATAATTTATTCCTGAATTTGCTTTTATAGCCCAAGCAACAAGTACTAAGACCCCCCCACCCTCACCCCAACTTTATTAGAACAGCAGTAAACTAACTCACTTGACCACCAAAAAAAACTATGAACTTCCAGAAATTACCCAGAATCCTGTTTCTCACAAAAGCTGCATAGGAAGCCTGTCTCTAAGGATGTAAAGTTATTTCAAATTTGACATCTTGCACCTGTCACTCCAACTTGTAGATTGTGCTTTAACTCCCAGAGGATCACAGATGTGAGACTCCAAAAGCTACGGACAATTCATCCCTCTACTAGAGTGATCAACAAATTGCATGGGCTGATAGAACAGTTAAGTTTTATAGTCATAAATTTGTGATCGCTAAACATCCCCCAATAGGTATTTATTAGCCTTGTTACTTTGAGTAACGCATTGTGTCGTAACTGAAAAGCAATTTCGATGGGCAGTCCACATGAAAAGCAATTTCGATGGGTATTAGACCAGCACAACCAAGGTCCATCTTGAAAGGGCAATCTGAACATTGGTAGAAGAATTCTCCAGGCCTACCAGCGCAGCAGTACAAAGATGCAATTGTATTCTCTAGCATACATTGTCTTCCAACTGGATGCTGACAAATATTGTAGGATTTTGAGGGCAAGTCAAAGGGTTGAAAGGTAAGGGTGACATCTGGAAGAAGATGATGATGTACTGTCGGTGAAAAGGGTTGAAAGGTAAAGGGTGACATCTGGAAGAAGAGGATGATGTACTATCGATGGAAAGTCTTGAAGGGTAAGGGTGTCATCTGGAAGAATAGGAGGATGTCTGTCGGTGGATAGTCTTGAAGGGTAAGGGTGTCATCTAGAAGAAGAGGATCAGGTACTGTCGGTGAAAGGGTTAAAGGGTAAGGGTGTGTTGTGGATGAAGAGGATGATGTAGTGTCTCCTGTGGCAACTGACCGCATCCACTGTGTAGGCAATGATCACACTCATATTTGCAAGTATAGTAGTAATCCCACCTTGAGATCGAGATCGGAAGCAAGCAGAGTTTGCAATTAGGTCTCAAATTCTAGTTGCTGAGGAGATATGCTCCTATTGTTAGATATAACCTATGGTGGTGGGTAAAATGCGTCAGTGACATCGCATCCATCTCTACAAAAAAAAAAACTAAAAAACACAGATTGAGATATAGTGATATTGAAATCAAATGCTAGTCATTCAAAGAATTAAGGATAGACAAAATCCCTCATGTATTGCCCTTTTCACTAAAAATTAAACAAATTGAGGCCCTCAACTATTGTTTTTCTTTACTCATTCACCAACAAAAAACTTTTACAGATACAAAAAACATATTATTCGACAATCCGATTGGTTTGCCATAAACAAGAAAATAATTGATTGCAATTTTTTTTTGTGACAATTCTCGTGTTTGATTTGACCTAAAACTAGAATTGAATTCATTTCCAATTCTTAACCAAAAGTGGTCGGATATATCAAGAATTCATTTTAATTCTATTCTATTCAATTTAATTTCAAAATCAAACCAAACAGAGTAAGACTGAAACGAGAAAGAAAGGGAGAGGGTTTACCTAACTACTGGGGTCCTTGGGGTCTTCAATTTCTTGACTTGAGGGTTTCAATCTGTAGTGGTGGGTTTGGTGAGTGGCGGAGGGAGGTGACTGAGAGTGGCGGGAGTAGCCGATTGTGGTGGTGGTGGTGGTTTTGCAAGAGAGAGAGGGGAGGGGTTATGAGGTAAGACTCATCGTGTCTGACTAGGGTTTAAAATGGAAGTGCGTCTAGGGTTCCTTATATAGCACTATGCTTGAGAATCTAAAACTCCCGCTCATACGGAACTAAGTTTAATGACTTGAAATAAAATTTGAAAGTGTTACCACCATGCCACATACCCTAATGAAATGCCTTTCCTACGAAAGATTAATAAAATAAAAAAAGGAAGAGAGGCATTTTATCTTTTTATATATATATATATATATCCGAACTGGATACAGACACGCACACCACAGTCCTAACCCAATCCCAAAGCCCCACACTGGCCCACAACAAAGTCCAACAAGGGACATTCATTCCGATTGAAGAATAACTGGGAGCAAGCAACTAGACTCTCCTATGGGGATTCGAACCCCCTCCCTCCCCACTAGGAAGAGAAAGGCTATGCCAATTGGGCTACAGCCCGCTCAGTTCATCTTTGTTTTAGTTAACATCACTTTTTAGTAGATTTTAATGAATAGTTTTAAACTGCTCAAACCCACACATAATAAATAGGTGTTGGGTTGATGAAATTTTGTGGATAGACTTAAGATATAGGGGCAACCCAGCCCATATAAACTCTATTAGTTAAAATAGATTTTGGAAGAAGTCGCGAGGTGAAAGAATGACTTAAGTAAAAAAAAAAAAAAACTTTTGAAATAAGTCGCAAGTTTAAATGACCGGTTGGATCAAAAATTCCTCACACACTCGACCGTGCAACCCCCAGCGTCCAATATACAACTGTAACAGCCTCAATGTATTTGAGACGTTAAATATGATTGAATCATCTTTAAAAATTGATGAACTCAATCGGCTTAAGATATAGGTATATGATTACATTTAAAAGTATAGGCAATTTGAGCAACGGTGTAGCCTAGTTGGTAAAAATGCTCTTTATGTCAAAAGATCATACCAGAGTTTGAACGTTGCCTCCCTCCCCTGAACCCTGACACTTAAGCGATTTTGTGATGGAAAAAATCTAATGTTCCTAGTTTCAAAAGTTTCCTTACATTAGACTATTTGTAATGAATTACATTGTATTAAGTCTATTTATCAGTGAAAGAAAAAAAGGGTAAAAAAAAAAAGGAAAGTGTCCAGTTTTGTGTCTGTTGATTAACCTCA